>OY288255.1:30424966-31814133 GCA_958450325.1 Agrostemma githago | reverse complement strand
TAACGATGCTAGCTAGAGCCTTGGAAATCGCTTTTAGCGATTTGACACCGGTTGATGGAGCGGGAATTTACATAGATGAAGTTTATTGTCCTTTCTTTGTGTGGCCCCAGAAAGGGGATTATGACAGTTTGTTTTTGTATAAGATAACTGAGCTGCGCGCTATCGCCATGCCTAACTCCAATTGGGTGAGGCTAGACATTGAAGAGAACTTCGGCATGCCGAAGAGGTCCGGGGAGTACATTCGGGGTAACACACGAGGTAAGTTTTATCAGATTGAATACCCCGTGGGACCCTTAGATTTTGGCGACGATGATATAGAGGTCGTAGACATGTCGGAGGAGGATCGGGAGGTTGAAACCTCTCGGGATGAGGGTCGTAGAACTTTACCATCATCATCACACGAACCCTCTTTCTCCCATCAACCCGAACCCCAAACCTCGCAATTTTTCACCCCCGACTTTTCAGACTTCACACCACACAGACACTCCTGTCTACCCCTGGTTTTCAGGAGGACGTCAACATGAGTCCTCCACGACACTCCTCGTTCTTCGGATTAGAGGAATTTTACAACCAATGGGGGGAAGTCTATGATCGTACACGTCAGACTTGGGATAACTCGACAACCTCACTAAACCTGGCCCAGGATGCCTACAATAAGGCCTGGGATGCGCGCGATACTACGCATCATTTATACTCGTACTCTAGGGAAGGTTTTGAGTACGCCTGGACCAGTTTTGAGATGGTTAGGGAGGCTTCTAGGGATGCGCAAGTAGCAAGGTTGGCGGCGGAGGAGAACCAGAAGATGTTGCAACAGCAACAGCACTATTTTGATAGATTTTTCAGTATGCCTCCGCCCGGGTCTTACTACCCACCACCACCTCGTCCCCGAGGTCCTATGTGAGTGATCGAGTGTCGTTAGTGTTAGTGTGGGGTGGTTAGTTGTTGGTTGTCAGTCGTCGGTCGTTTGTTCTCTTGTCTCAGTTATCTCGATCTTTGTCTGTCCTTGCTGCGCCAATATTTGGCATTCGATAATTATGGTTGTTGATTGATTTGTAATTGGTTATTTTGTTGGTTTGAGATATTGTCAGCCCCTCTGTGACCCTACTTGGCTCGTTACACACGTGAGGTTTATTGCAGGTGCCTTAGAGAAAAAGGACCTGATTGTTACTCTCGGTCTTAGGTGACTTGATCGCACCAAGACCAATTGAAAAATCCAAAATTTTCTTTTTCTTTTGATTTTCACGATTTGTGCAGAATCCCGGCGAGGTGACGTGATTACACCTACGCCCTTTCTCCACTTATCGATTTTTCTTCTTTTTCATTTTTTACTTCATTTTCTTTATTTTATCTTTTATATTCTCTTTTTCTCCGTTTTCTTTTCCTTTCTTTTTATTCCCCTAATTTTTGAAAAATCCAAAAACATTTGAAAAATCTTCAAAAATACAAAAACATTTGAAAAATCATCAAAAACCCAAAAACATTTGAAAAATCATAAAAATTCAAAAATATTTTCCGTTCTTTTCTCTTTTTCTTTTTCGATTCTTCTCCTATTTGTGCATTGGGGACAATGCACAGTTTTAGTGTGGGGGAGGGATCTACTATCCTTTTTATTCATTTTCTTTCTCATTTTTCCTTTAAAAACCAAAAATCCAAAAAAATTTCATTTTGTCTCGTTTTAGTTTTCTTTTCCTTTATTTTCGTTTTTGTGTCACTTGTATTGTCTTGCATTCTTCTTCTTGTAGGTACACCGCCAATCATTTAGCATGGATACGTAAGGTAGCGAAAATGAAATGAAGACCGCGTGGCAATACTTTCTACCTTCGTTTTATCCCTTTCTCTTATGCATGGAGTTTGGGCATATATGCTATTTGGAGGTTCACTTGGTGAACATTTTGGAATTGGTGGTTGTGGATTGTGTTGACTTGAGGAAGTATGGAGTGCTTGGCTTTACTTGTGATTTCGTTTCGTTTTGTTGTTTTTGTTTTGCTTTCTTGTGTTTTTGTCGTTTTTGTGTTCTTTTTATTTTGTGTATAGTTTGTCTAGGTAAAGTTTTCGAAAACCCAATTTTGAGATTAAGCCGAGTGTTTATTACTCACTTGTTAGTGACCCTTTTTGATTTTTGGACATAATTCTAGTAGAATGACCTTGAACCAATTTTTGCATTGGATTTTTACCATGAGTCCATCTTTTCTACTAGGAGACTATAGCGGGATTTGCATTTGACCACCTTGACCACCCATGGAGTGATAAGGCCTTGGTTACCGTTCCCCGTTCTCTTAGGTGACCTTACTTGAGAAGCCACTTTTAGTCCAAACTTTCCATCCTTTTATGGGTTCGAAGGGGGTGCACACCCGACTAGCCTATTTCTCTACCATTCACCCATTTCCACAAATAAGTTTGCAAAAATATGCTTTACCTTAATCTCAAATGAATCATCTAGCCAAAAAATGGGCTATTCAAAGAAAGAAAAAGGGCAAAATGAAGAAGGGCAAAAGAATATTGAAAAAAAAACCCTCGATCGAAATAATGGGGAAAGGAAAGAAAAACCGAAAAAGAAAATCAAAATCTCAAAAATCATTCCCAAACCCAAATAATCTCTTGGTTGACTTATTGCCGTGAAATGCCTACTAGAGGACCGAGTCCCGAGGAAGGAAAATAGCGGTAATTTGGCAATCCTTACCATTTTGCAAACACTTATCCATCTTTTTGGTCTAATTGGCTTTCTCGAGTTTGGAACGACCCTCTAGGCTTAGCTTAGGAGACGGCATAACACTTACCTACAGTGCTTACTAACTCCATGGTTCTCACTTATCCACTCCATCTATCGACCCGTTGTAGGCATCTTTAGTGGAATTAGAAGGACCTTGGTAACTTTTCAATGTTTTTATTGATTGATTGTCATCCTATTAGGATTTTGTCCATGTCAATTTGTGTTACTAGCTCGGTAGTGTTCTCGCTTGTCTTAAGCTATATTCGGTGATTTCTCCGCCGTTCCGATGAGGGATTCGGTGATTTATTTTCTCTTTGGTTGCGACTATCTTTTTATGTGTGTTTTCCTTGTTTTGTGTTTGTGTGTGTGTTAGTCGTAACCCCAATTTTGAGCAAGACACAACTTGCCTTGCATAAAGGTACCATACCTCATGGGTATCTCGATGTGAGTTGAAGGGACGGAGCGGGCCCGTTAATTGCCTCGTATCGGCTTAGCATAGTCTAGCTTAGTAGTAGTAGCTATTTTCTTTTTGGGTCTTTGCTCGAGGACGAGCAACAGTTTAGTGTGGGGGAATTATTGTGTGCCAAATTTGGACCGTTTTTCCTCCCATTTAGACCCGTTTTTCCTCTGGTTTGCGAGACTTGAGTGCGATTATCACCATATTTTGCGTAATTCTCGCATTAGTGTCTCTCTTTTGCATTTTACGTGTTTTTGGTAGTTTTCTGTCTATTTTGATAGGATTTTCGACCGAAAACGTGTTTGAGCTTCTACGAGCAATAGAGAGATACGGTCCAAGAGCAAAGCACACAACCGAAAGTTCGAGTAATCCAATTGATCGACAAACAAAGTGACCGGAAAAGAGCCAGAAGACCATCGAGTAAAGTTTCGCCGACGACATTTTTCCACCCCCGAAGATTTTCACGGCATCCCGACCGGGCGAAACGACCGGGTGAAATTTCGCCCACCGGGTGAAATTTTGCCCGATGGAGAAACCTGGCCGAAAACGCAAAAACCGAAGAAAATCTCACTGGGTGAAATTTCACCCGGTCGTTTCGCTCGGTCGGGATGCCGTGAAATATACGACTAATCTTGCAAATTTACATAAGACACTAGAAGTGTTCTAAATGGAGAGATGAATATAAAGTTCTGTGCCATATTAAGTAATAGCTAATCATAAGTTTAGCATCCAATAGTTTGGCATGTACTCCTAAGTGCAAATTGTACATAATGAGATATAGTCAACTTCAATTCACATATGCATTATTGCAATTAATTGCGAAGAAATATCAAAAGTTGACATGAATTGATTAAGCATATATGATCAACAAGTGCTTGAAAAGTATGGGTTTAAGAATCATGAATTAAAATTGACTATGAATGATAATATTTGGAGATCCAATTGCACATTACTGGAGGTTAAATAAACATACTTTAAGTTCAATTCTACGAATTGATCGATATTGTTTAAAGTGGCTTGGAGACCACATATCAAATACGAGTAATTTGTGTTATTAGAATTCACAATTTGATCGTTATCATGTGAATAAATTGATCTCTTAAATTTGGCATTTAGAATCAGCCATTAAAAGTCAAAATTTGGTATTTAGAATCAGCCATTGAAAGTCAATTATTTTATGAACGACGTACTCCCCGAAATATATCATAATCTTGCAAATA
Organism: Agrostemma githago; assembly: GCA_958450325.1. Classification (NCBI taxonomy): domain Eukaryota; kingdom Viridiplantae; phylum Streptophyta; class Magnoliopsida; order Caryophyllales; family Caryophyllaceae; genus Agrostemma; species Agrostemma githago. Next base: position 31,809,746 of record OY288255.1, on the reverse strand, counting down.
TACCCATCAATGAAATATGATTTGCATATGACATGATAAATTGCATTCTAAGGTGGTTAAGTAAATGATTGCAATCTAGAATATTTTTTTTACCACTTTAGGGGAAGAAAGTGAGTGACAAGTTGGTAAAACAAAATAAGTTTTATCATATCAAATTACGCGTGTCTATCGTTTACTGTAATATATAATTAGTAGAATGACGATTCTACGAAATTATATCAATATGAAATGGCTACAAATTTGCACGCAATATCAAGTGACCTATTGAATAAGGATTTTATAAATTCGTATGACCGTCGACATATATTATTGGTATCAATGAGCTCATAATCCTGAAATTAATCCAATTTATGGATATTGAATAATATACTCTACTATACATTTTGCATAACTGAGTCATCATGTGCATATAGAGACTAAGTATATTATTTCATATTAGTTTTCTTATCACATCATTGCATCATTTCATATCATAATCATACAAATTATTGATAATCTGACTATACTTTGAAATGTTGAAGTGATATTTGGATGAAGACGCAACAATCAAAGACTATCTTCATATTATCCGTATAACTATTTGAAGATCAATGATAGATTTCTAAATATCGAAGACCTCTATGAAGTTTATCAAGTATGATGATTGTTATTTCAATATCAAGATTTATAATCACATCATGGATAATATTGTTATTTTTTCAGTGATGTAACTATCAGGGGGAGTATGCACGCGCTGTACTCTTTTTTCTTATCTATGGTTTTGTCCCACTGAGTTTTCCATAGAAAGGTTTTGATGAGGCAACATCATATGCGTGTTTGAGGAATAATATATATACTCTATTCTACACTAATTTTTTTTCCCACAGGTTTTTTTTTCGAGTGTGGTTTTTATGAGACATTATTATTCAGTAATGTACATTCAAGGGGGAGTGTTATGAAATCATATTAGGTGAATGTCCATTGGACTTTTAACCCATATGTAAACTCTCTTATCATTACTGATCTACTATATATACCTCTCTCAATGACATACATAAGACAACGCTCTCACATATTTCTCGCTCTATTTTTTCTCAACTTTTCCATTCTCTCTCGTTTTATAACATGTTTTGATATATTTTTGTAATTTTTTTCTATACTCTCTATGATGTCATCTAGTGATAATCTATATAATTCCCATGAAAAAAAAATGTAAAATAAATTATCGCCAAGAAGTGTGACTAACGAATATGGACACTGACGTAATAAAGTGTTACTAATTAATACGAACACTGACGCACAAAAGTGTCACTAATCAATACAAACAATGAGCCAAAAAGCGTCACAAAAAAAGTCATTGACACAGAAAGGCGATGAGAAGGTCGACACCAAAAAGCGTCAATAAATTATGACCCCCAAAACCACGCTTTTATAAAGCATCGAGAAATAAATTCTCGTCGCTTTTTTGCGTTGAAACTAGCCATAAAAAGTGTCGAGAAAACAAGGGATTAGTATTAGTGTGTATTAGCCGATGTGTGTATTGTTTCTTTATTATGATGGTATATTTGGTGTGTATAGACCAACAACTACAATCCAGGGAGTACTTTTGAGTGAAGAAAAGAAAAGTACCAATCTGTGGCAACACAAACACGAGAAGTAACTGAGTAGGCAACTGGATGCTAAAACTCATAACTGGCTGAAATTCAACGCAGTATTGTCATCTAGGAAAGTACGAGAAGAGGAGAGGAAAGCACGAGATGATAAGCGATCACTCTTGGAACAACAAGTAGAAGCTCGATTGGCCGCACAAAAAGAGCAAATGATGAAAGAAATGAAACAACGAATAGAAGCACGATTTCTCATGATAGATGCATCAACAATTTCACTTCTAATTCTCAACCCGATGTGGATCCATTTGGTGGTACCAGTAGTGGTTTAAGTTGTTTAAATATGATGGGACCCTAGTCAAGTGTTGAAGTTTATATCTTAATAGTTTGAAGTGACATTTTCTAAGTGTTTGGATTGTATTAATATCGATTATATTAGTTATAAATTGTGACTTTTCGATTAACATTTGGAGATTATGATTGGTGTCTCCAGATTATTGGTTAGTGTCATGTTATTTGATTTATATACGCAGGTTAAATTTAATAGGAGGGTAGCCAGAAAACAAATAATACAAAATTCATTCTGGAATTTTTGGGACTACCTAGACAATTTTGGGACCGAGTTTGATCTCAAATTTGATCCGCCAAGGCAATTTTGGGACCGACTTCGGTCTCAAATTTGGGACCGCTTATATAATTTTCGGACCAACTTCGGTCCCAAATTTAGGATCGCTTAACGCCATTGTCGGTCCTAAATTTGAGACCAAAAATAGGATTTGAGACCACTTTCGATGGTCACAAAGTTGGGATGGTTTTGCTTTTCAGTCCCAAATTTTGAATTTGTTAACATATTTTGCAACCGCTCGTAGGAGGTCCCAAATTTCCAAAAGCGGTCTCAAAACTTAGATTTGAGACCGCTTTTTCAGTTTTGGGACCGCTTTTGGCGGACCCAAACCCACTTTTTTCTTGTAGTGCTAAGATTGAATCCCCCTTCCTCTTGCTCCTCTTCATGAATAAGTTAGAAGGACACACAAACAAAGTTACTAACAAAGTAAGTTAGTAATTGGATGAATACTCTCCAAAACCCTCAGACAATTGGTCATGGAAAATGATATGCAAAGTTAAGGAAGAAATGAAACAAGCGTATCTCGATAAGGAATGGCAGGAAGCACCTGGTGGATACTTTATAGCCAGTGGATATGAATGGATTAGAACTAAACAACCACCTAAGGTTTGGACAGACGTGGTCTGGTCCAAATGGATTATCCCTAAGCACTCGTTCATTATGTGGATGGCTCAGATGGGAGGAATGAACACCATGATACGCCTCCACAGCTTTGGATGCACTGACACGGACAGATGTTGGTTATGTCAGGACTACCCTGAAACTATAAACCATTTGTTCATGTCATGTACTTTTAGCAGGAAGGTCTTGGGATGCATTGAAGATCGATGTGGACATGTCAAGGAACTGAGCGACCTGATTGGAAATGCTAAAGACGGAATTGAATGGAAGACTAACGTAGTCATGCTTGCTGCTTGCTATTATTATAATTGGACACAACGGAATAATGCAAGAATAAATGGGAGGATTATCAGACCGGAGTATGTTGCTGCGAGAATTAGGACAGACGTGAAAATTAGGATAAAGGCTATGATGCCTGGTCATACTTTGAGCTGGTAGACTTGATTAGATGATTTGATTAGTGTAGTTTCTGTCAGCTGAGCTTGTAAGGAAGGAAATGTTCCTTTCCTTCTTACGGTACTTTTGGTTTGTACTTTGTAAATCTCTATTCTTTTTTATATATTGAATCACATTTTATCAAAAAAAAGTAAGTTAGTAATTATACTAGGAATAAAACTTGAAAATAAAGAGTATGTGCTTTTGAGATATGGTGGTGTAAACACCTTAAGAAATTAGGAAAACTTGTACTCCCTCCGATTCAGAAAGATCTTCCCCTTTGTTTAATATATGTGAGGTATATTTTAATGAAAGGGGAAGATCTTTCTGAATCGGAGGGAGTATGGTTTTATTTAGTTTTTAGATGGATTTTTGAAGGAGTGTTTAAGTGAGTGAATGGGTGAGTAAATGAATAGGGAAAGACTGGTTATAAGCACTCAAGTCGTGCATTTGATGGGGGAACAAAGAGTGGACAAGAATTTGACAATTACTCAAAGTAGCTAATCATACTTTAAGAGATACATTACTAGAAATGTTGTTTTTGATTAGTTAGACATATTTTGAGGCTTGGACTTCAAAGTGACGGGTTTTTCATGCCTTAGGATGATATTTATGATTTTATTTGGTCACACAATGATTAGGAAAGAAGTACGGAAATCAAAAATCGAGAAACGATTAATCGGATAACAATTTTCGTTGCAAAGGAGCTGTCTAGTACAATAATTTTTTTGATGCACTTTGAAACTGAAATTTTGAATTTTATTATTGTGTAGATCTTCCAAAAATAATAAATTTAGGCTTTTGAAACGCCTCAATCGGAGTCCGTATGAGAAAATACGGACCGTTTTACGATCGTGCAGAATATCAAAAACGATAGAAATTTTAGTTTTACAAACTGTGAAATGAAATAGAAAGGTTCCAAAAGCACAAGAATGAATATTATTTAAAATAGTTTGTTGAGACTCGGTTTATTAATATTAATCATTATTAGAGATAACTGAAGTGGTAAACAACACAGGTTGTTACAATTATAATCCATCCAAGATTTAAATTTAGTTCGGGCACAACCGGACCTACTGACGATATCTTCAATAGGGTCATCCTCATTATAGACAACATGCTGCTCATTTGGCAAGTGGTAATCTAGAGAATGATCGGAGAGGGAGGGGGTTCTATAGTGTATATCAAATGCAAATATACGCCACACAGGTTCTACAAGAGAAATATATCTACAGTCGTAGTACTCTTGTATTTGATCAATCTCCCCAACATTTGTGCTGGTTGACGCTCCAACAGTAACTCTGTCGTAGCCCTTGTTAATATACTTGAATAGGTACTTTATTGATCGAGCCTGGTTGCACCGTTCAACATTTATGTGTGCACGATAATGGTTCAGCAATTCAAGATTGTATGGGACTACATACTCATCGTGAACGGGAACGTCATTCTTATCGACGGTTAAGCCATTGTCACGTCTTTTATACATTGGGTATCCTTCACCCTCTATTATAGTATGCTCACAGAAAGACTTCGAAACCTCTTTGTGCAAACACCTTTTTCCATACAAGGTGATTTGGGGTAAGCAACGCCACACGGACCATGAATCATTAAGTCTTTTACAGCTTTATGTAGTAATGGATCTTTCCAAAGGATCAGGAATTTCGGCTGAAATTATATTGTCCACATCATCTGCCTCTGGAAATTTGTCTTCACGCTGAAGGAAAAGAAGAATGTGTGCATTTGGGAGACCACACTTCTGAAATTCAATTGTGTAAACAACCGGAAAAATACAAAACTCGATAATAAGACTACCGCTAAACAATATACATATTAAGAGAAAATATGGAACGCAAAAGTATTAATGAATATAACCTTCCCTTGTTCTCCCGAAGATATGAAGTTCGTTGCCATGAGATGTTTGAGTTTTTGTTTGAAAAGTCTAGTAACAAAGTCTAGTAACAATGTCAAACCACATTTTTGGACAAATCTTGTTATCTCAGGCCACTTCGGGTTACATGTGAAGGTGATGAATACGTCAGGGTATCCACATCATCTACATATTGTCATTGTATCCTGGTATGTTTCCCTCATGTAGCCTTTTCCGCCGACAAAGCTGGATGGGATTATATAACGAACACCAGTAGCAGCTGGATCCGTTTCACCACCTACAGCTGCATTTGAAAGCATCTTATAGTTCTCTTACCTCATATTTGGTTGGTTGAAATGTACATACGTCAACCTTTGAGCCTCGACCATTGTGTATCCGTCAACACACAGTTGTTGAAAGAGCATGCAACCCCGAAGAATGGTATCTGGCTTTACATCCGTGGAACGATCCTGAATACGGAACGCAAAGCACTCCCTCAATGTCAATTTGTTACGTGCAGATTCGAAGTTACTAGACGAAGCAACGGATCCATCAGAGTGCTTAATGCCTAGTTGATAACCGTTTTCTCCACGCGGGAAGAAAATCGGATATTGGAGTGCCAAAAAGGAAGGACGAAATTCATTGATTCGTTTCACTCTACCATCCCTCCCTTCAACAACGACATCTCTAGACTGAACAACCTCTTCAAACTCACCCCTTATCAAAGAGACAACTTCAGATGCAGTAGGTAAATTAGTATGTCCTGCCATCAATGTGTCGTCCACTGATGAGTTTCAACCTAATGTCGTTACCATTATAAACGCCATAAATCTTATCTCTTGCTATTCTAAATGCAGTGAAGAAATCGAAAGGTGGCATTCTCCCTTTTTAACATTATTACAAAAACTCGATCCCGAGACTATAAGACCCCATTTCCGAATCCCTACTCTTCCCCAACACCTTTCCTATTATTGACCCTAGACTTAGTACCATAGCTCATTAGCATTAGTTCGACCTCGCTCGACCCAAAACCCCCATCTCAATCTCATTCACGATTAAACTCTAGACTTGACCAATATCGCTTAACCCATCTCCCTGCGGATCGATCCCGACCTACCACTACTACATTAGTTAGGTTAGTCGGAGTTAAAAAAATATTGTTTGATTGTACGAGTCACGACGACCGCGCATCAAAGATATCAACAAGAAATCCTTACCCAAATTGGAGATAGGCGTGATCTCAAATGGGTGAGAAGAGAATCAAGCATATATCATCTTTTGGCAAGGATTTTATTAGGCAATAATTAATTGTGCACTACCTAGAATGTTTCTTTAAATAAGTAGATGTGGATTAGCATAATTTACATAATTATAGTAGGAAAATAAGAGAGAATCACGCACCATATATGGTGGTGATTACCTAACTAGTTTATAATATTTATTTCCATTTTAGCATAAACATGATAGGTAAGATATCACTAGAGATACCAAGAGGATCTCGAGCATGTAGGGCTATATAAGGCCACGTTCCATTTGAATAAAATCATCGAATATTTATGAATTTACAAACAACTTGTCAAACTCTGGATTAATTTATTAATCACGTGTTTAAACTTCGAGAAGGTGCTTCGAAGTGTTTAGAGGGTTGGTGTTCCAAACTCTGAGCTATTAATTCCGGGTTCAAGGTCGAACTACGGGTTAAATATCCTTTGGCTACTCACCGATTAACATCGGATCACAAAATACAGAAAATCGAAGCGTTTACTTCCCAAAAATAGCCGAGCCACAAAAGTCAAAATCCTCACAGACTTTAACCATGAACCAGGGTTATATTAACCTTAGTTCAATTTCACTCCAAAATCCACGTCATCACTCAAGGTTACATTAACCTTCAACCCAATCTTCATATCTTATTCTAAACCGCTTCCGCATTCGCATCACACCTGGATAATGATAAACGGAGGTCTGAATACAAATGATAAACTGTCCAAAATAGGCTAATATGATGATGATAAATGCTGTTTGTGTGGAACTGAGTCTAAAACTGTCCAGCATTTGATGATTGAGTGTGAGTTCAGCAAGAGAGTTACAACTGTAGTGGAAGATTGGGTGAAGAGGAAAATGCCTACTCATCCTGATTTTAGGATAGTGGATGAACCTGCAGGACGCATTCAGGCTGTTGTTATAGTGGCACTTGTGTACACAATTTGGATGAAGAGGAACAAGGCGAAAATGGACTATGTGCTACAGCAACCGGGGGATGTTATAAATGAGATTAAAAGTAGTATTCAAACTAGATTAGATAATGTCATGCTCAAGGATAAACTCAGTTGTATGGAGATTAATGAGATTATTAGTAAAACTCATCGCGACCATTTAGGTCGGGATGCAGAGTACTTTGATGTAATTTTCAGATTGTGAATGATATAATACTAACATTTTCACCAAAAAAAATAAACATAGCCACAGTGATCCTACTTTCAAATAAGGGAATTTCCAGATATCTGAAAGGGAAGGCTCCTACAGAGAAGCCAGTAGCATCAACAATAGCTTCCTGCACAGGTACTGCAACACCACCAAAATAGATGCAGGTTTTCTCAAGGTTAGCATAGAGACCTGAGAGAGCAGCAAAATCATTTAGGGCTGACTTAACAGCAGAAACTAAGGGAACATCCCCTCTTGTGAAGATCATCAAATCATCTGCAAACACCAAGTGAGTTAAGTTGAGCTTGCAGCATTTAGGATAGAAAGAGACTTGTTCCTACTTGCAGATAGTTCTAAGAGACTGGGATAAGACTTCTATGCTCCTGAGAAACAAGTAAGAAGATAGAGGATCTCCCTGTCTAATGCCACTCTTGCCTTGAAGGCACCCTGAAATGCTCCCATTTAGCTTAAAAGAATACCAAGGGCTATTGATGGATCCCATGATCGATTGTATAAAGAGACTAGGGAAGCTATAATGTTGGAGCATTTTCTCAATAAAGCTCTATTGAAGAGATTCAAAGGCTTTCCTAATATCCATCTTGATTAAGCATCTTGGGGAGTACCCCTTCACAAGAGCCTGAGAGAGAAGAATATTATCAAATATGTTCCTTCCTTCAATAAAAGTTGCCTGCTCCATTTCATGACTATTAAAGATGTTCCTTCCTTCAATAAAATATGTTCCTTCCATCACAAGTAGCTTTCAGTCTATTAGCCAAAATTTTGGAATCAGTTTTGCAGAAGACAGTACAGCAAGAGATATGTCTATAATTTTGGACAGAAGTTGCATTCTTCTTTTTGGGAATTAAAGATACCACAATTAAATTAGCTTGCTTGGGCATATTCTTAGACTTAAAAGAACCTTAGAACAGCCTTGCAAAAATCATGCTCCACAATAGACCAAGAGGCCTTAAAGAACCCAGCAGAAAACCCATCTATACCAAGACTGGTATTGGAATCCATAGAGAAGACAACAGCCTTAATCTTAGAAACCTGAACAGGAGTAGCCATTGCATCAACCATTGATCTTTGAAGCTTTGGGAGAGCTAATAAGACCCCAGCAGTAGGCCTCTCCTATCCCAGCAGGGTAGCATAATAACCATGAAAAGCCTTACACACATCCTCAACACCCAATCTTAAGAGCTTGAGAAAGGGAAAACTCTACCGACTCGTTCCCTATATTAAATTACAACTTTCCATTCTTAACATCAACTATAGAACCACCGGTAGCCATGAAAGGTTGACCTAAGATAATGGGGGCATAAGCCCAAGTCCGTCTGGATGCCACAGCTCTAGACGGCAACGGCTAGGGTCCCCCATCCATAGAATGGGGGCATAAGCCCAAGTCCGTCTGGATACCACAACTCCAGACGGCAACAGGTAGGGTCCCCTATCCATAGAATGGGAGCATAAGTCCAAGTCCGTCAGGATGCCACAGCTCCGAACGGCAACGGCTAGGGTCCCTTATCCATAGAATGGGAGCATAAGCCCAAGTCCGTCTGGATGCCACAGATCCAGACGGCAACAGCAAGGGTCCCCCATCCATAGAATTGGGGTATAAGCCCAAGTCCCTATGGATGCCACAGCTCCAGACGGCAACAGTCAGGGTCCCCCATCCATAGAATAAGGGCATAAGCCCAAGTCCGTCTTGATGCCATAGCTCCAGACGGCAACAGCTAGGGACCCCCATCCATAGAATGGGGGCCTAAGCCCAAGTCCGTCTGGATGCCACAGCTCTAGACGGCAATGGCTAGGTTCCTCCATCCAAAGAATGAGGGCATAAGCCCAAGTCCGTCTAGGTGCCATTGCTCTAGATGGAAATGGCTTGGGTCCCCCATCCAAAGAATGGGGGCATAAGCTCAAGTCCGTTTAGGTGCCACAGCTCCAGACGGCAACGGCTAGTGTCCCCCATCCATAGAATGGGTGCATAAGCCCAAGTCCGTCAGGATGCCACAACAGATGGAAACAGCTAGGTTCCCCATCCATAGAATGGGGGCATAAGCCCAAGTCCGTCTGGATGTCACAGCTCCAGATGACAACAGCAAGGGTCCCCTATCCATAGAATGGGGGCATAAGCCCAAGTCCGTATGGATGCAACAGCTCCAGACGGTAATGGCTAGGGTCCCCCATCCAAAGAATGGGGGCATAAGCCCAAGTTCGTCTGTATGTCACAACTCCAGACGATAACAACAAGGGACCCCCATCCATAGAATGGGGGCATAAGCCCAAGTTCGTCTGGATGCCACAGCTCCAGACGGCAATGGCTTGGATCCTCCTTCCAAAGAATGAGGGCATAAGCCAAAAGTCCGTCTGGGTGCCATTGCTCTAGACGGAAATGGCTAGGGTCCTCCATCCAAAGAATGGGGGCATAAGCCCAAGTCAATCTAGATGCCACGGCTGTAGACGGCAACGGCTAGGGTCCCCCATCCAAAGAATGAGGGCATAAGCCAAAGGCTGTCTGGGTGCCATTGCTCTAGACGGAATTGGCTAGGGTCCCCCATCCAAAGAATGGGGGCATAAGCTCAAGTCCATTTAGGTGCTACAGCTCCAGACGGGAACGGCTAGGGTCGCCCATCCATAGAATGGGGCCATAAGCCCAAGTCCGTCTGGATGCCACAGCTCCAGACGGCAACGGCTAGGGTCCCCCATCAAAGATTGGGAGCATAATCCCAAGTCCGCCTGGATGCCACAGGTCCAGATGGCAATGGCTAGGGCCCGTCATCCAATGAATGGGGGCATAAGCCCAAGTCCGTCGGGATAAGGGGTGTAAACAAGCCGAGCCGAGGACGAGCTTGGCCTTGCTCGACTCGTTCTTGTTCAACAAAATTCGAACTCGAGTCGATCACGAGTTTACCCGAGCTTGAAAAAATTGAGCTCGGAACCAAGCTCGCGAGCTAAAATGCGAGTTCGAACCGAGTTCGAGCCTAACTCGAGCCTATTTTTAATCATTATAATTTACGTCTTTTTGCACCGATATAAGAACATTTATATGGTGAAAAAACTATTTAACTATTATTAGTAATTTTTTTAGTAAATACGAGCAAAATATTAACTAATCACATCAGATCGAGCTAGTCGCGAGCTTTTCGAGCAGAGCCACGCCTTGCTCAACTCGACTCGTTAAGTTGTCGAGCCGAGCCCGAGCTCGAACGAGCCGAGCTTTGACCGAGTCGATCTCGAGCTGCTCGCTAGCTGTCTCGTCTCGTTAACACCCCTAGTCTGGATGCCACAACTCCAGATAACAACGACTTGGACTCCCCATCCATAGAATGGGGGCATAAGCCTAAGTCCGTCTGGATGCCATAACTCAAGACGGCAACGGCTAGGGTTCCCCATCCAAAGAATGGCGGCATAAGCCCAAGTCCGTCTGGATGCCACAGCTCCAGACGGCAACGGCTAGTGTCCGCCATCCAAAGAATGGGGGCATTAGCCCAAGTCCGTCTGGATGCCACAGCTCGAGACAGCAATAGCTAGGGTCCCCCATCCAAAGAATGGGGGCATAAGCCTAAGTCTGTCGGGATTAGGGGTGTAAACAAGCCGAGCCGAGCACGAGCTTCGCGTTGCTCGACACGTGCTCGTTAAGAAAAATTCGATGTCGAGCCGATCTTGAGTTTACCCGAGCTTGAAAAAATTGAGCTCGGAACCAAGCTCGCGAGTTCGAACCAAGTTCGAGCCTAACTCGAGCCTATATATAATCAATATAATTTACGTCTTTTTGTAGACACCCGCATTTTGCCTGCTAGTGTCTATAGCAGCTCCCGACAAAATATCCGATGATGATCGGACGCAAACGTGACTTAGTATACTCGAATATGGGCTCGGAATCAATAATATCCAACGTGGACATTTAGCGGAGTACAAATCTTTTAAAACCAACCTCAATTTCAGGCCCCGTTGGTCGTTCCGAGTAAAATAAGACTAATTTGGGCCAAAACCGACACCAAAAATAAAAACCGTCTTTTGGCAACCGGGTCAAAAACGAATCCGTCCTCAAAATCAGCCTAGAGAGCTTCTAGAAACTGGCGCCCAAATACAAATTTCAAAAAAATCGAAAAGTTAACCGTTTCCTAAAATGGCTCGCCAACCCTATCCACTCGATCGAGTGGATTGACCTCACTCGATCGAGTGGAGCCAAAAAACCCGGAACAGACCCGTTTTCTAGGGCACTCGATCGAGTCCACTAGGGCCACTCGATCGAGTGACCCTAGGTCGTGGGGTATTCTTTATAAATACCCCATCAAACCCTTCACATTTTCAGTTTTGCAAAAAAATGCTTTAGAAACTTTATATTTCTCAACCTAAAGCCCTACACTACACTACACTACAACCTTTAGCAACCCTAATCAAAAACTGAGTCCTTGTCCCTCGAAAAAACGACAAATCCGCCCATACACACACACACACACCATAACTTTACATATATCCTCGTTACTCCCGCGTTCCCGTCGCTATTACGAGTCCATTGCCGAGGCCTTACTAAGCATGTATGTTGAGGCTTTCATAAACCCCATTTCTATCCTTTTTCCTACCTCGATTTATATGTACATTTTTATACTTTATGTTATGATCGTATTAGTATACTAACACTAACACTAATGCTAACATTTATACTTTTCGCATTTTAATTCTAGTTCCTTTTTATCGTTAATTAATACCGTGTATATGTACATAATAGTATTAGAATTCGGATCCTAACGTGTTTGACTATGACGACCATCCAAAGTCCGTTTAATCCCTTTACGAGCAACGACGGAGGTGGCACCCTTTCGAGGAGCGCCGCCCCAATGTACTCAAGGGCGTAACGAGATCGTGGTCGCTCATAGTTGAACGCGTAGGACTCCATTTCCAAGATTAGTGCGAGATCCGTTGATGCGAAAATCGACATCACGTAATCCGTTAGGATTAGTACCAATGTCGTGACGCGGAGGGCTACAATTTCGTCACTAATCAAATTTTTTCAATCCCATAATAACATATTTCCATAAATCCCGATGCCGGTCTCATAATCGTATAGTACACGATTATGACACCGAGAACCGAGTTGAATTTCAATAATGCAATATTTTTATTCAACTCGGTCAACCATCGACTTTAAACAAATAAAAACGAAACAAGCCATGCCTCGTACAGGGGGCACTCGACCGAGTGCCATAGGCTACTCGATCGAGTAGAACATGCATAACCCAAATTTAGTCATTTTACTAGCGCGCGTACTGATGCGAGTTCATTTTGCAGCGTTGTTTTGATCAGTCCATATCTCGAGTTATACTTGGAGTTTCGTAGTCATTCAAAATGGAGGAGATAGATTTCGAGCTTACCTTTCCAATGACTATTCATGAAGGCTCATTGAACAAGTATTGACAAAGTTATGGTCCGAACAAGACAGTTGTGCATGGGAATTTCTGATGCGAGTTCATTTTTGCAGCATTGATTTGATCAGTCCATATCTCGAGTTATACTTGGAATTTCGTAGTCATTCAAAATGGAGGAGATATATTTCGAGCTTATCTTTCCAATGACTATTCATGAAGGCTCATTGAACAAGTATTGACAAAGTAATGGTCCGAACAAGTCAGTTGTGCATGGAAAAGCACCGGGGTTAAAGAGGACGTTTGAAGCTGGTTGTGCACGTCCAAATGGCTCCTTATTAAGCTTTGTTATTAGCTCCTAGTTTACATAGCTTTGTTATTAGCTCCTAGTTTACATAGCTTTGTTATTAGCTCCATATTTACATTACTTTGTTATTAGCTCCTAAGCCTTGTTATTAGCTCCTTGTTCACATGGATGTAACTTTGTTTTTGTCACCCTTAACCAGCCGGTTTAAGGGTCCTTTGTAGGCTATATATAGCCATCTAGTTGAATGAATAAGACATCCAATATTGAAATCAAAAACCTGAGTAAAGCTAAGCTTTCTTTTACGTCCTTGTTGCTTACAAGACAAAGTCTAGAGTTAGTCGCGTTACAAGCTCTAAACTCGCTACTTCAATCGCGTTGTTTGATTTAGCACCCGCTTTGTTGAAGAATAGGTCTACTTCACCTAGCACACTATCCTTGGTTACGGTTTATTCATCCTCAAACTAACCTTTTCAATCTGTTTTGGTTACTTTGTTTACATTCCATTTCAGTATACTAATCATTCTTCACATTCTTGTTCAAAGTTCATATCAACTCACATCACGTACACGAACACGAACGATGTCTTAGTAGAGGCCGCTAATGTGCGGGCGGGGTTGGGTGTCCTTAGTGGGCTTCCCAACACGTACCCTCACCCCTTACTCAGAACCTTGGTTTCCGGATGTCCGAAACCGTTGGCGCACGAGAGTCATTCTTTACACGATAACCGGTGTAGATGGTATCGGTATCGCAATGCAAAGGGACGACCCCATAAGCTCTGAAATCGAAATGGGCCATACTTTGTGTACGGTCCATGACGACATAGAGTGGGCTCGAATGGGTCCGAATTCCCATAAATTCGGTGGCGACTCCAACTTTGACTTAAATTTCGAACCTGAGAACAATCTTACCACGAGATTCATTCGCCTACCCAAAACCCGCGCGTGGCCGCGTCGGGGTGGACCTACGTCATGTCCACAATTTGGCAACTCCGCTGGGGATACCTGATGTACCACATGCCATCGGGGTTCCTAGGGTGAGACTCGAAGAGAAATCGTTCGCATATTAGTGTACGCGCATTAGTTTAATGATTCATGCATAACCCAAATTTGCCCGGGCCGGTTAATTGTGACCGACGTCCCACTATACCGCGGTGCATTCATAAATGGGTGCGCTAAAGACTTCTATGGCCGAACTCGTATGGGTTTTGCGGCATGTCCTAAGACCAACTCGGCTTAGGGAGTCCGTCCTGATTTACGAGAGAGCCATCGTTGTTGGTATAGACCCTATTTGACCGACCAAGACTTAGCGTAATGCATACATACGCGTCGTTATAATGCTTGTTTGACTACGTGCTACTTGGTTTCCGTGTCATTTTTCAAAAAACCGTCATTTCAAAAAATGCATCTTTCCAAAAATACCAAATTTCGAAAAACCCGAAATACTGTCCGTTTCGGGACCCATCTTTCCAAAAATACCAAATTTTGAAAACCCCGAAATGCTGTCCGTTTCGGGACCCATCTTTTCTAAATATCCAATTTTCAAAATTCGAAATATGGCCGAAATTTAGGATTAACGATTTGACTCATAATATCCTTTTCTTTAGTCGGCATGCTGCCCGATTTGACTCTCGAATTTCCAACACCACCTCGATTTTTCTGAATTTTCAAAATTCTAATCTCGGTTTTCGAAATTGCGTTTTTGATTTTCAAACTTTCGGAAATTCGCTCATTCTTATATTCAAATTTCAAAATTTCAAAACATCCAACTTTGCTAAAATAAATCTTCCTTATTATAGGGCCTACCGTCTATCCGTGTGTCGGGTCTTTGCATAGTATGTCGAAGGTTTATAGCGTCGAAACTCCGTCGATCTTACATCACGAGTTTCCTCCCTTTCCCGAGTCAGCCTTATTTGTCAAGGCACGACCAACCCGCGTAGGGCATACCCCTACAAAGGAAAGTCCGTCTATACACTCGAGTCGAAAGTCTGGGGAAAAGTCTCACATGGACCTTCCTTCGAACGGACTAGGCCCACAAAGCCAAGTCCTAAGGAAGTCATACCACCTACGAGTCACCTTTCTAGGTGTCTTTCTCGAGTCTTTTTCACTTGGTCCTTTCTTCTTCGTCGCTCGGGATGTACTTTTTTATGATTCCTAGATCTGGGTTCGGTTTCAGATTACGCGGTGTTCTTACAGACAGACCACCGTCCACCAGACACAACCGCAAAATGGAAGAAGCTTTGAACAACCTGAAGACCTCCGTGGACGCCATGGTCGTCAAACATACCGACATTGAAGCCCAACTGACCGAAATGAGGGCTGGTCAAGTGGCTATCGTTGCTCGTATGGCTGCAGTGGAGCAAAGAACTCCTAATACCGAGACTACTGGGTCTCTAGCTGAACTACTTAGTGCGGTGCACCGACTAGAGGAACAAGTGCATGTAGCTGGGAGTAACAACATCCATCGGGAAAACAGCCGTGAGTATGACCCGGTGAATGACAAGCTACCCCAAAACCTGAACCTCACTGGCTTACCCATTTTTGAGGGAACCGAAGACCCGTTACTACATGTACGGCCCTTCAAAGAATTCATGGCCATCAAGGGAGTAGATTCTACAATGTTCAAGAATCTTTTTGCTGCGTCCCTTGAGAAGCACCCACGGGCCTAGTACTACAGGCTAGACCCGAAAAAATACCCTACTTGGGATGATGTGGCCATCGAGTTTGCTCGGAACTATGCTGACAACACCGAGATCCAAACCACAATGCGATCTTTGGAGGTTATGGCCCAAGAGCCAAAAGAAGCTTTTACTAAGTACCTTCAACGCTGGAGGGCTGAGAGCGTGAAACTGGTGGATAAGCTCAGTGAGAAGACTTTAGTGGCGGCTTTTGTCAAGAACCTTCTCTCCTCCTACCGGGTTTATCTCCGGTACGCTGTCATACCCAATTTCACCACCCTTACTGAAATGGGTATGAGAATTGAAGACGACCTGAGACTGGAGGGCCTTACTAAGGCCTCTAGCAAAGGATCCCAAGGGGCTTCCTCTTCCACTACTAAGCCCCAAGCTGCAACCCGCAGCATTTTTGACGCGGTTAATCTACTAGATGCCCCGTCCAAGAAGAACACCCCACCTCGGGTTTTCACTGATATAGGTACCACCTATACCTATGCCTTACAAAGGCTATCCTAAAAGGGCCTAATCCAACCAATATGCCCAACTCCTGCAGTTCCGGTCGAGCGACGCTCTAAGAACTACAACGCTCAAGCCTATTGCCAATACCACCGAGGCAATGGGCATGATACCGAAAAGTGCTGGAAGCTTAAGCACTAGATCCAGGACCTGATTGAGAGCGGTAAAATCCCGCTACCTGGAGATAAGCCAAGCAACAAGGAGAACCCTTTCAGCTCCCATGCCATTTTTACCGGGGAGGTGATTGATTGTTCTCATCTTATCTCCCCTTTTATCCCGCAAGTGAACGGGATCTGGTTTGACGACGAGGACGATGTCTACCTCGCTAAAGAGGAAACTGTTCCCATCACCTCCGAGGAGATCCGTAAGACTAAATCCCGAGTCTTAGCCGGTAACCACCTTGGTCGTCCATATCAAGCCACTAGCTCTAGGGACACCCCAATCCCGAGAATCGTCACTGAACCCCTCGGGACGGAAGTCTCCCCTGAGGAGCCGACCGCTGAAACGGCTCTCGTGAAGCGACTAAAGAAGACTCGAGTTGACCTCACCATATGGCAACTCCTAGTTAGCTCACAAGAACATCGAGAAGCACTCACTAAGGCTCTCGATCAAATAAAGATCGACTCTTTGGTTACCCCCGCTGAAATGGTAGCCACGGTCTTGCCCCATCTGAAGGGCAAAGCTAAGGAAGGAGGCCCGATGATCACTTTCTCAGAAGCCGACCTACCGCCGTTCGGGGCCTCCCATAATCTAGCCCTCTACATTACGGTGATCTGCCGAGGGAAATACCTCCCGATGACCCTAGTTGATGATGGGTCTGCTGTGAATATCCTTCCTTTGAGGACCGCCAAAGCCCTCGGCATTACCGAGGCCGATTATATCCCGACAGCTCAGACCATCCAAGCCTTTGATGGGAGCCCAAAGTCGGTAGGTGGGGCCATAAAACTGACCATCATAACGGCCCCGATAGAAAAGGAGCTTGAGTTCCAGGTGATCGATGTAACCTCATCCTTCAACTTGCTCCTAGGGAGGCCATGGATTCACGCGGTCCAAGCGGTGTCCACCCTCCACCGAAAGATCAAGATGCCTTTGCTCGATAATGTCATTACTTTGGAGGCAACCCCAATGACTGTGGCTAGCTGTAACGCCACGGGCCGCACGGACCTCTGGGGGTTCAATTTTGTGGGGATGATCAAGGAAGAGTACCTTTTTAGGCCCTACTTCACTACGAGTATCGACACGATGCTCCAAAACCTAGGGTACTTTCCGAGGGCTACCTCTCGACCCAATCTTCCAGCTGGGAAGATTATCGAGGTCCTTAAAGACGAAGACTCTCACTTCGGCCTTGGTTATGCCACCACTCCGGGCAACGTTGTCCGGGCAAAGGCCTGCAACATCATTAAGGGTATCCACTTGAGCCCTTACATCCCACGGTTGACTGACTACTTTGTCACACCGGTGTTTGGAGCTATTCAGGTTGGTCTATACCAACCCAACGCTGTGCATCTCGGGACCCAATCGGCCCAGGACTGCAACTATATCCCGGATGATGTGTTCGCCCTCATCCAGTCTGATGGAGCTGACAACGCTGAGCCCACGCTGGAGCTACTTTTCGGAGAAGACACCATAGCCCCGACTCCAAAGGAAGACTTGGTCAACCTGATTCTTCGCAGCAACAGGTTTGACCCGACCAAGCTGATCTCGGATGTTGGTTCCGAGACGAGAAACAGCGCCTTGAGGAAGACTGTCAAGTGGACTGACAGTCAAGGAAGGATCTACAAGCTGGTCACCAGAGAGGGAGACATGCCTGAGTCTGAGTCCGAGTCTGAGTCGGAGTCTGAGTCTGAGTCTGAGGTCGAGTCTAGGGAAGTCGGTGCTAGACTTACTCCTGTAACCCCTCTCCCTTTTCTCATTCCTGCTGCTGGCACTTCGGGGTCTGTCCCAAGTGCCTTACCAATTCCGCCACTGACCAATGATCAGATGGCTGCTCTTTTCGAGCTGTTTTCAAAGTTTTCAATCAATAATAACAACCGTTCTGCTTACGACTTGTCTCTTTTAATTTTCTGCTTTCAAAAATATTTTATGCAATGACATTGAGAAACCCGACGAACAGGTGCCCTTACCTCCACATCTTATCGAGCAGTTAGAGCAAAGGGAATCTCGGAATTCGGTAATTGAAGAGACCGAGTCCATTAATGTGGGAACAACCTTAGAACCCCAGATACTTAAGATAGGGTTATCTTTAGATCCCGAGGAGAAACAGCAATTCACAAACCTCCCCCGAGAGTTCAAAGATGTCTTCGCATGGTCCTACAAGGACATGTCGGGGATAGACCGGGAAATAGCCGAGCACCGCATACCGATTAAAGACGGATGCAAACCGGTTAAGCAAAAGCTCCGCCGAATGAGGCCCGATTGGTCTCTCAAGGTAAAAGAAGAAGTCGATAAACAGTTCAAAGCCGGCTTCATACAAGTGTCCGAATATCCGGACTGGGTTGCAAACATCGTACCGGTTCCTAAAAAGGACGGTAAGGTGCGGGTATGCGTGGATTTTCGGGATCTTAACAAGCCAAGCCCGAAAGATGATTTTCCGTTAGCACACATCGACATACTGGTGGATAACACAGCCGATCATTCATGGACGGGTATGCCGGATACAATCAGATCAAGATGATGGAAGAGGATATGAGTAAGACTACCTTCACTACACCTTGGGGTACTTACTGCTACACTGTCATGCCATTCGATCTCATTAATGCTGGGGCCACGTACCAAAGGACCGCTACCACTTTATTGCATGACATGATGCATAAAGAGGTAGAAGTTTATGTAGACGACATGATCGTCAAATCCAAAGAACGGGACGGTCACATCACCGCCCTAAGAAAATTCTTCACCCGTTTGCGCAAGTACAACATGAGGCTAAACCCTCAAAAGTGCAGTTTCGGGGTAACATCAGGCAAATTACTGGGTCATATCGTTAGCCAACGAGGTATCGAGGTCGACCCAGCTAAAATTAAAGCCATTACCGAGATGCAACCCCCTAAAACCGAAAAATAAATAAGGTGATTTCTTGGGAAACTCCAGTACATCAGCCGGTTCATCTCCAAACTAACCATGGTGTGTGAACCAATTTTCAATAAACTGAAATTAGGGGAACGGGTACTATGGGATGACAAGTGCCAAGCTGCTTTCGACAAGATCAAGGAAATCATGTCTGCTCCGCCAGTCTTAATGCCACCTCAACCCGGTTTGCCTCTGTCGTTATGCCTAACGACGACCGAGACAGCCATGGGGGCTATGCTGGCTCAGACAGTTGACTCCGAAGAACGAGCCATCTATTACATCAGCAAAAAGTTTTTAGAGTATGAATGCAAATATACCATGCTCGAAAAGATGTGTTTGGCTCTGGTTTGGGCCACTAAGAAGCTCCGGCACTATATGCTCAGCTACGAGGTCCATGTGCTATCTAAGATGGACCCAATCAAATACCTCTTCGAAAAGCCCGTCCTCAATGGCCGAATTTCTAGATGGACTCTAATGCTGGCAGAGTTCGACCTAAAATTTGTACCGTTAAAGGCTATTAAGGGGCGAGTAGTAGCTGAATTTCTCGCCGATAGCCCGGTAAACGAAGAAGGACACACCGACACCTGGTCCTTCCCAGATGAAGATATCTTCCATACCGATACCGAAACATGGGATTTATACTTTGATGGAGCATCCAATTTTCGAGGGTTCGGAGTTGGAATCCTCCTAATCTCACCAAAAGGGGAGCATACTCCCGTGTCCATCAAACTGGACTTTGATGTTACCAATAATGCAGAAGAGTACGAAGCATGCATTTACGAGCTACAAGCCGCCGCCAATCTGGAGATCACAAATCTCCGGGTACACGGTGACTCATCCTTGGTCATTAACCAAGCACTTCAAAAATGGAAGACTCGGAACGCTAATCTTGTGGCCTACCAGGCACGAGTAAGGGATCTCGAGAAACAATTCCAAAGGGTAGAGTACATATACCTGCCTCGAGAAGAAAATCAGTTTGCAGATGCACTCTCAAAATTGGCATCTCTACTGAATATTCCCGACCATGTGACCAGTATGCCAATTTGTGTCGAAAGACACTCCGAGCCGGCATACATTCACGACATTGAAGACATTGAGATAACTGATCCCGAACCATGGTATCAGGCTGTATTAACATACCTGACAAACGGAGAATATCCTCCCGGGACTGAAGGCCGAGCGAAGAAAGCCTTACGAAGGCTAGCCACCCAGTTCGTCCGTACTGATGACAGACAACTGTACAAAAAGTCGGCGCATGGGGCTCTTCTCCTTTGTGTTGATAAGTATAAGGCCGAAAAGGTTATGGCCGAAGTACATGATGGTGAAAACGGTCCACATATGAATGCTCACATGCTGGTCCGGAAAATCATGAGGCTCGGGTATTACTGGAATACTATGGAAGCCAACTGCCAGTTATATGTCAAACATTGTCATAACTGCCAAATCTTCGCCAATGTGCAACACCTGCCATCATCATTGCCTTATACCATGAGGTCGCCTTGGTCCTTCTCGACCTGGGGTATCGACATAATCGGGAAAATAAATCCCTCAGGTACTGGCGGACACTGTTCCATTTTAGTAGCTATCGACTATTTCACCAAATGGGTCGAAGCTGAATCATATCGCATTCTCAATGCTAAGCATGTCGCCAAGTTTATCCAGAACAAGATAATATGTCGGTATGGCATCCCACATGAATTTATCAGTGATCACGGGACTCATTTTCAAGCCGAGACCGCGGCCCTGCTGACCAAGTATAAAATTCAAAGGCATACGAGGCGGCCAATAAAACAATTGTCACTATACTAAAAAAGATGGCTGATAATTACCGGGACTGGCCCGACAAAATACCTTTTGCCCTATGGGGATACCAGACGTCAATTCGCACCGCAACTGGAGCGACACCGTATTACCTAACTTATGGGATGGAGGCAGTCCAGCCAGTTGAATTGGAGGTACCGTCCCTCAGAATTCTGTTAGAAAGTCAAGTACCCGAAGCCGACTGGGTTCGAGCACGGTATGACTCGCTGGTTCTACTAGACGAACGACGATCTCGTGCCCTAAACAACATCCAAATCTACCAGAAGAGGATCCAACGGGTCTTCAACAAAAGAGTAAGGCCCAGGAACATTAAGGAAGGGGATCTGGTCCATCCTTAAGTCGGTTCGAGCTTTATTACCAGTTGACCTAAGGGGAAAATTCAAACCTAATTGGGCTGGGCCATACTTGGTAAAGAAGATCCTATCAGGAAGAGCAGTGATGCTGACGGACTTGGACGGGAATGAGTTCGTGAAGCGTTACTACCCTTAACCTTTTCTCAATGTCATTAGAAAATTTATCAAAATCTTTTTTTACAAAAAGCAAGCCAATGAGCTAGAATTACTTATTCTACTATCGCAAGCATCTTGAACCAATAGTCTTGATGTAATTCGAGATTGCAAATTTACTAAGTTTGAACTACGTTTGGTTTGATTCCACTAATTGTGGATATGTAGGCAGCCCCTCAAAAGGGCACAACCAGTGCAATCGAGAAAAGACATGAACAGTTTAATAATAAACTTCTTTTATTAATTACTAAAACCCCGATAAAATCGGGAAATTACAAAATACAGGAATTCCAAAAAATGCAATAAAAAAAAGGCACGCGACACAACAAAAATAATAATAATATTCAAATAATAATAAAACTAAGGACTCGGTATTCAGGGCATCTTGCCCTTCCCCTTGTCCTTGGCCTCCTTGGCCGTCCACTAACGACGACGCGGAGGGGAGCGTTCCCGAATCACCACGGGAGCCTCTTTAGCTCGGACTCGCTTCTTTGAGCTCGAGTCCTCAATCACTTCGATGGGCCCAAGTCGGGCCCTCACGGGCTCAGGAAGCCGGTCGCGTGGGCCTAGTCGGTCCCTAACCGCCAGTCTTGGCCCTAGTCGTCTTTCCAAATCAGTCTGGGGGATTGGCTGCCCCCGCGTGCTGCTAGCACCAGCCTCCCTGGATCGAGTCTTAGTATGTGACTTAAGACCCGATTCTAATCGGACTAAAGTAGCAGGAGTGTCTCCCTCTTCGAAGAAACCCCTGTTGTCCTTCGCCGTCTCCCGGCGAACCAGTTCAAAGGCCTCATCAACCTTCAAAGCTTTGCGAGCTTCCTCGGACTCCTCGGAAGTCCATTTAGAGTAAGCCCGTGAAACCCAAGCGGATTGGCAAGGGCTGGGTATGGTCCACATGGGACGGGTGAACCACCTCTGCAACCATGTGTCGCACATAGCGTCCGTCAATTGGAGCGAGACGCTAATGATGGCCTCAGTTTCAGGAATGCGCTGAGACGAACCGAACTGCCTCAGGAGGCGGTCCGGGTAAATATGAACTGTCCAGTCAAGAGACAGAATCACCAAGTAGGGGTAGCCCTCACATTTTTGTGAGTAGGGATAGCCCTCACATCTTAATTGTTCATGAACTTGTCAGCCAGGTCAAAGAGGGAAACAGTATTTCCCCGCACTATTCGACCTGTCCCAGCATGAGACAGACCCAAGAAATCCCTTAGCCTCCTTCTTGGATCCGAGTAGAACGGAGGGATAGCAGGACGAGCGATAGGGCTCCAACCACCTATAGTTGCGATCTCCTCAGGTAGAGGGCATATTTCTCATCGCGGGAACGCAAAGACGTGATGGGTAGTATCCCAAAACGTCAGGCAGGCGTCCAAAAAGTGTGAGTCAATTATCAGACGTTGGAGAGGGAATAGACTGACGATTCCCATCTGGGTTAATTGAACCTTTTCCTCGTCCCGGAAATATTGGGACCAAGCAAAGAGCATCGCGGTCAAATGATCGATACCCATGACAGAAATTTGAGTCTTCTTGAAAGTCTAAGAGGTTTTTGAGGAGAAGAAGAAGTTTGTGATTTGGGATGCAGTAAGTTGAAGCAGGGATTCCTATATTTATAATAGGAAAACCCAACTAAACCCTAACTACCATGCATCCTCAGCAAACATGGGCCCTATGCGCGCGCAGGCCTGATTACAGTTCAGAACCTAGAATATGAATCAAGTCGTCCCGAGCTTTCTTAAAAATTTCTAGAAAAATAAAAATAAATAAAAAATCTTTCAAAATTTTGGCTTTTCAAAAAATCAATATTTTATTTCCCCAGCGTGAGTCGGTGTTTCGCCTATGTGTTACATGCAAATTGTTATGTGTCAGCATACAGGCACACCCCAGACTTCAGAAGCAAGTCTCCGCGCAGCTCATTTAATCGCCACGGAGCTATCATCATCAAGACAGGTATGACCCTCTGCTTATGGCTGGCGAGCCCTTCACGCAAGTCTACTGGACTATAAACGACCTGACCGGAAGGCTGCCAGGTCGTAATCTGCGATTGGCCTGGTAGCTACTCTGACTTTCGCCTTGTCCAAGCCTCAGTCAGAGTGGGGGCTCTGTAGACACCCGCATTTTGCCTGCTAGTGTCTATAGCAGTTCCCGACAAAACAACCGATGATGATCGGACGCAAACGTGACTTAGTATACTCGAATATGGGCTCGAAATCAATAATATCCGACGTGGACATTTAGCGGAGTACAAATCTCTCAAAACCAACCTCAAATTCAGGTTCAGTGGGTCGTTCTGAGTAAAATAAGACTAATTTGAGCCAAAACCAACACCAAATGGCAACCGGGTCAAAACCCGGTCAAAAACGAATCCGTCCTCAAAATACCCCTAGAGAGCTTCTAGAAACTGGCGCCCAAATACAAATTTCAAAAAATCAAAAAGTCAACCATTTCCTAAAATGGCTCGCCAACCCTATCCACTCGATCGAGTGGATTGACCTCACTCGATCGAGTGGAGCCAAAAAACCCGGAACATACCCGTTTTCTAGGGCACTCGATCGAGTGCACTAGGGCCACTCGATCGAGTGACCCTAGGACGTGGGGTATTCTCTATAAATACCCCATCAAACCCTTCACATTTTCAGTTTTGCAAAAAAATGCTTTAGAAACCCTACATTTCTCAACCTAAAGCCCTACACTACACTACACTACAACCTTTAGCAACCCTAATAAAAAACCGAGTCCTTGTCCCTCAAAAAAACCGACAAATCCACCCATGCAAACACACACACCATAACTTTACATATATCCTCGATACTCCCGCGTTCCCGTCGCTATTACGAGTCCATTGTCGAGGCCTTACTAAGCATGTATGTTGAGGGTGTCATAAACCCCATTCTTATCTTTTTTCCTACCTCGATTTATATGTACATTTTTATACTTTATGTTATGATCGTATTAGTATACTAACACTAACACTAACGCTAACATTTATACTTTTCGCATTTTAATTCTAGTTCCTTTTTATCGTTAATTAATACCGTGTATATGTACATAATAGTATTAAAATTCGGATCCTAATGCGTTTGACTATGATGACCATCCAAAGTCCATTTAATCCCTTTACGAGCAACGACGGAGGTGGCACCCTTTCGAGGAGCGCCGCCCCAATGTACTCAACGGCGTAACGAGATCGTGGTCGCTCATAGTTGAACGCGTAGGACTCCATTTCCAAGATTAGTGCGAGATCCGTTGATGCGAAAATCAACATCACGTAATCCGTTAGGATTAGTACCAATATCGTGACGCGGTGGGCTACAATTTCGTCACTAATCAAATTTTTTCAATCCCATAATAACATATTTCCATAAATCCCGATGCCGGTCTCAAAATCGTATAGTACACGATTATGACACCGAGAACCGAGTTGAATTTCAATAATGCAATATTTTTATTCAACTCGGTCAACCATCGACTTTAAACAAATAAAAACGAAACAAGCCATGCCTCGTACAGGGGGCACTCGACCGAGTGCCGTAGGCTACTCGATCGAGTAGCACACCAAAAAACCAGGCAGAATGCTATTTTGACAACCACTCGGTCGAGTCTCGCGATGACTCGATCGAGCGGTCGTGCACTCGGTCGAGTTCCCTCATAACTCGGTCGAGTAACGTCACGAAATCCGGGCAGTAGCCATCTTAAAGGCACACTCGATCGAGTCCAGTCCATGACTCGATCGAGTGGGTCCTATAGCCGGAAGAAAACCGAGAGCTTTAATGCATCGTTCGAGCCTCGTCTTTTTTTTACGACTTTAGTCGTCGCGTGCAAAGTCGATCACGTGATCCTTTTTTTTTAAAATCATGTATATCACTTCACTTTTACGACTTTGATCGTAGTCTTTCACGATTAGTCTTATATTGACGACTCTTTAGTCGTGTCCGTATATGGCTAACCAAGACGCCATTTTTCGATGTGATATGTTGATCCGAATGAAGAAGCAACAACAAATCAGGATTTCAATGAGCTCACACTAGCTCCAAATGGTCCAAGTTCAAGCCCCTTAGTCCCTCCTTCAAGTCTAGTAGTGTGCCTTCTTCAAGTACTAAACTAGCTCTTGTGAACACCTACTTGGACTGAATAAAAGAGCTGAAACACACATTGCTCTATTCTGATTTCCAAGTTCAAATAACAAGCAATTGGAGTTATTGCTTTCATATATGAATAAGACTCATTCACACCTCCAACCAGCCAAAGCACACCAAGAGAAAAGCACCAGATTTGGAGTATAACTAGAGGATGAATTTAGTCATTCTAGTTCAATGTATTTACTTTGTTTTTATCACTTAGTAGTTTGTATCCTTTAATGAGGCTTGACTATTCTGGTTGGAGCCTCATTTGGGACGTGTTGCTTGGCTATAAATAGCCAAACACTTGATGAATTAAGCATTCAACTTTCATCAAACAAATCTGAGTTAAGCTTTGCTTTTCTTTCTGTCTATGTAGTTCACAAGACAAAGTATTAGAGTTAGTCGCGTTACAAGCTCTATACTCGCTATTCAATCGAGTGTTTGAATTAGCATCCGCTTTGTTGAGGTATAGGTCTATCTCACTTAGCACACTATCCTTGGTTACGTTCTATCATCCCTTACGACAACTTTTCCATTCTGATTTCGTTACTTTATTTCATTCATTTCGATCTGCTATCAATCACCAAATCATTTGTTCAGAGTTCATTCTAACTCACATCATTAGTGGTATCAGAGCTTTGGTCTTCCAAAGACGTAAAGAATGGCAGGAGGAGTGAACTTTGACGACCCTAACTTCTTGGAGCACCTGAAGAAGGCGTTGGAGAACTTTCAACCCGTGAATTCTCGTTTCCAAGCAAGAAGGGAGCCCGTGGACAGAATCAAAGTGAATGAACTCCCTGAGTTCATGGGTGGTACTGATCCAGAAGTGTACTTGGAGTGGGAGCGAAACATCGAGAAGCTCTTCCATTTCAAGGACCTAGGAGACGAGGAAAGGTGAAAGTATGCAATTCTGAAACTAAGCAAGGGGGCATCTCTTTGGTACGAGGGGCTGAAGGTGCAACGCACTAGGGCTGGTAAGAGTAAAATCTCATCGTGGGAGTCCTTAAAACGTAAGCTACGTAAGAGGTATGTTCCAACTACACATAAGTTGTCCTTGTACAAAAAGATTGCTAATCTGACAGAAGGGAGGTTAAGTGTTAGTGAGTATATTGATGAGTTTGAGAATTTGGTTTTAATGGGGGAAGTAGAAGAAAATGAAGAAATAAAAATGGCTAGATTCTTGCATGGGTTAAATCGTAGTATTGCTAATACGGTCGATTTATGTCCTTATTCTGACTTTGATACATTATGTGGGCTGTGTTTAAAAATTGAGGCACAAGGGAAGGCAAAACATGAAGGTGAGTCTAGTAAGGGTCATACTTGGCCACGAACTGATGAAGGTAATAGGTTCAATTCTACTAATACCAATCAACCCCTCACCATTAAGAATAACCCAGCAACCCCACTTCAATGTACTACTAAAACACCCACCGAAACTAGTCTATCCAAAGTACGTTGTTTCAAGTGTCAAGGGTTTGGTCACTACAAAAATGCTTGTCCTAATAGGAGAGTTGTGACCTTAAGAGAAGTGATCACTGTTAGGGATGAAATATGGGAAGAGGAACAACGTATAGGGGCTGTTTTCAATGTTAATGAGGAAGAGGAAGAGGAAGATAATGAGGCTTATGAACCCCCAACTTATGATACACTCTTAGTACTACGTACTCTACATGCTAACCCCATTCAACATGATACTGAACAAAGAGACCAACTATTCCATACTAAGTGTCAAGTTAACAACAAATGGTGTAGTCTAATAATTGATGGAGGTAGTTGTACCAACGTCGCCTCAACTGAAATGGTAACCAAACTAGGTCTAGCTACTACTAATCACCCTAAACCTTATGCACTACATTGGTTAGATAACGGGAACAAAGTGAGGGTCACTAAACAAGTAAGGGTTGGTTTGACCATGGGTTCCTATGTTGATGAGGTCTTATGTGATGTTATTCCTATGGATGCTTGTCACATACTATTGGGTCGTCCTTGGCAGTTTGATAGGGATGTAGTTCACCATGGGAGGAAGAATGAGTATGAGTTGAGGGATAGGGGAAAGAAAATTGTGCTAAAACCAATGACACCTCAAGATGTGTGTACCATGTTAGCTAATCGAGTCAAGAAACCCAACCTCTCCATATTTGCTAGTAAAAGTGTGGTAGAACATGCCATAGAAGAGGGAGAGTGTGTCTTTGTCATGGTTACTAGAGAGGAACCAGTTAGGGTTGATAATGGGTTTGGAGGGAAACGATTTAAGGAGTTGCTAAAGGAACTGGGTTTTGTCATTCCTAATGAATTACCAGCTGGTCTGACACCTATTAGAGATCATGAGTCCTTAAAGTACATCAATGGCTCGCAAAGGCTAAGTCCAAGACATACCAAATGGGTGGAACTCTCGCAACCCTTTTATTTCTCTTCCAGATATAAGGATGGTATGAGCAATATCGTGGCTGATGCTTTATCTTGTCGCTACACACACTTATCCACCCTAGATGTAAGATCGCTTGGATTTGAGACTTTGAAGGACTACTACTCTGCGGATGCTGATTTTGGTGAAGTATTCACCAAGTACAAGGCTGGTGCTCTTAGTATTTTTGATGAGTTTGTTTCGCAGGAAGATTTTCTTTTTAAAGGGAACCATCTTTGTGTTCCTAAACATCCTATTTCAGAATTTCTAGTTAGAGAAGCTCATGGAGGAGGGCCAGCTTGACATTTTGGCGTGACTAGGACCTTAGAGGTGTTGAAAGAACTCTTCTTCTGGCTAAAGATACGAGGGAACATTCAAAACATTGTGGGCAAATGTGTGACATGTCATTTCTCAAAAAGTCCTTTCGAACCAAGAGAGTACTTGCCATTCTCCAAAATGGCTCACTTCACTATTTGTCACATAACTGACGATGCTAACAAAAGGCCTGACTTTTACTTTCGAGGAGTGGTACGCCTACATGGGAGTCCCAAGCCTTTTGTTTCTGATCAATATTCCAAGTTCCTTAGCTACTTGTGGAACACATTATGGAGAAAGCTCAAATCCATGATAAAACTCCACGAACAAATTCGAGAAAGGATCAAGGAAGTAAATGAAGCCTACAAAAGAAGGTCCAACAAAAACAGGAAACCAAGACTCTTCCAAGAGGGTGACTTGGTTTGGGTTCACTTAGTCATTCTAGTTCAATGTATTTACTTTGTTTTTATCACTTAGTAGTTTGTATCCTTTAATGAGGCTTGACTATTCTGGTTGGAGCCTCATTTGGGACGTGTTGCTTGGCTATAAATAGCCAAACACTTGATGAATAAAGCATTCAACTTTCATCAAACAAATCTGAGTTAAGCTTTACTTTTCTTTCCGTCTTTGTAGTACACAAGACAAAGTATTAGAGTTAGTCGCGTTACAAGCTCTATACTCGCTATTTCAATCGAGTGTTTGAATTAGCATCCGCTTTGTTGAGGTATAGGTCTATCTCACTTAGCACACTATCCTTGGTTACGTTCTATCATCCCTTACGACAACTTTTCCATTCTGATTTCGTTACTTTATTTCATTCATTTCGATCTGCTATCAATCACCAAATCATTTGTTCAGAGTTCATTCTAACTCACATCATATGTCGGGACAAGGCACCGAGATTCGGAATCAGGCTAGCATCACGCCTAGGTTCCGTATCTCCGTCCTCCGTTTAATATATAATATAATGTTTATTTAATCGAAGTTCGTCCATCTATCTAACTTACGGTCTAGTTTGTATTTATTGTATACGGGTCCGTTTCTAGCTATTATTTATCGTTTTGTATATTCTATTTATTTATTTTGTTGCTTGTAATTTTTGTATTGGTCGGGTTGTATTTCTGCCCGTGTATTTTGTACGTATTTACGAGTTTTGTTTATTTCGATGCTTATTGCTTTATAAATGAACCTCGCATGCTAAATAACTCCGACAATAATTTAGATGCATGTCAACCAATAACTCGAATTCTTAGCCAAAAAACGCTGTTTGCATGTCATTTAGTCATTTTACTAGCGCGCGTACACGAACACGAACGATGTCTTAGTAGAGGCCGCTAAGTGCGGGCGGGGTTGGGTGTCCTTAGTGGGCTTCCCAACACGTACCCTCACCCCTTACTCAGAACCTCGGTTTCCGGATGTCCGAAACCGTTGGCGCACGAGAGTCATTCTTTACACGATAACCGGTGTAGATGGTATCGGTATCGCAATGCAAAGGGACGACCCCATAAGCTCTGAAATCGAAATGGGCCATACTTTGTGTACGGCATGACGACATAGAGTGGGCTCGAATGTGTCCGAATTCCCATAAATTTGGTGGCGACTCCAACTTTGACTTAAATTTCAAACCTGAGAACAATCTTACCACGAGATTCATTCGCCTACCCAAAACCCGCGCGTGGCCGCGTCGGGGTGGACCTACGTCATGTCCACACTTTTTACACCAATATAGGAACATTTATATGGTGAAAAAACTATTTAACTATTATTAGTATTTTTGATAATAAATAAAAACAAAATATTAACTAATCACATCAAATCGAGCTGCTCACGAGCTATTCGAGTCAACCCACGCCTTGCTATGCTCGACTCATTATAATGTCGAGCCGGGCCTGAGCTCGAGTCGAGCTCGCACAAGCCGATCTTTGACCGAGCCGATCTCGAGCAGCTCGCGAGTTGTCTCGTCTCAATAACACCACTAGTCTGGATGCCATAACTCCAGACAGCAACGGCTAGGGTCCCTCATCCCATCCAAAGAATGGGAGCATAAGCCCAAGTCCGTCTGGATGTCACAGCTCCAGACGGCAACGGCTAGGGTCCCCCATCCAAAGAATAGGGGCATAAGCCCAAGTCCGTCTGGATGCCATAGCTCCAGACGGCAATGGCTAGGGCCCCTCATCCAATGAATGGGGGCATAAGCCCAAGTCCGTCGGGATAAGTGGTGTAAACAAGCCGAGCCGAGCACGAGCAAAAGGAATGGGCCATAATTATTAAGGGGAGCCCGCGCGTACGGGCCAAGGGACAGTCTCAGGTAGACAGTTTCATTCTAGCCAATTGAAAGGATCTTCTGATTAATCTAGAGATCGTTTGGGGCTTAATTCTAAATCCATTTTTGAGGATTTTAGAGGGAATACAGAAACAAAAATAGCAATTGGGAACCAGACTAAAAAAGAAAAGACAAATATTGATTAATTGGGATAACTGCTGAAAGCATCTAAGTAGTAAGCCCACCCCAAGATGCATTAATACAGGTTCCTGAATAATTATATGAGATAAATCAATAAAATAGAAAGCTCCGGGGGGTTCATATTCCCCAATTGGTAGAAAAAACCCCACAACCCCGTGGGGTTATCCAAATTAAATTTTTTTATTAAAATAAAAACAAATCGTTCGGCACCCCCATATTTTTGTTCCGACAATTTGATGGAGGATGCGTGGGGATGGAGCGACAGAAGTTTTGAGAATTCGAACTTAATATCCTCTTTCTTGCCTAGTAGGCAAAGATTGTCTCGCCAGGACGTACTTGGTACTACTATCATTGGGGGAAGAATTTGAAATGGCAGTTCCAAAAAAACGTACTTCTATTTCAAAAAGCGTGAATCCCATTTAATTCACTAATTACTGGGAAGGTACTGAATTTTTGTATTTGAACCGTATATGAGAATTTGATCTCGTACGGCTCAAGCAAACACACCCAAATATTTCTGTGGTTTCCCTGATCAAACTAGAAGTTACCTGTTATTCATAATATATTAATTATATTCAATATCATCAAAATGGAAGCGCCGGTACTTCCCTCTAGGCGGAACGCTCCCCTACCGATGTTTTTTTACATCCCACTGCTTTGGCAGATCGCTTAGCCCGCTATATTTTTTCGGGAACCTCCTAAAGTTCCAACTAAAAAGGTGAAATGAACTTTAGGAGGTTCCCGAAAAAAGATAGCGAAAACTAACATTTGACTCCGTACCACTGAATAAGTTAGTTGTCGCAAATCCTCCAAACGTAGAGCACACAGGGCTTTGAACTTGGCCTTGCTCGACTCGTTCTCGTTAAGCAAAATTTTAAGTCGAGCCGATCTCGAGTTTACCCGAGCTTGAAAAAATTGAGCTCGGAACCAAGCTCGCGAGCTAAAATGCGAGTTCGAACCTAGTTCGTGCCTAACTCGAGCCTATATATAATCATTAAAATTTACGTCTTTTTGCACCGATATAAGAACATTTATATGGTAAAAAAAACTATTAACTATTATTAGTATTTTTTTAATAAATAAGAACAAAATATTAATTAACCACATCAAATCGAGCTGCCCGCGAGCTTTTCGAGCCGAGCCACGCCTTCTTCTGCTCAACTCGTTAAGTTGTCGAGCCGAGCTTTGACCGAGGCGATCTCGAACTGCTCGCGAGCTGTATCGTCTCATTAACACTCATTGTCTGGATCCCACAACTCCAGACGGCAACGGATAGAGTCATCCATCCAAAGAATGGAGGCATAAGCCCAAGTCCGTCTGGATGCCACAGCTCCAGACGGCAATAGCTAGGGTCCCCATCCAAAGAATAGGAGCATAAGTCGAAGTCCGTCGGGATTAGGGGTGAGCTCAGAACCAAACTCGTGAGCTAAAATGCGAGTTCGAACCGAATTCGAGCCTAACTCGAGCCTATTTATAATCATTAAAATTTACGTCTTTTTGCACCGATATAAGAATACGCATTCAGTCGAAACATTTTAGTTACAAGAGCATTCCTTACAATAAAAAAAACCCTAGGAGAACGTAGGCGACGTAGAAGGCAATTTGGAGGCTGCGGCACCATGGCCAAAGCTCCATCCAGTGCTTCTCCGGCGCTTGCTAACATTACTCAGAGGAAGAACAAGTCAAGAGATGGGAGTTCTAAAGGAAGGAGTTCGAATGGAGGAGGAAAACCCTCATTGAAAGTCTTGAAAGAGAAGTCCGTGCAAGATATCCTGGGTATACCACCATACGTGATTGAGGATGACGAAGATGACGATGATATTACCCTGGAAAACGACGTGGAATTTGATGGTATCCATAATGCACATACTGAGGATGGAAAAGGGGAGGACGAAGAAGCCTGGTTCACAAAACAAGGCAAGAAAACAGTTCCGGTATTGGTTGAGAAACCGCTACTGCAACTGGATGAAGACGATGTGAACTCAGAACTTGAATATTGGAGGAGCACAATTTATGGATTCATTGTTGGAGCCAATCCACCTTGTTCTGTTCTTGAAGGCCTTTTCCGAAGAATTTGGAAACATCACACCATTGACAAGGTCTCCTTTCTACCAAATGGTGTTTTCCTGGTTCGTTTTCAATCAGAGGCTATGAAAAATATCGTTTTAAATTCTAGTTTCTATATGTTCGATAATAAGCCAATGATCATAAGGGAATGGAAACCTGATATTGAACTCAGGAAAGAAGATATTCAGGTATTGCCTACGTGGGTTAGATTGCATAATCTCCCACTGAAATGTTGGGGGGGGGGGGAGTTTACCTAAAATTGCAGGTTTGATAGGTCCTTTTATCAAAAGAGATGAAGCCACAGCCTCGAGAACCAGGCTAGGATACGCGAGGGTTTTAATTGAGGCTAAGCTTAATCAAGCTTTGCCTACGAGTATCCGATTCCTGGATGAGAAAGGAACGTTGATTACTGTGCCTGTGGAATTTGATTGGAAACCGGTAACATGTTCGAAATGTAAGAAGATGGGACATGAGAGTGTAGAGTGTAAAGGAGGCTTCAAGGGTAAGGAACCTCCAAAGACAAAAGCCTGGAAGCCAACTGGGAGAATTTTGGACAAGCCTATACCAGCGGCTGCTCCAAACTTTACAGTGAATGACTTTGGGATTGAACCTCCAGCCAAGATTATACACTATTCAGACAGTTCTACAATGAACAGAGAGGAGGAATTCCCACTTTTATCCCCTCGGGCAGTGATCAGTAGTGGTCTGAGTGACTCGGGAGTTGGGCATTCCTCTCATGGTCAGGTTGGAACTTTTTTAACTGCACTGACAGGTGACAGTAATGGGAGAAAGGAGGGGGGATCAATAACCATTCCAAAATCCAAATGAATTTAGGATTTTGGAATGTTAGGGGGATGAATAAAGAGAAGAAACAATTGCAAATAAATAAGTCTCTTCTGAGTTGGAATGTAGGATTTTTTGGTCTCTTGGAGACTAAAATAAAGGCTAATAATCAGAATAATGTTAGGAACTCTATTTTCAATAATTGGAGTATCATTACTAATAGTCATATGCATGAGAGAGGGAGAATTTGGATTCTTTGGGATCACATGAAGTGTGAGGTTCATCCGGGTTTATGTACTTCACAACTAATTCATTGCAAAGTTAAAGAACTAAACTCTGGTGACGATTACTGGATTACTATGGTCTATGCTTTTAATGAGATTCAGGATCGTGAGGCATTATGGAATGACCTCAGACGGATTGCTGCAAGCATTAATGAGCCTTGGTTAGTCGGAGGGGATTTCAATTGCGTGCTGTCTGCAGAGGAAAGGTTGGGCGGGGGGTTCTCGGTGGCTGAAGCACTACCGTTTCATGATTGCTCTCTTACGGATAGTCCCGCTTTGGGTGCCTACTATACCTGGAATAACAAGCAAAAACCTGAAGATAGGGTGTATAGTAGGTTAGATAGGTGTCTTGTGAATCAGGAATGGCTAAGGTTGAAGGAAGATTACAAAGCAAATTTTCTCCCTGAAGGGTTGTTTGATCACTGCCCATGTGTGATTAAGTCTAGTGAGGCTCAGAAGGCCAAGAAGAGACCTTCAAAGACTTTAATATGTGGAGCAAGATCGATTCATTTGACGAGCTGGTACTCAACGACTGGCAGAACAGAATTGATGGGACTAAGCAGTACTGTGTAGCGAAAAAACTTCAACGTCTTAAGAGGGTCCTCAAAACCCTTAACAGAACGCATTTTTCAGAGATTGAGAGCAGAACTGCGGTAGCCCATGTGAAATTAATGCAAATACAGAAAGAATTGGTCTTAAAACCGGATGATCTGATGCTACGTGCTCAGGAAAAAACCGCGCAGGAAGAGTATGCTTTTCTATATGATGCACAGGCAGATTTCCTTAAATAAAGAGCTAAATGTTCTTGGCTTAATGATGGGGATCAATACTCGGCATTTTTCCATGGGACATTGAAAGCAAGGAGAATTTCTAATGAAATTAACCAGATTTTGGATGAACATGGCACTTTACATAAAGAGCAGGATATGATTCAAGGCGCTTTCCTGGGTTTTTACCAAAATTTGCTAGGTACTAGCACCCCTACTACTGCAGTTAAGAAAAGGGTCATTGCGCATGGCCAGATTTGCAAACCCCAGCATCATGTTGTTCTGGACCAACCTGTTTCGAGGGATGAAATTAAGCAGGCTATATTCGATATCCCTGACGACAAATCCCCGAGGCCTGATGGCTATTCAAGTAAGTTTTTCAAAGATTCATGGCATATCGTTGGTGAGGATGTCATGGATGCTATTGCCGACTTCTTCTCATCAGGCAGACTGCTAAAGCAGTTCAACACTACTGCTGTAACGCTAATTCCAAAAGTTGATAGACCCATGACAGTAATGCAATTCAGACCTATCGTGTGTTATAATGTGGTATATAAAGCTATCTCGAAGATTCTATGTACTAGGCTTGCGGCTGTCCTCCCTGATATTGTGTCCCCTGCTCAAGGTGGATTCATTAAAGGGAGAAGTATTATCGAAAACTGATGTGATTTGGA
Organism: Agrostemma githago; assembly: GCA_958450325.1. NCBI lineage: Eukaryota > Viridiplantae > Streptophyta > Magnoliopsida > Caryophyllales > Caryophyllaceae > Agrostemma > Agrostemma githago. The sequence goes on along the minus strand of OY288255.1, from coordinate 31,774,062 downwards.
ATGAACTCTGAACAAATGATTTGGTGATTGATAGCAGATCGAAATGAATGAAATAAAGTAACGAAATCAGAATGGAAAAGTTGTTGTAAGGGATGATAGAACGTAGCCAAGGATAGTGTGCTAAGTGAGATAGACCTATACCTCAACAAAGCGGGTGCTAATTCAAACACTCGATTGAAATAGCGAGTATAGAGCTTGTGACGCGACTAACTCTAATACTTTGTCTTGTGAACTACAAAGACGGAAAGAAAAAGCAAAGCTTATCTCAGATTTGTTTGATGAAAGTTGAATGCTTTATTTATCTAATGGGTGGCTATTTATAGCCTACAAAAGGACCCAAAGAGAGGCCAACCAGAATAGTCAAGCCTCTTAAAGTGGGTGATACAAAGAAAGAAAGGGAAAAGAACTTAGACAACTAGATACAATGAATAACTGTGAACACTAGCAGCCACTATTTTGCTCCAATTCAGATGCAATGCTTCTTTGTTTGCTTTAGTAGGCTGGTGTGTTTTTGCACTTGATTAATGCATCTTCTAGTCTTGAAAGCAATTAATCCCATTGCTGATTATTTGAACTTAGAAATTGTATTAGAGCAATGTATCCACTAGCTCTTTTATTGAAAGTCGATAGAAAAGAAACAGTCCCGTCAAATAAATAACTTCTGCGAAATTCCCATGCACAGCTGACTTGTTCGGATCATAACTTTGTCAATACTTGTTCAATGAGCCTTCACGAATAGTCATTGGAAAGCTAAGCTCGAAATCTATCTCCTCCATTTTGAATGACTACAAATTTCCAAGTATAACTCGAGATATGGACCGATCAAAACAACACTGCAAACTGAACTCGCATCACACTCTCCTTGGACCGTCTTGATTTTAAGAAAAATCAAGAGTTGTAGCTCTGATACCACTAATGATGTGATTTGGAACGGACCGTAACCAAGGATAGTATGCTAGGTGAAGTAGACCTATACTTCAACAAAGCGGGTGCTAAATCAAACAACGCGATTGAAGTAGCGAGTTTAGAGCTTGTAACGCGACTAACTCTAGACTTTGTCTTGTAAGCAACAAGGACGTAAAAGAAAGCTTAGCTTTACTCAGGTTTTTGATTTCAATATTGGATGTCTTATTCATTCAAATAGATGGCTATATATAGCCTACAACAAGACCCTTAAACCGGCTGGTTAGGGTGACAATAACGAAGCTACATGGTGACAAAAACAAAGCTACATCTATGTGAACTAGGAGCTAATAACAAAGCTATGTAAACTAGGAGCTAATAACAAAGCTATGTAAACTAGGAGCTAATAACAAAGCTATGTAAACTAGGAGCTAATAACAAAGCTTAATAAGGAGCCATTTGGACGTGCACAACCAGCTTCAAACGTCCTCTTTAACCCCGGTGCTTTTCCATGCACAACTGACTTGTTCGGACCATAACTTTGTCAATACTTGTTCAATGAGCCTTCATGAATAGTCATTGAAAATATAAGCTCGAAATCTATCTCCTCCATTTTGAATGACTACGAAATTCCAAGTATAACTCGAGATATGGACTGATCAAAACAATGCTGCAAAAATGAACTCGCATCAGAAATTCCCATGCACAACTGTCTTGTTCGGACCATAACTTTGTCAATACTTGTTCAATGAGCCTTCATGAATAGTCATTGGAAAGATAAGCTCGAAATCTATCTCCTCCATTTTGAATGACTATGAAATTCCAAGTATAACTCGAGATATGGACTGATCAAAACAACGCTGCAAAATGAACTCGCATCAAAAACATCCTGATCTGTCAAGATATAATCAGGCTGTATAACAGGAAGAGCGCCTCCCCTAGGTGCATATTCAAGATTGACATACAAAAAGCTTATGACACCGTAGAATGGGATTTTCTTCATCAAATGCTTGTGCATCTTAATTTTCCTAAACATTTCCGAGCATTGGTTATGCAATGTGTTACTACAGCGACTTATTCTCTCAACCTGAATGGAGAAAGCTCTGGATTTTTCCCAGGTAAAAGAGGACTCAGACAAGGGGATCCCCTCTCCCCTGTTCTATTCACTATCTGTATGGACTACTTGTCAAGATTAATGAGTTTCACTACGAGCTCCAAACCGTTTGCCTTTCATCCATTGTGCAAAAATATGAAGCTATCCAATCTCATGTTTGTGGATGACTTACTCATGTTCTCCAAAGGGGATGCGAATTCCATGATGCTCCTACTAAGAACGTTCGCCACTTTCTCGAAATCAGCAGGATTAAATATGAGCAGAAGGAAATCGAATGTATATTTTAACGGAGTTGACCCTAGTCTAAGAGCAGACATTATCCAAGTTTCAGGCTGCGTGGAGGGTTCGCTACCATTCAGATATTTGGGGGTTTCGATTAAGACCTCCAAATTGACCCTATTGGACTGTCAGCCATTGGTGAACAAGATCGTAGAGAGAATTAGACGCCTGGGTGCAAAAAAACTGTCCTACGCAGGACGCTTAACTCTGATCAAGAGTGTATTGGCTACTCTTCATAACTATTGGGCTACTATATTCATCTTGCCTTCTTCCGTTGTGAAGCAGATTGATAGCATTTGTAGAAATTTCCTATGGGACAGAAGTGCCGAATATCATTAGAGTTCCCACTGTTTCGTGGGAGAAAATTTGCGCTCCGTATAAGGAAGGGGGACTGAGCTTGACTCAAAATGCAATTTGGAATCAAGCAGCGATAGGGAAAATGGCTTGGTGGATAGCAAGCAAACAAGATAGACTTTGGGTTAGATGGATTCACCAAATCTACTTATAAGGGAGGAATTGGGAGGATTACTACCCTACTACCGATTCCAGTTGGTATTGGAGGAAAATTTGTCGGATCAAAGAGGCTCTGAAGCCCGCGTATGCTGCTAATGCACTTACAGCTCACGCAAACGGCTTCTCAGTGGCGAAAGCTTACCAATGGCTAAGAATTAAACATGGTAAGGTTGAATGGTGTACGTTTGTGTGGTCTAGATGGTCACTGCCCAAGCATAATATGGTAGCTTGGTTGATTCAGCAAGACGGACTGAATGTGAAGAGCAAACTCTGCAGAATTGGGGTTGCGCAGGATAACAGATGTGTTGTATGTGTATCAGCTGAGGAAACCGTACAACATCTTTTCCAGGTTTGCGAATACAGTAGGAAGGTCGTTTACGAAGTGAATCGAATTCTTTCGCTGGTGCCCAATCTTGATATGCAGAATGAGAAGCGGAAGAGAATAAAAGGGACCAAAATGCAGAGAGCTATAAAGAATGGACTTATTAACTCGATATGTTATAATATTTGGACCCAACGAAACAAAGCTAGAATGGAAGAGCAGCTTATCCGTCCTGAAAAGCTAGCTAGTCTAATCATTAAGGAGTTTATTGAATTCTGCAAGATGAAATGTAATCAAAAGTTTGGTGATAAGGATAGAAAATTCATCACTAGCCTTTTGAGGCAACCGATGTAATTGAGACTGTACAGTCTATATTTTTTATAATACACTTACACTTTATCAAAAAAAAAAAGAACATTTATATGGTGAAAAAACTATTTAACTATTATTAGTAATTTTTTTAGTAAATACGAGCAAAATATTAACTAATCACATCAGATTGAGCTAGTCGCGAGCTTTTCGAGCCGAGCCACGCCTTGCTCAGCTTGACTCGTTAAATTGTCAAGCCGAGCCCGAGCTCGCACGAGCCGAGCTTTGACCGAGTCGATCTCGAGCTGCTCGCGAGCTGTCTCGTCTCGTTAACTAACACCCCTAGTCTGGATGCCACATCTCCATACGGCAATGACTAGGGTCCCCAATCCATAGAATGGGGGCATAAGCCCAAGTCCATCTGGATGCCACAGCTCCAGACGGCAACGACTAGGGTCCCCATTCGAAGAATGGGGGCATAAGCCCAAGTCCGTCTGGATGCCACAGCCCCAGACGGCAATGGCTAGGGCCCCCCATCCAAAGAATGGGGGCATAAGCCCAAGTCCATCGGGATAAGGGGTGTAAACAAGCCGAGCCGAACACGAGCTTGGCATTGCTCGACACGTGCTCGTTAAGCAAAATTCGAACTCGAGCCGATCTTGAGTTTACCCGAGCTTGAAAAAATTGAGCTCGGAACCAAGCTCGCGAACTAAAATGCGAGTTCGAACCAAGTTCGAGCCTAACTCGAGCCTATATATAATCATTAAAATTTACGTCTTTTTGCGCCGATATAAGAACATTTATATGGTAAAAAAACAATTTAACTATTTTTAGTATTTTTGATAATAAATAAAAACAAAATATTAACTAATCACATCAAATCGAGCTGCTCGCGAGCTTTTTGAGCCGACCCACGCCTTGCTAAGCTCGACTCATTATAATGTCGAGCCGAGCCTGAGCTCGAGTCGAGCTTGCACGAGCTGATCTTTGGCCGAGTCGATCTCGAGCTGCTCGCGAGTTGTCTCGTCTCATTAACATCCCTAGTCTGGATGCCACAACTCTAGACAGCAACGGCTAGGGTCCCATCCAAAGAATGGGGGCATAAGCCCAAGTCCGTCTGGATGCCACAGCACCAGACGACAATGGCTAGGGTTTCCCATCCAAAGAATGGGGGTATAACGCCCAAGTCCGTCTGGATGCCACAACTCCAGACGGCAGCGACTATAGTCCCCCATCCTAAGAATGGGCGCATAAGCCCATGTCCGTCTAGATGCAACAGCTCCAGACGACGATGGCTAAGGTCCCCCGTCCAAAGAATGGGGGTATATGCCCAAGTCTGTCTGGGTGCCAAGCTCCAGACAGAAATGGGGGCATAAGCCCTAGTCCGTCTGGATGCCACAGTTCCAGACGGCAATGGTTGAGGCCCCTATCCAAAGAATGGGGGCATATGCCCAAGTCCGTCGGGATAAGGGGTGCAAACAAGCCGAGCCGAGCACGAGTTTGGCCTTGCTCGACACGTGCTCGTTAAGCAATATTCGAACTCGAGCCGATCTCGAGTTTAGCCGAGCTTGAAAAAATTGAGCTCCGAACCAAGCTCGCGAGCTAAAATGCGAGTTCGAACCAAGTTCGAGCCTAACTCGATCCTATATATAATCAATAAAATTTACGTCTTTTTGCACAGATATAGGAACATTATATGGTAAAAAAACTATTTAACTATTATTAGTATTTTTGATAATAAATAAAAACAAAATATTAACTAATCACATCAAATCGAGCTGCTCGCGATCTTTTTGAGCCGACCCACGCCTTGCTCAGCTCGACTCATTATAATGTCGAGCCGGGCCTGAGCTCGAGTCGAGCTCGCACGAGCCGATCTTTGACCGAGCCGATCTCGAGCTGCTCGCGAGTTGTCTCATCTCATTAACACCCCTAGTCTGGAAGCCACAACTCCAGACAGCAACGGCTAGGGTCCCCCATCCAAAGAATGGGGGCATAAGCCTAAGTCCGTCTGGATACAACAGCTCAAGACGGCAACGGCTAGGGTCCCCCATCCAAAGAATGGGGCATAAGCCCAAGTCCGCCTGGATGCCACAACTCCAGACGGCAACGGCTAGGGTCCCCCACCCAAAGAATGGGGGCATAAGCCCAAGTCCGTCTGGATGATGCCACAGCTCCAGAAGGCAATGGCTAGGGCCCCTCATCCAATGAATGGGGGCATAAGCCCAAGTCCGTCGGGATAAGGGGTGTCTACAAGCTTAGCCGAGCAGGAGCTTGGCCTTGCTCGACAGCTCGTTAAGCAAAATTCGAACTCGAGCCGATCTCGAGTTTAGCCGAGCTTAAAAAAATTGAGCTCCGAACCAAGCTCGCGAGCTAAAATGCGAGTTCGATCCAAGTTCGAGCCTAACTCGAGCCTATATATAATTAATAAAATTTACGTCTTTTTGCACCGATATAGGAACATTTATATGGTAAGAAAACTATTTAACTATTATTAGTATTTTTGATAATAAATAAAAATAAAATATTAACTAATCACATCAAATCGAGCTGTTCGCGAGCTATTCGAGTCGACCCACGCCTTGCTAAGCTCGACTCAATATAATGTCGAGCCGGGCCTGAGCTCGAGTCGAGCTCGCACAAGCCGATCTTCGACCGAGCCGATCTCGAGCTGCTCGCAAGTTGTCTCGTCTCATTAACACCTCTAGTCTGGATGCCATAACTCCAGACAGCAACGGCTAGGGTCCCCCATCCCATCCAAAGAATGGGGGCATAACCCTAAGTCCGTCTGGATGCCACGGCTCCAGACGTCAATTGCTAGGGTCCCCATCCAAAGGGGGGCATAAGCTTAAGTCCGTCGGGATTAGGGGCGTAAACAAATCGAGCCGAGCACGAGCTTGGCCTTGCTCGACTCGTGCTCGATAAGCAAAATTAGAACTCGAGCCGATCTCGAACTTACCCGAGCTTGAAAAAATTGAGCTCCGAACCAAGCTTGTGAGCTAAAATGCGAGTTCGAACCGAGTTCAAGCCTAACTCGAGCCTATTTATAATCATTAAAATTTACGTCTTTTTGCACCGATATAAGAACATTTATATGGTGAAATAACTATTTAACTATTATTAGTAATTTTGTTAGTAAATACGAGCAAATTATTAACTAATCACATCAGATCGAGCTAGTCGCGAGCTTTTCGAGCCGAGCCACGCCTTGCTCAGCTCGACTCGTTAAGTTGTCGAGCCGAGCCCGATCTCACACGAGCCGAGCTATGACCGAGTCGATCTCGAGCTGCTCACGAGCTATCTCGTCTGCTCACAGCTCCAGACAACAACGGCTAGGACTCCCCATCCATAGAATGGGAGCATAAGTCCAAGTCCGTCTGGATGCCATAACTCCAGACGGCAACGGCTAGGGTCCCCCATCCAAAGAATGGCGGCATAAGCCCAAGTCCGTCTGGATGCCACAGCTCCAGACGGCAACGGCTAGGGCCCCCATCCAAAGAATTGGGGTATAAGCCCAAGTCCGTCTGGATGGCACAGCTCCAGACGGCAATGGCTAGGGCCCCTCATCCAATGAATGGGGGCATAAGCCCAAGTTCGTCGGGATAAGGGGTGTAAACAAGCCGTGCCGAGCACGAGCTTGGCCTTGCTCGACTCGTTCTCGTTAAGCAAAATTCGAACTCGAGCCGATCTCGAGTTTACCTGAGCTTGAAAAAATTGAGCTCGGAACCAAGCTCGCGAGCAAAAATGCGAGTTCGAACCAAGTTCGAGCCTAACTCGAGCCTATATATAATCATTAAAATTTACGTCTTATTGCACCGATATAAGAACATGTATATGGTGAAAAAACAATTAACTATTATTAGTATTTTTTTTTTAATAAATAAGAACAAAATATTAATTAATCACATCAAATCGAGCTGCCCGCGAGCTTTTCGAGCCGAGCCACGCCTTGCTCTGCTCAACTCGAAGTTGTCGAACCGAGCTTTGACCGAGGAGATCTCGAACTGCTCGCGAGCTTTATTGTCTCATTAACACCCCTAGTCTGGATCCCACAACTCCAGACGGCAACGGATAGAGTCCTCCATCCAAAGTATGGGGGCATTAGCCCAAGTCAATCTGGACGCCACGGCTTCAGACGACAACGGCTAGAGTCCCCCATCCATAGAATGGGGGCATAAGATCAAGTCCGTCTGGATGCCACAGCTCCAGACGGCAATGGCTAGGGCCCCTCATCCAATGAATGGGGGCATAAGCCCAAGTCCATCTGGATGTCACAGCTCCAGATGACAATAGCAAGGGTCCTCCATCCATAGAATGGGGGCATAAGCCCAAGTCCGTCTAGATGCAACAACTCGAAACGGCAATGGCTAAGGTCCCCATCCAAAGAGGGGCATAAGCCCAAGTCCGTCGGGATTTGGGGTGTAAACAAACCGAGCCGGGCACGAGCTTGGCCTTGCTCGACTCGTGCTCGATAAGCAAAATTAGAACTCGAGCCGATCTCGAGCTTACCCGAGCTTGAAAAATTTGAGCTCGGAACCAAGCTCGTGAGCTAAAATGCGAGTTCGAATCGAGTTCGAGCCTAACTCGAGCCTATTTATAATCATTAAAATTTATGTCTTTTTGCACCGATATAAGAACATTTATATGGTGAAAAATCAATTTAACTATTATTAGTAATTTTTTTAGTAAATACGAGCAAAATATTAACTAATCACATCAGATCGAGCTTGTCGCGAGCTTTTCGAGCCGAACCACGGCTTGCTCAGCTCGACTCGTTAAGTTGTTGAGCCGAGCCCGATCTCGCACGAGCCGAGCTATGACCGAGTCGATCTCGAGCTGCTCGCGAGCTGTCTCATCTTATTAACACCCCTAGTCTGGATGCCACAGCTCCAGATAGCAACGGCTAGGACTCCCCATCCATAGAATGGGAGCATAAGTCCAAGTCTGTCTGGATGCCATAACTCCAGACGGCAACGGCTAGGGTCCCCCATCCAAAGAATGGGGGCATAACCCCAAGTCCGTCTGGATGCCACGGCTCCAGACGTCAATGGCTAGGGTCCCCATCCAAAGGGGAGAATAAGCTTAAGTCCGTCGGGATTAGGGGCGTAAACAAATCGAGCCGAGCACGAGCTTGGCCTTGCTCGACTCGTGCTCGATAAGCAAAATTAGAACTCGAGCCGTTCTCGAACTTACCCGAGCTTGAAAAAATTGAGCTCCGAACCAAGCTCGTGAGCTAAAATGCGAGTTCGAACCGAGTTCAAGCCTAACTCGAGCCTATTTGAAATCATTAAAATTTACGTCTTTTTGGACCGATATAAGAACATTTATATGGTGAAAAAACTATTTAACTATTATTAGTAATTTTGTAAGTAAATACGAGCAAAATATTAACTAATCACATCAGATCGAGCTAGTCGCGAGCTTTTCGAGCCGAGCCACGCCTTGCATAGCTCGACTCGTTAAGTTGTCGAGCCGAGCCCGATCTCAAACGAGCCGAGCTATGACCGAGTCGATCTCGAGCTCCTCGCGAGCTGTCTCGTCTTATTAACACCCCTAGTCTGGATGCCACATCTCCAGACAGCAACGGCTAGGATTCCCCATCCATAGAATGGGAGCATAAGTCCAAGTCCGTCTGGATGCCATAACTCCAGACGGCAACGGCTAGGGTCCCCCATCCAAAAAATGGCGGCATAAGCCCAAGTCCGTCTGGATGCCACAGCTCCAGACGACAACGGCTAGGGTCCCCCATCCAAAGAATGGGGGGCATAAGCCCAAGTCCGTCTGGATGGCACAGCTCCAGACGACAATGGCTAGGGCCCCTCATCCAATGAATGGGGGCATAAGCCCAAGTTCGTCGGGATAAGGGGTGTAAACAAGCTGAGCCGAGCACGAGCTTGGCCTTGCTCGACTAGTTCTCGTTAAGCAAAATTCGAACTCGAGCCGATCTCGAGTTTACCCGAGCTTGAAAAAATTGAGCTCGGAACCAAGCTCGCGAGCTAAAATGCGAGTTCGAACCAAGTTCGAGCCTAACTCGAGCCTATATATAATCATTAAAATTTACGTCTTATTGCACCGATATAAGAACATGTATATGGTGAAAAAACTATTAACTATTATTAGTATTTTTTTTTTAAATAAATAAGAACAAAATATTAAATAATCACATCAAATCGAGCTGCCCGCGAGCTTTTCGAGCCGAGCCACGCCTTGCTCTGCTCAACTAGTTAAGTTGTCGAGCCGAGCTTTGACCGAGGCGATCTCGAACTGCTCGCGAGCTTTATTGTCTCATTAACACCCCTAGTTTGGATCCCACAACTCCAGACGGCAACGGATAGAGTCCTCCATCCAAAGAATGGGGGCATAAGCCCAAGTCAATCTGGATGCCACGGCTCCAGACGACAACGGCTAGAGTCCCCCATCCATAGAATGGGGGAATAAGACCAAGTCCGTCTGGATGCCACAGCTCCAGACGACAATGGCTAGGGCACCCCATCCAAAGAATGGGGGCATAAGCCGAAGTCCGTCGGGATAAGGGGTGCAAACAAGCCGAGCCGAGCACGAGCTTGGCCTTGCTCGACACGTGCTCGTTAAGCAAAATTCGAACTCGAACCGATCTCGAGTTTAGCCGAGCTTGAAAAAATTGAGCTCCGAACCAAGCTCGCGAGCTAAAATGCGAGTTCGAACCAAGTTCGAGCCTAACTCGAGCCTATATATAATCAATAAAATTTACGTCTTTTTGCATCGATATAGGAACATTTATATGGTAAAAAAACTATTTAACTATTATTAGTGATGAGGGTCAGGGGCCTGCACCAGGTCGCCCGCCTAACAGGCCCCGCAAGGACCCAACCCGGGGAGCCGAAGAGCCTGCCCAACAGGCCGTCGAGGTAAGACGCCGGGATTTCCTCAGTGGAACGTAGCTTCGAGGAGGCCGCCTGCCCAGCAGGGAAGGGCGACCCACTGGGGAAGGCCTGCAGACGCTCCCTGTTCGCTTGTCCCCAAGCAACCTCTCCCCCGAGCAGGGCAGGGGTTACCAGGAACCCTTCCGTCTTTCTGCCTAAGGTAAAAAGAGGATGGGTGGATGAAACAGGTCCACGTGTCACCCCGCCATCCACCCATTCTCCCGCTCTTTTCCCTCTCCACTTCTCTCTCTTGTGGGAAGGTATAAATACCCACTCTTTTCCCACTTAGAGGGGGTTGGATTTTCTCTCTCTAGACTCTTACTCTAAAAAAACGCCACCTAGCTCCTCACGAACTAGGTTCATCAAGGCATTCACGGACTGACTTAGGCATCGGAGAGGGTTCCCTCGGACAACCTCCGAGGCCCTGTGCGCTACTTGTGCAGGGAGCAGGCTCAATCCGCCGGGAAAAGTCCGACCTGTGGAGTAAGGAGAAGGAGAGAATCGTGAACTCTACCGAATTCGTAGTCGGGTTAATTGTTTCCGTGACCGGAACAATTTGGCGCCGTCTGTGGGGAAGATCTAGGTTGTACCCACGAGATTACCCACAAAATCAACCATTCTAAAACGCAAAATTAACAAATTAACCAATTACAATCAAACATGCCTGAAATCTTCGACACCAGCTCGGTGGCAAACCCGCCCAAAGCCCCCCAATATGGCATGCCACCAGAAGTAACGCCCGCCGCCACGATTCCAGGCGTGGGGCGAGCCAGTCTCCAGGGAGCACCGGGTCAAGGGGCAGCTGCCATGGTAGGGCAGGGGAATCATCTGAGGCAAGTTCTGAACCTCACCCCTGCCCAGATGGTACAGACTGCGGCGTTCTTCTCAGCTATGTTGGATCTGGAATTTACTCCGGACGATCTGGTAGGCAGGGTCGCCACGACCCCCAGGTTGCTCCACTTTGAAAGTGGAGAAGGAACCGGGGGTACGAAGCGGACCGCCGCCAGAAATGTTCAGAGAAAAGCCAGGAAGACGGCTCAGGCGTATGCGCAGGTGCAAAGGCGAATCACGGAAGCCCGTCAGCAGCCACCTGCGCAGCAAGGGGTTGCAGGTCCTGAGGAGGCATTCTCCATTCATACCACTGAATCCACGGCCGCACGTGAAAGAAGAGGTTTATCCCAAGACCTGAGGAATCGAATGAGGCACAAGGAGCCGATGTCCAAACGCCTGGGGGAGAAACAGGGAGATGTGTTCTCCAGGCTGACACCGGTCGAGGAAGTACCGCCTGCGCCAGGCCTGTCTCAGAGCCTGCAGTCCAGGCTTAACAATGGCCAGCCTCTGAGGTCCAGGCATCGCCAAGGTGATAGCCTCGAACCTGCTCAGAAGAAGCGCTCACGGTATCATTCCCCTCCTAAAGACGACGAAGCGATAAGCAGGCGCCCACCAAGGTACCGCTCCCCTGAAAGTAGGAGACCGACCCCCGGCAGAAGGGATGACCACGGTCACTATTCAGGCACGAGCAGGTCGAAAATGGTGGGCAGGCCAACCAAGACCCCGCTTCACCCTGAGGTGCAGGCGTATCCAATCCCGAAGATTAAGATGCCGACTGTAAAGTCCGATGGAACTACAGATCTGGAGGATCACCTGGCTGCGTACGAGAGTCATATGGGCATGTACGACGCCGACGACGCAGTCTGGTGCAAGATCTTCCTCACCACCCTGGTAGGCTTAGCCCAGGGTTGGTTCAGGGATCTCCCGCAGGGGTCAATCTCTTTCTTCATTGAGTTGGCAGAAATGTTCCTGGACCAGTATGCTGGAAACAAAAGACGACGTCTCACCCGTTTTGACCTGATGACCCTCAGGCAAAAGAAGGGCGAAACTGTCAGGGAATACCTAAAGAGGTTTGACTTATCATTCCAACAGGTGAAAGAAATTGACGACCCGACAGCGGCATATGCACTAACCAACTCCCTGCTCCCCGGCGAGATGAAAAACCAAATGATCAGGGCCCAGCCGGAGACCTTGGCCAAAGCCAGAAAGATTGCAGAGGGGTTTATGCTGCAAGAGGAGTTCCACAGCCTGCCGGAGACCCCCGCAGGCCCCACCAGGCAGCAGGGGGGACCGCAGGGTGGACGCAGTAGAAGCGAATCCGGAAGGCAAAGAACTGAGGAAGGGGATACCCCTAAAAAGGAGCGCACTGTTTACCAGCCCAGGTTCGACAGTTATACAGCCCTTAACAAATCCAGGGCGGAGATCTTCGAACTGGAAAAGGAGACTGCTAAATGGAATCGACCGAGCAAACCGCGTAGTCCAAAAGGGGACCCCAAGAAATTCTGCACTTTCCACGACTGCGTAGGCCACACCACCGAAGAGTGTCGCCACCTGAAAGACGAAATTGAGAAGCTGATCAGGAATGGCTGGTTGGCCATCTACGCAGCCAGGAGTAAATCTCAGAAAGAGGTGCCTGAAAAGCCCGAGGGCTCAGTACAGAACCACCTGGTAATCCATGTGATATCAGGGGATGCGGAAGGCCAAATCAGCCGAAGAGATCAGAAAAGGCAAATTCGTGAGCTGAGGAACCAAATTTGCTACGCTGAAAGAGCAGGAAGCCCAAAGGGAGTAACGCTGAGCATCGCCCCCGAGGATGCAGGGCGGGTGGTGTACCCCCACAGCGATCCCTTGGTGCTATCCTTGGAAATCAGCAACCATATTGTGCGGAGATGCATGGTGGACACCGGTGCATACACAAACCTACTGTACAAAGACGCCTTCGACAAAATGGGCCTGGAGAAAAGGCACCTACGACCTGCCCCTGGATCATTATACGGGTTCAGCGGGGCAGGCATATTGCCCATGGGGATCATAGACCTACCTGTAACATTTGGGGAGGGGGCTACTGCCAGGAATGTCAGGGCATCATTCGTTGTAGTGGATGCAAGGTCTGCTTACAACGCCCTAATCGGCAGGGCCACCCTGGACGAGATTGAAGCGGCCATATCAATTAGGGCTCTCACTATAGCCTATGTTACTGATTTTGGCCTAGAAGGAAAAGTGCACGGAGATCAGGAGTCGGCCAGACAGTGCTACTCCGTGGCCCTGCAAACTCACGAAAGTGAAAGAAAAGGAAAGAGAAAAGCCGACAGCTCCCCCAGCAGGGAGGGCGAGATTCCAGCCGGTAATCAGGCGTCAGACCACCTGGAACCTGGGAGAGAGAGCATGCTGGTGGACCTGGAGCCAGGGAGGCAAGTCCTTATAGGGGCTGACCTGGAAGAGTCCTACCAGGCGGAACTGGTCAAGCTGTTGAAAGACAACAAAGACGTATTCGCCTACTCGGCGGACGAAATGCCAGGGGTCGATCCAGCGTGTATCGTTCACAGGCTGAACGTAAACGCGGACGCCCGCCCTGTGAAGCAGAAAAAGCGGAATATGTCCGCAGAGAAAGACGTGGCAATCAAAGAGGAAATTGAAAAACTTCTGAAAGCAGATTTTATTGAGGTTTGTGACTACCCAGAGTGGCTGGCGAATGTAGTCATGGTCAAAAAATCATCAGGCGCATGGAGGATGTGCGTGGACTTTACGAACCTCAACAAAGCCTGCCCGAAGGACTGCTACCCACTCCCCAGGATCGACCAACTGGTAGACGCTACCAGTGGATATACTATGCTGAGCTTCCTGGATGCCTTCTCAGGGTATCATCAGGTGTACTTATGGCAGCCGGACAGGGTGAAGTGCGCATTCATCACTAGTTCAGGCACCTACATGTACAAGATGATGCCATTCGGGCTTAAAAACGCAGGGGCCACGTACCAACGCCTGGTCGACAAGGTGTTCGAGGGTCAAAAGGGCAGGAACATAGAAGCCTATGTCGATGACGCCATTGTAAAGAGCAAGGGAGACAAGGAGCATCTGGCAGACCTGCAGGAGACCTTCTCCTCCCTGCGCGCCTACAAAATGAAACTCAACCCGAAGAAGTGTACCTTTAGGGTTCGTTCTGGAAAGTTCTTGGGTTTCTTGGTCAGCTCTCGAGGGATAGACGCTAACCCCGAAAAAGTTCAGGCTGTTCTGGACCTTCCTGAACCCAGGACCATCAGGGACATCCAACGTCTGACAGGCCGCATGGCCGCCCTGGCACGATTCATCGCCAGGTCAGCAGACAAGTCAACCCCATTCTTCAAAATACTGAAAGGCAACAAGCAATTCAAGTGGGAGGACGAGCAAAAAGAAGCATTCGGACAATTGAAGGAGCATTTAAAGAAACTCCCCACCCTGGCAAGGCCAGTGGCAGGGGAGAAACTCTTCCTCTACATCGCTGTAACTAATGTGACAGTCAGCGTGGTCATCCTGAGGGAAGAAGCAGGCGCTCAACAGCCCATATATTTTGTAAGTCATGCCTTGGGGGCAGCGGAGAAAAATTATCCTATGGTCGAAAAGGCAGCTTATGCGGTTGTCATAGCAGCCAGAAAATTAAGGCCGTACTTCGACGCACACCCTGTCGTGGTATTGACAGACCAGCCCTTAGAAAAAGTACTAGAGAAATTTGAAAAGTCAGGCAGGCTGCTAAACTGGGCTATTGAGCTGAGTGGACTGGGGATAACATACCAATCAAGGACAGCCATCAAAGCCCAAGCCCTGGCCGACTTTCTAGCAGAGTGCTCCCACTCTGAGGAGGATAGCCCAACCACCGGCGAGTGCATAGTATACACCGATGGGTCCTCCACGGCTAATGGAGCAGGGGCCGGAGTCGTGTTGACCATCCCAGAGGGGACTGACTTTGAGCATGCACTCAGATTTGTCTTCCCCGCGTCAAACAATGAGGCTGAGTACGAAGCAGTGCTCGCAGGCGTCAACCTAGCCAAAGCAGCAGGCGTAGAGCGGATTGTCCTGACAACAGACTCCCAGCTCATCGCCAACCAAATCAATGGAGAGTATGAGGCCAGGGACCAAACGATGGCCGCGTACCTGGAAATGGTGAAAAGAGAATTGTCAGGCCTAAAATCATATGAAATCAGACAGATCCCTCGGTCCCAGAACAATCGGGCAGATGCCCTGTCAAAGCTGGCTAGTTCCAGCCTGCAAGATATAAGGAGGTCGGTATGGGTGGACGTCATCCAGGAAAAATCTACCGTCCCCTGCCAAACCGTTGGCGCAGTGGAAGAGGCAGGGCCTGGAGATTGGAGGACCCCCATCATCCTGTTCAAGAAAAATGGAATTTTACCGACTGACCCCGTACAAAAAAAGAAAAATGCCGGCTAGGGCTGCATGGTTCATCTTAATTTGAGAAGACTTGTACAAGAAATCTTTCTCGTCCCCCCTGCTCAGTTGCCTGGGGGCAGAGCAGGCGGCGGAGGTATTGGATGACATCCACTCTGGCATATGTGGCCATCACATAGGAGGAAAGTCGCTGGCACACAAGGCCTTGAGAGCAGGATACTACTGGCCGACCCTGCTGGTCGACGCCAAAGACTTGACTCAAAAGTGCAGGAAATGTCAGCTTTTTGCCCCATCCATCCACGCTCCGGCCCAAGAGCTCAGGCCAATCCTATCCCCCATCCCCTTCGCTCAGTGGGGGATGGACATACTAGGACCTTTTGCGGTGGCCACCGGGGGCAGAAAGTTCTTAATCGTGGCTATTGATTACTTCACCAAGTGGGTGGAAGCTGAGGCAGTGCCGAACATTACTGAGCCTGCAGTCAGGAAGGTGATATGGCGGAATATCATCACTAGATTCGGCCTGCCAAAAATGCTAGTGTTTGATCATGGAAGACAATTCGATAACGACCCCCTGAGAGTCTGGCTGGAAGGCCACGGCGTCGCAGTTGCTTACTCCGCCGTCAGCCACCCTCAAACCAACGGACAGGCAGAAGCAGCCAACAAACAGATCTTGAATGGCCTTAAGAAGATGGTAGATAACCTCAAGGGCAGATGGGCCGACGAGCTCCCCAGCATACTCTGGTCAATCCGGACCACCCGAAAGGAATCTACGGGCCAGACCCCGTTCGGCCTGGTATATGGTGCAGAGGCTGTATTACCAATCGAGGCCAGGATCCCTTCCCTGCGCTCCCTACAATACGACCAGGCTGAGAACGAAGTAGCAATGGCTGAGGCCTTAGATCTGGTCAGTGAATTGAGGGAGGAAGCCAGTGCCAATATCGTCGCCTACCAGCAACGAATGAGGAAGGCGTACAATAAGAGAGTGCATCAGAGAAATTTTCAGATGGGTGATCTAGTCCTCAGAAAAACACTGGTTGTGGGAAAATCGAAAGAGCACGGCAAACTAAGCACTAACTGGGAAGGGCCATACCAAGTAACTCAAATCTTAGGGCCAGACACTTATAAAATCGCAAATCTTGAAGGCCAAGAGTTGAGTGCTCATTGGAACGCAGACACCCTAAAGAAGTATTATGTCTAGCAAAATCTTAAGATAGTTTTTGTTTCCTGGAAAATTGGCGGAGAACGGTCAAAGAATGTCGACGGCTCCGACCACCCTTGTGTTAAATTTTTACAAAGAAATGAAAGAACTTCAAGTCTATACTCGTTGCCTGTTCAAACTTGCGTTTTTCACACACAAACGAGCAGGGGGCAATAGGGGGAGGCCCCCCATGTTGCCAGAACTAAGGAAAATGGCCCCCCCAACAAAAATTCAACGCCTCCCTGCTAGCCTCTGGGCAGGCAGGGGGCAGGCCCCCTGGACTTTGATCAAAAGCCAGGGACAGGCCGAATGAACAAGGACTGGGGGCAGGCTCCCCAACCTTGTATAAAAAACGCAAAACGCCTCCCTGCTAGCCTCTGGGCAGGCAGGGGGCAGGCCCCCTGGACTTTGATCAAAAGCCATGGACAGGCCGAATGAACAAGGACTGGGGGCAGGCTCCCCAACCTTGTATAAAAAACGCAAAACGCCTCTCTGCTTGCCTTTGGGCTGGCAGGGGGCAGGCCCCCTGGACTTTGATCAAAAGTCAGGGACAGGCCGAATGAACAGGGACCGGGGGCAGGCTCCCCAACCTTGTATAAAAAAAAACGCAAAGAGCCTCCCTGCTCACCTTTGGGCAGGCAGGGGGCGGGCCATACCTTAAAAAACTTGTACAGAAAACCAAACAGAAACAGGATGAAAACAAATGGAATAATCCTTATAAAAGGAAATAAAGTAGCAGGGATACACGAAATAAAGGTTTTTCAAGGTAATTACAATGAACACGGCAGCCGGCCACAAAGGGGCTCGGCGCGCGAAAAGATAAGAAGTTAAAACGTCAGCATAAGCGCATCAGGGGACGAACAGGAGCTCTCTGAGGATGACTGCCCTCCATATTAGGCAGGGGGAGCTTCTGGGCCAGAGGTAGCAGCCCCTTCATCCATCCTGCGCATTTGGGCCTCATCCTTAGCGGTATAAAGGGCCCGAAAAGCCTCTTCATCAAAACCAGGGAACATCTCCCTGACAGCCTCCATAACCACCCCCAAGCAAGAATTGGCGCCATTTACGAAGCCTGCTGACACTGCAGTTTCCACCTCCTGGATTATCTCATCCTTCTCCTTCTGCCACTCCTCAGTCTTTGCCGCCAAGTCACCAAGAGCCGCCTGAAGATCCGAATCCGCCTTGGAAAGGCGCTCCCCTAGGTCAGCGGCCTTTTTCTTAGCTTGGTCCAACTCAGCTAAAGCTTTCTTGGCCTGCTCTAGCTCTGCAAAGGCCTGCTTAGCTCTCTTCGGTTCCTCCTCCAGGCGGGACACCTCCCTGACTGCCCTCTCACTTTGAGACCTCCAGTGAATCACCTGACTCCTGGCCTCCTCCAACTCGTTCTCCTTTTTTGTCAGCTGATCCTTCAAACCAGCAATAAGAGCAACATCCCTTTCGACTGTAGTCAGGCGGTCAGAGTTGGCCAAATCCTCGTCACTTAAACGACTAAGGGTCGCCAGCTCAGCAGAGGCCTGAATAACTCTGGCGATGCGCTGAATGTATTGAGTCACTTGATGGGTAGCAGAGTGGACAGTCTTGAGGAGGTGATCCGCCAAAACCGCCCCGGAGTCAGAGAGTAAGGCAGAGACGTCCCGGCTATCGCCGGCAGTATAATGGAACTCAGTATTCTCCTCAGAAAAAAGGGTACCAGGAACTCCCTGAGCAAAGCGTTTTGGGTCAGGCGTATCAGCCTCCAAATCCACCACATGATCTGCATATGGAGTTACCCTGCTCCTTTTCCTGATCAGACCCCTAGGAGTACTTTCTCCAATCTCTTCAGAGCCAGCGGCCTGCGGCCCTGGGGGAATCTGAACCCCTGCAGGAGAGCCTCCCTGCTTGCCAGCACGGGAAGGAGTAACCTCAGAAGCGATCGCCTTTTTCGCAACCGGAGAAGGAGTGGCTTCAGAGACCGCCGTTTTCGCGGGCGTTGATCTAGGGGGAGCAGGGAGCCTTGGCCTGCTAAACGAAAGACCCTTCAGATGCTTCATCAGGTTCTTCTCACCTTTCTTGAAGTCAGGAGGAAGGGAAGGACGACTTTGGACAACGTCAAGAGTCTCGGTCAAACCCAAACGCTTCACCTCCCTTTTTGTCCAAAGGAAGGTAGCAAGGTCTGCAAAGAAAACAGGCGATCGGTTAGAAAGGTCATTTAAGAAGGAAAAGGTGGGTAAGGAAAAATCATCAGCGCTCCTGAACTACCTTCGTCTAGGCCCGGATTCATGCCCACCCGGGTCAGGTACCGGTCAGTAGCAATAAGCTCCGCATGGGGGAGCCATAATGAAGGGCCATACATCCCAGATTTATCAGTATGGGCAGCAAAATGGTCAACCAAATCCTTGTCTTTCCTGCTCAACTTCACCTCCAAGGCTTTCCCTCCCACGCCAGGGTGATATTCCTCATGAGTCTCTAGCCTGGTGTGAACGTGATTCCTGAAATGGAGAGGAATCTTCCACCCCTGGGCACTGTGCACATAGAGGAAATTGTTTTTCCAATCTCTCAGGCTGTCCATAGCTGGCCACACCAGAGTATGCCCCTTCTGTCTCAGAAGAGACCAATATCCAGGAGAACCCTCACTCCCAGAAGAAACCATTTGTAGGCCGACCATAAACCTCAAGGCATCAATAGAGGGCTCGGCACGATGGAACAGGCAGGTCCAGACGTAAGAAATTAATGAACTGACAGCCATGGTTGTCAGCTGGGCAATAGCCACGTTCATCCGCCTGAAAATCTCTTCCAGAGAGGGATGAAGGGGGAAACGAAGACCGAATTCCAAACACTTGTGGTAAACCACTATGCACCCGTCGGGAGGACAGCATACAGTGTCTTTTTCACCGGGGACGACAATCGTATACCCATCCCCAAAATTGTAGAACCGCTCAATCGCGTTGGCATCATTCTTCGCAAGAATCAGATCCCGGTTTTTGGGGTCGGGGTAAGTTCCCAGGGGAACGTGGTACTTGGCTTTGTCTAAGTAATAGGTCCTACCCCTTTCCCGAGGAATAAGGGGACCGGAGGTCCTGGAGGGGTCAATCTCCATCGCCTCGTCGTCCGAGTCGACAACATCGTAGGGGGCAGGTTCAGGAGAGTTACCGCCCCCACTACCCGCCGCGTTCTCCTCCTCGACCGTCCCAAGGCCAACCTCCCTAGAGGAGGAGGCAAGATCCTCCCTACCCTTTTCCCGTTCCTCCTTCCTCAATGGGTCGGTAAATGGTAGGATGCGTTCGCGAGTTCTAGACATAGCAACTCTAAGAGGAATGAAAAGCAAGAAATCGAAAAGAAAGGGAGCAACAACTGGAAATTAAAAGTCTAACCTAGGGTCGGCCGCCGATGGGATGAAAGCTTGAAAGAGAAATCTCCCAGAGAAACGGGGGTACGAAGGAAGGCTCGAGTTATCACACCGGAAGATTTGCAGAAGAAAAGAAAGGAAGTTTGAAAAGAAAAAGAGAAGAAGAATGAGTGACAGATAACTTTTATAAGAGGGAAGGCAGACAAAGAGTCGCCAACCCTCGAAAATCCGCCCAAGGACTACTGTCCACGTGTCATACTCTCAAAAGTCAGCCCCTTGTAGCTTCCCAAGGGTAGCCTCGAGAAGACCAAAGGGTGTCAGAGGATCGATCACCCTGTGACGTCCTATAATAAAAATGCCGCACATAAACAAACTGCCTGATTTTTCTTCCATTAAGTCAAAGAAAACCCAAAAAACGGGCAAGTTACATCCAGTACAGGCAAAAAAGACAAAAAAGAGCCCCTGTTTCTGGCTCACCACACCTGCGCCCCGCGGGCAGGCCTAATCGTCATCAAAGCCTGGGGAATAGTCCCCAGGGCTGTGGCACCCTCCTGCATCGGATCCCCAGTCCCAGTCGTCAGAATCCTTGAAGGGGTCCGCAGAGTCATCATCGTCGTCCCGACCAGAGGAGTAACCCTGGCCGTCACTATTGCCGGAATCCCGGCTGCTAACATCCCAGTCCCTACCATAAGGGACTGTTTCAGTATCATCACAGGAGCCGCAGCCCACTTTCCTCCTCAAGGGGGAAGAAGGGCTCGACTCAGGAGAAGAAGCCAACTCTGAGCAGTCGGGGTCAAACTGCTCAGGATGGAGCCATGGAAAACACTCATGGCATCCCCTGTCGAAACAACCCCCGCCCTGGGGGCAGCGCCTATATCTTGGAGCGGCTGGAGAAGTCATCTGAGGGCGCTTGCCCGCCCTGACAGAAGTCCTCCTTCTGAGCTTCCTGTGAAGCCGAGCACGGAGCTGCCGGCTACGGCGCAGGATGAGAAAGGACGCCCTAGGGTACCTCAGCTTCCAACGCCCCCTGAAGCGACGGGTCACCATGCGAATCCCTTGGCAAAAAAGTATTTTGGTAATCCACAACATTTTCTTTGAGAAAAGAAGAAAAGAAGGTCGGAGATGGGTCGTGAAAGTGGCAAAAGAAGTGCAATTTATACAATAAGGGAGGCCAAGACATTAAATGGCGCCCCAACTACTTCGACAGAGAGCGCAGCCAATCAGCGCACCAGCACGCTGCCCAAAAATCCACTGGGTATAAAAGCAATCATGACCAAAAGACAATTAAACTCTTGGCATGCCCAATGCAGAAGAGTCTCCCCCCTCGGGAATACGCGAGCGCATTAAATGCAGTGGTAAAGCCACAAGTCAACTCCCCACCATCATGAGTCCACCTGCTGATCCGAATCAAGGAGCTACTAAAGAGTTCAATAAAGTCACCTTAGCTCCTCTTGTTCTTAGTTCAGCCACACTAGCACCTCTTACCAGCTTAGTAGTGTGCCTACTACAATTAGTGAGCTAGCTCGTGTGTGAGCTGAATAAAGGAGCAAATAATCAAGGTAATATGAAGACATTAACTTGGGTTCACACTCATTCAAGCATGGGAAGTGTACTGAAGTTATGAAGGTGTTTGAGGCTGATTGTGTTCACATAGTGTGCACATCCTCAAGCTTTGTTTATGGCTCCATGTTCACACAAGTGTGCCGTGGCTGATGCTCTTTGTTAGAGCTTTGTTATTAGCTCCTAGTTTACATAGCATTGTTATTAGCTCCTAGTTCACATAAGGTGTAAGCTTTGTTTTTGTCACCCTAACCAGCCGGTTTAAGGGTCTTGTTGTAGGCTATATATAGCCATCTATTTGAATGAATAAGACATCCAATATTGAAATCAAAAACCTGAGTAAAGCTAAGCTTTCTTTTACGTCCTTGTTGCTTACAAGACAAAGTCTAGAGTTAGTCGCGTTACAAGCTCTAAACTCGCTACTTCAATCGCGTTGTTTGATTTAGCACCCGCTTTGTTGAAGTATAGGTCTACTTCACCTAGCATACTATCCTTGGTTACGGTTTATTCATCCTCAAACTAACCTTTTCAATCAGTTTTGGTTACTTTGTTTACATTCCATTTCAGTATACTAATCATTCTTCACATTCTTGTTCAAAGTTCATATCAACTCACATCATTAGTGGTATCAGAGCTTTGGTCATCCATTAGACGTAAAGCATGGCAGGAGTGTTGAAC
The DNA here is from genome assembly GCA_958450325.1 of Agrostemma githago. Lineage (NCBI taxonomy): Eukaryota > Viridiplantae > Streptophyta > Magnoliopsida > Caryophyllales > Caryophyllaceae > Agrostemma > Agrostemma githago. Next base: position 31,751,754 of record OY288255.1, on the reverse strand, counting down.
TTTGAAGATCCTACCTTCCTGGAACAACTAAAGAAGGCGTTGGAGAACTTCCAGCCCAAAAATTCTCGCTTCCAACCAAGAAGGGAACCGGTGGACAAGATCAAGGTAAATGAACTTCCTGAGTTCAATGGTGGTACTGATCCTGAAGTTTACTTGGAATGGGAAAGAAACATGGAGAAGCTCTTTGACTTCAAGGATTTGGAGGACGAAGAGAGGTGCAAATACGCCATTCTAAAGCTAAGCAAAGGGGCTTCCCTTTGGTATGAAGGGCTTAAGGTACAACGCACCAGAAATGGAAAGGGTAAGATTACTTCTTGGGAGTCCTTAAAACGTAAACTACGTAAGAGGTATGTCCCAACTACGCACAAGTTATCCTTATACAAAAAGATTGCTAACCTTATACAAGGAAAAATGAGTGTTAGTGAATACATAGAAGAATTTGAGAACTTGGTTCTAATGGGAGAAGTAGAAGAAAATGAAGAGATAAAAATGGCTAGGTTCTTACGCGGGTTAAATCGTAGTATAGCTAATACGGTTGATTTGTGTCCTTATTCTGATTTTGATACCTTGTGTGGGTTGTGTCTAAAAGTTGAAGCACAAGGGAAGGGAAAACATGAGGGTGAGTCTAGTAAGAGTCATACTTGGTCTCGAACGGATGATGGTAATAGAGTCAATCCTACTAATATTAATCAACTCCTTATTGTTAAGAATAACCCCGCACCCCCACCTCAATCTACCACCAAAACAACCACTGAAACTAGTCTCTCTAAAGTGCATTGTTTCAAGTGTCAAGGGTTTGGTCACTACAAAAACGCTTGTCCAAATAAAAGAGTTGTGACCTTAAGAGAAGTAATCACTGTTAGGGATGAATTATGGGAAGAGGAACAACGTATAAGGGCTGTTTTCAATGTTAACGAGGAAGAGGAAGAGGAAAATATTGAGGCTTATGAACCCCCGGCTTATGACACACTCTTAGTACTACGTACTCTACATGCTAACCCCATTCAACATGACACCGAACAAAGAGACCAACTATTCCATACTAAGTGTCAAGTTAAAGATAAATGGTGTAGTTTAATCATTGATGGAGGTATTTGTACCAATGTTGCCTCAACTAAAATGGTAGACAAACTAGGTCTAGCTACTACTAATCACCCTAACCCTTATGCACTTCATTGGTTAAACAACGGGAACAAGGTAAGGGTCACTAAACAAGTGAGGGTTGGCTTGACCATGGGTTCCTACGTTGATGAGGTTTTGTGTGATGTTATTCCTATGGATACTTGTCACATACTATTAGGCCGTCCTTGGCAGTTTGATAGGGACGTAGTTCACCATGGGAGGAGGAATGAGTATGAATTGAGTGATAAGAAAATTGTACTCAAACCCATGACACCTCAAAACGTATGCAATATGTTAACCAATCGAGTCGGAAAACCCAACCTCTCAATGTTTGCTAGTAAAAATATGGGAGTACATGCTATAGAAGAGGGGAAGTTTGATGCCGTCAAGACCACTAAAGAGGAACCAACTAAGGTTAATAGTGGTTGTGAAGGGAAACAATCTGAAGAGTGGCTAAAGGAACCAACTAGGTCTTTCTTTTTCTTTTTCTGTCTTTCTTTTCATTTTCTTTTTTTTTTTTTTTTTGGTGTAAATGTAAGTATATTGAATAATGAAGATCCAATTACAATCAGTGTTTCACAAATACTCTCGTACTTCACTTAAGAATATTATCTATGCTTTTGTGATATTTACAAAATTGCTGTCCCCTAATATATCTGACTTTTGTCTGAATCGTGGTCTTCAATTCCAAAATTATGATCCGCGGACTTGTTACAGTCTGGCTAAGTCGACAAAGGTTCCGTACTTGCCAAACATGATACCAAATTCCAATTATCCCAGCAGCAATTGCCTGCTTAAAAACCAAGGATTTGTATATCAGCAGAATTCTGAGGGACGGTACCTCCAATTCAACTGGCTGGACTGCCTCCATCCCATAAGTTAGGTAATACGGCGTCGCCCCGGTTGCGGTGCGAATTGATGTTCGGTATCCCCATAGGGCGAAAGGTATTTTGTCGGGCCAGTCCTGGTAATTATCAGCCATCTTTTTTAGTATGGTGACAATTGTTTTATTGGCCGCCTCTACGGCTCCATTAGTTTGGGGACGATAGGGCGAGGACGTATGCCTTTGAATTTTATACTTGGTCAGCAGGGCCGCAGTCTCGGCTTGAAAATGAGTCCCGTGATCACTGATAAATTCGTGCGGAATCCCATACCGGCATATTATCTTGTTCTGGATGAACTTGGCGACATGCTTAGCGTTGAGAATGCGATACGATTCAGCTTCGACCCGTTTAGTGAAATAGTCGATAGCTACCAAAATAAAGCAGTGCCCACCACTACTAGAGGGATTTATTTTCCCGATTATGTCGATACCCCATGTTGAGAATGGCCAGGGTGACGTCATGGTATAAAGCAGTGATGACGGTATATGTTGTACATTGCCGAAGATTTGACAGTTATGACAATGTTTGACATACAACCGGCAGTCGGCTTCCATAGTATTCCAGTAATAACCGAGCCTCATGATTTTTCGGACCAACATGTGGGCGTTCATGTGTGGACCGTTTTCGCCATCATGTACTTCGGCCATAACTTTCTCGGCTTTAAATTTGTCAACACAAGGGAGAAGAGCCCCCTGTGCCCGTCTTTTTGTACAGTTGTCCGTCATCGGTACGGATGAACTAGGTGGCTAGCCTTCGTAAGGCTTTCTTGGCTCGACCTTCCGTCCCGGGAGGATATTCTCCATTTGTCAGGTACATTAACACAGCCTGATACCATGGTTCGAGATCAGTTATCTCAACGTCTTCGATGTCGTGAACGTACGCCGGCTCGGACCGTCTTTGGACGCAAATTGGCATACTGGTCACGTGGTCGGGAATATTCAGTAAAGATGCCAATTTTGAGAGTGCATCTGCAAACTGATTCTCTTCTCGGGGCAGGTATATGTACTCTACCTTTTGGAATTGTTTCTCGAGATCCCTTACTCGTGCCTGGTAGGCCACGAGATTAGCATTCCGAGTCTTCCATTTCTGAAGTGCTTCGTTAATGACCAAGGATGAGTCACCATGTACCCGGAGATTTGTGATCCCCAGGTTGGCGGCGGCTTGTAGCCCATAAATGCATGCTTCGTATTCTGCTGCATTATTGGTAACATCAAAGTCCAGTTTGATGGAGATGGGAGTGTGCTCCCCTTTTGGCGAAATTAGGAGGATCCCAACTCCGAACCCTCGAAAATTGGATGCTCCATCGAAGTATAAATCCCATGTTTCAGCATCGGTATGGAAAATATCTTCGTCTGGGAAGGACCAGGTGTCGGTGTGTCCTTCTTCGCTCACTGGGCTGTCGGCGAGAAATTCAGCTACTACCCGCCCCTTAACGGCTTTTAATGGCACAAATTTTATGTCAAACTCTGCCAACATTAGAGTCCATCTAGAAATTCGACCATTGAGAATGGGTTTTTCGAAGAGGAATTTGATGGGGTCCATCTTGGATAGTACATGGACCTCGTAACTGAGCATATAGTGCCGGAGCTTCTTAGTAGCCTAGACTAGAGCCAAACACGTCTTTTCGAGCATGGTATATTTGCACTCATACTCTAAAAACTTCTTGCTAATGTAGTAAATGGCTCGTTCTTCGGAGTCAACTATCCGAGCCAGCATAGCCCCCATGGCTGTCTCGGTCGTTGTTAGGTATAACGACAGAGGCAAACCGGGTTGAGGTGGCATTAAGACCGGCGGAGTAGACAGAATTTCCTTGATCTTGTCGAAAGCAGCTTGGCACTTGTCATCCCAAAGTACCTGTTCCCCTACTTTCAGTTTCTTGAAAATTGGTTCCCAGACCACGGTCAGCTTGGAAATGAACCGACTAATATACAGGACTTTCCCGAGAAATCCCCTTATTTCTTTTCGGTTTTGGGAGGTTGCATCTCGGTAATGGCTTTGATTTTAGCTGGGTCGACTTCGATACCTCGTTGGCTAACGATATGACCCAGTAATTTGCCTGATGTTACCCCGAAACTGCACTTTTGAGGGTTTAGCCTCATGTTGTATTTGCGCAGCCGAGCGAAGAATTTCCTCAGGGCGGTGATGTGACCGTCCCGTTCTTTAGATTTGACGATCATGTCGTCTACATAAACTTCTACCTCTTTATGCATCATGTCGTGTAATAAAGTGGTAGCGGTCCTTTGGTACGTGGCTCCGGCATTAATGAGACCGAATGGCATGACGGTATAGCAGTAAGTACTCCAAGGTGTGGTAAAGGTAGTCTTACTCATGTCTTCTTCAGCCATCTTGATCTGATTGTACCCGGCATACCCGTCCATGAATGATAGAAGGGCATGATCGGCCGTGTTATCCACCAGTATGTCGATATGTGGTAACGAAAAATCATCTTTCGGGCTAGCCTTGTTGAGATCTCGAAAATCAACACATACCCGCACCTTACCGTCCTTTTTAGGAACCGGCACGATGTTTGCCACCCAGTCCGGATACTCGGACACTTGTATGAAGCCGGCTTTGAACTGTTTATCGACTTCTTCTTTTACCTTGAAAGACCACTCGGGCCTCATTCGGCGGAGCTTCTGCTTGACCGGTTTACACCCATCTTTGATTGGTATGTGGTGCTCGGCTATTTCCCGGTCTATCCCTGGCATGTCCTTGTAGGACCATGCGAAGACATCCTTGAACTCTTGGAGGAGGTTTATGAACTGTTGTTTCTCCTCGGGATCTAGGGATAACCCTATCTTAAGTGTCTGAGGCTCTAAGGTTGTTCCCACATTTATGGACTCGACTTCTTCGATTACCGGGTTCCGGGACTCATTTTGCTCTAGTTGCTCGATCAGATGCGGAGGCAAGGGTACCCGTTCGTCTGGTTTCTCAATGTCATGGCATAAAGTATTTTTAAAAGCAGAATTTGAAAGAGACAAGTCGTAAGCAGAACGGTTGTTATTATTGATTGAAAATTTGGAAAATAGCTCAAAGAGAGCAGCCATCTGATCATTGGTCAGTGGCGGAATTGGTAAGGTACTCGGAACAGACCCCGAAGTGCCAGCAGCAGGAATGATAAAGGGGAGAGGGGTTACAGGAGTGACACTAGCACCGACTTCCCTAGACTCTACATCAGACTCTGACTCAGACTCCGACTCAGACTCGGAATCAGACTCAGACATGTCTCCCTCTCCGGTGACCATCTTGTAGATTCTTCCCTGACTGTCAGTCCACTTGAAAGTCTTCCTCCAGGCCCTGCTTCCCGTCTCGGTGCCAATATCCGAGATCAGCTTGGTCGGGTCAAACCTGTTGCTGCGGAGAATCAGGTTGACCAGGTCTTCCTTTGAAGTTGGGGCTATGGTGTCTTCCCCAAATAGTAGCCCTAGCGCGGGCTCAGCATCATCAGCTCCATTGGACTGGATGAGGGCGAACACATCCTCTGGGATGTAGTTGCAGTCCCGGGCCAAGTGGGTCCCGAGCTGCACAGCATTGGGTTGGTATAGACCAACCTGAATAGCCCCAAATACCGGTGTGACAAAGTAGTCAGCCAACCGTGGGCTGTAAGGGCTCAAGTGGATACCCTTAATAATGTTGCAGGCTTTTCCAATTCCTGCTCGGACAACAGTGTCGGGAGTGATGGCATAACCGAGGCCAAAGTGAGACTCTTCGTCTTTGAGAACCTCGATGATCTTCCCAGCTGGAAGATCGGGTCGAGAGGTAGCCCCCGGAAAGTACTCTAGGTTCTGGAGCATCGTGTCGGTGCTCGTAGTGAAGTAAGGCCTAAAGAGGTATTCTTCCTCGATCATCCCCACAAAATCGAACACCCAGAGGTCCGTGCGTCCTGTGGCGTTATAGCTAGCCACAGTCATTGGTGTTGCCTCTAAAGTGATAACATCGTTAAGCAGAGGCATCTTGATCTTTCGGTGGAGGGTGGAGGATACTTCCTTGATCGCGTGGATCCAAGGCCTACCTAGGAGCAAGTTGAACGATGAGGTGACATCGATCACCTGGAATTCGAGCTCCTTCTCTATCGGACCCGTTATGATGGTCAGTTTCACGGCCCCAGCTACCGACTTTGGGCTCCCATCGAAGGCTTGGATGGTCTGGGCAGTCGGGATATAATCGGCCTCGGTAATGCCGAGGGCTTTGGCGGTCCTTAGAGGAAGGACATTTACAGCGGACCCATCATCAACCAGGGTCATAGGGAGGTATTTCCCTCGGCAAACCACCGTAATGTAAAGGGCCAGATTATGGGAGGCCCCGAATGGCGGTAGCTCGGCTTCGGAGAAAGTGATCATTGGGCCTCCTTCTTTAGCTTTGCCCTTCAGATGAGGCAGGATCGTGGCTACCATCTCAGGAGGGGTAACCAAAGAGTCAACCTTAATTTGATCGAGAGCCTTTGTAAGTGCCTCTCGATGCTCCTGCGATCTAACCAGGAGTTGCCATATAGTGAGGTCAACTCGGGTCTTCTTCAGCTGCTTCACGAGAGCCGTTTCAGCAGTTGGCTCTTCAGGGGCAACTTCCGTCCTGAGTGGCTCAATGACGGTTGTCGGGATAGGGGTGTCCCTAGAGCTAGTGGCTTGATAGGGATGACCAAGGTGGTTACTGGCTAAGACTCGGGATTTGGTCTTACGAATCTCCTCAGAGGTGATGGGGACAGTTTCCCCTTTGGCGAGGTAGACGTCATCCTCGTCGTCGAACCAGATCCCGTTCACTTGCGGGACAAATGGAGAAATAAGGTGAGAGCAGTCAATCACCTCCCCGGTAAAGATAGCGTGGGAGCTGAAAGGGTTCTCCTAGTTGCTAGGCTTATCTCCGGGTAGCGGGATTTTACCGCTTTCGATCAAGTCCTGGATCAAGTGCTTCAGCTTCCAGCACTTCTCGGTATCATGCCCATTGCCTCGGTGGTACTGGCAATAAGCCTGGGCATTATAGTTCTTGGAGCGTCGCTCGACCGGAACTTCAGGAGTTGGGCCTATCGGTTGGATTAGGCCTTTTGAGGATAGCCTTTGTAAGGCATAAGTATAGGTAGTACCTATATCGGTGAAAACCCGAGGTGGGGTGTTCTTTTTGGACGGGGCATCTAGTAGATTAACCGCGTCGAAAATGCTGCGGGTTGCAGCTTGGGGCTTAGTGGTGGAGGAAGAAGCCCCTTGGTAACCTTTGGCAGCGGCCTTAGTGAGGCCTTCCAGTCTTAGGTCATCTTCGATCCTCATATCCATTTCAGTAAGGGTGGTGAAATTGGGTATGACACCGTACCGGAGGTGAACCCGATAGGAGGGTAGGAGGTTCTTGACAAAAGCCTCCACCAAAGTCTTCTCACTGGGCTTATCGACCAGTTTCACGCTCTCGGCCCTCCAGCGTTGAAGGTATTTGGTAAAACCTTCTTTCGGCTCTTGGGCCATGACCTCCAGAGATCGCATTGTGGTTTGGATCTCGGTGTTGTCAGCATAATTCCGAGCGAACTCGGTGGCCACATCATCCCAAGTATGGTATTTCTTCGGGTCTAGCCTGTAGTACCAGGCCCGTGGGTGCTTTTCAAGAGACGCAGCAAAAAGGTTCTTGAACATGGAGGAATCCACTCCCTTGATGGCCATAAACTCTTTGAAGGCCCGTACATGTAGTAACGGGTCTTCGATTCCCTCAAACATGGGCAAACCCGTGAGATTCAGGTTTGCGGGCAGCTTGTCACTCACCGGGGAGTATTCCCGACTATTCTCCCGATGGATATTGTTACTCCCAGTCAAATGAACTTGCTCTTCCAATCGGCGAACCGAGTTAACCAGTTCAGCTAGAGGTTCCGTAACCCCAGTATTTGGAGTCCTGTGCTCCACTGCAGCCAAACGAGTGACGATAGCAACTTGACCAGCCCTCATTTCATTCAGTTGGGCTTCGATGTCGGCCTGTTTGTCGATCATGGTGTCCAATGAGGTTTTCAGACTGCTCAAAGTAGCTTCCATCCTGCGGGTGTGTCTGGTTGCCGGCGGCCTGTCTGTAAGAACACCGCGTAATCAGAAACCGAACCCAGATCTTGGAATCATAGAAAAAAGTACATCCCGAGCGACCCAAAAAGGAAAGGACTGAGTGGAAAAGACTCGAGAAAGACGCCTAGACGGATGACTCGTAGGTGGTATGACTTCCTTAGGATTTTGGCCTAGTGGGCCTAGTCCCGTTCGAAGGAAGGTCCACGTGAGATTATTCCCCAGACTTTTGACTCGAGTGTATAGACGGACTTTCCTTTGTAGGGGTATGCCCTACGCGGGTTGGTCGTGCCTTGACAAAACGCTGTTTGCATATCATTTAGTCATTTTACTAGCGCGCGTACACGAACACGAACGATGTCTTAGTAGAGGCCGCTAAGTGCGGGCGGGGTTGGGTGTCCTTAGTGGGCTTCCCAACACGTACCCTCACCCCTTACTCAGAACCTTGGTTTCCGGATGTCCGAAACCGTTGGCGCACGAGAGTCATTCTTTACACGATAACCGGTGTAGATGGTATCGGTATCGCAATGCAAAGGGATGACCCCATAAGCTCTGAAATCGAAATGGGCCATACTTTGTGTACGGTCCATGACGACATAGAGTGGGCTCGAATGGGTCTGAATTCCCATAAATTCGGTGGCGACTCCAACTTTGACTTAAATTTCGAACCTGAGAACAATCTTACCACGAGATTCATTCGCCTACCCAAAACCCGCGCGTGGCCGCGTCGGGGTGGACCTACGTCATGTCCACAATTTGGCGACTCCGCTGGGGATACCTGATGTACCACATGCCATCGGGGTTCCTAGGGTGAGACTCGAAGAGAAATCGTTCGCATATTAGTGTACGCGCATTAGTTTAATGATTCATGCATAACCCAAATTTGCCCGGGCCGGTTACTTGTGACCGACGTCCCACTATACCGCGGTGCATTCATAAATGGGTGCGCTAAAGACTTCTATGGCCGAACTCGTATGGGTTTTGCGGCATGTCCTAAGACCAACTCGGCTTAGGGAGTCCGTCCTGATTTACGAGAGAGCCATCGTTGTTGGTATAGACCCTATTTGACCGACCAAGACTTAGCGTAATGCATACATACGCGTCGTTATAATGCTTGTTTGACTACGTGCTACTTGGTTTCCGTGTCATTTTTCAAAAAACCATCATTTCAAAAAATGCATCTTTCCAAAAATACCAAATTTCGAAAAACCCGAAATACTGTCCGTTTCGGGACCCATCTTTCCAAAAATACCAAATTTTGAAAAACCCGAAATGCTGTCCGTTTCGGGACCCATCTTTTCTAAATATCCAATTTTCAAAATTCGAAATATGGCCGAAATTTAGGATTAACGATTTGACTCATAATATCCTTTTCTTTAGTCGGCATGCTGCCCGATTTGACTCTCGAATTTCCAACACCACCTCGATTTTTCTGAATTTTCAAAATTCTAATCTCGGTTTTCGAAATTCCGTTTTCGATTTTCAAACTTTCGGAAATTCGCTCATTCTTATATTCAAATTTCAAAATTTCAAAACATCCAACTTTGCATTATACGACCTACCGTCTATCCGTGTGTCGGGTCTTTGCATAGTATGTCGAAGGTTTATAGCGTCGAAACTCCGTCGATCTTACATCACGAGTTTCCTCCTTTTCCCGAGTCAGCCTTATTTGTCAAGGCACGACCAACCCGCGTAGGGCATACCCCTACAAAGGAAAGTCCGTCTATACACTCGAGTCGAAAGTCTGGGGAAAAGTCTCACATGGACCTTCCTTCGAACGGACTAGGCCCACAAAGCCAAGTCCTAAGGAAGTCATACCACCTACGAGTCACCTTTCTAGGTGTCTTTCTCGAGTCTTTTTCACTTGGTCCTTTCTTCTTCGTCGCTCGGGATGTACTTTTTTATGATTCCTAGATCTGGGTTCGGTTTCAAATTACGCGGTGTTCTTACAGACATACCACCGTCCACCAGACACAACCGCAAAATGGAAGAAGCTTTGAACAACCTGAAGACCTCCGTGGACGCCATGGTCGTCAAACAGACCGACATTGAAGCCCAACTGACCGAAATGAGGGCTGGTCAAGTGGCTATCGTTGCTCGTATGGCTGCAGTGGAGCAAAGAACTCCTAATACCGAGACTACTGGGTCTCTAGCTGAACTACTTAGTGCGGTGCACCGACTAGAGGAACAAGTGCATTTAGCTGGGAGTAACAACATCCATCGGGAAAACAGTCGTGAGTATGCCCCGGTGAATGACAAGCTACCCCCAAACCTGAACCTCACTGGCTTACCCATTTTTGAGGGAACTGAAGACCCGTTACTACATGTACGGGCCTTCAAAGAATTCATGGCCATCAAGGGAGTAGATTCTACAATGTTCAAGAATCTTTTTGCTGCGTCCCTTGAGAAGCACCCACGGGCCTAATACTACAGGCTAGACCCGAAAAATACCCTACTTGGGATGATGTGGCCACCGAGTTTGCTCGGAACTATGCTGACAACACCGAGATCCAAACCACAATGCGATCTTTGGAGGTTATGGCCCAAGAGCCAAAAGAAGGTTTTACTAAGTACCTTCAACGCTGGAGGGCTGAGAGCGTGAAACTGGTGGATAAGCTCAGTGAGAAGACTTTAGTGGCGGCTTTTGTCAAGAACCTTCTCCCCTCCTACCGGGTTCATCTCCGGTACGCTGTCATACCCAATTTCACCACCCTTACTGAAATGGGTATGAGAATTGAAGACGACCTGAGACTGGAGGGCCTTACTAAGGCCTCTAGCAAAGGATCCCAAGGGGCTTCCTCTTCCACTACTAAGCCCCAAGCTGCAACCCGCAGCATTTTTGACGCGGTTAATCTACTAGATGCCTCGTCCAAGAAGAACACTCCACCTCGGGTTTTCACTGATATAGGTACCACCTATACCTATGCCTTACAAAGGCTATCCTAAAAGGGCCTAATCCAACCAATAGGCCCAACTCCTGCAGTTCCGGTCGAGCGACGCTCTAAGAACTACAACGCTCAAGCCTATTGCCAATACCACCGAGGCAATGGGCATGATACCGAAAAGTGCTGGAAGCTTAAGCACTAGATCCAGGACACTACTAGAATAACCTCAAAAGAAATCATTAATAAGAAACCATTGAAGTATAATCAATGATTTCTTTGGTTAAAGAAATCAATTATGCTAAATAGGTGGTTTCTTATCTAAGAACAAAGACACCATTTTTTTAGACAAATGATTTTTTATCTCATGCAAGTTAATATCAAAGATATCATTTTTTAAAACATGACTTGTTTATAATATAATCTTATGTCAAAGACATCATTTTTCAAATAAATGATTTCTAACCATTTTTTTTACTTTTCTTTTTCTTCTAATATCTTTCTATTTTTCGTACTGTAACACTTCATCACATCACACCCATTTTTAATTTCATTAAATTCATTTGTGCTTTTCGTTTCTCTCTTCACCACTCATTCGCAAAACCCAACTAGACTTGATAATTCATCCCTATTCCCCCAAATTTCTGCCATTTTTCCTAACAAAATTCGTCGCATCGTTCACTGTAAGTTAGTTTATTGATTGCTGTGTTCTTCAATTTGTTTTGATGGTCGATTATGTGTTTTTGATTGATTGATTTTAACTTGGCGATTCTGTAATCCGCTGCCATTTTTCGAATTTCATCCAAAAAATTATTTGCATCGTTTCACTGTAAATTAGTGTACTGATTGTTGTGTTCTTCAATTTATTTTGATGGTCGATTATACGTTTTTTGAATTTTCCTAGAAAACTTTCATAACGTTATCAGTTAGTGTTTCTTTTGTTTATTGAATGAGATTCAGATTGACATTGATTGTTGAGTTCATCAGTTTGTTTTGAAGGTAGATTATATGTTTTTGATCGATCGATTGAATGAGTTAGGGTTGGTGAATACTCCGTGGTATGTAATTTAGTGATGCACGCACGTATATTTGAGATTTCATTTACGAGTATTATGTTTTTCGCAGTTGTTGATTAGACACAGGTTATTAGCTCTTCCTCTTTTGCTTCGAATATATTTCTATATTAGTGTTGATGCTCGATACTGGAATATTTTTGTATTAGAATCAATTAGTGTTGATGCTCGATACTTGTTCACGTAATCGCGTCTCTTTAAGTGTCGACATTTGCGTTTTTGAGGTAGGGATTTGAATTCGAATTTTGTGAAAGTGATGAAGCTACATCATCCAGATGAAAGTAGGTTACACTTAATCTGAATTACTGCTAACTGTGCTTACTGAAACGACTTGCTTCCTAATACAATAGTCTACTTATCGGGCGACTGGCTGATGTGATTGTTACTTTTCACAGGCTGATTTGATAGAAACCCATTCTGAGAAGGGTAGATCAAAGGATGTTAAACTCTTGTCCACAAGTTATGTTGTCTTAGAAACATATGGAGTGTGTTATCTTCAAAGAACTCGTCCGAGGTAACTATGAACCAGCTATAGTTCGTTTGTTATCATATCTACTTTTATCGAGTTTTACACGACCTATTAATATTTTGCAGGGTTCCACTACTAAAGTAAACTTTCCTATGGAAGAAATTATATTGTTGAAAATGGGCAGGTAGGTTAGTTTGTCTTGTACTCCACTACTCCGTAGGATGTTTTGTGTGGTGTATTTTGTGAGTTGGTGATTTCTAGTAGAGGTGGGTCTTGATGACCGAACGCAACTGAACCATCCTAACATTCATTACCCATCTGTATTTGAGCTACAATTGTGTGGTGCTCACCACATCTTTGTATCTTTTTTTTGAAACTGAAATAGTGTAATAACTTGTCTTTACTCTAATTATCCAATTCACATGAATTAGAGATGTAATGTATAAGAATAATACAAATAATATAGAATCAGTTGAATAAGAGGTACTTCTTGAGCTTGGTGGTATTGAAATTCACAATTTTTTTTGAGAGATATTCGTCGAAATTTTATAACGAATCAAATAACATGAATCAGATAACAGCATAATGTATTTCGATTAGTGTATCAGCATAAAAGCATAACAATTTGATATATTAAGCTACCTATTTGATTTAGGTTAAAGACATTGTCGATAATTCCTCTTATTTGCAGTTTTTGAGCCATATAACGACAACAAGGTTGATCTTCTTTCCCCTAAATTGGTCTACATTGCTCTCAAATTGGTGGTCTTTGCCTGGGCGTCTAGAAGGTAAATTTATTGGTTGCCAATAGTCTTAAGGGTGTGTATTCTTTGTTGTATTTTGGGTTCTAAATCTGATATTTCTGGCTTTTTAGTTGAACACTTTGGGTCTTCTTCCCACGCACGCTTCGGATTGGGTTTCATCCTTACCTTCTCCTCAGGTCTTTTCTCCACCTTAACTTTAATTTCAATGTCTAGATTATCTCATTGGACGGTGCCAATGAAAGTTCATCGTCTATATTCCTTAATCTGGATGGGGTTTTAATTAATTGATTTTGCAAATTTGCCCAGTTTTTGCTAGTATTCGAGAAACTGGATATTGGATGTTGTTGAAAGGAATGAACAGTAGGCCACAAAACCAAATGTGCAACCAAAGCATTACCGGAAATTCCCTAATATGGTTAATGATACTATATTGTACTGCTGCTTGAACCCGAACCCCCCTACATCACCTACTGTATCAAACTTTTGATTATTTTTGTTGTTTTGAGATTATTTTGTGGGCGGTGGTTTGACATTGCATTACATATTCAACTAGTTTCAACTCCTAGGAAGGTTGATTATCAAAAATGTAGATCTATGGGACAATCCAGTAGCATTGAATAAAGCCAAAAATTAGGGAACCTTCCTCCCTCATTTTTTAATAAAAAAGTACTTGGGTTGTTTAACAATAGTAGTAATGCACAATGAAAGAGTAAGTGCTTTGCTTATTATTGGAAATGATGAGGAAATGAGTTAAGGTGCGCTTAGGCCTCTTCAGTAATGTCATGAATCTACCAACACGCCCTAACTCAGATTATTGCATGATAATGGGCCTAATAGGAATATTGTTCTCCAATCTCAATTACTTACCTTCTATTTTTTTTACTGTCGTCTTCTTTCAGACATTTAGCAGGTATTATTGTTATCCTTCTGTATTGGCGGAACTCTTCTCGTTAAGGGTGCGTATAAAACCCGTCAATTGTGAATTTATGGTCATCTGAGGTTTGGATTACTGCAATTAAGTTCGATCAGTACAATACATTTCAGAGATTTGTCTGAAAATTGGTTCTTTTGTTCTACTTAGAATTTTCCATGGTTCCTTCACATAGAGATAAATATACTCGGAGATAAAAAAACACCTTTTATTATGTAAAGGTATCTGATATTTGTTTTCTGGGCTTGGATTCATCAAGGAGTTTGTTCTCGAGCACATGATTTATCAAGGAGTTTGTTCTCGAGCAGAAAGAAGAAGTAGAAGATGAAGAAAATTGATTTCAAAGTGTAACTAGATCCATTGTAGAGTGCATCCTCATTTTGGGAAAACATACTCTCTTTTTTGGATATTTACGTTGTACGAGTAGTACACTATTTTGTGATTCTAATGTAATTTGACATATTTTGGTATCATTATATATATGAGATATTTTATGGAAATTTGTATCTATTTTAGTTGATATTTGAAAATGCGTATATTGTATTTTATTGTTTGGGCTATCTTGCATATTGAAAGATTTTTTTAAAAAAAAAAAATCAAGGTGGCAAAGAAACCATTTAAGTGTGTTACATGATTTATTAAGGGTAAACAAAGAAATCATTTAAGTACATTACATGGTTTATAAAGTTAAGATAAGAAACCATTTATCTCTTTAAAAAGGTGTTTTTCTCATGGACCAAAGAAACCATTTATCTTTTAAAAATGGTTTCTAAAGCATAAGCAAAGAAATCATTTTTCTCACATGATTTCTTACCCTAAGACACCTTTGACCTGGAGATCATCTCCAAAATGGTGTCTTAGGGTATTTTGGAATGATTTCTTTGCCCTTTATTGTAGTAGTGGGACCTGATTGAGAGCGGTAAAATCCCGCTACCTGGAGATAAGCCAAGCAACAAGGAGAACCCTTTCAGCTCCCATGCCATTTTTACCGGGGAGGTGATTGATTGTTCTCATCTTATCTCCCCTTTTATCCCGCAAGTGAACGGGATCTGGTTTGACGACGAGGACGATGTCTACCTCGCTAAAGAGGAAACTGTTCCCATCACCTCCGAGGAGATCCGTAAGACTAAATCCCGAGTCTTAGCCGATAACCACCTTGGTCGTCCATATCAAGCCACTAGCTCTAGGGACACCCCAATCCCGAGAATCGTCACTGAACCCCTCGGGACGGAAGTGTCCCCTGAGGAGCCGACCGTTGAATCGGCTCTCGTGAAGCGACTAAAGAAGACCCGAGTTGACCTCACCATATGGCAACTCCTAGTTAGCTCACAAGAACATCGAGAAGCACTCACTAAGGCTCTCGACCAAATAAAGATCGACTCTTTGGTTACCCCCGCTGAAATGGTAGCCACGGTCTTGCCCCATCTGAAGGGCAAAGCTAAGGAAGGAGGCCCGATGATCACTTTCTCAGAAGCCGACCTACCGCCGTTCGGGGCCTCCCATAATCTAGCCCTTTACATTACGGTGATCTGCCGAGGGAAATACCTCCCGATGACCCTAGTTGATGATGGGTCTGCTGTGAATATCCTTCCTTTGAGGACCGCCAAAGCCCTCGGCATTACCGAGGCCGATTATATCCCGACAGCTCAGACCATCCAAGCCTTTGATGGGAGCCCAAAGTCGGTAGGTGGGGCCATAAAACTGACCATCATAACGGCCCCGATAGAAAAGGAGCTTGAGTTCCAGGTGATCGATGTCACCTCATCCTTCAACTTGCTCCTAGGGAGGCCATGGATTCACGCGGTCCAAGCGGTGTCCTTCACCTTCCACCGAAAGATCAAGATGCCTTTGCTCGATAATGTCATTACTTTGGAGGCAACCCCAATGACTGTGGCTAGCTGTAACGCCACGGGCCGCACGGACCTCTAGGGGTTCAATTTTGTGGGGATGATCAAGGAAGAGTACCTTTTTAGGCCCTACTTCACTACGAGTATCGACACGATGCTCCAAAACCTAGGGTACTTTCCGAGGGCTACCTCTCGACCCAATCTTCCAGCTGGGAAGATTATCGAGGTCCTTAAAGACGAAGACTCTCACTTCGGCCTTGGTTATGCCACCACTCCGGACAACGTTGTCCGGGCAAAGGCCTGCAACATCATTAAGGGTATCCACTTGAGCCCTTACATCCCACGGTTGACTGACTACTTTGTCACACCGGTGTTTGGAGCTATTCAGGTTGGTCTATACCAACCCAACGCTGTGCATCTCGGGACCCAATCGGCCCGGGACTACAACTATATCCCGGATGATGTGTTCGCTCTCATCCAGTCTGATGGAGCTGACAACGCTGAGCCCGCGCTGGAGCTACTTTTCGGAGAAGACACCATAGCCCCGACACCAAAGGAAGACTTGGTCAACCTGATTCTCCGCAGCAACAGGTTTGACCCGACCAAGCTGATCTCGGATGTTGGTTCCGAGACGAGAAACAGGGCCTTGAGGAAGACTATCAAGTGGACTGACAGTCAAGGAAGGATCTACAAGCTGGTCACCAGAGAGGGAGACATGCCTGAGTCTGAGTCCGAGTCTGAGTTTGAGTCTGAGGTCGAGTCTAGGGAAGTCGGTGCTAGACTTACTCCTGTAACCCCTCTCCCTTTTGTCATTCCTGCTGCTGGCACTTCGGGGTCTGTCCCAAGTGCCTTACCAATTCCGCCACTGACCAATGATCAGATGGCTGCTCTTTGCGAGCTGTTTTCAAAGTTTTCAATCAATAATAACAACTGTTCTGCTTACGACTTGTCTCTTTTAATTTTCTGCTTTCAAAAATATTTTATGCAATGACATTGAGAAACCCGACGAACAGGTGCCCTTACCTCCACATCTGATCGAGCAGTTAGAGCAAAGGGAATCTCAGAATCCGGTAATTGAAGAGACCGAGTCCATTAATGTGGGAACAACCTTAGAACCCCAGATACTTAAGATAGGGTTATCTTTAGATCCCGAGGAGAAACAGCAATTCACAAACCTCCCCCGAGAGTTCAAAGATGTCTTCGCATGGTCCTACAAGGACATGCCGGGGATAGACCGGGAAATAGCCGAGCACCGCATACCGATTAAAGACGGATGCAAACCGGTTAAGCAAAAGCTCCGCCGAATGAGGCCCGATTGGTCTCTCAAGGTAAAAGAAGAAGTCGATAAACAGTTCAAAGCCGGCTTCATACAAGTGTCCGAATATCCGGACTGGGTTGCAAACATCGTACCGGTTCCTAAAAAGGACGGTAAGGTGCGGGTATGCGTGGATTTTCGGGATCTTAACAAGCCAAGCCCGAAAGATGATTTTCCGTTACCACACATCGACATACTGGTGGATAACACAGCCGATCATGCCCTTCTATCATTCATGGACGGGTATGCCGGATACAATCAGATCAAGATGACGGAAGAGGATATGAGTAAGACTACCTTCACTACACCTTGGGGTACTTACTGCTACACCGTCATGCCATTCGATCTCATTAATGCTGGGGCCACGTACCAAAGGACCGCTACCACTTTATTGCATGACATGATGCATAAAGAGGTAGAAGTTTATGTAGACGACATGATCGTCAGATCCAAAGAACGGGACGGTCACATCACCGCCCTAAGAAAATTCTTCACCCGTTTGCGCAAGTACAACATGAGGCTAAACCCTCAAAAGTGCAGTTTCGGGGTAACATCAGGCAAATTACTGGGTCATATCGTTAGCCAACGAGGTATCGAGGTCGACCCAGCTAAAATTAAAGCCATTACCGAGATGCAACCCCCTAAAACCAAAAAATAAATAAGGTGATTTCTTGGGAAAGTCCAGTACATCAGCCGATTCATCTCCAAACTAACCATGGTGTGTGAACCAACTTTCAATAAACTGAAAGTAGGGGAACGGGTACTATGGGATGACAAGTACCAAGCTTCTTTCGACAAGATCAAGGAAATCATGTCTGCTCCGCCAGTCTTAATGCCACCTCAACCCGGTTTGCCTCTGTCGTTATACCTAACGACGACCGAGACAGCCATGGGGGCTATGCTGGCTCAGATAGTTGACTACGAAGAACGAGCCATCTATTACATCAGCAAAAAGTTTTTAGAGTATGAATGCAAATATACCATGCTCGAAAAGATGTGTTTGGCTCTGGTTTGGGCCACTAAGAAGCTCCGGCACTATATGCTCAGCTACGAGGTCCATGTGGTATCTAAGATGGACCCAATCAAATACCTCTTCGAAAAGCCCGTCCTCAATGGCCGAATTTCTAGATGGACTCTAATGCTGGCAGAGTTCGACCTAAAATTTGTACCGTTAAAGGCTATTAAGGGGCGAGTAATAGCTGAATTTCTCGCCGATAGCCCGGTAACCGAAGAAGGACACACCGACACCTGGTCCTTCCCAGATGAAGATATCTTCCATACCGATACCGAAACATGGGATTTATACTTCGATGGAGCATCCAATTTTCGAGGTTTCGGAGTTGGAATCCTCCTAATCTCACCAAAAGGGGAGCATACTCCCGTGTCCATCAAACTGGACTTTGATGTTACCAATAATGCAGAAGAGTACGAAGCATGCATTTACGGGCTACAAGCCGCCGCCAATCTGGGGATCACAAATCTCCGGGTACACGGTGACTCATCCTTGGTCATTAACCAAGCACTTCAAAAATGGAAGACTCGGAACGCTAATCTCGTGGCCTACCAGGCACGAGTAAGGGATCTCGAGAAACAATTCCAAAGGGTAGAGTACATATACCTGCCTCGAGAAGAAAATCAGTTTGCAGATGCACTCTCAAAATTGGCATCTCTACTGAATATTCCCGACCATGTGACCAGTATGCCAATTTGTGTCGAAAGACGCTCCGAGCCGGCATACATTGACGACATTGAAGACATTGAGATAACTGATCCCGAACCATGGTATTAGGCTGTATTAACATACCTGACAAACGGAGAATATCCTCCCGGGACTGAAGGCCGAGCGAAGAAAGCCTTACGAAGGCTAGCCACCCAGTTCGTCCGTACTGATGACGGACAACTGTACAAAAAGACGGCGCAGGGGGCTCTTCTCCTTTGTGTTGATAAGTATAAGGCCGAAAAGGTTATGGCCGAAGTACATGATGGTGAAAACGGTCCACATATGAATGCTCACATGCTGGTCCGGAAAATCATGAGGCTCAGGTATTACTGGAATACTATGGAAGCCGACTGCCAGTTATATGTCAAACATTGTCATAACTGCCAAATCTTCGCCAATGTGCAACACCTGCCATCAGCATTGCCTTATACCATGACGTCGCCTTGGTCCTTCTCGACCTGGGGTATCGACATAATCGGGAAAATAAAATCCCCCTCTGGTACTGGCGGACACTGTTTCATTTTAGTAGCTATCGACTATTTCACCAAATGGGTCGAAGCTGAATCATATCGCATTCTCAATGCTAAGCATGTCGCCAAGTTTATCCAGAACAAGATAATATGTCGGTATGGCATCCCACATGAATTTATCAGTGATCACGGGACTCATTTCAAGCCGAGACCGCGGCCCTGCTGACCAAGTATAAAATTCAAAGGCATACGAGGCGGCCAATAAAACAATTGTCACTATACTAAAAAAGATGGCTGATAATTACCGGGACTGGCCCGACAAAATACCTTTTGCCCTATGGGGATACCGGACGTCAATTCGCACCGCAACCGGAGCGACGCCGTATTACCTAACTTATGGGATGGAGGCAGTCCAGCCAGTTGAATTGGAGGTACCGTCCCTCAGAATTCTGTTAGAAAGTCAAGTACCCGAAGCCGACTGGGTTCGAGCACGGTATGACTCGCTGGTTCTACTAGACGAACGACGATCTCGTGCCCTAAACAACATCCAAATCTACCAGAAGAGGATCCAACGGGTCTTCAACAAAAGAGTAAGGCCCAGGAACATTAAGGAAGGGGATCTGGTCCGTCCTTAAGTCGGTTCGAGCTTTATTACCAGTTGACCCAAGGGGAAAATTCAAACCTAATTGGGCTGGGCCATACTTGGTAAAGAAGATCCTATCAGGAAGAGCAGTGATGCTGACGGACTTGGACGGGAATGAGTTCGTCAACCCGACCAACCTGGACCAGCTGAAGCGTTACTACCCTTAACCTTTTCTCAATGTCATTAGAAAATTTATCAAAATCTTTTTTTACAAAAAGCAAGCCAATGAGCTAGAATTACTTATTCTACTATCGCAAGCATCTTGAACCAATAGTCTTGATGTAATTCGAGATTGCAAATTTACTAAGTTTGAACTACGTTTGGTTTGATTCCACTAATTGTGGATATGTAGGCAGCCCCTCAAAAGGGCACAACCAGTGCAATCGAGAAAAGACAGGAACAGTTTAGTAATAAACTTCTTTTATTAATTACTAAAACCCCGATAAAATCGGGAAATTACAAAATACAGGAATTCCAAAAAATGCAATAAAAAAAAGGCACGCGACACAACAAAAATAATAATAATATTCAAATAATAATAAAACTAAGGACTCGGTATTCAGGGCATCTTGCCCTTCCCCTTGTCCTTGGCCTCCTTGGCCGTCCACTAACGACGACGCGGAGGGGAGCGTTCCCGAATCACCACGGGAGCCTCTTTAGCTCGGACTCGCTTCTTTGAGCTCGAGTCCTCAATCACTTCGATGGGCCCAAGTCGGGCCCTCACGGGCTCAGGAAGCCGGTCGCGTGGGCCTAGTCGGTCCCTAACCGCCAGTCTTGGCCCTAGTCGTCTTTCCAAATCAGTCTGGGGGATTGGCTGCCCCCGCGTGCTGCTAGCACCAGCCTCCCTGGATCGAGTCTTAGTATGTGACTTAAGACCCGATTCTAATCGGACTAAAGTAGCAGGAGTGTCTCCCTCTTCGAAGAAACCCCTGTTGTCCTTCGCCGTCTCCCGGCGAACCAGTTCAAAGGCCTCATCAACCTTCAAAGCTTTGCGAGCTTCCTCGGACTCCTCGGAAGTCCATTTATAGTAAGCCCGTGAAACCCAAGCAGATTGGAAGGGCTGGGTATGGTCCACATGGGACGGGTGAACCACCTCTGTAACCATGTGTTGCACATAGCGTCCGTCAATTGGAGCGAGACGCTAATAATAGCCTCAGTCTCAGGAATGCGCTGAGACGAACCGAACTGCCTCAGGAGGCGGTCCGGGTAAATATGAACTGTCCAGTCAAGAGACAGAATCACCAAGTAGCGGGCTTGGTCTCTCTTGGCCAATCCCGTCAGTTTAGAGAGGAACCACCAGCCGACGGTCCACCTAATTAAGGGACCACCGTGAAACACCATCTCCTCATCCTAGTAAGCTCGGTTTATATGGTGACTTGAACTTATCCGTCGCCTCCTCGAGCTAATCTGACTGCTCCGGTAATTGAGTATACTCGGAGGGGACTCTATGATCGACATGCGTTCAGACAACCAAATCTGAAAAAGTATACACAAAATTCGTGAGCAATGGCAAGGTTCGCCAGAGCCCACTCGATCGAGTACACCAGCTGACTCGATCGAGTAAGCCCTCCAAAAACAGGCAGTAGCTCGTCGAAGACGTCACTCGATCGAGTAACAGGTCCACTCGATCGAGTGACCTACGTACATCAGAAAATTCGCGCGAAACGGGAAAAAAAAAATCGCGAGATGTATACCTGCAGAAGGCGAACACTCCCAGTCAGCTGTCGGTCCGGGTCAAGTCGCCTAGCATCTAAACCCATGATGATCTCCCCGGTGGCTAGCCAAGCAGGGCTATGACCAGTCTCCATCTGGTCAACCACACCAATCAGCTTGATCTGACCCAAGCACGAGTCAGCCTCCATCATCCCTTCAAAAACATAGCGGTGCAACATGCAAAAGGCGAAAGCCCTATGCTTGTGAGTAGGGGTAGCCCTCACATCTTAATTGTTCATGAACTTGTCAGCCAGGTCAAAGAGGGAACAATATTTCCCCGCACTATTCGACCTGTCTCAGCATGAGACAGACCCAAGAAATCCCTTAGCCTCCTTCTTGGATCCGGGTAGAACGGAGGGATAGCAGGACGAGCGATAGGGCTCCAACCACCTATAGTTGCGATCTCCTCAGGTAGAGGGCATATTTCTCATCGCGGGAACGCGAAGACGTGATGGGTAGTATCCCAAAACGTCAGGCAGGCGTCCAAAAAGTGTGAGTCAATTATCAGACGTTGGAGAGGGAATAGACTGACGATTCCCATCTGGGTTAATTGAACCTTTTCCTCGTCCCGGAAATATTGGGACCAGGCAAAGAGCATCGCGGTCAAATGATCGATACCCATGACAGAAATTTGAGTCTTCTTGAAAGTCTAAGAGATTTTTGAGGAGAAGAAGAAGTTTGTGATTTGGGATGCAGTAAGTTGAAGCAGGGATTCCTATATTTATAATAGGAAAACCCAACTAAACCCTAACTACCATGCATCCTCAGCAAACATGGGCCCTATGCGCGCGCAGGCCTGATTACAGTTCAGAACCTAGAATATGAATCAAGTCGTCCCGAGCTTTCTTAAAAATTTCTAGAAAAAAAAAATAAATAAAAAATCTTTCAAAATTTTGGCTTTTCAAAAAATCAATATTTTATTTCCCCAGCGTGAGTCGGTGTTTCGCCTATGTGTTACATGCAAATTGTTATGTGTCAGCATACAGGCACACCCCATACTTCAGAAGCAAGTCTCCTCGTAGCTCATTTAATCCCCACGGAGCTATCATCATCAAGACAGGTATGACCCTCTGCTTATGGCTGGCGAGCCCTTCACGCAAGTCTACTGGACTATAAACGACCCGACCGGAAGGCTGCCAGGTCATAATCTGCGATTGGCCTGGTAGCTACTCTGACTTTCGCCTTATCCAAGCCTCAGTCAGAGTGGGGGCTCTATAGACACCCGCATTTTGCCTGCTAGTGTCTATAGCAGTTCCCGACAAAACAACCGATGATGATCGGACGCAAACGTGACTTAGTATACTCGAATATGGGCTCGGAATCAATAATATCCGACGTGGACATTTAGCGGAGTACAAATCTCTCAAAACCAACCTCAAATTCAGGTCCAGTGGGTCGTTCCGAGTAAAATAAGACTAATTTGGGCCAAAACCAACACCAAAAATAAAACCCGTCTTTTGGCAACCGGGTCAAAACCCGGTCAAAAACGAATCCGTCCTCAAAATACCCCTAGAGAGCTTCTAGAAACTGGCGCCCAAATACAAATTTCAAAAAAATCAAAAAGTCAACCATTTCCTAAAATGGCTCGCCAACCCTATCCACTCGATCGAGTGGATTGACCTCACTCGATCGAGTGGAGCCAAAAAACCCGAAACATACCCGTTTTCTAGGGCACTCGATCGAGTGCACTAGGGCCACTCGATCTAGTGCACTAGGGCCACTCGATCGAGTGACCCTAGGACGTGGGGTATTCTCTATAAATACCCCATCAAACCCTTCACATTTTCAGTTTTGCAAAAAAATGCTTTAGAAACCCTACATTTCTCAACCTAAAGCCCTACACTACACTACACTACAACCTTTAGCAACCCTAATAAAAAACCGAGTCCTTGTCCCTCAAAAAAACCGACAAATCCACCCATGCAAACACACACACCATAACTTTACATATATCCTCGATACTCCCGCGTTCCCGTCGCTATTACGAGTCCATTGTCGAGGCCTTACTAAGCATGTATGTTGAGGGTGTCATAAACCCCATTCTTATCTTTTTTCCTACCTCGATTTATATGTACATTTTTATACTTTATGTTATGATCGTATTAGTATACTAATACTAACACTAACGCTAACATTTATACTTTTCGCATTTTAATTCTAGTTCCTTTTTATCGTTAATTAATACCGTGTATATGTACATAATAGTATTAAAATTCGGATCCTACGACCATCCAAAGTCCGTTTAATCCCTTTACGAGCAACGACGGAGGTGGCACCCTTTCGAGGAGCGCCGCCCCAATGTACTCAACGGCGTAACGAGATCGTGGTCGCTCATAGTTGAACGCGTAGGACTCCATTTCCAAGATTAGTGCGAGATCCGTTGATGCGAAAATCGACATCACGTAATCCGTTAGGATTAGTACCAATGTCGTGACGCGGTGGGCTACAATTTCGTCACTAATCAAATTTTTTCAATCCCATAATAACATATTTCCATAAATCCCGATGACGGTCTCATAATCGTATAGTACACGATTATGACACCGAGAACCGAGTTGAATTTCAATAATGCAATATTTTTATTCAACTCAGTCAACCATCGACTTTAAACAAATAAAAACGAAACAAGCCATGCCTCGTACAGGGGGCACTCGACCGAGTGCCATAGGCTACTCGATCGAGTAGCACACCAAAAAACCAGGCAGAATGCTATTTTGACAACCACTCGGTCGAGTCTCGCAATGACTCGATCGAGCGGTCGTGCACTCGGTCGAGTTCCCTCATAACTCGGTCGAGTGACGTCACGAAATCCGGGCAGTAGCCACCTTAAAGGCACACTCGATCGAGTCCAGTCCATGACTCGATCGATTGGGTCCTATAGCCCGAAGAAAACCGAGAGCTTTAATGCATCGTTCGAGCCTCGTCTTTTTTTTTACGACTTTAGTCGTCGCGTGCAAAGTCGATCACGTGATCCTTTTTTTTTAAAAATCATGTATATCACTTCACTTCTACGACTTTGATCGTAGTCTTTCACGATTAGTCTTATATTGACGACTCTTTAGTCGTGTCCGATATATGGCTAACCAAGACGCCATTTTTCGATGTGATATGTTGATCCGAATGAAGAAGCAACAACAAATCTGGATTTCAATGAGCTCACACTAGCTCCAAATGGTTCAAGTTCAAGCCCCTTAGTCCCTCCTTCAAGTCTAGTAGTGTGCCTTCTTCAAGTGTTAAACTAGCTCTTGTGAACACCTACTTGGACTGAATAAAAGAGCTGAAACACACATTGCTCTATTCTGATTTCCAAGTTCAAATAACAAGCAATTGGAGTTATTGCTTTCATACATGAATAAGACTCATTCACACCTCCAACCAGCCAAAGCACACCAAGAGAAAGGCACCAGATTTGGAGTATAACTAGAGGATGAATTTAGTCATTTTAGTTCAATGTATTTACTTTGTTTTTATCACTTAGTAGTTTGTATCCTTTAATGAGGCTTGACTATTCTGGTTGGAGCCTCATTTGGGACGTGTTGCTTGGCTATAAATAGCCAAACACTTGATGAATAAAGCATTCAACTTTCATCAAACAAATCTGAGTTAAGCTTTGCTTTTCTTTCCGTCTTTGTAGTTCACAAGACAAAGTATTAGAGTTAGTCGCGTTACAAGCTCTATACTCGCTATTTCAATCGAGTGTTTGAATTAGCACCCGCTTTGTTGAGGTATAGGTCCATCTCACTTAGCACACTATCCTTGGTTACGTTCTATCATCCCTTAAGACAACTTTTCCATTCTGATTTCGTTACTTTATTTCATTCATTTCGATCTGCTATCAATCACCAAATCATTTGTTCAGAGTTCATTCTAACTCACATCATTAGTGGTATCAGAGCTTTGGTCTTCCAAAGACGTAAAGAATGGCAGGAGGAGTGAACTTTGACGACCCTAAATTCTTGGAGCACCTGAAGAAGGCGTTGGAGAACTTTCAAC
This sequence comes from Agrostemma githago, assembly GCA_958450325.1. NCBI lineage: Eukaryota > Viridiplantae > Streptophyta > Magnoliopsida > Caryophyllales > Caryophyllaceae > Agrostemma > Agrostemma githago. Next base: position 31,725,905 of record OY288255.1, on the reverse strand, counting down.
CCGTGAATTCTCGTTTCCAAGCAAGAAGGGAGCCCGTGGACAGAATCAAAGTGAATGAACTCCCTGAGTTCATGGGTGGTACTGATCCAGAAGTGTACTTGGAGTGGGAGCGAAACATCGAGAAGCTCTTCGATTTCAAGGACCTAGGAGACGAGGAAAGGTGCAAGTATGCAATTCTGAAACTAAGCAAGGGGGCATCTCTTTGGTACGAGGGGCTTGATCCGAATGTGTGTTTCAACTCTTTTATTCAGTCCAAGTAGGTGTTCACAAGAGCTAGTTTAACACTTGAAGAAGGCACACTACTAGACTTGAAGGAGGGACTAAGGGGCTTGAACTTGAACCATTTGGAGCTAGTGTGAGCTCATTGAAATCCAGATTTGTTGTTGCTTCTTCATTCGGATCAACATATCACATCGAAAAATGGCGTCTTGGTTAGCCATATATCGGACACGACTAAAGAGTCGTCAATATAAGACTAATCGTGAAAGACTACGATCAAAGTCGTAGAAGTGAAGTGATATACATGATTTTTAAAAAAAAGGATCACGTGATCGACTTTGCACGCGACGACTAAAGTCGTAAAAAAAAAGACGAGGCTCGAACGATGCATTAAAGCTCTCGGTTTTCTTCGGGCTATAGGACCCAATCGATCGAGTCATGGACTGGACTCGATCGAGTGTGCCTTTAAGGTGGCTACTGCCCGGATTTCGTGACGTCACTCGACCGAGTTATGAGGGAACTCGACCGAGTGCACGACCGCTCGATCGAGTCATTGCGAGACTCGACCGAGTGGTTGTCAAAATAGCATTCTGCCTGGTTTTTTGGTGTGCTACTCGATCGAGTAGCCTATGGCACTCGGTCGAGTGCCCCCTGTACGAGGCATGGCTTGTTTCGTTTTTATTTGTTTAAAGTCGATGGTTGACTGAGTTGAATAAAAATATTGCATTATTGAAATTCAACTCGGTTCTCGGTGTCATAATCGTGTACTATACGATTATGAGACCGTCATCGGGATTTATGGAAATATGTTATTATGGGATTGAAAAAATTTGATTAGTGACGAAATTGTAGCCCACCGCGTCACGACATTGGTACTAATCCTAACGGATTACGTGATGTCGATTTTCGCATCAACGGATCTCGCACTAATCTTGGAAATGGAGTCCTACGCGTTCAACTATGAGCGACCACGATCTCGTTACGCCGTTGAGTACATTGGGGCGGCGCTCCTCGAAAGGGTGCCACCTCCGTCGTTGCTCGTAAAGGGATTAAACGGACTTTGGATGGTCGTAGGATCCGAATTTTAATACTATTATGTACATATACACGGTATTAATTAACGATAAAAAGGAACTAGAATTAAAATGCGAAAAGTATAAATGTTAGCGTTAGTGTTAGTATTAGTATACTAATACGATCATAACATAAAGTATAAAAATGTACATATAAATCGAGGTAGGAAAAAAGATAAGAATGGGGTTTATGACACCCTCAACATACATGCTTAGTAAGGCCTCGACAATGGACTCGTAATAGCGACGGGAACGCGGGAGTATCGAGGATATATGTAAAGTTATGGTGTGTGTGTTTGCATGGGTGGATTTGTCGGTTTTTTTGAGGGACAAGGACTCGGTTTTTTATTAGGGTTGCTAAAGGTTGTAGTGTAGTGTAGTGTAGGGCTTTAGGTTGAGAAATGTAGGGTTTCTAAAGCATTTTTTTGCAAAACTGAAAATGTGAAGGGTTTGATGGGGTATTTATAGAGAATACCCCACGTCCTAGGGTCACTCGATCGAGTGGCCCTAGTGCACTAGATCGAGTGGCCCTAGTGCACTCGATCGAGTGCCCTAGAAAACGGGTATGTTTCGGGTTTTTTGGCTCCACTCGATCGAGTGAGGTCAATCCACTCGATCGAGTGGATAGGGTTGGCGAGCCATTTTAGGAAATGGTTGACTTTTTGATTTTTTTGAAATTTGTATTTGGGCGCCAGTTTCTAGAAGCTCTCTAGGGGTATTTTGAGGACGGATTTGTTTTTGACCGGGTTTTGACCCGGTTGCCAAAAGACGGGTTTTATTTTTGGTGTTGGTTTTGGCCCAAATTAGTCTTATTTTACTCGGAACGACCCACTGGACCTGAATTTGAGGTTGGTTTTGAGAGATTTGTACTCCGCTAAATGTCCACGTCGGATATTATTGATTCCGAGCCCATATTCGAGTATACTAAGTCACGTTTGCGTCCGATCATCATCGGTTGTTTTGTCGGGAACTGCTATAGACACTAGCAGGCAAAATGCGGGTGTCTATAGAGCCCCCACTCTGACTGAGGCTTGGACAAGGCGAAAGTCAGAGTAGCTACCAGGCCAATCGCAGATTATGACCTGGCAGCCTTCCGGTCGGGTCGTTTATAGTCCAGTAGACTTGCGTGAAGGGCTCGCCAGCCATAAGCAGAGGGTCATACCTGTCTTGATGATGATAGCTCCGTGGGGATTAAATGAGCTACGAGGAGACTTTCTTCTGAAGTCTGGGGTGTGCCTGTATGCTGACACATAACAATTTGCATGTAACACATAGGCGAAACACCGACTCACGCTGGGGAAATAAAATATTGATTTTTTGAAAAGCCAAAATTTTGAAAGATTTTTTATTTATTTTTTTTTTCTAGAAATTTTTAAGAAAGCTCGGGACGACTTGATTCATATTCTAGGTTCTGAACTGTAATTAGGCCTGCGCGCGCATAGGGCCCATGTTTGCTGAGGATGCATGGTAGTTAGGGTTTAGTTGGGTTTTCCTATTATAAATATAGGAATCCCTGCTTCAACTTACTGCATCCCAAATCACAAACTTCTTCTTCTCCTCAAAAATCTCTTAGACTTTCAAGAAGACTCAAATTTCTGTCATGGGTATCGATCATTTGACCGCGATGCTCTTTGCCTGGTCCCAATATTTCCGGGACGAGGAAAAGGTTCAATTAACCCAGATGGGAATCGTCAGTCTATTCCCTCTCCAACGTCTGATAATTGACTCACACTTTTTGGACGCCTGCCTGACGTTTTGGGATACTACCCATCACGTCTTCGCGTTCCCGCGATGAGAAATATGCCCTCTACCTGAGGAGATCGCAACTATAGGTGGTTGGAGCCCTATCGCTCGTCCTGCTATCCCTCCGTTCTACCCGGATCCAAGAAGGAGGCTAAGGGATTTCTTGGGTCTGTCTCATGCTGAGACAGGTCGAATAGTGCGGGGAAATATTGTTCCCTCTTTGACCTGGCTGACAAGTTCATGAACAATTAAGATGTGAGGGCTACCCCTACTCACAAGCGTAGGGCTTTCGCCTTTTGCATGTTGCACCGCTATGTTTTTGAAGGGATGATGGAGGCTGACTCGTGCTTGGGTCAGATCAAGCTGATTGGTGTGGTTGACCAGATGGAGACTGGTCATAGCCCTGCTTGGCTAGCCACCGGGGAGATCATCATGGGTTTAGATGCTAGGCGACTTGACCCGGACCGACAGCTGACTGGGAGTGTTCGCCTTCTGCAGGTATACATCTCGCGATTTTTTTTTCCCGTTTCGCGCGAATTTTCTGATGTACGTAGGTCACTCGATCGAGTGGACCTGTTACTCGATCGAGTGACGTCTTCGACGAGCTACTGCCTGTTTTTGGAGGGCTTACTCGATCGAGTCAGCTGGTGTACTCGATCGAGTGGGCTCTGGCGAACCTTGCCATTGCTCACGAATTTTGTGTATACTTTTTCAGATTTGGTTGTCTGAACGCATGTCGATCATAGAGTCCCCTCCGAGTATACTCAATTACCGGAGCAGTCAGATTAGCTCGAGGAGGCGACGGATAAGTTCAAGTCACCATATAAACCGAGCTTACTAGGATGAGGAGATGGTGTTTCACGGTGGTCCCTTAATTAGGTGGACCGTCGGCTGGTGGTTCCTCTCTAAACTGACGGGATTGGCCAAGAGAGACCAAGCCCGCTACTTGGTGATTCTGTCTCTTGACTGGACAGTTCATATTTACCCGGACCGCCTCCTGAGGCAGTTCGGTTCGTCTCAGCGCATTCCTGAAACTGAGGCCATCATTAGCGTCTCGCTCCAATTGACGAACGCTATGTGCGACACATGGTTGCAGAGGTGGTTCACCCGTCCCATGTGGACCATACCCAGCCCTTGCCAATCTGCTTGGGTTACACGGGCTTACTATAAATGGACTTCCGAGGAGTCCGAGGAAGCTCGCAAAGCTTTGAAGGTTGATGAGGCCTTTGAACTGGTTCGCCGGGAGACGGCGAAGGACAACAGGGGTTTCTTCGAAGAGGGAGACACTCCTGCTACTTTAGTCCGATTAGAATCGGGTCTTAAGTCACATACTAAGACTCGATCCAGGGAGGCTGGTGCTAGCAGCACGCGGGGGCAGCCAATCCCCCAGACTGATTTGGAAAGACGACTAGGGCCAAGACTGGCGGTTAGGGACCGACTAGGCCCACGCGACCGGCTTCCTGAGCCCGTGAGGGCCCGACTTGGGCCCATCGAAGTGATTGAGGACTCGAGCTCAAAGAAGCGAGTCCGAGCTAAAGAGGCTCCCGTGGTGATTCGGGAACGCTCCCCTCCGCGTCGTCGTTAGTGGACGGCCAAGGAGGCCAAGGACAAGGGGAAGGGCAAGATGCCCTGAATACCGAGTCCTTAGTTTTATTATTATTTGAATATTATTATTATTTTTGTTGTGTCGCGTGCCTTTTTTTTATTGCATTTTTTGGAATTCCTGTATTTTGTAATTTCCCGATTTTATCGGGGTTTTAGTAATTAATAAAAGAAGTTTATTATTAAACTGTTCCTGTCTTTTCTCGATTGCACTGGTTGTGCCCTTTTGAGGGGCTGCCTACATATCCACAATTAGTGGAATCAAACCAAACGTAGTTCAAACTTAGTAAATTTGCAATCTCGAATTACATCAAGACTATTGGTTCAAGATGCTTGCGATAGTAGAATAAGTAATTCTAGCTCATTGGCTTGCTTTTTGTAAAAAAAGATTTTGATAAATTTTCTAATGACATTGAGAAAAGGTTAAGGGTAGTAACGCTTCAGCTGGTCCAGGTTGGTCGGGTTGACGAACTCATTCCCGTCCAAGTCCGTCAGCATCACTGCTCTTCCTGATAGGATCTTCTTTACCATGTATGGCCCAGCCCAATTAGGTTTGAATTTTCCCCTTGGGTCAACTGGTAATAAAGCTCGAACCGACTTAAGGACGGACCAGATCCCCTTCCTTAATGTTCCTGGGCCTTAGTCTTTTGTTGAAGACCCGTTGGATCCTCTTCTGGTAGATTTGGATGTTGTTTAGGGCACGAGATCGTCGTTCGTCTAGTAGAACCAGCGAGTCATACCGTGCTCGAACCCAGTCGGCTTCGGGTACTTGACTTTCTAACAGAATTCTGAGGGACGGTACCTCCAATTCAACTGGCTGGACTGCCTCCATCCCATAAGTTAGGTAATACGGTGTCGCTCCGGTTGCGGTGCGAATTGACGTCCGGTATCCCCATAGGGCAAAAGGTATTTTGTCGGGCCAGTCCCGGTAATTATCAGCCATCTTTTTTAGTATAGTGACAATTGTTTTATTGGCCGCCTCGTATGCCTTTGAATTTTATACTTGGTCAGCAGGGCCGCGGTCTCGGCTTGAAAATGAGTCCCGTGATCACTGATAAATTCATGTGGGATGCCATACCGACATATTATCTTGTTCTGGGTAAACTTGGCGACATGCTTAGCATTGAGAATGCGATATGATTCAGCTTCGACCCATTTGGTGAAATAGTCGATAGCTACTAAAATGAAACAGTGTCCGCCAGTACCAGAGGGATTTATTTTCCCGATTATGTCGATACCCCAGGTCGAGAAGGACCAAGGCGACGTCATGGTATAAGGCAATGATGATGGCAGGTGTTGCACATTGGCGAAGATTTGGCAGTTATGACAATGTTTGACATATAACTGGCAGTCGGCTTCCATAGTATTCCAGTAATACCCGAGCCTCATGATTTTCCGGACCAGCATGTGAGCATTCATATGTGGACCGTTTTCACCATCATGTACTTCGGCCATAACCTTTTCGGCCTTATACTTATCAACACAAAGGAGAAGAGCCCCCTGCGCCGTCTTTTTGTACAGTTGTCCGTCATCAGTACGGACGAACTGGGTGGCTAGCCTTCGTAAGGCTTTCTTCGCTCGGCCTTCAGTCCCGGGAGGATATTCTCCGTTTGTCAGGTATGTTAATACAGCCTAATACCATGGTTCGGGATCAGTTATCTCAATGTCTTCAATGTCGTCAATGTATGCCGGCTCGGAGCGTCTTTCGACACAAATTGGCATACTGGTCACATGGTCGGGAATATTCAGTAGAGATGCCAATTTTGAGAGTGCATCTGCAAACTGATTTTCTTCTCGAGGCAGGTATATGTACTCTACCCTTTGGAATTGTTTCTCGAGATCCCTTACTCGTGCCTGGTAGGCCACGAGATTAGCGTTCCGAGTCTTCCATTTTTGAAGTGCTTGGTTAATGACCAAGGATGAGTCACCGTGTACCTGGAGATTTGTGATCCCCAGATTGGCGGCGGCTTGTAGCCCGTAAATGCATGCTTCGTACTCTTCTGCATTATTGGTAACATCAAAGTCCAGTTTGATGGACACGGGAGTATGCTCCCCTTTTGGTGAGATTAGGAGGATTCCAACTCCGAACCCTCGAAAATTGGATGCTCCATCGAAGTATAAATCCCATGTTTCGGTATCGGTATGGAAGATATCTTCATCTGGGAAGGACCAGGTGTCGGTGTGTCCTTCTTCGGTTACCGGGCTATCGGCGAGAAATTCAGCTATTACTCGCCCCTTAATAGCCTTTAACGGTACAAATTTTAGGTCGAACTCTGCCAGCATTAGAGTCCATCTAGAAATTCGGCCATTGAGGACGGGCTTTTCGAAGAGGTATTTGATTGGGTCCATCTTAGATAGCACATGGACCTCGTAGCTGAGCATATAGTGCCGGAGCTTCTTAGTGGCCCAAACCAGAGCCAAACACATCTTTTCGAGCATGGTATATTTGCATTCATACTCTAAAAACTTTTTGCTGATGTAATAGATGGCTCGTTCTTCGGAGTCAACTATCTGAGCCAGCATAGCCCCCATGGCTGTCTCGGTCGTCGTTAGGTATAACGACAGAGGCAAACCGGGTTGAGGTGGCATTAAGACTGGCGGAGCAGGCATGATTTCCTTGATCTTGTCGAAAGAAGCTTGGTACTTGTCATCCCATAGTACCTGTTCCCCTACTTTCAGTTTATTGAAAGTTGGTTCACACACCATGGTTAGTTTGGAGATGAATCGGCTGATGTACTGGACTTTCCCAAGAAATCACCTTATTTATTTTTTGGTTTTAGGGGGTTGCATCTCGGTAATGGCTTTAATTTTAGCTGGGTCGACCTCGATACCTCGTTGGCTAACGATATGACCCAGTAATTTGCCTGATGTTACCCCGAAACTGCACTTTTGAGGGTTTAGCCTCATGTTGTACTTGCGCAAACGGGTGAAGAATTTTCTTAGGGCGGTGATGTGACCGTCCCGTTCTTTGGATCTGACGATCATGTCGTCTACATAAACTTCTACCTCTTTATGCATCATGTCATGCAATAAAGTGGTAGCGGTCCTTTGGTACGTGGCCCCAGCATTAATGAGATCGAATGGCATGACGGTGTAGCAGTAAGTACCCCAAGGTGTAGTGAAGGTAGTCTTACTCATATCCTCTTCCGTCATCTTGATCTGATTGTATCCGGCATACCCGTCCATGAATGATAGAAGGGCATGATCGGCTGTGTTATCCACCAGTATGTCGATGTGTGGTAACGGAAAATCATCTTTCGGGCTTGGCTTGTTAAGATCCCGAAAATCCACGCATACCCGCACCTTACCGTCCTTTTTAGGAACCGGTACGATGTTTGCAACCCAGTCCGGATATTCGGACACTTGTATGAAGCCGGCTTTGAACTGTTTATCGACTTCTTCTTTTACCTTGAGAGACCAATCGGGCCTCATTCGGCGGAGCTTTTGCTTAACCGGTTTGCATCCGTCTTTAATCGGTATGCGGTGCTCGGCTATTTCCCGGTCTATCCCCGGCATGTCCTTGTAGGACCATGCGAAGACATCTTTGAACTCTCGGGGGAGGTTTGTGAATTGCTGTTTCTCCTCGGGATCTAAAGATAACCCTATCTTAAGTATCTGGGGTTCTAAGGTTGTTCCCACATTAATGGACTCGGTCTCTTCAATTACCGGATTCTGAGATTCCCTTTGCTCTAACTGCTCGATCAGATGTGGAGGTAAGGGCACCTGTTCGTCGGGTTTCTCAATGTCATTGCATAAAATATTTTTGAAAGCAGAAAATTAAAAGAGACAAGTCGTAAGCAGAACGGTTGTTATTATTGATTGAAAACTTTGAAAACAGCTCGCAAAGAGCAGCCATCTGATCATTGGTCAGTGGCGGAATTGGTAAGGCACTTGGGACAGACCCCGAAGTGCCAGCAGCAGGAATGACAAAAGGGAGAGGGGTTACAGGAGTAAGTCTAGCACCGACTTCCCTAGACTCGACCTCAGACTCAAACTCAGACTCGGACTCAGACTCAGGCATGTCTCCCTCTCTGGTGACCAGCTTGTAGATCCTTCCTTGACTGTCAGTCCACTTGATAGTCTTCCTCAAGGCCCTGTTTCTCGTCTCGGAACCAACATCCGAGATCAGCTTGGTCGGGTCAAACCTGTTGCTGCGGAGAATCAGGTTGACCAAGTCTTCCTTTGGTGTCGGGGCTATGGTGTCTTCTCCGAAAAGTAGCTCCAGCGCGGGCTCAGCGTTGTCAGCTCCATCAGACTGGATGAGAGCGAACACATCATCCGGGATATAGTTGTAGTCCCGGGCCGATTGGGTCCCGAGATGCACAGCGTTGGGTTGGTATAGACCAACCTGAATAGCTCCAAACACCGGTGTGACAAAGTAGTCAGTCAACCGTGGGATATAAGGGCTCAAGTGGATACCCTTAATGATGTTGCAGGCCTTTGCCCGGACAACGTTGTCCGGAGTGGTGGCATAACCAAGGCCGAAGTGAGAGTCTTCGTCTTTAAGGACCTCGATAATCTTCCCAGCTGGAAGATTGGGTCGAGAGGTAGCCCTCGGAAAGTAACCTAGGTTTTGGAGCATCGTGTCGATACTCGTAGTGAAGTAGGGCCTAAAAAGGTACTCTTCCTTGATCATCCCCACAAAATTGAACCCCTAGAGGTCCGTGCGGCCCGTGGCGTTACAGCTAGCCACAGTCATTGGGGTTGCCTCCAAAGTAATGACATTATCAAGCAAAGGCATCTTGATCTTTCGGTGGAGGGTGAAGGACACCGCTTGGACCGCGTGAATCCATGGCCTCCCTAGGAGCAAGTTGAAGGATGAGGTGACATCGATCACCTGGAACTCAAGCTCCTTTTCTATCGGGGCCGTTATGATGGTCAGTTTTATGGCCCCACCTACCGACTTTGGGCTCCCATCAAAGGCTTGGATGGTCTGAGCTGTCGGGATATAATCGGCCTCGGTAATGCCGAGGGCTTTGGCGGTCCTCAAAGGAAGGATATTCACAGCAGACCCATCATCAACTAGGGTCATCGGGAGGTATTTCCCTCGGCAGATCACCGTAATGTAAAGGGCTAGATTATGGGAGGCCCCGAACGGCGGTAGGTCGGCTTCTGAGAAAGTGATCATCGGGCCTCCTTCCTTAGCTTTGCCCTTCAGATGGGGCAAGACCGTGGCTACCATTTCAGCGGGGGTAACCAAAGAGTCGATCTTTATTTGATCGAGAGCCTTAGTGAGTGCTTCTCGATGTTCTTGTGAGCTAACTAGGAGTTGCCATATGGTGAGGTCAACTCGGGTCTTCTTTAGTCGCTTCACGAGAGCCGTTTCAACGGTCGGCTCCTCAGGGGACACTTCCGTCCCGAGGGGTTCAGTGACGATTCTCGGGATTGGGGTGTCCCTAGAGCTAGTGGCTTGATATGGACGACCAAGGTGGTTATCGGCTAAGACTCGGGATTTAGTCTTACGGATCTCCTCGGAGGTGATGGGAACAGTTTCCTCTTTAGCGAGGTAGACATCGTCCTCGTCGTCAAACCAGATCCCGTTCACTTGCGGGATAAAAGGGGAGATAAGATGAGAACAATCAATCACCTCCCCGGTAAAAATGGCATGGGAGCTGAAAGGGTTCTCCTTGTTGCTTGGCTTATCTCCAGGTAGCGGGATTTTACCGCTCTCAATCAGGTCCCACTACTACAATAAAGGGCAAAGAAATCATTCCAAAATACCCTAAGACACCATTTTGGAGATGATCTCCAGGTCAAAGGTGTCTTAGGGTAAGAAATCATGTGAGAAAAATGATTTCTTTGCTTATGCTTTAGAAACCAGTTTTAAAAGATAAATGGTTTCTTTGGTCCATGAGAAAAACACCTTTTTAAAGAGATAAATGGTTTCTTATCTTAACTTTATAAACCATGTAATGTACTTAAATGATTTCTTTGTTTACCCTTAATAAATCATGTAACACACTTAAATGGTTTCTTTGCCACCTTGATTTTTTTTTTTAAAAAAAAATCTTTCAATATGCAAGATAGCCCAAACAATAAAATACAATATACGCATTTTCAAATATCAACTAAAATAGATACAAATTTCCATAAAATATCTCATATATATATAATGATACCAAAATATGTCAAATTACATTAGAATCACAAAATAGTGTACTACTCGTACAACGTAAATATCCAAAAAAGAGAGTATGTTTTCCCAAAATGAGGATGCACTCTACAATGGATCTAGTTACACTTTGAAATCAATTTTCTTCATCTTCTACTTCTTCTTTCTGCTCGAGAACAAACTCCTTGATAAATCATGTGCTCGAGAACAGTTCAAAGTGGAGTGAAATGAAAAAAAACTGGACCACTTTTTTTGTTTCATTGATGATGCTGCGTAGGGCTACAAATGTGTATTGACAGTGCCGCAAAGGGCTACAACACGCCTAGGTAACACGTACCGACAGTGCTGTATAGGGCTACAATACGCCTAGGTGGGACAGCTTACCCCCTAAAAGAAAGAAAAAGAAAAAACGTCTAAGTCCGGTCGATCGGGGGGACGAAAACGGATCGTTCGCTGCTTATGAGTGAACTTTCGTTCTTGCATGGTGCTTTTAATGTGCATTCGAGCTTTGGAAAAGTGGATGACTGACTTTAGGAGGTTGCTCCTAACACCCAAGACTTTCGAATATCAGCGTGATGAGGTGGGGTACAGCTGGCGGCCTGGGGTTCGGGTGCCAGCCCGCCAACGACCTAGAATTCGGGCGCCTACTCCCGGGCGACCAGATTCTCAGGCGCCTGATCCGGGGCGGCCTAATTCTCGGTTATGGAAATTTTCCGTAATTCCTAACGACGATGCCATTGTAACTATATATATGGGTTATGGGTGATCTTTTTAGACATAATTAATACCCAAAGTGTCTTGATTGCTCTTGTTTAGTTTTCCGAGTCACGTCGGGTTTCGACCGAGTGGATGAATTATTTCAAGAAAGGTGAACTTGAAGATTTGTTAGATTATGGTTTGTCCGGTATCATTTCCCTGAAGCAAATTAAAGTGCAAGATGACTTTTTATTTGCATGCTCGTGCTTTTGGAATGCTAAGTACCATGTTTTTGCATTACCGAGGGGTGATGTGTGCCCTCTTCCCGAGGAGATAGACGCGATTGGAGGGTGGCACTCGTTTCACTCTTGCATACCAGTTCAAGGTGACGTTCCCGTAGAGCGGTTTCATCATTTTGTTGATATTCCTCTACCGGAGGAGGCTGACGTTTTCTTTGGAGAAGGTGGTATTAACTTAGAGCTCCTCGTTAAGGATTTCTCAGGGGAGGACACATGTTGTATTTCACCTGTAGCCCATAAACGGGCTCTTAGTATTGCGATAGCGTGTTATTATCTGTTTGAGGATGCGTCGGTGCATGCTGGTTGGGGTAACCCTCGTGTTCTAGATGTCGTAATGGAGATGGAGCATGGGCGTTCGCCCTCTTGGCTTATTTTGAGTGAGCTTATAATGGGTCTTGACACACGCGCGCAAATTCATCGTGCCCCCTTTCGTGGTTCTAAGACCATTTTGTAGGTATGCCATGATGCTATTTTTTACTCTATTCGAGTCCGCCTTAATTTGAAGTTGTGACACTGTGTTGTACTGTGCAGGTTTGGCTATGGGAGAGGCTACATCTGATCGAGTCACCTTGACTTATTGAGGGTTATAACTGTAAGAGGCTTGCTACACGGAGTGTAGTACTATTAAGGAATATTAGTTTTGCCGAAGATGAGTGGTTCTCTCGTCTGCATGCCTATGGAGGGATTGCTGTTAGATGAATTGTCCCGTGGTGGTATATCAAGAAATATATCGGGCTCTCGTTCTCATCATGGGCCCGCACTATGCGAATTTAGTCCTTGAGTGAATGTGTCTCTATTTATTCGGATAGGTTAATGCGCCAAATGGGCGGGACACAAACCGTTCCCGAGGTTTTCACTAATGTTGTCAATTCCCATCTGTGGGGGAAGGATGCTCTTAGGGAATTTGAAATCTCTTGGAGACGGAGGATTATACATCCTGTTCCCCTAGCCAATACTCGACGGACAATCCCCTCCTATGCTCGGCGGAATGTTTGTGAACATCCGACAGAGCGGGATAAGTTAAGGACCGTGGAGACTGCGGTGCTACAGAATAAGGAGGCCACGCGTGAGTTAACGTCACTAAACGTCCGACCAAGGACAGTGTTGCCGATCCTAGTACCATCAATTTGTCTAAACGGGTCAAGATTGACAAGACCCGTATGAAAGACGCAGATGAGGAAGCTAAATCGCGTGGGATTGGCTGGGCCTACATTTGCTGAAAAGGTAGACACTTGTATTCGAGGGCTCGTTGTGAGAGGCCCAAAGGAGCGTGCGCACCTGAAGGGTAAGGAAAAGGAGAAGATGGACCGGTAGGGCCCAGCCATTAGTACTATGTTGTATTATGCAATATTATGTAGCGTATTAGTACTAGTTTTTGTAGGGTTTTTGCTGACACGTTGTCTTGTTTCCGGAGTACCCGGGTAATGGATGTTTGATGTAAAGGTCTCGACAAAGGCTTGATTTTGATTTGCATTAATGAGAAGCACACATTTTTTTTGTGTTTATTTTTTTTAGTGGCTTGCAACTCGATTCTTCACTCCGTCCTCCACTCATCATTATTTTTAGTTTTTACGACGGCTCGCAACTCAATTCTTCATTTTGTCCGGAGTGTCCTTTCGGGTTTTCATTCTGTCCTCGGCTCGTCGTTTTCATTTAGTGTGCTTCGTCATTGTAATAACTTGTTAATCGGAGCGTATGATGGGTTCCGATTTGTGCATGAATCTGTAGACACCCAGATTCTAACCTGGTGGCTGCAGGAGTGCTCGACAAACACCCGATGATGATCGGACTGCAACGCGACGCGAGATTACGATGTTTTAGATGATTTTTCTATAAAAAGGATCAAATAATTACTCGAAAAAATTAATTCAACATCAAAACGGTCTTAGTCGTGTCATTACGCTTGCGTCGGCACTAATTAGAGTCAATTCCGACACTGGGACTTCGAATCGGCCCTGAAACACGCAAAGTCAAACTAGAGTCGACATGTCGGCCAAGCGAACCTCGAGACACGCGCCCGAGGCCCGCCCGGCGCTAGACGCGCTAGGGCAAAGAGGGGAAAACTTAATCCCCAAGCATGCCCGAGATACGCGTCATCTCCATTTTGGAAAGTTTCAAAAATCGGATCTTCAAAAGTCAAATCGCCTCACTCTAGGCGATCGAGTTCTCCTGCGCACGTCCTCTGGCACCTCAGTCTTGGTGCGCAAGACACCAAGCGTCCGAGTAGTCGATTTGAACTGCACGAGCAACTATAAATACCCCCCATTCCGGTCATTTCAAACACAACACAACATAACATTCAATTCTCTTTCCCCTCTTCCTCTTTACAAGCTTCTCTCTAGCTTAGCGTCGCACTCCGACTCTAAGCATGATCCACTCGATCGTTTGTTCCCTATAAGCAAATCGACACTACTCCTCATAGTTCCTCCAGTCCTTGGCTGGATTTGAACGAAAAGGGGCACCCGTGCTCGACTAGCCACCTCTAAATATAGTAGCGAAGCTCTGCCGGATTTGCCGCAGAAAAAGCTAGGAGGATCCGCCTCAAAGTCGTATCGTCACTAGGATGTCATCTAAACACAACTTTACATTCCGTAATCTTTATTTATGCACTTCGATAACGTCGAGTCCGACTCATATGGACACTAGGTCCATGGCACGTCACAAACATATGTAACGTCCACAACTTCGACCATAAGAACTAAAACACCCTAACTAAAACCGAGTAGTTTCGAGATCCGTTCTCAATCATCTACGCATTGTGTACACTCCGAGGCTGGAACTCCTCACTATGTGATTTACTTATAGCTTTCGTATGATTTACCGCTTTTATGACCCTATAATTGCATGCTAAATCACTTAACACGGAATCAAAACGTAAACGAACTAAAACTGAACAAAGTGGTGGTCGGGTTCTGTATTAATCCCGATGCTCACCCTTCACACGTGGTTCGACGCATCTCTATTAATATCGAATTGACGCACCTTAAGCAGAATACTAGGTAAGGTATACCACGAGAAATGACTAATATCTGTATTATCACGTTAAACCTGACTTGCTGGTACATATAATATTTAGTACTCTTTACTCTTCTACGTGCATCTTTTCATGGCCTGCCTGTCACGTGAAACCGCATGCAAAGAATGTAAATACAACTACTTCGACAACAAAAGCTTACTTGTCCTTAAACAACCGACATAGCAAAGACATAGGATTAAAACAACGGATGTTATCGCATTTCCGCCACAATTAAGGAACGAAGTTATCAGCCCACCGATTGATTAGTAGAGGCCGCTACGTGCGGGCGGGATTAGGTGTTGATGTCTATTGGACGTTGGCTTCCCAATACGTACCCTTACCCCTTACTCAGAATCTACGGTTTCCGGATGTCTGAAACCATTGGCAATGAGAGTCATTCCAATCATGGAGTGCTTAAGGGTACAAGTCTTTATCTTTAGGTCCCCATGCCACTCAACTTTGAGCCGGCTAAGGATTAAAGTTGACTTGAATGGTTTCCGAGTTCCCACAATTAACTCGGTGGTGACTTCACAAATCGACAATGAATTCGGTTCACTAAAAAGGTCGTATTACCAAACATATCGGCCTTTAAACATTTAAAACCACGTCTCGATCGATTCTAACGGAATCAAGGATGTCCGCATCCATCTAGTACAATCCGAATCATCAACCAAATCGAGGTCCGACATATCGCCCCGTACGTGAGATCGGACCGACCCCACGAAATGGACGAGGCCGCGTGGGTGGCCGCCGCGAACCGGATGTCCGCGCGGGGTGTCGGGCGGTGCGGACGGGCGTCCACAGTTTGGCAACTCCACTTCAGATTTGGAAACAAGTTTCCAGCGGTGGTGTAACTCGAACGAGGTCGGTGAAGCTCATTTCCTAGTTCCTTTTTGTGGTCACTACAAGTTTTGGCCCTAAAAAGCCCACCTTAACCGATATTAGGACCAATCGACCTTTTCGCGGTATGATCCTTACAGACACGCGGAGAGACCCTCGGTTGACGTTCCGGCTGTCTAAGGTATCCACGCATTGCGTGGATATGCCAAGCGAGTGGCACTGAGCGAACGAGATGACAATCACCTCCCCCGGTGACCTGTTGTCACCTAAGCAAAGACTATTCGTGGACGGTAGCCTACCCTAACCCACCCGTGTCTGCATCCTGCATGAGTGTATGCATTTCTAGTTATGTATAGCGTGTGTGACAACTCGAATAAAACATTAAAATCCGGATTCAACCACGACAACATATTCAACTGCACCCAAACTCCGTTTTCGAATAAGGACATCTTCTTTTCAAAATCACCTTTTAAACGCCGTTACTCTGGCCAAAATTAAACTTATTTTCAAAAGACACCTTAGCACCATCACCCTGACCGATTTCACACTCATCATTTTAAAAAATCATCTCTAGCGCCATTACTTTGGCCAAAATAAAATTCATCACTTTCAAAAAAAGCAATGATATACGTTACTATTATCAAACTCCCAACCAATGGGATCAAGGTACCCCATACGGTCACATTTTGTTTTCAAAACATTCCCGCACACACCTTTACTAACGCCAAACTCCTTACCAATGGGATCAAGGCACCTAAAGCGGTTACATATTATTTTTAAAAACATTTTTCGCGCATGCCGTTAACATTACCAAAATTTCAATTAATGAAATCAAGGGATCTAAAAAACGGTTATACCTACGAAACATTTTTACACACACCGTCACCATCGTCGAAATTCCAATTAATGGGATGGACGAACACGGTCGCTCGTTTTCAATGTTTTCTAAAAACACTATCACCACCTAAATTCCGTAATAAGAATTTAGTCACATTTTCAAAAGCACCACCACAAACACCGTGTTTTTTCACAAAACACTCTTTACACCGCAAATGTCGAACTCTAACTAATAGTAGTCTCGATAAAGACGCGACATCACTATTTTCAAAACCGGTTCTTTTACAACCGCGCTTCTACAAATTCACGATTTACACTTTTGCTATCGTTGAGTCCTCGACACATGCATAGCAAGACTTTCCACACACCACAAGCGATGTCACTAAACCATCGCAATACCGATTTCACAAAGATTCTCACTTTCGTAAAATTTTGCTTTCAAAACTCATCCATTTTCGAAAAAATCAAAACTCATCCATTTTCGAAAAAATCGAAACTCTTTGATTTCGAGCCGGGATCGAGATCAATTCCTTACGTCGTACAACCGTGTGATTAACTGTCTGTGTTAGGTCACCTCTATTCGAGGTCTTATATTTTGGGACGTCTCATCTCGAGAAGTCCTCTCCTTAAATCTCACCCCCGAGATTTGTGTCAAATTGTCTCGTTCTAGAGATACAAGTCTGTTAGGCGTTTTGCCGAATAAACCAAGAGTCCAAAGCACCCGAGTCCCTAATTCGATGAACGTAAACATGCGCAAATCAAGGGATATCATTTCCGTGTCGTTCACCTAAGAATATTCCTCAATTCTTTAAGTCGTATGTTGGATCTAGTCTCATCTTCAGTTGCCTTCCACAGACCCGAAGATGACTTCGAGCAACAAGGAAAACAACATGACAAATTTAACGCCTTAATGAACGTAGTCCACGGCGTCCTAGGGCTGGTATCATCGATCTCTTCCTCCATCGATGATGTCAGGCGTCGGCTCGAGACCTTGGAAGGAACCGAATGAAAACACCATGAAAGGCCGATACCGATACCGATATCGGTATCCCTTTGCATTGCGATACCGATACCGATATTATCGGATACCGTGTATTGAATGACTCTCGTGTGCCAATGGTTTCGGACATCCGGAAACCACGGTTCTGAGTAAGGGGTGAGGGTACGTTTTGGGAAGTTCACAAAGAACACCCAACCCCGCCCGCACTTAGCGGCCTCTACTTAGATATCGTTCGTTGTTCGTGTACGCGCGTTAGTTTGACGGTTGAATGATATGCAAACAGCGTTTTGACTAAACGTGTGAATTATATTTGACTAAGTCGTTTAATGCATCTAAACTAACGTCAAAGTTATTTTAGCATGTGAAGTTTGTTTTAGTACAATAAAACAAACAACGAAATAAAAGATAAGGTGCGACAACAGATAACAATATACGAGCGGCATACCACCCGGAAATACAATGCCACAAACGATAAAATACAACAATTACGATAATGACGAAGTGCAAATGAGTTAGAAGACGTAAATATCGTACAATGCATGGTTTTGAAAAGACAAACACGTGATGGACTTGACACGTGATGACCGAAGTCGTTAAAGGAATTTTATCGGGACTTGAAATATATTGGAAGACTCACGGTTTTGTCGTGATAAGGGCCACTCGATCGAGTCATTGAGGGACTCGACCGAGTGGACCCAAAAAAAAACCTTCTGCCCGGATTTGGAGGTGCCACTCGATCGAGTCAGGCGTGACACTCGATCGAGTGGTCCTCGAAGAAGCATTCTGTCTCTGTTTTTGGGGTGTCACTCGATCGATATGGCACTCGGTCGAGTGACCCCTGTACGAACTATGGTTCATTTTGATTTTAATTTTGAAATTGCTTTCGGCTTTGAAAATCGATAATTTGGTTAAGTCGCGTAAAAATATGATATGATTTATACTCGACTTAAATTTCGATGCTCGTAATATTTGATGCTTGATTATAGAATCAACATCTAATATTTAGAGTGACTTTTAGAAAAGAAGTTTATGAAATCGTTTTTTGATTGATTCCTTTAGATCCGACATTCGACTATAGAGTCGATATCGAATCCTAGGGATGACGCTTTATGGCTAATTACGATAATAGTACGCTAATATCGATATTAGAAACGAGAAAAAGAAAATAGGAAAAAAACGACGATGACGACGCAAGACGGACGAAAAAACGAGAAAAAGGAAGAGAAAGAGAGTAATCGGGATTTGTAACATCCTCAACCTACATGCTAAATTATCTCGAAAATGGACTCGTAATAGCGGCCTAGGCGCGGGAGCGTTATGATGTATATAGGAGAGTTATGGTGTGTATAATTGGGAAGGGATTTGACGAGTTTTGCTCTCGGGTCTTTGACGAGTTTTGATCTCGGGTTTCCTAAAGGATTTCTAGAGGAAAAAACGGGATTGGATGTGTATAATCTGCCTAGGATTGCTGAAATTTCGGGGTTGTGAATTGTTGTGAGTTGTGTCGGGAATTGTAATTGTGAATTGTATGTGTGCAATGGGGTGTATTTATAGGAGAGGTTTCCGGCTTTGACCAGGAAAGGTACTTAGCTTTTGGATAGGAAAAGCTTGCTTGGATGAGAAGAAAGCACCCGGTTTAGGTGGAGTAGGATTTCGATCTTGGATAGAAAAGGAATCTGGTTTTAGCTGGAAAAGGGGTCACTCGATCGAGTAATGCATAGTACTCGATCAAGTGCCCGATCTGACCCCGGTTTTGGTGTGTTTTTCGAGCTTACTCGACCAAGTGGGCCGGTCCACTCGATCGAGTGGGTCTGGGCCGGGTAGGAGTCTCCTTTTAGAGATCGAGCTTTATCTTTAAGGGAGAGTTTTAGTTCCTCCTTGTAGCTGATTTTTGTGGTATTTGACTGTGAATCGGATTTCGAAAGCTACATGACAGATTTTTATGCCTCGAAAATGTCCTTGACCGGGATTTTTGTGGTATTTGACTGTGAATCGGATCATACCCGCCTAATTAACACGAACACCAAAAACAAACGTGCCCTAAGAATACAAGCCACCCATTACGTCCTAAACCAAGGATTACTATACAAACGAACCCCTCAAGGAGTACTCCTTAGATGCATAACCAAAGTCCAATCCAAAAAGGTCATGGAAGAAGTACATGACGGGGAATGCAGACCCCACATGAGCGCACACCTACTAGCCCGTAAGATAATGAGATTAGGCTATTACTGGACCACCCTAGAGGCAGACTGCCGGCATCACGTCCGTCACTGTCACAACGGTCAAATTTCCGAACATCCAACACCTACCACCATACCCGCTTCACACCACAACAACACCCTGACCCTTCTCTACCTGAGGAATAGACATTATAGGAAAGGTACACCCATCCGGGACCGACAGACACTGTTTTATATTAGTGGCCGTTGATTTGTTTACCAAATGGGTAGAAGCAGCCTCATATACCGTACTAACCTCCAAACAAGTAGTCAAATTCGGACAAAACAACATCATGCCGTTACGACATACCACACGCAATCATTAGCGATCAGGGGGCTCACTTTAGGGCCGACACCCAAAAACTCCTAGACATATACAAAATCCAACGACATAAATTTTCACCCTACAGACCTCAGACAAACGGGGCGGTGGAAGCAGCAAACAAAATAATCGTCACAATCCTTAAAGAAATGATAGACAATTACCGGGATTGGCCCAACAAGATACCCTTTGCGTTATGGGGATACCAAACCTCTTACCGAACTCCCACTAGAGCCACACCCTACTACCTAACCTACGGCTCCGAAGCCGTACAACCAATAGAGCTAGAAATACCCTCGCTAAGGATACTAGCCAAAAACGGCATTCTCGAAGAGGAGTGGAACCAAAAACGTTACGATGAGCTAGTACTCCTAGATGAGCGTAGAATACATGCATTGTCCAACGTGCAAGCATACCAACAAAGAATACAACGAGCCTTTAAAAAGCGAGTCAAATCCCGAAACATACATGAGGGAGACTAAGTAGTCAAATCCATTAGAGCACCCCTTCCCGTCGACCCTAGAGAGAAATTCAAACCAAACTGAGCAGACCCCTACCTCGTCAAGAAAATCCTATGAGCTTATGATAACAGAGAATAAACACATGAGTCATGGCTCCTACTATCACCGCTACACCCTATGAGCTTAGGATAACACATGATCTCCGATCTACGAGGTAGGTAATTAAAGTTTCAGTTAGGTCTAAGTCAACATCTAGTTAGGATTAGAGGAATAATACACTACACGCGTCAGCACATACTTGATCCTCGTGTGTGCTCCATTCTGACAACTTACTTGACTTGATTCTTCAACGTGATTCAGTTTGACTTGGCTCCTATAGTTTATTTAGATGATGTCTTCATTATTAGTGCGTCACAATGCTGATGTCCAAGTCTCGAGCAGTTGATGGCTTTGAATGTCAACATCTTCCATCTTGGTTATCGTATTGATCGAAATAAATTAAAAACTAGCTAATAGGCTAAGGTTAGACAGTCAATTTACAAACGATTAAGCAGATAGCAATTATACAGGTAGATATCGTATTTCCCCTTAATGACAATTCTACCCCGATAAATTATTTGATAGGATCTTAATTGTTTCTAAGTGAATCTCTCATTTTAGTGATCTAATATTGTATTAGTATTTTAGTAAGTCTACTCAGGCGCGCTCTTCGTTAGGTAAATGAAGCTCAATCCTCACTTACGGTCACAAGGTCGCTCTGATACCAACTGTAACAACCCGGATTTTTGATGACTTAAATTAATAGATAATGCGGAAAGTTATCTAAGTCATTTAATTAAAATTATATCAGAGTGTAAATAAATCCGGATCGTTACGGATCCTTACAACAAATGACTATTAATTATATAGTCTTGATTCACTTAGTACAGAATATAAATTGTATTTTATACAAACATATTATTAAATCTCTCTCGCTCGATTCCCAAACGTCTCAGACCAGCCAAAATTAAAACAGTGGCCGCTGAGCGGGACAACAACCAAGCCGTTCATCTAACATCGATATCACCTCGAACACATAAGACAATCATGTGAATAACAAATAATATGCTTACAAAAATATTAAAGGATATCATGTAACAGATAGTTTTCTTTAATTCAATTAACCAACATGTGAGGTGATGAAAACGATAAAGTTTAAAAGATGGGCCATTGGCAGCCATTTGATTTTAAAATAATTTTTCACGTAAACAGGGAATAAACACACGAGTATTGGCTCCTAGTATCACCGCTACACCCTATTGGCTTGCATCTCACCAATAGAAGTAACCGTGTTACCGACTCGTAGACCGAACCAAACTTATGAGGTTTACATCTCACCCATAAGGCTCAATTGGGCCCAAACTTCAATTATATTATACATTTATTCAGACAAGGCTCTGGGCGAAATGAAAGCCGATGATTACGTTCTCTGCATCAACAAGAGGGAACCCGCAGTTCTCAGAATCTTGTTCTGCCCCGTTACCTAGGTGCATGTGGTAGTACTGATCAAGTACTTGTCTATACATGCGCACATACCCTATGCAGACTCTTGAACCGCAGCTCTCACTGTCGTAGGACAACTACCTTAAACAATAGGCCGACTCTCGGACCGCAGCCTCCGAGCCTGCTTTTCATTACAAGTGCAGTCGAAACACCACGAATGGTAGAATCCAACACAAACTATTCGTCCCAGACTCGCATCGTAAACTGTATATAAAAGTCGCCCGTGAACAAGTAGTATTTTATTTGGTGACCTTTAATAATTGGTAGGACTCATTTGAAACAGTCAAATTCTCCAATACTTACTTTCAGTGCGACAACATTATACTTTAATCCTCAAGTGTCATCCGAAACATTATATCCCAAATATCGTATAACATTTATTTAAAAATAAGAGTTTCTTTAAAAAAGACTTTATATTAAAATAACACTAAAGTATAATAAAATATTATTTCAAAGTTCAAAGTTTTATTTTAAAATTTAAAGTTTCTGTAAAATAAAAGTTTCTAAAAGATTATATAAATTAAGTAGTACTTAAAATTTGACGTGAAATCACTTTAATACTTATGATTGTTTTATAAAAGTTTCAAAATAAAATAATTTTATTTACTATAAAAAACGTAATTTATTAGTTTTTGTCTATTTGAAAAGAACTAAATGGTATATGATTAAAACAAAATATTTTTTAGAATACTAATTTATATTATTAATATAATACATAGTTAAGCATAAAAATACTAAAGTCGAATTAAAATATGAATAAAATCATAAACACATGATGGGTGGGATTTGTCGTGGATCCCAACCGTCAAACAAAACCGGCTATACCTAGTGGGTAGCTAGGGTAAGTCGGGTCGAATCCACAGGGACGGGAGGTCGGACTAAGGTATGCTACGGTCTAGGACTAGGTTCGAGACGAGCTAATCCAAGGAGGGGGAGACTAGAACTAGGCTAGGTCTAAGGCAAGAAAACTATCAAAGGAAACGGGCTAGGATTAGGTCGGGGTCAAAGGGGTAACAGAATGGTCGAGGAAGAACTAGAGGTGAAGGAGGAAGTAGGGTAATCTAGGTAATGTCCGGGCTCTCGCAACTTAGACTCACCTAGAGGTTCATCCTAAAACCCAACTCGGCGACACAACACAAACGGAGTACTAGCATGCTATAGGCCTAGGTCGAATCCGGGCTCTCGCAACTTAGACCGACCTAGGGGTCGTCCTCACCGGGCTCTCGCAACTTAATGAGGGGACCGGACCCACAAACAACTATCACCCACAAGAGAAAAGCAAGAAAAACAAGCATTCGTACATACTTAGTCAATCAAGCATTTCGACAAACATGTGATGTGCATCATACAAGAGGAAACCCAAATCTTCCACCAACATCTCCAACAAACCCTTAATCATCCAATTAACACCCTAATCACCCTACTAACCCTAGCAAGAACACTACTCTAACATATCTATACTAAAACTAACACTAATAAGATGAACCAAAACAACAATCAAAACAAACAAGAAGAAACTAACAAGAACTATGAACTATGAACAATAACAAGAACAAAGATGCAAACTTTAATGATAAAACAAAGATTAAAAGAAGAGAAGAGAAGATTATACCAAACTAGAGATGAAAGGAAGAAAGAAACTTGCATAAATGGAAGAACCCAAAACAAACATCCAAGTTTGTCAAGCTTGGTGAAGATCTTGAAGAATTCCCAAATTACAAGTATTAATCTAGGATTAACGATAATCTAAAGACTAATCTACACTAATCTATGCTAATCTATGCTAAAATAATCTAGGGTTTAGTCTAATATGAAGTGCATAAGATAAGATAGTGTCTTAATACAAGAGGGGGGTATATATATGGTTACAAATGGAAGGGAGAAGAAAAGAAGAAAGCGGAGCTGCAGCTGACCCTTCCCGGTCGGGAAGGCTTGGTCCCGATCGGGATGGGCCATCCTTCCCGGTCGGGAAGGACCTTCCCGATCGGGATGGGCTCACAGTAGCCGTGCTTTATGCTCCCTCCATCCCGAACGGGATGAGCCTTGTAGGCCTCCAATATGATCTTTTTGGTCCCTCCTTGCTTCTCATGGGCTTCTCACCGATTCTCGGGACTAGGGATCGGGTCTCGGAGGCTCGGGATTGGGTCCCAAGGTCTCGGGGTCGACTCCAAGGCATTGAGTCATCGTTCCTTAGTTTCGTTGGCTCCAAAATGTGTATGTATTGAGTCGGAATTGCTCCAACTCTTCCAAATCGGTCTCGGGAACCTGAAACGAACTAAAGGAAGCATAAGAAGCCCCTAAACCGCCCCAAGGAGCGATTCTACAAGGAAAATGGGACCAAAACACTACGAAATAGGCACTACAAATGACACTTATCAACACAGAAATGATATATTAACTCTATAATATAAATATATAATACGCATAGTAAATACAAATAAATAAGGGATATTTAACAACAATAGTATCAACTATAGGGCATCTTCCCAAAATAATATCAATTTTAATAAATCTGAGAATAATACGTATTATTGGAGTGGTTAAACAAGAGTAGTATAGAAGACCGGTTACCTGTAGAACCCTTTCACCTTCCTTTTTCACCTTTAATTTTATTTAACGGTAATAATACCAACTATAGAGCGTCTTCCAAAAATAATTCCAATTTTAATAAATCAGAGAATAATACGCATTTTTGGAGTAGTTAAACCAGAGTAGTATAGATGACAAGTTAACTAGCGGTGAACCCGTTCACCTTCCTTTTTTGCCTTTCATTTATTTCATATTACTTCACTCATTTTCACTTACTCAACGTACGGGGCATTAAACGTCATTCATGTCATTAGTCTTCCTCTTTCTTCAAGTCTTCAACCTAACCAAATCTAGCTAACAACACAATCCTACACCAAAATCAATACGTTAATCTAAACAAAACGTATAGAAATTAAAAAAAAACTTAAGAAGGATGAAGGGTAATGGAGAGAGAGGATGAAGGAGAGAAGTAAGGAGGAATAGACCTGACAAAAATGACCCGACCCGACACCCGAATTGAAGACTTAATTTTGACCCGTAATTCGAATTGGGCCGAGCTAACTCGAAAGTGACCCGACTATAATTATAGAAAACGAGTCGATATCCCTAAAAAAAGAAGACAACAAACCCGAGAATGACTCGAACCCGAAAGTATCCGACCCGACCCGAAGTCAACCCGATTATTATAACACGAAAGTGACCCGAGCCGAAGCTGACCCGACACGGTTCACCCGTTATCCAGGTCTAAGTAGGAGGATGAAGGATAAGTAGCAGGTTAAATATTAATTAGGTGACCTGATGTAGCAGGTTATAAAGTCACTTATACTTGTAGACACCCACATTTTGACCGCCAGGTGTCTATAGTAGGTCCCGCCAAACACCCGATGATGATAGGACGCAAACGTACTTTAATGGACTCGGATATGGGCTCGAAATCATGGACATTTGGTTTAGGCTTATTACGGAGTACAAATCTTACAAAACCAACCTCAAATCCAGGTCCAGTGGGTCGTTTCGAGTCAAATGAGACTAATTTGGGTCGATTCCGACACCGCGGGTAAAACCGTCTTTTTACGACCGAGTCAAAACCCGGTCGAAAAATATTCTCGAGACACACGAGTCAGCCGTGACACTTCACATGGCTGATCCGGTCCCAATCACTGCAAAAATCATCTTTAAATAATATTAAACAAATCTGTTTAAGGATGGAATTCGATCTCAAGTAGGAATTCTATCCGGAAACCGAAACAGTTTACAACCCGAGCTCAGATACTCGGCCAAGACAGCCGAGATATCCCTGTTTCAGCCGAGTTGCTCGGCTTCTTCACCAAGAAACGAGAAGTTTATTCCCTTACGAACTCTCGTATTTCCTATCCAAACCGGTATTTGTTGCCACACAAGCAAGACTACATCGACTCCTATAAATAGGACCTCATATTCAACACAAAATACACATGAATCATCGATCAATACACCATAATTATTAGTCATACATATACTCGATATCTAGCAAAAATATAGTCTCAACATACATCCGAAGGAATACAGAAATACCGTCCCGAAATACCGACGAAACCGACCCATCCAGCCGGCCGAACCCGACGCCTCTCGCACACATAAATCCGCACCACCTTTACTCACCCGCATTATCTCGACGCTCCCGTGCCTAAGCCACCGTCCGACGAGCCTTATACCGAGAAACTAAAGCATGTAGGTTGAGGGTGTAAATCAAACCCGACTCTCTCTTCTCTCTTCTCGTCCTCCACGTTTTTTTATTATTATTATTTTTGTCGGTCGTTTTATATTTAATACGGGTCATTTGTCGCATATTTTCTATTTATTTTAATAATCGATATTACAAAACTATTTTTTATGTAACGTTCTTAAAATACGATACCGATTTTCTAATCGAATATCGTATGTATGATGGTTAGGGATTCGTCACGTCCCAACCGTCAATAAAATAACCGGCTAATCCTAACTAGGGTAGATAGGGCAAGTCGGGTCGAATCCACAGGGACGGTAATGTATAGCCTAGACTAAGTCGGCCCAAATACTAGACTAAGTCAACGAGCTAAGCTAAGGAATGATAGAAGGGGAGAGAGCTAGACTAAGACTAAGTCTAAGGAGAAAGCAAACAAAGGAGAACGGGCTAGGATTAGGTCGGGGTCAAAGGGGTAACGGAATGGTCAAGGGAGGACTAGAGCGAAGGAGGTAGTAGGGTAATCTAGGTTGGTCCGGGCTCTCGCATCGTAGACTCACCTAGAGGTTCCACCTAAAACCCATCTCGGCGATACACAACACAACCGGGGTTCTAGCATGCTATAGGCCTAGGTCGAATCCGGGCTCTCGCTACATAGAAAGACCTAGGGGTCGTCCTCACCGGGCTCTCGCAACTTAATGAGGGGACCGAACCCACAAAAAACTAACACCCACGAAAGAAAGGCAAGAAAAACAAGCATTCGTACATACTTAGTCATTCAAGCAATTCCACAAACATGTGATGTGCATCAAACAAGAGGAAACCCAAATCTTCCACCCACATCTCTAACAAACCCTTAATCACCCAATTAACACCCTAATCACCTTACTAACCCTAGCAAGAACACTACTCTAACATATTTAAAGGAAATACTAACAAAAACAAGGTAAACAAACTCAAACAACTAAACATACACAAACAAACTAGTGAAAACAATAAACAAGAACTAAAGATGCAAACTTGATGAATAATAAAGGATTAGGAGTAAAAGGAGAAGAGGATTGTACCATACTAACAAGAGAATGGAAAAGGAGAACACTTGTATATAAGATAACCCAAATTCATCCCCCAAGGTTGTCAATCTTGGATGGATTCTTCAAGAGATCCAATAATACAAGCATAAACTAAGATTAACTACTAATTATCGACTAATCTACACTAATCTAATCTAATGTAACCTAAAGTAGTCTAGGGTTTTGTCTCTAATGAAAGGCATAAGCTTTACATAACAAGGGAAGAGTATATATATAGGGTTACAAATGAAAGGAGGAGAAAGGAAACAATGCGGGCTGAACTGGGCTCATCCCGGTCGGGATGAGTTGGTCCCGATCGGGATGGGCCATCCTTCCCGGTCGGGAAGGACCTTCCCGATCGGGATGGGCTCACAGTAGCCGTGCTTTATGCTCCCTTCATCCCGAACGGGATGGATCTTTGTAGGCCTCCCTTAATAGCTCTTTGGTCCCTCCTTGTCTCTCATGGGCTTCTCGTCGATTCTCGGGACTCGGGATCGGGTCTTGGAGGCTCGGGATTGGATCCCGAGGTCTCGGGGTCGATTCCAAGGCATCGAGTCATCGTTCCTCTACTCCGTTGGCTCCAAAATGTGTGTGTATCGAGTCAGAATCGCTCCAACTCTTCCAAATCGCTCTCGGGAACCTGAAACGAACTAAAGGAAGCATAAGAAGCCCTTAAACCGCTCCCAAGGGGCGATTCTACAAGGAAATGGGACCAAAACACAACAAAATAGGCACTACAAACCACACTTATCAACTCCCCCACACTTAACCCTTACTCGCCCTCGAGTAAGCACATACTAATACTAAACTATCCGAGTGGGTATTAGCGCACCCTACGCCCCTTCAACTCACGCGAGTGCACTTAGAGGACAAGTGCACTCCGCAAGGCAAGTTGGGTCTTGCGACAAAACTGTGGATGCAACCGGACACAAAACACATAAACAGACAAACACACAAACAAACACATAATCGGTTGCACCCAAAACAAAAGAAATACCGCTTCCCTCTAAAAGCGGTGAAAGATGCACCGGTTTAGGACTCGAGGCAAGTGACAACGTTCCCAAGCTAGACATACAAACCAAGGTGAACTAAACTCTAATAGTATGACGATAAAGCAACAAAAACGTTGGTAACTTACCTAGGTCCTCCTAACTTTCTAAAAACGTACTACGGGACGATCGGCGGAGTGGAAAAGTGAAGAACCACGGTGTTAGTCGACACTGTAGGTAAGTGAGACCCCGCCCCCTTTAGCGTGAGCCAAGAGTGTCGTCCCGTGTCCAAGACCGCCTAACTAGTCCAAGTAAAAAGGTGGAAAACATGCAAAATGAGGGAAGACCGACTAATGCCGCTATCATCCTTCCTCGGGACTCGGTCCTTTGGTAGGCTCTTCACGGCAAAAGTCGGGAAAAGGCTTATTTTTGTGGGGATTTCTTTTTGTAAGACGGGTTTTCTTTTGGCATTTTCTTTCTTTTCGATATTTTGATTTGTTTGTTGCCATGCCATTCTTTTTCTTCTTTTCTATTTTCTTTTTGGCTTTTGTGCCTTTTCTTTTTTTTCTTCATTTCTTTTCTTTCTTTCATTTCTTTTCTTTCTTTTTCTTTTCTTTGCCCTTTTGGCAAGATTTGGCCTTTCTGGCATTTCTCGAAAATCAAGAAAGAGAGAATCAACAAATTGCATTTTATTGTGTGTGTATGTGAGGAAGGTAGGGTAATGGGTGAGTCGGGGATCGCGAATTCCCTTCAAGCCCACAAAAAGTGGAGAACTTGGACTAATCAAACAATCCTAAACACGGTCACCTAGGGGACGAGACTCGGTAACCAAGGCCTTTTCACACCGTGGGTGGTCATAATGGTCAAAATGCAAATCCCGTAGTAAATCCCTAGTAAGCTAGGTGGACTCAAGGTAAAGGACCAACGAATTCATTGATTTAGGGTCATTCTACTAGATTAAAGTCCAAGATTCGATTTACACTACTAGGAAGGTAAAGTACACACTCACACACTAGCCTCTAAACCGGGTTTTCGAAAACATTTACACACAAGACACACAACACACACAAAATGAAGACACGACGAAAACAAACGAAAGAAAAAGAAACAAAAGCAACAAAACAAGAACAAAACAAAACGAACACATACACAACACAAACACCACCTCGATCATCCAAACAAGCCACCAAATCATCCACCAATATGCACAAAGCTCCACCCGAGCACACCTCAACCCAACTTTCTCCAAACATCACAAGGAAGAAAGGAGAAAAAGTGTAAGATGTTACCGGAAGTCTTTAGAGCTTTCCAAAGTCATTGGCGATTAAAGCAACCTATAAGGATAAAGGGAGGCAAAACACGCACACAAAACAAATATACGACACAAAGACACAAAATGAAAACACAAAAGAGAAAATCTTTTTGATTTTTGTGAAATTTTTTCAAATTTTTAGGGTTTTTGAAGATTTTTCGAAAAACTATGAAAATAAAACTAAACTATACTAGAATATCGCTCCCCCACACTTAAACCGAGCCATGTCCTCATGCTCGATCGTAGGGTGCGGAGAGACAAAAGAAAAAGAAAAGAAACTACGAAAATAAAACTAAAAATCAAAAGTAAAGTGAAGAAAAAGGTAGAAGGTGTCCGGCCGGGGTGTAATCAAGTCACCATGGGCCGAGACAAGAAAAAGATATGGAAGGGGGAAGAAAATAAAAAGAAGGAAGTAAAAGGAAATGGGAGGGGAGGGCTAGGTGTAATCAAGTCACCTAGCCCGGATTCCGCCTAAATCCGACTAAATCCTCAAAAAGAAAGTGAAAAACTTGTAAAATTTGGATTTTGAAATGACTCTCGATGTAGTCACATCATCGAGACTCGGGAGCAACGACTACCGAGGCCTCGAAGGCCACCAAGGTACCATGACTCAAGGGGAAGAGGGTAAACAAGAGAAAAACAAGCAATAAAAGACGGAAAAGAAAGGATAGTTGCCATACCGACCGGTTAGCAACTCACTTGCTCCATCGTCTCAATGATCAATATAGGCGCTTGCTTGTCTTCATATTTGCTATCCCGCTTCAAGCTTGCTAAAACCGCATGGTTGGGGTAGTAATGGTAGGTGGTGGGATAGGATTCGATGTAAAACTCGGTGTAAAGGGAAGCGAAATGAGGTATGTAAATGAAGTGTAAGGGTCATATGACATGAGCAAGGATGGGTAGGGAGGTTGGGTGGGGGTATACAATGGTTGGGTGGGCTCAAATGTCAAAGAAGAGGCCAAAAGAGGAGAAAAGAGACCATCCCGGTCGGGATGGGTGGTCCCGATCGGGATGATGAACCCTTCCCGATCGGGAAGCCACTCCAGAATGCTCCAATTTTTGCACCTCCATCCCGATCGGGAAGCCTTCTTACCGGTCGGGATGGCATACCCTTCCCGGTCGGGAAACCTCCTTCTCGGTCGGGAAGGGTCTTCATGACTCCCAAAACCTCAAAAGCTTCGACGAAGCTTCAAAAACCGACTTCCATTCCCACGATCCAAGCTCCATCATTATCTACTCTCCTCTAGGAATCACCTTTCCTTCACACCTATCACAATGAACTCAAATACAACATCAAATTTCCTCCCTCACATCGCTCATCAAAAATCCAAATAAACAAGAATTTCACAAAAACTACCAAAATCAAGAGATAAAACACAATTACAAGCACAAGTACTCTAAAGAAGAGAGGAGGGGAATATACAACATGACTTCTTTTAGGAACTCCGTCAAACCTAGGATGGTGGGCTTCATTCTTCAACCATAGCCCTCAAGGGCATGGAGGAGCAAGTCGAACGCGCTACCGACATCATAGTGAAGGCCTAAGAAGCGCTCGAGCTTAACCGACCTCCACGGCCTCCAAGGAAGAGGCAAGAAGTAGGAATCCCAAGACCCGACATCATCTTCAAAGTAGTCTCCGGGGTCTCTCCATCCTACGAGCTTAACCGACCTCTTCCTCCCTAAGCATTGCCTCCAATCATTAGCAAGCTTCATCTCTAAGAAACAAGGCACAAAAAGCGGTTTTGGCCTCACTTCCTCGATGCACACCCCCACACTTTCCTCAAGTTGTGGTTCCCCATCTTCATCACTTGGCCCCACATCATCTTGGAGAGGAGAATCGAAACTTCTACCGGCGGTTTCAATCTCTTCCAAGTCATCTCTCGGTGTACTAGCAAGGGGCTCATGATGCCTATCCACGTTCTCGGACAAGGGCTACTCGAGGTTAACAATCTCACCCAACAACTCCACAAACTCCACCAACCCATCCAACTCACTATCTTCCTCCAATTCCTCACCAACGATGCCTTCACTAAGAGTCATCTCTTCATTCGTCTCTTTTTGGGTAGACGATTGAGGTTCTTCAAAGCAAATCTCACTATCAAAGGGAACTACATCGGCGGCTTCGTAATTAGGTTGCTCCTCTCTCTCAAGTGGGCACCCTCCATCTAAATGTGATGCTCGGGATAAAGACATTATGGTTTGAACCGCTAATGCATTTAAATGAGCATTCCTCGCCTCGTTTGCCCTTCGCATTTGGGCCATTAAATCGTCTTGTTCCTTTTTTAATTGAATGGCCGTTTCTTGAAGGCTCCTTTGCATTTGAAGCATCGATTGATGTAACTCTAAGTTTGACGATTGGTGGTCACTGGGGTCTTGTAGAGCTCCTTGATAGTCTTGATGATGCCCATAGGGTGGGGCATCATATTGTTGGTAGCAAGGTTGGGGTGGTTGGTAGTATTGTGGGTCATAGGGTTCATATTGTGGTTGGGGTGGAGGGTAATATTGTGGGTCTTGGGGGTATTGGCTTCCAAAAGGTGAATCTTGAGTGTACATGGTGGGGTCACAATCATAACTCGAGTAATAGTCACCATGATCGTAGGATGGGTAATCGTTCACTTGTTGGTAGCCGTTTTCATAGCCTTGAAGTTCATACCCACTAGAATCACCTCAAGAAGCTTGATAGTGGCATGGGGACGTCATGTCATACCCTTGGTTCATGGAAGAAGAGTGGTAGCTCATATCGGCTCCCGAGTGTGTGGAGTTTAAATCAAATCCCATACTCGCTCGAAAATCGTAGTCCATACCCGGTTGGAAACCACTCATTCTAGCAACCGTCCGTTTAAGCGGCTCTGAGTTGCAAGAAGAAGATAATCACCACCTCTAAGCACAAACTGTAGACTGAGAACAAACGTGAGAAGTATAGTGCTTTTTGGGCACTACACAAGAGAGAAATATACCACACACACACAAGAAGCAAAGTAACCAAAAAGAAAAAGAAAAACACAAACACAAAGACAAAGTCAAGTAACTAGGAAAACAAAGTCCAAACTAGCACCGTCCCCGGCAACGGCGCCAAATTGATGCGAGGGATTTGTCGTGGAATCCCAACCGTCAATAATAAACCGGCTACTCCTATGGTAGATAGGGTAAGTCGGGTCGAATCCGCGGGGACGGTAAGAGGCGTCTAGACTAGGTCGGCCCAAATACTAGACTAAGTCAACGAGCTAAGCTAAGGAATGATAGAAGGGGAGAAGCTAGACTAAGACTAAGAGGAACAACTAAGGAGAACGGGCTAGGATTAGGTCGGGGTCAAAGGGGTAACGGAATGGTCAAGGGAGGATTAGAGTGAAGGAGGTAGTAGGGTAATCTAGGTTGGTCCGGGCTCTCGCAACTTAGACTCACCTAGAGGTTCCACCTAAAACCCATCTCGTCGATACACAACACAAACGGGGTTCTAGCGCGCTATAGGCCTAGGTCGAATCCGGGCTCTCGCAACTTAGACCGGCCTAGGAGTCATCCTCACCGGGCTCTCGCAACTTAATGAGGAGACCGAACCCACAAACAAACTAATACCCACGAAAGAAAGGCAAGAAAACAAGCATTCGCACATACTTAGTCATTCAAGCAATTCCACAAACATGTGATATGCATCAAACAAGAGGAAACCCAAATCTTCCACCAACATCTCTAACCAACCCTTGATCACCCAATTAACACCCTAATCACCTTACTAACCCTAGCAAGAACACTACTCTAACATATCTAAAGGAAATACTGACAAAAACAAGGTAAACACACTCAAACAACCAAACATACACAAACAAACTAATGAAAACAATAAATAAGAACTAAAGATGTAAACTTGATAAACAAAAATGGATTAAGAGTAAAAGGAGAAGAAGATTGTACCAAACTAGAAATGAGATGGAAAAGGAGAACACTTGTATATAAGAAAACCCAAATAATTCCACCAAGGTTGTCAATCTTGGATGGATTCTTCAAGAGATCCAATATTACAAGCTTAAACTAAGATTAACTACTAATTACCGACTAATCTACACTAATCTAATCTAATCTAACCCAAAGTAGTCTAGGGTTTTAAGGATATAACATATAATAACATAAGATGGTGTCTTAATACAAGAGGGGGGTATATATAGCGTTACAAATGGAAGGGAGAAGAAAAGAAATCGGGAAGGCTTGGTCCCGATCGGGATGGGCCATCCTTCCCGGTCGGGAAGGACCTTCCCGATCGGGATGGGCTCACAGTAGCCGCGCTTTATGCTCCCTTCATCCCGAACGGGATGAGGCCATCCCGAAAGGGATGGGTCTTTGTAGGCCTCCCTTTAGAGCTCTTTGGTCCCTCCTTGCCTCTCATGGGCTTCTCGTCGATTCTCGGGACTCGGGATCGGGTCTCGGAGGCTCGGGATTGGTCCCAAGGTCTCGGGGTCGATTCCAAGGTCTCGAGTCATCCTTTATCTCGTTGGCTCCAAAATGTGTATGTATTGAGTCGGAATCGCTCCAACTCTTCCAATTCGGCCTCGGGAACCTGAAACGAACTAAAGGAAGCATAAGAAGCCCCTAAACCGCTCCCAAGGAGCGATTCCACAAGGAAAAAGGGACCAAAACACAACAAATAGGCACTACAAACTACACTTATCAACTCCCCCACACTTAACCCTTACTCGCCCTCGAGTAAGCACAACTACTACTAAACTATCCGAGTGGGTATTAGCGCACCCTACGCCCCTTCAACTCACGCGAGTGCACTTAGAGGACAAGTGCACTCCGCAAGGCAAGTTGGGTCTTGCTACAAAACTGTGGATGCAACCGGACACAAAACACACAAACAAACAAACACACAAACAAACACATAATCGGTTGCACCCAAAACAAAAGAAATACCGCTTCCCTCAAACAAGTGGTGAAAGAGGCACCGGTTTAGGACTCGAGGCAAGTGACAACGTTCCCAAGCTAGACATACAAACCAAGGTGAACTAAACCCTAATAGTATGACGATAAAGCAACAAAAACGTTGGTAACTTACCTAGGTCCTCCTAACTTTCTCAAAACGTACTACGGGACGATCGGCGGAGTGGAAAAGTGAAGAACCACGGTGTTAATCGACACTGTAGGTAAGTGAGACCCCGCCCCCTTTAGCGTGAGCCAAGAGGGTCGCCCCGTGTCCAAGACCGCCTAACTAGTCCAAGTAAAAAGGTGGAAAACATGCAAAATGAGGGAAGACCGACTAATGCCGCTATCATCCTTCCTAGGGACTCGGTCCTTTGGTAGGCTCTTCACGGCAAAAGTCGGAAAAAGGCTTATTTTTGTGGGGATTTCTTTTTGTGAGACGGGTTTTCTTTTGGCATTTTCTTTCTTCTTTTGCATTTTCGCTTTGTTTTGCCATGCCATTCTTTTTCTTCTTTTCTATTTTCTTTTTGGCTTTTGTGCCTTTTCTTTTTCTTCATTCTTTTCTTTCTTTCATTTTTTTCTTTCTTTTTCTTTTCTTTTCTTTGCCCTTTTGGCAAGATTTGGCATTTTTGGCATTTCTCGACACTCAAGAAAGAGAGAATCAACAATTTGCATTTTATTTGTGAGGGTATGTGTAAGAGGTAGGGTAATGGGTGAGTCGGGACGACGCCTTCCCTTCAAACCCACAAAAAGTGGAGAACTTGGACTAATCAAACAATCCTAAACACGGTCACCTAGGGGACGAGACTCGGTAACCAAGGCCTTTTCACACCGTGGGTGGTCATAATGGTCAAAGGTGCAAATCCCGTAGTAAGTCCCTAGTAAGCTAGGTGGACTCAAGGTAAAGGACCAACGAATTCATTGATTTAGGGTCATTTACTAGATTAAAGTCCAAGATTCGATTTACACTACTAGGAAGGGAAAGTACACACTCACACACTAGCCTCTAAACCGGGTTTTCGAAAACATTTACACACAAGACACACAACACACACAAAATGAAGACACGACGAAAACAAACGAAAGAAAAAGAAACAAAAGCAACATAACAAGAACAAAACAAAACGAACACATACAAAACAAACACCACCCCGAACTTCCAAATGAGCAGCCAATCCTCCACAAACTTTACAAAGCTCCACCCGACCACACCACAACACATATCTCCTCCAAACTCCACAAGAAACAAAGAGGGAAAAGGGTTGAAAAGATGTTACCGGGTGTCTTGAAAGCTCTCCAAAGCTAGCGGTGAATAAGCGACCTACAAGGAAAAGGGGAGGCAAATACGCACAATACGACAAAAACACGACACAAGGACAAAAAGGGAAAACACACAAAAGAAAAATCTTTTTGATTTTTGTGAAAATTTTTCAAATTTTTAGGGATTTTTAAGATTTTTTCGAAAAAACTGAGAAAATAAAACTAACTATGCTAGAATATCGCTCCCCTACACTTAAATCGAGCCATGTCCTCATGCTCGATCGTAGGGTGCGGAGAGACAAAAGAAAAAGAAAAGAAACTACGAAAATAAAGCTAAAAATCAAAAGTAAAGTGAAGAAAAAGGTAGAAGGTGTCCGGCCGGGGTGTAATCAGTCACCAAGGGCCGAGACGAGAAAAAGATATGGATGGGGGAAGAAAATAAAAAGAAGAAAATAAAAGGAAATGGGAGGGGAGGGCTAGGTGTAATCAAGTCACCTAGCCTGGATTCCGCCTAAATCCGCCTAAATCCTCAAAAAAGAAAGTGAAAATCTTGTAAAATTTGGATTTTTCGATTGACTCTCGACGTAATCACATCGTCGGGAGTCGGGAGCAATCACTACCGAGGCCTCGAAGGCCACCAAGGTACCATCACGTCCCAACCGTCAAATTGATGGTTAGGGATTCGTCACGTCCCAACCGTCAATAAAATAACCGGCTAATCCTAACTAGGTTAGATAGGGCAAGTCGGGTCGAATCCACGGGGACGGTAATCTAGGTTGGTCCGGGCTCTCGCATCTTAGACTCACCTAGAGGTTCCACCTAAAACCCATCTCAGCGATACACAACACAACCGGGGTTCTAGCATGCTATAGGCCTAGGTCGAATCCGGGCTCTCGCTACTTAGAAAGACCTAGGGGTCGTCCTCACCGGGCTCTCGCAACTTAATGAGGGGACCGAACCCACAAAAAACTAAAACCCACGAAAGAAAGGCAAGAAAAACAAGCATTCGTACATACTTAGTCATTCAAGCAATTCCACAAACATGTGATGTGCATCAAACAAGAGTGATCCGAATCAAGGAGCTACCAAAGAGTTCAATAAAGTCACCTTAGCTCCTCTTGTTCTTAGTTCAGCCACACTAGCACCTCTTACCAGCTTAGTAGTGTGCCTACTACAATTAGTGAGCTAGCTCGTGTGTGAGCTGAATAAAGGAGCAAATAATCAAGGTAATATGAAGACATTAACTTGGGTTCACACTCATTCAAGCATGGGAAGTGTACTGAAGTTATGAAGGTGTTTGAGGCTGATTGTGTTCACATAGTGTGCACATCCTCAAGCTTTGTTTGTGGCTCCATGTTCACACAAGTGTGCCGTGGCTGATGCTCTTTGTTAGAGCTTTGTTATTAGCTCCTAGTTTACATAGCTTTGTTATTAGCTCCTAGTTTACATATCATTGTTATTAGCTCCTAGTTCACATAAGGTGTAAGCTTTGTTTTTGTCACCCTAACCAGCCGGTTTAAGGGTCTTGTTGTAGGCTATATATAGCCATCTATTTGAATGAATAAGACATCCAATATTGAAATAAAAAACCTGAGTAAAGCTAAGCTTTCTTTTACGTCCTTGTTGCTTACAAGACAAAGTCTAGAGTTAGTCGCGTTACAAGCTCTAAACTCGCTACTTCAATCGCGTTGTTTGATTTAGCACCCGCTTTGTTGAAGTATAGGTCTACTTCACCTAGCATACTATCCTTGGTTACGGTTTATTCATCCTCAAACTAACCTTTTCAATCTGTTTTGGTTACTTTGTTTACATTCCATTTCAGTATACTAATCATTCTTCACATTCTTGTTCAAAGTTCATATCAACTCACATCATTAGTGGTATCAGAGCTTTGATCATCCATTAGACGTAAAGCATGGCAGGAGTGTTGAACTTTGAAGATCCTACCTTCCTGGAACAACTAAAGAAGGCGTTGGAGAACTTACAGCCCAAAAATTCTCGCTTCCAACCAAGAAGGGAACCGGTGGACAAGATCAAGGTAAATGAACTTCCTGAGTTCAATGGTGGTACTGATCCTGAAGTTTACTTGGAATGGGAAAGAAACATGGAGAACCTCTTTGACTTCAAGGATTTGGAGGACGAAGAGAGGTGCAAATACGCCATTCTAAAGCTAAGCAAAGGGGCTTCCCTTTGGTATGAAAGGGCTTAAGGTACAACGCACCAGAAATGGAAAGGGTAAGATTACTTCTTGGGAGTCCTTAAAACGTAAACTACGTAAGAGGTATGTCCCAACTACGCACAAGTTATCCTTATACAAAAAGATTGCTAACCTTATACAAGGAAAAATGAGTGTTAGTGAATACATAGAAGAATTTGAGAACTTGGTTCTAATGGGAGAAGTAGAAGAAAATGAAGAGATAAAAATGGCTAGGTTCTTACGCGGGTTAAATCGTAGTATAGCTAATACGGTTGATTTGTGTCCTTATTCTGATTTTGATACCTTGTGTGGGTTGTGTCTAAAAGTTGAACCACAAGGGAAGGGAAAACATGAGGGTGAGTCTAGTAAGAGTCATACTTGGTCTCGAACGGATGATGGTAATAGAGTCAATCCTACTAATATTAATCAACCCCTTATTGTAAAGAATAACCCCGCACCCCCACCTCAATCTACCACCAAAACAACCACTGAAACTAGTCTCTCTAAAGTGCGTTGTTTCAAGTGTCAAGGGTTTGGTCACTACAAAAACGCTTGTCCAAATAAAAGAGTTGTGACCTTAGGAGAAGTAATCACTGTTAGGGATGAATTATGGGAAGAGGAACAACGTATAGGGGCTGTTTTCAATGTTAACGAGGAAGAGGAAGAGGAAGAGGAAAATATTGAGGCTTATGAACCCCCGGCTTATGACACACTCTTAGTACTACGTACTCTACATGCTAACCCCATTCAACATGACACCGAACAAAGAGACCAACTATTCCATACTAAGTGTCAAGTTAAAGATAAATGGTGTAGTTTAATCATTGATGGAGGTAGTTGTACCAACGTTGCCTCAACTGAAATGGTAGACAAACTAGGTCTAGCTACTGCTAATCACCCTAACCCTTATGCACTTCATTGGTTAAACAACGGGAACAAGGTAAGGGTCACTAAACAAGTGAGGGTTGGCTTGACCATGGGTTCCTACGTTGATGAGGTTTTGTGTGATGTTATTCCTATGGATGCTTGTCACATACTATTAGGCCGTCCTTGGCAGTTTGATAGGGACGTAGTTCACCATGGGAGGAGGAATGAGTATGAATTGAGTGATAAGGGAAAGAAAATTGTACTCAAACCCATGACACCTCAAAACGTATGCAATATGTTAACCAATCGAGTCTGAAAACCCAACCTCTCAATGTTTGCTAGTAAAAATATGGGAGTACATGCTATAGAAGAGGGGGAGTTTGATGCCGTCAAGACCACTAAAGAGGAAACAGCTAAGGTTAATAGTGGCTAAAGAAACTAGGTGTTGACATTCCTATTAAGATACCAGCTTGTTTGGCACTTAATAGAGATCATGGATTCTTAAAGGATGAAGAAGGGAAAAACAATGTCATGGCTAAGGCTTCATCTTGTCAATACACACACTCATCCACCATAGATGCAAGCACGCTTGGAATTGAGACCTTGAAGGAATATTACTCCACGGAGGCTGATATACTCACCAAGTGCAAGACTGTTACTCTTAACACTTTTGATGAGTTTGTTTGGCACTTAATAGAGATCATGGATTCTTAAAGGATGAAGATGGGAAAAACAATGTCATGGCTAAGGCTTCATCTTGTCAATACACACACTCATCCACCATAGATGCAAGCACGCTTGGAATTGAGACCTTGAAGGAATATTACTCCACGGAGGCTGATATACTCACCAAGTGCAAGACTGTTACTCTTAACACTTTTGATGAGTTTGTTTTGCAGGACGATCTTCTTCCTAAAGAGAACCATTTTTGTGTCCCAAAACATCCTATTTCAGAGTGTATAACTAGAGAAGCTCAAGGAGGAGGACCAGCTGTAGGTTATGACATAACCAGGGCCTTAGAGACGTGGAAGGAGCACTTCCTTTTGCTAAGAACACAAGGGAGTAATCTAAGCATCATGAGCAAATACTTAACAAGTCCTTTCCCAAAGAGTCCCCTCAAACCAAGAGAGTACTTGCCATCCTCCATAATGACTCACCTCAGTGTTTGTTACACAACGGATGAAGCTGTCAAGAGAAAGACCAGATTGATGTCCCAAACAGAAGCTCCATACAAGGGAAACAACCATGGTTGCAAGATGAAGTTACCGGATAGTTATTGATGTGAGTTGATATGAACTTTGAACAAGAATGTGAAGAATGATTAGTATACTGAAATGGAATGTAAACAAAGTAACCAAAACAGATTGAAAAGGTTAGTTTGAGGATGAATAAACCGTAACCAAGGATAGTATGCTAGGTGAAGTAGACCTATACTTCAACAAAGCGGGTGCTAAATCAAACAACGCGATTGAAGTAGCGAGTTTAGAGCTTGTAACGCGACTAACTCTAGACTTTGTCTTGTAAGCAACAAGGATGTAAAAGAAAGCTTAGCTTTACTCAGGTTTTTGATTTCAATGTTGGATGTCTTATTCATTCAACTAGATGGCTATATATAGCCTACAAAGGACCCTTAAACCGGCTGGTTAAGGGTGACAAAAACAAAGTTACATCCATGTGAACAAGGAGCTAATAACAAGGCTTAGGAGCTAATAACAAAGTAATGTAAACTAGGAGCTAATAACAAAGCTATGTAAACTAGGAGCTAATTACAAAGCTATGTAAACTAGGAGTTAATAACAAAGCTATGTAAACTAGGAGCTAATAACAAAGCTTAATAAGGAGCCATTTGGACGTGCACAACCAGCTTCAAACGTCCTCTTTAACCCCGGTGCTTTTCCATGCACAACTGACTTGTTCGGACCATAACTTTGTCAATACTTGTTCAATGAGCCTTCATGAATAGTCATTGAAAATATAAGCTCGAAATCTATCTCCTCCATTTTGAATGACTACGAAATTCCAAGTATAACTCGAGATATGGACTGATCAAAACAATGCTGGAAAAATGAACTCGCTTCAGAAATTCCCATGCACAACTGTCTTGTTCGGACCATAACTTTGTCAATACTTGTTCAATGAGCCTTCATGAATAGTCATTGGAAAGATAAGCTCGAAATCTATCTCCTCCATTTTGAATGACTACGAAACTCCAAGTATAACTCGAGATATGGACTGATCAAAACAACGCTGCAAAATGAACTCGCATCAGTTATGAAGAGCATACCACGTCCAAAGTGGGAGATTTTACTCTTTATCTTGATGAGGATGACTTTTCAGAATTGAGGACAATTCCTTTTCAAGGGGGAAGAGATGATCCGAATCAAGGAGCTACCAAAGAGTTCAATAAAGTCACCTTAGCTCCTCTTGTTCTTAGTTCAGCCACACTAGCACCTCTTACCAGCTTAGTAGTGTGCCTACTACAATTAGTGAGCTAGCTCGTGTGTGAGCTGAATAACGGAGCAAATAATCAAGGTAATATGAAGACATTAACTTGGGTTCACACTCATTCAAGCATGGGAAGTGTACTGAAGTTATGAAGGTGTTTGAGGCTGATTGTGTTCACATAGTGTGCACATCCTCAAGCTTTGTTTGTGGCTCCATGTTCACACAAGTGTGCCGTGGCTGATGCTCTTTGTTAGAGCTTTGTTATTAGCTCCTAGTTTACATAGCTTTGTTATTAGCTCCTAGTTTACATATCATTGTTATTAGCTCCTAGTTCACATAAGGTGTAAGCTTTGTTTTTGTCACCCTAACCAGCCGGTTTAAGGGTCTTGTTGTAGGCTATATATAGCCATCTATTTGAATGAATAAGACATCCAATATTGAAATCAAAAACCTGAGTAAAGCTAAGCTTTCTTTTACGTCCTTGTTGCTTACAAGACAAAGTCTAGAGTTAGTCGCGTTACAAGCTCTAAACTCGCTACTTCAATCGCGTTGTTTGATTTAGCACCCGCTTTGTTGAAGTATAGGTCTACTTCACCTAGCATACTATCCTTGGTTACGGTTTATTCATCCTCAAACTAACCTTTTCAATCTGTTTTGGTTACTTTGTTTACATTCCATTTTAGTATACTAATCATTCTTCACATTCTTGTTCAAAGTTCATATCAACTCACATCAAAGAGGAAACCCAAATCTTCCACCCACATCTCTAACAAACCCTTAATCACCCAATTAACACCCTAATCACCTTACTAACCCTAGCAAGAACACTACTCTAACATATCTAAAGGAAATACTAACAAAAACAAGGTAAACAAACTCAAACAACTAAACATACACAAACAAACTAGTGAAAACAATAAACAAGAACTAAAGATGCAAACTTGATGAATAATAAAGGATTAGGAGTAAAAGGAGAAGAGGATTGTACCATTCTAACAAGAGAATGGAAAAGGAGAACACTTGTATATAAGATAACCCAAATTCATCCCCCAAGGTTGTCAATCTTGGATGGATTCTTCAAGAGATCCAATAATACAAGCATAAACTACGATTAACTACTAATTATCGACTAATCTACACTAATCTAATCTAATCTAACCTAAAGTAGTCTAGGGTTTGTCTCTAATGAAAGGCATAAGCTTTACATAACAAGGGAAGAGAATATATATAGGGTTACAAATGAAAGGAGGAGAAAGGAAACAATGCGGGCTGAACTGGGCTCATCCCGGTCGGGATGAGTTGGTCCCGATCGGGATGGGCCATCCTTCCCGGTCGGGAAGGACCTTCCCGATCGGGATGGGCTCACAGTAGCCATGCTTTATGCTCCCTTCATCCCGAACGGGATGAGGCCATCCCGAACGGGATGGGTCTTTGTAGGCCTCCCTTAAGAGCTCTTTGGTCCCTCCTTGTCTCTCATGGGCTTCTCGTCGATTCTCGGGACTCGGGATCGGGTCTCGGAGGCTCGGGATTGGATCCCGAGGTCTCGGGGTCGATTCCAAGGCATCGAGTCATCGTTCCTCTACTCCGTTGGCTCCAAAATGTGTGTGTATCAAGTCAGAATCGCTCCAACTCTTCCAAATCGGTCTCGGGAACCTGAAACGAACTAAAGGAAGCATAAGAAGCCCCTAAACCGCTCTCAAGGGGCAATTCTACAAGGAAATGGGACCAAAACACAACAAAATAGGCACTACAAACCACACTTATCAATGTACAAGAACAAAATTAAATTAATCTTCGTTGATGCTAATAAAATCATTACCTTTTTTTTTTACAAAATTCGATGATTTTAAACACGGAGAGAATTAACATCTTTTTCGTTCAAATTTTTTTTTTTACTTTTCGTTCAAAACAAACCTTTTTTCAAAACCTTTTTCTAAAATCATTCTGGCTATTTGATATAGATTTCATAATCAAATATCGAATACGACGAATATCGAAAATATGAATCGAGTATAAGTTAATCCATATTTGTACGCGATTTATAAAAATTAACGATTTTCGGCAAATTAAAAAAAACGGCAGCCGACCCGCGCGGCAGCCGGTTCGCCGGTTCTTATTTTTTTCATTTCTTCGCTTTTCTATTTTTAATTCTTTTCGAACCTTATATTAAAAGGCGACTTTCGCGACATATTTCGATAAATACTTTTTTTGACCTCGGTCAACACGTGCTAATCCATCACGTGTCATAAAATCTTTTCTAAAATCATGCATATTATTTATTTACATCTTTATTCGATTTATTCACCGTTACTAACTCGTTTTCTCGTGTTTGTAGCTTTTTATTTGTTTTTATCGTTTTATTAGACTAAAACAAACTCACATGCTAAAATAACTTTGACGTTATTAGTTTAATATGCATTAAACGACTTAGCAACCCATTTTATTTTTCTCACATGCTTAGGAAAATAATGTTTGCATATCATTCAACCGTCGAACTAACCCGTGTACACCAAAAACGAACGATATCTTAGTAAAGGCCGCTAAGTGCGGGCGGGGTTGGGTGTTCTTAGTGAACTTCCCAACACGTACCCTCACCCCTTACTCAGAACCGTGGTTTCCGGATGTCCGAAATCATTGGCAACGAGAGTCATTCAATATACGATTAACCGCTCTAGTCGGCATCGGTATCGATATGCAAAGGGACGAGCCCAATAAACTCTGATATCGGAAATGGGCCGTATTTTGTATACGGCCCACTACGACATAGAGTGGGCTCGAATGGTTCCGAATAACCACAAAACTCGGTGGCGACTCCTACTTCGATTTAAATTTCAATTTGACCATCTCATATGGAGATTCATTCGCCTCCCAAAACCCGCGCGTGGCCGCGTCGGGGTGGACCTATGTCATGTCCACAATTTGGCGACTCCGCTGGGGATTAACTGATGAGTCACTTACCATCGGCATCCCTAGGGTGAGACTCGAAAAGAAATCGTTCGAATAGTAATGTAAACGTTTTAGTTCAATGGGCCACGCATAACTGATGGTAGGGATTTGTCGTGGAATCCCAACCGTCAATAATATAACCGGCTATTCCTACGGTAGATAGGGCAAGTCGGGTCGAATCCACGGGGACGGTAAAGTAAAGTCTAGACTAAGGTCGCCTAAATACGAGACTAAGTCAATGAGCTAAACTAGAATGATAAGAAGGGAAAAGGCTAAGACTAAGACTACGGTAACGGAGAAACAAACAAGGCAAACGGGTTAGGATTAGATCGGGGTCAAAGGGGTAACGGAATGGTCGAGGGAGAACTAGAGTAAAGGAGGTAGTAGGGTGATCTAGGTTGGTCCGGGCTCTCGCAACTTAGACCCACCTAGAGGTTCCACCTAGAACCCATCTCGGCGACACACATGACAAACGGGGTTCTAGCACGCTATGGTGGCCTAGGTCGCATCCGGGCTCTCGCTACTTAGACCGACCTAGGGGTCGTCCTCACCGGGCTCTCGCAACTTAGTGAGGGAACCGAACCCACAAACAAATTATCACCCACAAGAGAAAGGCAAGAAAAACAAGCATATGCACATA
Organism: Agrostemma githago; assembly: GCA_958450325.1. Classification (NCBI taxonomy): domain Eukaryota; kingdom Viridiplantae; phylum Streptophyta; class Magnoliopsida; order Caryophyllales; family Caryophyllaceae; genus Agrostemma; species Agrostemma githago. The sequence continues at coordinate 31,681,050 of OY288255.1, read as the reverse complement.
CTAGTCATTCAAGCATTTCAACAAACATGTGATATGCATCAAACCAAGGGGAAACCCAAATCTTCCACCAACATCTCCAACAATCCCTTAATCATCCAATTAACACCCTAATCACCTTACTAACCCTAGCAAGATACTAATCTAACATATCTATACTAAAACTAACACTAATAAGATGAACCAAAACAACAATCAAAACAAACATAATGAAACTAACAAGAACTATGAACAATAAGATGAACAAAGAATCAAACTTGGATAAACAAACAAGATAAAGAGTAAAAAGGAAGAGAAGATTGTACCAAACTAGTGAAGGAGAAAGATTGAAACTTGCATTAATGAAGAAAACCCAAAACAAACACCCAAGGTTGTCAATCTTGAATGGATCTTGAAGAATTCCCTTAATACAAGTACTAAACTAAGATTAACAACTAATTACCGACTAATCTACTCTAATCTAAGCTAATCTAACCTAAAGTAGTCTAGGGTTTAATGTCTCATAAAGTGCATATGCTTAACAAAACAAGGGAAGAGTATATATAGGGTTACAAGTGGAAAGGAGAAGAAAGAAATCAAATGCGTGTTATAGCTCCCTCATCCCGCCCGGGACGAGATGGTCTCGCCCGGGACGAGATGGTCCCGACCGGGATGAAGTCCTTCTCGGCCGGGACAGGCTTAAGACAGGAGCACTTGCTTTTGCACCTTCTTTCCCGGTCGGGAAGGCATTATCCCGCCCGGGAAGGACCTTGTAGGCCTCTCTTAAGATCTTTTTGGTCCCTCCTTGGTTCTCATGGGCTTCCCATCGATTCTCGGGACTCGGGATCGGGTCTCGGAGGCTCAGGATTGGGTCCCAAGGTCTCGGGGTCGACTCCAAGGCATCGAGTGATCGTTCCTTAGCTTCGTTGGCTCCAAAAAGTGTATGTATTGAGTCGGAATCGCTCCAACTCTTCATGAATGGTCTCGGGAACCTGAAACGAGCTAGAGGAAGCATAAGTAACCCATAAACCGCTCCCAAGGAGCGATTCTACAAGGAAAATGGGACCAAAACACAGTAAAATAGGCACTACAAACTATACTTATCAACTCCCCCACACTTAACCCTTACTCGCCCTCGAGTAAGCACATACTATCTACTAAACTAGCCGAGTGGGTATTAGCGCACCCTACGAAGCGAGTACACTTAGAGGAAAAGTGCACTCCGCAAGGCAAGTAAGGTCTTGCGACAAAACCGTTGATGCAACCGGACACAAAACACATAAACAAATAAACACACAAACAAACAAACACAAGGTTGCACCCAAAGAAAAACAAATACCGCTTCCCTCTAAAAGCGGTGAATGAAACACCGGTTTAGGACTTGAGGCAAGTGACAACGTTACCAAGCTAATCATACAAATCGAGATGAACTAAACCCTAATAGTATGACGATAAAGCAACAAAAATGTTGGTAACTTACCTAGATTCCTCTTAACTTTCTAAGAACGTACTACGGGACGATCGGCGGAGTGGAAAGTGATGAACCACGGTGTTAGTCGACACTGTAGATAAGTGAGACCCCGCCCCCTTTAGCCATGAGCCAAGAGGGTCGTCCCATGTCTAAAACCGCCTAACTAGTCCAAGTAAAAAGGTGGAAATATATGCAAAATGAGGGAAGACCGACCATTACCGCTATCATCCTTCCTAGGGACTCGGTCCTTTGGTAGGCTCTTCACGGTAATAGTCGGTAAAAGGCTTATTTTTGTGGGGTTAGGATATTTTTGTGAGACGATTTTCTTTCGGCATTTTCTCTTTTCTTTTGCATTTTTGCTTTGTGTAGACACCCGCATTTTGCCTGCTAGTGTCTATAGCAGTTCCCAACAAAACACCCGATGATGATCGGACGTCAACATGACTTAATACACTCGAATACGGACTCGGAATCAATAGTATCCGACGTGGGCATTTAGTGGAGTGAAAATCTCTCAAAACCGACCTCAAAACCAGACCCAATGAGTCGTTCCCAATAAAATAAGACTAATTTGGGCCAAAACCGACACCAAAAATAAATCCCGTCTTTTGGCGACCGGGTCAAAACCCGGTCAAAGACGAACCCGTCACATAAATCAGCCAAATTCAACTTCTCGAAACTGGCGCACAAATCTAAATTCAAAAAATCAATCAAATCAATCAAGTCAAATCCTTCCTAAAATATCTCGATTCACTTGATCCACTCGATCGAGTGGATTGACTCACTCGGTCGAGTGGAGCGTCATTCAGCAGATCAAGCCCGTTTTGAAGGGCACTCGATCGAGTGCACTAGGGCCACTCGATCGAGTGACCCTAGGTCGGGGGTAAAGCCTGTAAATACCCCCTTAACCCCATTCATTTCACAGACTTTTTCAACCTACATTCACCCTCATACTCTTCACAAACAAGGTTTTTTCCCATGCCAAAGACCCTACATTTCTACCCCAATCCATCTTCATCACTTCAATACTACAAACCCTAAGCAACCTTAGGCTAAAAACCGAGTTAGCATCCCTCGTAAAACCGATACACATACACACACATACAATCAAAACTCGGAATATTGATCAGAAACAAAAGGCTTGGGACTCCCATGTAGGCGTACCACTCCTCGAAAGTAAAAGTCAGGCCTTTTGTTAGCATCGTCAGTTATGTGACAAATAGTGAAGTGAGCCATTTTGGAGAATGGCAAGTACTCTCTTGGTTCGAAAGGACTTTTTGAGAAATGACATGTCACACATTTGCCCACAATGTTTTGAATGTTCCCTCGTATCTTTAGCCAGAAGAAGAGTTCTTTCAACACCTCTAAGGTCCTAGTCACGCTAAAATGTCCAGCTGGCCCTCCTCCATGAGCTTCTCTAACTAGAAATTCTGAAATAGGATGTTTAGGAACACAAAGATGGTTCCCTTTAAAAAGAAAATCTTCCTGCGAAACAAACTCATCAAAAATACTAAGAGCACCAGCCTTGTACTTGGTGAATACTTCACCAAAATCAGCATCCGCAGAGTAGTAGTCCTTCAAAGTCTCAAATCCAAGCGATCTTACATCTAGGGTGGATAAGTGTGTGTAGCGACAAGATAAAGCATCAGCCACGATATTGCTCATACCATCCTTATATCTGGAAGAGAAATAAAAGGGTTGCGAGAGTTCCACCCATTTGGTATGTCTTGGACTTAGCCTTTGCGAGCCATTGATGTACTTTAAGGACTCATGATCTCTAATAGGTGTTAGACCAGCTGGTAATTCATTAGGAATGACAAAACCCAGTTCCTTTAGCAACTCCTTAAATCGTTTCCCTCCAAACCCATTATCAACCCTAACTGGTTCCTCTCTAGTAACCATGACAAAGACACACTCTCCCTCTTCTATGGCATGTTCTACCACACTTTTACTAGCAAATATGGAGAGGTTGGGTTTCTTGACTCGATTAGCTAACATGGTACACACATCTTGAGGTGTCATTGGTTTTAGCACAATTTTCTTTCCCCTATCCCTCAACTCATACTCATTCTTCCTCCCATGGTGAACTACATCCCTATCAAACTGCCAAGGACGACCCAATAGTATGTGACAAGCATCCATAGGAATAACATCACATAAGACCTCATCAACATAGGAACCCATGGTCAAACCAACCCTTACTTGTTTAGTGACCCTCACTTTGTTCCCGTTATCTAACCAATGTAGTGCATAAGGTTTAGGGTGATTAGTAGTAGCTAGACCTAGTTTGGTTACCATTTCAGTTGAGGCGACGTTGGTACAACTACCTCCATCAATTATTAGACTACACCATTTGTTGTTAACTTGACACTTAGTATGGAATAGTTGGTCTCTTTGTTCAGTAACATGTTGAATGGGGTTAGCATGTAGAGTACGTAGTCTCTTTGGTCTCTTTGATCCCTTCTCTCTCTCTCTCTCTCTCTCTCTCTCTCTCTCTCTCTCTCTCTCTATATATATATATATATATATATATATATATATATATATATAGATAGGTTCACATAAGGCCAACAACTCTTATAAGTTCATAAGTCCAAGTGTTAAAGTTACACAAAAGGTGCTTAAAGTTACACGAAATGAGTGTTAAAGTTGCACTTTATCACTTGAAGTGATAAAAGAGCTGAATGTTATAGTTATACATCAATTCTGAAAAAATGCAACTTTAACGTATGTCATCTGTAACTTTAATATAGACTTAATTACATATGGTGAACTTATTTGATCCTCTCTCTCTCTCTCTCTCTCTCTCTCTATATATATATATATATATATATATATATATATATAGAGAGAGAGAGAGAGAGAGAGAGAGAGAGAGATAGGTTCACATAAGGCCAACAACTCTTATAAGTTCATAAGTTCCAGTGTTAAAGTTACACAAAAAGTGCTTAAAGTTACACGAGATGAATGTTAAAGTTGCACTTTATCACTTGAAGTGATAACAGTGCTGAATGTTATAGTTACATATCAATCTTGAACAAATGCAACTTCAACGTAGGTCAACTGTAACTTTAATATAGACTTAATTGCATGTGGTGAACTTATTTGATCCCTTCTATATATATATATATATATATATATATATATATATATATATATATATATATATATACATACATACATACATACATACATACATACATACATACATATATATGGGTTATTTCATGAGAATAATACCAACTATGCGTGTGCTTCTTAAATTAATACAAACTATACGTAATCTCATTTTAATACGAACTATGTCTTCATTAACCTCGCTTTGCTATGGGTGACCGGCTACCTGTTGAACCTCCCTTATTCAACTCTTTCTCTAACTTTTCTTCTTCTGATTTACATATCGTGTTTATTTTCGGCCATTGAAAAAAAAACCGAAAATTCATCTTCCATTTATTTTTGATTTAGTCTTATAGAAGCTATGAAAAAAAATGTATTTTATTGTTATTTTGGCTTTCACGATGACTTCAACGGACCTAATAAAACCCTAGAAAGTTACGACAAGTCACTACGACCTGTAATAGCAAGTCATAATTTCATACATAACAAAACGACATTAATGAATGAGTAGTTCATATTAAATGAGATTACATATAGTTTGGATTTTGTTAAGAAGCACACATATAGTTGTTATATATATATATATATATATATATATATATAAGACGAGGAAGAGAAGGAAGAAGAGAGAAGTCCGGATTTGTTTTACACCCTCAACCTACATGCATTAGTCTCTCGGAAATGGGCTCGTCTAGTAGCGGCAAAGGCGCGGGAGCGTCGAGATATTCGGGATGAGTTAGGGTGTGTATGGTGGTAGAGACGGTTCTCGGTTAACGGGAGGCTAGGTCTCGGGATTTTCTAGTGTATGTGTAGAGAGGAAGTCGAGATTGAAAATGGTTGAATGTTGGGTGAAATGTGTGAAATGATGGGTTGTGTAAAAGTTGTGAAGTGAAGAGGAGGAGAGGTGTATTTATAGAGAACACCCCGGTTTAGGGTCACTCGATCAAGTGGCCCTAAGTGTACTCGATCGAGTGCCTAGTTGAGAGGGTGCCTGTTCGGATTTGTGGGGTGCACTCGATCGAGTGGGTCAATACGGGTGAGGCAAAATAGGGAAAGTTGAGATATTTGTGGTTAACTTTGATTTACTTGATTTGGTTAGCTTTTGACTTTCTATTTAGACACATGCATGGCTGGTTTCGTCTCGGGTTTCGACTTTGACCGAGTTTTGACTCGGTCGCAAAAGACGGTTTTATTTTCGGTGACGGTTTTGGCTCAAATTAGTCTTATTTTATTGGATACGGCCCACTGGGACTGAATTTGAGGTCGGTTTTGTGAGATTTGTACTCCGCTAAATGCCCATGTCGGATACTATTGGTTCCAAGTTCGTATCCGAACGTATTAAACCATGTTTATGTCCGATCATCATCGAGTGTTTTGTTGGAGACTACTATAGACACAAGCAGTCAAATGTGGGTGTCTACAACAATCATAAAAGAAATGTACAAATCAAATATACAAACTTCGACGATATTATCCACGAAAAGCAAAGTTACTTTAAGTAATGATAACAACCTATCAAAAGTCAAAACCATCAACCAAATGATCAACATATTTCATACGTCTACTAACATATTCCACTTGATAAACACCGTACGTATGATCAATCAATAACTTTCATGAATACTTGATACAAGACCATCTCATAAAACTTGCCCCACATAAACTTGTGGCGACCACCAATGAGACAAAAATCCGACATAAACCATTGATAAGTGTGTTTTGTAGTGCTTATTCCTCCTGTTTGGTCCCAGTTTCTCTTGTGGAATCTCTCTTTGGAACGGTTTCGAGGCTACTTACGCTTCTTCTAGCTTGTGTTAGGTTCTTAAGGCCTATCTTGGAGAAATGGAACGATTCTGACTCGTTTTCGATGCATATGGACCCAACGATGAGAAGCGACGATCACTCGGTGGCTTAGACTCAATCCCGAGTCTCTTGGAGCCTATTCCCGAGCACCGAGAGTCGATAAGAAGCCTAGGAAGAGCATGTAGGGATCTATGAGATCATATTTGAAGCCTACATGACCCATCCCGGTCGGGAAACATCCATCATGACCGAGACAAGAAGCAACAAACAAACATGCGCTTCTGGAGGTCCATCCCGGTCGGGATCAGTCCCATCCCGGTTGGGACCAACCCATCCCGGTCGGGATCATCCCCATCCCGGTCGAGATCATCCCCATCCCGGTCGAGAAGGGCCCAGATCGCAGCTGTCTTCGCTTTTTCCGCCTCTTTCACTTGTGAAACCCTATATATACCCCCCCTCTTGTATTGTTTTAAGAATGCACCTTACATTACCTTATCTTATAAAACCCTAGACATTCTTTAGGCTAGATTAGCTTAGATTAGTGTAGATTAGTTTAATCTCTCCTTAATTACTCTTTAATCTTAGTTTAATCCTTGTTGAATCTTCGTATTATTGAAGACCTATTGGGGGATTCTCTATTGACAACATTGAATTCCATTTCTTTGGGTTGGATTTAATCAAAGTTCTCATCTTTTCCATTCATCTAGTTGGTATAATATTTCTTCTCCCTTTACTCATAATCTTTCATAGTTAGTAAAGTTTGCATCTTGGTTTATTGTTTGTTGTTCATCCTTATTTGTTCTTCATAATGAATGGGGTGGTTCTTGTGTTTGTTTCCCTAGTTTATGTTAGTTTTAGTTTAGAGTAGTTCTCCCCTAGGGTTAGTAGGGGGATTGGGTGTGATTAGGGATGATTAGGGTGAGATGGGTGATGCTAGTTGTTGTCTTCTGTTAATTCCTATTTGCTTTGCACTCTACATGTTTGATGAAATGCTTGTGAGACTTGAGATGATCATTCCTTGTTTTTCTTGCTTCTTCTCTTGAATGTTCTTTTTTGGTTGATAGGTTTGGTTCCCCCATTAGTAGCGAGAGCATGGTGAGGAGACCTTTAGGCCGTTTAAGTAGCGAGAGCCTGATCGTAACCTAGGCTACGAAAGCATGCTAGTAATCCCCGTTTCCCTCTTTTGGTCTCCTTGACATCCATGAACCCGACCTAGCCCTAGTTTCCTTCTTATTGATTTAATTTGTTTCCATTTGTCACTAGTTTCTTGTTTTGCCTTGTTAGTTCATGTTATAGACTTTAGTTTAGTCATTAGTCAACCTTAGCCATCACCCTAGTTTAGTTTCTCTCGAACCTAGTCTTGGACCGTAGCACACCTTAGTCCGACTCATTTTCCGTCCCTGAGGATCTCGACCTGACTTACCCTTGCTACCTAGCTTAGGTTCGTTGGTTATTACTTTGACCGGTAGGATAGACGACAAACACCTTCCGTCAAATTGGCGCCGTTGCCGGGGACGGCGTAGTTTAGACTCTTGTGTGCTTAGTTTTAGACTTTGTTCTTGATTTTTATGTTTTCCTCTCCTTGTGTATCTCCGTTTTTTTTCTTCTTGGGTGCTTATTTCTCTCTTCCTAGTGCCTCAAAAGCACTAAGCTTCTAACGTTTGCTCAAGTGTTTCTAGTTCATCTAATGTACCAAGGCAACGTTATGTTATCCAAGCTACTATCAATCATCGTGGGACAACCATGGGACAAACTACCAAGACCCACAAGTTTACCAACCATATCAATCTCATCAACAATCTTATGAACCCCCTTCAATTGGCTACCATGGAAGTTGTCAAGGATCATTCCAAAATCCTAAAAAATTACCTAATACCTTCACATAACTCACAACCAAAAGTCCCCAACTTTGAGCTTTGTCAAATGATGATTCAAATGCAAAAGAGTCAACAAGAAATGCTAAAGAATCAACAAGAGATGATGATTCAAATGCAAAGGGACCAAGATGAGTTCATGGCTCGACATCAAAGAGAAAAAGAGGTGCTAGTTGCTCGAATTAATGCACTCATGGCTCGTTACACGATGTTGACCACTCGAGCTCCACAACTTGTTGAGGAAGGTTCATTTGGGCAAGAAGATCGGTTGTCTCCACAAGGCAATCAAGCCGATTATGAAGCCACGAATGAAGAAGAGAGGGTCAACCAAGGGATCATTGTTAAGAGTTGCTTGGATGGTGAAGCTATGGGAATAATGGAGGAAGTTGAAGCTTCAAGGGTCGACAGTGAGGAGGAAATTGAACATGATTCTCAAAGTAACACTTGGGTAGCCAATGTATTGGCTATCAAATTGGACTTGTATGATTTTCTTCGTGATGAACCAGATCTTGACAATCCAAAGCCAAGTGAAGAGAAGACTCCTCTAGACCAAATTGACAAGGTGAGTGAAAAGGAAGGTAATACTTGGGAGAAAGAGATAGATGCCTTAGAACTTGCCTTGAATGGGAAATTGGAGGAGCCGATTAGGGGATTTGGAGATGCTATGCTAGACCAAACCGTCGAAGAAATTGAGGCCGCCATCAAAGGCCTTGAATTTCTTCATGGTGAGAATTCTAGTAAGGACAACGATGAGGTCTCCCCTAGAGCCTCCCATGAAGAAAACTTGATGCCTTCTCCTCCTTTATCGCACTTGCTTTCGAGTCCCTTGTCTCCTAAGATGGTTGATGAAGTGGATCCTTGTCGAGTGGCGGAAAAGAATTTCACTCCTAACTCCGTAGAAGAAGCAACACCCTTAGGGTGTGATCTCCCAAATCATAACGGAAAGCATGACTTTAGACCACTATACCTACCGGATGGTCATAAGAGTCGTTGCTATGTTGGTTGGGAAGACCCGGAAGATCACAAGAAACCCGAGCATAATGGATTAGATGATTGCTTCTTGCCTTCGACTTGGAAACTCTTGTTGATGGCTTGGCTCGGCCACTTGAGCCTTCATGAAGATGTTGCTAGAGCATTTGACTTGCTTCTCCGAGCCCTTGATGGCTATGGGAGCGTAGATGGTGAGAGTATCATTTTGTAAATATCTTTTTCCTCTTCTTTTGGATTTTTGTATTTGTATTTGTATGATTGGATAGTTTGGTTTCTAGGATTTCTAAGTTTTTGTAGAATTCCTGTCATTTGGAGTTTTCTTGAGTGATGTGAGGGAGGGATCTTTGATGTGGTTATTGAGTTTGATTGATAGGTTTGAAGTGACGATGAAGAATTAGAAAACGTTATGGATGATAGAAGCTTTGAAGCTTGGTGGAGGAAGTCGGTTTTTGAGCTTTTTACAAGCTTTTGGGGACGGGATTTTGGATCCCGAAGTATTATTTTGTCTTTTGGGTGGAACTAGTTTAGTGAAGGCTTCAAGGCTCGGGAAAGGTGTTATCCCGACCGGGATCATAACCGTCACGACCGGGATGAGATGAGCATGAAAGCAAGAGCTTCTGATGAGCCATCCCGAGATCAAGGTCTTCCCGACCGGGAAGGACTCCTCCCGACCGTGATGATGTCTGTCACGGCCGGGAAGGGCGCCAGCTTCCTCTTTCGCCTTCTTTTCTTCATTTAAGCTCCACCCCACCACTTTATACCCCCACCCAACCTCCCTACTCACCTTTGCCACTATCATTTCACCCTTACACTTCAATTATACACCCTTATCTCATCTTCTCATCGCTATACACCGAGTTTCCCCTCACATCCCACCCTCATTACACCAATGCAAGCCCAGTACTTCAACCGTGCAAATACAGTTAGGAAGAGGAGGAATAACGATGATGAAGACAAGCAAAGTGCCGATAACGATCATTGAGGCGATGGAGATTATTGAGTTGCTAACCGTTTGGTAGGCAACTCTCCTTTCTTTTCCGTCTTTTATTGCTAGTCTTCCTTTGTATGTTCCCCTTCCCTTTATCCTTTTGGAGTCATGGTGGCCCTCGGAGCCCTTGTGGTCGTTGCTCCCGATTCTCGATGACGTGATTACACGGAGAATCATTTGAAAAATCCAAATTGACAAGTTCTTTTCACTTTTTCTTCGTTTTTATTTCCTTTTGGTAGAATTTAGTCGGATTTAGGCGGAATCCGGGCTAGGTGACTTGATTAAACCTAGCCCTCCCCTCCCATTTCCTTTTATTTTCTTCTTTTTATTTCTTCCCCCATCCATATCTTTTCTTGTCTCGGCCCTTGGTGACTCGATTACACCCCGGCCAGACACATTCTACCCTCTCTTCACTTTCATTTTTGATTTTTAGTTTTATTTTTCCCTTTTTCTTCCTTTTTTAGTGTCTCCACACACTACCGATCGAGCATGAAGACATTGCTCGGTTTACGTGTGGGGGGGCGATATCTTAGTCTTGTTTAGTTTTATTTTTGTAGTTTTTTTCGAAAAATCATAAAAATTCCTAAAAATTTGAAAATTTTCATAAAAAAACCAAAAAGATTTTCTTTTGTGTCTTTTCCTTTTGTGTCTTTGTGTCGTATATTTGTTGTGTTGTGTGTTTTGCTCCCCCGATTTCCTTGTAGGTTGCGTGGTCGTTGATAAGTTTCGGAAAGCTCTTGACATCCGGTATTATTCTTCTATCTCTTTCTCTTTTTTTATTTTTTATGGAGTTTGGAGGATGTTTTGTGATGGTGTATGCTCGGGTGGAGCTTTTTGAAGTTTGTAGTTGATGTGGTGGCTTGTTTAGAAGTTTCGGGGTGGTGTTTGTTTTCTTTGTGTGTTTGTTTTCTTTTTGATGTGAGTTAGAATGAACTTTGAACAAGTGATTTGGTGATTGATAGTAGATCGAAATGAATGAAATAAAGTAACGAAATCAGAATGGAAAAGTTGTCGTAAGGGACGATAGAATGTAGCCAAGGATAGTGTGCTAAGTGAGATAGACCTATACCTCAACAAAGCGGGTGCTAATTCAAACACTCGATTGAAATAGCGAGTATAGAGCTTGTGACGCGACTAACTCTAATACTTTGTCTTGTGAACTACAAAGACGGAAAGAAAAGCAAAGCTTAACTCAGATTTGTTTGATGAAAGTTGAATGATTTATGCATCTAATGGGTGGCTATTTATAGCCTACAAAAGGACCCAAAGAGAGGCCAACCAGAATAGTCAAGCCTCTTAAAGTGGGTGATACAAACAAAGAAAGGGAAAAGAACTTAGACAACTAGATACGATGAATAACTGTGAACACTAGCAGCCACTATTTTGCTCCAATTCAGATGCAATGCTTCTTTGTTTGCTTTAGTAGGCTGGTGTGTTTTTGCACTTGGTTAATGCATCTTCTAGTCTTGAAAGCAATTAATCCCATTGCTGATTATTTGAACTTAGAAATCGTATTAGAGCAATGTATCCACTAGCTCTTTTATTGAAAGTCGATAGAAAAGAAACAGTCCCGTCAAATACATAACTTCTGCGAAATTCCCATGCACAGCTGACTTGTTCGGACCATAACTTTGTCAATACTTGTTCAATGAGCCTTCACGAATAGTCATTGGAAAGATAAGCTCGAAATCTATCTCCTCCATTTTGAATGACTACAAATTTCCAAGTATAACTCGAGATATGGACCGATCAAAACAACACTGCAAACTGAACTCGCATCACTTTTCTCTTGTTTTGTTATGTTTTGTTGTGTTTTGTCTTGTTTAGTTTGTGCCTAGTGTAGAAAAGGTTTTCGAAAACCCGGTTTTGAGGCCAGTGCGCAAGTGCTTACTTTCTCTTCCTAGTGATATGAATCGATTCTTGGACTTTAGTGTAGTAGAATGACTTTAAATCAATGGTTTCGTTGGTTTCTTACCTTGAGTCCACCTAGTCTACTAGGGATTTACTGCGGGATTTTCATTTTGACCACTTTGTCCACCCACGGAGTGACAAGGCCTTGGTTGCCGAGTCCCATCTCTTAGGTGACCATGTTCGAAATTATTTGATTATTCCAAGTTTTCCACCTTTTTGTGGGTTTGAAGGGAAAGTGCGCCCAACTCACTCATTTTCCTACCTTCTACACATATCTCAGGAATAAGTTGCAATTTGTTGAAGTTTCTTACTTGGTTGTGATTGAATGCCTACAATACAAGATTTATCCAAAAGGCAAACTGTGGACATGACGTAGGTTCACCCCGACGCGGCCATGCACGGATTTGGGTAGGCGAATGAATCTCGTGGTAAGATTGTTCTCGGGTTCGAAATTTAAGTCAAAGTTGGAGTCGCCACCGAATTTATGGGAATCCGGACCCATTCGAGCCCACTATATGTCGTCATGGACCGTACACAAGGTATGACCCATTTCGATTTCAGAGTTTATGGGGCTCGTCCCTTTGCATTACGATACCGATACCGTCTCTACCGGTTATCGTGTATAGAATGACTCTCGTGCGCCAACGGTTTCGGACATCCGGAAACCAAGGTTCTGAGTAAGGGGCGAGGGTACGTGTTGGGAAGCCCACTAAGGACACCCAACCCCGCCCGCACTTAGCGGCCTCTACTAAGACATCGTTCATGTTCGTGTACGCGCGCTAGTAAATTGATTAAATGATATGCAAACAACGTTTTCGGCTAAACATGCGAATTACGTGAGAACTACGTCGTTTTAATGCATCTTGATTCACGTCAAAGTGATTTAGCATGTGATGTTCATTTAAATAAATAAATGGCAAACATCGAAAATAGAAAACTCATAAACAAATTACAAATTACACGGGCGGAATACAACCCGGAATTCACAATACAACGAGCAATAAAATAGAATAATCGAATTTAGGAAACGGTAAATATTAACTATAAATGGACCCGTAAATAGTAAATATAAGCTAGACCATAAATTGAATAAATGGACGAACTTCGATTAAATACACATTATATTGTGTACTAAACGGAGGACGGAGATATGGGACCTAAACGCGGTGCTAGCCCGATCCCGAATCTCGATGCCTTGTCCCGACTTATCATATCGAAAAATTGGTGTCTAAATTAGTCATGTATCGGATACGACTAAAGAGTCGTTGACATAAGACTAATTGTGAAAGACATCGATCAAAGTCGTTTAAGTGAAATGATATGCATGAGTTTTGGAAAATAGGATCACGTGATTGACTTTGCACGTGACGACTAAGTCGTAAAAAGAGACGAGGCTCGGATGATGAAATAAAGCGCTCGACTTGCCTGGACAAAGGAATCCACTCGACCGAGTCATGGCAAGGACTCGATCGAGTGAGCCTTTGAAGGATCTATTGCCCGATTTTTGGGGTGCTACTCGATCGAGTGGGCTTGTGCACTCGATCGAGTGCCCTCTGTACGGGTGTTTAATTTGTGCTTTGAAACGACCCATTTTGTAGCTTTTATGTTTTTGAATCGAGATGCAATTACGCTAAATATAAATATTGTCCAATTTATATTAGTTTAAATCTCGATGGCTCGTCATACTCGACATTCGATTATAGAACCGACATCTAGTATTTAGAGTGAATTTGCAAAATTGAGTTTGATCGGGCTAGAACAAATATCGATTCCCTCCGCGTCATAATGTCGTAATCAATCCTTTCGGATCGTGTGACAATTAATTCGGCGTCAATGGGTTTCGTCCTAATCCGATTTGTCGATGATTCTTGTAGAATAATATTTTGAAAGAAATGTGGTCGGACATATTTAACGACGAATCTCCACGATCTATTACGCCCTTAAGTGTTTAGGGCGGCGCACCTCGAAGGGCGCCACCTCCAATACGACTTGTAAAGGGATTAAATAGACTTTAGGCGGAATTCATAATTAAACATATTCGACCCAAAAATTCGACCGTCGTTGCAAACTTAAGTCCTCGGCATTTTAATATCGTAATTTGGCTTTATGGCCTACGATCATTAATTTAGCCTCAACGGACGTTGCTCGGATCGTTTTGAAAATAGTTTTGTTAAATAATTATACACGGTATTATATAAGAGGGAATATAAACGGTAAATAAAATGTTAGGTCTTAGAGTACATAAATAAAATGTTAGATTACGATAAATAAAATGTTATTAGCAAAATTAAAATGTTAGTAACGAAATTAAAATGTTAGTGTTAGTAGTAATAATAATAATAATAATAATAATAATAATAATAATAATAATAATAATAATAATAATAATAATAATAATAATAATAATAATAATAATAATAATAATAATAATAATAATAATAATAATAATAATAATAATAATAATAATAATAATAATAATAATAATAATAATAATAATAATAATAATAATAATAATAATAATAATAATAATAATAATAATAATAATAATAATAATAATAATAATAATAATAATAATAATAATAATAATAATAATAATAATAATAGTAATAATAATAATAATAGTAATAATAGTAATAATAGTAATAATAATAATAGCAATAATAGCAATAATAATAATAATAATAATAATAATAATAATAATAATAATAATAATAATAATAATAATAATAATAATAATAATAATAATAATAATAATAATAATAATAATAATAATAATTCTCTCTCTCTCTCTCCTTTCTCTCTCTAGGAAGTTTCCTCTCGCTGTTCGCCATTGATGACCATGAGTACCGCTGCGACTACGGGAAGGGGAAGGGGGAGGCCTCGGAAAAATGTGCAAATCGAACGGCCGCACCACAAAGAATCCATTAATCATGATGAGAACTTTGTTCAAGAATCTCAGGAAGAGAAAACTAAAACCCAGATGGGTGAGAAATAGGGGTCGGTTAGCTCAAGAAACCCAGACGGGGAAAATTGGTAACACGGAGAACAAGGAATCCACCATTGAAGAGGTTCGCTCTTCAACATGGTCGCAAAAAATAACACCGAAGAAGATTGGAATGGAACTTTTCTTTGATGAAGACAGCTCAAATTCAACGGAAATCCAAATCGAGGCGGAGGACTTTGCAGACGAACTTCAGTTATGGAGGTTCACGTTGATGGGGGATGTTCTTGGATCGAAACCTACTCTAAAGCAAATTACAGACTTCACTACCAAGCAATGGAACCATGTCAGGCAGCCAGTGGTTCAATACTTTAAAAAGGGTTGGTTCTCCTTCCGGTTTGGAAATCAGGAGGACATGGATACTATTTTGAAGGGAGGGCCATGGTTAGTTGGGCAAAATACTATGATTCTGAAGCATTGGAGTCCTAATTTCTCTCAAGAAATGGACCGCGTTTCAATGGTTCCGGTCTGGGTTTTGTTCCCTTATTTGGATCCATTCCTTTGGACAGTACCAGTCTTAAGTAAAATGGCTAGCAAAGTGGGGAAGCCCATGTTTGCTGATACGACAACTACGTTCAAAGAGAAACTATCATTCGCAAGAGTCATGGTTGAAGTGGATGTTTCTAAAGAGTTGCCTGATGCTGTGATGATCAGTACGCCTTACAATGATGCATCAATGCAACGCATTGAGTACGAGTGGGTGCCTTTTTACTGCCATGGTTGTGGTAAACTTGGCCACAAGAAGAACAACTGCAAATGGGAGCGCAAAAAAACTCAGGCAGAAACAGGAGTAGTACGTGGAACTCGGTACACGCCAAAAAAGGTGGTTCCCCAGGAGATAGTTGGTACCTCGATAGGAGATGAGGCGGGGATTGAGGTAGTGCCTAATCCTGTCACATCTCTAGTCGTAAAGCACTCAGAACCCCCTGGGAAGGAGCCCTCCGGTGGTCTACTCACTAGCTCAGGACCCTATGTGCTAGGTGCAGATGCAAGGGGAGGCCAAGGTGGAAATCACATGGTGGAAGGCTCAGGATACCATGGGCTAGGTCTCTCTCCCCATGTCGATTTGGAACCAGGTTTCATCCCCATTGCTAAGCGCTCAGGATGCAATAGGTTAGGTTTAAAGGTGAAGGACGCTGGAGGTCAGCTCAATGGAGATAAGGGAAAGGAGCAAGATGGTCTTAACCAACTGCACACTCCCAACAGATTTGAGGTTTTGCTGCAGCAGGATGAGCATCGTAGCATAGAGGAAAGAATAGAGGAGACTGTGTTTCCTTTAGAGCCTGAAATACCTCCTGACAAATAGATATGAACATCACAGCCTGGAATATAAGGGGTGGCAATGAGGCTATAAAGCAATTAGAGGTGGTAAAACTCATTAGAAGTAAGAAGATTGATATTCTGGGATTACTAGAAACTAGGGTTAAAGAGGATAAAGCTAAGAAAATTATTAGGGGAAAATTTAAGGAGTATGCTGTGGAATACAACTATGAAAAGCATTACAATGGAAGAATTTGGCTTAAATGGAACCCAAGCACTTTGGGTGTCACCATTTTAGAAAAGCATGATCAATTTATGCATGCTCATATCAAGCATTATGCTACTGGTCTTGAATTCCATCAAACTGTAATATATGGGAAGAATAATCCAAAGGAGAGGGAAGGTTTATGGAATCGGTTAAGAGATATTAGCACCACTGTAAAGTGTTGGATAGTTTTGGGGGATTTCAACATAGTTCGAACTATAGATGAGAAGATAGGAGGGGTTCTTCCTAGTGAGCAGGACATGGATGACTTTAATGCTTGTATTCAGGACAGCGAGCTTATGGAACTGGCAGGGCAAGGGAATGAATTTACATGGACTAATAAGCATGATCCGGAATCGAGGGTCTGGACTAAGGTGGACCGAGCGCTAGTTAACTTGGACTGGATTTCCTCCTTTTCTAACTCTAATCTGACCATTCACCTGTGTTTGTAAGCATTTTGCCTAATGATGTGAGGAAGCCGCGTTTCAGTTTCCTGAATTGTTGGACCAAGCACCCACAATATGCTTCCATTGTGAAGAGTGCTTGGGATAAGAAAGTCCATGGTACGAAGGGATTTCAGCTATTTGCTAAACTCAAGAATGTGAAAATGGCATTAAAAGAGATGCATAAAACGAATTTCTCCAGCATTGGGAGGCGAATTGAGGAACTCAGAAAGGATCTGGATTCATGTCAGCAAAAACTTCAACATGAGCCTTTTTCTTATGATCTCATGATAAAGTAGAGGGACTTATCTAAACGTTATAAGGAATTGCAGGAAGCGGAGCTTAGTATCCTGCAACAAAGGGGGAAAATGGATAATATTACCCTTGGGGATGGTTCAACAAAATACTTTTATACCAAAAACAAGGAACGAAGGCAGCAGCAGATCATAGGGGCCATTCAGGATTCTCAAGGTAATGAAAGGGAAGGGGTGGATGATGTTGCTCAGAGTTTTATTGACTATTATAAGGGGCTTTTGGGCCAAAGTACTCAGGTTGAGGATATTGATATAGGGCTGATTCAACAAGGTGATATAGTGCAAGAAGGAAGTTGGGTTGAGATTGAAAAATTGCCTACTGAAGAAGAAATAAAACAAGCCTTGCACTCTATAGGCTCGGAGAGAAGTCCTGGACCGGATGGATTCTCTACTGAGTTCTTTAAACCATCCTGGAATATTATCAAAGAAACGTTCTGTGAGGCAGTCTGGGAGTTTTTTGCGAAGGGTAAGATGATTAAGCAGGCTAATACTACTTTGCTACCTTAATACCTAAGAAGCAGGTATGCAAGTCTGTCATGGATTTTAGGCCTATATCGTGTTGTTCCGTCTTCTATAAAACTGTGAGTAAAATACTCACTTGTAGGCTTCAGTTGGTATTCCAAAGACTGATAGGGTGGGAGCAAGCAGCTTTTATCCCGGGAAGAAATATACATGAGAACATAGCTCTCTCCCAAGCTTTGATAAAGAATTATGGAAGGAAGTATCTTACGCCAAGATGCCTCATGAAAATTGATCTTCGAAAAGCATTTGACTCGGTCCAGTGGAGGTTTATAGAGAAGGTGCTGATTGCTTTTAATTTTCCTATGAAATTTATTAGATGGATTATGGAATGCATTACAGGATCATGGTTCTCAATTAAAATCAACGGGTCTGTGCATGGATTCTTTAAAGGGGAGAGTGGGGTGAGACAGGGAGACCCGCTCTCACCATACCTCTTTGTTTTGAGCATGGAGGTTCTTTCAAGGAGATTGACAAGGGTTAACTTGATGCCGCAAGTATCATACCACCCTAAGTGTACTCAGTTACAACTTAATCATCTAATTTTCGCGGATGATCTAATGGTTTTTATGAGGAGAGATGGGCCTTCGGTGGCTGCAGTCACGAGTGCATTGAGGAGGTTTGCAGCAGAATCTGGCCTTTGTGCGAACCAAGAAAAGACAGATATTTTCTTTGGGGGAGTGGAAAGTAGCATTCAAAATCTTATTCTTCACGAAACTGGGTTTCGAATGGGGTCTTTTCCTTGTCGATACCTAGGCCTTCCACTCCATTCTGTCAACAATAAGCAAGAACAGTATCAGGGCCTAATAAGTAAAATTCAGAATGCTATGCAAAATTGGTCCATAAAGCAACTCTCATACGCTGGAAGAGTGCAGCTGCTGAATGCAGTCGTGTTTGGAGTAACAAGTTACTGGAGCGCGAATTCCCTCTTTCCTGTTAATGTCAGCAAAAAAATTGAGCAACTGTGCAAAAACTACTTCTGGGCGGGGAGAACTGACGGGAGGAAAATGATGTATAAAAGCTGGCATAGTGTTTGCAGTCCATGGATTGAGGGTGGGTTTGATATCAAACATCTTAATTGTTGGAATAAAGCCATGATGGGGCAATGGTTATGGAAGCTAATCACAAATCATGGGGGATTATGGGGAGAATGGGATAGGAGGTACATTTTTGGATCCCATAATGTTTGGCAAATGGGAAAGCAGGAACGTTTTACAGCAAATTTGAATGGAATTCTAAAAATCAGGGATGAAATATTAACAGTGGTGGGTAGTGAAGAGGCAGCGGAGCAGCTTGTTCGCAGTTGGGAGGCTAATGGGAAGTACCAAGTCAGTTTGGCTTATGAATGGTTTCGACCCAAGTTTCCAAGGATTGCGTGGATGGATAGGCTTAAAGATGGGCGGGTGATGCCAAGACATGGGATGATCATAGCATTAGCTGGGCAGAAGAAGCTAGCTACACTTGATAATATACAACGAAGAGGGATGCATCTAGCAGGGTGGTGTGGGTTTTGTTAGCAGGCTGCAGAGTCTCACTCACATCTTTTCTTTGACTGCTTTTACTCAAGGAAGATATGGCAAGCCTTACTGAACTGGATGCAGATAACAGGACAGAGTTACGATCTGCAGAAGGAGCTTAATTGGTGTGCGAGGAAGAAGAATAAGAAGCATTGGAAGCATCTCGGGTACTGCAGTAGCAGTATCTAGTATTTGGAACGCTCGTAATGTCAGGATCTGATGTGAGTTAATATGAACTTTGAACAAGAATGTGAAGAATGATTAGTATACTGAAATGGAATGTAAACAAAGTAACCAAAACAGATTGAAAAGGTTAGTTTGAGGATGAATAAACCGTAACCAAGGATAGTATGCTAGGTGAAGTAGACCTATACTTCAACAAAGCGGGTGCTAAATCAAACAACGCGATTGAAGTAGCGAGTTTAGAGCTTGTAACGCGACTAACTCTAGACTTTGTCTTGCAAGCAACAAGGACGTAAAAGAAAGCTTAGCTTTACTCAGGTTTTTGATCTCAATGTTGGATGTCTTATTCATTCAAATAGATGGCTATATATAGCCTACAACAAGACCCTTAAACCGGCTGGTTAGGGTGACAAAAACAAAGCTTACACCTTATGTGAACTATGAGCTAATAACAATGCTATGTAAACTAGGAGCTAATAACAAAGCTCTAACAAAGAGCATCAGCCACGGCACACTTGTGTGAACATGGAGCCATAAACAAAGCTTGAGGATGTGCACACTATGTGAACACAATCAGCCTCAAACACCTTCATAACTTCAGTACACTTCCCATGCTTGAATGAGTGTGAACCCAAGTTAATGTCTTCATATTACCTTGATTATTTGTTCCTTTATTCAGCTCACACACGAGCTAGCTCACTAATTGTAGTAGGCACACTACTAAGCTGGTAAGAGGTGCTAGTGTGGCTGAACTAAGAACAAGAGGAGCTAAGGTGACTTTATTGAACTCTTTGGTAGCTCCTTGATTCGGATCATCTCCTCCCCCTTGAAAAGAAATTGTCCTCAATTCTGAAAAGTCATCTTCATCAAGATAAAGAGCAAAATCTCCCACTTTGGACGTGGTATGCTCTTCATAACTATCCGGTAACTTCATCTTGCAACCATGGTTGTTTCCCTTGTATGGAGCTTCTGTTTGGGACATCAATCTGGTCTTTCTCTTGACAGCTTCATCCGTTGTGTAACAAACACTAAGGTGAGTCATTATGGAGGATGGCAAGTACTCTCTTGGTTTGAGGGGACTCTTTGGGAAAGGACTTGTTAAGTATTTGCTCATGATGCTTAGATTACTCCCTTGTGTTCTTAGCAAAAGGAAGTGCTCCTTCCACGTCTCTAAGGCCCTGGTTATGTCATAACCTACAGCTGGTCCTCCTCCTTGAGCTTCTCTAGTTATACACTCTGAAATAGGATGTTTTGGGACACAAAAATGGTTCTCTTTAGGAAGAAGATCGTCCTGCAAAACAAACTCATCAAAAGTGTTAAGAGTAACAGTCTTGCACTTGGTGAGTATATCAGCCTCCGTGGAGTAATATTCCTTCAAGGTCTCAATTCCAAGCGTGCCTGCATCTATGGTGGATGAGTGTGTGTATTGACAAGATGAAGCCTTAGCCATGACATTGTTTTTCCCATCTTCATCCTTTAAGAATCCATGATCTCTATTAAGTGCCAAACAAGCTGGTATCTTAATAGGAATGTCAACACCTAGTTTCTTTAGCCACTCTTCAGATTGTTTCCCTTCACAACCACTATTAACCTTAGCTGGTTCCTCTTTAGTGGTCTTGACGGCATCAAACTCCCCCTCTTCTATAGCATGTACTCCCATATTTTTACTAGCAAACATTGAGAGGCTGGGTTTTCCGGCTCGATTGGTTAACATATTGCATACGTTTTGAGGTGTCATGGGTTTGAGTACAATTTTCTTTCCCTTATCACTCAATTCATACTCATTCCTCCTCCCATGGTGAACTACGTCCCTATCAAACTGCCAAGGACGGCCTAATAGTATGTGACAAGCATCCATAGGAATAACATCACACAAAACCTCATCAACGTAGGAACCCATGGTCAAGCCAACCCTCACTTGTTTAGTGACCCTTACCTTGTTCCCGTTGTTTAACCAATGAAGTGCATAAGGGTTAGGGTGATTAGTAGTAGCTAGACCTAGTTTGTCTACCATTTCAGTTGAGGCAACGTTGGTACAACTACCTCCATCAATGATTAAACTACACCATTTATCTTTAACTTGACACTTAGTATGGAATAGTTGGTCTCTTTGTTCGGTGTCATGTTGAATGGGGTTAGCATGTAGAGTACGTAGTACTAAGAGTGTGTCATAAGCCGGGGGTTCATAAGCCTCAATATTTTCCTCTTCCTCTTCCTCTTCCTCGTTAACATTGAAAACAGCCCCTATACGTTGTTCCTCTTCCCATAATTCATCCCTAACAGTGATTACTTCTCTTAAGGTCACAACTCTTTTATTTGGACAAGCGTTTTTGTAGTGACCAAACCCTTGACACTTGAAACAACGCACTTTAGAGAGACTAGTTTCAGTGGTTGTTTTGGTGGTAGATTGAGGTGGGGGTGCGGGGTTATTCTTAACAATAAGGGGTTGATTAATATTAGTAGGATTGACTCTATTACCATCATCCGTTCGAGACCAAGTATGACTCTTACTAGACTCACCCTCATGTTTTCCCTTCCCTTGTGCTTCAACTTTTAGACACAACCCACACAAGGTATCAAAATCAGAATAAGGACACAAATCAACCGTATTAGCTATACTACAATTTAACCCGCGTAAGAACCTAGCCATTTTTATCTCTTCATTTTCTTCTACTTCTCCCATTAGAACCAAGTTCTCAAATTCTTCTATGTATTCACTAACACTCATTTTTCCTTGTATAAGGTTAGCAATCTTTTTGTATAAGGATAACTTGTGCGTAGTTGGGACATACCTCTTACGTAGTTTACGTTTTAAGGACTCCCAAGAAGTAATCTTACCCTTTCCATTTCTGGTGCGTTGTACCTTAAGCCCTTCATACCAAAGGGAAGCCCCTTTGCTTAGCTTTAGAATGGCGTATTTGCACCTCTCTTCGTCCTCCAAATCCTTGAAGTCAAAGAGCTTCTCCATGTTTCTTTCCCATTCCAAGTAAACTTCAGGATCAGTACCACCATTGAACTCAGGAAGTTCATTTACCCTGATCTTGTCCACCGGTTCCCTTCTTGGTTGGAAGCGAGAATTTTTGGGCTGGAAGTTCTCCAACGCCTTCTTTAGTTGTTCCAGGAAGGTAGGATCTTCAAAGTTCAACACTCCTGCCATGCTTTACGTCTAATGGATGACCAAAGCTCTGATACCACTAATGATGTGAGTTAATATGAACTTTGAACAAGAATGTGAAGAATGATTAGTATACTGAAATGGAATGTAAACAAAGTAACCAAAACAGATTGAAAAGGTTAGTTTGAGGATGAATAAACCGTAACCAAGGATAGTATGCTAGGTGAAGTAGACCTATACTTCAA
This sequence comes from Agrostemma githago, assembly GCA_958450325.1. Taxonomy (NCBI): domain Eukaryota; kingdom Viridiplantae; phylum Streptophyta; class Magnoliopsida; order Caryophyllales; family Caryophyllaceae; genus Agrostemma; species Agrostemma githago. The sequence continues at coordinate 31,658,058 of OY288255.1, read as the reverse complement.
CAAAGCGGGTGCTAAATCAAACAACGCGATTGAAGTAGCGAGTTTAGAGCTTGTAACGCGACTAACTCTAGACTTTGTCTTGCAAGCAACAAGGACGTAAAAGAAAGCTTAGCTTTACTCAGGTTTTTGATTTCAATGTTGGATGTCTTATTCATTCAAATAGATGGCTATATATAGCCTACAACAAGACCCTTAAACCGGCTGGTTAGGGTGACAAAAACAAAGCTTACACCTTATGTGAACTAGGAGCTAATAACAATGCTATGTAAACTAGGGGCTAATAACAAAGCTCTAATAAAGAGCATCAGCCACGGCACACTTGTGTGAACATGGAGCCATAAACAAAGCTTGAGGATGTGCACACTATGTGAACACAATCAGCCTCAAACACCTTCATAACTTCAGTACACTTCCCATGCTTGAATGAGTGTGAACCCAAGTTAATGTCTTCATATTACCTTGATTATTTGTTCCTTTATTCAGCTCACACACGAGCTAGCTCACTAATTGTAGTAGGCACACTACTAAGCTGGTAAGAGGTGCTAGTGTGGCTGAACTAAGAATAAGAGGAGCTAAGGTGACTTTATTGAACTCTTTGGTAGCTCCTTGATTCGGATCATCTCCTCCCCCTTGAAAAGGAATTGTCCTCAATTCTGAAAAGTCATCTTCATCAAGATAAAGAGCAAAATCTCCCACTTTGGACGTGGTATGCTCTTCATAACTATCCGGTAACTTCATCTTGCAACCATGGTTGTTTCCCTTGTATGGAGCTTCTGTTTGGGACATTAATCTGGTCTTTCTCTTGACAGCTTCATCCGTTGTGTAACAAACACTGAGGTGAGTCATTATGGAGGATGGCAAGTACTCTCTTGGTTTGAGGGGACTCTTTGGGAAAGGACTTGTTAAGTATTTGCTCATGATGCTTAGATTACTCCCTTGTGTTCTTAGCAAAAGGAAGTGCTCCTTCCACGTCTCTAAGGCCCTGGTTATGTCATAACCTACAGCTGGTCCTCCTCCTTGAGCTTCTCTAGTTATACACTCTGAAATAGGATGTTTTGGGACACAAAAATGGTTCTCTTTAGGAAGAAGATCGTCCTGCAAAACAAACTCATCAAAAGTGTTAAGAGTAACAGTCTTGCACTTGGTGAGTATATCAGCCTCCGTGGAGTAATATTCCTTCAAGGTCTCAATTCCAAGCGTGCCTGCATCTATGGTGGATGAGTGTGTGTATTGACAAGATGAAGCCTTAGCCATGACATTGTTTTTCCCATCTTCATCCTTTAAGAATCCATGATCTCTATTAAGTGCCAAACAAGCTGGTATCTTAATAGGAATGTCAACACCTAGTTTCTTTAGCCACTCTTCAGATTGTTTCCCTTCACAACCACTATTAACCTTAGCTGGTTCCTCTTTAGTGGTCTTGACGGCATCAAACTCCCCCTCTTCTATAGCATGTACTCCCATATTTTTACTAGCAAACATTGAGAGGCTGGGTTTTCCGGCTCGATTGGTTAACATATTGCATACGTTTTGAGGTGTCATGGGTTTGAGTACAATTTTCTTTCCCTTATCACTCAATTCATACTCATTCCTCCTCCCATGGTGAACTACGTCCCTATCAAACTGCCAAGGACGGCCTAATAGTATGTGACAAGCATCCATAGGAATAACATCACACAAAACCTCATCAACGTAGGAACCCATGGTCAAGCCAACCCTCACTTGTTTAGTGACCCTTACCTTGTTCCCGTTGTTTAACCAATGAAGTGCATAAGGGTTAGGGTGATTAGTAGTAGCTAGACCTAGTTTGTCTACCATTTCAGTTGAGGCAACGTTGGTACAACTACCTCCATCAATGATTAAACTACACCATTTATCTTTAACTTGACACTTAGTATGGAATAGTTGGTCTCTTTGTTCGGTGTCATGTTGAATGGGGTTAGCATGTAGAGTACGTAGTACTAAGAGTGTGTCATAAGCCGGGGGTTCATAAGCCTCAATATTTTCCTCTTCCTCTTCCTCTTCCTCGTTAACATTGAAAACAGCCCCTATACGTTGTTCCTCTTCCCATAATTCATCCCTAACAGTGATTACTTCTCTTAAGGTCACAACTCTTTTATTTGGACAAGCGTTTTTGTAGTGACCAAACCCTTGACACTTGAAACAACGCACTTTAGAGAGACTAGTTTCAGTGGTTGTTTTGGTGGTAGATTGAGGTGGGGGTGCGGGGTTATTCTTAACAATAAGGGGTTGATTAATATTAGTAGGATTGACTCTATTACCATCATCCGTTCGAGACCAAGTATGACTCTTACTAGACTCACCCTCATGTTTTCCCTTCCCTTGTGCTTCAACTTTTAGACACAACCCACACAAGGTATCAAAATCAGAATAAGGACACAAATCAACCGTATTAGCTATACTACAATTTAACCCGCGTAAGAACCTAGCCATTTTTATCTCTTCATTTTCTTCTACTTCTCCCATTAGAACCAAGTTCTCAAATTCTTCTATGTATTCACTAACACTCATTTTTCCTTGTATAAGGTTAGCAATCTTTTTGTATAAGGATAACTTGTGCGTAGTTGGGACATACCTCTTACGTAGTTTACGTTTTAAGGACTCCCAAGAAGTAATCTTACCCTTTCCATTTCTGGTGCGTTGTACCTTAAGCCCTTCATACCAAAGGGAAGCCCCTTTGCTTAGCTTTAGAATGGCGTATTTGCACCTCTCTTCGTCCTCCAAATCCTTGAAGTCAAAGAGCTTCTCCATGTTTCTTTCCCATTCCAAGTAAACTTCAGGATCAGTACCACCATTGAACTCAGGAAGTTCATTTACCCTGATCTTGTCCACCGGTTCCCTTCTTGGTTGGAAGCGAGAATTTTTGGGCTGGAAGTTCTCCAACGCCTTCTTTAGTTGTTCCAGGAAGGTAGGATCTTCAAAGTTCAACACTCCTGCCATGCTTTACGTCTAATGGATGACCAAAGCTCTGATACCACTAATGATGTGAGTTAATATGAACTTTGAACAAGAATGTGAAGAATGATTAGTATACTGAAATGGAATGTAAACAAAGTAACCAAAACAGATTGAAAAGGTTAGTTTGAGGATGAATAAACCGTAACCAAGGATAGTATGCTAGGTGAAGTAGACCTATACTTCAACAAAGCGGGTGCTAAATCAAACAACGCGATTGAAGTAGCGAGTTTAGAGCTTGTAACGCGACTAACTCTAGACTTTGTCTTGCAAGCAACAAGGACGTAAAAGAAAGCTTAGCTTTACTCAGGTTTTTGATTTCAATGTTGGATGTCTTATTCATTCAAATAGATGGCTATATATAGCCTACAACAAGACCCTTAAACCGGCTGGTTAGGGTGACAAAAACAAAGCTTACACCTTATGTGAACTAGGAGCTAATAACAATGCTATGTAAACTAGGGGCTAATAACAAAGCTCTAACAAAGAGCATCAGCCACGGCACACTTGTGTGAACATGGAGCCATAAACAAAGCTTGAGGATGTGCACACTATGTGAACACAATCAGCCTCAAACACCTTCATAACTTCAGTACACTTCCCATGCTTGAATGAGTGTGAACCCAAGTTAATGTCTTCATATTACCTTGATTATTTGTTCCTTTATTCAGCTCACACACGAGCTAGCTCACTAATTGTAGTAGGCACACTACTAAGCTGGTAAGAGGTGCTAGTGTGGCTGAACTAAGAACAAGAGGAGCTAAGGTGACTTTATTGAACTCTGTGGTAGCTCCTTGATTCGGATCAGGATCTTTGATAACAAGCATTACTCTAGCACAATGTTAATCGGACAGATTAAGTTTGATGTATATATTAGACTTAGAGGCAAAGGCATTGATTTAGTTAGATTGACGATGTAATTAGGTGATTTTAGATGGAAATTCCATCTAATAGGGGATATATCTTTTGTTAGACCCAGTCTCTTTTTTAATAAAATGAGGCATAATCTTCTTGCAAAAAATAATAATAATAATAATAATAATAATAATAATAATAATAATAATAATAATAATAATAATAATAATAATAATAATAATAATAATAATAATAATAATAATAATAATAATAATAATAATAATAATAATAATAATAATAATAATAATAATAATAATAATAATAATAATAATAATAATAATAATAATAATAATAATAATAATAATAATAATAATAATGTTAAAAATGCTATTTTTCACATGGATTCTAACAGTAGCCCAGGAATTGATGGTTTCTCAGCTGGTTTTTTCAAAACAGCTTGGCATATTGTTGGTCCTGACTTCTGTAAGGCTGTTTCTAGTTTCTTCAAAACTGGGAAAATGTCTAAACAAGCTAACTCCACCTTAATCTCCTTCATTCCTAAAAAGGTTGGTGCCAAGAGTGTGCTTGATTTTAGGCCCATCTCTTGCTGCACAGTATTTTACAAAGCCATCACTAAGGTCTTGGCTAATAGACTTAAATGTTTGCTTCCTATCCTTATTGGTGAAGAACAAGCAGCTTTTATCCAAAATAGGAGTATTTTTGATAATATTCTTCTTTCTCAATCTCTGGTCAAGGGTTATTGCAGGAAATTTCTTACTCCTAGATGTCTTGTTAAGGTTGACATTAGGAAAGCTATTGACACTTTGCAATGAGATTTTATTGAGCACATGCTTGCTGAGTTAGGATTTCCAGGCCAGTTTGTTAAATGGATCATGGGATGTGTCAAGGATCCTTGGTATTCATTCAAACTTAATGGTGGTATTGAAGGTTTCTTCAAAGGAGAATGTGGCATCAGACAAGGAGATCCACTCTCTCCCTATATCTTTGTTTTAAGCATGGAAATGTTATCTAAGCAGCTTAGGGTGATTTGTCAGGAGCCTAATGTCTCTTATCATCCAAAATGTTCAAAGTTAGGCCTTACACATCTTGTTTTTGCTGATGACTTGATGATCTTCTCAAGAGGAGATCTTCCTTTTGTCCTTGCAATTAACAAAACTCTTCTGAACTTTGGTGCTGTTTCTGGACTTTGTGCAAACAATGATAAAACCAATATTTACTTTGGAGGTGTTTCTGCTGAAGTTATAAGACTCATCTTGGATCAGACAGGTTTCAAGCCTGGTCTTTTCCCCTTTAGGTACCTGGGAGTGCCCCTTAGTACCTCCAGGATCTCAGTGGCTCTCTTTAATCCTCTTATTCTTAAGATACAGAACTCTATTGCTCATTGCTCATTGGTCTGCAAGTCAGTTGTCCTATGCTGGCAAGACCCAATTACTCAACTCAGTAATTTTTGGATTGGAAAATTTTTGGTGTGCAAGTGTCCTTTTTCCTAAACTTGTTCTTAAAATGATTAATAAGATGTGTAAAGATTTTTTTTGGGGCATTCAACCTGGTAACAGGAGATTAGTCTTTAAAAAGTGGAAGGAAATTTGCACTCCTTGGAATTGTGGGGGCTTTAATCTTAAGAACTTGGAAGCTTGGAATATTGCTTTGATGAGTAAATGGGTGTGGCAACTTGATAATGGAAATGATAGCATCTGGTCTCATTGGTGCAAGGCTTACATTCTCCAACATGATTCCATCTGATTTATTACAACAAAAGAATTTTATCCATCTAGCATGAAGAATATTATTTCTGTAAGAGACTACATTGTTAGCATTTGTGGGACAATGCAGGAAGCAAAGAGTTTTTTACACTCCTGTGGTAATGGTGATAAATTCAGGGTACAACAAGTTTATATCAAGATTCTTAGACAGTCAGTTACAGTGGTTCATAAGTCCTTAGCTTCTAGTTCTCTGTTGGTCCCTAACCACCGAGTTCTCCTTTCTCTTGCATTGAATGATCAATTTCCTACTGTTGACCAGTATGCCAGGCGTGGTATCTGTATGGTGAATCATTGTTCACTTTGTATGCAGGCCAGTGAATCTCATAAGCATCTGTTCTTTGACTGTGCTGTTTCTAAGCAAGTATGGGCACAATGTCAAGGCTGGATAGGGATAACACTGCCTTCTTCTTCCTTGAAGGCCATCATCAAATGGTGTCTACACCAGGTGCATAGAAAACATTGGAAAATTCCGCGGATTTGGGTAACATTGGCAGCTACTGTTAGTGTGATCTGGAAAGAGAGAAATAAAAGGATTTTCACTAACAAATGCACCCCAGTTGAGCAAATTTTTCTTCAAGTCAAATTCATTGTTGTATCTCGTTTTCATGGTTTTGCCTATCCTAAATTTTTTAGGATTTTAGATCGATTAGAAAGATAATTGTATTGTATTCCCTAGTGTGGTAGTTTTTTGCATAAAACCTTGTAATTTCACATCCTTTGATATGAAATGATAATTTTCTACAAAAATAATAATAATAATAATAATAATAATAATAATACATATACATATATAATCGAAAAAGAGAAAGGAGAAAGGAGATGTCGGGATTTGAATTACACCCTCAACCAACATGCTTAAAATGGCCTCGGAAACGGACTCGTAATAGCGACGGGAGCGCAGGAGTGTCGAGATATGTAGGGTGAGTTATGGTGTGTGTCTTTGACGAGTTTTGATCTCGGGATTTTGAATATGTATGTGTGTGTATGTGTATGAGTGCCTAGAACTCAAGGGTGATGAAGGTTTGAAGGTTGAAGATGTGTAGGATGATGAATGTTGTGTGAAGTGTAGGGTTGAATGGGTGAAAAAGATGTAGGGTTTTAATGCTTAAAGTTGTGAAATGGCTTAGGGTGATGGGGTATATATAGAAGAAATACCCCGGTTTAGGGCCACTCGATCGAGTGGGGCGGGTGCACTCGATCGAGTGACCGGTTCAAGCCCGGTTTGGCCGGTTCATGGTCTTACTCGACCGAGTGGATGTGAACCACTCGATCGAGTGGATCGGGAAGGAGGGAGTTGATGTGATTTGGAATGAACTTTGAACAAGTGATTTGGTGATTGATAGTAGATCGAAATGAATGAAATAAAGTAACGAAATCAGAATGGAAAAGTTGTCATAAGGGATGATAGAACGTAGCCAAGGATAGCGTGCTAAGTGAGATAGACCTATACCTCAACAAAGCGAGTGCTAATTCAAACACTCGATTGAAATAGCGAGTATAGAGCTTGTGACGCGACTAACTCTAATACTTTGTCTTGTGAACTACAAAGACGGAAAGAAAAAGCAAAGCTTATCTCAGATTTGTTTGATGAAAGTTGAATGATTTATGCATCTAATGGGTGGCTATTTATAGCCTACAAAAGGACCCAAAGAGAGGCCAACCATAATAGTCAAGCCTCTTAAAGTGGGTGATACAAACAAAGAAAGGGAAAAGAACTTAGACAACTAGATACAATGAATAACTGTGAACACTAGCAGCCACTATTTTGCTCCAATTCAGATGCAATGCTTCTTTGTTTGCTTTAGTAGGCTGGTGTGTTTTTGCACTTGGTTAATGCATCTTCTAGTCTTGAAAGCAATTAATCCCATTGCTGATTATTTGAACTTAGAAATCGTATTAGAGCAATGTATCCACTAGCTCTTTTATTGAAAGTCGATAGAAAAGAAACAGTCCCGTCAAATAAATAACTTCTGCGAAATTCCCATGCACAGCTGACTTGTTCGGACCATAACTTTGTCAATACTTGTTCAATGAGCCTTCACGAATAGTCATTGGAAAGATAAGCTCGAAATCTATCTCCTCCATTTTGAATGACTACAAATTTCCCAGTATAACTCGAGATATGGACCGATCAAAACAACACTGCAAACTGCACTCGCATCATACTCTCCTTCTTTGAAAAAGAATTGTCCTCAATTCTTGTAACAAGTATCCCACCTGGATCAAATACAAAATTTGTTAGGATCAACACACTCTTACTCCAAATAGACACAAGTGTGGGTAATGTTGGTATTATGGCTCGACCACAAGCTCGACTCCTTTCAAAAAACGCGCAATTTTGTACGCTTGTGAAATCCATTTTGCTTGTTTTGAACATGGACGGATCACGTATCTTATATTGCTTCTCAAAATATCCCATGAGCTCATTCCCTCTATTTTCGATGTTTGTTTTGGCCAAGATCAGAATTTTTTTCTTCATGCGCAACCCATTTGGCTCACAATGATCTTCATATTCATCGAAAATAGGAGGTAACGACGGATCAAAAACCAAACTTTCCTCGCTTGTATTTCCCAACGAGAAAATTACAGCCATCTTTTTTTTTTAATAGTACTTCGTGAACAGTACTAATTCGTGAACAGTTTTTTTTTTTTTTGAAAATAAATCGAACTTCAACAAGAACCACGAAACAATCAAAACCGATTAACCCTCGAACTACCCGTACGAGTTTAACCTTTGAATTCCAATCGCAATCAGAAATTCAACTAATAACTTGGCTTTGACACTCCTGGACCGTCTTGATTTTAAGAAAAATCAAGAGTTGTAGCTCTGATACCACTTATGATGTGATTTGGAATGAACTTTGAACAAGTGATTTGGTGATTGATAGTAGATCGAAATGAATGAAATAAAGTAACGAAATCAGAATGGAAAAGTTGTCGTAAGGGATGATAGAACGTAGCCAAGGATAGTGTGCTAAGTGAGATAGACCTATACCTCAACAAAGCGGGTGCTAATTCAAACACTCGATTGAAATAGCGAGTATAGAGCTTGTGACGCGACTAACTCTAATACTTTGTCTTGTGAACTATAAAGACGGAAAGAAAAAGCAAAGCTTATCTCAGATTTGTTTGATGAAAGTTGAATGATTTATGCATCTAATGGGTGGCTATTTATAGCCTACAAAAGGACCCAAAGAGAGGCCAACCATAATAGTCAAGCCTCTTAAAGTGGGTGATACAAACAAAGAAAGGGAAAAGAATTTAGACAACTAGATACAATGAATAACTGTGAACACTAGCAGCCACTATTTTGCTCCAATTCAGATGCAATGCTTCTTTGTTTGCTTTAGTAGGCTGGTGTGTTTTTGCACTTGGTTAATGCATCTTCTAGTCTTGAAAGCAATTAATCCCATTGCTGATTATTTGAACTTAGAAATCGTATTAGAGCAATGTATCCACTAGCTCTTTTATTGAAAGTCGATAGAAAAGAAACAGTCCCGTCAAATAAATAACTTCTGCGAAATTCCCATGCACAGCTGACTTGTTCGGACCATAACTTTGTCAATACTTGTTCAATGAGCCTTCACGAATAGTCATTGGAAAGATAAGATCGAAATCTATCTCCTCCATTTTGAATGACTACAAATTTCCAAGTATAACTCGAGATATGGACCGATCAAAACAACACTGCAAACTGCACTCGCATCAGGAGTGTAAATAGGGCATGATTTGTTGACTATTTTGAATTGATCTTGGTTGTTGGACAAGCTTCTAGAAGTGAATCTAGCTGATTTTTTGTGTCGGATTCGTCTTTGACCGGGTTTTGACCCGGTCGCCAAAAGACGGTTTTATTTCCGGTGTCGGTTTTGGCCCAAATTAGTCTCATTTTATTGGAAACGACCCACTGGGCCTGGATTTGAGGTCGTTTTGAGAGATTTGTACTCCGCTAAATTCCCACGTCGGATACTATTGATTCCGAGTCCGTATTCGAGCGTATTAAGTCATGTTTACGTCCGATCATCATCGGGTGTTTTGTCGGGAACTGCTATAGACACTAACAGGCAAAATGGGGGTGTCTACAGAGACCCCACTCTGACTGAGGCTTGGACAAGGCGGAAGTCAGAGTAGCTACTAGGCAAATCGCAGATTACGACCTGGCAGCCTTCCGGTCGGGTCGTTTATAGTCCATTAGACTCGCGTGAAGGGCTCACCAGCCATAAGAGAAGGGTCATACCTACCTTGATGAGGATAGCTCCGTGGGGAGTCGGACTTGCTTTTGAAGTCCTAGATGTACCTGTATTTGCATGTAATATTTAGGTGAAATACCGACTCACGCTGGGGAGTAAAGTAGCTGCGCGAGGACTTGCTTCTAAAGTCTTGGGTGTACCCGTATGCCGACACATCACATCTTGGATGTAGCATTCCAAGAGAAACACCGCATTTGTTGTTCCGTTGGGAAGCACTAGCTGGTACCTGAAATGTTAGATACATAGACAGAAATAGCATGGATAGTAGATAGCAAGATAGCACATAGGAAATGCAATTAGCATCTATAGACTGGCTTGCGCTGGGGAAAATGATTTTTGCTTCATTTTGAAATCGAAGTCCTGAAAGCAACTCACGTGCTAGGAGATAGGTTTTCAAAATTGAAGGGGGTAGAAAAGAATTTTGCAGTATAAATAGACCGAAATTTGACCTTGTCAAAAAGGATTTTCTCAAATGGCTAAGTTTTGCAAATTTCGAAGCAATATTTTGAAAAGCGAGGCACAGTGACAGACTCAACTCTGGATGTGACCGGACGAGTTGACAGACACGACTTGGACTCTCGAGGGGTTGGACCGTGATTCGGTAGGGGTGAGCCACCTAAGATGACAAGACTCTTAAACTGCGCTATTCCGTAGCTTAGGCGAGTGGCAACACGGTCGAACATCGGAACGGGAAGGATGTGCTATAGGGAGACTGCAGTAGTCTGTAATGAGACTGTTTTGCAGGACTTAGCAGTAGCAGTGCTGTAGACTAGTGCTCTTTGAAGTTTTGGTTTTGGGGTACATTCCAAAGTGAGTATCGCTTTGAGTCCATGACGGATTCTCGTCTTCGACTAAGCCGAGTACTAGGTGTGGACATGACGTAGGTCCACCCCGACGCGGCCACGCGCGGGTTTTGGTAGGCGAATGAATCTCGTGGTAAGATTGTTCTCGGATTCGAAATTTAAGTCAAAGATGGAGTCGCCACCGAATTTTGTGGTTATTCGGAACCATTCGAGCCCACTCTATGTCGTCGTGGACTATACACAAAGTACGGCCCACTTCGATTTCAGAGTTTATGGGGCTCGTCCCTTTGCATTATTATATCGATACCGTTTACACCGGCTTTCGTATATAAAATGACTCTCGTGCGCCAATGGTTTCGGACATCCGGAAACCAAGGTTCTGAGTAAGGGGTGAGGGTACGTGTTGGGAAGCCCACTAAGGACACCCAACCCCGCCCGCACATGGCGGCCTCTACTAAGACACCGTTCGTGTTCGTGTACGCGCGCTAGTAAAACGACTAAATGATATGCAAACAGCGTTTTCGGGCTAAGCATGTGAATTATTGGTTTGCTACGTCATTTAATGCATCTAACTATGGTCGAAGTTGTTTAGCATGCGAGGTTCATTTATAAAGCGATAAGCAAGTAAATAAACAAAACTCGAAAATAAATACGTACAAGTTACACGGGCGGAAATACAACCCGGAATTCACAATACGACGATCAATAAAAATAATAAACAAAATAAGAAAAGCGATATAAAGATAGAAACGGACCCGTATATAAACTAGACCGTGAATTGTGTAGATGGACGAACTTCGATCAATTACGCATTATATTGCGTATTAATCAATGGACGGAGGTACGGGACCTAGGCGTGGTGCTAGCCCGATCTCGAACCTCGATGCCTTGCCCCGACTTATCATATCGTAAAATGGCGTCTTGGTTAACCATATATCGGAGACTACTAAAAAGTCGGCAATATAGGGCTAATCGTGAAAGACTACGATCAAAGCCGTTTTAAGTGTAGTGATATTCATGGGTTTTGAAAAAAGGAGGATCGCGTGATTGTCTTTACACGTGATGACTAAAGTCGTAAAAAGACGAGGCTCGAAAAGTGTATCAAAGCTCTCGGTTTTTTGGGCTACAAGACCCACTTGATCGAGTCGTGGTCTGACTCGGTCGAGTGCGTCCTCAAGGGTAGCTACTGCCCAGTTTTTTGGGTGCTACTCGATCGAGTAGCCTATGTACTCGGTCGAGTAGCCCCTGTACGAGTGACAGCTCGTTATATTTTTTGTTCAAAATCGATAGTTTGCCAAATTAAATACAAATATCGCACGATTTGAATTTAACTCGGCTTCTGGTGCTATAATCGTGTATGCATACGATTATAACACCGCTATCGGAATTTTATGAAAATGTTATCGTTATGAGATTAAAAGGTTTGATTAGTGACGAAATTGTAATCCTCCCCGTCACGACATCGGTACTAATCCTAACGGATTATGTGATGTCGGTTTTCTCATCAACGGATCTCATACTGATCTCAGAAATGGCATCCTACGCGTCCAACTATGAGCGACCACGATCTCGTTATGCCCTTGAGTACATTGGGGCGGCGCTCCTCGAAAGGGTGCCACCTCCGTCGTTGCTCGTAAAGGGATTAAACGGACATTGGATGGTCGTCATAGTTCAACGCGTTAAGGTCCGAATTTTATTATATAAATATATATATACACGGTATATAAAGTGTTAGAATGCGAAAGAAATGTTAGTGGCAACGAAAAATAAATGTTAGTGTTAGCATTACTATACTAATACGATTACGATATAGAAAAAGCGAAAATGTAAGTAGAACGACGAAATAATAAGGATCGAGACGGGGTTTATGACACCCTCTGATGCGAGTTCAATTTGTAGTATTGTTTTGATCGGTCCATATCTCGAGTTATACTTGGAAATTTGTAGTCATTCAAAAATGGAGGAGATAGATTTCGAGCTTATCTTTCCAATGACTATTCGTGAAGGCTCATTGAACAAGTATTGACAAAGTTATGGTCCGAACAAGTCAGCTGTGCATGGGAATTTCGCAGAAGTTATTTATTTGACGGGACTGTTTCTTTTCTATCGACTTTCAATAAAAGAGCTAGTGGATACATTGCTCTAATACGATTTCTAAGTTCAAATAATCAGCAATGGGATTAATTGCTTTCAAGACTAGAAGATGCATTAACCAAGTGCAAAAACACACCAGCCTACTAAAGCAAACAAAGAAGCATTGCATCTGAATTGGATCAAAATAGTGGCTGCTAGTGTTCACAGTTATTCATTGTATCTAGTTGTCTAAGTTCTTTTCCCTTTCTTTGTTTGTATCACCCACTTTAAGAGGCTTGACTATTCTGGTTGGCCTCTCTTTGGGTCCTTTTGTAGGCTATAAATAGCCACCCATTAGATGCATAAATCATTCAACTTTCATCAAACAAATCTGAGTTAAGCTTTGCTTTCCTTTTCGTCTTTATAGTTAACAAGACAAAGTATTAGAGTTAGTCGCGTTACAAGCTCTATACTTGCTATTTCAATCGAGTGTTTGAATTAGCACCCGCTTTGTTGAGGTATAGGTCTATCTCACTTAGCACACTATCCTTGGTTACGTTCTATAATCCCTTACATCAACTTTTCTAATCTGATTTCGTTACTTTATTTCATTCATTTCGATCTACTATCAATCACCAAATCACTTGTTCAAAGTTCATTCCAAATCACATCACCCTCACTTAGTAAAGGCCTCGGAAATGGACTCGTAATAGCGACGGAGACGCGGAGTATCGAGGATGTATGCAAGTTATGGTGTGTGTGTGTGTGTGTATGGGTGGATTTTGTCGGTTTTTCGAGGGACAAATGACTCGGTTTTAGGCTTAGGGTTGCTAAGGATTGAAGTGTGGAGAGGATGAGTGAATTAGGGTAGAAATGTAGGGTAGAATTGCATGGAAAAATTTGTAGAAATGAGTGGGGTTTGTGGGGTATTTATACAGTTCACCCCACGACCTAGGGTCACTCGATCGAGTGGCCCTAGTGCACTCGATCAAGTGCCTTTGCAAACGGGTCAGGTCCGGTTTTTGAGGCTCCACTCGACCGAGTGGGTCAATCCACTCGATTGAGTGGATCAAGGGGATCGAGTTATTTTAGGAAGGAGTTGACCTTTGATTTGTTTGAATTTTTGATTTGGGCGCCGGTTTCTAGAAATGAACTTGGCTGATTTGCGTGATGGATTCGTCTTTGACCGGGTTTTGACCCGGTCGCCAAAAGACGGTTTTTATTTTTGGTGTCGGTTTTGGCCCAAATTAGTCTTATTTTGCTCGGAACGGCCCGCTGGGCCTGAACTTGAGGTTGGTTTTGAGAGATTTTTACTCCGCTAAAAGTCCATGTCGGATATTATTGATTCCGAGCCCAAATTTGAGTATACTAAGTCACGTTTGCGTCCGATCATCATCGGGTGTTTTGTCGGGAACTGCTATAGACACTAGCAGGCAAAGTGCGGGTGTCTACACTAGGACACACTATCGAAAGGAGACTATTTTTTGAAAGGCATTTGGATTTTGTGAATGGTGGAGGTCTTCTACCTAAGAGAAGCCCCCAGGACGACAAAGCTAGCTGCTGAGAACATGACAGTGTCGTGACCGGAATGATGGTGCTTTTTGAATTCGTGTCGATGTGGGTGGTTGTGCCTTTGTTGAAAGGCTGCCTACATATTCACGTGTAGTGAAATCAAACCAAGCCGTAGTTCAGTGATTGGAAGATATATTATGTTGCCTAGTTTATTAGGGCTTTGTGTGTAACTAGCCATAACGATGGTGTAGGCTAGGTGAATTCCCAATGATGTCTTGATCAAAGGGCTGGAACAGTTAGGATGTTGATCCTGTGACTGTGAGCGTTCTCCGGGGTAGCCCCCAGAGGTGGCGTGAACTATTTGGGCATGTTCTATGCTGACCGCAGGTTCAGTTCCCGTGTTTGGGGCTGGTAACTGGTTTGGATGTTTTTGGAAATGTGGAGCTAGGTCGCAAGTGGCTTTGATGATTCGAAATCTGGAGCTCGATTTTGTGGAGCTAAGGCTTCGAGGGTAAGGTATTGTAATGGGTAGGAAAGGGGGAAGTCGAGTAAAAATGACTCGAACTTCGATCGGGGTAGGTTTGATAATGCGGGATCTGATTTCCATGTCTGGCCCTAATGGTTGATAAGTGTAGTTTGTAGTGCCTAAGTTGCTGTGTTTTGGTCCCGTCTTCCTTGTGGAATCGCTCCTTGGGAGCGATTTATGGGCTACTTATGCTTCCTCTAGTTCGTTTCAGGTTCCCGAGACCATTCATGAAGAGTTGGAGCAATTCCGACTCGATACATACAGTTTTTGGAGCCAACGAAGTGAAGGAACGATCACTCGATGCCTTGGATTCGACCCCGAGACCTTGGGACCCGATCCCGAGCCTCTTAGACTCGATCCCGAGCCTCGAGAATCGGTGAGAAGTCCATGAGAACTAAGGAGGGACCAAAAAGATCATAATGGAGGCCTACAAGGTCCTTCCCGGGAGGGATGATGCCTTCCCGACCGGGAAGGAGTGTGCAATTGAAGCGGCTTCTGTCTTGAGTCCTTCCCGACCGGGAAGAGAGCTTCCCGACCAGGAAGAGCAATAACACCGCCTTGTGTTATGGATAACACAGCCCGGTGTTATGCTAGATCCCGACCAGGAAGGGGCCCTTCCCGACCGGGACCAAGCCTTCCCGGCCGGGAAGGAGCACCTGCTGCGCGTGACTACTTCTTTTCTCCTCCTTCATTCTTGTAACCTTATAAATACTTCCCTCTTGTATTGTTTATGTATCACACATTACCCTAGACTCTCTTAGGCCTCTCTTAAGCATTCAAACCCTAGATTAGTGTTTCCTCTCATTAGTTTAAATCTCTCTTTAATCCTTAGTTAATCTTTGTTAATCTAGTTTAGTTACTCTTGTATTAAGAAGACACTTGAAGATTCATCCAAGCTTGACAACCTTGGAGTTGATTTGGGTTTCTTATTAATTCAAGTTCTCATCTTTTTCATCCTTGTTAGTTTGGTATAATCCTCTTCTCCCTTTTACTTTTGTTCTTTGTTTATTTATCAAGCTTGAATCTTTACATATTGTTTATTGTTATTGTTTGTTCATTATGGATGTTGGGATGTTTAGTTTGATTTCTCTTGTTCATGTTAGTTTGAGTTTGATAATGAGTGAGTAGTTCTCTTGTGGGGTTAGTAGGGGGATTAAGGGTAGATTATAGGTGATTAGGGTTTGATTAGGGGTAGAGGTTACATCTTTGTTGCTAGTCACATATTGGGCACTCCATGTGTTTGTTGAAATGCTTGTGTGGGTTGTAGTGGCCAATGCTTCTCATACTTGTTCTCTTCTTCTCATTGTTTGACTAGTGTGTGATTGTGTCGGGTTTAGTCTTAGTCACGAGAGTGCGAACTTGGGTTTTGACGCGAGAGCGCGGACCGACCTTGACCTAGGTTTAGACGCGAGAGCGCAAACTGACTCTAGCAACTAGGAGACACCGCGACCCTCGACTCACCCAATTACCCTTCTACACTTAAGAACCCGACCTGACCCTACTCCTTTCCATATTTGGTTCATTCTCCTAGTTAGTCATAATTTCTCTAGTCCTTTGTTTAGTTAGTCTCTAGTATTTCATTTAGCTCATATCATAGTTAGTTCATTGTTAGCTTAGTTCATACTTCTTCTCCCATCGTAGTTTGTCAATTATCACCTCCTTTGTGTTTGTTTATGTGACTTAGTCTCATTTTTAGGTCGACTTAGTCTAGACTTTACGATACCTTCTCCGTGGACACGACCCGACTTACCCTAGCTACCCACTAGGCATAGTTGGTTATTTATTGACGGTTGGGGACACGGCAAAACCCTACCATCAATTTGGCGCCGTTGTCGGGGACGGTGCATTGTTTAGACTTAGTTTACTTCTAGCTTGACTTAGTTACCCTTCTTTGTGCTCTTCTATCATCTCTTGTGCATATTTTGTAGGTTTCTCTTGTTTTCTTAGCTTTCTTTTCTCTTTGTTTTTCGTTGTGTTCATTTATTGTCTTTGCCTAGTGCCCAAAAAGCACTAGGTGGTCTTACGTTTGCTCAAGTGTGTAGTGTATGCCTAGGAGGAGAGGCGACTTCTTTCTCTTCAATCCAGAGCCGGAGAGACTCTTTAGAGCCTTTCGCCAACGGACGATTGACCGGGTTAGACACTCTCAATCGGGTACTAGCAATACCATTGAAGAGCAAGCTCAAGGATCCGACTTTAACGAGTCACCTCGAGAGACGGCCGAAGGGATCTTCATAAATCCCTTTGGTTCATCTATCCATTCTTCTTCACCTAGTTCCCCGTCTAGTTCTACATCAACACCGTCTACACCATCTTCTCCCGCATATCCAATCATGCCGAAGTTCTCATCTCACTCCACTTTTACGGAAGATGTCTTGCTGGGACCGAGTGCTTTACCGGATAGTTATACCGGGAATTTTGTGGCAAAGACACAATTCATCCAACTTGTGGAGAGAAATCAATTTAGTGGTTTGCCCACCGAAGACCCGCACCAACACATGGAGACCTTTTCCGATTATTGCGATGCTATCTCCCAAACCGGGGTTACTCAAGATCAAATCCGTTGGGTACTTTTCCCGTTCTCTCTCATTGGAAAAGCAAAGCAATGGATAAAGAGTCTCGATAGGGCAACCATAGGTATCGATACTTGGAAGAAACTTGCATTGCCGTTCTACCAAAAGTTTTACCCTCCGGAGAAGACAAATTTGCTTAGGGCCTCCATCACCGGTTTCCAACAACGGGATGAAAAGAGCCTTTACGAAGCTTGGGAGCGGTTTAAATCTTTGGTTAGATCGTGCCCCCACCATGGACTTTCACAATGGTTCTTAGTCCAACAATTTTGGAACGGTCTATATGAGGACTCAAGAGCTATACTCTACATGGGCTCCAATGGTAGGTTTACCGAGGTCGATGACGATCAAACTTGGGCAAGAATCGAGGAGATGGCGGTGCACAACTCCCAATACTCAAGGCCTAGAAAGGCGAATCGAGGAGGTAGGCACGAGGTCGATGCCATTACACAACTAAGCATTGACCTTGGAGCTCAATTAAGAACTCACATGGAATCCATTGACAAGAAGTTCCAAAGCCACCTCAACCAAGTTCAAAGCTCTAGTTCCTCCAACCAACACTCGATTCATGAAGTTAATGCTTTGGGAGTTGTACCTCCTACACCTTATTATGGGATGTGCGATACTTGTGGGATAGTTGGACATGAGCCCATGCATTGTCGAGGAAGTATTGAACAAGTGAACGCCTTTCAAGCGTTCAAGCAAGGTGCCTCCAATCCTAATACATTCCAAGTTTCCCATCAAGTCCCTCAACAACAAGCTCTACAACATCGTCCCTATGTTCCACCTCCCTTAAGGGACAACAATCAAGGATACCAAGGTTATGTGGGTAATCCAAGACCATTCAACAATTTCAAGCAACATAACCAAGGTAATTACTACAACAAACAAGGGTTCCAACAAGGGAACTTCAATCAAGGTGGTTTCCAAGGAAACCAAAACTTTCAAGGACATCAAAACCACAACCAAGGACATCAAAACTACAACCATGGCAACAATCAAGGCCTTAATCAAGGCAACTCTCATGGGTTCCAAGGGAATCATCAACAACAACAAGCAACTCAAGGTAATAGACAAGAAAGCAAGCCTAGGAGCCGGTCTCCTATTCATGATTATGGTACTCCATTAGCCCTCACCGATACTCCGCACAATCCGCAATCTCCACCTCGGGATTTCAACATGCAAAAGCAAATGTTGGAGATGCAAAGGAGTCAATTGGAGACACAAAGGTCACAACAAGAGATCATTGCCCAACTCCTAATGGACAACAAGGAAACAAAAACTCATATGAAGATGCTTGAGACTCAAATATCTCAACTTGCTTCGGGAAGTTCTTCCAGACAAAGGGGGCAATTACCTCCTCAAGGTGAAACTCCGAAATTTGAGCATGCAAATGCTATTACCACGAGGAGTGGCGCATCTTATAATTCCCCCTTACCCCCTAGTGAGCAAGAACCCATGCAAGAAGTTACACCCTCCTCTCAAGGCAATTCAAGCAAGGAAAGTCCAATGGAGGAGCAAGTCTTATGGGAGATTGAGAAACCCCATGAAGACAAGCTTCCCCCACTTCAAGGAAAAGATAAAGGTAAAGGGAAAATGTCGTTTGAGAAGTCCACCCCTATTGAGCAAAACAAGATTCATATCAAGTTGCCTTTCCAAACAAGGCAAATGAAGACCAAGGTGGATTCTCAATACGAAAAATTCCTTAACATTGTGAAGAAATTGGATGTTAGTGTCCCATTCACCGAGCTACTTATCCAAATCCCGGCATATAGAAAATTTATGAAAGAAATCTTGTCTAGGAAGAGATCCATCGACAAGGAAGAGACCATAGCGTTCACGAGGGTGGTGAGCGAGCTTATTCAAGGTTCTACGCTTCCCAAGTTGAAGGATCCGGGTAGTTTCTCGATCCCTTGCACCATAATCAATTTCAAGGTTGAAAGAGCACTTTGTGATTTGGGTGCGAGTGTAAGCATTATTCCCTACACCATTTTTTTGCGACTTGGGATGAAGGACCTCAAGCGTACTTCCATTACACTCCAAATGGCCGATAGTTCACTCAACCGACCATTGGGGATATTGGAAGATGTGCCGGTAAGAATCGGAAAGTTCTTCGTTCCGGTTGATTTACTCGTACTTGACATGCCGGAAGATGCTATCACTCCCATTATCCTTGGGCGCCCATTTCTATATACCACCGGTGCCAAGATCGATGTCAAGAAGGGTAGGATCACTTTTGAGCTAGGCGACGAAGAGTTGGTTTGACCTTCAAGGCAACACCCCGCCTACGAACGAGTCTTGTAATATGATCCACGCCATGAATGACGACGGTCTAGGGGTTAAGTCGGGACAATACTTGAAGAATGACTTCTATGAGCTTGAGGATGATGATTCCGAGCTTGGGGCGGATGAATGCCCATACCATGAGCTTGAAGATAAGTGCGATGACAAGGAGAAAGATGAGCCTCCCTTGGGGCCACATGAAGATAGGTGAACGTTTGGGTATATCCCGAAAGATCGCAAGTACAAGTTCAAGCCATTGAACTTAGTAGATCGGGATGCCCCGGGAACATCGAGACAAGGTCATGAAGAACCTTGGGATGTGGATGGTTATATCACAAGCTTGATTGAAGACTTTGCAAGAGCCTTCGATTTGTTTCTTCGTGCCCTTGATGGAGATGGAATCGGTTATAATGTTGTAGAAAAAGATTGAAGAGTGCACCATCCTTGGTTTGACGGAGTTCCAAAAGAACCGTCTCATTGTATATATTTCTTTCTTGTAGCTTCTTTGAGTTTTTGTGATATTCTTGTTATTTGGATTGTTGATGAGCGATGTGAGGGAGGGAATTTGATGTTGTATTTGAGTTTATTGTGATAGGTGTGAAGAGAAGGTGATTCCTAGAGAAGAATGGCTATTGACAGAGCATGGATTGTGAGCAAGAGGATTGGTTTTTGAAGCTTTGGATAAGCTTTTGGGGTTATGGAGGTGATGAAGACTCTTCCCGGGCGAGAAGAAGGCTTCCCGACCGGGAAGGATGAGCCATCCCGACGGGAAGGAGCCATCCCGATCGGGATGAGGGTGCATAATTTCGAGTTCCCTGGAGTGCCATCCCGACCGGGAAGGGAGCTTCCCGACCGGGAAGGGAGCTTCCCGACCGGAAAGGGAGCTTCCCGACCGGGAAGGGAGCTTCCCGACCGGGACGGGTGAGGCATCCCGACCGGGACCATCCATCCCGACCGGGATGGTCCCCTACTCCTTCTTATGCCTCTTCTTTGACATTCGAGTCCACCCAACCATTATACCCCCTCCCAACCTCCCTACCTATCCTTGCTCGCATCATATGACCTTTACACCACATTGCATACCCTCACTTCATTTCCTCTTCACTTTATACCGAGATCCACATCAAATCCCACTCCCTCATACCATTACTACCTCAACCATGCGGTTTTATCAACTTTGAAGCGGGTTAACAATGAAGAAGACAAGCAAAGTGCCTATATTGATCATTGAGACGATGGAGCGAGTGAGTTGCTAACCGATGGGTACGGCAACTATCCTTTCTTTTCCTTCTTTTGTCACTTGTTTTCCCTTGTTTGTCCCCTTCCCCTTGTACACTTTTGTGTCATGGTGTCATGGTGGCCTTCGAGGCCTTGGTAGTTTTTGCTCCCGACTCTCGATGACGTGATCACATCGAGAGTCATTTCAAAATCCAAATTTACAAGTTTTTCACCCTTTTTTGTAGGATTTAGTCGGATTTAGGCGGAATCCGGGCTAGGTGACTTGATTACACCTAGCCCTCCCCTCCCATTTCCTTTTATTTCTTTCTTTTTATTTTTTCCCCCATCCATATCTTTTCTTGTCTCGGCCCATGGTGACTTGACTACACCCCGGCCGGACGCATTCTACCCTTTTCTCCGCTTTATCTTTGATTTTTAGCTTTATTTTCGTAGTTTCTTTTCTTTTCTTTTCTTTTGTGTCTCCGCACACTACGATCGAGCATGAGGACATTGATCGGTTTAAGTATGGGGGAGCGATATTCTATCATAGTTAGTTTTATTTTTGTAGTTTTTCGAAAAAATCTTTAAAAAACCCTAAAAATTTGAAAAAATTTCACAAAAATCAAAAAGATTTTCTTTTGTGTGTTTTCCTTTTGTGTCATTATGCCGTATGTTTGTTTTGTTGTGCGTGTTTTGCCTCCCTTCTTCCTTATAGGTTGCTTAATCACCGTTAGCTTTGGAGAGCTTTTAAGACATCCGGTAACATCTCTTCACCCCTTTTTCCTCTTTGTTCCTTGTGGAGTTGGAGGAGATTTGTGATGTTGGGTGCTCGGGTGGAGCCTTGCGCATACTTGTGATTGATTTGGTGACTTGTTTGGAGATTTGGGGTGGTGTTTGTCTCGTTATGTGTTTGTTTTGTCATGTTTTGTTTTTGTTGCCTTTGTCTCTTTTTCTTTTCGTTTTTGTTGAGTCTTTGTTTTGTGTTATGTAGTTGTGTCTAGTGTGTAAAAAGGTTTTCGAAAACCCGGTTTAGAGGCTAGTGTGCAAGAGTTTAGTTTCCCTTTCTAGTGATGTAAATCGAGTCTTGGACTTTAGTCTAGTAGAATGACCCTAAATCAATGATTTCGTTGGTCCTTTACCTTGAGTCCACCTAGCTTACTAGGGATTTACTACGGGATTTGCATTTTGACCATTATGACCACCCACGGTGTGAAAAGGTCTTGGTTGCCGAGTCCCATCCCTTAGGTGACCGTGTTTGGGATTGTTTGATTAGTCCAAGTTCTCCACCTTTTTGTGGGTTTGAAGAGGGATCGCGACCCCCGACTTACCCATTCCCCCACCTTCCACACATATCCACCAAATAAATTTGCAAATTGTTGAAATCATCTTTCTTAGTTGCAAAGAAATGCCTATCACTCAAATCAAGCCAAAAGGGAAAAGAAAAGAAAAAGAAAAGGCACAAAAAGCCAAAAAGAAAATAGAAAAGATGAAAAAGAAATGGCATGGCAACAAACAAAGCAAAAATGCAAAAGAAAGAAAAATGCCAAAAAGAAAATCGTTTCACAAAAAGATCTTAACCCCACAAAAATAAGCCTTTTACCGACTATTACCGTGAAGAGCCTACCAAAGAACCGAGTCCCTAGGAAGGATGATAGCGGTAATGGTCGGTCTTCCCTCACTTTGCCAATATTTCCACCTTTTTACTTGGACTAGTTGAGCGGTTTCGGGCATGGGACGACCCTCTTGGCTCATCGCTAAAGGGGGCGGGGTCTCACTTACCTACAGTGTCGACTAACACCGTGGTTCATCCTTTTCCATCCCGCCGATCGTCCCGTAGTACGCTCTTAGAAAGTTAGGAGGACCTAGGTAAGTTACCAACGTTTTTTGTTGCTTTATCGTCATATTATTAGGGTTTAGTTCATCTTGGTTTGAATTGCTAAATTGGGAACGTTGTCACTTGCCTCGAGTCCTAAACCAGTGCTTCTTTCACTGCTTATTTGAGGGAAGCGGTATTTGTTTTCTTTTGGGTGCAACCAATTATTTGTTTGTTTGTTTGTTTATGTGTTTTGTGTCCGGTTGCATCCACAGTTTTGTCGCAAGACCTTACTTGCCTTGCGGAGTATACTTTTCCTCTAAAGTGTACTCGCGTGAGTTGAAAGGGCGTAGGGTGCGCTAATACCCGCTCGACTAGTTTAGTAGTTAGTATGTGCTTACTCAAGGGCGAGTAAGGGTTAAGTGTGGGGGAGTTGATAAGTGTAGTTTGTAGTGCCTAATTTGCTGTGTTTTGGTCCCGTCTTCCTTGTGGAATCGCTCCTTGGGAGCGATTTATGAGCTACTTATGCTTCCTCTAGTTCGTTTCAGGTTCCCGAGACCATTTATGAAGAGTTGGAGCGATTCCGACTCGATACATACAATTTTTGGAGCCAAGGAAGTGAAGGAACGATCACTTGATGCCTTGGATTCGACCCCGAGACCTTGGGACCCGATCCCGAGCCTCTTAGACTCGATCCCGAGCCCCGAGAATCGCTGAGAAGCCCATGAGAACCAAGGAGGGACCAAAAAGATCATAATGGAGACCTACAAGGTCCTTCCCGGGCGGGATGATGCCTTCCCGACCGGGAAGGAGTGTGCAATTGAAGCAGCTTCTGTCTTGAGTCCTTCCCGACCGGGAAGAGCAATAACACCGCTTGTGTTATGGATAACACAGCCCGGTGTTATGCTTGATCCCGACCGGGAAGGGGCCCTTCCCGACCGGGACCAAGCCTTCCCGACCGGGAAGGAGCACCTGCTGCGCGTGACTACTTCTTTTCTCCTCCTTCATTCTTGTAACCTTATAAATACTTCCCTCTTGTATTGTTTATGTATCACACATTACCCTAGACTCTCTTAGGCCTCTCTTAAGCATTCAAACCCTAGATTAGTGTTTCCTCTCATTAGTTTAAATCTCTCTTTAATCCTTAGTTAATCTTTGTTAATCTAGTTTAGTTACTCTTGTATTAAGAAGACACTTGAAGATTCATCCAAGCTTGACAACCTTGGAGTTGATTTGGGTTTCTTATTAATTCAAGTTCTCATCTTTTTCATCCTTGTTAGTTTGGTATAATCCTCTTCTCCCTTTTACTTTTGTTCTTTGTTTATTTATCAAGCTTGAATCTTTACATATTGTTTATTGTTATTGTTTGTTCATTATGGATGTTGGGATGTTTAGTTTGATTTCTCTTGTTCATGTTAGTTTGAGTTTGATAATGAGTGAGTAGTTCTCTTGTGGGGTTAGTAGGGGGATTAAGGGTAGATTATAGGTGATTAGGGTTTGATTAGGGGTAAAGGTTACATCTTTGTTGCTAGTCACATATTGGGCACTCCATGTGTTTGTTGAAATGCTTGTGTGGGTAGTAGTGGCCAATGCTTCTCATATTTGTTCTCTTCTTCTCATTATTTGACTAGTGTGTGATTGTGTCGGGTTTAGTCTTAGTCACGAGAGTGCGAACTTGGGTTTTGACGCGAGAGCGCTGACCGACCTTGACCTAGGTTTAGACGCGAGAGCGCAAACCGACTCTAGCAACTAGGAGACACCGCGACCCCCGACTCACCCAATTACCCTTCTACACTTAAGAACCCGACCTAACCCTACTCCTTTCCATATTTGGTTCATTCTCCTAGTTAGTCATAATTTCTCTAGTCCTTTGTTTAGTTAGTCTCTAGTATTTCATTTAGCTCATATCATAGTTAGTTCATTGTTAGCTTAGTTCATACTTCTTTTACTATCATAGTTTGTCAATTATCACCTCCTATGTGTTTGTTTGTGTGACTTAGTCTCGTTTTTAGGTCGACTTAGTCTAGACTTTACAATACCATCTCCGTGGACACGACCCGACTTACCCTAGCTACCCACTAGGCATAGTTAGTTATTTATTGACGGTTGGGGACACGGCAAAACCCTACCATCAATGGTTAGGGTGTATCCTATGGAGCTTGAATCCTCGAAATTTCGGGCTGTCTCTATCCTAGGTCTCGAGAAGGTCTTGAGGGTTGTAATGTGGGAAGGCTAAGTGTGGTGTTAGCTGACCAGCTTGATTGTTTCTCCCCTATTTGAAGGTATGTACATTGATAATTTTTTAATTGACCGTGCCCCGGTCAAACGGGACTTTCACTTGGGTTGACCGTTGACCACGGTCATGGGTTTTTGATTTTTTTTTTGTTTTTTGGTTGACCTCTTAGCCCCAGTCGTGGGATTCTTCATTTGAGTTGACCGTGCCCCGGTCAAGGGATTGACCGTATCTGGTCGAGGGATGTTGATCATGGCCACCTCTTTAGTTTTGGCCTTTTGCTTTTTTCTTTGGACTTTTGTTTTTTGTCCGGTTTTTTTTTTCACGGCTATCCCTCCCTTTGATGTTGTGGGTGGATATGGGGGTGGGCCCATTGGATTAGGCTTGTGGAGCTAAACCTTTGTAAGGTGTAAGCCTAGTTGGTGTTTGTGTGAGTGCAACTCGCGGTGGAGTACTCTACGGTAAGCATGGTGATTTGGATCTCGGTATTTTCATCATAATTTCGAGCAGGCTTAGTGGGAGCATCGCCCCGAGTTGGGAATTTTTGGCATCAAGCCTATGGAGTCACGAAGCTTCTTTTTTGCTTCTGGTCAGACTAAACGCCTAAGGTAGGGATTGGTTAGTTTTATTGGAGGGGTGTTTATTGTGGGAAATGGGCTTGCCTCCCGTCTTGAACCCAAACTAAGAGACTACCTAGATTTGTCATAGGATTCAATACCGCTCCTGCTAAGAGTAGTTATGTGGCTTTCTATACCAGACATGAAACAAGTAAAGGAAAATACGGGCCTCAGTTCCTGTAGTCATTATAGATGTGCCTATAATAGTCACGTGCATGTGCTCACAGTGTATGATGGTGTTCATCATGTTCTCGGAAACACATAAGGAAAGCATATAGTAGAGATAGAATATTGAAAGCTGATTTTTGTTGAATTTTGAAAAGAGGACAGAATGCAAAAGACTCTGACTCTGATTTGGAAATGAGGATGTAGGGTATCCTAGACTCGGACTCAGACTTAGACTCGAATCAAATCCGGACTTACGGATGCTCGGTTGGTTGTTCCTCTTTTGGTAAGGTCTTTGATTGGAGAAAATGATAGGTGCCACGACTCACCTAAACTAGACTTTGCGCAAATGCAAGAGAGGGAGTCAAACTAGACATAGCCCAAGGTGACGGGTAGACAAAGATTCTTGGACCGGCCGGGATACTCGAACGTTGATCTAGACGAGGTAACGACCCTGGCTTGGACCCGACGATGAGACTCAAGCTGCACGAGGGTGAGTCTGAAAGTGGGGCGACCGTGTTTGACCGCGTCATGTGTTCGGACCAACCGTGGTGACCTAAAACTTTAGGAGGCTCGAGTGTTCGTAGCATAGGTACGACTCGAAGAAGGCATTACAAGGACGCCGGTGTATGATGAACGTAAGGTACTCCTTAAGGTGACTGTGGTCGAATGCTCGGGTAGAGGACAGCCCCAAGTGAGACTAAAAACTCTGATAGGACTCAAATGGTGTGGCATCTGAGTGACTCGAAAGTGACACACGTGAGACACCACGTGTAGACATGACCCTTAGAGTAACCGTAATTGATCGCTCTGCTGAAGGGTAGCCCCCTGAGTGGGATGGAAGATTTTGCTAAGACTCGAGTGTCGGACGAGTGACCCTTAGATGTAAGGATCACGAACCTTTAGCTACAGGGCTATGCCTTGTAAAAGGTTGACTAGGCCTCGAGGAAAGGCAGACGGGGTAAGGGAAGAAACTTGCGATCTAAGATCGGTAGAGTTTCGACGCTAGAGACCCTCGACTTGACTCGAATAAGGGTGGCCCTGTGATTAGGGTAGACCCTTAAGTTAAAGGACTCTTGAATTGAGATGACTCGACTAACGGATTGAAAGATGGGCGAAATTCCCTTAAGAAAGGTCGTGGGGACCGTCCTGTCGGAGGGAAAAATCACGTGAGACTTTCTAGTTAGGACTCGAGTGTTTAGATGAACCTTTCATTTACGAGTGTATGACTCGTGTTGGTCGGTTGTGCCTTTAGGATAAGGCGGACTAGGATGGGGAAGAAACCCGTGATATAGGATCGACGGATTTTCGACGCTATAGACCTTCGACAAATTATGAAAAGACCCGACACACGGATTACGGTAGGTCCTATAATAAGGAAGGTTTTTGAAAAAATGATTGAATTTTGAAAATTGAGAGAACGGTCCTGAAATTGGTAGTGGGCCAATAGGACCGGGCATTTTGAAATGTTAGAATGGTTGCGAGTAGTTTCGCGTTTTGAAAAATTGGGAGTCGGTCTCGTCTTTTGAAATTGGCAGAATGCCAACAGGACCGAGTTTTTTGAAAAGTCGAATTTTTGAAATTTTGAATATCGAAAATAAATTTCCGAAAATTTGAAAATAAAAAATAAGATCCCGAAGATTTGAAAATCAGAAACGGCATCTCGGAGATTTGAAAAATTGAGAATGGAATCTCGAAGATTTGAAAATCGAGAATGGCATCTCGAAGATTTGAAAATTAAAATTGAATTTTGGAAATTCGAAAATCGAAGGGGAATCGAATATTCAAATTTTGAAATGGACAGCATGCCGGCTAGAAAATAGGCTATTTTGAGTCAAATCGTAAGTCTAAATTTCGGCAGCATTCCGAGTTTTTGAAATTAGATATTTTGAAAAGATGCATTTTCGAAATGACGATTTTTGAAAATTGACACGGAAACCAAGTAGCACGTAGTCAAACAAGCATTATAACGACGCTTATGTATGCATTACACTAAGTCTCGGTCGGTCAAAATAGGGTCTATACCAACAACGATGGCTCTCTCGTAAATCAGGACGGACTCCCTAAGCCGAATTGGTCTTAGGACATGCCGCGAAACCCATACGAGTTCGGCCATAGAAGTCTTTAGCGCACCCATTTAGGAATGCACCGCGGTATAGTGGGACGTCGGTCACAAGTAACCGGCCCGGGCAAAAATGGGTTATGCATGAATCATTAAACTAATGCGCGTACACTAATATGCGAACGATTTCTCTTCGAGTCTCACCCTAGGAACCCCGATGACATGTGGCACATCAGGTATCCCCAGCGGAGTCGCCAAATTGTGGACATGACGTAGGTCCACCCCGACACGGCCACGCGCGGGTTTGGGTAGGCGAATGAATCTCATGGTAAGATTGTTCTCGGGTTCGAAATTTAAGTCAAAGTTGGAGTCGCCACCGAATTTATGGGAATTCAGACCCATTCGAGCCCACTCTATGTCGTCATGGACCGTACACAAAGTATGGTCCATTTCGATTTCAGAGTTTATGGGCCTCGTCCCTTTGCATTGCGATACTGATACCGTCTCTACCGGTTATCGTGTATAGAATGACTCTCGTGCGCCAACGGTTTCGGACATCCTGAAACCGAGGTTCAGAGTAAGGGGGAGGGTAGGTGTTGGGAAGCCTACTAAGGACACCCAACCCCGCCCGCACTTAGCGGCCTCTACTAAGACATCGTTCGTGTTCGTGTACGCGCGCTAGTAAATTGATTAAATGATATGCAAACAGCGTTTTCGGCTAAACATGCGAATTACGTGAGAACTACGTCGTTTTAATGCATCTTGATTCACGTCAAAGTGATTTAGCATGTGATGTTCATTTAAATAAATAAATGGCAAACATCAAAAATAGAAAACTCGTAAATAAATTACAAATTACACGGGCGGAATACAACCCGGAATTCACAATACAACGAGCAATAAAATAGAATAATCGAATTTAGCAAACGGTAAATATTAACTATAAACTGACCCGTAAATAGTAAATATAAGCTAGACTGTAAATTGAATAAATGGACGAACTTCGATTAAATACACATTATATTGTGTACTAAATGGAGGACGGAGATATGGGACCTAAACGCGGTGCTAGCCCGATCCCGAAACTCGATGCCTTGTCCCGACTTATCATATCGAAAAATTGGTGTCTAAATTAGTCATGTATCGGATACGACTAAAGGGTCGTCGACATAAGACTAATTGTGAAAGACATCGATCAAAGTCGTTTAAGTGAAATGATATGCATGAGTTTTGGAAAATAGGATCACGTCATTGACTTTTCACGCGACGACTAAGTCGTAAAAAGAGACGAGGCTCGGATGATGAAATAAAGCGCTCGACTTGCCTGGACAAAGGAATCCACTCGACCGAGTTATGGCAAGGACTCGATCGAGTGAGCCTTTGAAGGATCTATTGGCCGATTTTTGGGGTGCTACTCGATCGAGTGGGCTTGTGCACTCGATCGAGTGCCCTCTGTACGGGTGTTTAATTTGTGCTTTGAAACGACCCATTTTGTAGCTTTTATGTTTTTGAATCGAGATGCAATTACGCTAAATATAAATATTGTCCAATTTATATTAGTTTAAATCTCGATGGCTCGTCATACTCGACATTCGATTATAGAACCGACATCTAGTATTTAGAGCGAATTTGCAAAATTGAGTTTGATCGGGCTAGAACAAATATCGATTCCCTCCGCGTCATAATGTCGTAATCAATCCTTTCGGATCGTGTGACAATTAATTCGGCGTCAATGGGTTTCGTCCTAATCCGATTTGTCGATGATTCTTATAGAATAATATTTTGAAAGAAATGTGGTCGGACATATTTAACGACGAATCTCCACGATCTATTACGCCCTTAAGTGTTTAGGGCGGCGCACCTCGAAGGGCGCCACCTCCAATACGACTTGTAAAGGGATTAAATAGACTTTAGGCGGAATTCGTAATTAAACATATTCGACCCAAAAATTCGACCGTCGTTGCAAACTTAAGTCCTCGGCATTTTAATATCGTAATTTGGCTTTATGGTCTACGATCATTAATTTAGCCTCAACGAACGTTGCTCGGATCATTTTGAAAATAGTTTTGTTAAATAATTATACACTGTATTATATAAGACGGAATATAAACGGTAAATAAAATGTTAGGTGTTAGAGTACCTAAATAAAATGTTAGATTGCGATAAAAAAAATGTTAGTAGCAAAATTAAAATGTTAGTGTTAGTAGTAGTAGTACTACTACTACTACTACTACTAATAATAATAATAATAATAATATAATAATAATAATAATAATAATAATAATAATAATAATAATAATAATAATAATAATAATACTACTAATAATAATAATAATAATAATAATAATAATAATAATAATAATAATAATAATAATAATAATAATAATAATAATAATAGTACTGCCGATTTGCAAGCTAAGCTGCTTCGTCCCTCCGAGATCCGCGCCCCTGGATTTGCCTTTGAGTCCGCCTTGAGTGGTTTTGTTGAGGCTATTGGTTCTGACTTCTTGAGTAACCCCTCTGAGATCGCTGCCCCAAAACTTATGAAGAAATTGGCAGATATATATTTCACGAGGGTTGCTACAACAGCGGAATCTGTTTTCGCCTTGACCCCTCGACAGGTTGCCCTGTGGAAATCTCAGCAGGGGGACCATTCTTCTGACTGGCTGAGGGCTGTCCCTATTACCGGGTTTGGGCAAACCATGAACGCTCGGACATATCGCAGTGTGCTTAGTTACCGCCTTGGAGTCCCTTTGTTCCCGCTTTCTGGGACTTGCTCTTCCTGCTCCAGGGGCCTCAGAGACGATATTTTTGGAGATCACGCGGTTTCCTGTGCTGGTACTGTGGGGATTAAACATCGCCATAACCTTGTCCGTGACACACTATTGGATATTTGCTTCCGGAAGGGGATCTCTGCAGGCAAGGAGGTGGAGATTGGCCTCTGCGACGATGACGACAAGCCCTTGCGACCAGCCGATCTTCTGCTCTACTCGTGGGACATGGGGCGCGATGTTTGTGTTGATCTGACCGGGTCCTCGCCCTTGACTCAGTCTGGCCTTACCGCTTTTGAGCCCGGACGGGTCGTCGCTGATGCTGCCCGTCGTAAGTGTGCCAAGTATCAGGCACGCTGCACGGCGATCGGGTATGGTTTCTTACCTTTCTCCTTCTCTTCTCTCGGCGAGCTCGACACGGAGGCTGTCTCTCTGCTCCAGCGGATTCGGAAATTCGCTATGTCTCAGGATGCTGGAGCGCGTGCCGCAGTTCACATTTTCACCAGGATTAGTTTTGCTATCGCTAAGGGAGTGGGGGCCCAGATTGTATCTCGGCTCCCCTCTAACTTCTTGTAATTTATTTTGGTGTTTAATGCAAGTTTCGTTTTATAATAATAATAATAATAATAATAATAATAATAATAATAATAATAATAATAAGGAGAAGATTGGCATAGGCGAGCTCAACATCCGTTGGTGTCGTAAGAAGATTTCTGATGGTCATTACACGGCCGCCGTTCGTGTTCTTTCTTCGTCCGGTGTAGCTCCGTACACTGATGCCACCCTCCGGGCCCTCCAGGATAAGCACCCAGCTGCTCTCCCACCTGCCCTCCCGTCTGAGCCTTTTGGTGACTGTCTTGATGCGCCAATGTCTGTTGTTTTGGACATGATTCGGAGTTTCCCCCGGGGCACGTCTTGTGGGAGGGATGGGTTTCGGGCCCAACATTTGCTGGATTGTTTGAGTGGTGCTGTTATTGCCATTTCTGATGATTTGATTGCCTCTATCGCTCGGGTGGTCAACCTTTTTCTCGCTGGGAAGTGTCCGCAGGTGTTAGGTGAGTACATTGCCAGTGCCCCGCTCACCCCGCTCGTTAAGCCGGGGGGAGGGGTTCGTCCTATTGCTGTGGGTACTATCTGGAGGCGCCTTGTTTCCAAGGTTGGTGCTTACTTGGTTGGCCCATCTTTGGTTGGCTATTTTGAGGGCCTTCAATTCGGGGTAGGTGTTTCTAGCGGGGGTGAAGCTATTCTGCATTCCTTGAACCGCCTGGTAGAGGATCGTGGTGCTGATGTGGGCCTCTCCATGCTACTTTTCGATTTCCAGAATGCCTTTAACTTGGTTGACAGGGAGACTATGCTAGGGGAGGTTCGCCGTCAGTGTCCTGCCCTCTCCCATTGGGTTGAGTTTTGCTACTCCCGTCCTGCTAGGCTCTACTACGGGGAGCACTGCCTCCGCTCTTGCCAGGGGGTCCAACAGGGGGACCCCTTAGGCCCTCTCCTTTTCTCCCTGGTTTTGCATCCCCTGGTTTGAAGGATCAGGGACTCTTTCGATCTTTCTTTCCAGGCTTGGTACCTCGATGATGGTACTATTGTCGGGGATACGCTTATTGTGGGGAAGGTCCTCCAAATGATTATGGATGAGGGTCCCCGTTCTGGCCTCCATCTTAACGTCACTAAAACGGAGGTTTTCTGGCCTATCGAAGACCCGAGGAGTAGGTTTGCTGGTGTTTTCCCCTCCGCTATTGCCAGACCCTCGAATGGTGTTAAGGTCCTGGGAGGGCCGGTCAGCGTGTGCCCGGCTTTCAGTGGTGCTCTTGTCTCAAAGAGGGTTGCCCGTACTATAGAGCTCATGGACCTGGTTGCTACGATTGAAGACCCCCAGTGTGAGTTACTTCTTCTCTGGGCGTGCACAGGTATTTCTAAGTTATACTTTGCCTTACGCACTTGCTCTCCCCGTGCTTTTGGGTCGGCCCACCTTTCTTTCGACACTGCGCTCCGTTCTAGTCTTGAGCGTATTGTCACGGCGTCCGGGCCCGGTTTTGGGGAGTGGCAGTGGCGGCTGGCCACCCTCCCCTTTTCCCTAGGGGGGCTCGGTGTCTTTGCCGCCTCTGATGCCCTGCACTTTGCCTTCCTTGCTTCTCGCCTCCAGTCTGCCGATTTGCAAACTAAGCTGCTTCGTCCCTTCGAGATCCGCGCCCCTGGATTTGCCTTTGAGTCCGCCTTGGTTTTGTTGAGGCTACTGGTTCTGACTTCTTGAGTAACCCCTCTGAGATCGCTGCCCCAAAACTTATGAAGAAATTGGCAGATATATATTTCACGAGGGTTGCTACAGCAGCGGAATCTGTTTTCGCCTTGACCCCTCGACAGGTTGCCCTGTGGAAATCTCAGCAGGGGGACCATTCTTCTGACTGGCTGAGGGCTGTCCCTATTATCGGGCTTGGGCAAACCATGAGCGGTCGGACATATCGCAGTGTGCTTAGTTACCGCCTTCGAGTCCCTTTGTTCCCGCTTTCTGGGACTTGCTATTTCTGCTCCAGGGGCCTCAGAGACGATATTTTTGGAGATTACGCGGTTTCCTGTGCTGGTACTGTGGGGACTAAACATCGCCATAACCTTGTCCGTGACACACTGTTGGATATTTGCTTCCGGACGGGGATCTCTGCAGGCAAGGAAGTGGAGATTGGCCTCTGCGACGATGACGACAAGCCCTTGCGACCAGCCGATCTTCTGCTCTACTCGTGGGACATGGGGCGCGATGTTTGTGTTGATCTATCTGACCGGGTCCTCGCCCTTGACTCAGTCTGGCCTTACCGCTTTTGAGCCCGGACGGGTCGCCGCTGATGCTGCCCGTCGTAAGTGTGCCAAGTATCAGGCACGCTGCACGGCGATCGGGTATGGTTTCTTACCTTTCTCCTTCTCCTCTCTCGGCGAGCTCGACACGGAGGCTGTCTCTCTGCTCCAGCGGATTCGGAAATTCGCTATGTCGCAGGATGCTGGAGCGCGTGCCGCAGTTCACATTTTCACCAGAATTAGTTTTGCTATCGCTAAGGGAGTGGGGGCCCAGATAGTATCTCGGCTCCCCTCTAACTTCTTGTAATTTGTTTTTGGTGTTTAATGCAAATTCCGTTTTATTAAATAATAATAATAATAATAATAATAATAATAATAATAATAATAATAATAATAATAATAATAATAATAATAATAATAATAATAATAATAATTATAATAATAATAATAATAATAATAATAATAATAATAATAATAATAATAATAATAATAATAATAATAATAATAATAATAATAATAATAATAATAATAATAATAATAATAATAATAATACATATATAATCGAAAAAGAGAAAGGAGAAAGGAGATGTCGGGATTTGAATTACACCCTCAACCTATATGCTTAAAATGGCCTCGGAAACGGACTCGTAATAGCGACGGGAGCGCGGGAGTTTCGAGATATGTAGGGTGAGTTATGGTGTGTGTCTTTGACGAGTTTTGATTTCGGGATTTTGAATATGTATGTGTGTGTATGTGTATGAGTGCCAAGAACTCAAGGGTGATGAAGGTTTGAAGGTTGAAGATGTGTAGGATGATGAATGTTGTGTGAAGTGTAGGGTTGAATGGGTGAAAAAGATGTAGGGTTTTAATGCTTAAAGTTGTGAAATGGCTTAGGGTGATGGGGTATTTATAGAATAAATACCCCGATTTAGGGCCACTCGATCGAGTGGGGCGGGTGCACTCGATCGAGTGCCCGGTTCAAGCCCGGTTTGGCCGGTTCATGGTCTTACTCGACCGAGTGGATGTGAACCACTCGATCGAGTGGATCGGGAAGGAGGGAGTGTAAATAGGGCATGATTTGTTGACTATTTTGAATTGATATTGGTTGTTGGACAAGCTTCTAGAAGTGAATCTAGCTGATTTTTTGTGTCGGATTCGTCTTTGACCGGGTTTTGACCCGATCGCCAAAAGACGGTTTTATTTCCGGTGTCGGTTTTGGCCCAAATTAGTCTCATTTTATTGGAAACAACCCACTGGGCCTGGATTTGAGGTCGGTTTTGAGAGATTTGTACTCCGCTAAAAGCCCACGTCGGATACTATTGATTCCGAGTCCGTATTCGAGCGTATTAAGTCATGTTTACGTCCGATCATCATCGAGTGTTTTGTCGGGAACTGCTATAGACACTAGCAGGCAAAATGCGGGTGTCTACACAAACCAAGTCAAAAAAGAAAAAGAAAAAGAAAGAAAGAAAAGAAAGAAGAAAAATAAAAGGCACAACAAATCAAAAACAAAATACAAAAGAAGAAAATGAAATGGCATAGCAAATCAAAAGCAAAATACAAAAGAAAAATGCCAAATAAAATCATCTCACAAAATATTCTCACCCCCTCAAAAATAAGCCTTTTACTGACTGTTATCGTGAAGAGCCTACCAAGGGACTGAGTCCCTAGGAAGGATGATAGCGATAATGGTCGGTCTTCCCTCATTTTGCAACCTTTATCCACCTTTTTACTTGGACTAGTTAGGCAATTTTTTTAGCATGGGACGACCCTCTTGGCTGATCGCTAAAGGGGACGGGGTTTCACTTTACCTACAGTGTCGACTAACTCCGTGGTTCATCCTTTTTCCATCTCGCCTATCGTCCCGTAGTACGTTCTTAGAAGGTTAGGAGGACCTAGGTAAGTTACCAACGATTTTATTGCTTTGTTGTCATACTATTAGGATTTTGTCCATTTCGGTTTGTATTATTAGCTTGGGAATGTTGTCACTTGCCTTGAGTCCTTAAACGGTGTTTCTTTCACTGCTTTGTTGAGGGAAGCGGTATTTGTTTCTTCTTGGATGCAACCGATTGTTTGTTTGCTTGTTTGTTTGTTTATTTGTGTGTTTTCGTGTTCGGTTGTATCCACAATTTTGTCGCAAGTAGTAGCTAGACCTAGTTTGTCTACCATTTCAGTTGAGGCAACGTTGGTACAACTACCTCCATCAATGATTAAACTACACCATTTATCTTTAACTTGACACTTAGTATGGAATAGTTGGTCTCTTTGTTCGGTGTCATGTTGAATGGGGTTAGCATGTAGAGTACGTAGTACTAAGAGTGTGTCATAAGCCGGGGGTTCATAAGCCTCAATATTTTCCTCTTCCTCTTCCTCTTCCTCGTTAACATTGAAAACAGCCCCTATACGTTGTTCCTCTTCCCATAATTCATCCCTAACAGTGATTACTTCTCTTAAGGTCACAACTCTTTTATTTGGACAAGCGTTTTTGTAGTGACCAAACCCTTGACACTTGAAACAACGCACTTTAGAGAGACTAGTTTCAGTGGTTGTTTTGGTGGTAGATTGAGGTGGGGGTGCGGGGTTATTCTTAACAATAAGGGGTTGATTAATATTAGTAGGATTAACTCTATTACCATCATCCGTTCGAGACCAAGTATGACTCTTACTAGACTCACCCTCATGTTTTCCCTTCCCTTGTGCTTCAACTTTTAGACACAACCCACACAAGGTATCAAAATCAGAATAAGGACACAAATCAACCGTATTAGCTATACTACGATTTAACCCACGTAAGAACCTAGCCATTTTTATCTCTTCATTTTCTTCTACTTCTCCCATTAGAACCAAGTTCTCAAATTCTTCTATGTATTCACTAACACTCATTTTTCCTTGTATAAGGTTAGCAATCATTTTGTATAAGGATAACTTGTGCGTAGTTGGGACATACCTCTTACGTAGTTTACGTTTTAAGGACTCCCAAGAAGTAATCTTACCCTTTCCATTTCTGGTGCGTTGTACCTTAAGCCCTTCATACCAAAGGGAAGCCCCTTTGCTTAGCTTTAGAATGGCGTATTTGCACCTCTCTTCGTCCTCCAAATCCTTGAAGTCAAAGAGCTTCTCCATGTTTCTTTCCCATTCCAAGTAAACTTCAGGATCAGTACCACCATTGAACTCAGGAAGTTCATTTACCTTGATCTTGTCCACCGGTTCCCTTCTTGGTTGGAAGCGAGAATTTTTGGGCTGGAAGTTCTCCAACGCCTTCTTTAGTTGTTCCAGGAAGGTAGGATCTTCAAAGTTCAACACTCCTGCCATGCTTTACGTCTAATGGATGACCAAAGCTCTGATACCACTAATGATGTGAGTTGATATGAACTTTGAACAAGAATGTGAAGAATGATTAGTATACTGAAATGGAATGTAAACAAAGTAACCAAAACAGATTGAAAAGGTTAGTTTGAGGATGAATAAACCGTAATCAAGGATAGTATGCTAGGTGAAGTAGACCTATACTTCAACAAAGCGGGTGCTAAATCAAACAACGCGATTGAAGTAGCGAGTTTAGAGCTTGTAACGCGACTAACTCTAGACTTTGTCTTGTAAGCAACAAGGACGTAAAAGAAAGCTTAGCTTTACTCAGGTTTTTGATTTCAATGTTGGATGGCTTATTCATTCAAATAGATGGCTATATATAGCCTACAACAAGACCCTTAAACCGGCTGGTTAGGGTGACAAAAACAAAGCTTACACCTTATGTGAACTAGGAGCTAATAAAATGCTATGTAAACTAGGAGCTAATAACAAAGCTATGTAAACTAGGAGCTAATAACAAAGCTCTAACAAAGAGCATCAGCCACGGCACACTTGTGTGAACATGGAGCCACAAACAAAGCTTGAGGATGTGCACACTATGTGAACACAATCACCCTCAAACACCTTCATAACTTCAGTACACTTCCCATGCTTGAATGAGTGTGAACCCAAGTTAATGTCTTCATATTACCTTGATTATTTGCTCCTTTATTCAGCTCACACACGAGCTATCTCACTAATTGTAGTAGGCACACTACTAAGCTGGTAAGAGGTGCTAGTGTGGCTGAACTAAGAACAAGAGGAGCTAAGGTGACTTTATTGAACTCTTTGGTAGCTCCTTGATTCGGATCAGCTTATGACACACTCTTAGTACTACGTACTCTACATGCTAACCCCATTCAACATGACACCGAACAAAGAGACCAACTATTCCATACTAAGTGTCAAGTTAAAGATAAATGGTGTAGTTTAATCATTGATGGAGGTAGTTGTACCAACGTTGCCTCAACTGAAATGGTAGACAAACTAGGTCTAGCTACTACTAATCACCCTAACCCTTATGCACTTCATTGGTTAAACAACGGGAACAAGGTAAGGGTCACTAAACAAGTGAGGGTTGGCTTGACCATGGGTTCCTACGTTGATGAGGTTTTGTGTGATGTTATTCCTATGGATGCTTGTCACATACTATTAGGCCGTCCTTGGCAGTTTGATAGGGACGTAGTTCACCATGGGAGGAGGAATGAGTATGAATTGAGTAATAAGGGAAAGAAAATTGTACTCAAACCCATGACACCTCAAAACGTATGCAATATGTTAACCAATCGAGTCGGAAAACCCAACCTCTCAATGTTTGCTAGTAAAAATATGGGAGTACATGCTATAGAAGAGGGGGAGTTTGATGCCGTCAAGACCACTAAAGAGGAACCAGCTAAGGTTAATAGTGGTTGTGAAGGGAAACAATCTGAAGAGTGGCTAAAGAAACTAGGTGTTGACATTCCTATTAAGATACCAGCTTGTTTGGCACTTAATAGAGATCATGGATTCTTAAAGGATGAAGATGGGAAAAACAATGTCATGGCTAAGGCTTCATCTTGTCAATACACACACTCATCCACCATAGATGCAAGCACGCTTGGAATTGAGACCTTGAAGGAATATTACTCCACG
Organism: Agrostemma githago; assembly: GCA_958450325.1. Lineage (NCBI taxonomy): Eukaryota > Viridiplantae > Streptophyta > Magnoliopsida > Caryophyllales > Caryophyllaceae > Agrostemma > Agrostemma githago. The sequence continues at coordinate 31,619,786 of OY288255.1, read as the reverse complement.
GAGGCTGATATACTCACCAAGTGCAAGACTGTTACTCTTAACACTTTTGATGAGTTTGTTTTGCAGGACGATCTTCTTCCTAAAGAGAACCATTTTTGTGTCCCAAAACATCCTATTTCAGAGTGTATAACTAGAGAAGCTCGAGGAGGACCAGCTGTAGGTTATGACATAACCAGGGCCTTAGAGACGTGGAAGGAGCACTTCCTTTTGCTAAGAACACAAGGGAGTAATCTAAGCATCATGAGCAAATACTTAACAAGTCCTTTCCCAAAGAGTCCCCTCAAACCAAGAGAGTACTTGCCATCCTCCATAATGACTCACCTCAGTGTTTTGTTACACAACGGATGAAGCTGTCAAGAGAAAGACCAGATTGATGTCCCAAACAGAAGCTCCATACAAGGGAAACAACCATGGTTGCAAGATGAAGTTACTGGATAGTTATGAAGAGCATACCACGTCCAAATTGGGAGATTTTGCTCTTTATCTTGATGAGGATGACTTTTCAGAATTGAGGACAATTCCTTTTCAAGGGGGAAGAGATGATCCGAATCAAGGAGCTACCAAAGAGTTCAATAAAGTCACCTTAGCTCCTCTTGTTCTTAGTTCAGCCACACTAGCACCTCTTACCAGCTTAGTAGTGTGCCTACTACAATTAGTGAGCTAGCTCGTGTGTGAGCTGAATAAAGGAGCAAATAATCAAGGTAATATGAAGACATTAACTTGGGTTCACACTCATTCAAGCATGGGAAGTGTACTGAAGTTATGAAGGTGTTTGAGGGTGATTGTGTTCACATAGTGTGCACATCCTCAAGCTTTGTTTGTGGCTCCATGTTCACACAAGTGTGCCGTGGCTGATGCTCTTTGTTAGAGCTTTGTTATTAGCTCCTAGTTTACATAGCTTTGTTATTAGCTCCTAGTTTACATAGCATTGTTATTAGCTCCTAGTTCACATAAGGTGTAAGCTTTGTTTGTCACCCTAACCAGCCGGTTTAAGGGTCTTGTTATATAGCCATCTATTTGAATGAATAAGACATCCAATATTGAAATAAAAAACCTGAGTAAAGCTAAGCTTTCTTTTACGTCCTTGTTGCTTACAAGACAAAGTCTAGAGTTAGTCGCGTTACAAGCTCTAAACTCGCTACTTCAATCGCGTTGTTTGATTTAGCACCCGCTTTGTTGAAGTATAGGTCTACTTCACCTAGCATACTATCCTTGGTTACGGTTTATTCATCCTCAAACTAACCTTTTCAATCTGTTTTGGTTACTTTGTTTACATTCCATTTCAGTATACTAATCATTCTTCACATTCTTGTTCAAAGTTCATATCAACTCACATCAGCTAGTAACCCCCGTTTCCCTCTTTTGGTCTCCTTTTCATCCATGAACCCGACCTAGCCCTAGTTTCTTTCTTATTGATTTAATTTGCTTCCATTTGTCACTAGTTGCTTGTTTTGCCTTGTTAATTCATGTTATAGACTTTAGTTTAGTCATTAGTCAACCTTAGCCATCACCCTAGTTTAGTTTCTCTCGAACCTAGTCTTGGACCGTAGCACACCTTAGTCCGACTCATTTTTCGTCCCTGAGGATCTCGACCCGACTTACCCTTGCTACCTAGCTTAGGTTCATTGGTTATTACTTTGACCGGTAGGATAGACGACAAACACCTTCCGTCAACCATGTCACAAATGAAGATAGAAAATCCAAATTTCTCCCTTAAAGGACCGTGTGTATCAAATCCCCCAAAACCGAGACTTTACACCACAAAAGTCAATACATTACGTAATGGAACTATACGAGTACCCATATTTTACCATTCCAATCTGCATAAACATATATCTATTATACCGAGGAGGATTAACAAGAGATATTCACTCCTACCCCATATCGACAACAACCAAGTTGTTACTCTATACAAACTTAAGACAATCGAAAAAAAAAAGTTGGATTTTTAACTACCAAATCAGAGAGAGAATTTTAGAGAGAGAAAGCTCTAGGCAGCTGCTTGCTTTGTTTTGCAATGGCTAAGCACAAGAAGCAGATGTCTAGATCTAATAGTAGCAAGGCACATAAATCAAATAATAATTCATCATTTAATAACAAAAAATATAGTAATAATACGGCTCATAATACAAATCCACGAACTGGAAAGAACACACAGCAGCTGAACCAATCTGACGAAGAAAATGAATCTGAGCTGGAGGCTGAAGGCTGAAGGCTGAAGGCAGTCAAGCAGCTCAAGGGCGGTCGATGGAGGAGGTGATTCTGAATGTATTGGAGGAGTAGGGGGAGCAGCAGTGGAATACTGTAGCACGAAGAGAAGCGGCAACTGGTAATTCTCTTGTGCTTACTCATGAAGATGTTCAAGCTGAGCTTGATTACTGGTCTAAAGTGGTTATGTGTTATGTACTTGGTGCAAACCCCCCCTTGGTTTGTGCTTAGTGGTTTTTTGCGTCGAAAATGGAAGCAATATGAGATCGAACAAATTTCATTTCAACCTAATGGGATATGTGTGGTCCGTTTCAAAACTGAAGAAAGAAAGCAGGAGGTACTAAGGGAAGGGTTTCTTTTCTTTGATAACAAGCCTGTGGTTGTTAAGGATTGGAACCCAAATCTTAAACTGGAAAAATCTGATGTTGCTTCTGTGCCAATATGGATCCGATTCTACAACCTGCCTATGAAGTTCTGGGGCAAAGCTTTACTCAAAATTGCAGGGTTGGTGGGGAAGGCAATACGGACGGATACTGCTACTATGGAGAAGTCTTTTTTAGGCTATGCTCGGGTCTTAGTTGAGGTCCCTTTTGATACCCAGTTACCTGATATTGTTAAATTTCAGGACGAGTTGGACATTAGTCATACACAAATTGTACACTATGAGTGGAAGCCAATCAAGTGCAAAATCTGCCAGGGGATAGGACATGATGAGATATTGTGTTATAAGAAGAAAGTGGAGAAAAAGGCTGGGAAGAGGAAGGTGTGGAGGGCCGTTGCAGCAGTAGCAGGCCCTGTTGAGGCACCAGATAATGGGCAAGGGACTTTGCAAATCATAAGGGAAGATGAAACACTAAAAACCCCGATGCCTACACAAGTGGGGAACAATAGTATTACACCTGGGAAGGTTATTACTAAGGTTACTCAACAAGACAGAGGAGGAATCAGATTTGGTGGCAAATCATTCTTTGAGGTGCTTACTTCTTCAATCCATATGAATAGTTCAGGTGAGATGTTTGGAGGTGTGGAGGGTGATGGTTGTAATGACTAGCATTGGGTTTTGGAACATGAGGGGAATAAATGGTCCTAATAAGCAGAAAGATCTTAATTGGTTTTTGCATAAGAATAATATAGGACTTTTCGGAATAATGGAAACCCGGGTTAGATTGGGGCTATTAATAAAGTGTTTAGTGGTATTGGTGTCAATTGGAAGCTAATTACTAATACGCATTCAAATGAAGGAGGTAGAGTGTGGGTAATGTGGGATCCCATGGTTTATGATATTCATATTGTGGCCAAGGAGGACCAGGTTATTCATGTGCAGGTTCATTTACTTGTGAATGATAATCGATGGAATATGTCTTTCGTATATGGTTACAATAGAGGCAGTGAACGTAGGGGGTTGTGGGACTCAATCAGGCAGTTTAGGAGGGTGTCTCAGGGGCCCTGGATTATGGTAGGGGATTTCAATAATGTCCTCCATTTTGATGAGAGAATTGGCAGTGATGTAACGCAGGCTGAGGTTGAGGATTTTCGCAGATGTGTAGATGACTGTGGGATGGAGGATCTACCAGCCACAGGAGCATTTTTTACTTGGAATAACAAACATGAGGAAGGAATCCGAAGGTTTAGCCGTATTGATAGAGCAATGGCTAATGATGCTTGGATAAGGAGTATGCCTGTCTGTTGTGTCCAGTTTATGCCTGAGGATCTATATGATCACTCCCCTTGTGTGATTAAGATAATGAATGATGATTTGAGAAGGAATAGAAGTTTTAAATATTACAATATGTGGGGTAAGGATGCTGAGTTTGAGAAGATTGTGAGGAATACGTGGAATCAGATTATTCCAGGGACCATGATGTTTAAGTTGGCTAGAAAACTCAAGTTACTTAAACATCCCCTGAGAATTCTCAACAAAGGTTTTGCAAATATAGAGAATGCAGCCCAGGTTGCTTTCCTGGCACTGCAGCAAGCGCAGATGAGAATGCACAGCTTCCCTCTGAATAAGCAGTACCAGGCTGAGGAGGTGGAGTTGGCAAAAGGGTACAGAGAACTAGAGAGGGCTCGAATCAGTTTTTTGGCGCAGCGAGCGAAAGTTAATTGGGCTTTGGATGGAGATGACAACACCAAGTATTTCCACTCTACTATTAAAGCGAGGAGAAGCAGGAATAGAGTGTTTTTGATACAGGATAGACATGGCAGGATGTGCAATGAGTCGGATAGTGTTGAGAAGGCATTCCTTGATTATTATGAGGACTTATTGGGCACATCCAGACCTACAGTACCTATTAGCACACAAGTAGTTCAGCGGGGGAAAGTAGTGCAGCAAGATCAGTGGGAAGGGTTGCTTAAACCAGTATCAGATGATGAAGTGAAGCAGGCTTTATGGGGCATTCCTGAGATTAAAGCCCCCGGCCCTGATGGGTACTCAAGTGGGTTTTTTAAGGATGGTTTTCACATAGTGGGTGCTGATTTCATCTTGGCGGTGAAAGAATTCTTTCACATGGGCAGGTTGTTGAAACAAATTAATGCAACTATCATTACACTGATTCCTAAAAAGGACAGGCCTGTATCTGTTGCTGATTTCAGACCGATAGCGTGTTGTAATGTTCTGTATAAGTGCATCACCAAACTGATATGTAATAGGCTTATGGAGGTACTCCCATCCTTGGTTAGTCAGAATCAAAGTGCGTTCATTAAAGGGAGAGATATAGTGGACAACATATTGATATGTCAGGACATGGTTCGGTTATACAATAGGAAAGGATGCTCTCCGAGGTGTATGATGAAGGTGGATCTTAAGAAGGCTTACGATTCTATTGAGTGGTCTTTCCTTAGACAGATGCTTGAAGCCTTGCAGTTTCCACAAAAATTGATAGGATGGATCATGGAATGTGTGTGCTCTCCTTCTTATACTTTAGCCCTTAATGGGACCTTATTTGGATACTTTCAGGGAAGGTGAGGTATCAGACAGGGAGATCCTATGCCCCCCCTCCTCTTCACGCTGTGTATGGAGTATTTTATGCGGCTTATGGATGTGGTGACATTACAAACAGGTTTTAGATATCACTCACTTTGCAATCGTATTAAATTGTCTCATCTGTGCTTTGCGGATGACCTGCTGGTTTTCTGTTATGCAAATGTGGAGTCTGTGAGTATTGTTAGCAACACCTTTGGTTGGTTTACACAGTGCTCTGGGATGGAGGTTAATAAGCATAAGTCTGATATAGTTATTAATGGTGTGAGTGGTCATATGAAACAAAGAATTTTTGCAGAAGTCTGGATTTAATTAGGGAAGCCTTTCTTTTAAGTATTTAGGGGTACCTATCTCCTATAAGAGACTCTCTTCTAAAGATTGCTCAGTCTGGGTGGATAAGATGGTCAGTAAGATTAGAGGGTGGGGAGCTAGAAGACTAAGCTATGCTGGCAGATTAACGTTAGTCAAAGCTGTACTGTCTCATATTCACTCGTATTGGTGTAGGATTTTTCTGCTTCCAAGTGGGGTTATCAAGAGAATTGAGTGTATATGAAGGAATTACCTTTGGAGTGGGGAGGATAGCTACCATAAAGTGCCTTTAATGGCTTGGGAGAAGTGTTGTAGGGAGAAGAAAGTGGGGGGTCTAGGCATTTTGAATGCTGGAATGTGGAATATGGCTAATATTGGCAAATATAATTGGTGGATCCATGAGAAGAAAGATCATTTATGGATTAAATGGGTTGATGCAATTTATTTAAAAGGGAGAAATTGGAACACATATCAGCCTTCTCAAGCTACTAGTTGGTATTGGAGGAGGATATGCTCTATTAGGAACAAGTTTGCTCCTTCTATGAGTGAGTGGGATGAAACGGGTTATACTGTGTGATGTGAGTTAGAAAGAACTTTGACCAAGTGATTTGGTGATTGATAGTAGATCGAAATGAATGAAATAAAGTAACGAAATCAGAATGGAAAAGTTGTCGTAAGGGATGATAGAACGTAACCAAGGATAGTGTGCTAAGTGAGATAGACCTATATCTCAACTAAGCGGGTCGCTAATTCAAACACTCGATTGAAATAGCGAGTATAGAGCTTGTGACGCGACTAACTCTAATACTTTGTCTTGTGAACTACAAAGACGGAAAGAAAAAGCAAAGCTTATCTCAGATTTGTTTGATGAAAGTTGAATGATTTATGCATCTAATGGGTGGCTATTTATAGCCTACAAAAGGACCCAAAGAGAGGCCAACCAGAATAGTCAAGCCTCTTAAAGTGGGTGATACAAACAAAGTAAGGGAAAAGAACTTAGACAACTAGATACAATGAATAACTGTGAACACTAGCAGCCACTATTTTGCTCCAATTCAGATGCAATGCTTCTTTGTTTGCTTTAGTAGGCTGGTGTGTTTTTGCACTTGGTTAATGCATCTTCTAGTCTTGAAAGCAATTAATCCCATTGCTGATTATTTGAACTTAGAAATTGTATTAGAGCAATGTATCCACTAGCTCTTTTATTGAAAGTCGATAGAAAAGAAACAGTCCCGTCAAATAAATAACTTATGCGAAATTTCCATGCACAGCTGACTTGTTCGGACCATAACTTTGTCAATACTTGTTCAATGAGCCTTCACGAATAGTCATTGGAAAGATAAGCTCGAAATCTATCTCCTCCATTTTGAATGCCTACAATTTTTCAAGTATAACTTGAGATATGGACCGATCAAAACAACACTGCAAACTGAACTCGCATCACTATGAGGAATGGTTATAAGTGGCTCCAGGGGCAGGGGGAAAAAGCTTTGTGGTTTCCACTGATTTGGTGTAGGATGGCCGTTCCGAAGCATTCGTTTATAGGATGGTTATTTGCCAACCATAGACTTATGACTAAGGATAGACTATTACGGTTTGGCTTCTTGCAGGATGATACGTGCCTACTGTGTGGAACTGAACCTGAAACGGAAATGCATCTTTTCTTTGAGTGTGAGTACTGCAGGAGGTGCCTTGGGCTGCTGCAGGAGTAGATTGGCAGCAGGTTCCCCACTCATGATATTATAGACTGGTGCATTAGTTGGCGGACGAAATCTGGGTTGAGGAAGCAGGTTGTTTTTAGTGCTGTTCTCGCTTGTATATACAGGATTTGGCAGGAGAGAAATGTATGCAGGGTGGACATGCGTGTGGTCAGGCCTGAGGTTCTAATTGCTGATGTGCGAAGAATGGTGATTGAGAGAGTATCAGCCCGTATACCGCTGATCAATAGTAGGGGTGCTGCAAATTGGTTTAATCAATGTGGAATCATAAGATAGAAGTATACTGTAAAGTGTCGTTATATGTGTTGATAATTTGGTCTTGGTGATGTACTTAAAAACTCTTTGATGATATTCAATATATTCACATTTTACCAAAAAAAAAACTTAAGACAATCGAATTGATTATCTCTTAACATTGTCATAACATATATGATCAATCTTTTACAACCTCTTAATATTAAACCATATTAAGAATTCAATTCACCTATCAAAACATGTCAATGTCTAAATAAACATCTTAAAACCAAAGATGTGAAATAAGCCAAGACATTACTACCCATGTTTAAGATAATACTTAACTTTGTTACAAATATTAATTTATAACCTTCATGATCATATAACATTATACTCCGTATAACATTGGTCAAAGACCAAAAGGCAAATGTAAATACAAGACAAATATCCAAAGCATGGAAACAATAGTATAACTATACTATCAAGGACAATAGAAATGATACATAAATACAACACTTAATATTATACCATATTAAGAAGTTTAACCCACCACAAGCATGCCTTAATTTGAAAAATCAAACATTTACATTCAAGACATAAAATAAACCAGGCTTTGAATTGCTCTAAATCGGGCTTTAACCCTGGTGAAGACTTAACGAATACCAAAACAAGAGCAAATCAACCAAACTTGTAAACTGGGGACGTGTCTATAAGGACACAAAAACAAGGAAACACTACGACCAGCACACCACCAAAGTTTGCATGAATATCATGAGTCATGATCCACTCAAGGCAAAATAATCATATTATAAAGTAATAATAATGATTAGGAAGAAGAATAACCAACCCAATGAACACAAACAAATGCACAGCATCACACTCGCAAACATTCAGGTTCATTGACAAAACAAACTGTAAGAGAAAAAGGCGTAACAATGAAGGAGAGGAAAACTAAAATCAAACCGATGGCAACAGAGGAGACCGAGATAGGCAGCTGGCAACTAAAGACCAAGAAAGGCAGCAGGCAACTGAAAAGGGACAGGCAACCGAACAGGACTGGTATAAAACCGAGGTGGACAGGAGACCGAGGCAATAGGCATCAAACGGACAGATAGTGACTCAGAATTAGTGTAGACCGAGAAGCAGGCAGGAGAGAAACCGAATTGAAGGTGCTGTGTCGTGGTACCCGCCACTGACTTGAAAACTATTACGGCTCGACCGTGGTGGTTATCGATTCGTATAGATAGTTTCCCAAGGTGAACAAAGCAGCTACCTGACCCGACCACTCGAGGCAAGGAGCTTTGGAAAAACACAATCTTAACCCAGAAATTAGAGAGGAGAGATAGGAGTGTAGAGAATGATTTTGTTTGTGTTGCGTGTTTGCTGTATTGTTACTGTGGGTTTTGATATAACATGAGGCAGAAGAAGTGCACTATTTATACACCAATTTGTGCACAGGAGGAGCCAAAAAATGAATTAAGAGGGGTCTTAATTCAGGTCATCAATGGGCAATAAACAGCATTGAAGAAGATGGATACTATAACAGTCATATTTGACTGAATGAATCGGGACAAGCTATTGAATTTGGACGATCCAACACACAAAAAAAAGAAAGAACCCAAACCCGAGCCAAGTCGGGTCGACGCGCGGGGTAAAGGCCTAATCCATTACTCTTCACAAAATATCCACTTATCACACAATTGAGAATTAGGGAGGAATAAGACTATATAAACAAGTATAAACTTTCTCCCACTACCGATGTGGGAGAGGCAAAAGACCAAGTTGGCTTTTCAAGCCTTTACTACCAATAATTCCCCACAAAGGCAAAGAAAAGATGAGAGAATTCTGGGTTAAGGAAGGATTGGATACTTAGGTATCAATGTCTTTCGACTTGAATTGACATATTAGTGAAAATGAGGCAACAACTTACTTTCAACTAAGAGAATATCTTTCGATTTGAATTCCTTATTGATTTTCGGTTGAGACCCTCACAACACATATCATACCTTCAAATTGTGCTTGTTCCGCTATTTCAATGTGCAACGCTTTTACAAGACCATGCGTTTACCTTGGTATAACAAGTGTTTTAGTAAGACTTTTCATAGTGAAACATAGACGGCGGCCAAACCATCTCACCCATATAGGTGGTTCAAGTACTTCTCAATAGTACTTCTCACTAGAACCATTAAGGACGTAGGAGTCCATCCTGTAAAACAAAGTCGCAAATCCATCAAGTGCTTCTCAAACAGCACCACCATAAGGCTATGGATTAAATGTCATAGAAATAGTCTTTGGTTCATATCAAATCATACACTGTTTTGACTTAAGAACCTAAGTCCCATTCCCCTCGACAATTCACGGACTACTCTCTGTGGCAATCCTTTTGTAAAGAGATCGGTAAGGTTGCTTTCGGACCTCACATAGTCCACAGCAATTACTCCATTTTTCAGAAATTGTTTAACCACACCATGCCTGATTCGAATATGTCTTTTCTTGTCATTGTAGACATCATTCTTAGCAACACCAATCGCTGCTTGTGAATCACAGTGCAAGGAGACTGGTGCAACCTGTCCTCCCCACAACGGCATGTCTGCTAGCAAGTTTCTCAGCCACTCTGCCTCTTGTCCTGCCAATTCAAGAGCAATAAACTCAGATTCCATAGTGGAGGTTGCTATACAAGTCTGCTTTGAAGACTTCCACGAGATAGCACCTCCAACTATGGTAAACACATAACCACTAGTTGAACTGATTTCTTGATTACTATTGATCCAGTTAGCATCACTGTAACCTTCTAACACAGCAGGGTACGTACCATAATGCAGGCATAGATCACTAGTACCTTTCAGATATCGTAGTAAACGACTCAAAGCAGTCAAATGTTCACTATTGGGGTTATGAGTATATCTACTGAGCCTACTTACAGCATAAGCAATATCAGGTCGAGTGCAGTTCATGAGAAACATTACACTTCCTATGATTTTAGCATATTCTTCTTGGGAGACACTTTTGCCCAAGTTTTTACACAGATGAACACTAGGATCATAGGGAGTTCTAGCAGGCTCAACATCAAAGTGGTCAAATTTTCTCAACACCTTTTCCACATAATGAGACTGACTTAGGGCGATTCCATTAGAGTTTTGGATAATCTTAACTCCTAGGATAATGTCAGCTTTCCCTAAATCTTTCATCTCAAACTGTGATGACAAGAACTGTTTGGTTTTATTTACGACAAATAAATTCTTACCAATTATTAACATGTCATCAACATACAGGCAAATAATCACACAATCTGATCCAAACATCTTTGAATACACACATGAATCAGAATTATTGGTAATGTAGCCATCTTTAATCAAGGTATTGTGAAATTTTTCATACCACTGTTTGGGTGCTTGTTTCAGACCGTATAGTGATTTTCTTAGTTTACACACTTTACTCTCTTGACCTTTAACCACAAACCCCTTGGGTTGTGACATGTAGATCTCTTCCTTTAAGTCTCCATTCAAAAAAGCTGTTTTTACATCCATCTGATGTATTACAAGATTATGAATAGCAGCTAAAGCGATTAGAGTTCTAATGGTGGAAATTTTGGTCACAGGTGAGTAAGTATCAAAGTAATCAATATCTTTCTTTTGTGTAAACCCTCTTACCACAAGTCTAGCCTTGAACCTTTCTATTGTACCATCGGGTCTAAGTTTCTTTTTAAATAACCATTTACTAGAAATCGGCTTACACCCTTTAGGTAAATCAGTTAACTCCCATGTTTGATTTGAAACAATAGAGTCTAGTTCACTTTTAATGGCCTCTTTCCAAAAGTTAGCATCAATAGACCTCATAGCCTCATTATAGGTTTTTGGATCTTCTTAAAAAGGCAGAAACAAACTCATCACTCGTGCAAAAATCACATGCATTTTCAGTTAAGAAAGTTGTAATAAAATCATCGCCGAAATCTTTCTCAATTCTAGGCCTTTTACTCCTAGAATGATCAACAGAGGTACTACTCCTAGCATGCATGGAACTATTAGCAGGATTAACAGGCAATTCAGGCAATGATGCAACATCTTTCTTTAATGGGAGAACATGCTCAAAAAATTCAGCATCTCTAGCTTCAGAAATAGATCGATCACTTAGAGACATAAATCTATATGCAGCACTATTTTGAGCATATCCAATGAAAACACAATCATAGGTTTTAGGTCCTATAGTAGGCCTCCTAAAATTAGGTAAAACCACTTTAGCTAAACACCCCCACGCTCTCATGAAACTAAGGTTGGGAGCATAACCCTTCCACAACTCGTAGGGTGTCTTGTTTAGTTTCTTATGAGGTACCCTATTAAGAATATGACAGGCAGACAAAACTGCTTTCCCCCACATGTCGTCGGAAAGGCCAGAACTTAAAAGCATGGCATTCATCATTTCCTTTAATGTTCTGTTTTTACGTTCAGCTACTCCATTTGATTGGGGTGTGTAAGGTGGACTTTTCTCATGAATTAGACCATATTTCTCACAAAAGTCTACTAAATAATTAGAGCCATATTCACCACCCCTATCGGACCTAACTCTTTTAATCTTCTTATCGAGTTGATTTTCTACCTCGTTTTTAAACTTTACAAACATATCCTTAGCTTCACTTTTATGTGTAAGTAAATACACTTTAGTGTACCTAGAACAATCATCTATAAAAGTGACATAGTAATGTTTGCCTCCTCTGCTCATAGTACTTTTAAAATCTGCTAGGTCGGTGTGAATTAACTATAGAAGGTCAGTATGTCTAGTCTTAACAGGTTTATTTGGCTTTTTATCAAATTTAGCCTCTACACAACTAGGACATTTTGTAAACACTTCTGAGGATAAAGACGGGATAAGCGACATTTATTTGAGTTTTTTAATAGACTCAACATTCACATGACCTAGTCTACCATGCCACACATCAATAGACTCAGCAATATAAACAGAAGGAGAAGCTTTATTAATGGAAGAAATATCAACGTTCAACACAAACAGACCCCCACTCAGATAGCTCTTGCCCACAAAGTCTCCATTGCGAGACATTGCAACCTTGTCAGCCTCAAAAACAAGTTTCACACCAACTTTGTTAAGTAAGGCACCAGACACTAGGTTTCTACGCAACGAAGGAACATACAAAACATTACTAAGGGCAAGAGTCTTCCCTGAGGTGAGTTTAAGGAACACCTTGCCTTTTCCTGTGATGACAGCGGAGGAAGAGTTACCCATGTAGACGCATTCACCATCATCTACAGCTTCAAACTCGGCAAACAGCTCCTTGTTAGCACAAAGATGCCTTGAAGCTCCAGTATCCAGAATCCAGTCACTAGCATTTGCCACCAGATTTGCCTCAACCACGACAGCAGCAATGATGTCGTCTGTTTCAGGAAGATTAGCTTGACCAGCATGACCACCTTTTTTCTGAGGGCATTGATAAGCTTTGTGACCTGGTTGACCACATACAAAGCACACCAGATTAGTATTTGGTTTCTGAATTTCTGGAACGGCCTTGGTGTATTTCCCCTGATTTTGTTTGTTTTTGTTCCCCTGATCCTTGCCTTCACCACCCTTAGTATTTCCCTTGTTCCCCTTGTTTCCCTTATTTCCCTTTTTGTTCTCTCCCTTAGAAGACCCATCGGTTTCAACGAGATTAGCTTTAACGGGATTAAGGGGCAGACTAAGAGATTTATCTTTTAGACGATTGGCCTCCTCGGTTCTCATATGGATAACTAACTCTTGGAGTGACAAATCTTTCTTTTTGTGTTTCAGTTGATTTCTATAATCGCTCCAAGAACAGGGGAATTTTTCCAACAAAACATTAGCAAGAAAAACTTCATCTAACTTCATCCCTTCATTAACAACATCGCTACATAAATTTTCGTAGACATGGACTTGATCCATAATAGGTTTATCGTCAACCATTTGAAAATTTAGCCATTGACCCACCACATATTTCTTTTTCCCAGCATCGTCAGCCCCATATTTTTTCTCCAACGACTCCCAAATAAATTTGGCTAACTTACGGACCATAAATAAGTCAAACAGAGTATTAGTCATATGATTGAGTATGTGACACCTAGCCGTTTTATTATCCTTCTCATATTTCTTGACTAACTCATTTTTATTTATGAAAGAAATTAAAGGTGGAGTAGCCTTGGTGGCGTTGTTAATGGACATAGGAATAGGAGGATCGTTAAACAAAACGTAATCGACCTCCAACTGTTCAAAAAATGTTAATAATTTTTGCGACCAACGTCTATAATTGTTGCCATCAAGCGGCTCCAATTTTGACAGGTCAGGAATGGTTTTTGACAAAATCGACATTGTTACGGTAAATTAATAGTTTTCAAATTGTTAGAGAAAAAGGTGTAACAATGAAGGAGAGGAAAACTAAAATCAAACCGATGGGAGAACAAAACCGATGGCAACAGAGGAGACCGATATAGGCAGCTAGCAACTAAAGACCAAGAAAGGCAGCAGGCAACTGAAAAGGGACAGGCAACCGAACAGGACTGGTATAAAACCGAGGTGGACAGGAGATCGAGGCAATAGGCATCAAATGGACAGATAGTGACTCAGAATTACTGTAGACCGAGAAGCAGGCAGGAGAGAAACCGAATTGAAGGTGCTGTGTCGTGGTACCCGCCACTGACTTGAAAACTATTACGACTCGACCGTGGTGGTTATCGACTCGTACCGATAGTTTCCCAAGGTGAACACAGCAGCTACCTGACCCGATCACTCGAGGCAAAGAGCTTTGGAAAAACACAATCTTAACCCAGAAATTAGAGAGGAGAGATAGGAGTGTAGAGAATGATTTTGTTTGTGTTGTGTGTTTGCTGTATTGTTACTGTGGGTTTTGATATACCACGAGGCAGAAGAAGTGCACTATTTATACACCAATTTGTGCACAGGAGGAGCCAAAAAATGAATTAAGAGGGGTCTTAATTCAGGTCATCAATGGGCAATAAACAGCAGTGAAGAAGATGGATACTATATCAGTCATATTTGACTGAATGAATCGGGACAAGCTACTGAATCTGGACGATCCAACACACACAAAAAAGAAAGAACCCAAACCCGAGCCAAGTCGGGTCGACGCGCGGGGTAAAGGCCCAATCCACTACTCTTCACAAAATATCCACTTATCACACAATTGAGAATTAGGGAGGAAGAAGAGTATATAAACAAGTATAAACTTTCTCCCACTACCGATGTGGGAAAGGCAAAAGACCAAGTTGGCTTTTCAAGCCTTTACTACCAACACAAACAAACATTACTCTCAAACATGATAGATCATCAATGCAATATTTACTCAAACCAAAACAAAGATAACTGAAGTACCACGCATAACCCACCAATTTGCCATTGGTTCACGGTAGATAATACAAGTGCATAATTCCATTCCGTCATCGATCATTACCGCATTCGATCAACTACATCGTGTATCGCCGTATCTTGTGTACCGATTTCGATCACTAACGTAATATTCTTGAAGATTGTTGGAACTTTGGGACTTGGGAGGCACCATCATGATCGAAATCTACAAGAGAACGAAAAGCGGAACAACGAAAATGAAAAGAGTAACTTTGATATCTATGTAGAATCGTGAACGGAATCACTTTCCTTCAAGAATAATCGACCCTATAGTGCCTCGGGTTACACGATTTCCTTGTGGGATAAGACTACAAGAATCACACTCTAATTCCGACAATTAGAATTTCGAGCAAAACTCATGGAGAATGAGAGTATTTTGTCTACAAAGAAGATGCGAGAAAGAATGAAAATGGAGTTTTTCAATCTTTTCTCACGTACGTCATCATGTAAGAAAATGATCAAGTATGTCAATCTTCCAAACCCTCAACCTACATTCCTACGTAATGCATGACTAATCCAAGTCAAAAACTGCATTGTCCAACACGTAAGAATCCATTAAAGAAGATAAGAATGGACGCACATAACCACTGCACTACTCCGCTTTGTGTACCACGAACGGGGTTGACCCGAGGATCCCGTGAATTTACGGAGCGCAAATAACCACTCACTTGGTCATTTATAGAAACCGCAAACTCATTTCAGACTTAGACAAGTGTGCACTCCGCACTCCCGACTCGTCATATAGCTAAACCGAGTTCACCCTTCTTTGTAACTAAACCCCGACTACACCAAATGAAACGTGTTTAACTCAAATCACCAACATGATTGTCTCAAACAGCACCTTATCTTATCGGACACATTACATCCTTCTATTCTTTGGCAACTCACTCTATTTGAATATTTTGGCAAATATTATTACTTTCTCCTGCAGTTTGATCGCCAACAATAGCGTTATATATTTTCACTGTTATTTTCGACTCAGGAAATGTTATACAGAGTAATGCATATAGCAAACCTTTATCATATTTATAATATTTGTATCGGATCAGGGGGCCTCTACACATATTCCAACTACAATGCCTCTTATTTCAGATACAATAGAGGTATGAACTAAAAGTGATACGCATACATTAGAACTCAAGGAGCGATGGTAGAGACTAGTGACTTGGTTAGCAGAGGTGTAGTTATTCCCGAAATCACATAGTCCAGACAACCAGCAGCAACTCTGCAATACTATGGTACATAAACCAGATAACCAGCAGCAACTCTGCAATACTATGTTTCATAAATTTTGGCTTTTAATCACCTTCGGACAAAAATCAGTATGCCAAATAAGTTGATGACATTTTTTAGCTTACTACTCCCTCCGTTCGAATCCAAAGGGTACGTTTGCTTTTTCGCACTTGTCGAGACACGTTTTACACCGTTGATAGACCGTATTTAGTACGGGTCAGAAGCGTCAATTTAGGATGGAGTATATTTGGTGACGTGATATAATGGTTTTGGGCTTAATTGAGTAGAATTCTCAGTTTACGATATTAATTATAATTGAGAATAATTATGTGATGTAATTGATCATCAAGTTGACTAAATGAAACATGGAAGCGAAAAGCCCAACCGAAGCCAGAGAACCGACAGTCTCGCACAGCTCGGAAATTAAAGACGAAATTTAAGTCGCTTTAGATTCCGTGTCAGCTTATCAATTATTATTGTTGTTGTTGTTGTTGTTGTTGTTGTTGTTGTTGTTGTGTTATGAATGGGAGAATTTTATTGAAGAATCAAAACGCAGTTTACAAAAAATTGGTGGGCAACCGAGATACAATCTGGGCCCCCACCCCCTATTATTGTTATTATTGTTATTATTATTGTTATTTTATTAGTGTTTATTATTGTTATTATTGTTATTATTATTATTATTATTTTATTAGTGTTTTGGTTATTAGTAAACTTACCGTAATTATTACTTCGTATTAGACTACTATTACTACCTAGTTATTATTATTATTATTATTATTATTTTATTATTATTATTATTATTGAATGCCGAATTTTATTGATGAATCAAACAGCAGTTTACAAAAAATTGGTGGGTAACCGAGATACAATCTGGGCCCCCACCCCCTTAGCTATAGCGAAGCTAAGTCTGGTAAAAATAAAAGGAGCAGCGCGTGCTCCGGCATCCTGTGCTACCGAAAATTTTTGAATCCTCTTAAATTATTATTATTATTATTATTATTATTATTATTATTATTATTATAACGGAACTTGCATTAAACACCAGAACAAATTACAAGAAGTTAGAGGGAAGCCGAGATACTATCTGGGCCCCCACTCCCTTAGCGATTACAAAGCTAATTCTAGTGAAAATATGAACTGCGGCACGCGCTCCAGCATCCTGAGATAAAGCAATTTCCGAATCCGCTGGAGTAGAGAAACAGCATCCGTGTCGAGCTCGCCGAGAGAGGAGAAGGAGAAAGGTAAGAAACCATACCCGATCGCCGTGCAGCGTGCCTGGTACTTGGCACATTTACGACGGGCAGCATCAGCAACGACCCGTCCGGGCTCGAAAGCGGTGAGGTCAGTCTGAGTCAAGGGCGAGGACCCAGTCAGATCAACACAAACATCACGCCCCTTGTCCCACGAGTAGAGCAGAAGGTCGGCTGGTCGCAAGGGCTTGTCATTATCGTCGCAGAGGCCAATCTCCACCTTCTTACCTGCAGAGATCCCGGTCCGGAAGCAAATATCCAACAGTGTGTCCCGGACATGGTTATGGCGATGTTTAATCCCCACAGTACCAGCACACGAAACCGCGTGATCACCAAAAATATCGCCTCTGAGGCCCCTGGAGCAAGAAGAGCAGGTCCCGGAAAGCGGAAACAGAGGGACTCCAAGGCGGTAGCTAAGCACACTGCGATATGTCCGACCGTTCATGGTTTGCCCGAGCCCAGAAATAGGGACAGCCCTCAACCAGTCCAAAGAATAGTCCCCCTGCTGAGATTTCCACAGGGCAACCTATCGAGGAGTCAAGGAGAAAACAGATTCTGCCGCTGAAGCAACCCTCGTGAAATATATATCTGCCAATTTCTTCATAAGTTTTGGGCAGCGATCTCAGATGGGTTACTCAAGAAGTCAGAACCGGTGCCTCAACGAACCCACTCAAGGCAGACTCAAAGGCAAATCCGGGGGCAGCGATCTCGGAGGGACGAAGCAGCTTAGCTTGCAAATCGGCAGACTGGAGGCAAGAAGCAAGGAAGGCAAAGTGGAGGGCATCCGCCGCGGCAAAGACACCGAGCCCCCCGAGGGAAAAGGGGGGGGGGGGTAGCCAGCCGCCACTGCCACTCCCCGAAACCGGGTCCGGACGCCGTGACAATACGCTCAAGGCTAGATCGGAGCGCAGTGTCGAAGGAAAGGTGGGCCGCCCCAAAAGCAAGGGGAGAGCAAGTGCGCAAAGCAAAGTATAACTTAGAAATACCTGTGCACGCCCGAAGAAGAAGTAACTCACACTGGGGATCCTCAATCGTAGCAACCAAGTCCATGAGCTCTATAGTACGGGCGACCCTCTTCGAGACAAGAGCGCCACTGAAAGCTGGACACACGCTGACCGGTCCCCCCAGAACCTTAACACCGTGCAAGGGCCTGGCAATAGAGGTAGGGAAAACACCAGCCCACCTGCTTCTCGGATCTTCGACAGGCCAAAAGACCTCCGTCTTCGTAACATTGAGGTGGAGGCCAGAACGGGGGCCCTCCTCCATGATCAACTGAAGAACCTTCCCCATAACAAGCGTATCCCCAACAATAGTACCGTCATCGAGATACCAAGCCTGAAAGCAAAGATCAAATGAATCCCTGATCCTACGAACCAAGGGATGCAGGACCAGAGAGAAAAGGAGGGGACCTAAAGGGTCACCTTGCTGAACCCCCTGGCAAGAACGGAGGCAGTGCTCCCCGTAGTAGAGCCTAGCTGGGCTGGAATAGCAAAACTCAACCCAAATTAGTTTTTTTTTTTTTTTTTATTATTATTATTATTATTATTATTATTATTATTATTATTATTATTATTATTATTATTATTATTAGTTTTCATCATATTATTATTCCATCATTCCAGTTGAACGTAACATTAGAGAGAATTTTAATAACCCTAGTTTTCTTCAAGACTATGTGTAACGAATCTTCTCATCTCTGTTCAAGACATTGAAGAGCTTAACTATTGATTGTGAGTTTGAAAGTTATATTCTTTATTCTTGATTATTGATTAATTGCTCGGTTTAATTATATGAATGTTGTTAATGATTTCTAGAGTGATCAGCTAGTTATCTTTTGCATCATTCTATTGTTAGTTTTGTTAATTGAACATGATTTGTTGATTAAGGCCTTGTTCTTTTGGACTGAAACTAACTGAACCTAACTTAACTGAACTTAATTTAACTGATGTGGATTGAAATATAAAGACAAAATATGCCTCCTGGAGCTGAACTTAACTGAACTGAACTGAAACTGACTGAATATAAGTCCAAAAGAACAGGGCCTAACTTGACCTGAGTAACATCTAAGACTTAATTATTGAACGAGATTCGTTAATATTAACACTTAGGAGCAATTATCATAGATTTATAGCACAACTGGATTGTATGTGTTTATTTATCTCTTTATTGAATTCTCTATCAATTAATGTTGTTGTTGAATTAAATCTAGAACTGGATTGTTTAGGTTGTTTAACAGTTACATTTAATTAAGAACGGGATACGTTTTAATTAGTTATTCGTAAGGAGGATTAGAATCGATCTACAATTCACGATAAAGTAGTCAAGAATAATAATTTGAATCGGATTTCGATGATCAATTGTGATTAAGTTGTGGATTTGTACTTGACCCGAGACCTTTTTAATCATTTGATTTACTTAAAGTTTTCATCTTTATTGTTTTACTTGTTAGACAATCATCCAACACCCCCCATATTTATTCTGTAATTAATTAGTTTATTATCGTTCTACATTAGTACGCAGTTATAGTTAAACCAATTCCTTGTGGCTTCGACCCTTATTTCTACTATTCTATTGTTTTAATTCAGATTTAAGTGATTATAATTTGTAATTTGAGGCATACGACTTTAGCCTGTCAAATTTTGGCGCTGTTGCCAGGGAATTGCCGTTAATTGTTTTTGTGTATTAGTGTAGAGAGTTTTAGTTAGTTAGTTTTCGTAGATAGTTTTTTAGTCGTTATTATTCCTTTTAGAGAGTCTAGTTTAATTTTAATTTTTGTTGAGTGTTTAGTGAGTCTTAGTGTAACAACCCGGATTTTCGATGACTTAAATTAATAGATAATGCGGAAAGTTATCTAAGTCATTTAATTAAAACTATATCAGAGTGTAAATAAATCCGGATCGCTACGGATCCTTACAACGAACGATTATTAATTACATAGTCTTGATTCACTTAGTACAAAATATAAATTTCATTTTTAAGCTAAACATATTATTAAAATCTCTCGCTCGATTCCCCAACGTCTTAGCGAGACCTGCAAAAAAAAACAGTGGACGTTGAGCGGGACGGCAACCAAGCCGTTCATCTAACATCACCTTGAACACATAAGACAATCATGTGAATAACAAATAATATGCTTACAAAAATATTAAAGGATATCACCTAACAGATAGTTTCCTTTACTTCAATTAACCAACATGTGAGGTGATGAAAACGATAAAGTTTAAAAGATGGGACATTGGCAGCCATTTGATTTTAAAATCATTTTTCACTTAAACAGAGAATAAACACACGAGTTGTGTCTCCTAGTATCACCGCTACATCCCATTGGCTTGCATCTCACCAATAGAAGTAACCGTGTTACCGACTTCTAGACCAAACCGATCTTATGAGGTTTACATCTCACCCATAAGGCTCAATTGGGTCCGAACTTCTATTATATTATAAGTTTATTCAAATGGGGCTCTAGGCGAAATGAAAGCTGAGAATGTATCTCTGCATCACCAAGAGGGAACCCTGATGTGAGTTGATATGAACTTTGAACAAGAATGTGAAGAATGATTAGTATACTGAAATGGAATGTAAACAAAGTAACCAAAACAGATTGAAAAGGTTAGTTTGAGGATGAATAAACCGTAACCAAGGATAGTATGCTAGGTGAAGTAGACCTATACTTCAACAAAGCGGGTGCTAAATCAAACAACGCGATTGAAGTAGCGAGTTTAGAGCTTGTAACGCGACTAACTCTAGACTTTGTCTTGTAAGCAACAAGGACGTAAAAGAAAGCTTAGCTTTACTCAGGTTTTTGATTTCAATATTGGATGTGTTATTCATTCAAATAGATGGCTATATATAGCCTACAAAGGACTCTTAAACCGGCTGGTTAAGGGTGACAAAAACAAAGTTACAACCATGTGAACAAGGAGCTAATAACAAGGCTTAGGAGCTAATAACAAAGTAATGTAAACATGGAGCTAATAACAAAGCTCTAACAAAGAGCATCAGCCATGGCACACTTGTGTGAACATGGAGCCATAAACAAAGCTTGAGGATGTGCACACTATGTGAACACAATCAGCCTCAAACACCTTCATAACTTCAGTACACTTCCCATGCTTGAATGAGTGTGAACCCAAGTTAATGCCTTCAATTTACCTTGACTTCTTTGCTCCTTTATTCAGCTCCTATACGAGCTAACTTAATACTTGGAGGAGGCACACTACTAGGCTGGTAGGAGGTGCTAATGTGGCTTGACTAGAACTATTAGGAGCTAGTGTTACTTCATTGAACTCTTTAGCCTCTTCATTCGGATCAAACCCGCAGTTTTCAGAATCTTGTTCTGCCCTCGCTACCTAAGTGGTAATACTGATCAAGTACTTGTCTATACGTGCGCACATACCCAGACTCTTGAACCGCAGCTCTCACTGCCGTAGGACGACTACCTTAAACACTAGGTCGACTCTCGGACCGCAGCCTCCGAGTCTGCTTTGCATTACAAGTGCAGTCGAAACACAACGCATGGTAGGATCCAACACAAGCTATTCGTCCCAGACTCGCGTCGTAAACCTTATATAAAAGTCGCCCGTGAGCAAGTAGTATTTTATTTGGTGACCTTCAATAATTGGTCGGACTCATTTGAAACAGTCAATTCCTCAAATTCTTACTTTCAGTGTGACAACGTTATACTTTAATTCTCAAGTGTCACCCGAAATATTATATCCCAAATATCTTATAATATTTTTAAAATAGTAAATTCTTTTAAATGAAATTTTATATAAAAATAAAATTTAAGGGATAATAATAATAATAATAAAATATTATTTTAAAATTTATAATTTCTGAAAAATATAGAAGTTTCTGAAAAATATAAATTAAGTCGTACTTAATCGATTTACAAAATTTTTAAATCATTTTTTAAATATTTATAAATGTCGTGTAAAAAATTCGGAATACAATAAATTCATTTATTTTAGAAAATGAAATTTATAAATTTTTACCTATATAAAAATAATAAGTGAAGTTTTATTAAACTAAAGGGTTATTTCATGGCAATAATTGTAATCCCCTAGAAAATCTAACGCAATACAGTGGCGGAAACACTGTAGAGTTGGGATTAAAAACACACTGACAAACTATATCTTATTAAAAGAAATGGTAAGTCAATACAAAGGCCACTTTTTACAAAAGGGCTAAATAGAAAATTCTCCAAATGGGTTACACAAATCCGTAAATTTCAAGAATAAAGAAAGAGTAGGATCCACGCTACTCGCTAGCTCACACCCAAAACCCAGCAGCAAATACCTGTCATGTTATAAACATAACAGCCACGTTAGTGGAGAGCAACTCGGACGTTCTCCCAGCCATATTATATCATATGGAAAAATAATAGTATTACTATATCAAAATAGTTAAAATGGAAAACATTAAAACGATATAATAAAAATAAGTTTTCGGAGAAAACTTAAAACACTTGCCAACCTGCAAGTCAAAATCAATATATAAATATTCAAAAATGGCGTTATGGAAATTCGATCGGTGTGCACAAGGCTAGACTTTCACTAGGACAATACTAAACTAGCTTCGAGAACTTAGTCAAAACAAATCAGACTTCGGTCTCTAACTAGGCAACTCAACTATAACAGGACTGCGTGCAGCGAGGTCCTGGCTTAAGTAATGTACACCCCTCCTGGATACAAACCATACCCAGTTCAACCCGACGCGACTTACACGATGCGATATCTAAGTTTAAGTTAAACATACACCCTCCTGAACACAAACCATGCTCAGTTCAACGACCAATGTGTCTCAACATAGACACACCAGCTTTATAGTTGATGGCAAAACACGTACATCCCAGACTATATTACTCTAACCCCACACTTCTCTTTATTCCATAACTCCAAAACAAGCCATTATCGATATTGAGAATAAATAATCATTATAAATAATATGAAGATAAAAGGTAATAAACATTTATATGAAAAGGGAAATTTTCTATAAATAGATACTTACTTAAAATAGAAATATTGTTGTAGAAAATACGTAAGTTATTAAAATTAGTGAAATGTATAAAAATAGCATTTCCAATGAAATTAACATTTTATTATTATCGTCGTTATCGCAACTTTAATATATATCTAAATTCGTAACTCAAAATATAAACAAAATATACTAAGTCAATATATAGTACTTTATAAATAATTAGGAAATCAAGTTAAAACTATAAATTTTAGAAAAGAGATGTTTTAAGAAAAACGATATCAAAATTAATTGAGTCAACGAGTTTTATAAATGAAATGAATTTTAGAAAAGTTTCAAATTATTTTTAGCAAACAGCTTTTATTAATAAATAATACGAATTTTAATAAAAATAGTCAATTGTAAACAAATAAGAAATTATTAGTGAAAATAGTCTCGACTAAAAATATATTTAAAACGAAATCGACTATTTTCTCATTTATTAGTATAAATCGTAAAACGGAAATTAATTTATTACACAAATATACAAATCTCGATTATAATATAAAAATACGATTTTGAGTTGAAATTATAAATTAACGAAATATGAAGAAAATATGAAATCGTTATTATTTAGTTACTAGTGTCACGATAACCAACAAAATATTATAAACGATCGTAAATAATCAAATTACTAACGATTTGTAAAACGATAACGAAAACTTGTAAAATATTTATAAATACGATTTAAAAGAATATAATTAGCAATAATATATAGCGAAAATTAGAAAACCGAAGTTCAAATATTTACTACATACTACTACTCAAACATACGATATAAAATCGAGTAACGTCCTAAAGTTACCTTGAGTCGATAACTGAATGCCCATGTACTTGCCCTTCTTGATGAGTCCAAACTCCAACCGTTCTTGTACTTGCCTGACAAAAGGACTCCGAGGCTCCAATGGAAACCGAGACAAAAGAAATAGAAACAAAGAAATCGGAATAAGGATCGAAGGAAACGAACAAGATTGGGACGATGAGAAAAGGGAACAAAGAGTCGGACTTAAAGAAGATTGGAAAGGGACAGAGGAAACATGGAAAGCAAGACAAGGCTAAACCGAGGAGGGGAAGACGGAATCAAATCGACCAAGCATGATAAGATTCAAAGACAAGACACGGGAAACCAACAAGCTAGAAGTAGAACAGTAGCGAGATCGACAAAATAACATCCACGAGCAACAACATCAAGAATACGATAACGATACATAAAAGAGGGAAAATCGAACTTGAAACAGCCTGATCAAGAATGAATATCACAAGAAGACGGAGAAACAGCAGCAGCACTAGGACAGTAGTAGCACGATTGTACCAGTTCGACTAAGAACAACAGCAGAGACATCAGCCAAGCACGCAAAACAACACAGGAGTCAGGAGCATTGAATCGCAGCAGAAGAATGTATAACGACAGCAGGAGCAGCACAGACGCAAAGAAGGATAAGAAAAGAAGATTAATAAAAGAAGAAGAAGTAGAGCAGATCGAGAAGACGACGGATTACAGCGAAATCGACAATAACAATAGCAGGAGCGCATCACTGAGCAGTAATAAACAGAACAACAAATGAAACGAACAACAAATTACGACTTAAGCATTAACCCGAACAGCAACAACTACACGTGATAGCAGCAGCAAGATGCACCTCACAACAGCAGAACAATTGACATCAACAACGACGAAGGAGAAGATGAAGAAGAAGACTACCTCGACGAGTCCGGATCGAAGAACGCGTACGAATCAACAGCAGCAGCGCATTAGCAATAGTACGCAGCAGCAGAGGTGTACAACAGCAGCAAAACCCACGCGCAGCGACTGGAAAACAGAGGAAAAACAGGGGAAGGGACATCCGGGTTCAACGAAAGGGACCGGAACGGTGATTGGAAGTTGATCGACGATGTAGGAGAAACGAAACGGGGTTCCTGCGTTGATCGATGATGATCGAGTAGGCAGCAGCAAATTGATGAAGAACACCGACCATTGAAAAAGATGGAGCGGTGGAAGAATACAAACAAAAATAAAAAGAAGGGGAGATGAAGAGGGTTGAACGTGTTGAAGTGGGAAAGCAAACAGGTAAGGGGGGTGGATGTAATAGCAAGGGGACACGTACCAAATGAAATCGGGAAAGGGATGAATCATCTAATTAAATGAATTGGTTTAGAAAAAAAAACGAATTAAACGAATTCCGTAACGGTAAGCTGACTGACCCAAGAATCGAATTAAAACGAGTTAATAAAATTAATAAATAACCGGACCGTCAAATAAAATGAGTAAATAAAGTATTCGAGACGAAAACGGAGCTTAGTGAAATAAATAATTAGACGATAAAATAGCATTTTCCGATAAATAATAAATCTTCGATAAAGTGAATTAAATTGATTTCTCGAGGAAATGTAATAAATGTTTTGACGAAACTTAATATAAATGAACTTCGAGACGAAAATAGAAATTCGAGCGTAAATAAAAATAACTAAAAAGAATTTAGAATTTCAAACGTCGAAATAGATTTTCGATAAGAATTAAATTAAATGTATAAAATGAATCGAGAACTAAAAATGTGTTTTAAATATAAGAAGAGTTTTCGAGACAAATAGAAGTTTAGGAGTTGAAACGATTAAACGATAAATTCGTTTTATAACAATTTTAAGGATTACGAACATAATTTTAATTTAATTTATTTTATAAAATCAGGGGTGTTACAATAATACCGACTATTGCCAAGGGGTCTTCTTAGAATAATCTCAACTATACGTAATCTTGTTTTAATATGAACTATGTCTTCATTAATCTCGTTTCGCTATGAACAAAATTATGACCTGCTATTATCGGTAATAGTGACCGGTTGTGACTTTCTAAGGTACTTGAGTGTTCCGTCGTCGTTCATGAAAGTCAAAACAACAAGAAAATCAAAGCATTTTTTTCATGGCTTTTATAATACCAATCGGGAAAAAAAATGGAAGATGAATTTTGGGAAGATTCAAAAAAAAAAATACCAATAGCCGAAATTGAAGAGGAAGATTCAACCGGTTTTCTAGGTAACCGGTCGCCTATATCAATGAGGGATTAATGAAGGCATAGTTCATATTAAAACGAGATTACGTATAGT
This sequence comes from Agrostemma githago, assembly GCA_958450325.1. Lineage (NCBI taxonomy): Eukaryota > Viridiplantae > Streptophyta > Magnoliopsida > Caryophyllales > Caryophyllaceae > Agrostemma > Agrostemma githago. Next base: position 31,593,352 of record OY288255.1, on the reverse strand, counting down.
TTAGATTATTCTACGAAGTCCCCTTATAGTTGGTATTATTGTCATGAAATAACCCTAAAATAAAACATTTTACAAGTTACTAATTTACTCTATTATTATAATATATAAACAAATGCAAAAGTACTAAAGAAAATTTAATATGACCAAAGTTACAATTATACAAAATATAAAGTACATAGAATAAACATACATAGCAAATAAAATACAATGAAAATAATATAAGTAAATTTTATTAATTTAAGTTCTTTTATTTATTTTCTCAATTTTCATATAAACAGAAATGTAAATGTGTGAAAATAAAAAAATCAAAACCCTACTTTGCTCTGGAGATTCTCGACGGCTGAAAGTGATCTCCGGCGTGTGTGTGTGGCGTAGGCAGCCCCTGATTCTGACAGGCTGCCGGCGCTGATTTCCCAATGCGTAAGAAGTCTCAAGCGGTCCAGAGAGGGACAATGGCAATGAAACCGGTTACTCGTAAGGCTAAGGAGGAGCAACTACGTAAACTCGTCAAGATTTCTAATTTGAATGCAAACCAAAATCAGGCGGATAACAGTTCGTCTACTTCGACGAATGTGAGATTGAATGATGTACCCGGATTGAATTATGTGTCGGACGATGATGACGGTTCAGATTATGTGCCTGAAACAGCGACTGACATGGAAACGGGAGGGTGGAAACAGAGAGAGGGCAAGAGAATTGTGGAGACGGAGGATGAGGAGGAACTCCTGCGGTTCTCTGAAGATGATCTGGACGACGAGATCGAATACTGGAGTACAGCAGTCTACTGCTTTATCATGGGTGCAAACCCTCCATGGGAGGTCGTTGAAGGGTTTGTGCGACGAATTTGGAAGGAACATGGTATCGACAAAATATCGTTCCTACCTAATGGAATTTTCGTAGTCCGGTTCAAGGACAAAGAAGCTAAGGTAAAAATTCTTAACCATGGTTGCTTTATGTTTGACAATAAGCCTCTGATTGTTAAAGAATGGACCCCGGATGCTAAATTGGACAAAGAAGATGTGACTGAAGTACCTATTTGGATTCAGTTTCATGATTTACCTTTGAAATTTTGGGGTCGTTGCTTGCCCCGATTGGCTGGCCTAGTAGGACCGTATGTTAAGTCTGACTTGGCTACGGAGGAACGAACTAGGCTGGGATATGCTAGAGTGCTAGTTTTGGCTAAGGTGGGTCAAAAGTTTAAGGAGTCGATTAAATTTTTGGATGAGCGTGGAAATTTGGTGGAGGTGTTTGTCAAATATGAGTGGAAACCAGCTTGGTGTGTTAAATGTAAGGGGTATGGGCACGAAGTGAAGGAATGTAGGAGAGATGAGTTGAGAAAGGCTAGACAGGAAGTGAGGATGAAAAAAACTGAGGGTGGAGGAGTGAGTCGTCCGACAGCTCCGATTCAGAATAAGGTGGCTGTGGTGGTACCTAGGACGAGTGCAAGGGGAGACCGACAGGGGATTCAAGGGACTACGGGTCCCGGTCCAAAGGGAGCAGGAAACAGTGTGGTTGTGAATAAGGGCATGACTTTCAATGATGTACTCATGGGAGGTCCGAGGAAGGAGAGGGGTGAGGAAAGCAAGGGGGTGGGATTAGAATTGGTGATCCATGGAGGTACATAACATAGGCTGCTGGAATGTTCGGGGCATGTGTAATATAAATAAGCAACGAACAATTAGTGAGTTTATGAGAAAGCAGCAAGTAGACGTGTTTGGTCTTTTAGAAACAAAAATAAAGAATAAGTCGTATGCGAAAGTCCATCAGAATTTATTTTCTGAGTGGAGTATTACAACGAATAACCATTGTCATGATGGGGGTCGAGTTTGGCTTTTATGGAAACATGAAAGGGTAAACTTGACAATTTTGGAGTACAGCAGTCAAAGTATTCATGTGAAAGTGACATTGGCCTCTGGGAAGAATTATTTGCTCACGTTTGTCTATGCATTTAATTCTGCGGACGAACGTGTGGACCTCTGGCAAAGGCTTCGTTCGTATGTTGGTATGGGGTCGTGGATTATATTGGGTGATTTTAATTGTGTAATTGACGCGCGTGAGCGACTTGGAGGAGCTTCGTCGGAGAATGAAATGAGTCCATTTCGAGAGTGTATAGAAAATTGTGATGTGAGTGACCTAAAGGCATGTGGGTCGTGGTTCACCTGGAATAACAAACACAAGGTAGCGGCCACGAGGGTATATAGTCGCATTGATCGATGTTTGGTCAATGTCGGGATGATGGGCCTTTTTCCGGATGGTTTCACGAACTATCTGCCTGAGGGGACTTTTGACCATTGTCCGTGCATCGTTCAGCTCGAACAACCTCCTACAAGGAAAAACCGATGTTTCAAGTACATGAATATGTGGAGTAGAGCACCTGATTTTGTGAGCTGTGTTTCGCGTGTTTGGGGCGAGAAGATCTGGGGTTCGAGAATGTTTCAGCTTGTGTCGAAGCTGAAAAATTTGAAGAGACCGCTGAAGGAGCTGAACAATTCGTGTTTCTCGGACATTGAGAGTAGATGCACCCAAGCAGAAATTAAATTAGAACAGTTACAGGTGAGCTTGCGGTCTGGTTGCAGCGCTGAGGCGATGAATGCGGAGGCGGTGCTGAATGACGAGGTTCGGTTGTTACAAGCAGCGAGAGCGGACTTCTGGTCGCAGAAAGCAAAACAGAAATGGGTTCGGGAAGGGGATGTTAACTCGGCCTACTTCCATGGCCTTCTTCGAGCCCGTAGATCGAGAAATCATGTTGTCAGCTTAGTGGATGCGGATGGTATTGTTTGCGGGTCCAACGATGCTATTCAAGATGCTTTCTTGAGGTATTATGGGTCCCTGCTAGGTGAATCACGCGAGGTAGAGCCAATTAACGTCAGCATTGTTCATCGGGGCAAAACCTGTTCCGCGGAACATTTAGCGATCCTCGAGGAGGCTGTGTCCGCTGATGAGATTAAAGCTGCTTTACATAGTATCCCTCGTGATAAAGCGCCGGGTCCGGATGGCTATTCGAGTCAGTTTTTCATCGATGCTTGGGACGTTATTGGAGCTGACTTCATAGCAGCTATTCAGGACTTCTTCATCTCAGGTAAATTACTTAAGCAGCTGAATTGTGCAAATATTGTATTAATTCCTAAAGTGAATCGACCTCAATCGGTGAAAGAATTTCGCCCTATTGCTTGTTGCAATGTCGTTTATAAATGTATTGCTAAGATCATTTGTGGGCGACTTGCTCGGGTTTTGCCTCAATTAATCAGCCCTAACCAAGGAGGATTTATTGAGGGGCGGAGTATAGTTGAGAATGTGCTTATCTGTCAAGACCTTGTTCGTATGTATAAGAGAGGACGAATATCGCCCCGTTGCCTTTTTAAGGTTGATATCCACAAGGCGTATGACAGTGTCGAATGGAGTTTTGTTGATCAAATGCTGAGAGCCTTGAAGTTTCCGGAACATTTTAGGAAATTAATCATGGAGTGTGTTCAAAATGTTTCTTATTCATTATGTGTGAATGGGGATAATTTTGGATTCTTTAAAGGGAAAAGGGGTTTAAGGCAAGGTGATCCGATGTCTCCGCTGTTGTTTACGATTTGTATGGAGTACTTTACTCGTCTTATGAACTTTGTGACGGAGGAGAAGGAATTTAGGTTCCACCCGAAATGTGGAGCGATGAAACTCAGCCATTTACTCTTTGCTGATGATTTACTCCTTTTTTGTAAAGGGACGTCTTATTCGATGGAGATCTTGTGGCGAGCTTTTGCCACTTTTAGTAAAGCGTCCGGGTTGAGTATTGGTGTGGGTAAATCCCATGCCTACTTTGCTGGGGTCGATGAGGATAGGAAAGCCGCTATACTCCAATTTTCGGGTTGTGTGGAAGGCACTTTGCCATTTCGTTATCTTGGATTGCCGATCCAGAGTACCAAATTAGGCAAGGTTGACTGTGAGATACTGCTGGCCCGAATCGTGGCGAGAGTGACGAGTATTGGGGCGCGTAAGTTGTCCTATGCGGGTAGATTGACTTTGGTTAAGTCTGTGTTGTCTCAGCTTCACAATTACTGGGCCATGGTTTTCATTATCCCGAATTTTATTATTGCTCGAATTGGTTCTCTGTGTCGGAATTTCCTTTGGGAGGGTGGTGTGGAGGGCTCAACCCGGGCTCTAGTGAGTTGGGAGAAGCTATGTTGTCCGAAATCCGAAGGCGGGCTGGGGGTGAGAGAGTTGTCTACTTGGAATGAGGCGGCGGTGGCGAAATTGGCATCTTGGGTGTTTGATCAACCGGATCGGTTATGGGTTAGATGGGTGAATAGTGTGTATCTGAAAGGTTCCTCCTGGACTGACTATCAGCCTCATGCTGATGTCACATGGACGTGGAGGAAGATATGTCAGGCAAAAGAGAAGATAAAGCACATGTTCGCGAATGGAAAATGGCATGGATCGGAGGCACGATATTCGATTTCTAGGGCGTACGAGGAACTGAGGGGGCATAGACCGGCTGTTTCGTGGTGGAGACTAGTGTGGAGTAATTGGAGTGATCCTAAGCATAGCTTCATTGCGTGGCTTGGGTATCGGGGGGCTTTGAACACGAGAGTGAAGCTCATGAGATATGGGGTCGCTACTTCGGACTTGTGCTTCTTGTGTGAGGCCCATCCGGAGAACATTGATCATTTGTTTTTCGGTTGTGAATGGAGTAGGAAGGTGTTGGTTCACTTGGGAGATTGGATCATGAAAAGGTTACCAAGTACAGATGAATTAGTATGGGCAACGAAACTGAGGGGCTCGAAACTCCAATGTAATATATTACGTGCTTTGGTCAACGCTTCGATTTATCACATTTGGAGACGTCGGAATGTGTGTAGATTAGAAGGTGTTGTCTCTTTACCACAGGTTACGGCTAAGCTCATTATCAATATGATGTTAGAAGTAGAATAAGGTGTAAGTTGAAATATCCAATTAGGCATAAGGATGCTAGATGGCTACATAAATTGACGTAGTCATTTGGTTACGTTTGTAACGATACACATTCTTTATTAATATACTTACCCTTCATCAAAAAAAAGAAATGTAAATGTGATAAATAAATTTAACAAGTGATAATTAAGTCGAGTTGAATTTAGTCATAAATAATATATATAACACAAATAAAATATCACGTAACCTTTTTATATACATAAGTAATTTAGTCATACAAATATGCCTAAATATTTAAATAAGCAATTTATTAAATTACTAACATAATATATTTATATACAAGAAATGTTGTTAGAAGAAAAGTTTGGTTACCTTAATAGCTATTACGTAATATTTATTAACGTTATTAAAAGTCGACGGGGTCAATAATATCGTCTACGTAAGAAAAGTCGTCTTCTTCCCCTTTTAAAGAATTTTCGGGTCGAAATGATTTGACCCAAATACGGTTCTAGAAAAGTGATTCCGTCAAATGCTGGGCAGCTCCTTATTCCCGATGCTCCAATTATATGGAGAAGGACGAGAGAGTAAATATAGTAATATAGTATGTAGTACGGAGTATGTAGTATTGTATAGTAAGTAGAAGTAGTATGTAGTAACGTAGTATGTAGTATTAGTAGGTACGGAGAGTACGTAGTATGTAGAGAATACATATATGTATACTATGTATGGAGTAACGTAGTAAGTGTACTATATGTATACTATGTATGGAGTAAAGTAGCAAGGGTAGTAATATGTACCTAGTGAGTAGTGTGTAGTGTTAAGTTTAGGTATATACAGGAGTATAAAGTACGTAGTAAAATGCAAATTGATGTTTGTTTCGTAGGTATGAATTAATAAAGGTGGCATTAGTGAGGCATTTAAACGTGACACATGCTTGGGTTATGATCCGGTCCGATCTATTTCTCGTACAAACGTCTTTCTTTGTTTCTTAAAAAGTTGAAATATAATATTACAGAAATTAAAATAATGGAAATCGTAAAATATATTTTTAAAAACGAATTTGTAAGACGGTAAATAATTTTATGAGACAATAGTTATAAGTAAGAAATTATTATTTTAAGAATTCGATAAATTATTTTTAAATTTTTATGAGACGGAAAAACGTTAAAACGACAAGTCAATTATTAAAATATTGTCGAGTTTTAAAACTTTATTTAACGTAAGAATTTTTTTTTATAATTCAATAAATAAATTCTCATGTTTTTAATACGAAAAAATATTTAATTTAACGAAAATAAAATATTTTATTTACGAAAATAATTTTTCAACGTTAAACTTGGTTTAAATAAATGTTTAAAATTTTAGCTCTATTTGAAATATACGGGGTGTTACACTTAGTTTATCCGATAGATGGCGACCAAATATTTTCCTCAATATGAGCATGAACTGTTTTACAAATATTTCAATCGATTGAATGATTACGTCTCTAGATGTAGTCACCGATATCAAATTTGGGAACTTTGTCATGTGGTATATAACGGATTAAATGATGAAACTTTGATGCATTTCATGCATGTTGATTCTTTAAGTGAGGAGAGATTCCTTGATGGACTTAGTTACAAGGAGAAGTGGGAACTTTTCATATACTTGGCTCACGACACTGAAGAATGGGAGTTGGAAAACTCACGCTCTAGGGCACCTTCAATGAGGCTCAATAAAAATTTGAACACCCAACATGACTCCCGTATATCCACGGAAGACATGATTAGAGACCTGATTACTGTTCAAACGATCCTTCAAGCTGGTATGGCTCAATACGAGCAAGAGAACAATGCTAGTATCCAGAACATTGAGAGTAATTTAGTGTAAATAACGGCATCTAATGATAGACTTGAGACACATGATGAGTTTTCTCTAACTTTTAAGGAGTCTGGAGTTAATAAGAACATGGACTTTGATGAACTCTCCCCATTGAACCCGATGTATAAGTCGGCAGTATATTTATTTTAATTTTAAATATTTTCTAACTTAGTATTTGTAGGAACAAGAAAAGCGCATTTTACAAAATCTCGTGCAACTAGCGTAAGTGTGAAGTGACTAGCGTAAAAAAATTAATGATGAGGCGATGAATTTCATTTCCGAAGGCCAAAAGTCAGGCCTTTCCTCGAGTCGTACGTACTCCAAGCGAGTCGCTCGCTTCCCCATCCATCATGTATATTTTCCTTACTGAAAAAAAAAAAAAACAAGATTACGTACTTCTCCCTCCTCTTCCTTACTCCATTACCCTTCTTTCTCTTATTTCATCTCCATTTTCAAACCTTCCTTTCCAACTCTCACTCCAAATCACTCCCCCTTAAATCTTCATCCACTCCACTCATCTCCTTATTTCATCACAAATCAACCAATCTCTCCAAATTTGAATCTCCTATTTAATCCCTAGAAATTGGGGGTAAGTTAATTTGCTTCGAATATGGTTCCTTGAACGAAACTCGAGTTGAAAACGTCGGGGACAACGATGCACGAATTATTGCGAGAATAAATCGACTCGAGTCGGGAGTATTTAGTCAGAATTGGGCGTGAGGGGGGTTCTGTCTGAGTCCAGCAAGATGTTTCGGGTTGGTCGACAGCAGCCACCGTGTGTCAGACTTATCTCATTGATTGTGGGTATGAAATCTATCTTTCATCTCTATTTTCATATGAATTCTGTTGTTGCTGGTGGTGGTAGTTGGTCTGGGTTAATGTTGGTTGCGGTGTTTGTGTGGTCGGTTTCAATTGAGCTGAGTTGATTCGGTTTGAAATATGTGGAAGTTTGGTTTATAGCTACTGCTAGTTTAACTTCATCGTGGAGTCGATTTGGAATTATCCCGACTTGGCCGAATTTGGTGTGTGCGTAGTGATTCTGTTTGAGTCTGAGTTTTGCGGTGTGTCTTGGTCGCGTAGCAGCGTTACTTAATTCACTGTGCTGACGGAGTTTGGTTTTCATTTGTATAGCATCAAATGTGTTTGTGTGGTGACAGGTGACCATCTCGATTGCCTGATAATGGTTGGAGTTCGCTGGCTGATGAGACATATTTGTCATGTTGGTTTGGTCGTGTAAGTGTTGCTGTCGGTTGTGTTCCATTGTTGATATTGGCCGAGTTTGTCGTCGTTCTGGTGCAAAATTGGCTAGTGTTCGCCTCGTCAGGTAGCGTTGGTGATGTTTGTCTCGAGACCTAAAGGAGAGGGTGATATGAAGCGAGTTAGTGAGGATTTCTGAGACAGAAGTTTAAATGGCATTATTGAATTATACTTGGTGAATGTCACATGACGAGCTGCTTATCGATGTTTAAGGTCATTCTCTCACGTTTATTGTTTATATTTCTATCCCTAGTCTCACATTGAGGACAATGCTCGGAATAAGCGTGGGGAAGGGAATTATATTACTCGTCTTTAAGTTGTAATTCAAGGAAAAAATTTGAAAAAAAAACAATGATGAAAAAGAAAAAAAAGATTGAATGAAAAAAAGGAGGAAAAAAAAACCGGTTAGGTGAAAACACGAAAGGACGCCTAGGCAAGAATGAGAAATGTGGCCGAGGACGGAATGAAAACACGAAAGGACGTTCCGGGTAAAAAGAAAAATTGAGTTGCGTGCCACGAGGGTAGTGTGAGTTGAAAAAAAAAAGGTAGAGTGAAAATCTGCAAGGGCGGACGCTCTAGGCAAAATGAGGGAATTAGGAAAAAAAAACTAACAATTACTTTCTCCATTTCTTGATGTGGTGTCATAAGAAGGGTGACATAAAAGGACGGTCGGGTAGGATTAGTTGGCTACGGTGAAAAGAATCGCGGTGCGAAGTGAAGTGATTGTACCTTGTTTATGCGATTGGGTGTAATTGGTTTGATTTTGGCGATTAGAGGCGTGTAGGATTGATCACATGTGTAACACCCTTGATTTTATAAATTAAATTAAATTAAAATTATGTTCGTATTTTGTATTTTTTACGATTTAACTTGAGCCACCGCTTCGTCCAACCCCCATTTACACTCATATTCCTCTCATCATTATAACGTTTTGTTCATTCCCCCTGTCTTTACCTCTTCGTTCCTCCTTCCTTCCTCTTATGCTTGGTCTGCCAACATATTCAGCAGCCACCTTAATCGTCATTTTGTTTCCCTGTTCGCCGCCTTGTTCTGTACGTTGATGTTCCTTTTGCTGTCGCTTGCTTGGAAGGTGACGACTCTATTCCTTTCCTCTTCTTCTTCGTTTGGTTGTCTGCTGTTGCTGTCTATCTTCTTCATTCTTTTCCTTCTTTTTCTGTTACAATTTCTACACGTTGTGCCGTTAGTTACTGTTGGCGCTGCTGATATTATTCCTTCTTCTCGTTTTTTCCTCCTTCTTCACCCTCTTCTCTGTTTTCTTCTTTTCCTTTTCTTCGACCTGTCTTTCCGTGATCGTCGTTGTTTGTTTACTGTTGCTGTCGTCCTAGTACTGATATGGCGTCCTTTTAGTGTTGCCACTGTTTTCGATGCGCTGTTATTGATGATTGGTTGATGCTGCTGGTCGGTTCTGTTTCTAGTCGTTTAGTGCTCTCCTTCTCTTCCTTCGTCTTCCTTGTTTTCGTTCTAATTTGTTGCTATTGTTGCTGATGTGCTATTCTGCTGCTGTCCTTGCTGTTTTCTTCGTCCTTGTCCGTTTTCTTCGCTGTCTTGCTGATGCTGCTGCTTTATTGGTGCTGCTACTGCCATGGTCGTCTTGCTGGTTTGCTTTCCGGGTTCTTTTAACTTTCATCCTCCTTTAGTCATGTTGTTCATGCACTTAGAATCTGGAGTTTCTGTCTCACCTGTTCTGATATGGTTCAGTGTATTTCTACTAAAAGTTTTACCGCTATGTTGTCCCGTTGTTGCCCTTGTTACCATTTACCATCGTTCTGATCTATTGATATGTTTTCCGTCTCCCTCTCCTCTTTCTCCTCTCCATTGTATGTTTTCCCTCCTGCTGTTATTCTGTTAATTTTTTCTACTCTCGTACCTGGTGTTAGATGAAGTGCTACCCATCGCTGTTGTCGTGTCGTTCCTCCGCTGCCACTGTTTGGTTGTTATTTATGTTGGAACTGCTGCTGATGTTGGGCTCTACTGCTGTTATCGTCGTCCCTTTGGGTTTCACGAAAGGCCTCGGAGTTCTAATGAATAGCAAGATTCGGGAACGACTTTCATATTCAAATGTTGGAGCTGAAACTAATCAAGAAGGACGAATACGTGTCCGTTTCGGATTCGACTCAAGGTAACTTTAGGACGTTACTCGATTTTATATCGTATGTTTGAGCAGTAGTATGTAGTAAATATTTTAACTTCGGTTTTCTATTTGCTAATATTATTATTTTAAAATTTTGTACCTTACAAATATTTTTACAACTTTCGATATTGTTTTATAAATCGTTAGTAATTTTATTATTTATGATCGATATAATATTTTGTTGGTTATCGTGACACTAGTAATTAAATAATATCGATTTCATATTTTCGTCACAATTTGTTAATTTCTAATTTTTAACTTAAAATCGTATTTTAATACAATAATCGAGATTTGTATACTTGTTTAATAAATTAATTTTCGATTTACGATTTATACTAATAATTGAGAAAATAGTCGATTTAGCTTTGAATATATTTTTTAGTCGAGACTATTTTCACTAATAATTTCCTAATAGTTTCCGATTGACTATTTTTATTAAAATTCATATTATTTATTAATAAAAGCTATTTGTTAAAAATAAATTGAAATCTTTGTAAATCTTATTTCATTTATAAAACTCGTCGACTCAATTAATTTTGATATCGTTTTTCTTAAATATCTCTTTTCTAAAATTTATAGTTTTAACTCGATTTTCTAATTTTTTATAAAATACTATATAATGACTTATTATATTTTATTTACAGTAACGAATTTAGAAATATATTAAAGTTACGATAACGACAATAATAATAAAATGTTAATTTTCTTAGAAATGTTATTTCTATACATTTCACTTATTTTAATAACTTTCGTATTTATATAAGACTTTCTATTTTAAGTAAGTTTTTAAAATTAGTAAGTTTCTATTTATAGAAAGTTTTCCCTTTTAATATAAAATGTTTATTTCTTTTATCTTCATATTGTTTGTAATGATTATATCTTTTGAATATCGATAATGGCTTGTTTTGGAGTTATGGAATAAAGACAAGTGTGGGGTTAGAGTAATATAATCTGGGGTGTACGTTTTTGCCATCAACTGTAAGGCAGGAGAGTGTGCATTGTATCCTTAAACTTAGATATCGCATCGTGTAAGTCGCGTCGGGTTGAACTGGACATGGTTTGTGTCTAGGAAGGGTGTATACTACTTAAACCAGGACCTCGCTGCACGCAGTCCTGTTATACTTGAGTTGCCTGGTTAGAGACCGTATTCTGTTATGAGTTAAGTCTACAGTTCTCGAAGCTAGTTTCCAGTATTATCCTAGTGAAAGTCTAGCCTTGTGCATACTAATCGAATTTCCATAACACCATTTTTGAATATTATTACTATTGATTGGTTTGATTTGCGGGATGACAAATGTTTTAAGTTTTCACCGACAACTTATTTTATTATACCGGTTTAATGTTTTTCTCTTTTAAATATTTTGATATAATAATACTATTATTTTTCCATATGATATAATATGGCTAGGAGAACGTCTGAGTTACTTCTCACTGACGTGATTGTTATGTTTATAACATGACAGGTATTTGCTGTTAGGTTTTTGGTGTGAGCTAGCGAGTAGCGGGGATCCTACTCTTTCTTCATTTATGTAATTCATGAATTTGTATAAACCCGTTGGAAGATTTTTCTTTTAGCCTTTTTGTAAAAAGAGACTTTTGTATTGACTTACCATTTCTTTTAACAAGATATATTACAAAATGTGCGGGTTGTGTAATATTGTGGTATACATCTTCTACCACCGGTGACATTTGTAGCACATGTGATCCGGTTTAGGATCGGAGCGATAAGGGGCATTAGAATTTTATTGTTATTTCTTTTCACATGTTGATGTCCTTTTGTTGTGAGGATGATTCGTGTTGGTGATATTATTATTGTTGGTGATGTTTTGTTACGAGGGAGTTAGAAGGGTGACGAGTGAGGGTCGTTGATGATAATGTTTTTCCCGCGCGTTTTGGACTAGTGATGGTTGTTTTTATTGTGTTCTTCGAGTTTTACTCGAGGACGAGTAAAAGTTCAAGCGTGGGGATATTTGATAGACCATATTTAGTACGGGGTTAGAAGCGTCGATTTAGGAGTATATTTGGTGACGTGATAATGGTTTTGGGCTTAATTGAGTAGAATTCTCATTTTACGATATTAATTTTAATTGAGAATAACTACGTGATGTAATTGATCATCGGATTGCCTAAGTGAACCATGGAAGCGAAAAGCTCAACCGAAGTCGGAGAACCGACAGTCTCGCACAGCTCGGAAATTGAAGGCGGAATTTAAGTCGCTTTAGATTCCGTGTCAGCTTATCAATTATTATTATTATTATTATTATTATTATTATTATTATTATTATTATTATTATTAAACCGGAGCTTGCATTAAAAGCGAAACAAATTACAAGAAGTTAGAGGGGAGCCTAGATACTATCTGGGCGCCCACTCCCTTAGCAGATATCCCACTCTATTATTATTATTATTATTATTATTATTTTTATAAACGGATCTTGCATTAACACCAGAACAAATTACAAGAAGTTAGTGGGAAGCCGAGATACTATCTGGGCACCCACTCCCTTAGCAATAGCAAAGCTAAGTCTAGTGAAAATAAAGGCAGCTGCACGAGCCCCCGCATCTTGAGAGATAGAAAATTTCTGAATCCGCTTCAGCAATGCAACAGCCTCAGCATCAAGCTTCCCCCAAAGACGAGAAGGAGAAAGGCAGGAACCCGTACCCAATCTTGGTGCACAAATTTTCATACTTGGCGCACTTACATTGAGCAGCATCAACGACCACGCGACCAGGCAGGAAATCAGCCATCGCAGACTGGGTCAGATCGACACACACATCACGCCCCCTATCCCAGGAATAAAGAAGCAAATCCGCCGGGCGTAGGTGGTTGTCGTGCTGATCCACTAAACCGACATCCACTTCCTTACCGGCAGAAATACCAGATCGGAAACAGATATCCAAAAGGGTGTCGCGAACCAGGTTATGTCTATGCTCAATACCAATGCTTATTATTATTATTATTATTATTATTATTATTATTATTTTATTAGAATTTTGGTTATTAGTAAACTTACCTTAATTATTATTCCATATTAGACTACTATTACTACCTAGTTATTATATTAGTTTTCATCATATTATTATTCCATCATTCCAGTTGAACGTAACATTAGAGAGAATTTTAATAACCGTAGTTTTCTTCAAGACTATGTGTAACTATTTTTTTGGTGAAATGTAAAAATTGTATTGATAAGTAACAAATGTCTTGAAGGTTAAACCTTCCTTACATCATCAAGCTAGATATTCAATCCTTGTTCTTTCTAGAGTCTATTTTTTTACAAGATGCATTCAATTTTAATCTAAACTCCTCCTTTATCTGTTTCGGCACCACATCAGGTCTCAAAACCATTTGCTCAACCCTTGCCTTGTTTCTCTGATCCCATATATGATAAACAGTTGCATTTGTCACTCCATTAATCAGCCCCCTACGCAGTTTGGTTCCTCTTCTTGCTAGTCTCCATGTCGTCGATCCACCTGTAGGTATTTTCAGCTTTGTCCATTCTTTAATCAATCCCAACACTCGGGAGCTATACCCACAGTCGAAAAAAAGATGTTCCGAGGTCTCACTACTTGTCCCACACAAACAGCATGCGTCCTCTTGTACAATACCAAGCTTGAGCAATTTCGTCTTTGTGTTCATTCCTCCGTGTTGAAACATCCAGTTAACGAACTTATGTTTAGCAACAGTCCATTCATTCCACACAAGGTAGGTCCATTGAACCTTTGTGGCTGCCACTCTCAAGCATTCATATGCTTTGCTGATTGAGTACTCTTGTAGCGGGCCTAAATTCCAGATTTGGGGTCGAGTTTTAATCTCATCTTTGATCTTACAAATTTTCTTCCATGTCCATGGAACGTCAATAGGTGAGATGTATGTCTGCCACAAAGCTTCCATGTCCATGTCCATCTAAGACTATGTGTAACTAATCTTCTCATCTCGGTTCAAGACATTGAAGCGCTTAATTATTGATTGTGAGTTTGAAAGTTCTAATCTTTATTCTTGATTATTGATTAATTGATCAGTTTAATTATATGAAAGTTGTTATTGATTTCTAGAGTGATCAACTAGTTATCTTCTGCATCGTTCTATTATTAGTTTTGTTAATTGAACATGATTTGTTGATTAACTTGACTGGAGTAACATCTAAGACTTAATTATTGAACGAGATTCGTTAATATTAAGACTTGAGAGCAATTATCATAGATTTATAGCACAACTGGATTGTATGTGTTTATTTATCTTTTTATCGAATTCTTTATCTATTAATGCTGCTGTTGAATTAAATTTAGAACTGGATTGTTTAGGTTGTTTAACATTTAGATCTAATTAAGAACGGGATACGTTTTAATTAGTTATTCGTAAGAAGGATTAGAATCTACGATTCACGATAAAGTAGTCAAAAATAATAATTTGAACAGAATTTCGATGATCAATTGTGATTAAGTTGTAGATTTGTACTTGACCCGAGACGTTTTTAATCATTTGATTTACTTAAATTTTTCATCTTTATTGTTTTACTTGTTAGACAATCATCCAAAACCCCCATATTTATTCTGTAATTAATTACTCCCTCCGTTTCAATGAATTGTTTGTCTTTTCTTTTGGCATCAAGGGCAAGGGATCCAGTGATGAAGTGACAAAAACTCATGAAAAGGATCAAATTACATATATAAAAAACATTCTTAAAATAGAAAGACAAACAATTCATTGAGACGCCACAATATGGAATAGGCAAACAATTCATTGGGACGGAGGGAGTAGTTTATTATCGTTCTACATTAGTACGCACTTATAGTTAAACCAATTCTTTGTGGGTTCGACCTTTATTTATCGTCAATATCTTTCGTTTTACATTAACAAAAATTATAAAAATTCAATATTCTTAATCTACTCATAAAGACGAATCAACCAAGATCCCACATGACTATATTTTCTCTTATAAATTGTCGTGAATATTAACAATTCTCTTGAGTTGTGAATAGTGTCCAACAGGGAAGCGTACCCTTTGAATTTGAAGGGAGGGAGTATAAAACGGTACATAAGATTAATCTCTACCTATCTGATACGAATAGTACTTAATCCGTACAACCTAAAGCAGCCTAATGCCTGGCCAGTAGGAAGCTCCTGTCAAAAGCTAACCCGACCTATTTGACATACAGCCGACTAAATCCCGTAACCACTCTACCGTTAATGACCCGATCGTTGGGGCAGACGAAATGAACCTCCGGAATAGAGCATCTGGTAAACCGGTCTGATCCTTATCGTAAGTATTACGCTTAGCAATGATCCAAACGCACATAGTCCAGCGAGAACAAAAAATGTAAGCCTAAAGCAAGAGGCTCCTACACAAGTTGATACTCCTTGTTTAGTAGCTTCAGTATCATAAACATACCCAGCAAGTAGTCCCGAGAAGATAAAAGCACCAATAGGGTTGCTTGCTTGTATAAAGTTGTAAATTATCCCGAAATGTTTCAGTCCGAAAAGTTCCGAGGCAGTTGGAATCATCACAGCAACCTGAATCCCATAGCAGATTCCGAACAATGCGGTTGCTACATGGAGAGTACCACTAAGAGCTGATGCATAAAGAAGGAAGACTATAACCATAATAAATTGTGTTATAGTCATCCAGATTGTCCGAGGAATCATGTTCAATCTGCAAAGGTCATTTTATAGCTAATCAGTTCTAACCAAGAAATCCCTCGCAGAAATTTGGGGTTACTATTCACAGTAGGAAATTTTCTTACTAAACCAGTAAACAAGTTATCCTTTGGTTTTCCATAAACAGAAAAGGTAGATAATATAACAGTAGGCATGACACTGAAATACCTCTATGAGTTCTTATATGCAACGCAAACTAGACACATATCCTAACCCAAATCTATGCGTGATGAATATTATTATAAGCCAAAAGTACTGTTTTCACTTTACACGTATGTTTTCTTTCCCAACACAGCCTACAGATTGATCGGGATGATTTGGTTTCAGGTAAGAAACAGATTTGTATGGACCAAGTTCGATGAGTTTAGGATGAAGTTTGAAAACCATCCCAAGGTAAGCAACACTTTTGTATCAGATATGGTTTAGTATCAGACTCATTTACCATCCCAAGATTAGGAGAGGAGCATATATCACCACAGTGCCAAAAATTGACTAGTCCTGCAATAGCAAAATTACCTGATGGTGTATTCAGACACAGCACCTCCACCCAATCGGCCAATGAAATTACAGAAAGAAAAAATGGACAGCAGCATGGTTGTATCACTCTCTCCTTGAGCATAACCTATCTGAGCCAAATTGTTAAGAACAGTGATTCCGGAACCAACCCCTAGAAAGTACACCATCCACAAAAGCCAGAAATCAGCCTTTACTAATGCTTGTCGGAAGTTAAAATCATCTCCTCTACGAGGCCTCTTCTTCTGTTTTATCGCTCCCTCTCCAACAGCTAAAAGCATATCCACCTCTGAAACATCTTCACCCTCACGGAAACTACTAACTTGAGACTCAGAAGTGGACTTTACCAAAAGGGGTTCAAACTGAGTTATTTCACCTTCATTTGGTGCCAACTTATCTGAAGAATCAATAGGTCCGGTAAGTTGTCTTTTACCAGAAGGAAATAATGTCATTTTGATTGGTATAAAAAGAGGAGCCATCATAAATAGGACCATTATACCAATAAATATGTATGAAATGGTTTTCCTGATAGGAAATGCATGAGTAATAACGGTAGTTGTGACGAGAAAGATGCCGAGAAGAACACTAGCTCCTTGAGTGAATAAGAAATGTACATGCTGAGATGAGTCTTCCTCGGATGCTGGTGTACATGGGCGTATGAAATACATCAAGATGAAACATATGACAGGGAGGCCGACAGTGAGAAAAAGTAAGAGGTCTGAGTCAGAGTTATTAAGCACCATGCTGTATATCTCTGTATATATTGCAGCACTAAGGCCAACGTAGCCCTTTAGAATACCAGCAACAGTACCCCTACTCAGCGGAAAATTCCTCATATTGGTAACAAGGACAGCTGTTCCAAACCATGCACTACTATTACTGCCAATAAGCAGCGCAAGCCACAGCTGTCAAACAATTTGAAGTTAGAAGAGTAACAACTATTATCCGAAACCACTAAAGTGACAGTTCATCTTCCAAAGAAGCAAGTTCAAAATGCTTAAAACTCAATGACAACTAAGGGGTGCGGCAGCAGCAGCAGCAACAACAATAGGAGCGAGGCCTACCTTTGTGATAACATCACATAAAGGTTATTTAGGATGAACGATGACGAAACTAACGTCAAAAATTGCATAGAATGACAACAACTGTACAATTAAAGGAGCGCGGAAAGAAAGAATAGTTAAGCCTTTGGCCGTTCAGATATAAAACCAAAACATTCCATAGGTCTATACTGCGCTAAGGGGCCATTTACTTGGGTAAGAACATTCCATAGTGCCAAGTTTATTAGCTTTCAGCTTAGAACTTTTTATGATCACCCTACAATCTTATATCCTCAGGTTTCCTTGCCACAAGTCTGTTTTAGTCAAGTTTCAATCCCTTTACGAATATATATTTTTTGATTATGAGTTTGTAAGACAAAGATCCATATGACTTTAGTTGAGCACACAGACGCCTATTAAATTAAGTTCTTGCATTTTCTTATAAGTAGAACAAACCGATCTTATTCAGGTCAAGTAAGTATAGCTTCTAAAGGACTAGGCCATATTTGCACAAGCATCAGATCTCAACAACATGCTTAAGAATGTACTAAATCAGTAAATCACTAGGCCCTACTTTCACTCATTGACCTCGGTGATAACAAAGCATCCATATTTTTCCAGAGAATGGATACATAAAGAATAAAATATCATTAAACCCAAAAATGGGTTGGTGGAATAACTCATAATGGTGCTGATTTACCAAATGCCAGCTTCCCCTACAAAATTGCAGAATACAGTTAACCCATTTTCCCCAAGAAGGCAATCAGATACTAAAACATGCAACTATCACAAAAATTACACTAGCAAAGGGCAATCCTAAAACTCAATCACTACACATTATGGGCAAACATAAATTCATCAATACTCTTCGTATCATGAAAATCGGCACTCAAATAATCCATCAAATCACTAAATAATAACCACCAAAACTCAAAGATTTGATTAATAGGGGAGAAAAAGACAGGAAGCTTTACCAGCCAATAAGGTAAGTTAAGAAGAGTCTGAGAAACAGCAAGCCAAAGAACACCATAACCCAAGAAACAGCCCAAAGCACCAATGGAAAGAACAGCCCAAGGTGGGAACTTATTGCAGGCAATACCAGGCAAAACACCCATATCACCAAAGTCATTAGCAACACCAAGGATTGTAATTTGCTGCTGAGAAAAACCCAGTACAGTTTTCAAAGAAGGAGAAAAAAGGGGAAAGGTATAGCTGTTTCCTCCTGCAAATTCAACCCAAACTGCTGCTGCTAACCCTACCCATGGTGGTCTGCTACCTGGTTTAACACTCACTTGAGGCATTTTTACTGAATCTTTCTTGTTTTACTGATAAAATATACGTAGTATAGCGGTTTTGAGTGAATTTTATATTGGAACTTTTGAGAGTGGGAAGGGAAGGTACTTAGGAATATCTGAAAGCAGCCTACCATACATGGAAAACGTTCATGTCTTAAATACTAGGGGTAGATTTAAGTAATGGCTCGAAACCTTGCGCATGAAGCATGACCTAAGCGCACCTAGAGATTTACTTAAAGTGAGGATCGTGTTGTTTTTTTTGCAGTTATTAGTTAGGCCTCGTTCTTTTCGGCTGAAACAGGGCTGATCTGAGTTGAGCTGGTTTGATTAGAGCTGAACTGGTATGATTGAAGTTGAACTGGACTGATAAAAGCTGAGCTGAGTTGAGCTGAGTTAAAAGAAGATGAAACTAATAACTACTTATATAAATTATCTAATAATATTTTAAAAAATGAGAAAAAAATATAAAAAATTATAACACTAAATAATAATAATAATAATAATAATAATAATAACAATAATAATTAATTAATTATAATAGTAATAATAATAATAATAATTATTATTATTAATTAATTAATAATAGTAATGATAATAACAGCAACAACAACAACATAGTACTCACTCTAATTCATTTGATTTCTACTTTTGTTTTTTTAGTACTTGGCAATAAAAAATGTTATGTATATATATTTGATTATGTAATATACAAAATTTTAAATTTTAATATTCTTAAATCTTAATAGAATAGAAATAATACTCATATGCTATATTGTGTGTGTGACTTGTAAATATTTGAATGTAACATCTATTTCAAGACCTCAAAATATTATGGAGTGCATAATAATATAAATAATTATTATAATAACAATGATGATAAAAAATAATAATAATAACAATGACGATAATAATAACAATGACGATGATGATGACAACAACGACAATGACGATGATAATAATAATCTCTTATTATTATTATTAACATTAAGAGATACAAGTAATGAAATTAACAACAAGAACAAGAACAACAATATTATTATTATCATTATTATTAATTTTTTATGAAAAAAAACTTGCATTAATATCGAAATGCAATGATGACAACAACAACAACAACAACAATAATAATAACTTATTGTAATTTGTTTCGATCTTAATGCAACTTCCGTTTCATATAAATAAACAAGTAAATAATAATAATAATAATAATAATAATAATAATAATAATGTATTACAGTATTATTATTATTATTATTATTATTGAAGTATTATTTTAGGAGCTGAAAATATTGGGACTGGGCTGAAAATATTAGGGCTGAGCTGAGCTGAGCTTATAGGAGCTGGGCTGAGCTGATACGAGCTGGGCTGAGCTGATAGAAGCTGAGCTGGTCTGAAACGGACTGAAAATAAGCTGAAAAAAATATGGTCTTACTTGTAGCTAAACGTGACTCATGCACATTTCACATTGGGAATGAAGTACATGGGAGAGAGAAAATCATGAATTGGATTTGGGTAGAACTAGGGATGTCAACGGGTCGGTTTCGGGTCGGGTGGAGCCTCACCCGAATCCGCATACTCCACCCGATCCATCCGTCACCCGATTAACCCACCACCCGGATCCAATCCATCCGTCATCCGCGGGTGATTCAGGTGGATCGGGTGCTTAGCGGATGAAAAATATTTTTTTAAAATACAATAACAAATATACAAATTATAAGATGCGTAAAGTTTTTTGGGATTTTTTGGTGGTCGGAAATTAATACGGGGAAAGAAAATCTAAAATAGTGGCCGCCAAAGTGAATACGGAAAATATTTTCTTAGGTTTTAAGAAAAAAAAAGAATAATGCGTATAAAATAGAGTGAAATAATTATTTTTTTATATATTCATATTTTTTTTTAAAAAATCTATAAACGGGTGAAACGGATCGGGTGGACGGATCAGGTGACGGGTGAAAAATCTCCACCCGAATCCGACCCGATCCATCACCCGATTCATCCGTCATCCGCTTAAATTCCATTTAGTTCGGGTTTTCGTCCATTAATTTTATTCGGGTGGATGTATTTTGAACGGGTTCGGGTGAAATTGACATCCCTAGGTAGAACTTTGACAGTTGACACACGTCATACATGTTAGGTGCGGCCTAGGCTGACCAGGGTTTGGAGCTGGGGGAGTGAGCGGATCAGGTTTGGTTGGACTCAGCCTGATTGTCCCGTGAGTCCGTGATTGGCACTGTGGTGAGACGAGTTTGCAGTTTGCCCAAGACAAATAGATTATGATGTTTCTTTAATCTGTACTAGTATTAACCCCGTGCATAGCATGTACGGGCGACCGCTAAATTTTTTTTGCGATTTGTGTTTAAGATATCGTCACGGTTGTGTACTTCCAATAAACACTCATACAAACAAAAAAAATGGCGCATTGATTATCTTCGAAGTAATTGTAAAAGAAATGGCGTGGTCCGAAAAGATCTAATATATCATAATTTTTGAAATATTTCCTTGTACACTACATTTGTCGTCACATTTGATCAGGCCCGTCAAACAGCCAGTCCAGCAGGTGCGCTGCACATGGGCCCAAAATTTTTGGGGCCTCAAGTTGGGTCCGTCCACTTGCAATAAAAAAAAAAAAAAAAAACTAAAACTAAAATTAAAAAGACAGAAGAACAGGAAGGAAGGAGCGAGAAACATAGAAACTGAAAAGACAAAAGTCTTGATTCAAGGATTCTTCATGGCTTCTAGTCTTCTTCAATCATCAATACAAATGCAGATCCTTCAAAGGCTTCAATTAATGGTAATTTTCGAGACTTGTATCATCAATCCTTCAATCAGAGCAACTTTCCTATTTTCGATTATTTAACGTTATGTACTCCATATCAATTAATCAACTATTATAAATTCCTAATATCTTCCATTGTATTCATAATATCTTCAATTCTTCACTCTCCAGTAATCTAATTAATATATTCTAAAGTGAGTTTAATCCAGTTTATATTTATATTTTGATTGTTTTTTTTTTCAATTTTTTGAATCTTTGATTCAATTCTGCTTGGTTTTTTTTTGGGGATTTTGATTTTTTAATGTTTAATGTTTGTAAGATGATGAAAAATCTGGGTAATGAATGATAATGCTAAACGTGAATAGTAAGCAGTGAAGAAATCTGGGTAGTCAATTATTCAATTAATAATACTAATTGTCTAAGTCTAATTACTGAATAGTGAATACGGAGTAATTAACGTGATTATAAAAAAAATAGAAGAAACAAATTACCTGAACTACTGATACAAGATGTCAGGATACAAGATTTGATTTGATTTAGTATATTTTTTATCCTAAAATTGAATTAATTTGTTTTTATAAATATTAGTATTTCGTTCAATTAAATCAATATTCTTTTGGATGCAGGACCTAGGTTGCTTGATTGAGAATTGTAATGTGAAGAAACGATTTGAACATCAACATCTCAACAGTTTTTCGATCCTAATTTGATAAGCGCGTAAATCCGTCATTAGGTGATTTCTTTCCTTAGTAGTTACTTTATCATTGTTTATTATGTCTACAAGAATTAGAAAACATGAATCTGGTTGTGAGAAACGTAAGAGAAAAAAAAGAATTGAGGAATTCACTCAATCTCAAAGAGGTGCTCTTGATAAGTTTATTATTAAAAGTTCTAATAATTTGACTCAAAATGATACCGTAGAGGCAAATGATAATTTAAGAAATGATGTGCCTATTGAAAATGAATGTGAACATGTCAATGAGGAAGAAACTATTAATGAGGAGGCTCAAGAAAATGATGATGGTCCTATTGTTACTAATAGTGAAATTGATAAAGCCGATAATAATTCTAATGAAATTTTTGCGATCGATATATTTGATCCTAGAAATTGGGATGCTCTTACTTCTAAGATGATTGATGGTTTAGCTGAGAAGGTTCCTAAAAGAGACATGAATATTGAAAAAGGCCCGCGAGATAAGGATAACAAATGCTTTTCATACCGATATTATACTAGAGTGTTGTCAAATGGAGAGAAATGCGATCGAGAATGGCTGGTATATTCAAAAGAACTTGATAGGGTCTTTTGCTTTTGTTGTAAAGTGTTTAGCAAAGCAAGAAGAGGTATGTTAGCAACCGAAGGTTTTAGTGATTGGATACATTTGAGTCAAAGGCTTAAAGAACATGAAAGTGGGTCGGAACACATTAAAAATATGGCTACTTGACATGAGTTACAATTGAGGCTCCAAACTAATCAAACCATTGATGAGGTCAATCAAAAACAAATTAGGAAAGAGAGGGATCATTGGAACCAAGTCTTGTTGAGGATTATTTCAATAGTCAAGTTTCTTGCAAAAAATAATCTAGCTTTTCGAGGTAGTAATGGACGTTTGTATCAAAAGAGCAATGAAAACTTTTTGCAGTTAATTGAAATGTTGGGTGAATTTGATCCTATAGTCCAAGAACATATTCGTAAGGTAATTGAGCATGACATCCACTTTCACTATCTTGGTCATAGTATTCAAAATGAGTTTATACTTTTGCTTTCTTCTAATATTAAAAGTGAAATTATAAAAAAAATCAAAGAAGCTAAGTCTTTCTCGGTCATATTAGATTGTACTCCTGACATTTCACACCAAGAACAAATGTCAATGATATTAAGGTATGTGAATGTGTCTTCGAAGTCGGTTAGCATTGAATGATTTGTTGGTTTTTTGAATGTTGATGATACTAGTGGTCAAGGGCTTTTTGATGTTATGCAAAATGAGCTAAAGAAACTAGATCTTGATATAGATGATGTAAGAGGACAAGGTTATGATAATGGATCAAACATGAAGGGGAAAAATCAAGGAGTTCAAAAAAAGATGTTAGACATAAATCCCCGAGCTTTTTACATGCCTTGTGATTGTCATAGTCTTAACTTGACGATTTGTGACATGGCTAATACATGTACTAGGGCTAGAGATTTCTTTGGAATTATTCAACGAATTTACACAATATTTTCAAATTCAAATAAGAGGTGGAAAATTTTGAGTGATAATATTGAATGGTTAACTCCTAAACCTTTATCAGCTACTCGTTGGGAGAGTCGTGTTGAGAGTGTAAAAGCTATAAGATTCCAAGTTGGGGATTTACGAGAGGCATTACTTGAGGTTGCAGAAAAAGATAATGATTCTAAAATAAGGAGTGAAGCTAAATCTCTTGCATTGAATGAGCTTGGTGACTTTGAGTTTATACTTGCAATGGTTATCTGGTTTGAAATTCTCTATCATGTTAATTTGGTTAGCAAAGATTTACAATCAAAAGACATGGTCATTGATATTGCTATTGTAAAGATCAAAAGTTTAATAACTTTTTTTGAAAAGTTTCGTGAAAGTGGTTTTGTTAGTGCGATAGAAGAAGCAAAAAAGATTGCTCTTGAAATAAATATTGATCCAGTGTTTTCACAAAGACGAGAAATTCGAAGAAAGAGACATTTTGATGAGAGTCGAGATGATTCCTCAGTGATTGTTAATCAGTCTTCAGAAGAATCCTTTAGAGTTAATTATTTTTTGTACATTGTTGATCAAGCAATTTCTTCATTAAAATCTAGGTTTGAACAATATAATGATTTTGAAAATATTTTTGGTTTTTTATTTTCCTCTGGTAGGCTATGTTCGTTAGAAGACGACGAGTTAAAATTACATTGTACTCATCTCGAAGGTGCATTAAAGAAGGATGGACATTCTGATGGTGATGGAATTGAACTATACATGGAGCTAAATTTTTTGAGAGGAGTTCTACCTTTGGAGAATATGGGACCAGTTAATCTTTTGATTTTTTTGAAGCGCTTTGGTTGTTTTCCAAATGCGGTTGTTGCGTATAGAGTAATGTTGACTACTCCAGTGACGGTTGCAAGTGCCGAAAGAAGTTTCTCCAAACTCAAGTTATTGAAATCTTATTTGCGTTCGACGATGTCACAAGAAAGGCTCAACGGTTTGGCAATTATATAGATTGAGAATGAAGTGATGGAGCAAATGGATTGCAAAGATTTGATGGATGAATTTGCTTCGGTGAATGCAAGGAGGACAAATTTATTTGGCAAGGACAATTCGGGTGACAAAAATATTTCCGATGTAATGCAAGACAAATAATTTTCAATTTTATTTCATATGTAATGTTTCTTTAGGAAAAAAAAGGGGCCTCATTTTGGTAATTTGAACCGGGCCACCTAAATTCATTTGACGGCCCTGCATTTGATGCACCCCTTATCCCCTCAAATGAACGTTCAAAAGTAGTTAAGGTAAGTAATTACATTAATCTATGATTATGATCTATATAAAGTGAATAACATGTACTTAAAAAAGTTTTTTGTTGTTAATTCATGTAATTACCTCTTCATTAACCAACAATATCTCTAGGGATATATAGTTTTCTAGTCCCTTGTGGATTAAGTTCTTTTCCATTTTCGAACAATTCTTTCTTTCAAATGCACAACAAATACTCCTCTATTTAGTTTATTGATTTGATTTTTTTTGTTTCTTGTAACGGTTTGATACTAATTTTCCTGATATGATGAGCAATGTTTTTTGATTAAAAATTTCTTCCGTTAAATGAGGGTATTTAACCTTTGAGAAATGTGGTTTTTTGGTTGGTTAAATTTGGGAAAGATGATTTTTTGGTTGGTTAAAATTGAAAAGTTAAGTTTAGTGGGAGATCATGTGTAGTTTTTTTTTTCCAAGTTAGTAGTGGTTTCATAATTGGAAAATAATGATATTATTTTTATGTTAATTTTATTTAGTGATCAGATTAATAACAGTTGAGTATACCAAATCGTGCAAAAAAACTAAAACTTTCTCATTATGAAACTGTGAAAACAGCTGGTATGTTGTCAATTATAACAACGGATAATCTATTTAATATCACAATCTCATCTTTAGGTTAATAACAATTGAGTATATCTTAACAATATTATCTAAGATTTAACAATATTTTATGTATCTTGTTTTGGCATAGGTTCAATTCAATTCAACTTAACACGACATAATAATAATAATAACCTCCATGATATCTTCCTTGCAAAAAAATAATATGGAGGTTTGTTCATGCAGATTGAGATTGACGATGATGAATATCCATTTATACGTTTTGACAAAAAATCATTTTGTAGTTAGGTTTTGCCACCCTGACGTTTTTGGTTTGACAATATTTAGTGTTATCGTCTATAGATGTGTTACCTTTGTGTCACCCTAATAAAATCATAACGACGACAACTCGTAATCGAAAAAAAAAAGTTAAGTTCAAGTGTCTGGTCGCTTACGTCTTGCCACCCTTATAAAGTCGAAAATGTGGCAGCCGTAATTGTTGTCGAGTTATAATTTAGCAATTTTAAATTCTCAATGTTGATCGATTTCTTTACAAATTTGAGAGAATTAATTTATATTACATTGTACATTTTAATTTTAATATTTATTGTCATATTTAAATTTTTCTTTTGTAATTTTTTAATGGATTAGAAATTGTGCTACATTTTTTTAACTATGCACTAATTTATTTAGTTTAATAATGTTTAAATTGGGTCATCTATTAATTAACTTAAAAGAATTGAGATTTAAGTTAAGGGAGCGTTTGGAAACATGAAATTTGATGGGAGTTGACAAAGTGCCACGGGTCGCCCGCCCATGTCACCCCGGAATAATTCGCCCCCAGGGCAAGGGAGGGGTTGCCCGGCAGGCCCACCCTGTAAAAGACCGTTGGAAATACCCCAAGACTTGTGCCTGCTCGGCAGGGCCTTGCTGTCAGCCGAGCAGGGCAACCCAGCTCCCCTGCTTGCTTGTTCTCAGGGTGTCCCGACCTCCAGTACGAGCAGGGGAAGCCGAGGGCCCATCCGTCATTCTGCCTCAGGTAAGGGAAAATGGGTGGACGAGGTGAAGCCACGTGTCAACTTCGCATCCACCCATTCTTCCTCTCTCCACTCCTGTTTCTCTCTCTTGTGGGAAGGTATAAATACTCACCCATTTCCCACTTAAAGGGGGTTGGATTTTCTCTCTCTAAACTCTCACTCCTAAAACGCCACCTAGCTCCTCACGAACTAGGTTCATCAAGGCATTTCACAGACTGACTTAGGCATCGGAGAGGGTTCCCTCGGACAACCTTCGAGGCCCTGTGCGTTCACTGTGCAGGGAGCAGGCTCACTTCGCCGGGAAGGTCTGATCATCAGAGTGGGAGAAAGGAGAGACTAAAGGAAATCGGACGAGCAATTATCAAGCAACATATCGAACATACGACCCGAATCCGAAGTCGGGTTAATTGTTTCCGTACCGGAACAATTTGGCGCCGTCTGTGGGAAGGAATACGGTTGTACCCACGAAATTACCCACAAAATCAACCATTCTCAAATATAAAATTAGCCAATTACAATCAAACATGCCTGAAATTTTTGATACCAGCACTGTGGCAAATCCACCCAACGCTCCCCTATATGGCATGCCGCCAGAGGTAACACCCGCCGCCACGATTCCAGGTGTGGGGCGAGCCAGCCTCCAGGGAGCACCGGGTCAAGGGGTAGCTGCCATGGCAGGGCAGGGGGCAAACCCGAGGCAAACTCTGAATCTCACCCCTGCCCATATGATGTAGACTGCGGCATTTTTCTTAGCAAAGTTGAATCAGGAGTTTACTCCAGACGATCTGGTAGGCAGGGTCGCTACGACCCCCAGGTTGCTTCACTTTGAAACTGGAGAGGGAACCGGGGGCTCAAAGCGGACCGCCGCTAGAAACATTCAGAGAAAGGCCAGGAAGACAGCTCAGGCGTATGCACAGGTGCAAAAGCGGGTCACGGGAGTCCGTCAAGAGCCGCCTGCGCAGCAAGAGGCTGCTGGTCCTGAAGAGGCATTCTCCATTCACACTACAGAGTCCACGGCTGCTCGCGAAAGAAGGGGCTTATCCCAAGACCTGTGGAATCGTATGAGGCATAAGGAGCCAGTGTCCAAACGCCTGGGGGAGAAACAGGGAGATGTGTTCTCCAGGCTGACACCAGTTGAAGAATCGCAGCCTGCACCAGGACTGTCCCGGAGCCTGCAGTCCAGACTTAACAATGGTCAGCCTCTAAAGCCAAGGCACCGTCAGGATGATAACCTCGAGCCTGCTCAAAAGAAGCGCTCACGGTATCATTCCCCTCCCAGGGACGACGAAGCGATAAGCAGGCGCCCGCCTAGTTACCGCTCCCCTGAAAGTAGGAGATCGACCCCTGACAGAAGGGACGACCACGGTCACTACTCTAGCGTGAGCAGGTCGAGAATGGTGGGCAGACCGACCAAGACCCCGCTCCACCCTGAGGTGCAGGGATATCCTATCCCAAAAATTAAGATGCCCTCTGTTAAGTTCGACGGCACGACTGACCCAGAGGATCACTCGGCGGCGTACGAGAGTCATATGGGCATGTATGACGCCGACGACGCGGTTTGGGGCAAAAATTTTCCAACTACCCTGGTAGGTCTAGCCCATGGTTGGTTTAGAGATTTGCCGCAAGAATCAATCTGTTTCTTCATCGAGCTGGCTGAGGCCTTCCTTGACCAGTATGCTGGAAACAAGAGACGACGTCTTACTCGGTTCGACCTAATGACCCTCAGGCAGAAGAAGGGGGAGTCTGTCAGGGAGTACCTGAAGAGGTTTGACTTGTCCTTCCAACAAGTCAAAGAGATTGACGATGCGACGGGGACGTACACACTGACTAACTCCCTGCTCCCTGGAGAGATGAAGAACCAGCTGATCAGGGCCCAACCAGAAACTCTGGCCAAAGCTAGAAAAATAGCAGAAGGGTTTATGTTTCAGGAAGAGTTCCACAGCCTGCCGGATACCCCCGCAGGCCCTACCAGGCAGCAGGAGGGACCGCAGGGTGGACGCTGTAGGAATGATGCCGGGAAGCAGAGAGCCGAAGAAGGGGATACCCCTAAGAAAGAACGCACGGTCTACCAGCCTAGGTTCGACAGCTATACAGCCCTCAACAAGTCCAGGGCAGAGATTTTCGAACTAGAGAAGGAGACTGCCAAGTGGAATCGCCCGAGCAAACCGCGGAGCCCAAAGGGAGACCCCAAGAAGTTCTGTACCTTTCATGATTGCGTAGGCCACACCACCGAGGAGTGCCGCCACCTGAAGGACGAAATCGAAAAACTAATCAGGAATGGCTGGTTGGCCAACTACGCAGCAAGAAATAAAACACAGAAAGAAACACCAGAAAAGCCTGAAGGCTCGGCGCAGAACCGCCTGATAATCCATGTGATATCAGGGGATGCAGAGGGCCAAACCAGCAGAAGAAGTCAGAAGAGACAGATTCGTGAACTAAAAAACCAAATCTGTTACGCTCTGGACATCAGACATGTGCCCCACGATGACCGCTGAGCTCGATATTCCAGAGACTCTGTCTTTATAAGACACCCAAATTCAGCCTACGTTTCGTGTTGGGCGCTATCTTGGTAAAGTTTAGAAGACGAAGCGATAGAAGACAGCTTCGAAAGTAGACTACGACACTCGGAGTCACTGCTCATGGGAGGCCATGATGTATCCTGTCGGTGCGAGAAAATGCTAAGAAGTAAATGGGCAGCCAGCTCTTTATGAGTTTGTGGGTAGAGTAGTAGTCGTCCAGTTGCCATTGAGGTGCTCGGTTGTGTAAAGGTTCTCTTTCCCGAGACCAAGAGTATGGATTGGGTGTGTGCGCATACATAGACAAGGGCACTGATCAGCTCTCACTCTCTATATCGGATATCTTTGGGGGCGCAATACCTTCCGACCTTTGCCTTAGTAGTGGGAAGCCCAAGGGGTATGACGCTGAGCATCACCCCTGAGGATGCAGGGCGAGTGGTGTATCCCCATAGTGATCCCCTGGTACTATCCCTGGAAATCAGCAACCACATTGTGCGGAGATGCATGGTGGATACCGGCGCATACACGAACCTGCTATACAAAGATGCCTTCGATAAAATGGGCCTGGAAAAAAGGCACCTGCGACCTGCCCCTGGATCATTGTACGGGTTCAGCGGGGCAGGCATACTGCCCATGGGAATTATAGACCTGCCTGTGACATTCGGGGAGGGGGCCAATGCCAGAAATATCAGGGCGTCGTTCGTTGTAGTAGATGCAAGGTCTGCTTACAATGCCCTGATTGGCAGGGCCACCCTAGATGAGATTGAAGCAGCCATATCAATCAGGGCTCTCACCATAGCCTATGTTACGGACTTTGGTCTTGAAGGAAAGGTGCACGGAGACCAGGAGTCGGCCAGGCAGTGCTACTCCGTGGCCCTGCAGACTCACAAAAGTGAAAGAAAAGGAAAGAGAAAAGCCGACAGTTCCCCCAGCAGGGAAGGCGAGATCCCAGCCGGTCATCAGACATCCGACCACCTGGAACCTGGGGGGGAGAGCATGCTGGTGGACCTAGAGCCAGGGAGACAGGTCCTCATAGGGGCTGACCTGGAAGAGTCCTACCAGGCTGAACTGATCAAGTTACTAAAAGATAACAAGGATGTATTCGCTTACTCGGCAGACGAGATGCCAGGGGTTGATCCAGCATGTATCGTTCACAGGCTGAACGTAAACGCGGACGCCCGCCCTGTAATATGTCCGCAGAGAAGGACGTGTCGATTAAAGAAGAAATTGAAAAACTTTTGAAGGCAGATTTTATTGAGGTTTGCGACTACCCAGAATGGTTAGCAAATGTGGTCATGGCTAAGAAATCATCGGGCGCGTGGAGAATGTGCGTGGACTTTACAAACCTTAACAAGGCCTGCCCGAAAGACTGCTACCCACTCCCCAGGATTGACCAACTGATAGACGCTACCAGTGGATATTCTATGCTGAGCTTCCTGGACGCCTTCTCAGGATATCATCAAGTGTACTTATGGCAACCGGACAAGGTGAAGTGTGCCTTCATCACCAGCTTAGGCACCTACATGTACAAAATGATGCCATTTGGGCTTAAAAACGCAGGGGCCACATACCAGCGCCTGGTCGACAAGGTTTTCGAGAATCAAAAAGGCAGAAACCTAGAAGCTTATGTCGATGACGCTATTGTGAAAAGTAAAGGAGACGATGAACACTTGGCAGACCTGCAGGAGACCTTCTCCCCCCTACGCACCTACAAGATGAAACTCAATCCAAAGAAATGCACGTTCGGAGTTCGCTCTGGCAAGTTCTTGGGTTTTCTGGTCAGCTCTCGAGGGATAGACGCTAACCCTGAGAAGGTTTAGGCTGTTCTGGACCTTCCTGAACCCAGAACCATAAGGGACATCCAACGTCTGACAGGCCGGATGGCCGCCCTGGCGCGCTTCATTGCCAGGTCAGCAGACAAGTCGACTCCATTCTTCAAAGTATTGAAAGGCAACAAGCAGTTTAAATGGGAGGATGAGCAAAAAGAGGCCTTCGAGCAATTGAAGGAACATTTAAAGAAGCTCCCCACCCTGGCAAGGCCAGTAGCAGGGGAAAAACTCTTCCTCTACATCGCTGTAACTAATGTAACAGTAAGCGCAGTCATCTTGAGAGAAGAAGCAGGCGCTCAGCAGCCCATATACTTTGTAAGTCACGCCCTGGGGGCAGCGGAAAAAAACTATCCAATGGTCGAAAAAGCAGCCTACGCAGTCGTCATAGCAGCCAGGAAATTGAGACCTTACTTTGACGCACACTCTGTAGTGGTGTTGACAGATCAAAACTTAGAAAAAGTGCTGGAGAAGTTCGAGAAATCAGGCAGGCTGCTAAAATGGGTCATCGAGCTGAGTGGACTAGGGATAACATACCAATCTAGAACAGCTATCAAAGCGCAGGCTCTGGCCGACTTCCTAGCAGAGTGCTCCCACTCTGAGGAGGACAGCCCGCCTGCCGGCGAGTGGGTAGTGTACACCGACGGATCTTCCACGGCTAACGGTGCAGGGGCCGGAGTCGTGCTAACCAGCACAGAGGGGGCTGATTTTGAGCACGCACTCAGATTTGTTTTCCCAGCATCAAACAACGAAGCCGAGTACGAGGCAGTGCTCGCAGGCGTTAACCTAACCAAAGCTGCAGGTGCAGAAAGGATTGTCCTGGCGACAGACTCCCAACTCATCGCCAACCAAATTAATGGAGAATATGAAGCCAGGGATCAGACAATGGCCGCATACCTGGACAAGGTGAAGAGAGAGTTGTCAGGCCTAAAGTCGTATGAAGTCAGGCAGATCCCCCGGTCCCAAAACAACCGGGCAGATGCCCTGTCAAAACTGGCTAGTTCCAACCTTCAAGATATACGGAGGTCAGTTTGGGTAGACGTCATCCAAGAAAAATCCACCACCCCCTGCCAAACAGTCGGCGCTGTAGAAGAAACAGGGTCTGAGGATTGGATGACCCCCATCATCCGATTCAAAAAATACGGAGCTTTACCACCTGACCCTGTGCAAAAGAGAAAGATGTGGGCAAGAGCTGCATGGTTTATACTAATCAGAGAAGATTTATACAAAAAATCATTCTCGTCCCCCTTGCTCAAATGTCTGGGGGCAGAGCAGGCGGCGGAGGTATTAGATGACATTCATTCAGGGATATGTGGTCATCACATAGGAGGAAAGTCGTTGGCACACAAGGCCTTAAGGGCGGGATACTACTGGCCGACCCTACTGGCCGACGCAAAAGACTTAACTCAAAAATGCAGGAAATGTCAACTCTTTGCCCCATCTATCCATGCCCCGGCCCAAGAACTCAGACCAATCCTATCCCCCATCCCCTTCGCTCAGTGGGGGATGGACATACTAGGTCCTTTTGCAGTGGCAACCGGGGGCAGAAAGTTCTTGATTGTGGCAATCAACTACTTCACCAAGTGGGTAGAGGCTGAGGCAGTGCCAAACATCACTGAACCTGCAGTCAGGAAGGTGATATGGAGGAATATCATCACCAGATTCGGCCTACCAAAGATGTTAGTATTTGATCATGGAAGGCAATTTGATAACGACCCTCTAAGGATTTGGTTGGAAGGCCACGGCGTTGCAATTGCCTACTCTGTCGTCTGCCACCCCCAAACCAACGGACAGGCAGAGGCAGCCAACAAACAGATTCTGAACGGTCTCAGGAAGATGGTAGATGACCCTAAAGGCAGATGGGATGACGAGCTACCAAGTATACTCTGGTCAATCAAGACCACTCGAAAAGAGTCCACGGGTCAGACCCCATTTGGCCTGGTATACGGGGCAGAGGCCCTGCTACCCATCGAAGCCAGGATTCCCACTCTGCGATCCCTGCAATATGACCGGGCAGAGAATGAAGTGGCAATGACCGAGGCCCTAGACCTGGTCAGCGAAGTAAGGGAGGAGGCCAGTGCTAACATCGCCGCCTACCAACAACGAATGAGGAAGGCGTACAACAAGAAGGTACATGAGAGAAGCTTCCAGATAGGCGACCTAGTCCTCAGAAAAACACAAGTTGTAGGAAGGTCAAGAGAGCACGGCAAGCTGAGTGCCAACTGGGAAGGTCCATACCAGGTGACTCGAATTTTAGGGCCAGGCACATACGGAATCGCTAACCTTGAAGGCCAAGAGTTGAGTGCGCACTAGAATGCCGACACCTTGAAAAAGTACTATGTCTAGCAAAATCTTAAGTAAATTTCGTTTTCAGAGAAGCTGGCGGAGAATGGTCAAGAATGTCGACGGCTCCGACCACACTTATGTTAAGCTTTTTTACAAAGAAATGAAAAGAACTTTGAATCCATACTCGTTGTCCGTTCAAACTTGCCTTTTCACACACAAACGAGCAGGGGGCAATAGGGGGAGGCCCCCCTGTTGCCAGAACCAAGGAAAATGGATCCCCCAACAAAAATTCTAAGCTCCCCTGCCTGCCCCCCTGGACTTTGATCAAAAGCCAGGGTCAGGCCAGGCCCCATGTGCCGAATGAACAAGGACTGGGGGCAGGCTCCCCAACCTTGTATAAAAAACACAAAAGCCTCCCTCCCTGCCTGTGGGCAGGCAGGGGGCAGGCCCCCTGGACTTTGATCAAAACCCAGGGTCAGGCCAGGCCCCACGTGCCGAATGAACAAGGACTGGGGGCAGGCTCCCCAACCTTGTATAAAAAACGCAAAAGCCTCCCTCCCTGCCTCTAGGCAGGCACGGGGCAGGCCCCCTGGACTTTGATCAAAAGCCAGGGTCAGGCCATGCCCCACGTGCCGAATGAACAAGGACTGGGGGCAGGCTCCCCAACCTTACATAATAAACGCAGACCCCCCTCCTGCCTCTAAGCAGGCAGGGGGCAGGCTATATCCTAAAGGAGCCAAAGCAAACAGAAATAAGGAAAGGATATTCATAAGCAGATTCATGGAAAAGTAACATTGTTTAACAACACCAGAACGAAAATCCGAAGAAGCCAAAATATTACAGACAAGCTGGCCATATCATGACTCAGCACAAAAGTTAGAATTGTCATCAGAAAAACCTAAGCATTAGGAGCACCCTAGCTGGGACCAGCAGCCTCCTCAGGTGGTCTGGCTGCCCGAGCTTCGTTTTTGGCAGAATAGAGGTTCCGAAAAGCATCTTCATCAAAAGCAGGGAACATCTCCCCGATTACCTCCATAACAAGCTCCAGGGAGGAGTTAGCTCCATTCTCAAAGCTCATGCCCACCGCAGTTTCAGTCTCCTCCAGGATGGCATCCTTCTCTTTTTGCCACTCACCCTGAGCCTTCTTGAAGTCTGAGTCAGCTTTAGACAGACTCTCCTCCAAATCAGCTGCTTTTCTCTTAAAGTGCTCCATCTCGGCCAAAGATATTGTAGCACGCTCCATCGCCAGGCGACTCTCCTTCAGCTCGGCCTCCAACTTGGACGCTTCCCTCACATCCCTCTCCCCTTGAAGCTTCCACTGGCTGGCCTGGCTTTTCGCCTCCTCCAGCTCGCTCTCCTGCTTCACCAGTTTATCCTTCAAGTTGGTGACCAGGATGACGTCCCTTTCAATCATAGCCAGACGGTCAGGAGGGGGAGCCCCAGGAGTGACAGCCAGCTCTTCATCGCTCAGGCGGCTGAGAGCCGCCAGCTCAGCAGAGGCCTGCAGCACCTTGTAGGTGCGCTGGATGTATTGGATCACCTGGTTGGAAGTAGTGGTTACAAACTTGGTGAGACGATCGGCCAGAACGGCACCGGAGTCTGAAATCAGGCCCGACACGTTGACGCTATCACCTGCAGTATAATGAAATTCCGTATTCTCCTCCGAGAAAAGGGTGCCTGGAATGTCACGAGCAGGGCGCTTGGCCTCAGGCGTCTCAACGTCAGCCTCCAGATCAACCACCTGCGCATCCCCTGAAGGTTCTCTGTTTCTTTTCCTCCTACACTCCAAGGGAACACTCTCCCCAGTCTCTTCGGAATCCGCAGGGCGTGAGCTCGGGGAGATGTGGACCCCAGCAGAAGAATTGCCCTGCTTACAGGCAGGGGAGGGGTGGCTTCTGAGGTAACCTCCGCCTCCCCACCCTGGACACCAGAGGGAGAGGCCGCCGGTTTTGCTGGCCGCAGCCGCGGGGGAGGGGGGAGTCTTTGACTAGCAGTAAGACCCTTCACGAACTTCATCAGGCTCTTCTCCCCTTTCTTGAAATTTGAAGGAAGAGAGGGATGCTCCGAGACAATAACAAACTCTTCGTTCAAACCAAGCCACCTTATCTGCCTTTTTGTCCAAAGGCGAGAAATGGAACCTGCAGGGTGAAAGAATAACCAGTCAGAGGAGAGAGATAGAAGTCTCAGAAAAATCGTGTCGGTGGAAATCCCCAAACTACCTTCTCCAAGGCCAGGAATCAGGCCCATTGGGGCCAGGTATTCATCCGTGGCTATGAGCTCCGCGTGAGGGAGCCAGAAGGCAGGGCCACCAGCGCCAGGCTTGTCAACAATGACCTCAAACTTCTCGACTAGTTTTTCCTCCTTCTTGCTCAGTTTTACCTCCAAGGCTTTCCCCCCAACGCCTAGATGGTACTCCTCGCGGGTTTCCATGCGGGTGTGAACGTGATTCCTAAAGTACCTAGGAATCCGCCACCCTGAAGCGCTGTGTACGTACAAAAAATTGTTCTTCCAGTCTTTCAGGCTGCTCAAGGGCGGCCAAACTGGAGCATACTTCTTTTGCCTTAGAAGGGACCAATATCCAAGGGAACCATCCCCCCCCCCCGACGAAGACACCATCTGCAGCCCAACCATGAAGCGCAGGGCGTCGATGGAGGGCTCGTCGCCATGAAAGATGCAGGTCCAGGTAAAAGCTACTAATGACCTAATTGCCGAAGCGGTCAATTGGGCTATGGCCACATTCATTCTCCTAAAGGTCTCCTCTATAAAGGGGTGCAGAGGGAATCGTAGGCCGAATTCTAGGCTTTTGTGATAGACAGCTACACAACCGTCGGGAGGGGAGCATACTGTATCTTTCTCCCCTGGGACTATAATTGTATACCCCTCCCCAAAGTTATAGAACCTCTCAATATCCCCAGCAGCGTTCTTCTCTAAAATGAAATCCCAATTTTTAGATTCTGGGTAAGTTTTCAAAGGAATCTGATATTTGTTCTTGTCCAAATAGTACGTCCTCCCCTTTTCCCGGGGAATAAGAGGACCAACTATCCTGGAAGGGTCTATTTCCAGGGCCTCGACATCGGAGTCGATAACATCCATGGGAGCGGGTTCAGGGGAGTTGGCATCCTCTCTCCCCTCAAAGCGGTCCTCCCCACCGGGCCTAACCCCAGAAGAGGAGGCTAAGTCAACCCTACCCTCCCCCCTACCCTCCGTCCTCTCAGACGACGGGCCAAATATGAGAACACGGGCACGAGATATGCTGATTTGCGAAGAAAAAGTATGAAGAAATGAAAAGATGAGGATTTAGAGTAAAGATTCTAACCTAGAACGATGACCGCCGCTTGGAAATCTGAAAAGAAGAGCCCCTCAATCTTACGGAAATTCTCGGCGATAAGGGGAGTGGAAGGGTGTGAAGAAAGGTTTGAGTTTCAGAAGATGTGAAAGAGGGAAATAGGGGGAGGAGAAAGGCTTATATAGGCCCAGGCAACTGAAGGGTCGCCTCTCTAGCAAAGTCCTCCCCATAAATTGCCTCCACGTGTCACACTTTTAACAACCAACTGCCCACCTCTTCCCAAGAAAAACCTCGAGGAGACAAAAGGCGTCAGAGGATTAACTCCCCAAGTGACGTCATTCCCTTTCAAAAAAAAAAATCCGATAAATAATAAGCCGCCTGTTTTTTCATTAAAGAACCCAAAAATGGGCAAGTTACAAAGCAAGGCCAAATTACAAAAGGAGCCAAGGAGCCTGGCTCAACCAGCCTGCCCATCCGGGGCAGGTCTAGTCATCATCAAAATCCGGGGAATGATCCCCAGGGCTATTATACCCCCCTACATCAGATCCCCAATCCCAGTTTTCGGAATCTCTGAAGGGATCTGCAGATTCATCATCCTCGTTTCGACCAGAAGAGTAACCCTGGCCATCACTGTCTCCGGAGTCACGACTGCTAACATCCCAGTCCCTGCCATAAGGAACTGTTTCAGCATTGTCACAGGAGCCACAACCTACCCTCCTCCTTAAGGGAGAGGAAGGGCCTGACTCAGGAGACGAAGTCAGCTCAGAGCAGTTAGGATCGAACTGCTCAGGGTGTAACCAGGGGAAACATTCATGACACCCCCTGTCGAAACAGCCCCCCGCCTGGGGGCAGCGCTTGTACTTAGGAACAGCTGGGGAAGCCCTCTTGGGACGCTTGCCCGCCCTGACATGTGCCCTCCTGAGTTTCTTACGAAATCGAGTGCGGAGTTGCCAGCTACGGTGAAGGGCGAGGAAAGACGCCCTATGGTATCTTAATCTCCAGCGCCCCTTCAGACGACAGGTAACCACACGAGCCCCGCGGCAAAAGAATATTTTCGTAATCCATGACATATTTTCTTGGGAGGTAAAGGAAAGTTAAAGATGGGTTCTGAGGAATGGCGAAAGGAACGAAATTTATACAAAGAACCAAGGCAAGGCATTAATGGCGCTCCAACCACTCCTGTAAGAGGGACAACCAATCATAAAATCCGCACATTGCCCAAGAATCCACTTTGTAAGAAGAAACAATCATTACCAGAGGAACATTCTAACCTTCCTTGTCATGACCAATGTGCTTGGGCCTCCTACCTCGGGAACAAGCAACGCATTAAATGCAAGGGAGTTCAAAAGTCAACTGCATCCCATTCTGTAAGACGCCTGCCAAGAGGGAAACCCTGCTTCCCCCTGGCCGACGTGGGCCAATTGATGGGAGTTGAAAAAGTGCCACGGGTCGCCCGCCCATGTCACCCCGGAATAATTCGCCCCCAGGGCAAGGGAGGGGTTGCCCGGCAGGCCCACCCTGTAAAAGACCGCTGGAAATACCCCAAGACTTGTGCCTGCTCGGCAGGGCCTTGCTGTCAGCCGAGCAGGGCAACCCAGCTCCCCTGCTTGCTTGTTCTCAGGGTGTCCCGACCCCCAGTACGAGCAGGGGAAGCCGAGGGCCCATCCGTCATTCCGCCTCAGGTAAGGGAAAATGGGTGGACGAGGTGAAGCCACGTGTCAACTTCGCATCCACCCATTCTTCCTCTCTCCACTCCTCTTTCTCTCTCTTGTGGGAAGGTATAAATACTCACCCATTTCCCACTTAAAGGGGGTTGGATTTTCTCTCTCTAGACTCTCACTCCTAAAACGCCACCTAGCTCCTCACGAACTAGGTTCATCAAGGCATTTCACAGACTGACTTAGGCATCGGAGAGGGTTCCCTCGGACAACCTCCGAGGCCCTGTGCGTTCACTGTGCATGGAGTAGGGTCACTTCGCCGGGAAGGTCTGATCATCAGAGTGGGAGAAAGGAGAGACTAAAAGAAATCGGACGAGCAATTATCAAGCAACATATCGAACATACGACCCGAATCCGAAGTCGGGTTAATTGTTTCCGTACCGGAACAAAATTATTTTCATTTTCATGAATCTAATTCTAGATATTGAATTATTGACATTCAATTCCATTTCCAATTCCAAAATGTTGTTTGGGTATCCATGGAATTGGAATTGGGCGGGGCGGAGCCGAGTTGAGGTCACAAAAAATTAATTTTTGATTCTTTTTTTCCATGACGAAAATGTATTTTCAATTAGGGAAAAAAATTAATTAAAAAAAAAATATTCCGACTAGATTTACGCGAAAAAAAAAATGAATAGTGACGGAATAGGAATGACTACCATGGGGTAGTCATTTGAGAAAGTCAAATTTAAACAAGGATGGAATTGGTATGAAATTCATCTCAAATCCAATTCCAAATTCTTGATTTTCCCAAACACTTGAGTCATCTCAAATCCGAAATTCAATTCCAATTCCTAATTCCCAAACAAGCCATAAAAATATCCAGATAGAAATACGGTGGGATTTGAGGAATATATGATAAAGTGTTGGTATTATTTTGTAAAAATCAAAATACATGGTGGTAAATTACAAAATACGTTAAATATATGGTGGCAATTTGTAATTTTTCCTTTAATTAATTTAGATTTTCATCGAGTTATGATAAATGTCCTTCAATAAATTAAATGACATGAAATATATATTTCGCATAAGTCAATGAAAAATGAAGTAATAAATTAATTTAAGTTTAAATATAACTGTAGTTAAAATTGGTTTAACTTTAATTTCAAACTAGTTTAAAACCCGCGCAAATTGCGCGCTGGCAATAATATTATCCAAACAAAAATTGTATGGTAGCAGATGCATTTATGTACAATACTTACGAAATAATCAAATTTAAACAAATGAAGAATAAAATAAACAATTACAGTAACATAAACATTAAGATGTAAAACTATAGTAACAATTGTCTAAAGGAAACATAAACACAAATATACTAATATAATTACAAATATTGGAAAACTTCTTGGTACACCACATTGGTAGTACAGTCTGAAGTGCATTGATTACTATCAAAAATAAGAATTTTCAATCCACTCTTGCTGGTGACCCTTTATAAAACTAAGCAACATATAATTGGCCATGTGTGATGATGGGAGGACTTGCCGTGGGTCCTACCGATCAAGTATACCAACTAGACCTAACTAGTAGCTAGGGAA
This sequence comes from Agrostemma githago, assembly GCA_958450325.1. Classification (NCBI taxonomy): domain Eukaryota; kingdom Viridiplantae; phylum Streptophyta; class Magnoliopsida; order Caryophyllales; family Caryophyllaceae; genus Agrostemma; species Agrostemma githago. Next base: position 31,553,636 of record OY288255.1, on the reverse strand, counting down.
GTCGGGTCGATATCCACGGAGACGGTTATAAGTGATGCGCGTCGAATTGTCGCCTATCCAACGCGGTCAAACGATATTTATAAGACTCGAGATTACACAATAACAAACAAGTAATCGTGGTAAGTCGAGGTCTGTCCACAGGGAACGGAGTGTGATGTGAAGCTTGAAGTGTCGTGTTCGATGTCTAGAGGGGGGTTTTCTAGGGTCGAGTCTAAACTAAGGGAATATCTAGAGGAGCAACTAAGGGAAATGCTAGTGGTGGTCAATCTAGGGAAAAGGTGTTGGGGAGAAGTTGGGATTCGGTACTTGGAGTCTAAGAAGGTCGGAATCGAGTTTTTGTCGCAATATTGATGAACTCACCTAAAATCCCGCTTTCGCGGCGAATGAGGGTAAGTCCCTAGTCATGGTAATTTCTACCCCGAGTTTCCCCATATTGATAGAAATTAGTCAAGGTCGGTCTAGTTGGCCGGACTAAAACAACAATGACATAACACCATAAATAAGATAAACCAACATGCAAGCAACCCACCAACATCCCTATATTCAAATAATCCAAGCCCTCATCCCTAAACTCCCCAACAAGAAATCTACTCACAAATCATTATGGAACACAACACCGGGTGAAATTTCGCCCGGTCATTTCTGTGGCCTCGATTCTTGCCTCATTCTTCGTCGATTGATTGGATGGCTTTAAACTTTAAGTTGTGTGCTTTGCTCTTTGGACGGTTTTCCCTTCTCTTGTGCTCGTGGAAGCTCAATCGTGATTTCGGTGCCAAATCCTATCAAAATGATAGAAAAACTACCAAAAACACGTAAAACACACAAGAGGGACGCTAATGCGAGAAATACGCAAAATATGGCGATAATCGCACTCAAGACTCGCAAAACGAGGGAAAAACGGGTCTAAATTTAGCACACAACAATAAGGAGTCTAGACTATGATCTACTCAAAAACAAGGCTAGATTACCAAGACAACACAAAGGAAAGTAGACTAACAAGAATTGACTAAGTATGATGGTGAAAAGAGATGGAACTAGTGTTATAAATGAACTAGATATAGCATGAAGTAAATGAAACAACTAAGCTAATGAAACAATCAAACTAGAGAAACTATGATTAGCAAGATGGAGAAATCAAATTGGGAAGGAGTAGGGTTAGTTTGAGTTCATAAGTGTAGTAGGATAGTTGGGAGGTCAAGGGTGTAGGTTTCACCTAGTTACTAAGGTTGGTCCGCGCTCTCGCGTCAAAGCCTAAGTCCGCACTCTCGTGCCAAAGACTAAACCCGAATACTAATGCAAGATATTACCCATTACACAAGAATTCAACCACAAATCAATCACACAATGAGAAGATGAAAACAAGTATGAGAAGCATGGCCACTACAACTCAAACAAGCAATTCAATAAACACATAGAGTGCTCAACATGTGACTAGTAACAAAGGATCCACCTTTACCCTTAATCAAACCCTAATTACCCATAATCCACACTTAATCTCCCTACTAACCCCAGAAAGAGTCTACTCACTCATAATCAAACTAATACTAACAACAATAACAAGAGAAATCAACACAAACAACAAAACATTCATTATGAAACTATCTAGAACAAGAACAATAATCAAAGATTAAAACTTGAAGAACTAAACAAAGAACAAGAGAAAAGAGATTAAGAAGATTATACCAACTAATAAGAGGATGAAAAAGATGAGAACTTGTATTAAAAGAGCACCCAAAAAAATATCCACCAAAAGTTGTCAGGGATTGATGGATTCTTAAAAAGATTCTTAATACAAGATTAACCAACTAAATTAATCTAAGATTAACAAAAGTTTAAGGAGAGATTAGTCTAATGAGAGGAGGAACTTTATCTAGGGTTTTTAATAATCTAGAGGAGTCTAAGGTGCTTAAACAATACAAAGGAAGGGTATATATAAGGTTACAAGAGTGAAGGAAAAGAAAAGAAGAGTCACGAGCTGCAGCTGCTTCTTCCCGGTCGGGAAGGAATGATCCCGGTCGGGATGGGTCATCCTTCCCGGTCGGGATGGCCCATCAGTGGCTGTTGTTTTCGTGCACTCCTTCCCGACCGGGAAGGCTACTCTTCCCGCCCGGGAAGGGTCTTGTAGGCCTCCAATATGATCATAAAGGTCCCTATTTGTTCCTCATGGGCTTCTCATCGTTTCTCGGTGCTCGGGATCGAGTCTAAGGGGCTAGGGAATGGGTCCCAAGGTCTCGGGATCGATTCTAAGCCACCGAGTGATCGTTCCTTCTCTTCGTTGGTTCCAAATGTGTAGGAAACGAGTCGGAATCGTTTCAATTCTCCATGATTGGTCTTGGGAACCTAAAATGAACTAGAAGAAGCATAAGTAGCCCAGAAACCGCTCCAAAGAGCGATTTCACAAGAGAAACCGGGACCAAACACAACAAAGAGGCACTACAAACTACACTTATCAACTCCCCCACACTTAACCCTTACTCGCCCTCGAGTAAGAACAAATTAACTAAAACTAAAGAAGCTAGACTACTAACCGAGCGGGTATTAGCGCACCCTACGCCCTTTAAACTCATGTGAGTACACTTAGAGGAAAAGTGCACTCCGCAAGGCAAGTAAGGTCTTGCGACAAAACTGTGGATGCAACCGGACACAAAAACACAAAAACAAACAATCATACAAACAAACAAGCAATCGGTTGCACCCAAGAAGAAATAAATACCGCTTCCCTCCACAAAGCGGTGAAGAAACACCGGTTAAGGACTCAAGGCAAGTGACAACGTTCCCAAGCTAATAACACAAATCGAAATGGACGAAATCCTAATAGTATGACAACAAAGCAATAAAAACGTTGGTAACTTACCTAGGTTCCTCCTAACCTTCTAAGAACGTACTACAGGACGATCGGCAGGATGGAAAAAGGATGAACCACGGTGTTAGTCGACACTGTAGGTAAGTGAGACCCCGCCCCTTTAGCGATGAGCCATGAGGGTCGTCCCATGCTCAAAACCGCAAAACTAGTCCAAGTAAAAAGGTGGATAATGTTTGCAAAGTTAGGGAAGACCGACCATTACCGCTATCATCCTTCCTAGGGACTCGGTCCTTTGGCAGGCTCTTCACAGTAATAGTCGGAGAAAGGCTTATTTTGAGAGAGGGAGAATTCTTATTGTGAGGTGATTTTATTTGGCATTTTCATTCTTTTGCATTTTGCTTTCGTGTTGCAATGCCATTTCTTTTTCCTCTTTTGTATTTTCTTTTTAACTTGTTGTGCCTTTTCTTTTTCTTCATTATTTTCATTCATTCTTTTTCTTTCTTTCTTTTTCTCTTTTTCTTTCTTTTGACTTGGCTTGCCTTTTGGATAATTCTTGTATTGTAGGCATTTCTTGCAACCAAGTGAGAATTTCAACAATTTGCAACTTATTTGTGGAAAAATGTGTGTGAGGTAGGGAAATGGGTGAGTCGGGACGGTGCCTTCCCTTCAAACCCACAAAAAGGGGAGAAACTTGGACTAATCAAACAATTTCGAATACGGTCAACTAAGGGACGGGACTCGGCAACCAAGGCCTTTTCACACCGTGGGTGGTCATAATGGTCAAAATGCAAATCCCGTAGTAAATCCCTAGTAAGCTAGGTGGACTCAAGGTAAAGGACCAACGAAACTATTGATTTAGGGTCATTCTACTAGACTAAAGTCCAAGACTCGATTCACATCACTAGAAAGGGAAAGTAAACACTCGCGCACTAGCCTCAAAACCGGGTTTTCGAAAACCTTTTTACACACTAGACACAACTACACATCAGAAAACAAAGACTGATGGGACGGACTTGCCGTGGGTCCTACCGATCAAGTATACCAACTAGACCTAACTAGTAGCTAGGGAATTCGGGTCGATATCCACGGAGACGGTTATAAGGTGTCTAGACTATGGTCTACCCAAAAACAAGGCTAAGTCACTCAAACAACACAAAGAGAAGAGAATTGACAAGCTATGATGGTGAAAGGGGATGAAACTAGACTAGCAATGAACTATGTATGATGTGAACTAAATGAAAAACTAAAGCTTAATGAAATTATCAAACTAGAGAAATGATTAACTAAAAAGATGGAGAAATCAAACATGGAAAGGAGTAGGGTTAGGTTAGGTTCATAAGTGTAGTAGGATGATTGGGAGGTCAAGGGCATAGGTTTCACCTAGTTACTAAGGTCGGTCCGCGCTCTCGCGTCAAAGCCTAAGTCCGCACTCTCGTGTCAAAGACTAGACCCGAATACTCATGCAAGATATTACCCAAAACACAAACATTCAACAACAAATCAATTACAAAATGAGAAGATGAAAACAAGTATGAGAAGCTGGCCACTACAACTCAAACAAGCAATTCAACAAACACATAGAGTGCCCAACAAGTGACTAGTAACAAAGATTCCACCTTTTCCCTTAATCAAACCCTAATTACCCATAATCCACACTTAATCCCCCTACTAACCCCACAAAGAGTCTACTCACTCATAATCAAACTAACAATAACAATGATAATAGAAATCAACATAAACAACAAAACATTCCAATAACAATAAACAATATGTAAAGATTAAAACTTGAAAGATTAACAAAGATTAAGAGAAAAGAGATAATACCAACTAACAAGAGGATAAAAAGATGAGAACTTGCATTAATAAGAACACCCAAAAATCTCCACCAAAAGTTGTCAAGGATTGATGGATTCTTCAAGAGATCCTTAATAAAAGATCAACTAACTAAATTAATCTAGGATTAACAAAAGTTTAAGGAAAGATTAAGCTAAAGAGAGGAGGGACTAAATCTAGGGTTTAGAATAATGTAGAGAGATCTAAGATACTTAAACAATACAAGGGAGGAGAATATATTAGGTTACAAGAGTGAAGGAGAATGAAAAGAAGTCACGCGGCTACAGCAGGCCCATCCCGGTCGGGATGAACACACCCTTCCCGGTCGGGAAGCTCCCTTTTCGGTCGGTATGATGAAATAGCAGCTGCACTAATCGCGCACTCCTTCCCGGTCGGGATGGCTACTCTTCCCGCCTGGGAAGGACCTTGTAGGCCTCCATTATGATCTCTAAGGTCCCTCCTTGCTTCTCATGGGCTTCTCACCGATTCTCGGGGTTCGGGATCGAGTCTAAGGGGCTCGGGAATGGGTCCCAAGGTCTCGGGATCGATTCTACGGCACCGAGTGATCGTTCCTTCTCTTCGTTGGCTCCAAAAGTGTAGGAAACAAGTCGGAATCGTTCAAATTCTCCATGAATGGTCTTGGGAACCTAAAACGAACTAGAAGAAGTATAAGTAGCCTAGAAATCGCTCCAAAGAGCGATTTCACAAGAGAAACCGGGACCAAACACAACTATTAGGCACTACAAACTAAACTTATCAACTCCCCCACACTTAACCCTTACTCGCCCTCGAGTAAGCACCAACTAACTAAAAACTAAAAGAACTAGGCTACTAACTGAGCGAGTATTAGCGCACCCTACACCCTTTAAACTCACGCGAGTACACTTAGAGGAAAAGTGCACTCCGCAAGGCAAGTAAGGTCTTGCGACAAAACTATGGATGCAACCGGACACAAAAACACAAAAACAAGCAAACATACAAACAAACAAGTAATCGGTTGCACCCAAAAAAAAAAAATACCGCTTCCCTCAACAAAGCGGTGAAAGAAGCACCGGTTTAGGACTCAAGGCAAGTGACAACGTTCCCAAGCTAATAATACAAATCGATATTGACGAAACCCTATTAGTATGACAACAAAGCAATAAAAAACGTTGATAACTTACCTAGGTTCCTCCTAACCTTCTAAGAACGTACTACGGGACGATCGGCGGGATGGAAAAAGGATGAACCACGGTGTTAGTCGACACTCTAGGTAAGTGAGACCCCGCCCCCTTTAGCGATGAGCCAAGAGGGTCGTCCCATGCTCTAAACCGCCCAACTAGTCCAAGTAAAAAGGTGGATATAATTGCAAAATGAGGGAAGACCGATCATTACCGCTATCATCCTTCCTAGGGACTCGGTCCTTTGGTAGGCTCTTCACGGTAACGATCGGAGAAAGGCTTATTTTTGAGAGGTGGAGATTCTTTTTGTGGGATATTTTCTTTGGCACTTTTTTTCTTTTGCATTTTTGCTTTTGTGTTGCTTTGCCATTTCTTTTTCTTCTTTTGTATTTTGTTTTTTCATTTGTTGTGCCTTTTTCTTTTTCCTCTTTCTTTTCTTTCTTTCATTTTCTTTCATTTTCTTTTCTTTGTTTGCCCTTTTGGCTAGATTTTTGTGTTGTAGGCACTTCTTTTTGCAACTAAGAAAGAAATTTCAACAATTTGCATCTTATTTTGTGGATATGTGTAGGAGGTAGGGGAATGGGTATGTCGGGAGCGCGCTATCCCTTCAAACCCACAAAAAGGGGAAAACTTGGACTAATCAAACAATTCCGAACACGGTCACCTAAGGGACGGGATTCGGTAACCAAGGCCTTTTCACACCGTGGGTGGTCATAATGGTCAAAATGCAAATCCCGTAGTAAATCCCTAGTAGAATAGGTGGACTCAAGGTAAAAGACCAACGAAACTATTGATTTAGGGTCATTCTACTAGACTAAAGTCCAAGTCTTGATTCATACTACTAGAAAGGGAAAGTAAACACTCGCACACTAGCCTCAAAACCGGGTTTTCAAAAACCTTTTTACACATTAAACACAAACTAAACAAGACACAACAAGGACGAAAGAAAATAAGACACACACAACAAAACAAAACAAAATAAGAGAAAAAGAGAACAAACATAAAAACAAAACAAACACCACCCCGAAACATCCAAATAAGCAGTCCAATCAACCTCAAACTCTACAAAGCTCCACCCGAGCACACATCATCACAAATCTCCTCCAAACTCCACAAGAGACAAAGAGGAAAAAGGGATAAAAGATGTTACCGGATGTCTTGAAAGCCCTCCAAAGTTAACGGTGATTAGGCGACCTACAAGGAAAAAGGGAGGCAAACATGCACAACACAACAAATATACGACACAACGACACAAAAGGAAAACACACAAAAGAAAATCTTTTTGATTTTTGTGAAAATCTTTTTGAAAGCAATGTCCTCATGCTCGATCGTAGTGTATGGAGACACTAAAAAGAAAAGAAACTACGAAAATAAAGCTAAAAATCAAAAAGAAAAGCGGAGGAAAAGGTAGAATGTGTCCGGCCGGGGTGTAGTCAAGTCACCATGGTCCGAGACGAGAAAAGATATGGATGGGGGAAGAAATAAAAAGAAGGAAATAAAAGGAAATGGGAGGGGAGGACTAGGTGTAATCAAGTCACCTAGCCCGGATTCTGCCCGAATCCGACTAAATCCTACCAAAAAGAAAAAGGAATTAAAGAAAAAGCGAAAATACTTGCAAATTTGGATTTTGAAGTGACTCTCGATGTAGTCACGTCATCGAGAGTCGGGAGCAATGACTACCAAGGCCCTGAGGGCCACAAAAAGTGGAAGGGAACAAACAAAGGAAGACAAGCAATAAAAGACGGAAAAGAAAGGATAGTTGCCATACCAATCGGTTAGCAACTCACTCGCTCCATCGTCTCAATGTTCGATATCGGCACATAGCTAGTCTTCGTCATAGTTATTCCTCTTCATTCTCGATATGGTTGCATGGTTGAAGTAGTAAGCTTGCAATGGTATAAGGAGGTGGGATTTGATGTAAAACTCGGTGTATAGTGAAGAGAAAATGAGATGAATGTATCTATATGAAGTGTAGAGGTCATATGATAGGTGCAAGGATAGGTAGGGAGGTTGGGAGGGGGGTATAAAGTGAAGGGTGGGCTCACATGACAAAGAATAGGCAAAAGGAGGAGCAGGGCACCATCCCGGTCGGGATGGATGGTCCCGGTCGGGATGACACACCCTTCCCGGTCGGGAAGCTCCCTTTCCGGTCGGGATCACACTCCAGAAAACCCAATTTTTGGTACACTCATCCCGATCGGGATGACATCCTTCCCGGTCGGGATGCTCTCTTCTCGGCCGGGAAGAGTCTTCTTGCCCTTCACAAACTTGATAGCTTCACACAAGGCTTCAAAAACCGACTCCCTTGCTCAAAATCCAAGCTCTATCAACAACCACTCCTCTCTAAGATTCATCATCACTTCACACCTATCAAATAAGCTCAAAACATCCATCAAAATCCCTTCCTCACATCGCTCATCAAAATACCAAATTACAAGGATTTCACAAAACTCAAAAGAATTACAAGAAAGAGTTAATATACAATAAGACGGTTCTTTTGGAACTCCGTCAAACCAAGGATGGTGCATTCTTCAATCATTTTTCAACAACACTAAGGATAACTCCATCGCCATCAAGGGCATGAAGAAACAAATCGAAGGCTCTCGAGAAGTCTTCAATCAAGCTTGTGGAATACCAATCCACACTCCAAGGTTCTTCACAACCTAGTCTAGAAGTTCCCGGGGCATCCCGATCTACTAAGTTCAACGGCTTGAACTTGTACTTTCGATCCTTCGGTATATACCCAAACTTCCACTCATCTTCACAAGGCCTCAAGGGAGGCTCAACTTTCTTCATTCCTTGCAACTTGTCCTCAATCTCATGATATGGGCATTCATCCGCCCCAAGCTCGGAATCATCATCTTCAATTCCATAGAAGTTGTCTTTCAAGCTTTCACCCAACTCTTCCCCTAGATCGATGTCTTTCATAGCGTGGATCATATTACAAGACTCATCATTTGTAGGCGAGGTGTTGCCTTGGAGGTTGAACACGAGCTTCTCGTCGCCTAGCTCAAATGTGATCCTACCATTCTTTACATCAATCATCGCACCGGCGGTATGTAGAAAGGGGCGACCTAGGATAATGGGAGTGACGACATCTTCCGGCATGTCAAGTACAAGGAAGTCGACCGGAATGAAAAACTTCCCGATTCTTAGTGGCACATCTTCTAGGACCCCCAATGGTCGGTTGAGTGAACGATCGGCCATTTGGAGTGTAATAGAAGTACACTTGAGCTCTTTCATCCCAAGGCGCTCACAAATGGAATAGAGAATAATGCTTACACTCGCACCCAAATCACATAATGCCCTTTCAATCTTCAAGTTGCCTATGGTGCACGGGATTGAGAAGCTACCCGGATCCTTCAATTTGGGAAGTGTAGAACCTTGAATGAGCTCGCTCACCTCTCTTGTGAACGCTATGGTCTCTTCCTTGTCGACGGATCTCTTCCTAGCCAAGATTTTTTTCATGAATCTTCCATATGCCGGAACTTGGGTAAGTAGCTCGGTAAAAGGGACACTCACATCCAACTTCTTCACAATATCAAGGAACTTGTCATATTGAATATCCACCTTGGTCTTCATTTGCCTTGTTGGGAATGGCAACTTTATGTGTATCTTATCTTGCTCACTCGGGTTGGACTTTTCAATTGACACTTTCCTTTTTCCTTTGTCTTTTCCTTGAAGTGGGGGAAGCATGTCTTCATGGGGTTTCTCAATCTCCCACAAAACTTGCTCCTCCAGTGGATTTCCCAAGCTTGAACTATCTTGAGATGGAGATACAACTTCTTTCATTGGTTCTTGCTCAATAGGGAATAAGGGGGAGTCATAAGATGCACCACTCCTCAAGGTAATAGCATTCACATGTTCAACTTTTGTCGATTCACCTTGAGGAGGTAGTTGCCCCTTTTGCCTTGAAGAGCTACCCGAAGCAACTTGAGCTATTTGGGTTTCGAGCATCTTCATATGAGCATCTCTTGCTATGTTCTCCCTTTGAAGACGAGCGAAGAATTCTTGTTGGTTTCTTAACATCTCCATTTGGCTTCTTTGCATTTCTTGATTACTCCTTTGCACATCCAACATTGATTTTTGCATGTCAAAATCCCGAGGTGGAGCTTGTGGATTGTGTGGATTATTGGTGAGGGCTAAGGGAGTGCCATAATCATGAATTGGAGACCGGCTCCTTTGCTTGCTTTCTTGTCGAGTACCTTGAGATCCTTGTTGTTGTTGAAGGTTCCCTTGGAACCTATGAGAGTTGCCTTGATTAAGGCCTTGAGTGTTACCATGGATGTAGTTTTGATGTCCTTGGGAGTGTTGGTTTCCTTGGAAACCACCTTGATGATTGAAGTTCCCTTGATTGTGGAACCCTTGATTGTTGCTAAAGGTACCTTGGTTATGTTGTTTGAAGTTGTTGAATGGCCTTGGGTTGCCTACATAACCTTGGTAGCCTTGGTTGTTGTCCCTTAAGGGAGGTGGAACATATGGACGGTGTTGTAGAGATTGTTGTTGGGAAGCTTGATGGGAAGCTTGGAACATGTGAGGACATGGGGCACCTTGCTTGAACGCTTGGAAGGCGTTCACTTGCTCAATACTACCTCGACAATGTTGAGGTTCATGTCCATATATCCCGCAAATCTCGCATATCCCATAATAAGTTGTAGGAGATACAACTCCCAAAGCATTGACTTGTTGAGTTGAATGTTGGTGGGAAGCACTTGTGCTTTGACCTTGCTCAAAATGACTTTGGAGCTTCTTGTCAATAGTTTCCATGTGAGTTTTTATTGGGCTCCATGATCAATATTTAGTTGTGTAATGGCATCGATCTCGTGCCTTCCTCCTCGATTCGCCTTTCTAGGCCTTGAGTATTGGGAGTTGTTTACCGCCATCTCCTCGATTCTTGACCATGTTTGGTCATCATCCACCTCGGTAAACCTTCCATTCGATCCCATATTGAGTATGGGCCTTGAATCTTCATATAACCCATTCCAAAACTGTTGAACAAGGAACCACTGTGATAGACCATGGTGAGGACAAGAACGGATCAAGGCTTTGAATCTTTCCCACGATTCATAGAGGCTTTCTTCATCACGTTGCTGAAATCCCGTGATAGAAGCTCTCAATAGATTGGTCTTCTCCGGTGGATAAAATTGTTGGTAGAAAGCTAAGGCTAGCTTCTTCCAAGTGTCAATACCGAGAGCTGCCTTGTCTAAACCTTTGAACCATTGCTTAGCCTTACCGATCAAGGAGAAAGGAAATAATACCCATCGGATTTGGTCTTGGTTTATTCCCGGTTGTGAGATAGCATCGCAATAGTCCGAAAAGGTTTCCATGTGTTGATGAGGATCTTCGGTTGGTAACCCACTAAATTGACTTCTTTCGACCAATTGGATAAACGGCGTTTTTGCCACAAATTTGCCGGTATATGCGGCCGGTAAAGCGGTGGGACCGGGCAAGACGTCTTCCGTAAAGGTTGAATGAGAAGAGAACTTAGGCATTGTTGGATATGCGGGAGATGGTGTAGACGGTGTTGATGTAGAAGTAGAAGGGGAACTAGGTTGAGAGGAATGACTAGAAGTACCAAAGGGATTGATGAAATTCCCTTCGGCCGTCTGTCGAGGTGTATCGTTCAAGTCGGATCCTTGAGCTTGTTCTTCAATGGTATTGCTAGTACTCGGTTGAGAGGTTCTAACCCGATCAATCGTCCGTTGGCGAAAGGCTCTAAAGAGTCTTTCCGGCTTTGGATTGAAGAGAAAGAAGTCGCCTCTCCTCCTAGGCATGCACTACGCACTTGAACAAACGTGAGAATACCTAGTGCTTTGTGGGCACTAGGCAAAGACAATAAACGAGCACAACGGAAGACAAAGAGAAAAGAAAACAATGAAAACAAAGAAAAACCTACAAAATATGCACAAGAGATAGAAGAAGAGCACAAGAAGGGTAACTAAGTCAATCTAATAAGTAAACTAAGTCTAAACATGCACCGTCCCCGGCAACAGCGCCAAATTGATGGGACGGACTTGCCGTGGGTCCTACCGATAAAGTATACCAACTAGACCTAACTAGTAGCTAGGGAAGTCGGGTCGATATCCACGGAGACGGTTATAAGGTGTCTAGACTATGATCTACCCAAAAACAAGGCTAAGTCACTCAAACAACACAAAGAGAAGAGAATTGACAAGCTATGATGGTGAAAGGGGATGAAACTAGACTAGCAATGAACTATGTATGATGTGAACTAAATGAAAAACTAAAGCTTAATGAAATTATCAAACTAGAGAAATGATTAACTAAAAAGATGGAGAAATCAAACATGGAAAGGAGTAGGGTTAGGTTAGGTTCATAAGTGTAGTAGGATGATTGGGAGGTCAAGGGCATAGGTTTCACCTAGTTACTAAGGTCGGTCCGCGCTCTCGCGTCAAAGCCTAAGTCCGCACTCTCGTGTCAAAGACTAGACCCGAATACTCATGCAAGATATTACCCAAAACACAAACATTCAACAACAAATCGATTACAAAATGAGAAGATGAAAACAAGTATGAGAAGCTGGCCACTACAACTCAAACAAGCAATTCAACAAACACATAGAGTGCCCAACAAGTGACTAGTAACAAAGATTCCACCTTTTCCCTTAATCAAACCCTAATTACCCATAATCCACACTTAATCCCCCTACTAACCCCACAAAGAGTCTACTCACTCATAATCAAACTAACAATAACAATGATAATAGAAATCAACATAAACAACAAAACATTCCAATAACAATAAACAATATTGTGGACATGACGTAGGTCCACCCCGACGCGGCGAAGCGCGGGTTTGGGTAGGCGAATGAATCTCGTGGTAAGATTGTTCTCGGGTTCGAAATTTAAGTCAAAATGGAGTCGCCACCGAATTTTGTGGTTATTCGGAACCATACGAGCCCACTCTATGTCGTCATGGGCTATACACAAAGTAAGCCCACTTCGATTTCAGAGTTCATGGGGCTCGTCCCTTTGCATTGTTATACCGATACCGTTTACACCGGCTTTCGTATATAAAATGACTCTCGTGCGCCAAGGGTTTCGGACATCCGGAAACCGAAGGTTCTGAGTAAGGGGTGAGGGTACGTGTTGGGAAGCCCACTAAGGACACCCAACCCCGCCCGCACATGGCGGCCTCTACTAAGACATCGTTCATGTTCATGATACGCGCGCTAGTAAAATAATGAAATGATATGCAAACAACGTTTTGTCTAAACATGCGAATTTTGCGTTAACTACGTCATTTAATGCATCTAATTATGGTCGAGTTGAGTTAGCATGCGAGGTTCATTTATAAAGCGTAAAAGCAAATAACAAACAAAGCTCGAAAGAAAGAAATAAAAGCGTACAAGCTACACGGGCGGAAATACAACCCGGATTTCACAATACGACATAAACAAAATAACGTAAAACAAAGATAAAATCGGACCCATATGTAAACTAGACCGCGAAATTATGTAGATGGACTACCCCCCTTAAATACGTATTATGTCACGTATTAAGCGAAGGACGGAAATATGAGATTGTGGCGTATTGCTAGCCTAGTCTCACATTCCGTAGTCTTGTCCCGACTTATCACGTAAAAGTGGTCAAAGTCGTTCTACGTGTCGTGACATGTGTAGCGTTTTGAAAAATGATGAAGGGTCGGTCAATGGTCTAAAGTCGATGAGAACGGGGCTCGGAGTATGTGTCCAAGCCCTCGGGTTTCTGAGTTGCCAGACCCACTCGACCGAGTCATTGATTGACTCGACCGAGTGCGCCATTAACATGGCTACTGCCCGTTTTTTAGGGGGTTACTCGATCGAGTGCCTTATGGCACTCGGTCGAGTGCATCATTAATGGGGCTACTGCCCTGTTTTTGGGGTGCAACTCGATCGAGTGGTCTATGGCACTCGGTCGAGTGCCCCCTGTACGAGTAGTGATTTGCTCGATTTTATGACTTGAAATCGATGATCGACCAAGCCAAATACAAATATCGCACGATTTGTATTCGACTCGGCCTCCGGTACTATAATCGTGCATGAACGATTATAATATCGTCACCGGGTTTTTTATGAAAATGTTTGTGTTAGATTACGAAACTTTGAATTAGTAACGAGATGCATCCCTCTACGTCATGACATCGAAACTAACCCTTTCGGGTTATGTGATGTCGGTATTCGTGTCAACGGGTCTCGAACCAATTATGAAAAGGAATTAAATCGTTCAACTACAACGAGTCACGATCGCGTCACGCCCTTGAGTACATTGGGGCGGGGCTCCTCGAAAGGGCTCCACCTCCGTCGTTGCTCGTAAAGGGATTAGACGGACCAAAAGTGATCCTTGTAGTTCAACGTTTTAAAACCGGTTTTTTGATATTAATGCTATGTATATACGGTATTATTGATAATGTTAGTAATAAAATAAAAATGATGCAAAAATTATGAAAAGTGTTAGTGTAAAAGTTAGTGTTAGTGCACGTGTTACTACGATACAACGATATGAAAATGCGCGTAGAAACGATATTTAAAAGAGATTAAAAAGGAGTTTGGAACACCCTCAACGTACATGCTAGTATGGACCTCGGAAACGGACTCGTGAACAGCGACAAAGCTTTAGGAGTATCGAGGAATGCGCGCGAGTTACGGCGTGTAGGTGTGTGTATGTGTATATGTCGGTTTATCGAGGGACTATAACTCGGTTATTTGATGTGTTTGACTTAGAGTTTCTAAGGTTTGTAAGGTGGGATGTAGGGTTGGTATGTGACTGAAAATGTAGGGCAAAGAGGTGGTGAAAAAGTTCTGAAAATGCATGGGAATGAGTCGGTATTTATAGACATTTTCCCATGACCTAGGGGCACTCGATCGAGTGGCCCTAGTGCACTCGATCGAGTGCCTATTTGGGCGGGTCATGATCCAGCGAAAGACGCTCCACTCGACCGAGTGGGCAATCCACTCGATCGAGTGGATCAACGTGGTTGAGATAAATAAGGCAAGAAAATCTTGCTTGTTTTGACTTGATTTTTTGAATTCGAATTTCTGCGCTCACTTGAACTCAGCTGGTTTTTGAGACGGTTTTGCCTTTGACCGGGTTTTGACCCGGTCGGGAAAAGACGGGAAATATTTTTGGTGTCGGTTTTGGCCCAAATTAGTCTTATTTGACTCGGAACGATCCGCTGGGCCTGAATTTGAGGTCTGTTTTGTGGGATTTTTACTCCGCTAAAAGTCCATGTCGGGCATTATGAATTTCGAGTCCAAGTCCGAGTATACTAAGTCACGTTGACGTCCAATCATCATCGGGTATTTTTCGGAGACTACCATAGACACGTGGCAGTCAAAATGCGGGTGTCTACAGAGCCCCCACTCTGACTGAGGCTTGGACAAGGCGAAAGTCAGAGTAGCTACCAAGCCCGCTAAGACCTGGTAGACTTCCGGTCGGGTCGTTTATAGTCCAGTAGACTCGCGTGAAAGGGCTCGCCAGCCATAAGATAGAAATCATACCTGTGCCAGACACATGTCCTGGGGCGTGCTTGCATGTGGAGAATGCCGCCTCGGGCGTTCCGCTGGGGAAGTATGTGAGCTTGTACGAGCTTGCTTTCGAAGCCCTGAACCGTACTTGAGCTGAAAAATGCTCCGTGGGGAGTGAAGGTTGCTTCTTTCGGGGAGTTGGTGTACCCGTATGCCGACACATCATATCTTGGATGTAGCATACTGGGAAAAAGCTAACTCCGTTGGGGAATTTTGGATAGTTCCGCAGGGACTTGCCTCTGAAGTCTGGAGTGTACCTGTATGCTGACACATGACAATTTGTATGTAACACATAGGCAAAATGCTGACTCGCTGGGGAGGAAAAGATTGAATTTTGGAGGAACGAAAATTTTTGAAAAAGAATTTTTTTCGCGAAAAATTTTTATCACAGAAAAATTTTAGAGACTCCTAGGAAAGCTCAGGACAGCTTGATCCCTATTCTGGGTTCTAGTTTTGAAATCAGGCCTGCGCGCGCATAGGGCCCAGTTGGATGAGGAGGCAGGAGCAGATAGGTTTTCAGTTAGGTTTCTCTATTATAAATATGAGAGTCCTGCTTCAGCTTTCTGCATCACAACTCAAACTCTTCTATTCCTTTCTCAAAATCTCGTAGACTTTCAAGAAAACTTTTAGAAATTTTTGTCATGGGCATCAACCATTTGACCGCCATGCTGCTCGCCTGGTCCCAATACTTCCGGGACGAGGATAAGGTTCGGCTGACCCAGATGGGGATAGTCAATTTATTCCCTTTCCAGCGTCTGGCAGTCGACTCGCACTTCCTGGACGCCTGCCTGTCGCTCTGGGACACTACCCATCACGTATTTGTGTTCCCGCGGGGAGAGATATGCCCTTTGCCCGAGGAGATTACTGCTATTGGTGGTTGGAGCCTTACTGCCCAGCCAGCTATCCCTCCGTTCTACCCGGATCCAAGGAGGCGGTTGAGGGAATTTTTGGGTCTGTCTCATGCTGAGACAAACCGAATGGTGCAGGGAGATAACGTCTCCCTATTCGACCTAGCCGATAAGTTCATGAACCCTCGAGATGTAAGGGCTACCCCTGCTCATAGGCGTAGGGCATTTGCCTTTTGCATGCTGCATTGTTACGTATTCGAAGGGCTGATGGATCTTGACTCATGCATGGGTCAAATCAGGCTGATCGGAGTGGTTGACCAGATGGAGACTGATCATAGCCCTGCTTGGCTAGCCACGGGGGAAATCATTATGGGGCTGGATGCTCGACGGCTTGACCCAACTCGGCGGCTGACGGGAAGCACCCGTATTCTTCAAGTATGTACCTCGAATTTTTTTTTTTTTTTTTTTTTTTGTATCGCGTTTCACGCGAATTTTCTGATCTTCGTAAGTCACTCGATCGAGTGGACCTGTCCCTCGATCGAGTGACACTTATGTCGTGCTACTGCCTGTTTTTTACAGGCTTACTCGATCGAGTCAGATGTTCCACTCGATCGAGTGGCACTCCATCCCGGCTACTGCTTGTTTTTGACAAGCTTACTCGATCGAGTCAGATTTTGTACTCGATCGAGTGGGCTGTAGCGAATTGCTCCGTTGCTTATGAAGTTTGTATATGCCTTTCAGATATGGTTGTCGGAACGACTGTCAATCATAGAGACTCCTCCGAGCATTTCCAGTTATCGGAGTAGTCAGATCAGCTCTAGGAGGCGGAAGATAAGCTCGAGTCACCAGATAAACCGAGCTTACTGGGATGAAGAACTGGCATTCCACGGGGGTCCTTTGATCAGGTGGACCGTTGCTTGGTGGTTTCTTTCGAAGCTAACTGGATTGGCCAAGAGGGATCAAGCTCGGTATCAGTCAATTTTGTCTCTTGACTGGACGGTTCATATCTATCCGGACCGTATCCTGAGGCAGTTCGGTTTATCTCAGCGCATTCCTGAGACTGAAGCCATCATTAGCGTCTCGCTCCAATTGACGGACGCTATGTGCGACACTTGGTTGCAACGATGGTTTACTCGTCCTACATGGACTGTACCTAGCCCTTGCCAATCCGCTTGGGTGTCACGGGCTTATCAGAAGTGGACTTCTGAAGAGTCCGAGGAGGCTCGCAAGGCCTTAAGACTTGATGAAGCCATCGAATTGGTGCATCGCGAGTCGGCGAAGGATAACAGAGAGCTCTTCGCCGGGGAAGACACTCCTGGAGCTAAAGTCCGGGAAGAATCGGGTCATAAGTCACATACTAAGACTCGATCTAAAGAAGTCGGTTCTAGTAGTACTCGGGGGCAGACCGACTTAGAGCGACGACTTGGGCCAAGGCTGGCGGCCCGGGACCGACTAGGCCCGCGCGACCGGCTCCCCGAGCCCGTTAGGGCCCGACTTGGGCCTATCGAGGTGATGGAGGATTCGGGCTCACACAATCGAGCCCGAGCTAGAGAAGTTCCCGTAATGATTAGGGAGCGTTCTCCTCCGCGTCGTCGTCAGTGGACGGCTAGGGATGCTAAAGACAAGGGGAAGGGCAAGATGCCCTGAAGGCCGAGTCTTTTAGTTTTATTATTATTTAAATATTATTATTATTTTTGTGTGATTTTTTGTATTTATATTTTTTTTGAATTCCTGCACTTTGTAATTTCCGAGTTCATCGGGATTTTTTTTTTGAATTAATAAAGAAGTTTATTATAAAACCGCTCCTGTCTTTTCTTGATTGCATTGGTTGTACCCTTTTGAGGGGTTGCCTACGTATCCGCGATTAGCAGAATCAAACCAAACGTAGTTCAGGCTTAGGGAATTTGCAATCTCGAATTACATCAAGACTATTGGTTCAAGATGTTTTTGACAGTAGAATAAATAATTCTAGCTCATTGACTTGTTTTTGTAAAAAAACGATAAAAAATTTGCTAATGACATTGAGAAATGGCTAAGGGTAGTAGCGCTTCAGCTGGTCCAGGTTGGTTGGGTTGACAAACTCGTTCCCGTCCAGGTCCGTCAGCATCACTGCTCCCGCCGATAGGATTTTCTTCACCAGATATGGCCCAGCCCAATTGGGTTTGAATTTTCCCCTTGGGTCAACCGGTAGTAGAGCCGAATAGACTTAAGGACTAGATCGCCCTCCCTGATGTGTCTGGGCCTTACTCTCTTGTTGAAGGCCCGTTGGATCCTCTTCTGGTAGATTTAGATATTATTAAGGGCACGAGACCGTCGTTCGTCTAGTAGAACCAACGAGTCATACCGTGCTCGAACCCAGTCAGCTTCGGGTACTTGGCTTTCTAGTAGAATTCTGAGGGATGGTACCTCCAGTTCAACTGGTTGGACTGCCTCCATCCCGTAGGTTAGGTAGTACGGCGTTGCCCCGGTTGCGGTGCGAATTGACGTTCGATATCCCCATAGGGCAAAAGGTCTTTTGTCGGGCCAGTCCCGGTAATTGTCAGCCATCTTTTTGAGTATGGTGACAATTGTTTTATTAGCCGCCTCTACTGCTCCATTGGTTTGGGGACGGTAAGGCGAAGAAGTATGCCTTTGGATTTTATATTTGGTCAGTAGGGCCGCAGTCTCGGCTTGAAAATGAGTCCCGTGATCACTGATAAATTCAGCGGGAATCCCATATCGACATATTATCTTGTTTTGGATGAACTTGGCGACATGTTTAGCGGTGAGAATGCGATATGATTCAGCTTCGACCCATTTGGTGAAATAGTCGATAGCTACCAAAATAAAGCAATGCCCACCGGTACCTGAGGGATTTATTTTCCCGATTATGTCGATACCCCACGTTGAGAATGGCCAGGGTGACGTCATGGTATAGAGTAGCGATGACGGCATATGTTGCACATTGCCAAAGATTTGACAGTTATGACAATGTTTGACATATGACCGGCAATCGGCTTCCATGGTATTCCAATAATAACCGAGCCTCATGATTTTCCGGACCAGCATGTGGGCATTCATATGTGGGTCGTTCTCACCATCATGTACTTCGGCCATAACCTTTTCAGCCTTATACTTGTCAACACAAAGGAGAAGAGCCCCCTGTGCCGTCTTTTTATACAGTTGTCCGTCGTCGGTGCGGATGAACTGGGTGGCTAGCCTCCGTAAGGCTTTCTTGGCTCGACCTTCCGTCCCGGGAGGATATTCTCCGTTCGTTAGGTACGTTAACACGGCTTGGTACCATGGTTCGGGATCGGTTATTTCGATGTCTTCAATATCACAAATGTATGCCGGCTCAGACCGTCTCTCGACGCAAATTGGCATACTGGTCACGTGGTCGGGAATATTCAGCAAAGACGCCAATTTTGAGAGTGCATCTGCGAACTGATTTTCTTCCCGGGGCAGATATATGTATTCTACCTTTTGGAATTGTTTCTCGAGATCCCGTACTCGTGCCTGGTAGGCCACGAGATTAGCATTTCGAGTCTTCCATTTTTGAAGTGCTTGGTTAATGACCAAGGATGAATCACCACGTACCCGGAGATTTGTAATCCCCAGATTGGCGGCGGCTTGTAGCCCGTAAATGCATGCTTCGTACTCTGCTGCATTATTAGTAACATCAAAGTCCAGTTTGATGGAGACGGGAGTATGTTCCCCTTTTGGTGAAATTAGGAGGATCCCGACTCCGAACCCTCGAAAATTAGATGCACCATCGAAGTATAAATCCCAAGTTTCAGCATCAGTATGGAAAATATCTTCATCTGGGAAGGACCAAGTGTCGGTGTGTCCTTCCTCGGTTATCGGGCTATCGGCGAGAAATTCAGCTACTACTCGACCTTTAATAGCCTTTAACGGTACAAACTTTAAGTCGAACTCTGCCAACATTAGAGTCCATCTAGAGATTCGGCCGTTGAGAACGGGCTTTTCGAAGATGTATTTGATGGGGTCCATCTTGGATAGCACATGGACCTCGTGACTGAGCATATAATGTCGGAGCTTCTTGGTAGCCCAGACTAGAGCCAAACACGTCTTTTCGAGCATGGTATATTTGCACTCATACTCTAAAAACTTTTTGCTGATGTAGTAAATGGCTCTTTCTTCGGAGTCAACTGTCTGAGCCAGCATAGCCCCCATGGCTGTCTCGGTCGTCGTTAGGTATAACGACAGAGGCAAACCGGGTTGAGGTGGCATTAAGACTGGCGGTGCAGACAGAATTTCCTTGATCTTGTCGAAAGCAGTTTGGCACTTGTCATCCCATAGTACCCGTTCTCCCCACTTTCAGTTTCTTGAAAATTGGTTCACACACCATGGTTAATTTGGAAATGAACCGACTGATGTACTGGACTTTCCCGAGGAATCCCCTTATTTCTTTTTCGGTTTTAGGAGGTTGCATCTCGGTAATGGCTTTGATTTTAGCTGGATCGACTTCGATACCTCGTTGGCTAACGATATGACCCAGTAATTTGCCTGATGTTACCCCGAAACTGCACTTTTGAGGGTTTAACCTCATGTTGTATCTGCGCAATCGGGTGAAGAATTTTCTTAGGGCGGTGATGTGACCGTCCCGTTCTTTGGATTTGACGATCATGTCGTCTACGTAAACTTCTACCTCTTTATGCATCATGTCGTGTAGTAAAGTGGTAGCAGTCCTTTGATATGTGGCCCCGACATTAATGAGACCGAAAGGCATGACGGTATAGCAGTAAGTACCCCAAGGTGTGGTGAAGGTAGTATTACTCATGTCTTCTTTCGCCATCTTGATTTGATTATACTCGGCATACCCGTCCATGAATGATAGAAGGGCATGATCGGCCGTGTTATCCACCAGTATATCAATGTGTGGTAACGGAAAATCATCTTTCGGGCTCGCCTTGTTAAGATCCCGAAAGTCTACGCATACCCGCACCTTTCCGTCCTTTTTAGGAACCGGCACGATGTTTGCCACCCAGTCCGGATACTCGGACACTTGTATGAAGCCGGCTTTGAACTGTTTATCGACTTCTTCTTTTACTTTGAGAGACCACTCGGGCCTCATCCGACGAAGCTTCTGTTTGACCGGTTTGCACCCGTCTTTGATTGGTATGTGGTGCTCAGCTATTTCCCGGTCTATCCCCGGCATGTCCTTGTAGGACCATGCGAAGACATCTTTAAACTCTTGGAGGAGGTTTACGAACTGTTGTTTCTCCTCGGGATTTAAGGATAACCCTATCTTAAGTGTCTGAGGCTCTAAGGTTGTTCCCACATTTATGGACTCGGTTTCTTCGATTACCGGGTTTCGGGACTCCCTTTGCTCTAGTTGCTCGATCAAATGCGGAGGTAAGGGTACCTGTTCGTCTGATTTCTCAATGTCATAGCATAAAACATTTTTAAAAGCAGAATTTGAAAGAGACAAGTCGTAAGCAGAACGGTTGTTATTATTGATTGAAAATTTGGAGAACAGCTCAAAGAGAGCAGCCATCTGATCATTGGTCAGTGGCGGGATAGGTAGGGCACTCGGGACAGACCCCGAAGTGCCAGCAGCAGGAATAATAAAAGGGAGAGGGGTTATAGGAGTGACTCTAGCACCGACTTCCCTAGACTCGACCTCAGACTCTGACTCAGACTCCGACTCAGACTCGGACTCAGACTCAGGCATGTCTCCCTCTCCGGTGACCAGCTTGTAGATCCTTCCCTGACTGTCAGTCCACTTGACAGTCTTCCTCCAGGCCCTGTTTCCCGTCTCGGAACCCACATCCGAGATCAGCTTGGTCGGGTCAAACCTGTTGCTGCGGAGAATCAGGTTGACCAGGTCTTCCTTTGGAGTTGGGGCTACGGTGTCTTCCCCAAATAGTAGCCCTAGAGCGGGCTCAGCATCTTCAGCTCCGTTGGATTGGATGAGGGCGAACACGTCATCCGGGATGTAGTTGCAGTCCCGGGCCAAGTGGGTTCCGGGCTGCATAGTATTGGGTTGGTATAGACCAACCTGGACAGCCCCAAACACCGGTGTGACGAAGTAGTCAGCCAACCGTGGGCTATAAGGGCTCAAGTAGATACCCTTAAGGATGTTGCAGGCCTTTTCGATCCCTGCTCGGACAACATTGTCGGGGGTGATGTCATAACCGAGACCAAAGTGAGATTCTTCGTCTTTGAGAACCTCGATGATCTTCCCAGCTGGAAGATCGGGTCGAGAAGTAGCCCCCGGAAAGTATCCTAGGTTTTGGAGCATCATGTCGATACTCGTAGTGAAGTAAGGCCTAAAGAGGTACTCTTCCTCGATCATCCCCACAAAATCGAACCCCCAGAGGTCCGTGCGTCCCGTGGCGTTACAGCTAGCCACAGTCATTGGTGTTGCTTCTAAAGTGATAACATCGTTAAGTAGAGGCATCTTGATTTTCCGGTGGAGGGTAGAGGACACCGCCTTGACCGCGTGGATCCAAGGCCTACCCAGGAGCAAGTTGAACGATGAGGTGACATCGATCACCTGAAACTCGAGCTCCTTCTCTATCGGGCCAGTGATGATGGTCAGTTTCACGGCCCCAGCTACCGACTTCGGGCTCCCATCGAAGGCTTGGATAGTCTGAGCAGTCGGAACATAGTCAGCCTCGGTAATGCCGAGGGCTTTTGCGGTCCTTAGAGGAAGGACGTTCACAGCAGACCCGTCATCAACTAGGGTCATGGGAAGGTATTTTCCTCGGCAGACCACCGTGATGTAGAGGGCCAGGTTATGGGCGGCCCCGAATGGTGGTAGGTCGGCCTCGGAGAAAGTGATTACCGGTCCTTCTTCCTTAGCTTTGCCCTTCAGGTGGGGCAAAATCGTGGCTACCATCTCAGCAGGGGTAACCAAAGAGTCAACCTTGATTTGATCGAGAGCCTTTGTAAGTGCTTCCCGATGTTCTTGAGAACTAACCAGAAGTTGCCATATAGTGAGGTCAACTCGGGTTTTCTTCAACTGTTTTACAAGAGCCGTTTCAGCAGTTGGCTCTTCAGAGGCGACTTCCGTAATGACGGTTGTCGGGATAGGGGTGTCCCTAGAGCTAGTGGCTTGAAAGGGACGACCAAGGTGGTTACTGGTTAAGACTCGAGATTTAGTCTTTCGAATCTCCTCGGCGGTAATGGGGACAGCTTCCCCTTTGGCGAGGTAGACGTCTTCCTCGTCGTCGAACCAGATCCCGTTCACTTGCGGGATAAATGGGGAGATAAGGTGGGAGCAATCAATCACCTCCCCGGTAAAGATGGCGTGGGAGCTGAAAGGATTCTCCTTGTTACTGGGCTTATCTCCGGGCAGCGGGATTTTACCGCTTTCGATCAGGTCCTGAATCAAGTGCTTCAGCTTCCAGCACTTCTCGGTGTCATGCCCATTGCCTCGGTGGTATTGGCAATAGGCTTGGGCATTGTAGTTCTTGGAGCGTCGCTCGACCGGAACTTCAGGAGTTGGGCCTATCGGTTGGATTAGGCCTTTCGAGGACAGCCTTTGTAAGGCATAAGTATAGGTCGTACCTATATCAGTGAAAACCCGAGGTGGGGTGTTTCTCTTGGACGGGGCATCTAGTAGATTAACCGCGTCGAAAATACTGCGGGTTGCAGCTTGAGGCTTGGTTGCGGAGGAAGAAGCCCCTTGGTAACCTTTGGCAGCGGCCTTAGTGAGGCCTTCCAGTCTCAGATCGTCTTCAATCCTCATACCCATTTCAGTAAGGGTAGTGAAATTGGGTATGACGGCATATCGGAGGTGAACCCGGTAGGATGGGAGGAGGTTCTTAACAAAGGCCTCCACTAAAGTCTTTTCACTGGGCTTATCGACCAGTTTCACGCTCTCAGCCCTCCAGCGTTGAAGGTATTTGGTAAAACCTTCTTTCGGCTCTTGGGCCATAACTTCCAGAGATCTCATTGTGGTTTGGATCTCGGTGTTGTCAGCATAGTTCCGAGCGAACTCGGTGGCCACATCATCCCATGTAGGGTATTTCTTCGGGTCTAGCCTGTAGTACCAGGCCCGAGGGTGCTTTTCAAGAGACGCAGCAAAGAGGTTCTTGAACATGGTAGAGTCCACCCCTTTGATGGCCATGAACTCTTTGAAGGCCCGTACATGTAGTAACGGGTCTTCAGTCCCTTCGAACATAGGCAAACCGGTGAGGTTCAGGTTTGCAGGCAGCTTGTCACTTAGCGGGTTATACTCCCGACTGTTTTCCCGGTGAATGTTGTTATTCCCAGTTAAATGCACTTGTTCTTCCAGTCGGCGGACCGAGCTAACCAGTTCAGCTAAAGGTCCGGTAGTCCCGGTAGTAGGAGTCCTGTGCTCCACTGAAGCCAATCGAGTGACGATAGCAACTTGCCCAGCCCTCATTTCATTTAGTTGGGCATCGATGTCGGCCTGCTTCTCGATCATAGAATCAACGGAGGCTTTCAGTTCAGCTAAGGCAGTTTCCATCCTGCGAGTGTGTCTGGTTGATGGTGGCCTGTCTGTAAGAACACCACGTAATCAGAAACCGAACCCAGTCTTGGAATCAAAGGAAACAACACATCCCGAGCGACCCAAAAAGAAAGGACTGAGAAGACTCGAGAAAGACATCTAGACGGATGACTCGTGGGTGGTATGACTTCCTTAGGATTTCGGCTTTGTGGGCCTAGTCCCGTTCGAAGGAAGGTCCACGTGAGATTACTCCCCAGACTTTTGACTCGAGTGTATGGACGGACTTTCCTTTGTAGGGGTATGCCCTACGCGGGTTGGTCGTGCCTTGACAGATAAGGCGGACTCGGGAAAAGGGGGGAAACTCGTGATATAAGATCGACGGAGTTTCGACGCTATAAACCCTCTACGTACTATGCAAAGACCCGACACACGGATAGACGGCAGGTCCTATAATAAGGAAGGTTTATTTTAGGAAAGTTGAAAGTTGAGGTTTGAATGCAAAATGAACGAATTTCCGAAAGTGTTGAAAACTGAAAACGGAATTTCGAAAACCGAGATTAGAATTTTGAAAAGGAAAATTCCGAAAATCAAGGTGGGGGTGAAAATTCGAGAATTAAAACGGACAGCATGCCGACTACAGAAAAGGATATTTTGAGTCAAATCGTTGATCCTAAATTTCGGCGGCATTCCGAGTTTTGAAAATTGGGTATTTTGAAAAAGGTGAGTCCCGAAATGGGCAGCATTTCGGGTTTTTCAAAATTGGGCGTTTTAGAATGACGGGTCCCGAAATGGACAGTATTTCGGGTTTTTCGAAAAGGTTGGTATTTTTGGAAAGATGCAAAATTTGAAATGACGGTTTTTGAAAAAAAAATGACACGGAAACCAAGTAGCACGTAGTCAAACAAGCATTATAACGACGCTTATGTATTCTTTACACTAAGTCTCGGTCGGTCAAAATAGGGTCTATACCAACAACGATGGCTTTCTCATGTGATGGACGGACTCCCTAAGCCGAGTTGGTCTTAGGACATGCCGCAAAACCGAGACGAGTTCCACCATCGATGTTTTTAGCGCACCCATGTAGGAATGCACCGCGGTATAGTGGGACGTCGGTCACAAGTAACCGGCCCGGGCAAAAATGGGTTATGCATGAATCATTAGACTAACGCGCGCACACTAATCTACGAACGATTTCTCTTCGAGTCTCACCCTAGGAACCCCGATGACATGTGGTACATCAGGTATCCCCAGCAGAGTCGCCAAATTGTGGACATGACGTAGGTCCACCCCGACGCGGCGAAGCGCGGGTTTGGGTAGGCGAATGAATCTCGTGGTAAGATTGTTCTCGGGTTCGAAATTTAAGTCAAAATGGAGTCGCCACCGAATTTTGTGGTTATTCGGAACCATACGAGCCCACTCTATGTCGTCATGGGCTATACACAAAGTAAGCCCACTTCAATTTCAGAGTTCATGGGGCTCGTCCCTTTGCATTGTTATACCGATACCGTTTACACCGGCTTTCGTATATAAAATGACTCTCGTGCGCCAAGGGTTTCGGACATCCGGAAACCGAAGGTTCTGAGTAAGGGGTGAGGGTACGTGTTGGGAAGCCCACTAAGGACACCCAACCCCGCCCGCACATGGCGGCCTCTACTAAGACATCGTTCATGTTCATGATACGCGCGCTAGTAAAATAATGAAATGATATGCAAACAACGTTTTGTCTAAACATGCGAATTTTGCGTTAACTACGTCATTTAATGCATCTAATTATGGTCGAGTTGAGTTAGCATGCGAGGTTCATTTATAAAGCGTAAAAGCAAATAACAAACAAAGCTCGAAAGAAAGAAATAAAAGCGTACAAGCTACACGAGCGGAAATACAACCCAGATTTCACAATACGACATAAACAAAATAACGTAAAACAAAGATAAAATCGGACCCATATGTAAACTAGACCGCGAAATTATGTAGATGGACTACCCCGCTTAAATACGTATTATGTCACGTATTAAGCGAAGGACGGAAATATGAGATTGTGGCGTATTGCTAGCCTAGTCTCACATTCCGTAGTCTTGTCCCGACTTATCACGTAAAAGTGGTCAAAGTCGTTCTACGTGTCGTGACATGTGTAGCGTTTTGAAAAATGATGAAGGGTCGGTCAATGGTCTAAAGTCGATGAGAACGGGGCTCGGAGTATGTGTCCAAGCCCTCGGGTTTCTGAGTTGCCAGACCCACTCGACCGAGTCATTGATTGACTCGACCGAGTGCGCCATTAACATGGCTACTGCCCGTTTTTTAGGGGGTTACTCGATCGAGTGCCTTATGGCACTCGGTCGAGTGCATCATTAATGGGGCTACTGCCCTGTTTTTGGGGTGCAACTCGATCGAGTGGTCTATGGCACTCGGTCGAGTGCCCCCTGTACGAGTAGTGATTTGCTCGATTTTATGACTTGAAATCGATGATCGACCAAGCCAAATACAAATATCGCACGATTTGTATTCGACTCGGCCTCCGGTACTATAATCGTGCATGAACGATTATAATATCGTCACCGGGGTTTTTATGAAAATGTTTGTGTTAGATTACGAAACTTTGAATTAGTAACGAGATGCATCCCTCTACGTCACGACATCGAAACTAACCCTTTCGGGTTATGTGATGTCGGTATTCGTGTCAACGGGTCTCGAACCAATTATGAAAAGGAATTAAATCGCTCAACTACAACGAGTCACGATCGCGTCACGCCCTTGAGTACATTGGGGCGGGGCTCCTCGAAAGGGCTCCACCTCCGTCGTTGCTCGTAAAGGGATTAGACGGACCAAAAGTGATCCTTGTAGTTCAACGTTTTAAAACCGGTTTTTTGATATTAATGCTATGTATATACGGTATTATTGATAATGTTAGTAATAAAATAAAAATGATGCAAAAATTATGAAAAGTGTTAGTGTAAAAGTTAGTGTTAGTGCACGTGTTACTACGATACAACGATATGAAAATGCGCGTAGAAACGATATTTAAAAGAGATTAAAAAGGAGTTTGGAACACCCTCAACGTACATGCTAGTATGGACCTCGGAAACGGACTCGTGAACAGCGACAAAGCTTTAGGAGTATCGAGGAATGCGCGCGAGTTACGGCGTGTAGGTGTGTGTATGTGTATATGTCGGTTTATCGAGGGACTATAACTCGGTTTTTTGATGTGTTTGACTTAGGGTTTCTAAGGTTTGTAAGGTGGGATGTAGGGTTGGTATGTGACTGAAAATGTAGGGCAAAGAGGTGGTGAAAAAGTTCTGAAAATGCATGGGAATGAGTCGGTATTTATAGACGTTTTCCCATGACCTAGGGGCACTCGATCGAGTGGCCCTAGTGCACTCGATCGAGTGCCTATTTGGGCGGGTCATGATCCAGCGAAAGACGCTCCACTCGACCGAGTGGGCAATCCACTCGATCGAGTGGATCAACGTGGTTGAGATAAATAAGGCAAGAAAATCTTGCTTGTTTTGACTTGATTTTTTGAATTCGAATTTCTGCGCTCACTTGAACTCAGCTGGTTTTTGAGACGGTTTTGCCTTTGACCGGGTTTTGACCCGGTCGGGAAAAGACGGGAAATATTTTTGGTGTCGGTTTTGGCCCAAATTAGTCTTATTTGACTCGGAACGATCCGCTGGGCCTGAATTTGAGGTCTGTTTTGTGGGATTTTTACTCCGCTAAAAGTCCATGTCGGGCATTATGAATTTCGAGTCCAAGTCCGAGTATACTAAGTCACGTTGACGTCCAATCATCATCGGGTGTTTTTCGGAGACTACCATAGACACGTGGCAGTCAAAATGCGGGTGTCTACAAATATGTAAAGATTAAAACTTGAAAGATTAACAAAGATTAAGAGAAAAGAGATAATACCAACTAACAAGAGGATAAAAAGATGAGAACTTGCATTAATAAGAACACCTAAAAATCTCCACCAAAAGTTGTCAAGGATTGATGGATTGTTCAAGAGATCCTTAATACAAGATTAACTAACTAAATTAATCTAGGATTAACAAAAGCTTAAGGAAAGATTAAGCTAATGAGAGGAGGGACTAAATCTAGGGTTTTGAATAATGTAGAGAGGTCTAAGATACTTAAACAATACAATGGAGGAGTATATATAAGGTTACAAGAGTGAAGGAGAATGAAAAGAAGTCACGCGGCTACAGCAGGCCCATCCCAGTCGGGAAGCTTCCTTCTTGGTCGGGATGACACACCCTTCCCGGTCGGGAAGCTCCCTTCCCGGTCAGGATGACAAAACAATAGCTGCACTAATCGCGCACTTCTTCCCGGTCGGGATGGCTACTCTTCCCGCCCGGGAAGGACCTTGTAGGCCTCCATTATTATCTCTAAGGTCCCTCCTTGCTTCTCATGGGCTTCTCATCGATTCTCGGGGCTCGGGATCGAGTCTAAAGGGCTCAGGAATGGGTCCCAAGGTCTCGGGATCGATTCTAAGGCACCGAGTGATCGTTCCTTCTCTTCGTTGGCTCCAAAAGTGTAGGAAATGAGTCGGAATCGTTCCAATCCTCCATGAATGGTCTTGGGAACCTAAAACGAACTAGAAGAAGTATAAGTAGCCCAGAAATCGCTCCAAAGAGCGATTTCACAAGAGAAACCGGGACCAAACACAACAAATTAGGCACTACAAACTACACTTATCAAAGACGCGACAAAAACGAAAGAAAATGAGACAAAGACAACAAAAAAAACAAAAAAAAACAAACACACAAAGAGAACAAAGACCACCCCGAACTTCCAAACAAGCCATCAAATCAACCTCAAATTCTACAAAGCTCCACCCGAGCACACATCATCACAGATCTCCTCCAAACTCCACAAGAGACAAAGAGGAAAAAGGGATAAAAAGATGTTACCGGATGTCTTGAAAGCCCTCCAAAGTTAACGGTGATTAAGCGACCTACAAGGTAAAAGGGAGGCAAAACACGCACAACACAACAAATATACGACACAATGACACAAAAGGAAAAGACACAAAGGAAAAATCTTTTTGATTTTTATGAAAATTTTCAATTTTTTAGGGATTTTTAAGATTTTTCGAAAAAACTACGAAAATAAAACTAAACTACACTAGGATATCGCTTCCCCACACTTAAACCGAGCAATGTCCTCATGCTTGATCGGTAGTGTGTGGAAGATACTAAAAAGAAGAGAAACTACGAAAATAAAGCTAAAAATCAAAAAGAAAATTGAAGAAAGGGTAGAATGTGTCCGGCCGGGGTGTAATCAAGTCACCATGGGCCGAGACGAGAAAATATATGGATGGTGGAAGAAATAAAAAGAAGGAAATAAAAGGAAATGGGAGGGGAGGACTAGGTGTAATCAAGTCACCTAGCCCGGATTTCGCCCGAATCCGACTAAATCCTACCAAAAGGAAAGTGAAAAGACTTGTAAATTTGGATTTTTCAAATGACTCTCGATGTAGTCACTTCATCGAGAGTCGGGAACAATGACTACCAAGGCCCCGAGGGCCACCGTGACAAAAAAATGATAAGGGGAAGGGAACAAATAAAGGGAGACAAGCAATAAAATACGGAAAAGAAAGGATAGTCGCCGTACCAATCGGTTAGCAACTCACTCACTTCATCGTCTCAATGTTCGATATCGACATATAGCTAGTCTTCTTCATTGTCATCCCACTTACATGATAAGATCGCATGGTAGAAGTACTAAGCTTGGAATGGTATAATGAGGGTGGGATTTGATGTGAAACTCGGTATGTAGTGAAGAGAGGATGAGGTGAAGGTGTATATATGAAGCATATGAGTCATAGATAGTCGCAAGGGTAGGAAGGGAGGTTGGGAGGGGGTATAAAGTGGTTGGGTGGGCTTGAATGTCGAAGAAGAGGCAAAAGGAGGAGCTGGGCACCATCTCGGTCGGGAAGGCTCCTTCCCGGTCGGGACGAACTTGATCCCGGTCGGGATCACACTCCAGAGAACCTAATTTTCAGCACACTCATCCCGATCTGGATGACATCCTTCCCGGTCGGGATGAGCCTTCTAGCCCTTCATTTCCTTAATAACTTCTCCCACAAGGCCACCAATACATAGAGATCTAAAATCTCGTCCCCAAAAGCTTGTCCAAAGCTTCAAAAACCGACTCCCATGCCCAAATCCAAGCTTCTATCATCATCTACTCTCCTCGAAACTTCATCTTCACTAAGACCTATCAAATAAACTCAAATAACATCATCAAACTCCCTCCCTCACATCGCTCATCAAATCACCAAATAACACGAATTTCACAAAACTCAAGAGAAAAAGAAAGAAATATATACAAAGGGGACGGTTCTTTTGGAACTCCGTCAAACCAAGGATGGGGGTTCTTCATTCATTTTTTTCTTAACAACTCTATAGATAACTCCATCGCCATCAAGAGCACGGAGCAACAAATCAAAGGCCCTTGAGAAATCTTCAATCAAGCTCGTGGAGTACCAATCCACACTCTAAGGTTCTTCACAACCTTGCCTAGAGGTTCCCGGGGCATCCCGATCTACTAAGTTCAATGGCTTGAACTTGTACTTTCGATCCTTTGGTATATACCCAAACGACCATTCATCTTCACAAGGCCTCAAGGGAGGCTCAACCTTCTTCTTGCTAACCGACTTGTCTTCAATCTCATGATGTGGGCATTCATCCGCCCCAAGCTCGGAATCATCGTCTTCAATTCCATACAAGTTGTTTTTCAAGCTTTCACCCAACTCATCCCCTAGATCGATGTCTTTCATGGCGTGGATCATATTACACGACTCATCATTTGTAGGCGAGGTGTTGCCTTGGAGGTCAAACACGAGCTTCTCGTCGCCTAGCTCAAATGTGATCCTACCATTCTTTACATCAATCATCGCACTGGCGGTATGTAGAAACTGGCGGCCTAGGATAATGGGAGTGATGGCATCTTCCGGCATATCAAGCACAAGGAAGTCGACCGGGATGAAGAATTTCCCTATTTGGAGTGGCACATCCTCTAACATTCCTAGTGGTCGATTAAGCGAACGATCGGCCATTTGGAGTGTAATAGAAGTACACTTAAGCTCTTTCATCCCAAGTCGCTCACAAATAGAGTAAGGAATAATGCTTACACTCGCACCCAAATGACATAATGCCCTTTCAATCTTCAAGTTCCCTATGGTGCACGGGATTGAGAAACTACCCGGATCTTTTAACTTAGGAAGTGTAGAGCCTTGAATGAGCTCGCTCACCTCTCTTGTGAACGCTATGGTCTCTTCCTTGTCAACGGATCTCTTCCTAGCCAAGATTTCTTTCATGAATCTTCCATATGCCGGGACTTGGGTAAGTAGCTCGATAAAAAGGGACGCTCACATCCAACTTCTTCACAATATCAAGGAACTTGTCATATTGAACATCCACCTTAGTCTTCATTTGCCTTGTTGGGAAAGGCAACTTGATGTGTATCTTGTCTTGCTCATTAGGTTGGGACATTTCAATTGACATTTTTCTTTTCCTTTGTCTTTCTCTTGGGGTAGGGGAAGCTTGTCTTCATGGGGTTTCTCAACCTCCCACAAGACTTGCTCCTCCACGAGGTTTCCCAAACTTGGATTGTCTTGAGATGGAGATACAATTTCTTTCATTGCTTCTTGCTCAATAGGGAATAAGGGGGAGTCATAAGTTGCACCACTCCTTAAGGTAATAGCATTCACATGTTCAAATTTTGCCGGTTCACCTTGAGGAGGTAGTTGCCCCTTTTGCCTTGAAGAACTACCCGAAGCAACTTGAGCTAGTTGGGTTTCGAGCATCTTCATATGAGTATCTCTTGCTATGTTCTCCCTTTGAAGATGAGCAAAGAATTCTTGTTGGTTTCTTAGCATCTCCATTTGACTTCTTTGCATTTCTTGATTACTCGTTTGCATATCCAACATTGATTTTTGCATGTCAAAATCCCGAGGGGGAGATTGTTGGTTATGAGGAGTTTGGTGATGGCTAGAGGAATGCCATAATCATGAATTGGAGACCGGCTCCTTTGCTTGCTTTCATGTTGAGTACCTTGAGATCCTTGTTGTTGGAAGTTCCCTTGGACCCCATGAGAATTGCCTTGATTAAGACCTTGAGAGTTACCATGATTGTGGTTTTGATGTCCTTGGGAGTGTTGGTTTCCTTGGAAACCACCTTGATGATTGAAGTTCCCTTGATTTTGGAACCCTTGATTGTTGTTAAAGGTACCTTGGTTATGTTGTTGAAAGGCCTTTGGTTGCCTACATAACCTTGGTAGCCTTGGTTGTTGTCCCTTAAGGGAGGTGAAACATAGATGGGACGGTGTTGTTGTAGAGATTGTTGTTGGGAAGCCTGGAACATGTGAGGATTTGACACATTTTGAGCCTTGAAGTTAGAGTATGGGGCACCTTGCTTGAACGCTTGAAAGGCATTCACTTGCTCAATACTACCTCAACAATGTTGAGGTTCATCCAAATATCCCGCAAATCTCGCATATCCCATAATAAGAGGTAGGAGGTACAACTCCTAAAGCATTGACATGTTGAATTGAATGTTGGTGGGAGGCACTTGTGCTTTGACCTTGATCAAAATGGCTTTGGAGCTTCTTGTCAATAGTTTCCATGTGAGTTTTTAATTGTGCTCCGAGATCAATACTGAGTTGTGTAATGGCATCGATCTCGTGCCTTCCCCCCTCGATTCGCCTTCCTAGGCCTTGAGTATAGAGAGTTGTGCACCGCCATCTCCTCAATTCTTGACCAAGTTTGGTCATCATCTACCTCGCTAAACCTTCCATTAGATCCCATGTTGAGTGTGGCCCTTGAATCTTCATATAACCCGTTCCAAAACTGTTGAACAAGGAACCACTGTGATAAACCATGGTGAGGACAAGAACAGTTCAAGGCTTTGAACCTTTCCCACGATTCATAGAGGCTTTCTTCATCACGTTGTTGAAATCCCGTGATTGAAGCTCTCAATAGATTGGTCTTCTCCGGTGGATAAAACTGTTGGTAGAATGCTAAGGCTAGCTTCTTCCAACTATCAATACCGAGAGCCGTCTTGTCTAAACCCTTGAGCCATTGCTTAGCCTTGCCGATCAAAGAGAAAGGAAATAATACCCACCGGATTTGGTCTTGGGTTATTCCCGGTTGTGAGATAGCATCGCAATAGTCCGAAAAGGTTTCCATGTGTTGATGAGGATCTTTGGTTGGTAACCCACTAAATTGACTTCTTTCAACCAATTGGATAAATGACGTTTTTGCCACAAAACTGCTGGTATAGGCGGCCGGTAAAGCGGTTGGACCGGGCAAAAACGTCTTCCGTAAAGGTTGAATGAGAAGAGAACTTAGGCATTGTTGGATGTGCGGGAGATGATGGTGTAGATGGTGTTGATGTAGATGTAGAAGGAGAACTAGGTTGAGAAGAGTGACTAGAAGTACCAAAGGGATTGATGAAATTCCCTTCGGCCGTCTCTCGAGGTGTTTCGTTCAAGTCGAATCCTTGAGCTTGTTCTTCAATGGTATTGCTAGTACTCGGTTGAGAAGTTCTAACCCGATCAATCGTCCGTTGGCGAAAGGCTCTAAAGAGTTTCCGGCTCTGGATTGAAGAGAAAGAAATCGCCTCTCCTCCTAGGCATGCACTACACACTTGAACAAACGTGAGAATACCTAGTGCTTTATGGGCACTAGGCAAAGACAATAAACAAGCACAACGGAAGACAAAGAGAGAAGAAAACAATAAAACCAAGGAAAAAGCCTACAAAATATGCACAATGGATAGAAAAAGAACACAAGAGGGGTAACTAAGTCAAGCTAATAAGTAAACTAAGTCTAAACATGCACCGTCCCCGGCAACGGCGCCAAATTGATGGGAGGACTTGCCGTGGGTCCTACCGATCAAGTATACCAACTAGACCTAACTAGTAGCTAGGGAAGTCGGGTCGATATCCACGGAGACGGTTATAAGAAGTCTAGACTATGATCTACTCAAAAACAAGGCTAGATTACCAAGACAACACAAAGGAAAGTAGACTTACAAGAATTGACTAAGTATGATGGTGAAAAGAGATGGAACTAGTGTTATAAATGAACTAGATATAGCATGAAGCCATGAAGTAAATGAAACAACTAAGCTAAAACAATCAAATTAGAGAAACTATGATTAGCAAGATGGAGAAATCAAATTGGGAAGGAGTAGGGTTAGTTTGAGTTCATAAGTGTAGTAGGATAGTTGGGAGGTCAAGGGTGTAGGTTTCACCTAGTTACTAAGGTTGGTCCGCGCTCTCGCGTCAAAGCCTAAGTCCGCACTCTCGTGCCAAAGACTAAACCCGAATACTAATGCAAGATATTACCCATTACACAAGAATTCAACCACAAATCAATCACATAATGAGAAGATGAAAACAAGTATGAGAAGCATGGCCACTACAACTCAAACAAGCAATTCAATAAACACATAGAGTGCTCAACATGTGACTAGTAACAAAGGATCCACCTTTACCCTTAATCAAACCCTAATTACCCATTATCCACACTTAATCTCCCTACTAACCCCACAAAGAGTCTACTCACTCATAATCAAACTAATACTAACAACAATAACAAGAGAAATCAACACAAACAACAAAACATTCATTATGAAACTATCTAGAACAAGAACAATAATCAAAGATTAAAACTTGAAGAATTAAACAAAGAACAAGAGAAAAGAGATTAAGAAGATTATACCAACTAATAAGAGGATGAAAAAGATGAGAACTTGTATTAAAAGAGCACCAAAAAAAATATCCACCAAAAGTTGTCAGGGATTGATGGATTCTTCAAAAGATTCTTAATACAAGATTAACTAACTAAATTAATCTAAGATTAACAAAAGTTTAAGGAGAGATTAGTCTAATGAGAGGAGGAACTTTATCTAGGGTTTTTAATAATCTAGAGGAGTCTAAGGTGCTTAAACAATACAAAGGAAGGGTATATATAAGGTTACAGGAGTGAAGGAAAAGAAAAGAAGAGTCACGAGCTGCAGCTGCTCCTTCCCGGTCGGGAAGTTCGATCCCGATCGGGATGGCCCATCAGTGGCTGTTGTTTTTGTGCACTCCTTCCAGACCGGGAAGGCTACTCTTCCCGCCCGGGAAGGGTCTTGTGGGCCTCCAATATGATCATAAAGGTCCCTATTTGTTCCTCATGGGCTTCTCATCGTTTCTCGGTGCTCGGGATCGAGTCTAAGGGGCTAGGGAATGGGTCCCAAGGTCTCGGGATCGATTCTAAGCCACCGAGTGATCGTTCCTTCTCTTCGTTGGTTCCAAATGTGTAGGAAACGAGTCGGAATCGTTCCAATTCTCCATGATTGGTCTTGGGAACCTAAAACGAACTAGAAGAAGCATAAGTAGCCCAGAAACCGCTCCAAAGAGCGATTTCACAAGAGAAACCGGGACCAAACACAACAAAGAGGCACTACAAACTACACTTATCAACTCCCCCACACTTAACCCTTACTCGCCCTCGAGTAAGCACAAATTAACTAAAACTAAAGAAGTTAGACTACTAACCGAGCGGGTATTAGCGCACCCTACGCCCTTTAAACTCATGTGAGTACACTTAGAGGAAAAGTGCACTCCGCAAGGCAAGTAAGGTCTTGCGACAAAACTGTGGATGCAACCGGACACAAAAACACAAAAACAAACAATCATACAAACAAACAAGCAATCGGTTGCACCCAAGAAGAAATAAATACCGCTTCCCTCCACAAAGTGGTGAAGAAACACCGGTTAAGGACTCAAGGCAAGTGACAACGTTCCCAAGCTAATAACACAAATCGAAATGGACGAAATCCTAATAGTATGACAACAAAGCAATAAAAACGTTGGTAACTTACCTAGGTTCCTCCTAACCTTCTAAGAACGTACTACAGGACGATCGGCAGGATGGAAAAAGGATGAACCACGGTGTTAGTCGACACTGTAGGTAAGTGAGACCCCGCCCCTTTAGCGATGAGCCAAGAGGGTCGTCCCATGCTCAAAACCGCAAAACTAGTCCAAGTAAAAAGGTGGATAATGTTTGCAAAGTTAGGGAAGACCGACCATTACCGCTATCATCCTTCCTAGGGACTCGGTCCTTTGGCAGGCTCTTCACGGTAATAGTCGGAGAAAGGCTTATTTTGAGAGAGGGAGAATTCTTATTGTGAGGTGATTTTATTTGGCATTTTCATTCTTTTGCATTTTGCTTTCGTGTTGCAATGCCATTTCTTTTTCCTCTTTTGTATTTTCTTTTTGACTTGTTGTGCCTTTTCTTTTTCTTCATTATTTTCATTCATTCTTTTTCTTTCTTTCTTTTTCTCTTTTTCTTTCTTTTGACTTGGCTTGCCTTTTGGATAATTCTTGTATTGTAGGCATTTCTTGCAACCAAGTGAGAATTTCAACAATTTGCAACTTATTTGTGGAAAAATGTGTGTGAGGTAGGGAAATGGGTGAGTCGGGACGGTGCCTTCCCTTCAAACCCACAAAAAGGGGAGAAACTTGGACTAATCAAACAATTTCGAATACGGTCAACTAAGGGACGGGACTCGGCAACCAAGGCCTTTTCACACCGTGGGTGGTCATAATGGTCAAAATGCAAATCCCGTAGTAAATCCCTAGTAAGCTAGGTGGACTCAAGGTAAAGGACCAACGAAACTATTGATT
Organism: Agrostemma githago; assembly: GCA_958450325.1. Taxonomy (NCBI): domain Eukaryota; kingdom Viridiplantae; phylum Streptophyta; class Magnoliopsida; order Caryophyllales; family Caryophyllaceae; genus Agrostemma; species Agrostemma githago. The sequence goes on along the minus strand of OY288255.1, from coordinate 31,516,369 downwards.
TAGGGTCATTCTACTAGACTAAAGTCCAAGACTCGATTCACATCACTAGAAAGGGAAAGTAAACACTCGCGCACTAGCCTCAAAACCGGGTTTTCGAAAACCTTTTTACACACTAGACACAACTACACATCAGAAAACAAAGACTGATGGGACGGACTTGCCGTGGGTCCTACCGATCAAGTATACCAACTAGACCTAACTAGTAGCTAGGGAATTCGGGTCGATATCCACGGAGACGGTTATAAGGTGTCTAGACTATGGTCTACCCAAAAACAAGGCTAAGTCACTCAAACAACACAAAGAGAAGAGAATTGACAAGCTATGATGGTGAAAGGGGATGAAACTAGACTAGCAATGAACTATGTATGATGTGAACTAAATGAAAAACTAAAGCTTAATGAAATTATCAAACTAGAGAAATGATTAACTAAAAAGATGGAGAAATCAAACATGGAAAGGAGTAGGGTTAGGTTAGGTTCATAAGTGTAGTAGGATGATTGGGAGGTCAAGGGCATAGGTTTCACCTAGTTACTAAGGTCGGTCCGCGCTCTCGCGTCAAAGCCTAAGTCCGCACTCTCGTGTCAAAGACTAGACCCGAATACTCATGCAAGATATTACCCAAAACGCAAACATTCAACAACAAATCGATTACAAAATGAGAAGATGAAAACAAGTATGAGAAGCTGGCCACTACAACTCAAACAAGCAATTCAACAAACACATAGAGTGCCCAACAAGTGACTAGTAACAAAGATTCCACCTTTTCCCTTAATCAAACCCTAATTACCCATAATCCACACTTAATCCCCCTACTAACCCCACAAAGAGTCTACTCACTCATAATCAAACTAACAATAACAATGATAATAGAAATCAACATAAACAACAAAACATTCCAATAACAATAAACAATATGTAAAGATTAAAACTTGAAAGATTAACAAAGATTAAGAGAAAAGAGATAATACCAACTAACAAGAGGATAAAAAGATGAGAACTTGCATTAATAAGAACACCCAAAAATCTCCACCAAAAGTTGTCAAGGATTGATGGATTCTTCAAGAGATCCTTAATAAAAGATCAACTAACTAAATTAATCTAGGATTAACAAAAGTTTAAGGAAAGATTAAGCTAAAGAGAGGAGGGACTAAATCTAGGGTTTAGAATAATGTAGAGAGATCTAAGATACTTAAACAATACAAGGGAGGAGAATATATTAGGTTACAAGAGTGAAGGAGAATGAAAAGAAGTCACGCGGCTACAGCAGGCCCATCCCGGTCGGGATGAACACACCCTTCCCGGTCGGGAAGCTCCCTTTTCGGTCGGTATGATGAAATAGCAGCTGCACTAATCGCGCACTCCTTCCCGGTCGGGATGGCTACTCTTCCCGCCTGGGAAGGACCTTGTAGGCCTCCATTATGATCTCTAAGGTCCCTCCTTGCTTCTCATGGGCTTCTCACCGATTCTCGGGGTTCGGGATCGAGTCTAAGGGGCTCGGGAATGGGTCCCAAGGTCTCGGGATCGATTCTACGGCACCGAGTGATCGTTCCTTCTCTTCGTTGGCTCCAAAAGTGTAGGAAACAACTCGGAATCGTTCAAATTCTCCATGAATGGTCTTGGGAACCTAAAACGAACTAGAAGAAGTATAAGTAGCCTAGAAATCGCTCCAAAGAGCGATTTCACAAGAGAAACCGGGACCAAACACAACTATTAGGCACTACAAACTAAACTTATCAACTCCCCCACACTTAACCCTTACTCGCCCTCGAGTAAGCACCAACTAACTAAAAACTAAAAGAACTAGGCTACTAACTGAGCGAGTATTAGCGCACCCTACACCCTTTCAACTCACGCGAGTACACTTAGAGGAAAAGTGCACTCCGCAAGGCAAGTAAGGTCTTGCGACAAAACTATGGATGCAACCGGACACAAAAACACAAAAACAAGCAAACATACAAACAAACAAGTAATCGGTTGCACCCAAAAAAAAAAATACCGCTTCCCTCAACAAAGCGGTGAAAGAAGCACCGGTTTAGGACTCAAGGCAAGTGACAACGTTCCCAAGCTAATAATACAAATCGATATTGACGAAACCCTATTAGTATGACAACAAAGCAATAAAAAACGTTGATAACTTACCTAGGTTCCTCCTAACCTTCTAAGAACGTACTACGGGACGATCGGCGGGATGGAAAAAGGATGAACCACGGTGTTAGTCGACACTCTAGGTAAGTGAGACCCCGCCCCCTTTAGCGATGAGCCAAGAGGGTCGTCCCATGCTCTAAACCGCCCAACTAGTCCAAGTAAAAAGGTGGATATAATTGCAAAATGAGGGAAGACCGATCATTACCGCTATCATCCTTCCTAGGGACTCGGTCCTTTGGTAGGCTCTTCACGGTAACGATCGGAGAAAGGCTTATTTTTGAGAGGTGGAGATTCTTTTTGTGGGATATTTTCTTTGGCACTTTTTTTCTTTTGCATTTTTGCTTTTGTGTTGCTTTGCCATTTCTTTTTCTTCTTTTGTATTTTGTTTTTTCATTTGTTGTGCCTTTTTCTTTTTCCTCTTTCTTTTCTTTCTTTCATTTTCTTTCATTTTCTTTTCTTTGTTTGCCCTTTTGGCTAGATTTTTGTGTTGTAGGCACTTCTTTTTGCAACTAAGAAAGAAATTTCAACAATTTGCATCTTATTTTGTGGATATGTGTAGGAGGTAGGGGAATGGGTATGTCGGGAGCGCGCTATCCCTTCAAACCCACAAAAAGGGGAAAACTTGGACTAATCAAACAATTCCGAACACGGTCACCTAAGGGACGGGATTCGGTAACCAAGGCCTTTTCACACCGTGGGTGGTCATAATGGTCAAAATGCAAATCCCGTAGTAAATCCCTAGTAGACTAGGTGCACTCAAGGTAAAAGACCAACTAAACTATTGATTTAGGGTCATTCTACTAGACTAAAGTCCAAGTCTTGATTCATACAACTAGAAAGGGAAAGTAAACACTTGCACACTAGCCTCAAAACCGGGTTTTCAAAAACCTTTTTACACATTAAACACAAACTAAACAAGACACAACAAGGACGAAAGAAAATGAGACACACACAACAAAACAAAACAAAATAAGAGAAAAAGAGAACAAACATACAAACAAAACAAACACCACCCCGAAACATCCAAATAAGCAATCCAATCAACCTCAAACTCTACAAAGCTCCACCCGAGCACACATCATCACAAATCTCCTCCAAACTCCACAAGAGACAAAGAGGAAAAAGGGATAAAAGATGTTACCGGATGTCTTGAAAGCCCTCCAAAGTTAACGGTGATTAGGCGACCTACAAGGAAAAAGGGAGGCAAACACGCACAACACAACAAATATACGACACAACGACACAAAAGGAAAACACACAAAAGAAAATCTTTTTGACTTTTGCTAAAATCTTTTTGAAAACACCAATTTAGGATATGTGTTGGATACAATGGAAGAAATAGGATCACTAACATTATGGATAAGAATTTCATCTGGAAATTTGACATTAACCTCGCCATCATTGCGTCCGCCTTCTACACCATCACCGACTCTAAGAATCCAATCCGAGAATTCTCGTATCTCTTGCACATTAGAAGAAGAGCAGCCAACTTGAAGACGCATATTCTGAGTAAGTGTGAGGACCTATGTAAATATATATAGAACAACAAAGAATTAGTTTGTAGTCATGGACAAAAATGAAGGCAAAGGAAAAGGTAAATAGTACAACAGACAACAAATTTCAATAAATATAAACAAAAAAAAGAAGACTAACCTTGCAAGATGACCATAAATAAGATGAAAATAAAGAAACATGGACGAGGTCAGACCTACTCCCTTTAGACACAACTGAGAGTATTTGTCGAAAGTCACCTCCAAATACAACAACTTTACCTCCAAAAGGCAAGTCTGCATTTTGTGGACTCACAACACGCATGACATCTCTCAAACTACGATCAAGAGCCTCGAAGTTTCCTTTTCGGTATCTTGGGTTACCTATCCAAAGTACTCGTTTAGGTAAGCTTGATTGTGAAAAGTTGATAGCCCGTATTATCTCGAGGATCTCTGGTATAGGAGCCCGTAAGCTGTCTTATGCTGGGAGACTAACTCTGGTTCAGTCTGTTCTGTCTCATTTACATAATTATTGGGCTATGATTTTTATTATTCCTAAGTTTGTCATGGCTCGAATTATTTCACTATGTCGTAATTTCTTATGGGAAGGAGATGTAGAAGAAAATAATCGAGCTTTGGTTAGTTGGGAAAAAATCTGTCGGCCTAAAGAAGGAGGTTTGGGAATTAGGGATCTGTATATCTGGAATGAAGCAGCTGTGGCGAAGCTAGCTTCGTGGGTGTTTGATCAGCCGGACCGGTTGTGGGTTCGGTGGGTCAATAGCATTTATCTGAAGGGGGTGGAGTGGTATGATTATCAGCCTCACTCAGATGTTACGTGGGCGTGGAGGAAAATTTGTCAGGCGAAGGAGAAAATTAAGAATATGATCGACAATGGTTTTTGGCATGGAGCGGAATCATGTTTCTCGATTGCGAGAGCCTATCAGGACTTGAGACCTCGTGACTCGCTGGTTCCTTGGGCGAGACTAGTTTGGAGCGCGTGGAGTGTTCCGAGACATAGCTTCATCTCGTGGCTAGTGTTTCGAGGGGCCCTTAATACGAGGAAGAAGCTGTTTAGGATCGGGGTTGCAGATTCGGATCGCTGCTTTATCTGTGAACAGGAAGAAGAGAGTTTAGAACATCTTTTCTTTGGTTGCAGTTGGAGCTCGCGGGTGATGGGTCTGTTGAGCAATTGGGTGCGGAAACCAATCCCAAGCAACACGGGGATGGTTTGGGCTACGAAATTGCGGGGCTCGAAGTTGCAATGTAATGTGCTTCGAGCGATGATCAATGCGACTATTTACCATATTTGGAGACAGAGAAATTCTTGCAGAATTGATGAAGTGGTGCGACATCCACGGGAGATAGTCAAATTGATCGTGTCGGATGTTAAGAACAGGATTTTGTGTAAGATTAAATACCCTGTAACTGCTAAGGATGCTAAATGGCTACATAATTTGATGTAGTCATTTTTCTGGTTTTGTTGTTCCCTCTTTTTTAATATACTTACCCTTTACCAAAAAAAAAATTCTCTTCAATTCTTAGGACAATCTTCTTCTTCGGGTGTTTGTGCTACACAACAATGCCTTTTGACTCCTGCTTCTTAGGTTGCTACACCATCATCTACTCTGACATTTCAACAACCTGTGCTCACCCCGGTACAACAGTCTGCAAAGACAAGAAGGGCTAGAAGAAAGGTATTGGCTGCCCAAAAAAAAAGAGCACGATCTTTAGTCGTTGCCTCCCAATTATGTATGTCAAACCCTTTCTCTTTATATTTTGGCATTTTTTACAATTGGATTTAGATCATTTTCGTAGAAGCATTTTGGTTCTGTTGTTGACCTTCTTGCACTTTGTCTTATTAAAAGTGAACAAGTTTTGCAAGTGATATTCATTTTTTTTAAGGTTCTTCCCAATCAGACGTTAGTGATTTGGAACGAGATTTGGATTCTGAGTTTGATGAGGTGGCAACTCACATGAGTGAGTCTTATCATCTCTCATCTGAGACATTGATGAATGACAATCTTTCTCAAGGCCACCATTTTGAAGTTGGTTCAGGCAGTGGTGCTGCGGTTTCTGTTGTAGATATTGACGAAGGTTTTTATAAATTTAGTACTATGAACATTGATATATATATGTATAGAGGTAGGTTCAAATAAGGGCAACAACTATTTTAAGTACATAAGGTCAAGTGTTAAAGTTACACAAAAAGTGCTTAAAGTTACACGAAATGAGTGATAAAGTTTCACTTTATCACTAAAAGAGCTTAATGTTATAGTTACATATCAATTTTAAACAAATGCAACTTTATCGTATGTCATCTGTAACTTTAATATACACTTACTGAAACATGGTGACCTTATTTCAACCTACCACTATATGTGTGTATATATATATATATATATATATATATATATATATATATATATATATATATATATATATATATATATATATATATATATATATATATGAGATAGGTTCACATAAGGCCAACAACTCTTATAAGTTCATAAGTTCCAGTGTTAAAGTTACACAAAAAGTGCTTAAAGTTACACGAGATGAGTGTTAAAGTTGCACTTTATCACTTGAAGTGATAACAGTGCTGAATGTTATAGTTACATATCAATCTTGAACAAATGCAACTTCAACGTATGTTAACTGTAATTTTTATATAGACTTAGTTGAATGTGGTGAACTTATTTGATCCATTCTCATATATATATATATATATATATATATATATATATATATATATATATATGTAGAGGTAGGTTCAAATAAGGGCAGCAACTATTTTAAAGTCATAAGTTTCAGTGTTAAAGTTACACAAAAAGTGTTTAAAGTTACACGGGATGAGTGATAAAGTCGCACTTTATCATTTGAAGTGATAAAAGAACTGAATGTTATAGTTACATGTCAATTTTTAACAAATGCAACTTTATCGTGTGTCATCTGTAACTTTAATGAAGACTTACTGACATATGGTGACCTTATTTGATCCCAACTCTCTCTCTCTCTCTCTTTATCACTCATCCCGTGTAACTTTAAACACTTTTTGTGTAACTTTAACACTGAAACTTATAACCTTAAAATAGTTGCTGCCCTTATTTGAACGTATCTCTCTCTCTCTCTCTCTATATATATATATAGAGAGAGAGAGAGAGAGTTGGGATCAAATAAGGTCACCATATGTCAGTAAGTCTTCATTAAAGTTACAGATGACACACGATAAAGTTGCATTTGTTAAAAATTGACATGTAACTATAACATTCAGTTCTTTTATCACTTCAAATGATAAAGTGCGACTTTATCACTCATCCCGTGTAACTTTAAACACTTTTTGTGTAACTTTAACACTGGAACTTATGACCTTAAAATAGTTGCTGCCCTTATTTGAACCTCTATATATATATATATATATATATATATATACAGGGACGGGATCCCATCCGAACCTTAGTTCGGTCCGAACCGTCCGAACCATATAATAGAAAAAACAAATAAAAGACGCGCTACACGTACTATTCAAGTTACATGTTCATCGTTCATTCTTCCCCAAATTTGCCATTCATTTGCGATTTCTTCTCTCAATCAATCCTCTCAAATCTTTCAGTCAATCAATTTGCCGCTGAATTCTTCATCAATCCTGTCAATATCTAATCCACGATTTTAGGTTTGTTATTTTCTCATTTGCAATTTCGAAATTTTTTCTTCACTCTAATTTTCGATCTTCGAATTTGATTTATTTCAGCTGAGTTTCTTCGTCGAATTCTTGTAGTTCTTCTGGAATTTGATTGCAAGTAGAGTTTGGATATTTTTTATGATTGATTGATTTTGTGTGATTATGTTTTTGAATTTGATTGATTTCACTTGAGATTCGTGCTTATTTGCCTTAAGCTTGTTCATAATATTACTTTATTTGGTTGAATTGTTCGAGTTTATGCTTCGATCGATTGATTTTTTGAATTTTCACTTGAGTTTCATGCTTTGCGCAGCTTATTCCTACAGTTTAGGAGTAGGTTAAGCGTTAATTAATGATAAGTCAATGTTTTGTATCCTCAATTTCTGCCCCATTTACTCAGTGAAGGGTTGGTTGACCCGGATGCCGAAACCATTGTGATTTACGACTCTCTTGTAAAATATCCGGGCTTTCTCAGTATGATTGATGCTATGCTAAACTGATCTGGTATGCTGGGATTTACGAGTCTCTGGTAAACTCCATCTAGCTGACTCCTTAACATCATGTTATCTATTATTGAGGCAATGGTCTTCATGTTATCTGTTTCCATCTCCTTTCTGAGTTGACCTCGATCAAAAGGCAACTAAACATTACATGAGGTCTAAGCCAAATTAAAGGAAATGCCACATTATTATATATGCAGCAGATGTATGTTAATGATCCATGTTACCTAAAGGAGTCACCTCTCTCCTGTGTTGTATGCATTGTGTGAGATTAAGTTGTAGAATTTGGCTACTACTTAATCTAGTGGTAGCAATGTCTTTAACTATCTGTTTAATCATTTAGATATGGTTTGTTTTTATCCATAAATTTGTTCATGTTTCTGATTTAGAATTTGATTGATTACATATGTTTCCGCTTGAAATTAGCTTTAAGTAGCTTTAAAGTAAATCTCTCACCAGAAATTACTTAAAGATGGACAGCTTGTCAAATTAAGTAAAGAAACTAAAAATAAACATGCAATTTCAATAGTCAATTTTATGAGAAATCAATCAGCAACATTAAAGCGGAAGACCAATTACTTACTTCGTACTTACCTTTGCAAGAGTTTGAGTTTGGTGGCAGTAGTATATTTTAGAGTACTATAATACCCCATTAACTGAATTTGTATTATATTTTTAAAGACTTACCTTTCATGTGATCTTTTAAAATGAAATTGTCGCATTTTTGTAGGTTACACTTTTAAAGACTTCACTTACAATTTTAAAGGGCTCCACTTACACTTTCAAATAAGTGTAAGTAGAGACTAAAAGAAGTGTAAGTAGAGACTATAGAAGTGTAATTTTCTCATTCTTGTAGGTTACACTTTGAACGACTCCACTTACACTTTAAAAAATTCCACCTACACTTTTAAGGAAGTGTAAGTAGAGACTAAACGAAGTGTAAGCAGAGACTAAAGAAGTGTAATTGTCTCATTCTTGTAGGCTACGCTTTCAATGACTCCACCTACACTTTTAAGGAAGTGTAAGTAGAGACTTAAAGAAGTGTAAATAGAGACTTAAAGAAGTGTAAGTAGAGACTAGAGAAGTGCAATTGTCTCATTCTTGTAGGTTACACTTTCAACGACTCCACATACACTTTTCAAGACTCCGCCTACACTTTTAAAGAAGTGTAAGTAGAGACTAAAAGAAGTGTAAGTAGAGACTACAGAAGTGTAATTGTCTCATTCTAGTAGGTTATACTTTCAACGACTCCACTTACACTTTCAACGAGTCCACCAACAGTTTTAAAGAAGTGTAAGTAGAGACTAAATGAAGTGTAAGTAGAGGCTAGAGAAGTTTAATCAGACACTAAAAGTTTAATTCTGTAATTGCATATGTACATGTTGAAGTAACTGAAGAAGATTCACAAATGGTAGAATTAGCTTTAGGTATATAAATTTTGTTAATTATTTCCACATTGAAGTGTAAATGGTCAGTAAATAAGTGTATCAAAAGTTTTAATTAATAATTCTTGATTTGATTGTTCAGATGCTCGTGACACTTTGTACAACGATTGTTCCAAGTACAATACTTTCATTATTGATTCTTATTTTTGTTAATATGAAAAGTTCGTTGTTAATTCTTGTTACTTTTTGTTTATAGTGAGCCCAGAAGTTGTTGCTGAAGCTCAAATTCAATAAGTGCCTTATTGACGAGAGGAGCTTAAGCCGTATGTCGGGATGAAATTTCCAGACTTGGATAAAGGCGTAGAGTTTTATAAACTGTATGCCAAGGTTGTTCGTTTTTTTGGGACGAATCAGTGTGTATTAGTGAGGATTTTGTCACCGGATTATGATCAGATTACGCTTAATTTCAGTTTATATTTGACTTCGTTTGGGTTCATTTTTGTTAGCCACTTCTGGCGGTTTGATATTATATTAGATACAAATTACTCTTTACGCATTGGAAAATGTCAAGAAGTTGAAAAATATGGAGAAAATGAGGAAAGAAAACAGGGAATTATGGAGAATTAAAATGCCGGTTTTGGAGTTTTTTTTATTATCAAATTGTGTGTTTGTTTTTGTGTATGTAAGAGAATTAGAATGAGAAGAGACAAGAAAGTAAGGAAGGGAAGAAATGAGTCGATCGCATGAATGTTGGTAATGTTTGTCGCAATGTGATGTGTACATTAGTGTGAGTAATTAGGGGGTGATTATGCTTAATTTATGCTCCTCATGACGCGCTTTATTACCAAGTTGACCGCATTTCAAATACACAATTAGAAAAAATAATAATAATATATACACTTCTCTGATGATTACTTACACTTCTAGACTATTTACACTTCTGAAATGACTACATACACTTCTTTAGGGCCTACTTACACTTCTATGATGTCTACTTGCACTTCTCAAATGACCACTTACACTTCTCTAATAACTACTTACACTTTTCAAATAGCTACATACACTTCTCAAAACCCATCGACTTGATATCACTTGCTTCTCACTACGGTTGCTATTAATGAACGTCATAAATGTTTGGGTGACATCCTTGTCTTCAAAAAATGTTCTTCATTAGTTAAAATTGGAATATCAACACCACAAACAGCAACATTATCATCAACTTTATCTTCTCTTTTTCTTTTGTTACGTGGAATAGCGAGAATATTCTTCTATCTGACAAAATAAGTGTAATTATGAAAACAAATATTGAAGTTCTGATCATACACCCTCGTAAACGGTTTCTAAGCTGGAGACAATAATAACATACTCGAACATCGAAATTATTTGTCAAAAACTATACAAATGAGAGTGGAAGCAGTACACAACAGTAGTATGACCACATAACATGTCCACAGCTAGGTGCACCTGTTAGTTACATACACACATTTATTTGCATTCATATTTCATTACCCACTCCCCCTCCCTTCCCAAAATCTGATTTTATGTTAAGAGCAAATGACATTGATAACCAAGTTTGCAATCACATGTTCTGAAATCTGAAACCCCATTTGTTTCCCTTCACTTTCAACCTTTCTTCACTATAATATAATATAAGGCCGTCATCGTCATGGTCGATTCGATTCCACGAATACATAATTACTGTAGTTTCTATTGGGGCGGGGCAGGGGAGTGAGCTGGAGTAATGAAGTTAGCTCAAAATACTAATAAAGGGAAAAAAAAGAATAGGATCAACCCTCAACAATGCCAAAATTACAGCAAGTAATAACATTTCATCCTAAATTTTGACGAAATCGTCAAATTATATTGATGAAATTAAATCGAATTAGTTCAATTGAAAAATTGATGAAATTAAAAACTTAAATCGATTAAATTGATTGACAACAACCGCAACAGCAATAGCGAACACTAGCTAACTAACATCAAAAATCTAATCATTGAATTAAATCGAATAAACTCACCTTAAATAGATGAAATTTAAAACTTGTCGGAGTTCATATTGATGGATAAAAGAATAGTTGATTGAAAAAATTGATGAATTGAGGAATAGAAGAATCAGATTATATATCGGTTGATTGAACAGTGGATAAATTGCGGTGGATTGATTGCAAATTGGGGATGAAGGATGAAAAGTGATAGATGAACAGTGGAAGGAAATAATTGGGGAAAATGAACGATGAACCGTGAAGCTCGGAAATAATTGAATAGTAGCGCTTTTTTTTAATTATATAGTTTGGACGGTTCGGACCGAACTTGTGGACGAGATCCTAATTCTATATATATATATATATATGTATGTATATATATATACACACACACACATACATATACATATACATATATATATATATATGTATATATACACACACATACATACATATATATATATATATATATATATATATATATATATATATATATATATAGTGGTAGGTTCAAATAAGGTCACCATGTTTCAGTAAGTGTATATTAAAGTTACAGATGACATACGATAAAGTTGCATTTGTTTAAAATTGATATGTAACTATAACATTAAGCTCTTTTAGTGATAAAGTGAAACTTTATCACTCATTTCGTGTAACTTTAAGCACTTTTTGTGTAACTTTAACACTTGACCTTATGTCCTTAAAATAGTTGTTGCCCTTATTTGAACCTACCTCTATACATATATATATCAATGTTCATAGTACTAAATTTATAAAAACCTTCGTCAATATCTACAACAGAAACCGCAGCACCACTGCCTGAACCAACTTCAAAATGGTGGTCTTGAGAAAGATTGTCATTCATCAATGTCTCAGATGAGAGATGATAAGACTCACTCATGTGAGTTGCCACCTCATCAAACTCAGAATCCAAATCTCGTTCCAAATCACTAACGTCTGATTGGGAAGAACCTTAAAAAAAAATGAATATCACTTGCAAAACTTGTTCACTTTTAATAAGACAAAGTGCAAGAAGGTCAACAACAGAACCAAAATGCTTCTACGAAAATGATCTAAATCCAATTGTAAAAAATGCCAAAATATAAAGAGAAAGGGCTTGACATACATAATTGGGAGGCAACGACTAAAGATCGTGCTCTTTTTTTTTGGGCAGCCAATACCTTTCTTCTAGCCCTTCTTGTCTTTGCAGTCTGTTGTACCGGGGTGAGCACATGTTGTTGAAATGTCAGAGTAGATGATGGTGTAGCAACCTAAGAAGTAGGAGTCAAAAGGCATTGTTGTGTAGCACAAACACCCGAAGAAGAAGATTGTCCTAAGAATTGATGAGATTTTTTTTTGGTAAAGGGTAAGTATATTAAAAAAGAGGGAACAACAAAACCAGAAAAATGACTACAACAAATTATGTAGCCATTTAGCATCCTTAGCAGTTACTGATGCGAGTTCAATTTGTAGTGTTGTTTTGATCGGTCCATATCTCGAGTTATACTTGGAAATTTGTAGTCATTCAAAATGGAGGAGATAGATTTCGAGCTTATCTTTCCAATGACTATTCGTGAAGGCTCATTGAACAAGTATTGACAAAGTTATGGTCTGAACAAGTCAGCTGTGCATGGGAATTTCGCAGAAGTTATTTATTTGACGGGACTGTTTCTTTTCTATCGACTTTCAATAAAAGAGCTAGTGGATACATTGCTCTAATACGATTTCTAAGTTCAAATAATCAGCAATGGGATTAATTGCTTTCAAGACTAGAAGATGCATTAACCAAGTGCAAAAACACACCAGCCTACTAAAGCAAACAAAGAAGCATTGCATCTGAATTGGATCAAAATAGTGGCTGCTAGTGTTCACAGTTATTCATTCTATCTAGTTGTCTAAGTTCTTTTCCCTTTCTTTGTTTGTATCACCCACTTTAAGAGGCTTGACTATTCTGGTTGGCCTCTCTTTGGGTCCTTTTGTAGGCTATAAATAGCCACCCATTAGATGCATAAATCATTCAACTTTCATCAAACAAATCTGAGTTAAGCTTTGCTTTCCTTTTCGTCTTTGTAGTTCACAAGACAAAGTATTAGAGTTAGTCGCGTTACAAGCTCTATACTCGCTATTTCAATCGAGTGTTTGAATTAGCACCCGCTTTGTTGAGGTATAGGTCTATCTCACTAAGCATACTATCCCTTGGTTACGGTTCTATCATCCTCACAAACTATCCTTACAAGCTGTTTTGTTGCTTTTGTTTACGTTCATTTCAGAATACTATCAACCTTCACGTTTTTGTTTCAAAGTTCATACTAACTCACATCATTAGTGGTATCAGAGCTACAACTCTTGATTTTTCTTAAAATCAAGACGGTCCAAGGAGTGCCGAAGCCAAGTTATTAGTTGAATTTCTGATTGCGATTGGAATTCAAAGGTTAAACTCGTACGGGTAGTTCGAGGGTTAATCGGTTTTGATTGTTTCGTGGTTTTGTTGAAGTTCGATTTATTTTCAAAAAAAAAAAAGATGGCTGTTATTTTCTCGTTGGGAAATACAAGCGAGGAAAGTTTGGTTTTTGATCCGTCGTTACCTCCTATTTTCGATGAATATGAAGATCATTGTGAGCCAAATGGGTTGCGCATGAAGAAAAAAATTCTGATCTTGGCCAAAACGAACATCGAAAATAGAGGGATTGAGCTCATGGAATATTTTAAGAAGCAATATAAGATACGTGATCCGTCCACGTTCAAAACAAGCAAAATGAATTTCACAAGCGTACAAAATTGCGCGTTTTTTAAAAGGAGTCGAGCTTGTGGTCGAGCCATAATACCAACATGTGGACATGACGTAGGTCCACCCCGACGCGGCGAAGCGCGGGTTTGTGTAGGCGAATGAATCTCGTGGTAAGATTGTTCTCGGGTTCGAAATTTAAGTCAAAATGGAGTCGCCACCGAATTTTGTGGTTATTCGGAACCATACGAGCCCACTCTATGTCGTCATGGGCTATACACAAAATAAGCCCACTCCGATTTCAGAGTTTATGGGGCTCGTCCCTTTGCATTGCGATACCGATACCATCTATACCGGTAATCGTGTAAAGAATGACTCTCGTGCGCCAAGGGTTTCGGACATCCGGAAACCAAAGGTTCTGAGTAAGGGGTGAGGGTACGTGTTGGGAAGCCCACTAAGGACACCCAACCCCGCCCGCACATGGCGGCCTCTACTAAGACATCGCTCGTGTTCGTGATACGCGCGCTAGTAAAATGATTAAATGATATGCAAACAACTTTTTTATCTAAGCATGTGAATTTTGCGTTAACTACGTCATTTAATGCATCTTATTATTTGTCGAAATGATTTAGCATGCGAGGTTCATTTATAAAGCGTAAAAGCAATTAAATAAACAAAGCTCGAAAGTAAATAAAAATAACGTACAAGTTACACGGGCGGAAATACAACCCGGAATTCACAATACGGCAATACGTGTAAATAATAAACGAAATACAAAATAACGCAATAAAAAGAATAGAAACGGACCCGTATATAAACTAGACCGCGAAATATGTAGATGGACTAACCCCGATTAAATACGCATTATGTCGCGTATTAAACGAAGGACGGGAACGCGAGACTGTGGCGTATTGCTAGCCTAATCTCGTGTCTCGTAGTCTTGTCCCGACTTATCACGTCAAAAAGGTGGTCAAAGTCGTTCTACGTGTCGTGATGTGCATGGTTTTGAAAATAGGATAGTCACGTGATAGTCTTTACACGTGATGACTAAAGTCGATAAAAGGGTCGGGGTTTGAATTATGGGTCAAACCCCTCGGTTTTGTGGGTTACAGGACCCACTCGACCGAGTGGTGGTGTGACTCGGTCGAGTGCACGCTAATCGTGGCTACTGACCACTTTTTGGGGTGCTACTCGATCGAGTGGCCTATGGCACTCGGTCGAGTGCCCCCTGTACGAGTGGTAACTCGCTTTGTTTTATGACTTGAAATCGATGATCGGCCGAATCAAATACAAATATCGCATGATTTGTATTTAATTCGGCCTCCGGTACTATAATCGTGTACGAACGACTATAATACCGTTACCGGAGTTTATGAAAAATGTTTACGTTAGATTAGGAAATTTTGAATTGGTGACGAAATGTATCCCTCTACGTCACGACATCGGGACTAACCCTTTCGGGTTACGTGATGTCGATTTTCGTGTCAACGGGTTTCGTACCAATTATGGAAAGGGAATTAAATCCGTTCAACTACGACCGATCACGGTCGCATCACGCCCTTGAGCACATTGGGGCGGGGCTCCTCGAAAAGGCTCCACCTCCGTCGTTGCTCGTAAAGGGATTAGACGGACCAAAAGTGATCATCGTAGTCCAACATTTTAAAACCGATTTTCGATACTAGTTTACGTATACACGGTATTATTAGCGTTAATGACGATAAAATGATATAAAACAAAAATATAAAAATGAAAAAATGTTAGTGTTAGTGTTGTGACGATCATGACTACAATACAATAAAAATGAACAAAATGACGGAGTAAATAAAGATCGAAAGGAAATTTAGGACACCCTCAACATACATGCTTAGTAAGGACCTCGGAAATGGACTCGTAAATAGCGGCACGGCTTGGGAGTATCGAGGATGTACGCGAGTTATGGTGTGTATAGATGTATGTGTGTGTGTGTGTCGGTTTCCGAGGGTCAAAGAGGCTCGGAATTGGTGTGTTTGGCTTAGGGTTTCTAAGGCTTGGTGTAGGTAAGTTATGGCTGAAAATGTAGGTGAAAGTGTAGGGTAAAAGTGATCAAAAGTTCTGAAATGCATGGGGGGGTGAAGCGGTATTTATAGACTTCACCCCTCGACCTAGGGGCACTCGATCGAGTGGCCCTAGTGCACTCGATCGAGTGCCTTCGCAAACGGGCCAAACCCGGGTAAAAAAGGCTCCACTCGATCGAGTGGGGTCAATCCACTCGATCGAGTGGGTCAACAAATCGAGATAAATAAGGTAAGATTTGATTTTGTTTGTTTTGATTATTTTTTGAATTTCGATTTGTGCGCCAATCTGAACTTGGCTGATTTATGAGACGGTTTCGTCTTTGACCGGGTTTTGACCCGGTCGCCAAAAGACGGGAATTATTTTTGTTGTCGATTTTGGCCCAAATTAGTCTCATTTGACTCGGAATGACCCACTGGGCCTGAATTTGAGGTCTGTTTTGTGAGATTTTTACTCCGCTAAAAGTCCATGTCGGATATTATGAATTCCGAGCCCAAATCCGAGTATACCAAGTCACGTTTGCGTCCGATCATCATCGGGTGTTTTTCGGAGACTACCATAGACACGTGGCAGTCAAAATGCGGGTGTCTACAGAGCCCCCACTCTGACTGAGGCTTGGACAAGGCGAAAGTCAGAGTAGCTACCAAGCCCGTTAAGACCTGGTAGACTTCCGGTCGGGTCGTTTATAGTCCAGTGGACTCGCGTGAAGGGCTCGCCAGCCATAAGCAGAGGGTCATACCTGTCCTGATGATGATAGCTTCGCGGGGGATCAGACTTGTAGCATAAGTCCTGGGCGCGCCTATATGTGGGCCCATCCCGTATTATTTCGGGAAAAATGCCGCCTCGGGCGTTCCGCTGGGGAAATATATGAGCTGTACGGGCTTGCTCTTGAAGCCTTGAGCCGTACCTGAGCTGGTGATGAGGCTCCGCGGGGAGTAAAGCCTGCCTTTTTTGGGGAGTACGTGTACCCGTATGCCGACACATCGCACTTTGGATGTAGCACACCGGGGAAAAGCTGACTCCGTTGGGGAAATTTAATAGTTTCGCGGGGACTTGCTTCTGAAGTCCGGGGTGTACCTGTATGCTGACACATAACAACTTGTATGTAACACATAGGTAAAATGTTGACTCTCGCTGGGGAGAAAAAGATTGAATTTTTTTATGAAAGGACAAAATTCTTTAACGCGAAGAAATTTTATCAAATTTTTTTTCTTTTAGAAACTCTTAGGAAAGCTCGGGACAGCTTGATTCCTATTCTGGGTTCTAGTTTGAAATCAGGCCTGCGCGCGCATAGGGCCTAGCTTGCTGAGGAGGCAGGGTAGTTAGGTTTTCTGTTAGGTTTTCTCATTATAAATATGAGAATCCCTGCTTCAACTTTTTACATTCCAACTCAAACTCTTCTTTCCCTTCTCAAAATCTTTTAGACTTTTAAGAAAGTTAAAAATCTCCGCTATGGGTATCGACCATTTGACGGCTATGCTTCTCGCCTGGTCCCAATACTTTCGGGACGAGGAGAAGGTCCGGCTGACTCAGATGGGAATAGTCAATTTATTCCCTTTTCAGCGCCTGATAGTCGACTCGCATTTTCTGGACGCCTGTCTGTCGTTTTGGGATACCACCCATCACGTGTTTGCATTCCCGAGGGGCGAGATGTGTCCTTTGCCCGAGGAGATTGCGGCCATAGGCGGCTGGGGTCTTGTTGTTCAGCCCGCTATTCCCCCGTTCTACCCGGATCTAAGGAGGCGTTTGAGGGAATTCTTGGGTTTGTCTCATGCTGAGACAAACCGAATGGTGCAGGGAGATACCGTTTCCCTGTTTGATCTGGCTGACAAGTTCATGAACCCTCGAGATGTAAGGGCCACCCCTGCTCATAGGCGTAGGGCATTCGCCTTTTGTATGCTGCACTGCTATGTCTTCGAAGGGTTGATGGAACTTGACTCATGCATGGGTCAAATTAGGCTGATCGGAGTGGTTGACCAGATGGAGACTGGTCATAGCCCTGCTTGGCTAGCCACTAGGGAGATCATCATGGGTCTGGATGCTAGACGGCTCGACCCGACCCGACGGTTGATGGGGAGTACCCGTTTCCTGCAGGTATACCTCTCGATTTTTTTTTTTTTTGTGTTCACGTTTCACGCGAATTTCCTGATTTTCGTAAGTCACTCGATCGAGTGGACCTGTCACTCGATCGAGTGACGCTCATACCGGGCTACTGCCTGTTTTTGACAGGCTTACTCGATCGAGTCAGCTACTGTACTCGATCGAGTGGGCTGTAGCGGACCACTCAATGGCTTACGAAGCTTGTGTATACTTTTCAGATATGGTTGTCGGAACGGCTGTCAATCATAGAGACTCCTCCGAGCATTCCCAATTATCGGAGTAGTCAAATTAGCTCAAGGAGGCGAAAGATAAGCTCGTACCATCAAATAACCCGAGCTTACTGGGATGAAGAGCTGGTATTCCACGGAGGTCCCTTGATCAGGTGGACCGTCGCTTGGTGGTTCCTTTCAAAATTGACCGGACTGGCTAAGAGAGACCAAGCCCGGTACCTGACGATCCTGTCCTTAGACTGGACAGTTCACATTTATCCGGACCGCCTCCTAAGGCAGTTCGGTTCGTCTCAGCGCATTCCTGAGACTGAAGCCATTATCAGCGTCCCGCTCCAATTGACGGACGCTATGTGCGACACCTGGTTGCAACGATGGTTCACCCGTCCTACATGGACTATACCCAGCCCTTGCCAATCCGCTTGGGTGTCACGGGCTTATCAGAAGTGGACTTCTGAGGAGTCCGAGGAAGCTCGAAAGGCCCTGAAGCTTGAGGAGGCCTTTGAATTGGTTCATCGCGAGTCGGCGAAGGACAATAGGGACTTTTTCACCGGGGAATATATTCCTGAGGCTACAGTCCGGGGAGAATCGGGTCTTAAGTCACAAACTAAGACTCGATCTAAGGAAGTCGGTTCTAGCAGCACTCGAGGGCAGACCGACTTGGAACGACGACTTGGGCCGAGGTTGGCGGTCCGGGACCGACTTGGTCCGCGTGACCGGCTCCCTGAGCCCGTGAGGGCTCGACTTGGGCCTATTGATGTGACAGAGGAGTCGGGCCCAAATAATCGAGCCCGAGCTAGAGAAGTTCTCGTGGTGATTCGGGAACGCTCCCCTCCGCGTCGTCGCCAGTGGACGACTAAGGAGGCCAAGGACAAGGGGAAGGGCAAGATGCCCTGAATGCCGAGTCCTTTAGCTTTATTATTATTTAAGTATTATTATTTTTTTTGTTGTGTTCCCCTTTTTTTTGTATATTTTTTGAATTCCTGCATTTTTGTAATTTTCCGAGTTTATCGGGATTTTTTTTTTGAATTAATAAAAGAAGTTTATTATTAAACCACTCCTGTCTTTTCTTGATTGCATTGGTTGTGCCCTTTTGAGGGGCTGCCTACGTATCCGCGATTAGCAAAATCAAACCAAACGTAGTTCAGGCATGGGAAATTTGCAATCTCGAATTACACCAGACTATTGGTTCAAGATGTTTATGACAGTAGAATAAATAATTCTAGCTAATTGACTTGCTTTTGTAAAAAATGATTTTGATAAAATTTGCTAATGACATTGAGAAATGGCTAAGGGTAGTAACGCTTCAGTTGGTCCAGGTTGGTTGGGTTGACAAACTCATTCCCGTCTAGGTCCGTCAGCATCACTGCTCCCCCTGATAGGATCTTCTTCACCAGATATGGGCCAGCCCAATTGGGTTTGAATTTTCCCCTTGGGTCGACTGGTAGTAGAGCTCGAACAGACTTCAGGACTAGATCGCCCTCCTTAATGTTCCTGGGCCTTACCCTTTTGTTGAAGGCCCGTTGAATCCTCTTCTGGTAGATTTGGATGTTATTGAGGGCACGAGACCGTCGTTCGTCTAGTAGAACCAGTGAGTCATATCGTGCTCGAACCCAATCAGCTTCGGGTACTTGGCTTTCTAGCAGAATTCTGAGGGACGGTACCTCCAGTTCGACTGGTTGGACGGCCTCCATCCCGTAGGTTAGGTAATATGGTGTCGCCCCGGTTGCGGTGCGAATTGACGTTCGGTATCCCCATAGGGCAAAAGGTATTTTGTCGGGCCAGTCCCGGTAATTATCAGCCATCTTTTTGAGTATGGTGACAATTGTTTTGTTAGCCGCCTCTACTGCTCCATTTGTTTGGGGACGGTAAGGCGAGGAAGTATGCCTTTGGATTTTATATTTGGTCAGCAGGGCCGTAGTCTCGGCTTGAAAATGAGTCCCGTGATCACTGATAAATTCAGAGGGAATCCCATACCGGCAGATTATCTTGTTCTGAATGAACTTGGCGACATGCTTAGCATTGAGAATGCGATATGATTCAGCTTTGACCCATTTGGTGAAATAGTCGATAGCTACCAAAATAAAGCAGTGCCCACCGGTAGCCGAGGGATTTATTTTCCCTATTATGTCGATACCCCACGTTGAGAATGGCCAGGGTGACGTCATGGTATAGAGTAGTGATGACGGCATATGTTGCACATTGCCAAAGATTTGACAGTTATGACAATGTTTGACATACGACCGGCAATCGACTTCCATGGTATTCCAATAATAACCGAGCCTCATGATTTTTCGGACCAGCATGTGGGCATTCATATGTGGGCCATTTTCACCGTCATGTACTTCGGCCATAACCTTTTCAGCTTTATACTTGTCAACACAAAGGAGAAGAGCCCCCTGTGCCGTCTTTTTGTACAGTTGCCCGTTGTCGGTACGGATAAATTGGGTGGCTAGCCTTCGTAAGGCTTTCTTGGCTCGACCTTCCGACCCGGGATGATATTCTCCGTTTGTCAGGTACGTTAATACAGCCTGATACCATGGTTCGGGATCAGTTATTTCAATGTCTTCTATGTCGCAAATGTATGCTGGCTCGGACCGTCTTTCGACGCAAATCGGCATACTAGTCACGTGGTCGGGAATATTTAGTAAAGATGCCAATTTTGAGAGTGCATCTGCAAACTGATTCTCTTCCCGGGGTAGGTATATATACTCTACCTTTTGGAATTGTTTCTCGAGATCCCTTACTCGTGCCTGGTAGGCCACGAGATTAGCATTTCGAGTCTTCCATTTTTGAAGTGCTTGGTTAATGACCAAGGATGAGTCACCATGTACCCGGAGATTTGTAATCCCCAGATTGGCGGCGGCTTGTAGCCCGTAAATGCATGCTTCGTACTCTGCTGCATTATTGGTAACATCAAAGTCCAGTTTGATGGAGACGGGAGTATGTTCCCCTTTTTGTGAAATTAGGAGGATCCCGACTCTGAACCCTCGAAAATTAGATGCACCATCGAAGTATAAATCCCAAGTTTCAGTATTAGTATGGAAAATGTCTTCGTCTGGGAAGGACCAAGTGTCGGTGTGTCCTTCCTCGGTTACCGGGCTATTGGCGAGAAATTCAGCTACTACTCGACCCTTGATAACTTTTAATGGTACAAACTTTAGGTCGAACTCTGCCAGCATTAGAGTCCATCTAGAGATTCGGCCGTTGAGAACGGGCTTTTCGAAGATGTATTTGATTGGGTCCATTTTGGATAGGACATGGACTTCGTAACTGAGCATATAGTGCCGGAGTTTCTTAGTGGCCCAAACTAGAGCCAAACACGTCTTTTCGAGCATGGTATATTTGCACTCATAC
Source organism: Agrostemma githago (assembly GCA_958450325.1). Lineage (NCBI taxonomy): Eukaryota > Viridiplantae > Streptophyta > Magnoliopsida > Caryophyllales > Caryophyllaceae > Agrostemma > Agrostemma githago. The sequence goes on along the minus strand of OY288255.1, from coordinate 31,494,724 downwards.
TCTAAAAACTTCTTGCTGATGTAGTAAATGGCTCTTTCTTCGGAGTCAACTGTCTGAGCCAGCATAGCCCCCATGGCTGTCTCGGTCGTTGTTAGGTATAACGACAGAGGCAAACCGGGTTGGGGTGGCATTAAAACCGGCGGAGCAGACAGAATTTCCTTGATCTTGTCGAAAGCGGTTTGGCACTTGTCATCCCATAGTACCCGTTCTCCTACTTTCAGTTTCTTGAAAATTGGTTCACACACCATGGTTAGTTTGGAAATGAACCGACTGATGTACTGGACTTTCCCGAGGAATCCCCTTATTTCTTTTTCGGTTTTGGGAGGTTGCATCTCGGTAATGGCTTTGATTTTAGCTGGGTCGACTTCGATACCTCGTTGGCTAACGATATGACCCAGTAATTTGCCTGATGTTACCCCGAAACTGCACTTTTGAGGGTTTAACCTCATGTTGTATTTGCGCAATCGGGTGAAGAATTTTCTTAGGGCGGTGATGTGACCGTCCCGTTCTTTGGATTTGACGATCATGTCGTCTACATAAACTTCTACCTCTTTATGCATCATGTCGTGTAATAAAGTGGTAGCAGTCCTTTGATATGTGGCCCCGGCATTAATGAGACCGAAAGGCATGACGGTATAGCAGTAAGTACCCCAAGGTGTGGTGAAGGTAGTCTTACTCATGTCTTCTTCCGCCATCTTGATTTGATTATACCCGGCATACCCGTCCATGAATGACAGAAGGGCATGATCGGCCGTGTTATCCACCAGTATGTCGATGTGTGGTAACGGAAAATCATCTTTCGGGCTCGCCTTGTTAAGATCCCGAAAATCTACACATACCCGCACCTTACCGTCCTTTTTAGGAACCGGCACAATGTTTGCCACCCAGTCCGGATACTCGGACACTTGTATGAAGCCGGCTTTGAACTGTTTGTCGACTTCTTCTTTTACCTTGAGAGACCACTCGGGCCTCATTCGGCGGAGCTTCTGCTTGACCGGTTTGCACCCATCTTTGATTGGTATGTGGTGCTCGGCTATTTCCCGGTCTATCCCCGGCATGTCCTTGTAGGACCATGCGAAGACATCCTTGAACTCTTGGAGGAGGTTTACGAGCTGTTGTTTCTCCTCTGGATCTAAGGATAACCCTATCTTAAGTGTCTGAGGCTCTAAGGTTGTTCCCACATTTATGGACTCGGTTTCTTCGATCACCGGGTTCCGGGACTCCCTTTGCTCTAGTTGCTCGATCAGATGCGGAGGTAAGGGTACCTGTTCGTCTGTTTTCTCAATGTCATAGCATAAAACATTTTTAAAAGCAGAATTTGAAAGAGACAAGTCGTAAGCAGAACGGTTGTTATTATTGATTGAAAACTTGGAGAACAGCTCAAAGAGAGCAGCCATCTGATCATTGGTCAGTGGCGGGATAGGTAGGGCACTCGGGACAGACCCCGAAGTGCCAGCAGCAGGAATAATAAAAGGGAGGGGGGTTACAGGAGTGACTCTAGCACCAACTTCCCTAGACTCGACCTCAGACTCAGACTCAGACTCGGACTCAGACTCGGACTCGGACTCAGGCATGTCTCCCTCTCCGGTGACCAGCTTGTAGATCCTTCCCTGACTGTCAGTCCACTTGACAGTCTTCCTCCAGGGCCTGTTTCCCGTCTCGGAACCAACATCCGAGATTAGCTTGGTCGGGTCAAACCTGTTGCTGCGGAGGATCAGGTTGACCAGGTCTTCCTTTGGAGTTGGGGCTATGGTGTCTTCCCCGAATAGTAGCCCTAGCGCGGGCTCAGCATCTTCAGCTCCGTTGGATTGGATGAGGGCGAACACGTCCTCCGGAATGTAGTTGCAGTCCCGGGCCAAGTGGGTCCCGAGCTGCATAGCATTGGGTTGGTATAGACCAACCTGGATAGCCCCAAACACCGGTGTGACAAAGTAGTCAGCCAACCGTGGGCTATAAGGGCTCAAGTAGATACCCTTAAGGATTTTGCAGGCCTTTTCGATCCCTGCTCGGACAACATTGTCGGGGGTGATGGCATAACCGAGACCAAAGTGAGATTCTTCGTCTTTGAGAACCTCAATGATCTTCCCAGCTGGAAGATCGGGTCGAGAGGTAGCCCCCGGAAAGTATCCTAGGTTTTGGAGCATCATGTCGATACTCGTAGTGAAGTAAGGCCTAAAGAGGTACTCTTCCTCGATCATCCCCACAAAATCGAACCCCCAGAGGTCCGTGCGTCCCGTGGCGTTACAGCTAGCCACAGTCATTGGTGTTGCCTCTAAAGTGATGACATCGTTAAGCAGAGGCATCTTAATCTTTCGGTGGAGGGTGGAGGACACTGCCTTGACCGCGTGGATCCAAGGCCTACCTAGGAGCAAGTTGAATGATGAGGTGACATCGATCACCTGGAAGTCGAGCTCCTTTTCTATCGGACCGGTTATGATGGTCAGTTTCACGGCTCCAGCTACCGACTTTGGGCTTCCATCGAAAGCTTGGATGGTCTGAGCAGTCGGGATATAGTCAGCCTCGGTAATGCCGAGGGCTTTTGCGGTCCTCAAGGGAAGGACGTTTACAGCAGACCCGTCATCAACTAGGGTCATGGGGAGGTATTTTCCTCGGCAGACCACCGTAATGTAGAGGGCTAGATTATGGGTGGCCCCAAATGGTGGTAGGTCGGCTTCGGAGAAAGTGATTACCGGTCCTTCTTCCTTAGCCTTGCCCTTTAGGTGGGGCAAGATCGTGGCTACCATCTCAGCAGGGGTAACCAATGAGTCAACCTTAATTTGATCGAGAGCCTTTGTAAGTGCTTCCCGATGTTCTTGAGAACTAACCAGGAGTTGCCATATAGTGAGGTCAACTCGGGTTTTCTTCAATTGTTTCACAAGAGCCGTTTCAGCAGTCGGCTCTTCAGGGGCGACTTCCGTAATGACGGTTGTCGGGATAGGGGCGTCCCTAGAGCTAGTGGCTTGGTAGGGACGACCAAGGTGGTTACTGGTTAGGACTCGGGATTTTGTCTTTCGAATCTCCACGGCGGTGATGAGGACAGCTTCCCCTTTTGCGAGGTAGACATCATCTTCGTCGTCGAACCAGATCCCGTTCACTTGCGGGATAAATGGAGAGATAAGGTGGGAGCAATCAATCACCTCCCCGGTAAAGATGGCGTGGGAGCTGAAAGGGTTCTCCTTGTTGCTGGGCTTATCTCTGGGTAGCGGGATTTTACCGCTTTCAATCAGGTCCTGAATCAAGTGCTTCAGTTTCCAGCACTTCTCGGTATCATGCCCATTACCCCGGTGGTATTGGCAATAGGCTTGGGCATTGTAGTTCTTGGAGCGTCGCTCGACCGGAACTTCAGGAGTTGGGCCTATCGGTTGGATTAGGCCTTTTGAGGATAGCCTTTGTAAGGCATAAGTATAGGTCGTGCCTATGTCAGTGAAAACCCGAGGTGGGGTGTTCTTCTTGGACGGGGTATCTAGTAGATTAACCGCGTCGAAAATGCTGCGGGTTGCAGCTTGAGGCTTGGTAGTGGAGGAAGAAGCCCCTTGATAACCCTTAGCAGCGGCCTTAGTGAGGCCTTCCAGTCTCAGATCATCTTCGATCCTCATACCCATTTCAGTAAGGGTGGTGAAATTGGGTATGACAGCATATCGGAGGTGAACCCGGTAAGATGGGAGGAGGTTCTTGACAAAAGCCTCCACCAAAGTCTTCTCACTGGGCTTATCGACCAGTTTCACGCTCTCGGCCCTCCATCGTTGAAGGTATTTGGTAAAACCTTCTTTCGGCTCTTGGGCCATGACTTCCAGAGATCGCATTGTGGTTTGGATCTCGGTGTTGTCAGCATAGTTCCGAGCGAACTCGGTGGCCACATCATCCCAAGTGGGATACTTCTTCGGGTCTAGCCTGTAGTACCAGGCCCGAGGGTGCTTTTCAAGAGACGCAGCAAAAATACTCTGGAACATGGTGGAGTCCACTCCTTTGATGGCCATGAACTCCTTGAAGGCCGGTACATGTAGTAACGGGTCTTCAGTCCCTTCAAACATAGGCAAACCAGTGAGGTTCAGGTTTGCAGGCAGCTTGTCACTTAGCGGGTTATACTTCCGACTGTTTTCCCGGTGAATGTTGTTACTCCCAGTTAAATGAACTTGTTCTTCCAGTCGGCGGACCGAGCTAACCAGTTCAGCTAAAGGTCCGGTAGTTCCGGTAGTAGGAGTCCTGTGCTCCACCGAAGCCAATCGAGTGACGATAGCAACTTGCCCAGCCCTCATTTCATTCAGTTGGGCATCGATGTCGGCCTGCTTCTCGACCATAGCATCAACGGAGGTTTTCAGTTCAGCTAAAGCAGCTTCCATCTTGCGGGTGAGCCTAGTGGATGGTGGCCTGTCTGTAAGAACACCACGTAATCAGAAACCGAACCCAGTCTTGGAATCAAAGGAAAAAGTACATCCCGAGCGACCCAAAAGGAAAGGACTGAGTGGAAAAGACTCGAGAAAGACACCTAGACGGATGACTCGTGGGTGGTATGACTTCCTTAGGATTTCGGCTTTGTGGGCCTAGTTCCGTTCGAAGGAAGGTCCACGTGAGATTACTCCCCAGACTTTTGACTCGAGTGTATGGACGAACTTTCCTTTGTAGGGGTATGCCCTACGCGGGTCGGTCGTGCCTTGACAAATAAGGCGGACTCGGGAAAGGGGGGAAACTCGTGATATAAGATCGACGGAGTTTCGACGCTATAAACCCTCTACGTACTATGCAAAGACCCGACACACGGATAGACGGTAGGTCCCATAATAAGGAAGGTTGAAAGTTTTGGAAAGGTTGAGGTTTGAATGCAAAAAATGAACGAATTTCCGAGAGTTTTGAAAACTGAAAACGGAATTTCGAAAACCGAGATTAGAATTTTGAAAAGGAAAATTCCGAAAATCAAGGTGGTGGGGGGCGGAAGTTTGAGAATTAAAACGGACAGCATGCCGACTACAGAAAAGGATATTTTGAGTCAAATCGTTGATCCTAAATTTCGGCGGCATTCCGAGTTTTGAAAATTGGATATTTTGAAAAGGTGAGTCCCGAAATGGGCAGCATTTCGGGTTTTTCAAAAGGTGGGTATTTTTGGAAAGATGCAATTTTGAAATGACGGTTTTTGAGAAAAATGACACGGAAACCAAGTAGCACGTAGTCAAACAAGCATTATAACGACGCTTATGTATGCTTTACACTAAGTCTCGGTCGGTCGAAATAGGGTCTATACCAACAACGATGGCTTTCTCGTGTGATGGACGGACTCCCTAAGCCGAGTTGGTCTTAGGACATGCCGCAAAACCGAGACGAGTTCCACCATCGATGTCTTTAGCGCACCCATGTAGGAATGCACCGTGGTATAGTGGGACGTCGGTCACAAGTAACCGGCCTGGGTAAATTTGGGTTATGCATGAATCATTAAACTAATGCGCGCACACTAATCTACAAACGATTTCTCTTCGAGTCTCACCCTAGGAACCCCGATGACATGTGGTACATCAGGTATCCCCAGCGGAGTCGCCAAATTGTGGACATGACGTAGGTCCACCCCGACGCGGCGAAGCGCGGGTTTGGGTAGGCGAATGAATCTCGTGGTAAGATTGTTCTCGGGTTCGAAATTTAAGTCAAAATGGAGTCGCCACCTAATTTTGTGGTTATTCGGAACCATACGAGCCCACTCTATGTCGTCATGGGCTATACACAAAGTAAGCCCACTCCGATTTCAGAGTTTATGGGGCTCGTCCCTTTGCATTGCGATACCGATACCATCTATACTGGTAATCGTGTAAAGAATGACTCTCGTGCGCCAAGGGTTTCGGACATCCGGAAACCAAAGGTTCTGAGTAAGGGGTGAGGGTACGTGTTGGGAAGCCCACTAAGGACACCCAACCCCGCCCGCACATGGCGGCCTCTACTAAGACATCGCTCGTGTTCGTGATACGCGCGCTAGTAAAATGATTAAATGATATGCAAACAACTTTTTTTTTTGCATGTGAATTTTGCGTTAACTACGTCATTTAATGCATCTTATTATTTGTCGAAATGATTTAGCATGCGAGGTTCATTTATAAAGCGTAAAAGCAATTAAATAAACAAAGCTCGAAAGTAAATAAAAATAACGTACAAGTTACACGGGCGGAAATACAACCCGGAATTCACAATACGGCAATACGTGTAAATAATAAACGAAATACAAAATAACGCAATAAAAAGAATAGAAACGGACCCGTATATAAACTAGACCGCGAAATATGTAGATGGACTAACCCCGATTAAATACGCATTATGTCGCGTATTAAACGAAGGACGGGAACGCGAGACTGTGGCGTATTGCTAGCCTAATCTCGTGTCTCGTAGTCTTGTCCCGACTTATCACGTCAAAAAGGTGGTCAAAGTCGTTCTACGTGTCGTGATGTGCATGGTTTTGAAAATAGGATAGTCACGTGATAGTCTTTACACGTGATGACTAAAGTCGATAAAAGGGTCGGGGTTTGAATTATGGGTCAAACCCCTCGGTTTTGTGGGTTACAGGACCCACTCGACCGAGTGGTGGTGTGACTCGGTCGAGTGCACGCTAATCGTGGCTACTGACCACTTTTTGGGGTGCTACTCGATCGAGTGGCCTATGGCACTCGGTCGAGTGCCCCCTGTACGAGTGGTAACTCGCTTTGTTTTATGACTTGAAATCGATGATCGGCCGAATCAAATACAAATATCGCATGATTTGTATTTAATTCGGCCTCCGGTACTATAATCGTGTACGAACGACTATAATACCGTTACCGGAGTTTATGAAAAATGTTTACGTTAGATTAGGAAATTTTGAATTGGTGACGAAATGTATCCCTCTACGTCACGACATCGGGACTAACCCTTTCGGGTTACGTGATGTCGATTTTCGTGTCAACGGGTTTCGTACCAATTATGGAAAGGGGATTAAATCCGTTCAACTACGACCGATCACGGTCGCATCACGCCCTTGAGCACATTGGGGCGGGGCTCCTCGAAAGGGCGCCACCTCCGTCGTTGCTCGTAAAGAGATTAGACGGACCAAAAGTGATCATCGTAGTCCAACGTTTTAAAACCGATTTTCGATACTAGTTTACGTATACACGGTATTATTAGCGTTAATGACGATAAAATGATATAAAACAAAAATATAAAAATGCAAAAATGTTAGTGTTAGTGTTGTGACGATCATGACTACAATACAATAAAAATGAACAAAATGACGGAGTAAATAAAGATCGAAAGGAAATTTAGGACACCCTCAACATACATGCTTAGTAAGGACCTCGGAAATGGACTCGTAAATAGCGGCACGGCTTGGGAGTATCGAGCATGTACGCGAGTTATGGTGTGTATAGATGTATGTGTGTGTGTGTCGGTTTCCGAGGGTCAAAGAGGCTCGGAATTGGTGTGTTTGGCTTAGGGTTTCTAAGGCTTGGTGTAGGTAAGTTATGGCTGAAAATGTAGGTGAAAGTGTAGGGTAAAAGTGATCAAAAGTTCTGAAATGCATGGGGGGGTGAAGCGGTATTTATAGACTTCACCCCTCGACCTAGGGACACTCGATCGAGTGGCCTTAGTGCACTCAATCGAGTGCCTTCGCAAACGGGCCAAACCCGGGTAAAAAAGGCTCCACTCGATCGAGTGGGGTCAGGTCAATCCACTCGATCGAGTGGGTCAACAAATCGAGATAAATAAGGTAAGATTTGATTTTGTTTGTTTTGATTATTTTTTGAATTTCGATTTGTGCGCCAATCTGAACTTGGCTGATTTATGAGACGGTTTCGTCTTTGACCGGGTTTTGACCCGGTCGCCAAAAGACGGGAATTATTTTTGGTGTCGGTTTTGGCCCAAATTAGTCTCATTTGACTCGGAATGACCCACTGGGCCTGAATTTGAGGTCTGTTTTGTGAGATTTTTACTCCGCTAAAAGTCCATGTCGGATATTATGAATTCCGAGCCCAAATCCGAGTATACCAAGTCACGTTTGCGTCCGATCATCATCGGGTGTTTTTCGGAGACTACCATAGACACGTGGCAGTCAAAATGCGGGTGTCTACACAACATTACCCACACTTGTGTCTATTTGGAGTAAGGGTGTGTTGATCCTAACAAATTTTGTATTTGATCCAGGTGGGATACTTGTTACAAGAATTGAGGACAATTCTTTTTCAAAGAAGGAGAGTATGATGCGAGTTCAATTTGTAGTGTTGTTTTGATCGGTCCATATCTCGAATACTTGGAAATTTGTAGTCATTCAAAATGGAGGAGATAGATTTCGAGCTTATCTTTCCAATGACTATTCGTGAAGGCTCATTGAACAAGTATTGACAAAGTTATGGTCCGAACAAGTCAGCTGTGCATGGGAATTTCGCAGAAGTTATTTTTATTTGACGGGACTGTTTCTTTTCTATCGACTTTCAATAAAAGAGCTAGTGGATACATTGCTCTAATACGATTTCTAAGTTCAAATAATCAGCAATGGGATTAATTGCTTTCAAGACTAGAAGATGCATTAACCAAGTGCAAAAACACACCAGCCTACTAAAGCAAACAAAGAAGCATTGCATCTGAATTGGATCAAAATAGTGGCTGCTAGTGTTCACAGTTATTCATTCTATCTAGTTGTCTAAGTTCTTTTCCCTTTCTTTGTTTGTATCACCCACTTTAAGAGGCTTGACTATTCTGGTTGGCCTCTCTTTGGGTCCTTTTGTAGGCTATAAATAGCCACCCATTAGATGCATAAATCATTCAACTTTCATCAAACAAATCTGAGTTAAGCTTTGCTTTCCTTTTCGTCTTTGTAGTTCACAAGACAAAGTATTAGAGTTAGTCGCGTTACAAGCTCTATACTCGCTATTTCAATCGAGTGTTTGAATTAGCACCCGCTTTGTTGAGGTATAGGTCTATCTCACTTAGCACACTATCCTTGGTTACGTTCTATAATCCCTTACATCAACTTTTCTAATCTGATTTTGTTACTTTATTTCATTCATTTCGATCTACTATCAATCACCAAATCACTTGTTCAAAGTTCATTCCAAATCACATCAGTTACAGGGTATTTAATCATACACAAAATCCTGTTCTTAACATCCGACACGATCAATTTGACTATCTCCCGTGGATGTCGCACCACTTCATCAATTCTGCAAGAATTTCTCTGTCTCCAAATATGGTAAATAGTCGCATTGATCATCGCTCGAAGCACATTACATTGCAACTTCGAGCCCCGCAATTTCGTAGCCCAAACCATCCCCGTGTTGGTCGGGATTGGTTTCCGCACCCAATTGCTAACCAGACCCATCACCCGCGAGCTCCAACTGCAACCAAAGAAAAGATGTTCTAAACTCTCTTCTTCCTGTTCACAGATAAAGCAGTGATCCGAATCTGCAACCCCGATCCTAAACAGCTTCTTCTTCGTATTAAGGGCCCCTCGAAACACTAGCCACGAGATGAAGCTATGTCTCGGAACACTCCACGCGCTCCAAACTAGTCTCGCCCAAGGAACCAGCGAGTCACGAGGTCTCAAGTCCTGATAGGCTCTCGCAATCAAGAAACATGATTCCGCTCCATTCCAAAAACCATTGTCGATCATATTCTTAATTTTCTCCTTCGCCTGACAAATTTTCCTCCACGCCCACGTAACATCTGAGTGAGGCTGATAATCATACCACTCCACCCCCTTCAGATAAATGCTATTGACCCACCGAACCCACAACCGGTCCGGCTGATCAAACACCCACGAAGCTAGCTTCGCCACAGCTGCTTCATTCCAGATATACAGATCCCTAATTCCCAAACCTCCTTCTTCTTTAGGCCGACAGATTTTTTCCCAACTAACCAAAGCTCGATTATTTCCTTCTACACCTCCTTCCCATAAGAAATTACGACATAGTGAAATAATTCGAGCCATGACAAAGTTAGGAATAATAAAAATCATAGCCCAATAATTATGTAATTGAGACAGAACAGACTGAACCAGAGTTAGTCTCCCAGCATAAGACAGCTTACGGGCTCCTATACCAGAGATCCTCAAGATAATACGGGCTATCAACTTTTCACAATCAAGCTTACCTAAACGAGTACTTTGGATAGGTAACCCAAGATACCGAAAAGGAAACGTACCTTCGACGCAACCCGAGAGCTGAAGAATCGAAGCCTTCCTGTCTTCATCCACCCCTGCGAAATAAGCATGAGACTTACCCACACTTAAAACCAGATCCGAGGCCCTGCTAAAGGTAGCAAACGCACTCCACAAGAATTCCATCGATTCTCGATCCCCCTTACAAAAAAGGAGGAGGTCATCCGCAAAGAGCAAATGAGTCAGCTTCAAAGGACCACATTTCGGATTTAAATTCCTATCCACTCTACCAAAATTCATGATTCGAGAGAAATAGTCCATGCAAATCGTGAATAACAAAGGCGACATGGGATCCCCTTGTCTCAACCCCCTTTTCCTTCGAAAAACCCAAAATTGTCACCATTGGCACAAAGAGAATAGGAAACGGTCTCAACACATTCCATAACCAACCTGCGAAAGTGGTCAGGAAAGTCTAACGCTCTCAACATCTGGTCAACAAATTTCCACTCAACCCTGTCATATGCCTTATGAATATCAACTTTAAACAGGCATCTTGGCGAAATACGCCCTCTCTTATACATACGCACCAAGTCTTGACAAATCAGCACATTTTCCACAATACTCCGGCCTTCAATAAAACCTCCTTGAGTAGGAGATATTATCTGGGGCAAAACCTTAGTCATCCTTGCACACATAATTTTAGCAATACACTTATACAAGACATTACAGCAAGCAATCGGCCTGAATTCTTTCACATTGAGGCCTACTCACCTTAGGAATCAGAATGATATTGGCACAATTAATTTGCTTTAAAAGCTTACCTGAGATAAAGAAATCCTGGATAGCCACAACAACATCCTCACCAATAATATCCCACGAATCAATAAAGAATTGACTCGAGAAACCATCCGGTCCCGGTGATTTATCCCGGGGAATACTAAAAAGAGCCCTCTTGATCTCATCTGGTGTCACGATTGCCTCCAGAATCAGTTTATGCTCCTGTGTACAAATGGGACCCCGTCTAATCAAGTCAAAATCAATATCCTCAACAATCCGTGACTCACCGAGTAGCCCACGGTAGTACCTCGTGAAAGCATCCTCGATCGAGGCCTTATTGTCACATTCCAGACCGTCAGCATCTGAAATCTTAGCTATTGCGTTGTGAGCTCGTCGTCCCCGGAGAAGGCCGTGAAAATACGCCGAATTGACATCCCCGTCGCGGACCCATTTAAGCTTAGATTTCTGACTCCAAAAATCAGCCCTAGCATCCTGTAAAATCCTAACCTGCTCATTCATCTCACTCTCCTCCTGCATCAGCTCCACGGACAAGTCAGCCCTGAGACGATGCTGTAATAGGTCGAGCCTGAGCTCCGCCTGATTACACCGACTTTCAATATCCGAAAAACAATCAGCATTCAGCCTCTTCAAAGGTCTTTTGAGACTACCCAATTTCTTCACTATCCGATACATTGGCGTCCCAAAGATCGTCTCCTTCCACGCCTCAGAAACACAAGAACAAAAATTCGGCGCTTTGCTCCACATATTCATGTACTTGAAGCTACGATTCTTTCTTATCGGGGGATGCTCAAGCTGAACAACACAAGGACAATGGTCAAAGGTTCCTTCAGGAAAAAAATTCGCAAACCCATTCGGAAACAGGCCCATCATCTCATCATTAATCAAGCACCTATCAATACGACTATATACCCTAGTTACGGCCACCCTATGTTTATTATTCCACGTGAACCAAGATCCACTAGCCTTGCAATCACTTACCTCACAGTTCGCTAAACAGTCTCGAAATTGATTCATAGCTTCTTCCGAAGAGTTCCCCCCTAGACGTTCACGAGCTTCCACAACACAGTTGAAGTCCCTCATAATCATCCAAGGCCCTTTATGAGCATAATCTTCAAGTTTTCTCCAAAGCCTTCGTTCTCTCCGAAGCCGAATTAAAAGCATACACAATAGTGAGCCAATAATCCTTCCCCCATAAAGTAGTAACTTTGATATGAATACTTCGATTACTATACTCCACAATCGTCAAATTAACCCTTTCATGTTTCCACAAAAGCCAAATTCGACCTCCCTCATGACAGTGATTATTTGTCGTAATACTCCATTCAGAGAAAATATTCTGCTGAACTTTAGCATACGATTTATTTTAAATTTTTGTTTCAAGCAGGCCAAAGATGTCTACTTGCTGTTTTCTAATGAACTCACAAATTGCTCGTTGCTTTTTTATGTTACACATGCCCCGTATATTCCAAAACCCAATGTTATGTGTATCCATGGACGATCAAGTCTAATCCGTTCCAGACTTTTCACCACCCCCATCCTGCCTGGGTGAAATTCCTTTAACAACATCAGCAAATTGGGCTGGAACAGTACGCAAAAAGGGCTGAATTAGCCCAGCAGTCTGTGTACCTGCAGTCAGACCAGCAGACAGAGGAGCAGCAGAATGCGGATCACGCGCAGCCAAAATAGCCTCCAACAGTCCAAACAAACCAGCCGCAGAGACAGCATTTGCTGCTGAAACAGGTCGATTTGCAACAACAGGAGCTGTCCGCACCATAGCAGCCGCACCAGCAGCAGAAACAGCATCCGAAGCTGCTGAAACTGGACGAATAGTAGCTGAAACTGGACGAAAAGTAACAGCAGAAGCTGTCCGCACAGCAGGCCTTCGAACAGTAGCAGACAGCGATGCCAAACGAGCAGCATAGGACTGTCTACTCCCTGCAAAACCCTCATTTTGCATTTTCTTAGCGACCGATCTCGCCTTTTTCAGCTCCTCCTTCTTGCAATCAACAGCATCATGGCCGTAACCTCTACATTTGTTACACCAAATGGGTTTCCATTCATACTTAATTGTAACTTCCACAATATTTTCAAGCTCATCCATGAATTTTAATGAGCTCTTGAGTTTCTGTCCAACTTTGACCAACACCATGACCCGAGCATAACCCAATCTAGTGCGCTCTTCCGTAGCTAAATCAGACTTAACATACGGTCCCACCAACGATGCTATACGGTTTAGACATTGGCCCCAAAATTTTAAAGGTAAAGTATGCAATTGTATCCAAATAGAAACTTCTTGCACATCATCCTTGTCCAATTTAGCATCAGGGGTCCATTCTTTCACAATTAGCGGTTTGTTATCAAACATAAAAATTCCATGGTTGAGAACAGTTACCTTGGCAGCCTTTTCCTTGAACCGAACTACAAAAATTCCATTAGGAAGAAAAGAAATTTTATCAATCCCATGCTCCCAAATTCTCCTCACATACCCTTCAATCACTTCCCATGGAGGGTTAGCTCCCATGATAAAGCAATAGACGGCATTACTCCAATATTCAATTTCATCTTCAACATCATCACTTGTGAATTTCATCATTTCTTCCTCCTCCTCAATGTCAACGATTTTTTTTCCATCCATTTGCTTCCATCCAATACAATCAACCGGAGTTGAGTTAGTTTCAGGAACAACTTCAAGAGCGTGCTCCACTACTTCATTCCCCTCAAAATCAGACTCATAGTCCAATCCAGGGATCAATTTGATTTTCTCATTGTTAGCTTCACTAGTTTTAGATTTCAATTCATTTTTCCGAATCAATACATCTTTTGCAATGTTACGGATCGTAGACTTAGGGCCCTTCCCCGTAGGACGATTCTTCTTCCTCATTGCAGCAAGAAAGCGCCGGAAACAGACTGTCGGAGTCAGTGGCCGCCGGTACCGGAAGCAGGCAGTAAGATGGACGTGAAACACCCTTCTCACTAGGGTTTCTGATTTTTGATTTTATTTTTGGATTGAATTGAAGAGATTGATAACTATTAAAAAATGGCATATTGAAAATGCTCGAACGAAATCGCAGAAAACAAAAAACAAATAAAATTAAATGCATACGTGTATATAATGTACATAGACAAAGAGAGAGAGATATAAGGAAGAAGAGTATAGTACGATTGGTAATATCTACAAAGGCATATTGAAAATGCTCGAACGAAATTGCAGAAAACAAAAAACAAATAAAATTGAATGCATACGTGTATATAATGTACATAGACAAAGAGAGAGAGATATAGGGAAGAAGAGTATAGTACGATTGGTAATATCTACAAAGGGTGCACGCGCATCCAATGCACGCTGGTGAATCAGTTCAACATCTTCTGCAAGAGATGAACTACTTTGACAACCTATAAGTGAGAAATAAACAATAACTTAAAATAATCAAGGTATAATGACAATGTATCTAGAAGCACGAAACATAACAAAATGAATAGAAAAATGAAAATAATTAAAAGAAGAAAAATAAATTATTAGACAACATAAAGAAAGAATATTATGTTGATAAATAGAAATCCAAGTCACAAAATTACAATAAACATCACAATAAACTATAGATAGTAATAAATCACAATAAACATCACAAAATTATGCAAACGGTGTACAAAAGTAAAATTAAATGTGTAAAACAGGTTTAGCGATTAGATTTCAAAATCCGATAAAATACAACTCATGGAAATTGCAACATAAATTAGAAAACAAATTTCCGGATTCAATAAGTTGGAAACAAATTACGGAAAAAGCAAAAATCGTAAGAAATTGTATCAACAAAAAACAACATGGGCTGCAAAACTAAGTGACCCGAATAATTCAACACCAATCAGAAAAGCCCAAATACATGGGTTGTATGTGATCAGCCCATACTTGCATAGACACCCAACCCAAAAAACAAAACCCTAGGTACATCCCCACTGATATATACATGATTTAGGGTTTCATTACAACCCTATCCATCTCTGTCATAAGAAATGGGTCGTCTACTTCCTCTACTTCCCTTACTTTACCTACTGCTAATCTTTTATATAGTAGAACATAAAAAAAAAATCATTGAATTTTTTTTCCCCCAAAATCAAGAACCCTAGAAAGCTTTACTTCCCTTCCTGTATGTATAACTTGATTTCTGGAAATAAGCAAAATGAAACTAACCAACCAAACTACACACAAAGAGAGAGAGAGAGAGGGCGATTAGATGAATGTAATTTGTAAATCATCAAATATTACTGCATGTTCAGTCGTGTTTCTGCTTCGTTTAGCCATGGTATCTTTGTTTCTATGTTCTTAGTTGCCTGTTACTAAAGTCGACAAATGTAGCGTTTTGTAACTGGAAACTGGGTTTAATTATATTCTTGCTACCAATCATAAATTCATCCGACAGATCCGAAGGTATTAATATCAAATTTCTTTTCTGTGTACTAATTATAAACAATTTTTTAAAAATATGCATGTTAGGATATGTTACTGCATGTGTTGATTTTGGGGAAATGATGATTTAACAAACTATGTCTACTAAAATACTTTAAAAAATGGAAATAAAAAATGAATCAGACAGATTTTGTTAACAAATAATTTATATCTGGGTTACTCCAGTTAATACCTCAAGTAGATCGAGTTTTTTTAAAAAGAAATAAGTTTATCAACTTTGATATAAAGGATTAGGACCGAGTTTAAATTTTAAAATAAGATTGTCAACTTTAAAAATATATTAGCACTTTAAGTATTGTGCTGCATGGGTTGATTTTGTATAACGTGAATTATAATTTTAGTAATTAAATACTTAAAAAATGGAAATTTAATAATTAATTTAGCAGATTCTACTAACAAAATATTTAGATCTGGTTCAGTCTAGTTCAAACCTGAACCAGACCGAGATTATGTTTAAAACTAAGATTATGAACAATAAAACTATATTAGGACTTTAAGTATCTTACTGCATATATTGATTCTATATAAATTATAATTGAGTTTTTCTATGCAGTACCTCTCAACTATTAGTTTCCAAGTGGTACCCCCCGCCTTTTTCGAATTACAAGGTGTATCCCTAAACTTTACTTATCAGTCTATATCATAACCAAAGTGATAAGTATATTACAATTTTTTTTGTAAATGAATAATTAACATATTAATCAATCCAATTTAATGCTTCAAACCACCTCTCTTACTTTACCATTTACCAAGCCACTAAATGCTCACCACAACGCACCTCTGTTGTCGGTCAACGTTGACCTCTCTACCTCACTCTTTTAAATCATTCAACCTCAATTCCTTCATCACCCCTATGTCGTAGTGTGGTGGAACGGAGTTTTTCGAGTAAAGGATGCAAATTGAAGAATTATATCATGGTTGATGAAAGTCAATTAGGGAATAATCACTATTTACATCATCAATTGAGAAATTTTCGTCGGTAAATCAAAATTTTGGTTACTATATAGAGTAATTTACAAAGTTTAGGGGTACACCATGTAATTCGAAAAAGGTGGGGGTACCACTTAGAAAAGCCGATAGTTGAGGGGTACCCAATAGAAAAACCCATTATAATTTTAGTAATTATGTATACTTAAATATCCTTTAAAAAGTGCAAATAAAAGAAATTAAGTCGTTAAATTGTATCAATAGGTTATTCAGTTCGAAATAAAAGGGACGTCTGAACCGGACTGGGGTAATGCGTGAACCGGACTGGGTCACAACTGAACCATACATGGTCTCGAATGAACCGGAGTGGGTGACGACTGAACCGGACTGGGTCACGACTAAATCGGATTGGGTGACAACTGACCCAATCTGGTTCACAACTGACCCGGTCTGGTTCACGACTGACCCGGTCTGGTTCACGATTGACCCGGTCCGGTTCCCAAGTGAACCAGCCTGTTTTAAAACTGAACCGGTTCGGTTTATAAAATTACTTAATCTATAACTATAATAATACTGCTTACAGGTCTCTGAAATAAAAATAAGTAACATGATTCTAAATGATACAGATTTATATTAAAATTCTCAACTAACATGAAAAGAAAGAAAATTCAGGATAGAAAGACATACATTCTTCTCTGCGATCTGTTGTAATGTCCCTGTGGTTCTTATTCCACTTATTTGATGAGCCTCCTTTTACCATGATGATATGTTAAATCATATACAATATATTTCCTAGGATAGGGATAAATTTGATCGAAAGAAAAACTATGCTCTAAAAGAAGACAATTACTTGAGATTGACAGTGATTCCTTTATATGAAGAAAAAACTTGTTAAGTAATGAAAAAAATATAAACTGATTGATGTTGATGAATGAAGGCAATGTAGTCACTGTGTAGTAACTGCAGTAAGTTACCTATCTTGTTAAACTGATAATAAATAATAATTAATTATTATCACACTAAAAAAAGGGCAAAAGGATATGATTTTTAGGTACTGATTTACCCAAATCAAATTCAGTTCATATTTGTGTTTAGCTGTTGGAATATATTTATGTAGTTACATTATTGGTCAATAGGTAGAATAATAAATTTATGGAAGTTTGATAAATAATGAAAATAGTTGATAAATTCATCACAACTTTGGAAAACAATTGACATTGTATTCTTGTAAATAACAACAGTACTGAAATTTAAATAACAGAACAATGAGACAATAAATTAAAAAAATTTAAACCACAACATACGACATAAAAGAATGCCTTGACCACTAAATCGTCAATTATTTACTTCTTCTGAGCCTTCAATACGTCCTTTGTTGCTGATTGTTGATCTAGAAATTCAGAATATGATCCACTTGAATCACCCATGACTGAAAATGTTCTTTTATATTGGAATTTGCTCATTGGTGTGACATCCTGAAGAGTTACAAACTTTTATTGCATCAAAAATAAAACTAAATATCTGGTTCATATGTCACACATATACACTATAACATGTTTCCTTACCGATTGATCATTAGTAACCTTAGAAGTTGAAGTTAATGCACTACTTTGTTCCTGATATTAAGAACAAATGTTAAATCATGAACACTAAGTTATTGCAATAATGAATCATATGATATAGTAATTGTGTCTCTACCTGCTGTCCACACATGCTTGTCATCTTTCATATTTGCTCTTCATTGTCTCTTAGGTTCATCATGACATAGCACCTAGACCCCATAACAACATTGAAATATTGAGTCACTTCCAAGTCTATGGTATATTCTTTGTCTAGCAGCGTCATCAATGTCAGTGGGATCTCATGTGTACCAATCTTTTTCTATCATAAAAAACAGTTCAGATATTATATAATACAATTATTGTAAAGATAGCAATGATCGAGGTGATTTACTATATATGTACCTCCCTTAGCACATCAAAAGATATGATCACCCTTTTTGCAAGGATATCAAAAGATATAATATGCATTATATCCAGTTGCATCTCAACTTGTTCATTGTTTGCAAGGATGTAAATTTGATCACCTTTTTTGTCCTCAACTAAGAATTTAACCTTGTACTCGACATTTAAAATTTAAGTTAGACATGAACTGAAGAAAAAATCCATATAATTGAACTGAAATTTTGAAGGCATAGTTTTGATACAAACATTAAATGTTTTTCTTGAACCCCAACTTCATATGCATGCATAACATTTTTCCATTGTGCAGTACCACTTCCCATCTATTTTTTGTCCTACAATATCTCCACATTTGCATCTATACTCATACCACTTTTGTGTTATATTATGTCCATGATGGGCCGTATTTAGTCGTATTTATTACGACGGTTTTGGTGTATTTTGTGAGCTAAATCGGTTGTCTTTTATTGTATTTGTGTCAGTTTGGTATGAATGTAATATAGACTATTTTGAGGATGCTAATCATTCGACCGTCGATTTGGACTAAGAGAGAATGAAACATGAAGAAGAAGAAAGCCCACTTGAAGACCCGGAACGATAGAATCGAAGGATCGCGAGAAGCAGCTACAGCCGGCCAGGCGAGTCGCATAGAGATCCCGCAAGTCGCGCCACACACATGCGAGTCACCCGGTTGCCTGAAACTTCCCACGCGTTTCGTCTTATTTTGTGTTACTTGGCTACGTTTTTAAGACTTGATTTCAATTAGGAAACTTTATTATTACTAGGATATTTTTATTATTATTTTATTATTATTAGTAAACTATTATTAGGTTAAGCTTAGTTGGAGATTATTATTATTCACATCATTCATCATCTAGAGTTTAACGTAAGATTGGAAGAAAAGGGAGACCTTTGAAGAACCCTAATTTTCCATCGCAAGTATGTGTAACTAATCTTCTCTACTTAGATTCAAGCCTTTGAAACGCTCAAGAAACATTTGTGAGTTTGAATGTTTTAATTGTTAACCTTGATTATTATGAATTGCTTCGTTATTAATTTCATGAATGTTGTTGTTAATTGCTAGGTTTACAACTTGTACTTGGTTTCATCGTTCTATCGTTAGTATCGTTAATTGAGTAGGATTTACTGATTAACTTTACATTAGTAACAACTAGGAATTAATATTGAACGAGATACGTTGATATTAGTACTTAGGAGCGATTCATATAAATATCTAAGGCGCGACTGGATTGTACGTGTTATTTATTCTCTATCAAATTCTCAGATCTATATTGCTTCCGTCTAGTTGAACCTAGAACTGGATTGTTTAAGTTGTTTTACGGTTAGGGTTAATTAAGAACGGGATTCGTTTTAGTTAACTATTCTTAAGAGAATTGGAATTTCATGTTCAGGATAGAGTAATCGAGGTTATTTATTGAAACCGTCTTACGATGATTAATCGCTATTGAATGTGGATTTGTGCTTGTGTCTAAGTTCTTTTTCATCACTTGATATCTCAATTTATTAGCTTTTTACATTAGTTTAATACAATTTCATTCATAAACCCCCCCTTTGGTTACTACGGTCTTTAATTACGTTAGAGGTCGATTTTATCTATACTTTAGTTAGCATAATTAGATTAATCTGATTTCTTTGGGTCCGACCCTTATTTCTACTTTACTACGTTTTTAGTATTTAGAATTAAGTGCTTATAAATTGTAATTTGAGGCATACAACTTTAGCCTGTCAAATTTTGGCGCCGTTGTCGGTGAATCGGTATTAATTATTTTTGTGTTTTCTAGTGTAGTTTTTAATTTTCTTGTTATTATAGCTAATTTTATTTATTTTATTTTGTGTAGTTTATGTATAATAGTCGTTCTTCTAACCTGAACCTCGAGACATTCGACTCAGAGATTGAACGCACCTTTCACAGGTCACGGAGAATCGGAGAAGGAGCAATAGTTATCGGAACACATGAATTTGAGGATCTAGAGTTTAACGACGATATTCCTATTATTCCCGTGAATACTGAAGTTTCTTCCGAATTCGAAGACGAGTTGTGTATCATGGCCAACACAATTAAGCAGCTGACAGCACCCGACCTTGCAGAACAACCTTTGTGCATTACGTACCCACTGGGCGCGAATGCCACTTTCGAATTGAAGTCGGATTTGATCCAATAACTACACACATTCCATGGCTTAAGCGATGAGGACCCTAACAAGCACTTGTCGGATTTTCATATTGTTTGCTTGAGTATGAAATCGGCGTCCGTCACTGATGAGCAACTTAAGCTAAGGGCCTTTCCCTTCTCATTGAAGGATTCTGCGAGAGATTGGCTGTATTACTTGCCACCGTCAAGTATTGATACGTGGGTAAAGATGAAGAAGGCGTTCCTCGAAAAGTATTTTCCGGCGTCTCGAGCCTCCCAATTGAAGAAGTAGATTAGTAATGCGGAGCAACGAGATGGTGAAACGATGTACGAATATTGGGAACGCTTTAAGAAGCTATGTGCTACATGCCCATATCAAGGCTACAATCCTCAAGACCTTGTAACACCCCGAATTTTCGGACATAATTATTTATTCCATTTCATATATTTTAATATCCAAAATTATTTATCTAACTAAATTCCTATAATTATCCTATTCGGATATTCCCTTTTTCATGTCTAGTTGTCCGAAAATCGTATCCGGTAATCTATTGTCGGTTTAGCTTGGATTTTGGGCCAAGACTAAACCACCCTTGCTTTCCACATGAGCATTGGGATTTGGGCCCAAGTAAGCTTTGCCCATGATATTTCCCTATATATAGGTGATTAGGGTGAGAATTCCACCTCTTATTCTCATTTGCAAAACCCTAAAATTAGGTTTCACCCTCTCCTTTCTCCTCCTCCTCCTAGCCACGACACAACCCCTCCTCCTCCTTATTTCGTGCCTCCTCCTCTGATGCGAGTTCATTTTGCAGCGTTGTTTTGATCAGTCCATATCTCGAGTTATACTTGGAGTTTCGTAGTCATTCAAAATGGAGGAGATAGATTTCGAGCTTATCTTTCCAATGACTATTCGTGAAGGCTCATTGAACAAGTATTGACAAAGTTATGGTCCGAACAAGACAGTTGTGCATGGGAATTTCTGATGCGAGTTCATTTTTGCAGCATTGTTTTGATCAGTCCATATCTCGAGTTATAATTGGAATTTTGTAGTCATTCAAAATGGAGGAGATAGATTTCGAGCTTATCTTTCCAATGACTATTCATGAAGGCTCATTGAACAAGTATTGACAAAGTTATGGTCCGAACAAGTCAGTTGTGCATGGGAAAGCACCGGGGTTAAAGAGGACGTTTGAAGCTGGTTGGTTGTGCACGTCCAAATGGCTCCTTATTAAGCTTTGTTATTAGCTCCTAGTCTACATAGCTTTGTTATTAGCTCCTAGTTTACATAGCTTTGTTATTAGCTCCTGGTTTACATAGCTTTGTTATTAGCTCCTAGTTTACATAGCTTTGTTATTAGCTCCTAGTTCACATAGATGTAGCTTTGTTTTTGTCACCATGTAGCGTCGTTATTGTCACCCTAACCAGCCGGTTTAAGGGTCTTTTTGTAGGCTATATATAGCCATCTATTTGAATGAATAAGGGATCCATTGAGTAAAGCTAAGCTTTCTTTTACGTCCTTGTTGCTTACAAGACAAAGTCTAGAGTTAGTCGCGTTACAAGCTCTAAACTCGCTACTTCAATCGCGTTGTTTGATTTAGCACCCGCTTTGTTGAAGTATAGGTCTACTTCACCTAGCATACTATCCTTGGTTACGGTTTATTCATCCTCAAACTAACCTTTTCAATCTGTTTTGGTTACTTTGTTTACATTCCATTTCAGTATACTAATCATTCTTCACATTCTTGTTCAAAGTTCATTCTAACTCACATCATCCTCCTCTTTCAAGCATAGATCTTAATCTCTTGCTAATCCTAATCGATCCTAGCCCAATCCTTTGCATTGTTTCGTAAGTTTCGTTTCTTTTCGCGCTAGTTTTTCGTAGTTATTTTAGTAGTGTTTGATTAGGGTTTTCTTTTGGTGTTTGGCACGTGATTGATGGTGGTCTAGGCGTGGAGACGGGTCCGGGTGAGGATATTTACGTCATAGAAGACGAGATCGAGAATTAGCACGCTTCAAGGTAACTAGATGTGTCTTTTAATCGTGTTTATGATATGTGAATGCCACTAATATGATGAATGAATGTATAATATGATTTGGGATATTGTGTGGTATTATTATGCACGTTTATTATATCGTTGGTACTTTGTACGATTTAATTATATTGTTAAATTTATCGTTAAGACATTAATTACTGTTTTGTGCAATTTAGAAGTTGTGAGTTGTTTCGTAAGAGAACGCTAGGACGCGCATGAACCGACCGTGGCCTCCCTTGGTGGAGATGCTAGGGTGTTTCATCGATGCTTTTAGGGTTTCAAACCCTAGATTCAATGATGACTCAACCTACCATCACCCGGTGGTTGAGGTTAGGGTTGAGGTTAACATAACCTTATTTGAAGTTAATGTAACTTCGTCAAGAAGTACTATGCAATTTCACTTGAGGTTAAGATAACTTCAACACGGGGTTATAATCTTGTCGAGGTCCCCAAACCTTGCAAGGTTATAGTCAAGGTTAAGGTAACCTTAACTTAGAATTAAGGTTAAGGCGAAGGTTAAGGTAACCTTAGCATGGAGTTAAGGTTATATCCAAGTTTAATGTAACCTTAGCAAGAAGATAATGTTATAGCCGAGGTTAATGTAACCTTGATTGAAGTTAATGTACCTTTATTGAGAAGTTACTACACCACTTCACTTGAGGTTAATGTAATCTCGTCGTACCATCATAATCTTGTTGCAGTTATTGTAACTCCACGAGGTTATGGTTGAGGTTAGGTCAACCTCAACTTAGTAGACAAGGTTATAGTCTGCGAACCTTAACCTTGGGTACTATTAGGCATTAGATATGCAAGGTTAACTCTATGGTTATAGTTAGTTGTGCTATCTATTATTCACGTATTGTTGAAAGGTTACTTCTATGTATGTTCTTCATAGTTCAGTCAGTTATATTGTCCTATGTTTGAGACATGGTTGTTATCTAGTATAGTCGGTTATACTATATTGGAGTGGAGTAATACTTGGTATAGTTAGTTACACTATCTAGGGCTTGATTCTCCCTGGTATAGCTAGTGACACTATGCTAAGTCTGATTACTACCTCGTATAGTCAGTTATACTATACTAGGGTGGGTTGCCACTTAGTACAGTCGGTTATACTATACTAGGATTGGAGTCGTGACGTTATTCACGAGAGCCTTGTACAGTCAGTTATACTGTATAGTTACACGAAAGCTAGTGGTATAGATGACGTGCGGTATAAGTTGTATACCAATCGGAATGAAAAAGCGCCAAATGCCGAAGGTTTATGTTCGGGCGTGCCTTGAGACGTCAGTTATACGCTCTGGGTCCCGTGTGTCGTTCGGTGTACAGTTATTGCATCGAGAGCCCTAGCTAGGCTTAGACATATAGTTGTCAGTTATACGACTATACATAGTACCGTGGAGTATCAGTTATATGCTCCACACCGATGGGAAGTCTGTTATACGACCCGTCCGTCAGAGTATCAGTTATATGCTCTGGCAGGTGAGAGTGTCAGTTATACACTCGAGCCGGTGTTCGCTCTATACCCTAGGCATAGTGTAAGAAGGATATTTGTGTGTGATCAGTCCGGTTTGGATGTTTGAATTTCTTAGTAATTGGTATGATCTTAATTGGTCGAGTATGATAATGCTTTCATGTATTCCTTATCCGTATTATTCATTGATTGCTGATTATTAGTTGCTTTCATCCTATTGTAAAGACGACTGGGAGAGCATCTAGTTACTCCCCACTGACTGTGGACCCCCCCTTTCACGTCTTTCAGGATGCTGTTGACTGCTTCGTTGTTGGGGAAGACTTGTGGAGAGAGAGACCCCTTTATTTTATGTCTTTAATTTTCAGTTTGAACTCTTTGAATAATGTATTAGTTAATTGTCTAGATAGTGACAATTCGGATTTGGTCGGGTGTTTCCGCCACCTTTGACCCTATTATTCATACTATTTATATTATTTAAAGTTTTTAAAAATCCGGGTTGTTACAACCTTGTGATGTACTTTTGTGGAGGTCTTTGTGTGGAGGATGCCCGCACTTTGAATGCGGCGTGTGGGGGATCGATCGTGAACAAGAGTCCAGATGCTGCTATAGAGGTTATTCAGGAGCTAGCTGAAAGCTCTCGGGATTTTTCTCGAAAATATTCCAAACAGGGAGTGCATGCCGTAGGTAATTCATCATCCTCGAGTCTTGAACATAAAGTCGATAGCTTAACGCCTCTTGTCCAAAATATGATGTCGGGAAAAACAAATCAAGTTATGATGTGCGGTATTTGTTCTACCGAGGGACATTCGAGTGAGCATTGTCCTCACATGTAGGAAGCGGATCAAGAGGAGGTGAATGGAATACGGGAAACCGGGGAAAACAAGAAATGGGATCCCTACTCTAATACCTTTAATCCCGGATGGAGAGATCATCCCAACATGAGGTGGAGAACTCGTCTAGGGGATCAACAATTTAATCAAGGGAATCAAGTTGGTCAAGCGAAGCAACAGTTCTTTACTAAACAACAAGTTCCTAACACGGTTCCTACTCCACCCCCACCTAGTGGTCAAATGTCCACCGAAGACATGATACGCGCTTTAGTTGCTAGTCAAGCTACGGCAACCACCCAAATGTCCAATCTTCAAGCTACGGTTTTTCAACATCAAACGGAGAACAAAGCTAGTATCCAAAACATGGAAACTCAATTGGGACAAATGGCGACCTCTATTAGTCGTTTGGAAGCTTGAGATTCTACGGGACTACCGTCCGAAATGGTGGTGCCTTCCAAGAATGTGAGTGTTGTTTCATTGAGGAACGAAAGACAATTAGAGGGGGTCGAGAAGGTGAAAAAGGTAGCAAAGCATCCGGTTGTTTGAGAGGAAGAAGAAGAGATGGTGGTCAAGGAGGAGGAGCAAACCCCTATTGTCAAAGCAAAGGAGCTCATTACTACTACACCGGTTGTGGAACCGGAGGTAACCTTCCCCGATGCACTCAAGAGAACTCGCCACTTTGAGCACGATAAAGACATTTATGAGGTATTTGAAAAGTGCGAGGTAAATATTCCCCTTCTTAATCTTTTGAAAAGTATTCCTAAATATGCAAAAATTTTAAAAGAATTGTGAACTATTAAAAGGAATAACAAGCTTAAAGGGGTAAAGAAAGTTAAGGTAAGTGAACATGTGTCCGCCGTTTTTCAACGAAAACTACCACCTAAATGTAGTGATCCGGGTATGTTCACAATACCTTGCACCATTGGTAACACTAAGTTTGATAAGGCCATGCTAGATTTAGGAGCTTCTATAAATGTGATGCCTTATTCTGTGTATAAATCTAAGCAACTTGGTCCTTTGAGTAATACTAGTGTTGTGATTCAGTTTGCGGATAGATCGAATGTCTACCCGAAAGGTGTTATCGAGGATGTTCTTGTTTTAGTTGACAATCTAATCTTTCCTGCTGATTTTTTATGTGCTAGACATGGAACATGATCACCATGTAGCTCCGATTTTGCTAGAAAGGCCGTTCTTGAAAACGGCAAGCACGAAGATTGATGTCTCTAATGGATTTATGACTATGGAGTCCAATGGCCAATTAGTAACTTTCAACATCTATGATGCCATGAAATACCCCGTAGATCACCATTCTGTCAACTTTATTGATATCGTTGATCCATTAGCACAAGAATTCTTTGACTTGAATGGTTCTGATGAGTTGCAAGTAGCTTTGGAGAACAGTTTGAGTACTGAGGAGGTAGAATATGCTTTTTTTGCTAATCTGCAGGAAGTTGTGGCGGAATTGCATGATTCAAGGAAACCACTATCTAATATTCAGAACCCATTACCACTAACGGTTCCTAGGGAGGAATTGTTGCCTTTTATTGTGCAGGCTCCTGTGGTGGAGCTTAAAGCTCTACCGGAGCACTTGAAGTATGTGTTATTTGGTGAGGGAGAAACACTACCGGTTATCATCTCTAGTAAGCTCACCAGGGAACAAGAGAGGAAGTTGAAGGACGTTCTTGTGGAGAACAAGCAAGCCATTGGATGGACAATTGCCGACATCAAAGGTATTAGTCCAAGTACTTGTAGGCACCGGATTTTACTTGAAGATGAGGCTAAACCGGTGAGGCAACCACAACGTCGAATAAATCCTCCTATGATGGAGGTGGTGAAGAAAGAGGTTCCCAAACTACTACAAGTCGATATGATTTTTTCTATTTCTGATAGTAAATGGGTAAGTCCTACACAAGTAGTCCCTAAAAAATCGGGGGTGACCGTAGTTGAGAACAAAGATGGTGAGGTTGTCCCCACTAGGATTCAAAACGGGTGGAGGGTGTGTATTTGTGGACATGACGTAGATCCACCCCGACGCGGCCACGCGCGGGTTTGGGGAGGCGAATGAATCTTCATATGAGATGGGTCGAATTGAAATTTAAATCGAAGTGGAGTCGCCACCGAACTTTGTGGGAGTTTGGACCCGTTCGAACTCACTCTATATCTTAGTGGGCCGTGTACGAAATACGGCCCATTCCGATTTCAGAGTTTATTGGGTTCGTCCCTTTGCATTTTGATACCGATACCGACATTATCGGATACCGTGTATTGAATGACTCTCGTGTGGCAATGGATTCGGACATCCTGAAACCACGGTTCTGAGTAAGGGGTGGGGGTACGTGTTGGGAAGTTCAGAAAGAACACCCAACCCCGCCCGCACATTAGCGGCCTCTACTAAGATATCGTTTGATTTTGAAATACGCGTGTTAGTAATACGATGAATGATATGCAAACATTGTTTTCCCTAAACATGCGAAAAATTGAATGGGTTTCTATGTCGATTTAATGCATCTAGTTGTAACGTCGAAGTTATATTTAGCATGTGAGGTTTATTTTAGTACAATAAAACAAACAATGAAAATAAATTGCTAAAAACATGAACAAACAAGTTAGTAACGATTTGTAAATTGAATAATAAAAATATAGATACGATGACACGAATGATTTTGCAAAGATAGTTCGCGTGATGGATTAAGCGCGCGTTGACCGAGGTCGTGGAAATATTTATCGAGATTTGAAAAGAGATTTTCGAAAAATTAAGACGAAATAGTCTTTATATGTCGCGGATTTCAGGGACCTATGCGACCCGCGCGAGGAGGGCGCGAATCGCGTGGCCGTGCGACTCGCATGGCGGCCTGTTTTCGGGATCATTTTTTTAGAAAATCGACGATTTCGTTAAATCGCGTATAAATATAGCATAATTTATACTCGACTTAAATTTGCGATATTCGTTATATTCGATATTCGATCATGGAATCGATATCAAATATTCGGAATGATTTTTTAGAAAGGATAAAAAAAGTTTTGTAAAATAAATTTAACTAAAAAAAAGACGATGTTGATTCTCTCCGCGTTAAAATCGTTGTATTTTGTTTTCTAGACCATGTGACGATTTTTTTTAGCATCAACGAGATTGATTTAGTTCTTTTTAGATACCATATTTGACTATAGAGTCAATATCGTATTTTAGGAACGTTTTTTTTATATGAAAATAGATTGTAGTATCGATATTAAAAACGTGACGATGACCCATAAAAAAGAACGGACCGACGACGCAAAAGGAAAAAAAAAACGAGAGGAAGAGAAAGAGAAGGGAAGAACGGGTTTGATTTTACACCCTCAACCTACATGCTTTGTATACTCGGAACGGGGCTCGTCGGAATGTGGCTTAGACATGGGAGCGTCGAGGTAATGTTGGTGAGTTATGGTGGTTTTGTCGTGTAGGGTTTGTCGGGTAGAGGTCGCCGGTTTTTCGGATCTAGGCGGCGTGATCTCGGGTTGTAATATCGGTTATTCGATGCTATGTGTGTATTATTGCTATATGAGATGTAGATGTGTATGAATCTCGAGGTTAGTGAATGAATCTTGTGTTTGTACGAGGGAGTCTATTTATAGGAGAAGTCCCCGACTGAAGCTAGGGAAGGTAACTTGACTTAGGTGATAAGAAATACCGCTTTGGATAGGAAAAGTAAGAAGTCGAGAGGAATGAGAATTCCGTTTCTTGGTGGGGAAGGTACCGAACTTGGCTGGAAAAGGGCTGCTCGGCCGAGTATGCTTGGTACTCGATCGAGTGCTCGGGTAGAATTCCTCCTGGAGATCGAATTCTATCTTTTAACGGAATTGTTTAATATTTTTTGTAGCTGATTTTTTTGTAGTGTTCGAGTCCAAACCGGATTCGTGGGGTGACACGGCAGGCCTCTATGTCTCGGAAAATATCTTTGACCGGGTTTTGACTCGGTCGCTAAAAGACGGTTTTTGCCCTCGGTGTCTGATTCGACCCAAATTAGTTTTATTTGACTCGAAATGACCCACTGGGCCTGAATTTGAGGTTCGTTTTGTGAAATTTGTACTCCGTATGAAGCCCAAGCCAAATGCCAATGATTTCGAGCCCATATTCGAGTACGTTAAAGCATGTTTGCGTCCGATCATCATCGGGTGTTCTTTGGAAACTACCATAGACACCTAACGGCCAAATGTGGGTGTCTACAGAGCCCCCACTCTGATCGAGGCTTGGTTAGGGCGAAATTCAGAGTAGCTACCAGACCAATCAAAGATTAAGACCTGGCAGACTTCTGGTCGGGTCGTTTATAGTCCATTAGACTTGCGTGAAGGGCTCGCCAACCATAAGATAGAAATCATACCTGAGCTGATGATGATAACTCCGTGGGGAATTTTGGACTTGTTGTATAAGTCCCAGGTGCGCCTATATGTGGGCCCATCCCGTGAAAAACGCCACCCTGGGCTTTCCGCTGGGGAGTGAGTCGCACGGCCCTGCTTGAATCGTCCCTGTACATGACTGTGCAAAGTTTCGCATGTAGCATTTAGGTAAAAATGACTCGCCTTGGGGAAAAGAAATTTTTTGAAAATTATTGGATTTTTCGAAAATCTGACTCCGAAAAGGAATAGGAATGCTCGGGATGACTTAGCTAGACTCTGAGGTAAGGCCTGTATGCTAAATCCTCTGGGATTAGGAATCCTAAATTAAGGAGGAAAGTCTGGGTTTAATGCTATAAATACCCTTCCATGCTCTTAGTTTTCCTCATAATTCTCATAGTTCCGTTCCTTCTTAAAGAGAAACAAGCCCCGAGAATCTTATTTTTTTTTTTTTTAGAAATTCGACTATGGGAATTGACCGTTTAATCGGAATGCTGCAAGATTGGTCCCGATGCTTTAGAGACGCAAATAAAGTTATTTTGAATCAGAATGGTATTACTCAATTGTTCACAATCCGTCAAATGCAAGTGGATCATCACTTTCTGGATGCTTGCTTGTCCTACTGGGACGATACGTATCACGTTTTTGGCTTCCCCCGAGGCGAAATCTGTCCTATCCCTGAGGAAATTGCTGCCGTAGGAGGATGGAATCCCATACTTCGCCCTGCTATCCCGTTTTCCATTCACGACCCTAGGAGGAAGCTGCGGGAATTTTTAGAACTTTCTCACATGGAGGTATCCCGTATGGCGGAAGGAGATACTGTCTCTTTGATTGATCTGGCTGAAAAATTTATGAATCCACACGACGTCCGGGTCAGGCCGGTCCATAGCCGTAGGGCCTTTGCTTTTTGTATGCTCCATGTTTATGCCTTCGAAGGTCATATGGATCTGTTATCATGCATGGGCCATGTCCGACTTTTTACTGTGGTTGACCTGATGGAAACGGAGCACGGCCCGGCTTGGCTGATTACGGGAGAAATTATCCAAGTTTTGGATAATCGTAAAAGGGATTCCTCGATCCGATTGACTGGGAGTACCCGTCTTTTACATGTATATTGCCTTGATTGATTTTTTTTTTATTTCTCGATCTTTGATTTTTCCGCGGTTTTTCTCGATTTTTTTTTTCGCGATTTTCGCGATTTTCGCGATTTTTTTTTTCGATAATCATACCCTCATTTTTTTCAGCTTTGGCTATTTGAGAGACTATCAATCGTGGATCCTCCCCTTGACGTGAGCCGATATCGCCCCAATCAAGTGATGACGAGGAGACGGACCATTGACTTTTCTCGCCACAATACTCAAAAATACTGGGACGAAGTGTTGTCTTTCCATGGAGGCCCATTGATCCGGTGGACCGTGCCATGGTGGCCCATTTATGTTCGGACCGGTTTGGAATCGAGAGATAGGGCACGATATCAGGTGATACTATCTTTTAGGCAGACAATTCATCTTTACCCCGATTGCATACTTAGGCAATATGGTTGGGCCCAAAGAATCCCGGAAATTGAGGCGGTTGTGACTGAATCTACTCAGCTAACAGACATGATGTGTGATACCTGGATGCAGCGGTGGTATACTCGGGCTACTTGGTCTGTTTCTAAGACTCCTCACTCAATCTGGGT
Source organism: Agrostemma githago (assembly GCA_958450325.1). Lineage (NCBI taxonomy): Eukaryota > Viridiplantae > Streptophyta > Magnoliopsida > Caryophyllales > Caryophyllaceae > Agrostemma > Agrostemma githago. The sequence goes on along the minus strand of OY288255.1, from coordinate 31,463,933 downwards.
ATCGGACTCTTATGTGAAATGGACAAAAGCGGATTTTGCTGAGGCCCGTGCTGCCCTGAAGACTGATGAGGCCATTGACCTGCTGCGACGAGAACAAGCCAAGGATAACAGAGGCTTCTTTGACGAGGGTGACTCTCCGGCTACCTTGGTTCGACTGATGTCAGGTCAGAAGGGAAAGACTAGGACTCAAACTGAAGGGTCCAGTACTAAAGGTGCACGGGGGAAAGTGAGCCCCTAGACAGACCTGGAAAGGAGACTCGGCCCAAGACTGGCGGTTCAGGACCGACTTGGTCCTCGAGACAGACTACCCGAGCATGTTCGAGCTCGGCTCGGACCAGTGACAGTGGCAGAAGATCCGCGGTCGAAGAAACGGGTTCGAGCTAAAGAGGTCCCACTTCTGATCCGGGAACGTTCGCCCCCACCCCGTCGACCTCGGGCTCCGCGTGACCCAAAAGACAAGGGGAAAGGCAAAATGCATGACCATTAGTCTCCTTTGTTTTTATTATTTAAGTATTATTACTAATTTTGTGGTGTGTTTTTTTTGTTGTTGTTTTTCTGTGTGATGTATTTTTGAAAATCCCGAGTTTATTGGTTTTTTTTAATAAAAGACATATTAGTGAATATCATTCCTGTCTTTTCGTTATTGGAGTGGTTGTACCCTTTTGAGGGGTTGCCTACGTATCCACGATTAGTGGAATCAAACCAAACGTAGTTCCAAAAATAGATTTTTTTTTGCGATTTTCGAAATACATCAAGACTATTAGTTCGAGATGTGCGACAGTAGGATAAGTAATCCTAACTTATTGATTTGCTTATAATTTTTGAAAATCTATAAAAAAAGACAAATTTTATAAACTTTTTTTTGCAAATGACATTGGGATAAAGTTTCAGGGGTAATAGCGTTTCAACTGGTCCAAGTTGGTCGGGTTGACGAATTCATTCCCATCCAAGTCTATCAGCATCACCGATCCTCCTGATAGGATCTTCTTTACTAAATACCTCCCGGCTCAATTGGGTTTGAATTTCCCTCTTTGGTCGACTTGTAGTAAGGCCCGAACGGATTTTAGGACTAGATCCCCTTCTTTGATATTTCTGGGCCTAACCCTTTTGTTGAAAGCCCGTTGTATCCTCTTTTGGTATATCTGAATATTGTTAAGGGCCCGGGATCGCCGTTCGTTCAAAAGAACTAGCGATCATATCGGGCTTGGACCCAATCTGCCTCAGGCACCTGGCTCTCGAGTAAAATCCTGAGGGATGGTACCTCTAGCTCGACTGGTTGGACCGCTTCCATTCCATATGTCAGATAGTATGGAGTTGCTCCGGTCGCGGTGCGAATTGACGTTCGGTATCCCCATAGGGCAAAAGGAATTTTGTCGGGCCAGTCCCGGTAATTATCAGCCATCTTTTTAAGTATGGTGACAATCGTTTTATTACCTGCCTCTACCGCTCCATTTGTTTGGGGACGGTAAGGCGAAGATGTATGCCTTTGAATCTTATATTTTGCTAACAAAGTAGCAGTTTCAGCTTGGAAATGGGTCCCGTGGTTACTAATAAATTCGTGCGGGATCCCGTACGGGCATATGATCTTGTTTTGGATGAATTTGGCCACGTGTTTGGCGTTCAAAATCCGGTATGACTCGGCTTCGACCCATTTCGTGAAATAGTCGATAGTTACTAGAATGAAACAGTGACCCCCCGTCCCGGAAGGGTTCACTTTCCCGATTATATTGATTCCCCATGTCGAGAATGGCCATGGTGATGTCATGGTATATAATAGGGATGATGGCATATGCTGGACGTTGGCGAAAATCTGACAATTATGGCAGTGTTTGACATATAACTGGCAGTCGGTTTCCATGCTATTCCAATAATATCCGAGTCTCGTGATTTTTCGGGCTAGCATATGGGCGTTCATATGCGGACCGTTTTCACCATCGTGTACCTCGGCCATGACCTTTTCGGCTTGCCCTTTGTCGATGCATAGGAGTAGAGCCCCCTGTGCCGTCTTCTTGTATAACTGTCCATCGTCCGTGCGGATGAACTGGGTTGCCCACCTTCGTAGGGCTTTCTTGGCCCGGTTTTCAGCTCCCGGAGGATATTCTCCCGATGTTAAGTAGGTTAGAATAGCCTGATACCAAGGTTCCGGATCAGTTATTTCGATGTCCTGAATAGCATGGATATATGCCGGCTCCGATCGTCTTTCGACTCAAATGGGCATGTTGGTTAGATGTGCCGGGATATTCAATAAAGATGCTAATTTGGAAAGGGCATCTGCAAATTGGTTTTCTTCCCGGGGTAGATAGATGTATTCTACTTTTTGGAATTGCTTTTCGAGAACCCTTACTCGCGCTTGGTAAGCTACGAGATTGGCGTTCCGAGTTTTCCATTTTTGGAGAGCTTGGTTGATGACTAAAGATGAGTCACCGTGGACCTGGAGGTTTGTTACTCCCAATTCAGCGGCGGCTTGCAGCCCGTGAATGCATGCTTCATATTCGGCGACGTTGTTAGTCACGTCGAAATCTAGCTTAATGGATAACGGGGTGTGCTCCCCTTGTGGTGAGATCAGCAAAATCCCGACACCAAATCCTCGGAAGTTGGACGCCCCATCAAAATATAAATCCCATGTTTCGGTATCAGTATGGAATATATCTTCATCTAGGAAGGCCCAAGTATCAGTGTGCCCTTCTTCAGTTACCGGACGATCGACAAGAAATTCTGCTACTATTCGGCCTTTGATGGCCCTTAGTGGTACGAACTTGAGGTCAAACTCTGCTAGTATCAAAGTCCATCTGGATATCCGGCCGTTAAGGATGGGCCTCTTGAACAGGTACTTGATAGGAGCTTATAGTGTCGGAGCTTTTTAGTGGCCCAAACTAAAGCTAGGCACGTCTTTTCGAGCATCGTATATTTGCACTCGTATTCCAAGAACTTTTTACTGATGTAGTAAATAGCCCGTTCTTCCGAATCGACTGTCTGAGCCAGCATAGCCTCCATGGCTGTCTCGGTCGTTGTTAGGTATAACGACAAAGGTAGACCGGGTTGAGGTGACATTAATATCGGCGGAGCAGACAGAATCCCCTTGATTTTATCGAAAGCCGCTTGACACTTATCGTCCCACAGTACCCATTCTCCTATCTTCAGTTTCTTGAAAATTGGGTCACATACCATGGTTAGCTTCGAAATGAACCGGCTGATATATTGGACTTTCCCGAGAAACCCCCTTATCTCCTTTTCGGTTTTGGGTGGCTGCATCTCAGTAATGGTTTTGATCTTGGTTGGGTCAACCTCGATGCCGCGTTGGCTAATGATATGGCCCAGTAATTTGCCCGATGTTACCCCAAAACTGCATTTTTGAGGGTTTAGCCTCATGTTGTACTTGCGTAATCGGGTGAAGAATTTTCTTAGGGCCAAAATGTGCCCGTTTTGGTCTTTGGACTTAACGATCATGTCGTCCACGTAAGCCTCTAATTCCTTATGCATCATATCGGTTAATAAGGTAGTGGCGGTTCGTTGATAAGTGGTCCCGGCATTGATAAGCCCAAATGGCATGACGGTGTAACAGTAAGTACCCCAAGATGTAATGAAGGTAGTCTTACTCATATCTTCTTCCGCTATCTTGATTTGGTTGTACCCGGCGTACCCGTCCATAAATGATAGAAGGGCATGATTGGCCGTGTTATCTACCAGTATATCAATGTGTGGTAACGGGAAATCGTCTTTTGAGCTGGCCTTATTAAGGTCCCGGAAGTCTACACATACCCGTAATTTGCCGTCTTTCTTGGGTACCGGTACGATGTCCGCAACCCAATCTGGATATTCAGACAATTGTATAAAGCCCGCTTTGAATTGCTTGTCGACTTCTTCTTTGACTTTGAGAGACCATTCGGGCCTCATCCTTCGGAGTTTTTGTTTTACCGGCTTACACCCGTCTTTGATGGGTATACGGTGTTCAGCTATTTCCCGACCTATTCCTAGCATGTTCTTGTAGGACCATGCGAAGACGTCTTTGAATTCTTGGAGGAGATCCGTGAATTGTTGTCTCTCCTCGGGATCTAAGGATAAACCTAACTTAAGCATCTGAGGCTCTAAAGGGGTTCCTATATTGATGGAGTCGGTTTCCTTAATTACGGGGTCGCGGGATTCCCTTTGTTCGAGTTGCTCGATTAGATGCGGAGGTAGTGGTACCTGTTCGTCGGGTTTCTCAATGTCATTGCAAATAAAATTTTTGAAAATGTTTTGAAAATAAGACAAGTCGTAAGCAGAACGGTTATCGTTATTATTGATAGTGAATTTTGAAAATAGCTCAAAGAGAGCAGCCCTTTGATCGTTGGTCAGAGGCGGGATAGGGAGTGCTCTCGGGACAGACTCCAAGACTCCCATAGGTGTGACTAAAGGAAGGGGGGGTTACAGACTCGATTCTAGTACTGGACCCTCTAGACTTGGACTCAGACTCCGACTCAGACTCAGACTCAGACTCGGACTCAGGCTCAATATCCGGCACATTTCCTTCACCGGTAGTCAGCTTGTAGACTCGACCCCAGCTGTCGGTCCACTTGATAGTCTTTCTCTAAGCCCTTTTTCCTGTGTCAGCGCCAACTTCGGAGATCATCTTGGTTGGATCGAAGCTGCTACTGCGGAGGATCAGGTTTACTAGCTCTCCTTTGGGGGTCGGGACGACCTTGTCCTCCTCGAATTGGAGCCTCAGCATGGGCTCAGTACCGTCAATGTCTTCTTTAGATTCAGCTTGAACGAGGGCAAATATGTCATCGGGGATATAGTTGCATTCCCGATATGTGATAGTGGGTTGGTAAAGGCCCACTTGAACGGCCCCGAACACTTGTGTGACAAAGTAATCAGTCAGTCTTGGGCTTTAAGGGCCCATGTAGGTACCCTTGAAGATGCTGATGGCCTTCTGAATACCGGCTCGAAGTACGTTTTCCGGGGTTATAGCTTACCCCAAGCCGAATTTTGACTCCTCATTGCTTAGGACCTCGATGATCTTGCCAGCCGGGAGGTCGGGCCTCGAAGTAGCCCCCGGTAGGTAGCCCAAGTTTTGCAGCATCGCGTCGATGCTAGTAGAGAAATAGGGCCGGAAAAGATATTCTTCCTCGATCATTCGCACGAAATTGAAACCTCGTGGGTCGGTCTGACCCGCGGTGTTGCAACTTGCCACAGTTATGGGGGTAGCTTCGAGAGTGATGACCCCATCTTGTAGAGGTAACTTGACCTTCCTGTGGAGAGTGGAGGATACGGCTTTGACCGCGTGGATCCAGGGCCTTCCAAGTATCAGGTTGAAGGATGAGGTGACATCAATCACCTGGAATTCTAGCTCTTTCTCGATCGGGCCTGTTATGATCGTTAGTTTAACAGCCCCAACAACTGATTTTGGGCTTCCATCGAAAGCCTGGATAGTTTGTGCGGTCGGAAGGTAATCAGCCTCGGTAATGCCGAGGGCCTTAGCAGTCCTTAAGGGAAGGACATTTACAGCGGACCCGTCATCAATCAGGGTCATGGAGAGATATTTGCCCCGGCAGATCACCGTGATGTATAAGGCCAAGTTATGGGTGGCCCCGAACGGTGGGAGGTCGGATTCGGAGAAGGTGATAAGTGGGCCTTCTTCCTTGGATTTGCCTTTAAGGTGGGGCAAAATAGTGGCTACCATTTCAGTGGGGGTAACCAACGAGTCAACCTTGATTTCATCGAGAGCCTTAGTGAGTGCTGCCCGATGCTCTTGAGAACTAACCAAAAGCTGCCATATAGTAAGATAGGTTCGGACCCTCTTTAGTTGTTTGACTAGGGTCGTGTCAGCGTTTGGTTCCTCAAGCGTAGGTTCCGTCCTGGCAGGTTCAGTGACGGTTTCCGGGGTAGAAAGGCCGGCCGTGATGACTAAAGAGGTTATCTTTGTTACTTGGTTTGTCACTGGGCAACGGTATCTTCCAACTTTTGATTAGATCCTGAATGAGATGCTTCAATTTCCAGCATTTTTCAGTGTCGTGCCCATTACCTCGGTGATACTGGCAGTAGGCCTGAATGTTATAGCTCTTGGATCGTTTTTCGACCGGAACTTCCGGAGTTGGGCCTATCGGTTGGATTGGGCCTTTTTAAGACAGCCTTTGTAAAGCATAAGTATAGGTGCCTAGTGAGTAGACCTCGTCAAAGATGCTGCGGGTTGCAGCTGCTGTTGTGGGCTTGTTGGCGGACGAGCTGGCCCCTTGATACCCTTTGGTAGAGACCTTAGTAAGGTTCTCTAGCCTTAAGTCATCTTCAATTCTTGTACCCATTTCGGTTAAGGTGGCGAAATTAAGTATGACGGCGTACCAGAGATGGATCCGGTAAGAAGAGAGGAGGTTCTTGACAAAGGCCTCCACCAAGACTTTCTCATTGGGCTTATATATCAACCAGCTTTACACTTTCGGCCCTCCACCTTTGAAGGTGTTTGGTGAACCCCTCTTTGGGCTCTTGGGCCATAACTTCCAGAGTACGCATCGTAGTCTGGATCTCAGTGTTGTCGGCATAGTTCCGAGAAAATTCTGTTGCCACGTCGTCCCAAATTTTGTATTTCTTGGAATCAAGCCTGTAGTACCAGGCTTTTGGGTGCTTCTCCAGGGAAGAAGCAAAGATATGCTTAAACATGGACGACTTAACCCCCTTGACAGCCATGAACTCTTTGAAAGCCCGGATGTGGAGCACCGGGTCTTCAGTCCCATCAAACATTGGCAGGCCCGTCAAGTTGAGATTGGCGGGCAATTCATCAGTCAGGGGCGAATATGCACGGGCATTCTCCGTGTGGATGGTATTGTTGGCCGTAGTGTGGACCTGTTCCTGCAGCTTACGGACCGCGCTGGCCAGTTCAGCTAATGGCCCGGTAGTCTCGACTCCACCGAGAGGAGTTCCTTGTTCTACGACGCTTACCCGATTAAGGATGGCGATCTGGTCTTCCCTCATTTTTCTCAATTGATCCTCTAGCTTGACCAACGAGGCGGTCAACTCGTCAATGGCTTCTTTCGTCATGGTTCGGGTGAAGGGCGGCCTGTTTGTAAGAATACCGCGTAGTCAGCAACTAAACCCGAATCCTAGAACAAAAGTACATCCCGAGCAAGGGAAAAGAAGACTAGGAAGGAAATGACTCGGAAAAGACACCTAGACGGGTGACTTGTGAAAGGTGGGCCTTTTTTAGGATCCGGTTATGTGGGCCGGGTCCTGTTTGGAAAGAGGTTCACGTGAGACATTCCCCAGACTTTGGACTCAATTGTGTAAACGGGCCATCCTTTGTAGGAGTATGTCCTACGTAAGTGGGCCTTGCCTTAGTCGAATAATGCGGACTGGGATAGGGAAGAAACCCGTGATATAAGATCGACGGAGTTTCGACGCTAAATACCTTGATGACTTACGACACGACCCGACACTGCTAAATACGGGAAGTCCTAAGAAGAGGAAGTTTTTGAAATAGGATTTTTTGAAGGCCTGAAAAATTCGGGGGAGGACCCGATTTTTTCGAAAAAAACGGAAAAGCGTATCGGGCCATGGGTTTGAAAGTTCGAAAATATTTTTGAGTTTTGAAATGGGTGGAATACCGGCTAGAAATAGGATGTTTTGAGTAAAATCGTAAATCCTAAATTCGGTATATGTCCCGGGTTTTGAAATTGGATATTTTGAAAAGGATGCAATTTTTGAAAATGACATTTTTTGAAAAACAACTTTAGAAACCAAGTAGCATTTAGTCACGCAAGCATTATAACGACACCATGTATGCTCTATACTAAGTCTCGATCGGTCTATAAGGGGTCCATACCAGTGTACATAGCCTATTCGAGAATCGGGGCGGACTTCCTAAGTCGAGTTGAGCTTAGAACATGCCGTAAAACCCATATGAATTAGCCATGGACACCTTTGACATATCCAATTTGGACTACATCAATAGTATAGTGGGACGTCGGTCACCAGTACCGGCCCGGGAAAAAATTGGGTTATGCATGAACCGTAAAACTAAAACGCGTATTGTACTAGTCAAACGATTTCTATTCGAGTCTCACCTTGAGGATGCCGATGGTAACTCACGCATTAGTTAATCCCCAGCGGAGTCGCCAAATTGTGGACATGACATAGGTCCACCCCGACGCGGCCACGCGCGGGTTTGGGGAGGCGAATGAATCTTCATATGAGATGGGTCGAATTGAAATTTAAATCGAAGTGGAGTCGCCACCGAACTTTGTGGGAGTTTGGACCCGTTCGAACTCACTCTATATCTTAGTGGGCCGTGTACGAAATACGGCCCATTCCGATTTCAGAGTTTATTGGGTTCGTCCCTTTGCATTTTGATACCAATACCGACATTATCGGATACCGTGTATTGAATGACTCTCGTGTGGCAATGGATTCGGACATCCAGAAACCATGGTTCTGAGTAAGGGGTGAGGGTACGTGTTGGGAAGTTCACAAAGAACACCCAACCCCGCCCGCACATTAGCGGCCTCTACTAAGATATCGTTTGATTTTGAAATACGCGTGTTAGTAATACGATGAATGATATGCAAACATTGTTTTCCCTAAACATGCGAAAAATTGAATGGGTTGCTATGCATCTAATTCTAACGTCGAAGTTATATTTAGCATGCGAGGTTTATTTTAGTACAATAAAACAAACAACGAAAATAAATCGCTAAAAACATGAACAAACAAGTTAGTAATGATTTGTAAATTGAATAATAAAAATATAGATATGATGACACGAATGATTTTGCAAAGATAGTTCGCGTGGTGGATTAAGCGCGCGTTGACCGAGGTCATGGTAATATTTATCGAGATTTGAAAAGAGATGTTCGAAAAATTAAGACAAAATAGTCTTTATATGTCGCGGATTTCAGGGACCTACGCGACTCGCGTGGCCGTGCGACTCGCAGGAAGTGCGTGCGACTCGCATGGCGGCTTGTTTTCGGGATCGTTATTTTAGAAAATCGACGGTTTTGTTAAATCGCGTATAAATATAGCATAATTTATACTCGACTTAAATTTGCGATATTCGTTATATTCGATATTCGATCATGGAATCGATATCAAATATTCGGAATGATTTTTTAGAAAGGATAAAAAAAGTTTTGTAAAAAAAAATTGAACTAAAAAAAAGACGATGTTGATTCTCTCCGCGTTAAAATCGTTGTATTTTGTTTTCTAGACCATGTGACGATTTTTTTTAGCATCAACGAGATTGATTTAGTTCTTTTTAGATACCATATTTGACTATAGAGTCAATATCGTATTTTAGGAACGTTTGTTTTATATGAAAATAGATTGTAGTGTCGATATTTGAAAAAACGTGACGATGACCCATAAAAAAGAACGGACCGATGACGCAAAAGGAAAAAAACGAGAGGAAGAGAAAGAGAAGGGAAGAACGGGTTTGATTTTACACCCTCAACCTACATGCTTTGTATACTTGGAACGGGGCTCGTCGGAATGTGGCTTAGACACGGGAGCGTCGAGGTAATGTTGGTGAGTTATGGTGGTTTTGTCGTGCCGGTTTTTCGGATCTAGGCGGCGTGATCTCGGGTTGTAATATCGGTTATTCGATGCTATGTGTGTATTATTGCTATATGAGATGTAGATGTGTATGAATCTCGAGGTTAGTGAATGTATCTTGTGTTTGTACGAGGGAGTCTATTTATAGGAGAAGTCCCAGACTGAAGCTAGGGAAGGTAACTTGACTTAGGTGATAAGAAATACCGCTTTGGATAGGAAAAGTAAGAAGTCGAGAGGAATGAGAATTCCGTTTCTTGATGGGGAAGGTACCGAACTTGGCTGGAAAAGGGCTGCTCGGCTGAGTATTCTTGGTACTCGATCGAGTGCTCGGGTAGAATTCCTCCTGGAGATCGAATTCTATCTTTAACGGAATTGTTTAATATTTTTTGTAGCTGATTTTTTTGTAGTGTTTGAGTCCAAACCAGATTCGTGGGGTGACACGACAGGCCTCTATGTCTTGGAAAATATCTTTGACTGGGTTTTGACTCGGTCGCTAAAAGACGGTTTTGCCCTCGGTGTCGGATTCGACCCAAATTAGTCTTATTTGACTCGAAATGACCCACTGGGCCTGAATTTGAGGTTGGTTTTGTGAAATTTGTACTCCGTAAAAAGCCCAAGCCAAATGCCAATGATTTCGAGCCCATATTCGAGTACGTTAAAGCATGTTTGCGTCCGATCATCATCGGGTGTTCTTTGGAAACTGCCATAGACACCTAACGGCCAAATGTGGGTGTCTACAGTATTGATTACCGTAGATTGAATGCGGTAACTAGGAATGACCACTTCCCCCTCCCCTTTATTGACCAAATGCTAGAAAGACTAGCGGGGAAAGCCTACTATTGTTTCTTGGATGGGTATTCAGGCTATTTCCAAATAGCCATTGCCCCCGAGGATCAAGAGAAAACCACATTCACTTGTCCTTTTGGCACGTTTGCGTATAGACGCATGCCTTTTGGTTTTTGTAATGCACCCGCGACATTTCAACGATGAATGATAAGTATATTCTCGGAGTATGTTGAACGTTTCATTGAAGTGTTCATGGATGACTTTACACTGCATGGTGACTCTTTTGATTTTTGTTTACATCATCTATCTCTTGTGCTTAAACATTGCATTGAAACTAACCTTGTCTTGAATTCAGAGAAGTGTCACTTTATGGTGGAGCAAGGTATAGTTCTCGGACATGTGGTCTCATCAATGGGTATAGAGGTAGACAAAGCAAAAATTGATACCATTTCTTCTCTACCTTACCCTACTAATGTTCGGGAAGTGCGGTCTTTTCTTGGTCATGCAGGTTTTTATAGAAGATTTATTAAAGACTTTTCCAAGATAGCCACACCGCTGTGCAAATTGCTACAAAAGGAGATAGATTTATATTTGATGAAGCTTGCAAGGAAGCTTTTGATGAGTTGAAACGTAGGTTTACGTCGGCTCCAATTATTCAAGCTCCGAATTGGTCTCTCCCCTTCAAGATCATGTGCGATGCGAGCGATTATGCATTAGGAGCGGTGTTGGGTCAAAGAGTTGGAAAGATAGCTCATGTCATTCATTATGCCTCCATGACCCTTAATGAAGCTCAAAGGAACTACGCCACCACAGAAAAGGAGCTCCTAGCGGTCGTGTATGCGTTGGAGAAATTTTGATCCTACTTGTTAGGAACGAAGGTGATTGTGTTTTCTGACCATGCGGCACTGCGCTATTTGATGTCTAAGAAAGAAGCTAAGCCGAGATTGATTCGGTGGATCCTTTTACTTAGCGAGTTCGATCTTGAGGTGAAAGACAAAAAGGGAGCCGAGAATGTGGTTGCCGATCATTTGAGTCGGTTGATTGATGTTGATTCCGGGTCGCATGAGAAAGAGTCGGTAAAGGGTGTGTTTCCCGATGAAAGTTTATTTGCGCTTAACTTGGTTCAACCTTGGTATGCGAATTTGGTAAACTTTCTTTGCTCATCTAAATTTCATTCGGTTTTCTCAAAATCTCAAAAAGACAAGCTTCGTAGTGATGCGAAGTATTATGTGTGGGATGAGCCATATCTATGGAAACATTGCTCTGATGATGTTATTATAAGATGTGTTCCGGAGAATGAGATGACCTCAATTCTCACGTTTTGTCACTCTCAAGCATGTGGAGGTCACTTTGGTGCACGGAGAACGGCAAGGAAGGTGTTAGATTGTGGTTTCTATTGGACCACATTGTTTTGAGATGCCCAAGTCTTTTGTCAAGCTTGCGATAATTGTCAAAGGGTGGGGAATATTTCCCGAAAAAAAGAGATGCCTCAAAGTTATATGCTTAATTGTGAGATATTTGATGTATGGAGGATCAATTTCATTGGACCGTTTCCAAAATTGAACGGTAATCTCTACATTTTACTTGCGGTCGATTATGTGTCCAAGTGGGTGGAAGCGAACCCCACTAAGACCGATGATTCTAAGGTGGTGGCGGATTTTATCAAGGCTAACATATTTGTTCGATTTGGAATTCCCAAGGCCTTGATTTGTAATCGTGGTACTCATTTCGTGAATAAAACGATAAGTGGTTTGCTCAAAAAGTATTTTGCCACTCATAAAGTATCCACGGCCTACCATCCGCAGACAAATGGACAAGCTGAAGTGTCCAATCGAGAAGTTAAACCCATCCTAGAAAAGACGGTCAATCCAAATCGGAAGGATTGGAGTGGACGGTTAGACGATGCATTGTGGGCCTATCGAACGACCTACAAAACCCCAATCGGCATGTCTCCATATATATCGATTGGTGCTCGGGAAGGCTTGTCATCTTCCCGTGGAGCTAGAGCATAAGGCATATTGGGCGATAAAAAGCTTCAATATGAATTTAGATGAATTGGGAATGCATCATAAGCTACAATTACAAGAGTTGGAGGAGCTACGTCTTGAGTCGTATGAGAACGCGGCAACTTATAAGGAGAAAACGAAGGCTTGGCATGATAAGATGGTCGTGAGACGAGACTTTCAAGTTGGGCAAAATGTCCTCCTATTTCAATCCCGTCTTCGTCTTTTTCTCGGTAAGTTAAAATCCCGATGGCTTGGTCCATTCATTATAACTCATGTTTACCCTTATGGTGTAGTTGAAGTACGAAATCCCGAGACAAACAAGATTTTAAAGGTCAACGGACAACGTCTTAAGCCGTATTATGAAGGATTTGAAGCTAACGTAGTGGGGTCGATGGCCCTCTACGACCCTATCCACGAAAATTAAACAAAAGCACTTCCGGGAGGCAACCAGTTTTGTAGTTTTTTATTATAAATTTTATTTTACGGGTCATAGGTCGTAGTATTAATTTCGTTGTTTTTCTTAAACTTAGTTTTTATTACTAACTTTTGTTGTTTTAATAGGAGAAGACCATCGATTTTCCAGGAGACTGGGCGATTAGCATGGAGATCCCTCGAAATCTGAGCAAAATTGAAGAAAAAAAGAACGGATTTACAGGCATCCGTGCGAGTCGCGCAGACCCTATGCGACTCGCGTGCCTCTTTTCCCTACAGGTCAGTTTAAAAAAAATCAAAAAATTGAAAACACCTTACCCGACTCCCTCTCTTCAATTCCCTCTTTCCCTTTCATATCCTCACCCTCAATCAATCAATTTCCCAAATTAATTCTTCCCCAAATTCTAAAACCCTAATCTCTCCTTCTCCTAATCAAATAAATCAAATTCCAAGTCCTAACTTCATACTCTTTCACTTTTCCCCAAAAATTCCTAACCCTAATCTCAAATCCCAGTTCGTGCGTCGGTCGTCTGTCCGCGTCAGTCGTCAGTGTGCGTCAGTCGTGGTCGTCGTCATTTGTCGTCGATGTTCGTGGTCCGGTGAGTGGTCAGGCGAGTTGCGTGGGTATTAGGCGACTCGCGCGCGGGTCTGTCACCTGGTTCGTCAGTCGATCGCTGGTGATAGAGCTCCGGTAATAGGCAAGTCGTGGGTTGTGTTCTGTCTTCATATCTGTTCCGTCGGGTTTCGTCCGGTGCTATCTTCTGTCCAATTTCGTAAGTTTCCGGTCATTTTCTTCTTTCACTATTTTCCATTGTTCCATTGACTGCCGTGAGCTTGTGTAGAGTTTGTTTAGGGTTTGCTTACCTGTGTGCTGTGATTCCAGTAGTCAGCGGAGAATCATTAGTTAGTATTCAGTCATAAACAGTCCTACTCTAGTAATTGAAGTAGAGTGGTGTATTCAGGGGTGGTGAGTCTAGTAGTCGATTTCAAGTCGTTAGTGTGTCTTGAGTAAGTTTCGGTTTTCATAGTTACTTGAGTCATGGCCCCAAAGAAACAAAAGACGACCGCGGTTGATTATATGGGGTGTAAGAATAAGAGTGCGAAACAGAAATCAGTGTGGCGCCAACTTTTTGATCGGGTTATTATGTCGATTAAGTTTGTTGATAATTTGGCATTGGAGATGCTCGGGATTAGTAATGAGGTGTTGACGCTATTGACTCGTATTCGGTTGGCGAACTTTTACGATATGCACGCGAACACGTATAAGCGCTACACACTTGAATTCTTGTCCACCTTAGAAGTCCATCGTGATGACGACCCCCCTCACATTACTTTTCATCTCGGAGACTCAGAACGAGATGTAGACTTCACAGAATTGAGGGAGGCGTTGTGTATAGCACCGAGAGGGGGGCGGAGTTTCTGACTCCTACTACGCGTATGATGGATGAATTTTGGAAGAAAATAGCTGGGAGTGCTTATGAGGGGTCTAAGAATGCTGATATTATTCATCCTGCCCTTCGTTATGTTCATCGACTTTTGAACTCCACATTTCTTTGCAAAGGTGAACCGACACATCAACCTAAGGCGGATTTGATGTATTTGTGGGCCATGATGTCCGAATGTTTGGGAACCCCGGATTGGATCGATATATTCTTGAATTGTTGTGAGAAGCACCAAAAGGCGGTCTCGGGGAATATTCCGATGGGTGGTATGGTTACTCTTCTAGCTCAGTATCTTGGCCTACCCAAGATGACGGATTCTCCTGTCGTAGGTGATATTACTATTAGTATAAAGTTCATGGAGAGTTGTTCTATGATTTCGCGACCGATTGCTAAACACTACCTAATCTGGACGCTCGGTACGTCCCACCAGCATTTCATGATTTTGCCTCGTCCGGATGGGAAACAGTTACCGTTGGGGCCTACTGCGGCTGCGTTTTACCTTCCTCATGATGAGGAATTTCCTAGACCAACTACCCAGCCTAGTGCCCCGGTTGTGAAGGAGCCCGAGGGCACGTGTGATTTTGATCGTTGGAGCGATTGGCGCGAAGCAATAGAAGATCGAGTGGAAGAATCTGTTGACAACAGTAGGTTGGCCGCTGAATTCGGTCGGTGTATGAATCGGTTACAATTGAAGTTGCATCCTAATGACTACTCGGAACCATCTTTCGATTTTTACGGAGAGCTTGCAGCCTGTGAGCAAGCGAGATCATCTAGGAGGGCGGCACGTGAGGCTAAGTCACGTGACGCCGGCTCCTCTTCTCACTCTTGAGCCCCGAGGTATTTCTCTTCCCATTTCTGTTATTGTCCTTAGTTCACACATTCGAGGACGATGTGTTATTCAAGCGTGGGGAGGGAAATTATCTCGTTGTATATAGTAGTTATTTCGTATTACTTCTTTTATTTCAATTTCAAAAAAAAAACGAAAGAAAAAAAAGGAAAAATTGAAAAAAAAAAACAAAAAGAAATAAATAAACCCGACTAGGTTAAAACCCGGAAAAGGCGCCTAGGCAAGAATGGGGAATGTGGCCGAGGACGGAGTGAAAACCCAAAAGGGTACTCCGGGTAAAATGAAAAATCGAGTTGCATGCCACGAGAGTAGTGTGAGGGAAAAAATGAAAGCTAGAGTGAAAATCCGCAAGGGCGGACGCTCTAGGCAAAATGAGGAAATTAGGAAAAAATCACTACTACTTTCTCCATTTTTGGTGTTGGCGTCATAAGAAGGGCGACATAGAAGGTCGGAAGGGTAGGATTAGTTGGCTAAGGTGAGAAGAATCGCGGTGCGGTGTAGTCGTAGCACTAAATTCTATGCGATTGGTGATATTTGTTTGGTATATTGAACTATTAGAGGCGTTTAGTATTTATCACATGTGTGGGTTGTGGAATATTGTGGTATTGACTTGTACCACCGGTGACATTTGTAGCACATGTGATCCATTCTAGGATTGGAGAAATAAGGGGCGTTAGATGTAAGTTTTAGCTTATATTTATTTGCTAATGTTCCTGTTTTGATGAATTGGATCGATGATAATAGTTTGATATTGGGTGTGTTGATTCAATTGAGCCTTTGAGTTGAGTTTCATGAGAATGTTGGATTAGAAGGTGCATTATCTCATAACGAGGGAGATTGGTGGAAGACGAGCGAGGGCCGGTGTGTGTAATGTTATTCTCACGCTTTTTGGATCAGTGACGGTTGTGTTTATGGTGTTCTTCGAGTTTTACTCGAGGACGAGTAAAGGTTCAAGCGTGGGGATATTTGATGGGCCGTATTTAGTCGTATTTATTACGACAGTTTTGGTGTATTTTGTGAGCTAAATCGGTTGTCTTGTATTGCATTTGTGTCAGTTTGGTATGAATGTAATATAGGCTATTTTGAGGATGCTAATCATTGGATCGTCGATTTGGGCTAAGAGAATGAAACATGAAGAAGAAGAAGAAGAAAGCCCACTTGAAGACCCGTAACGATAGAATCGAAGGATCACGAGAAGCAGCTACAGCCGGCCAGGCGAGTCGCATAGAGATCACACGAGTCGCGCGCTCCCGCGAGTGGCGCCACACACATGCGAGTCACCCGGTTGCCTGAAACTTCCCACGCGTTCCGTCTTATTTTGTGTTACTTGGCTACATTTTTAAGACTTGATTTCAATTAGGAAACTTTATTATTACTAGGATATTTTTATTATTATTTTATTATTATTAGTAAACTATTATTAGGTTAAGCTTAGTTGGAGATTATTATTATTCACATCATTCATCATCTAGAGTTTAACGTAAGATTGGAAGAAAAGGGAGACCTTTGAAGAACCCTAATTTTTCATCGCAAGTATGTGTAACTAATCTTCTCTACTTAGATTCAAGCCTTTGAAACGCTCAAGAAACGTTTGTGAGTTTGAATGTTTTAATTTTTAACCTTGATTATTATGAATTGCTTCGTTATTAATTTCATGAATGTTGTTATTAATTGCTAGGTGTACAACTAGTACTTGATTTCATCGTTCTATTGTTAGTATCGTTAATTGAGTAGGATTTATTGATTAACTTTACATTAGTAACAACTAGGAATTAATATTGAACGGGATACGTTGATATTAGTACTTAGGAGCGATTCATATAAATATCTAAGGCGCGACTGGATTGTACGTGCTATTTATTCTCTATCGAATTCTCAGATCTATATTGCTTCCGTCTAATTGAACCTAGAACTGGATTGTTTAATTTGTTTTACGGTTAGGGTTAATTAAGAACGGGATTCGTTTTAGTTAACTATTCTTAAGAGAATTGGAATTTCATGTTCACGATAGAGTAATCGAAGTTATTTATTGAAACCGTCTTACGATGATCAATCGCTATTGAGTGTGGATTTGTGCTTGTGTCTAAGTTCTTTTTCATCACTTGATATCTCAATTTATTAGCTTTTTAATTTAGTTTTAATATAATTTCATTCATAAACCCCCTCTTTGGTTACTACGGTCTTTAATTACATTAGAGGTCGATTTTATCTACACTTTAGTTAGCATAATTAGATTAATCTGATTCCTTTGGGTTCGACCCTTATTTCTACTCTACTACGTTTTTAGTATTTAGATTTAAGTGCTTATAAATTGTAATTTGAGGCATATGAATTTAGCCTGTCAGTCCACATCTTTCAACTTTGCAATAATAGTATATATATTCCAGGCTGTCATATTTTTACATATTTAAAGAATGATTATAACTATTGATAATGGAATTGAGATATACTTCATATATGAAAGTATAAGCACATGATTTACGTTGTGTAATTCAATTAAATCTGCTATGCTTGATAGTTTTCTACCATCATATGTGGCAAACTGGGAACTCTGGTTTTTAGATGAGGGATCTTGGATTCCAGCCATTTTTATTTAGCCATGACTAACATCCGAGTTTATTAATTGTTATGGTGGATGAAATGGCCAAACATGTGGACTTGGAAGTAGAGTGACCTAACAAAGTGGAGCATGATAACAAAGATCCTAAAGTTGTGGAAGATCCTAAAGTGGTGTCAGATAAGTCCACTGAAACTGTTTCCCTTTTTTTTGTACATTTGTTATCTTATACTTATTTTCATTATTATTTCTTACACCCTTTTTCATGGCATCGATACTGAACTGCACATATTTCATCTGATTTTTTATTAGTTGCATCATTCTGTTTTTTTATAAAAAAAAAAAAGAAACCGAGAATAAATTATACTAATGTGGTGTAAATTAATAAATGTATGATCGTGAGAAACTTGAATTGGAATAACATCAATACTAAACACAGATGTTGTCATTGATGTAATTGATCAGACACGTCAGTCCACTACAATATAACTGTTTGTTTGAATCATGAATTAATTACCTTATTAGGCAACATGTGTCTTTACTTACTCATGCTTCATCTGATTTAATTATATATTGCTAAAATATAACACACAAAATAATTCATATGTTTTGATGTGAAGTAGTTAAATATGTTTTGCATACATTTAATTTTCAGTTATATTTGTATTTTCCATTGGTCCTTTAATTTCTCTATATGGCTACAAACACAAATGAGTATAATAATGCTGACTACCTTTGTACAGCTTTTAATCTCTGATAGCTTTAATGTCTTTGCACCAGTTAGAAAACTTGGTGGTGCGGTAGATATTGAAGGCGGTGCACTTAGTTTTCATCTGTCAGGTCCTTTAGGTGGGTGGTACCTAAATAGTATATTAGCAGACAGAATATTATTGTCAGGGCATTAGATTAGTACACTGATTTGGGTGGGTAAAAAATAGTTATAAACATAAATGAGTCACTGATTTAGTATGGCTTACATGGAGTTAAATGACTTGAGTTCTTCAATGTTAGGGTTGGCTTCTATCTTGGATGCGTCCCTAGTGACGACACTTATTTCATCTGATTCAAGAGAATTCAAAATACAATTACAAATATCATTAGATTATTAGATTTTCTGTAGAAGCAGGTTAATCATTTGAAAATGTACCTTTCCACTCATATCGTTTTACGTGTCTTAGCACCAGAACTGGCCTTGGTTTGTCGATGAAATCGTTGACAATAGTTATGATATCAGAAATAAATTCACCAAAAATGGAGCATGATAGTTGTTCCTTCCTGGATAGCAAATAGTATATATTGGAATGAGGGTAGGAAAAGGGCATTATTACCATGTAATTGGTGGTGACAGATGAACTTACTGTGCATTTTCAAGTGTAATTGTCGTCCAATGATATCCTTTTGCAGAAATGCGAATTGGGTGATAGTCGATAAACTTACCACCGATCACATCTGTGGTTGTAATATTTCTTATTCGGTCAAACTTATTAAAAAGCAAACTTGAAAAGCATAAACGAAATATGGAACAATAAATTGGTAGAGGGTGAACGCACCAAAGTAGAGATTTGGCTGAACATTTGAGTGAATTATATCTTCGAAGCTGCAGAAATTGTAAACACATTCATGTATGTTTGGGTCAGGATGCATACCCATCACCTTCGTACTGTATTCAATTTAAATCATACACTTGTGGGATGTTGCTTTCTCATTTGCTACGTTTGATGACGTTGAAAACTTCGAAATAGTATAAATTTTTCCTTCCTTGAAATCGGAATTGTACGACTTTAACAATTTTTTATTGATAGATGCTTGGATAGTTGCTCCCTGAAATTGAAACAAATTATTATTGGTTGACTCGCTCATCTATTGAAATTAATTATTAGTTGGACTAAAACGTAGTACTGAAATGATGAATACTCACTGATCTGTCGACCAAAATCATCTCAAACCATATATCAACCCTTTGGAAGAACTTTGCTGAGCATCAGTTTCGGGTTTCTTAGGCTTTCTCTCCCACTTTCGCATTACCCTAGCAATGAGTGACACGCAATCCATTTTTTCAGTAATTTTCGAGATCAACACAAGTTGATACTGAAACAACATAATTTTGTGATGCATGACAGACTGAAGCACAATAAGATGAAAGCATTGGAGTGAGAATTTGAAGAGAATTTAAAGAAGATGAAGAACATAACTTCCCACTACTTTAATGGGGAGGTAATAGGAAGTTGTAGCTTTGTATTGGAAAACTACTGCAGTTAGAGAGTAGAGGTTACACTGCAGTAGGCAATTGCGTTTTTTTTAATGATATAATTTGGATGTCACGTAAGCGCCATATCATGTACATGTAGGATTGCTGATGTGGGTGAATGTGGAAGCTTTAAATATTTCTACCTTAATATATAAAGGATAAATGATTGAATTAATTGTAGTTAATTGGTGGTGGTTAAGTTTTGGCAAGTTGAGTTAAGTGTGGTTAATTCGTAGTGGTTAAGTATGAGAATAAAATATTCTCCAAAAATTTGATAGCTTGACACGTAGGCAAAATTGATTGAGAGTGAATGTGGAGGCTTAAAAAAATCTTGCTTTAATAAAATAGGGATGAAACTTACTAGTTGGAAAGCCTGTCGAATTTTAGTGACAACATAATGACACCAAGTTAGAGAATTGCATAAGCTGGTTAAAGTACTGATTGACAGATAATTTCATCGTCTTATTATAATTTCTCGATGTGGATAATTATTCTAATCAAGTTTATAGCCTTAAAAGCTCTTTTAGCTTAGGAATCAAAAGAGTCCATATTGACATATAAAGTGAATGATTGCTCTTAATTATATACTCGTAATAGAATTCAATCAACTTATAATTTTTCGATGTGGATAATTCTACTTAAATTTAATTATAGTCTTAAGAATGTTTTTTAGGACTCAAAAGATTTCTTTTTGATATCTATAGACGAACGATTACTTTTATTTATATAATAGAATTTCATCGTCATATTATAATTTCTCGATGTGGGATAATTTTACTTCAATTTATAGCTTTAAGTGTTGTTATAAGACTCAAAAGATTTTTCTGGTTAATATCTAAAACAAATGATTTCTCTTATTTATGATATAGTATAAATTTCATCACCTCATCATAATTTTTTGGTGTGTGATAATTCTACATAAATTAATAGTTTTAAGAACTATTTTTAACAGTCAAAAGATTTCTGAATGATATTTAAAGACGATGATTACTTTTATTTATATAATAGAATTTCATCACCTTAATGCAATTTTTTCGATATGGGATAATTTAATTCAATATATAGCCTTAAGAGCTATTATAAGAATCAAAAGATTATTTTTATCAATAATACTGTATTATTTATAATATAGAATTTCATCACATCATCATAATTTTCGATGTGAGACAATGTTAGGATAACTATAATAATAAAATAGTTTGTTTTTATATCTAACTTAAGAATGGACGATTACTCTTATTTATATAATAAAATTCGATCACCTTATTATAATTTTTCGATGTGGGATAGTCTTACCTAAGTTTATATATACGTGTTGTGCCAATTCAGATTGTTGCTGGCACAAGCAATAGAGATCATCATCTATACAGCCCAACCTATGGAGTTTTGTCTTTGTGTTCAGACCTTCATTCATAATAATCCAACAAATGTAGCTATGCTTTGGCACATTCCACTGGTTCCAAACAAATTCTGTCCAAAGAGGAGGGTGATCATCAGGTTTTAGCCACTTATATCCCTCCTTTATTGAGTATCCTGCCGGAGCATGATTCCAAATGTCATTTACGAAACCACGCTTAAGCATCTCTTTTATCCACTTTAACCATAGACTATCCCGCTGCGTGTAAATCCAATTTACTAATTGTAGACACCCACATTTTGACCGCCATGTGTCTATAGTAGTTTCCGCCAAACACCCGATGATGATCGGACGCAAACGTGCTTTAATGGACTCGGATATGGGCTCGAAATCATGGACATTTGGTTTAGGCTTATTACGGAGTACAAATCTTACAAAACCAACCTCAAATCCAGGCCCAGTGGGTCCTTTCGAGTCAAATAAGACTAATTTGGGTCGAATCCGGCACCAGGGGCAAAACCGTCTTTTAGCGACCGGGTCAAACCCGGTCAAAGATATTAAGGTACACGGACCAGCCGTGACACCTCATCAGTTCGGCTAGGCTCAGATACTACAAAATATCAGCCCCGAAAATAGTAAATAAATCCATTCAAGGATAGAATTCGATCTCAAGTAGGAATTCTATCCGAAAACCAAAACAACTTACCGACCGAGCTCAAACACTCGGCCAAAACAGCCCATTTCAGCCGAGACTTGGCTTTCTCACCAAGAAACGGGACTCTCGTTCCCTTCAAACTCCTACGTTTCCTATCCAAACCGGTGTTTCTTGTCACCTAAGCAAGAGTACTTCTCCTAGCTCCTATCAAGGACTTCACCTATAAATAGGACCCTCCGGTCACACAAATAAATCATCTACATCTATCATCTATCAATTATCAATCAACTATTCTCGTCAAATTCATCGATTATTCCCATACATTACTCATCTACGACATACATCCAAAAATAGCATCAAAATACCGACAAAACAACCCGACGAATCCGTCCCCGAGAAACCGGCCGAACCCGCTAGCCTACACGACCCCAAACACACCATCCTAAACTCACACACATCATCTCGACGCTCCGGTGCCTAAGCCACTTTCCGACGAGCCTTATTCCGAGAAAACAAAGCATGTAGGTTGAGGGTGTAAATTCAAACCCGATTCTCCCTTTTTTCTCTCCCTTTTTTTTCGCCTTTTTTTCTTTTTTTTTTCCGCGTCGTGTCGGTCGGTCCATTTTTTTATATGGGTCGTTGTCGCACTTTTTTATTTGCTAATAACGATATTACAAAATATTTTCATAAAACAAACGTTCTTAAAGTACGATATTGATTTTTCTAATCAAATATCGTATCTAACAAGAACTACATTAAATCTCGTTGATGCAAAAAAAATCGTTAAATCTTTTTTTAAACAAAATACGACGATTTTTAAACGCGGAGAAAATTTAACATTTTTTTTCTTTTCATTCAAATTCTTTTTTCAAAACAAGTTTTTCAAAACTTTTTTATTCTAACTATTCGATATCGATTTCATAATCGAATATCGGATACGACGAATATCGAAAACATAAATCGAGTATAAATTAATCCACGCGATTTATCAATATTAACGATTTTCGAAAAAAAGCGAACCCGAGACAGCCACCCGCGCGAGTCGCGCTCCTCCCGGGCGAGTTGCGCGGGCTGCTGTAAACCGCGGCTTGTTTTCTCGCTTTTTCCAATTTTTTCCAGCATCGTTTTCTAACACAAAACAGCGGTTCTCGGTATATTTTTTCAGATTTTCGACGAATACCTTTTCGACCTCGGTCAACACGTCTTAGTCCATCACGTGTCATAAAATCCTTCTTCAAAATCATGCATATTATCGTATTTACATCTTTATTCGATTTATGAACCGTTACTAACTTGTTTGCTCATGTTTGTAGCGATTTATTTTCATCTTTTGTTTTATTAGACTAAAACGAACTTCACATGCTAAAATAACTTTGACGTTATTAGTTTAAGATGCATTAAACGACTTAGCAACCCATTTATTTATTTTTTCTCTCACATGCTTAGGGAAAATAATCTTTGCATATCATTCAACCGTCGAACTAACGCGTGTACACCAAAAACGAACGATATCTAGTAAATGCCGCTAAGTGCGTGCGGGGTTGGGTGTTCTTAGTAAACTTCCCAACACGTACCCTCACCCCTTACTCAGAACCATGGTTTCCGGATGTCCGAATCCATTGGCAACGAGAGTCATTCAATACACGGTATCCGATAATGTCGGTATCGGTATCGTAATGCAAAGGGACGAACCCAATCAGCTCTGACATCGAAAATGGGCCGTATTTTGTACACGGCCCACTACGACATAGAGTGGGTTCGAACGGGCCCGAACTCCCACAAAGTTCGGTGGCGACTCCTACTTCGATTTAAATTTCAATTTGACCATCTCATATGGAGATTCATTCGCCTTCCCAAACCCGCGCATGGCCGCGTCGGGGTGGACCTATGTCATGTCCATAATTTGGCGACTCCGCTGGGGATCAACTGATGAGTCACTTACCATCGGCATCCTCAGAGTGAGACTCGAAAAGAAATCGTTCGAATAGTAATGTACACGTTTTAGTTCAATGGTTCATGCATAACCCAATTCTTTCCCGGGCCGGTTACTTGTGACCGACGTCCCACTAACCACGGTGCATTCCTAAATGGGCGCACTGAAGACTTCGATGGCGGAACTCGCATGGGTTTTACGGCAGGTTCTAAGACCAACTCTGCTTAGGAAGACCGTCCTGATTCGCGAGAAAGCTATCGTCGTTGGTATAGACCTTATTCGACCGACCGAGACTTAGACTAAGAGCATACATGGTGTCATTATACTGTTTCCATGACTACGTGCTACTTAATTTTCTTTGGTCCTCTTTTTCAAAAACCGTCATTTTCAAAAATTTGCATCCTTTTCAAACCTATCCATTTTTCAGAACCCGGAAACCTACCGAATTTAGGACTTATGATTTTGACTCAAAATAGCCTATTTTCTAGCCGGTATGCTGCCCAAACTTTTTCAAAATTTCGAAATCTCGGCCCGATAACTTTTTTTCGATTTTCAAAAAAATGGGCCATCCTATCCGACTTTGTTCGGTTTTCAAATCCAAATCCTCTTTTCAAAACTTTCTTCTTCTTAGGACTTCCCGTATTTAGTAGTGTCGGGTGTTGTCATAAGAATCAAACTCCGTCGATCTTACATCACGAGTTTCTACCCCATCCCAGTCCGCCTTATTTGTCAAGGCACGGCCCACCTACGTAGGACAAACCCCTACAAAGGGAAGCCCATTTACACTTTAGGGTCCAAAATCTGGGGAATAGCTCACACGTAGGTCTTCCTTCGAACAGGACTCGGCCCACATGCCGAATTGTAAGGGAGGCCCACCTTTCACAAGTCACCCGTCTAGGTGTCTTTTCCGAGTCAACCTTTTACAAGGCATAGCCCTACAACAAAAGGTTTGTGATCCTTACGTCTAAGAGTCACTCGTCCAACACTCGAGTTTTAACAACCTTCGATCCCACTAGCGGGCTACCCTTCAACAGAGCGATCAATCACGGTTGCTGTAAGGGTCATGTCTTACACGTGTCTCACGTACCCCGCTTTTGAGTCACTTAGATGTCACACCATCTGAGTCTTATCAGAGTCTTTAGTCTCACTCGGGGGCTATCCCGCAACCGAGCAGTCAACCACGGTCATCCTAAAGGCACCCCACGTTCATCCTACACTAGCGTCCTTATGATGCCTTCTTCGAGTCGAACCTATGCTACGAACACTTGAGTCACCTAAAGTTAGGCCACCACGGTTGGGCCGAGCACGCGACACGATCAAACACGGTCGCCCCCATTTTCGGACTCACCCTTATGCAGCCCGAGTCTAATTCGCGGTCGTTACTTTGTCTAGGTCAACGTTCGAGTATCCCGATTCAAGAGTCTTAGTCATTCCGGTCCCCCCGGGCCGTGTTTAGTTCAAGTCCTTCTCTTGCACCTGCGCAAAACCGAGCTTAGGCGAGTCGTGGCACCTATCGAAGACCTTACCAACAAAGAACAACCAACCGAGCATCCGAGTCCGGATCTGATTCGAGTCTAAGTCTGAGTCTGAGTCTAGGATACCCTACATCCTCATTTCCAAATCAGAGTCAGAGTCTTTTGCATTCTGTCATCTTTTCAAATTCAATAAAATCAGCTTTTCTATTTCTCATATACAATTTCCTTATGTGTTTCCGAGAACATGATAGACATCATCATACCCTGTGAGCACATGCACGTGACTATTATAGGAACACCTATAATGACTGCAGGAAATCGAGACCCGTGTTTTCCTTTACCTGTTCCATGTCAGACATAGAAAGCCACATAACTACCTTTAGCAGGAGCGGTATCGAATCCTATGACAAATCTAGGTAGTCTCCTAGTTTGGGTTCAAGACGGGAGGCAAGCTCATTTCCCACCATAAACACCCATCCAATAAGACTAACCAATCCCTACCTTAGGTGATAGTCTGACCGACAAAAAAAAGCTGGACAAAAAAAAATCAAAAGTCCAAGAGAAAAAAAAGCAAAAGGCCAAAAACAAAAAAGCAGGCCACCATAATAAAGAGGCATCCATGACCAAGGTCAAACGGTCAATCCAAGTGAAGAATCCCAAGACCAGGGCTAAGAGGTCAACCAACAAAATATTCAAAAAACCCGTGACCGTAGTGAAAACCGGTCAATTCAAAATTATCAATACCCATACCATCCAATAAGGGAGAATCTATCAAGCTGGTCAGCTAACACCACAACTAGCATTCCCACATTACAAACCCTCAAGACCTTCTCGAGACCTAGGCTAAGAGACAGCCCAGAATTTTGAGGATTCAAGCTCCACAGGATACCCTAACCATTAGAGCAAGACATGGAAATCAGATCCTGTATTATCAAACCTGCCCAATCGATGTCCGAGTCATTCTTACTCGACTTCCCCCTTTCCTACCACATTACAATACCTTACCCTCGAAGCCTTAGCTCCACAAAATCGAGCTCCAGATTTCGAATCATCAAAGCCGCTTACTTCCTAGCACCACATTCCGAAAAATTTCCAAACCAGTTACCAGCCCAAACACGGGAACTCAACCTGCGGTCGGCATAGAACATGCCCAAATAGTTCACATCACCTCTGGGGCTATCCCGGAGAATGCTCACCGTCACAGGATCAACATCCTAACTATTCTAGCCCTTTGATCAAGACATCATTGGGAATGCACCTGACCTACACCATCGTTATGGCTAGTTACACACAAAGCCCTAATAAACTGGGCACCACAATATATCTTTCGATCCACTGAACTACGGCTTGGTTTGATTTCACTACACGTGAATACGTAGGCAGCCTTTCAACGGAGGCACAACTACCCATAAATTCAAAAAGCATCATCATTCCGGTCACGACACTGTCATGTTCTCAACAGTTAGCTTTGTCATTCTGGGGGGCTTCTCTTAGGCAGAAGTTTTCCTTCCACTCACAAAAATCCAAATACTTTTCAAACACTAGCTTCCTTTCTATAGAGTGTCCTAGTACTCGGCTCAGTTGAAGACGAGAATTTGTCAGGGACTCGAAGCAATACCTACTTCGGGAACATACCCCGAAACCAAAAAAAATCAAAAGAACACCAGTCTACGACATTGCTACCACAAAGCCCTGTCGTAAGGAAACAGTCTCATTCTGAGGATTCGACCATGTTGCCACTCGCCTAGGCTATGGAATAACGCATCTTAAGAGTCTTGTCATCTTAGGTGGCCCACTCCCTACCGAGTCACGGTCTAACCCTTAGAGAGTCAAAGTCGTGTCTGTCAACTTGTCCTCACGCGTCCAGAGTCGAGTCTGTCGGTATATCTCTCTCTTCAAATTCTCATTTTAAAATTTGCAAAACTTAGCCATTTGAGAAAATCCCTTTCCTAGTCACCACGGAAATAAGAATTTTTATCGTACTTCATCTAGGCATAAAGGCCTAACCAGAGGATTTTAGGAGTCCGTGTCAGAATCTGATCAGGAATCAAGTCATCCCAAACATTCTTATTTCCAAAAAATTTCAATTTTTTTTCCAGCATTTTCTTTCCAAAAATCAATCAAAAATCATTTCTTCCCCAGCGTGAGTCGGCGTTTCGCCTAAATATTACATGCAAATTGTTATATATAAGCATACAGGTACACCCAAGATTCCCGAAGAATTCTCAAAAACTCCCCAGTGGAAGGCTGAGGCAACATGTTTTTTATCAAGATGGGATGTATCTGTAAGCAGATACACCCAGAGCTTCCAAGGCAAGCTCCCACGCAATTCCAAGATGGGATGTATCTGTAAGCAGATACACCCAGAGCTTCCAAGGCAAGCTCCCACGCAATTCCAAGATGGGATGTATTTGCAAGCAGATACACTCAGTGCTTCCAAGGCAAGCTCCCACGCAATTCCAAGATGGGATGTGTCCGTAAACAGACACACCCAAAGCTTCCAAGGCAAGCTCCCACGCAACTCCAAGATGGGATGTGTCTGTAAACAGACACACTCATAGCTTCCAAGGCAAGCTCCCACACAAATCCGAGACAAGATGCGTCTGTAAACAGACACACCCAAGTCTTTTCAGGCAAAGTCTCCGCTACATTATTGGCATCTATCCAGGTATGATTTCTATCTTATGGCTAACGAGCCCTTCACGCAAGTATAATGGACTATAAACGACCCAATCGGAAGTCTGCCAGGTCTTAATCCTCGATTGGCCTGGTAGCTACTCTAACTTTCGCCTTGTCCAAGCCTCAGTCAGAGTGGAGGCTCTGTAGACACCCACATTTTGACCGCCAGGTGTCTATAGTAGTTTCCGCCAAACACCCGATGATGATCAGACGCAAACGTGCTTTAATGGAGTCGGATATGGGCTCGAAACCAACCTCAAATCCAGGCCCAGTGGGTCGTTTCGAGTCAAATAAGACTAATTTGGGTCGAATCTGGAACCAGGGGCAAAACCGTATTTTAGCGACAGGGTCAAACCCGGTCAAAGATATTTTTCCCGAGGTACACGGACCTGCCGTGACACCTCATCAGTTCGGCTAGGCTCAGATACTACAAAATATCAGCCCCAAAAATAGTAAATAAATCCATTCAAGGATAGAATTCGATCTCAAGTAGGAATTCTATCCGAAAACCAAAACAACTTACCGACCGAGCTCAAATACTCGGCCAAAACAGCCCATTTCAGCCGAGACTTGGCTTTCTCACCAAGAAACGGGACTCTCGTTCCCTTCAAACTCCTACGTTTCCTATCCAAACCGGTGTTTCTTGTCACCTAAGCAAGAGTACTTCTCCTAGCTCCTATCAAGGACTTCACCTATAAATAGGACCCTCCGGTCACACAAATAAATCATCTACATCTATCATCTATCAATTATCAATCAACTATTCTCGTCAAATTCATCGATTATTCCCATACATTACTCATCTACGACATATATCCAAAAATAGCATCAAAATACCGGCAAAACAACCCGACGAATCCGTCCCCGAGAAACCGGCCGAACCCGCTAGCCTACACGACCCCAAACACACCATCCTAAACTCACCCACATCATCTCGACGCTCCCGTGCCTAAGCCACTTTCCGACGAGCCTTATTCCGAAAAAACAAAGCATGTAGGTTGAGGGTGTAAATTCAAACCCGCAATACGTTCTTAAAATACGATATTGATTTTTCTAATCAAATATCGTATCTAACAAGAATTACATTAAATCTCGTTGATGCAAAAAAAATCGTTAAATCTTTTTTTAAACAAAATACGACGATTTTTAAACGCGGAGAGAATTAACATTTTTTTTCTTTTCGTTCAAATTCTTTTTTTTCAAAACAAGTTTTTCAAAACTTTTTTTTATTCTAACTATGCGATATCGATTTCATAATCAAATATCGGATACGAGGAATATCGAAAACATAAATCGAGTATAAATTAATCCACGCGATTTATCAAAATTAACGATTTTCGAAAAAAAGCGAACCCGAGACAGCCACCCTCGCGAGTCGCGCCCCTCCCGAGCGAGTCGCGCGGGCTGCTGTAAACCGCGACCCGTTTTCTCGTTTTTTCCGATTTTTCCAGCATCGTTTTCTAACACAAAACAGCGGTTCTCGGTATATTTTTTTCATATTTTCGACGAATACCTTTTCGACCTCGGTCAACACGTGTTAATCCATCACGTGTCATAAAATCCTTCTTCAAAATCATGCATATTATCGTATTTACATCTTTATTCGATTTATGAACCGTTACTAACTTGTTTGCTCATGTTTGTGGCGATTTATTTTCATCTTTTGTTTTATTAGACTAAAACGAACTTCACATGCTAAAATAACTTTGACGTTATTAGTTTAAGATGCATTAAACGACTTAGCAACCCATTTATTTTTTTTCTCTCACATGCTTAGGGAAAATAATCTTTGCATATCATTCAACCGTCGAACTAACGCGTGTACACCAAAAACGAACAATATCTAGTAAATGCCGCTAAGTGCGGGCGGGGTTGGGTGTTCTTAGTAAACTTCCCAACACGTACCCTCACCCCTTACTCAGAACCATGGTTTCCGGATGTCCGAATCCATTGGCAACGAGAGTCATTCAATACACGGTATCCGATAATGTCGGTATCGGTATCGTAATGCAAAGGGACGAACCCAATCAGCTCTGACATTGGAAATGGGCCGTATTTTGTACACGGCCCACTACGACATAGAGTGGGTTCGAACAGGCCCGAACTCCCACAAAGTTCGGTGGCGACTCCTACTTCGATTTAAATTTCAATTTGACCATCTTATATGGAGATTCATTCGCCTCCTCAAACCCGCACGTGGCCGCGTCGGGGTGGACCTATGTCATGTCCACACTAATTTACCCACAACCGCCACATTCCAAGTCGAAGCCTTCTTAATACCTAAGCCACCAGCCTCCTTACTCATGGTAACCCTGTCCCAAGCAATGAGAGGGACCTTCCTGTAATCAGCATACTCATCCCAAAGGTAATTCTTACATATAGCCTCTATTCTCTTTATAGTATGCTTAGGGATTATGAACATCGTCGCACAGTAATTGTGTAACTAATTGAGTACAGAGGTAATGAGGGTAACCCTTCCAGCATAAGAGAGTTTTTTTGCTCCCAAACTCCTAATTCTTTTTAGGATCTTCTCCGAGAGAATCAGACATTGCTGCCTGTTTATCTTTCCCGCTTGTATGAGTACACCCAAATATTTGAAAGGCATATTCCTTTCCTTGATACTGTCACATTATATATGTCCGTTTTCAGGCTATCAGTAACCCCATTGTAGTAGCCCTCCGACTTAGTTTTTTTCGTACATAACCCAGAGGACCTGGAGAAAGTAGAATATGTTTTAAATAGCATAATAGAAGGAGCTTCCCCTTCACTAAAGAGGAGGAGGTCATCCGCAAACATTAAGTGGGTTAGTTTAAGCTGCTTGCACTTGGGATGATATGAGAATGGACATCTATTAGTAGCGTAGGATATTGTTCTACTCAGATAATCCATACATATTGTAAAGATCAAAGGTGAGATCGGGTCTCCTTGACGAAGTCCCCTCTTACCAGGAAAATATCCAAATGAGCACCCATTGAGAATCAGAGTATAATTAGGGGTAGAGATACATTGCATGATCTGTTCAATAAACTGGGTAGGGAAAGCTAAGGCAACTAGTATTCCCTCCACGAATTTCCACTCCACTGTATCATACGCCTTTTGAAGATCAAGTTTGAATAAGCACCTAGGAGATGCATGTTTCCTTGCGTACATATGAACCAAATCTTGACAAACCAATACATTCTCAAGGATAGATCTTCCCTGAACAAATGCACTCTGAATAATAAGAGTAATCATTGTTTTTGAATATCGACAAAAAAGACTTTTGAGTCTTAAAAAAACTATTAATAAGACTACAGACTTAAAATTGTCCCACATCAAAACAATTAAAATAAGATGATGATTCTATATTAAAAATAAGAGTAATCATGTGTTATTTTGGGTCTTAAATGAAGTTATTAAGACAGTAAATTATCCCACATCCAAAAAATTATGATAATGGAATTCTATATTATAAAGAAAATATGTTAATAAGACTTTTTGAGTCTTAGAAAATATCTTAATAAGACTACAACTTAAGTGACATAATCTCACATCGTAAAATTATAACAAGGTGATGAAATATATTATAAATAAGAAATAAGGGTAATTAATTCTACATTAAGACGATGAAATTCTATTATACAAATAAAAGTAATCATTCCTCCAAACTAGGACTAATCATTCGTTATTAGATATCTTCCAAAACTCAATTGAGTCTCAAAAAACCTCTTAAGACTATAAACTCTCGTAAAATTATTACAAGAGTTCTTAAGACTATATATAAACTTAAGTCAAAATTATTCTATATCGAAAAATTAGTCTTATTATAATTCATTTTTATAATTTTATTTAGAGTAAATTAAAAGATACTCCCTTTTAAAATACCAATATTAGAATTTACTCCCTTTTGAAATTTTTGTTCATAATAACTCCCAAAATCTATCAAAAGTTCAAAAATTGTTCCCATATTTATTTTTAGGACGAAAATGCCCTTGGCTAGAGGGTGAGGTGAAGTAATATGGCATAAAAAAGTTTGGGGTATTTTCGTCAAAAAATTATATTTTGGAGCAATTTTTGAACTTTTGATAGATTTTGGAAGTTATTTTTAACAAAAATTTCAAAAGGGAGTAAATTTTAATATTGGTATCTTAAAAGGGAGTAATTTTTAATTCACTCTTTTATTTACGATAACTTTTTGTTAAACGAAATTTAAAGATTTTTAGATGAAAATTATAAAACATCACATTAATATAATGTCTTGAAGTCGCTGCATACATACTGGGCAGATATTTTTATACTCCCTAAAGCGATCATCCTTAAAATAGAGGTTGTATGTAGGAACTTTCCGTGGGATGGAGGGGCTGAGTATGTAAGGTCTCCTCCAATCGCTTGGAGTAAAATACGCACGGGTCTCACTGAAGGAGAACTGGGGGTGAAAAATTATAGTCAGTGGAATAAAGCGGCGGTGGGAAAATTAGTTTGGTTGATTTATCTCACCCGAATAAGCTTTGGGTGCAATGGGTTCAACATACTTATTTAAAAGGCAAAGAATGGGTTGATTATCAACCACCTCGAGACACCAGCTGGGCGTGGAAGAAAATTTGTAAGATTAAGGACACGATGGAACTAGCATATGAGCAGGGAGAATGGGATGCTAATAGAGGCAAAGATTACAGTATTGCCAAGGGATATAATTGGTTGAATCCGCCTGGCTCTAAAGTAGACTGGTTTTGCCTGATATGGAACAAATGGACTATTCCCAAACATGCTTTCATAGCATGGATGTATCCACATGGGAGGCATGAACATAAGAGATAAGCTTCTGAGATGGGGATTGCTACTGATGATTGTTGTTGCATCCGCGGACAGGACACGGAGACGGTGCAACATCTATTTTTCGACTGTCAGTACAGTATTCAGGTGCTGCATCTGTTGCAGAATAGGATGCGTGTTACGATACCTGCTACTTATATTCAAGCTTGGAGGAAGAAAATGAGATATTCTAAACTTAAGCAAGAAGTGATCAACAGTATCCTAGATGCAGTTGTATATCGTATCTAGAACCAAAGAAACTGCTGTTGGCAAGAAGGTGTAGACACCCGCATCTTGCCTGCTAGTGTCTATAGCAGTTTCCGACAAAACACCTGATGATGATCGTACGTAAACATGACTTAATGCGCTCGAATACAGACTCGAAATTAATGGTATCCGATGTGGGCATTTAGCGAAGTACAAATCTCTCAAAACCGACCTCAAATCCAGGCCCAGTGGGTCATTTCCAATAAAATGAGACTATAGTTTGAGCCAAAACCGTCACCGGAAATAAAACCATCTTTTTACGACCACGTCAAAACCCGTTCAAAGCCGAAACCTGAGACGAAACAGACCTTGCATGCTTCTAGAAACTAAAGCAAAACAACAAGTAAACCAAGTCAAAAGTCAAAGCACAAAATTCTTAACCATCCTAAATGCACTCTACTCGCCTAGTCCACTCGATCGAGTGACATGGGTCCACTCGATCGAGTGACATGGGTCCACTCGATCGAGTAGACCCTCAAAAACCGTACAGAAATCTCTTTTTCGAGCCACTCGATCGAGTGACCCTAAACCGAGGCATCCTCTATATATACTTCCATCACATTTCACCACCTTCAATCCTCATCATTTGCACCTTTAGCAACCCTACACTCATATCCTCTCTTCTAAGAGCATCATACACGTACACATTCCGAGACCTAGCCTCCCAAATAACCGATAAAACCGTCTCCACCATATACACACACCATAACTCCTCCTACGTTCTCGACGCTCCCGCGCCCACGCCGCTACTTGACGAGCCCGTTTCTGAGACCATTTAAGCATGTAGGTTGAGGGTGTTACCAAACCCCATTTCTTCTTCTCTAATCTCTAACCTTTTCGATTTTTGTAAACTAACATTACTAACCATTAATCATTAACATTTAATCTATTTAATAGCAATAATACTGACTATTGGGCGTATTCCATTAATAATACAAATTACAGTTAATTCCAGAATAATACAGAGTATTGGAGTAGTCTAATGAGAATGGTACAGTGGACGGGTTACCTGAGTAACTGGTCCACCTCCCCTTAAGCGCATCATTTACTTCAGTTTTTACTTTTCATTACTTTGAAATCCAACAGTCACCATCACCATTTACTAGTCCCTCTCCCTTCCTCTTCATGCAACCATTACTGTCACCATCACCACACCTTCAACCTTCATTAAACATCTCCAACCCTAATCTTCTAAGCTCGTTTGCAATTTCGTAAGTAAATCCGTGCCCATTCTTCAGTTTTTTTTTTCGAATTCTGCGAGTTGAAGTTGGATTAATCGACACTGATCGATGCTGGGTTGAAGTTCGTTCGCTTTAGAGTATTTTGACGACAATGGCAGAGGTAAGTTACTCGATTATCTGAATTCAATTCATATTTCTAGGGTTTATGTTATTTTTGGGTTTTTGATCATTTTACCACCTAATTCAATCTAAATCAAGCAAATTGTTAGGTAAAATTAGTGTTTTTCATTCACTTATCTAACATATTGTGTAGATCAACCCCAAGAATTTGAAGACTTTGCATTTGATGGAAAGCCCATTATTAGATTTAATGGAAATGAAGACTTTTTTAATTTTTTTTGCAAAGTTGTCATTGAAGACCTGGAATTAAGTAGGAGAGAGATGGAGAAAGAGGATAAAGAAGGAGGAGGGTGGGTGTGGATTTAATGTAATGAAGTTGCCGGTTATTTTTCAGAAAGATTACCTGCTGTTGTAGGTAACAAATGAAATTGTATCATTCTTATTAGACTACTCCAATACTCTGTATTATTCTGGGATTAACTGTAATTTGTATTATTACTGGAATACGCCCAATAGTCAGTATTATTGTTATTAAATAACCTTGTTTTTATTTACTAACATTTATATTATTGTTACTAACTTTTATTTTTTCACAATCTAACATCGCTAACACCTAACATTTATTTATCATTCATTTATTTTCCGTCATAATAATAATACCGCATATAATTAATTAACAAAAAACTACTTTCAATTGATTTTTTGGATCAAATACCTCCAACGACGAATCCTGTCAAAAGTCGGTTATAATCCCTTGACAAGTCGTACTGGAGGTGACACCCTTTCGAGGCATGCCGCCCTAGACACTTAAGCGCGTAACGTGATCGCGGTGATTTGCCGTCAAACGTATCCGACGACATTTTTCAAAATGCTAATCAAAAGGAACGATGTTGACTCTGTAGTCAAATGTCGCGCCAAAAGAATCATCGACAATTGAAGTTAGCACGAAACCTGTTGACGTGGAATCGAACATCACGTGATCCGTAAGTATTAATAATGATGTCGTGACGCGGAGGGAATCGATATTCGTTCTAATTAGATTAATAGCGAATTCACAGAATTTACTCTAAATGTCCGATTCCGGTTCGATAACCGAGCTTTACACATTACGAGTATCGAAAACCGAGTGAGCTTAAATTATATAATATTTATGCTTCACTCGACTAGCTTTCGATTTGAATCAAGAAAATGCGAAATTACCTTCTTTTTCGAAAACGAGCAGTCGCTCGTACAGGGGGCACTCAATAGAGTGCCATGGCTCACTCGATCGAGTGACTCTCCAAAAATGAGCAGGAAGGCTACGTAAAGGGCACTTGATCGAGTCCCCTCTATAACTCGATCGAGTGACCCTCATAGGCTTAAAATGCGAGCCTTCAAGCGACGTAGAGTCCCGACAAATCTTTTTTTTTTTTTACGACTTTTAGTCGTCACGTGTTAATCCAATCACGTGTCTCCTTATCAAAATCATGAATCAAATCATATTCTAACTATCTAACCCATTCACACTATTGTTATGTTTACGTATTGTTTTTCCGGGTTGTATTTATTTTCGTTTTTATTTACTTTCGATGTTTGCCATTTATCGTTTTATGAACATCGCATGCTAAATTCAATTCCGATATAATTATTAGATGCATTAAAATGACGTAGTTCGAACATATAATTCACATGTTTAGCTAAAATGTTGTTTGCATAACATTTAGTCGTCTTACTAACGCGCGTACACGAAATCCGAATGGTATCTTAGTAGAGGCCGCTAAGAGCGGGCGGGGTTGGGTGTCTTTAGTGTGCTTCCCAACGCGTACCCTCACCCCTTACTCAGAACCATGGTTTCCGGACGTCCGAAACTGTTGGCATACGAGATTCATTCGATGCACGATACCCGATAACTCGGGATCGGTATCGTAATGGAAAGAGACGAACCTATAAGCTCTAGCACTAAAAGCGGGCCGTGCTTTGTGCACGATACGCCTAAGTGTAGAGTGGGTTCGAACGAGTCCGAACTCCCACAAAGTTCGGTGGCGACTCCTATTTCGATTTAAATTTCGACTCGAGATCAATCTTACCACGAGATTCATTCGCCTACCCAAACCCGCGCGTGGCCGCGTTGGGGTGGACCTATGTCATGTCCATAATTTGGCGACACCACTGGGGATACCTGATGTACTACTTGTCATCGGGATTCTCAGGGTGAGACTCGAAAATTGATCGTTCGATTATGATGTGAGTTGATATGAACTTTGAACAAGAATGTGAAGAATGATTAGTATACTGAAATGGAATGTAAACAAAGTAACCAAAACAGATTGAAAAGGTTAGTTTGAGGATGAATAAACCGTAACCAAGGATAGTATGCTAGGTGAAGTAGACCTATACTTCAACAAAGCGGGTGCTAAATCAAACAACGCGATTGAAGTAGCGAGTTTAGAGCTTGTAACGCGACTAACTCTAGACTTTGTCTTGTAAGCAACAAGGACGTAAAAGAAAGCTTAGCTTTACTCAGGTTTTTGATTTCAATATTGGATGTCTTATTCATTCAACTAGATGGCTATATATAGCCTACAAAGGACCCTTAAACCGGCTGGTTAGGGTGACAATAACGAAGCTACATGGTGACAAAAACAAAGCTACATCTATGTGAACTAGGAGCTAATAACAAAGCTATGTAAACTAGGAGCTAATAACAAAGCTATGTAAACTAGGAGCTAATAACAAAGCTATGTAAACTAGGAGCTATTAACAAAGCTATGTAAACTAGGAGCTAATAACAAAGCTTAATAAGGAGCCATTTGGACGTGCACAACCAGCTTCAAACGTCCTCTTTAACCCCGGTGCTTTCCCATGCACAACTGACTTGTTCGGACCATAACTTTGTCAATACTTGTTCAATGAGCCTTCATGAATAGTCATTGGAAAGATAAGCTCGAAATCTATCTCCTCCATTTTGAATGATTACGAAATTCCAAGTATAACTCGAGATATGGACTGATCAAAACAATGCTGCAAAAAAAATGAACTCGCATCAGAAATTCCCATGCACAACTGTCTTGTTCGGACCATAACTTTGTCAATACTTGTTCAATGAGCCTTCACGAATAGTCATTGGAAAGATAAGCTCGAAATCTATCTCCTCCATTTTGAATGACTACAAATTTCCAAGTATAACTCGAGATATGGACCGATCAAAACAACACTGCAAACTGAACTCGCATCATACTCTCCTTCTTTGAAAAAGAATTGTCCTCAATTCTTGTAACAAGTATCCCACCTGGATCAAATACAAAATTTGTTAGGATCAACACACCCTTACTCCAAATAGACACAAGTGTGGGTAAAGTTGGTATTATGGCTCGACCACAAGCTCGACTCCTTTTAAAAAACGCGCAATTTTGTACGCTTGTGAAATCCATTTTGCTTGTTTTGAACATGGACGGATCACGTATCTTATATTGCTTCTCAAAATATTCCATGAGCTCAATCCCTCTATTTTCGATGTTTGTTTTGGCCAAGATCAGAATTTTTTTCTTCATGCGCAACCCATTTGGCTCACAATGATCTTCATATTCATCGAAAATAGGAGGTAACGACGGATCAAAAACCAAACTTTCCTCGCTTGTATTTCCCAACGAGAAAATTACAGCCATCTTTTTTTTTTTTGAATAGTACTTCGTGAACAGTACTAATTCGTGAACAGTATTTTTTTTTTTGAAAATAAATCGAACTTCAACAAGAACCACGAAACAATAAAACCGATTAACCCTCGAACTACCCGTACGAGTTTAACCTTTGAATTCCAATCGCAATCAGAAATTCAACTAATAACTTGGCTTCGACACTCCTTGGACCGTCTTGATTTTAAGAAAAATCAAGAGTTGTAGCTCTGATACCACTAATGATGTGAGTTAATATGAACTTTGCAACAAGAATATGAAGTAGGATTAGTATTCTGAAATGGAACGTAAACAAGTGACCAAAACAGAATGAAAGGTGAGTTTTAAGGATGAATAAACCGTAACCAAGGATAGTATGCTAGGTGAAGTAGACCTATACTTCAACAAAGCGGGTGCTAAATCAAACAACGCGATTGAAGTAGCGAGTTTAGAGCTTGTAACGCGACTAACTCTAGACTTTGTCTTGTAAGCAACAAGGACGTAAAAGAAAGCTTAGCTTTACTCAGGTTTTTGATTTCAATATTGGATGTCTTATTCATTCAACTAGATGGCTATATATAGCCTACAAAGGACCCTTAAACCGGCTGGTTAGGGTGACAATAACGAAGCTACATGGTGACAAAAACAAAGCTACATCTATGTGAACTAGGAGCTAATAACAAAGCTATGTAAACTAGGAGCTAATAACAAAGCTATGTAAACTAGGAGCTAATTACAAAGCTATGTAAACTAGGAGCTATTAACAAAGCTATGTAAACTAGGAGCTAATAACAAAGCTTAATAAGGAGCCATTTGGACGTGCACAACCAGCTTCAAACGTCCTCTTTAACCCCGGTGCTTTCCCATGCACAACTGACTTGTTCGGACCATAACTTTGTCAATACTTGTTCAATGAGCCTTCATGAATAGTCATTGGAAAGATAAGATTGAAATCTGTCTCCTCCATTTTGAATGATTACGAAATTCCAAGTATAACTCGAGATATGGACTGATCAAAACAATGCTGCAAAAAAATGAACTCGCATCAGAAATTCCCATGCACAACTGTCTTGTTCGGACCATAACTTTGTCAATACTTGTTCAATGAGCCTTCACGAATAGTCATTGGAAAGATAAGCTCGAAATCTATCTCCTTCATTTTGAATGACTACAAATTTCCAAGTATAACTTGAGATATGGACCGATCAAAACAACACTGCAAACTGAACTCGCATCAGATTAATAATGTATGCGTTTTAGTTCGATGTATGGTTCCCCATTTTTTCCCGGGCCGGTTACTTGTGACCAACGTCCCACTATACCACGGTGCATTCCTAAATGGGTGCGCGAAAGACATCTATGCTCGAAATCGTACGGGTTTCGTGGCATTTTCTAATACCAACTCGGCTTAGGAAGTCCGCCCTGATTTACGAGAGAGCCATCAGTGTTGGTATAGACCCGATTTTGGCCGACCGAGACTTAGCATAAAGCATACATGGTGTCATTATATTGCTTTCGTGACTACGTGCTACCTGGTTTCCGTGTCATTTTTCAAAAAGCTGTAGACACCCAAATTTGGACCTGGTGGCTGCAGGAGTGCCCAAAAAACACCCGATGACGATCGGACTGCAACGCGACACGAGTTTGCGATGTTTTAGATAGTTTTTCTATAGAACAGATCAAATAATTACTCGGAAAGATTAAACTAACATATTGGCAGCCTTAGTCGTGTCGTTACGGTTGCATAGACACTAATTAGAGTCAATTCTGACACCGGGACCCGGAGTCGGTCCCGAAACTCGAACCGAATCAGCACCGCGCCAAGCGAACCTCGGGATGCGTACCCGAGGCCCACTAAACTCACGGTGCTAGGTAAAACCCGGGGAAACCTTAGTCCCCAAGCTTCGTATCATACACCCACTCGGTTTTGGAAAGTATCAAAATCGTATCTTCAAAACACCGAGCGCCTCGCCCTGCGCGCCTGAGTCTTTACACGTCTTAACCCAGACTCAGGCGCCTATCAAGGTGACAAGGACCCAAAAGCACCTATAAATACCCCCCTTCACGCCCTCATTTCGACACACACACATTTCACACATTCACTTTTCTTCCCTCTTCACTCGTAAAGAGTTTCTCGCTAAGGGCTCGCACTCCACACCCGAGGCAAACGATCCACTCGATCGTAGTTCCGATAAAAGCGACATTGATGCTACTTCTCACCTTTGAGCACTCCACTCGATCCCGAGGTGCCTGTGTTCGACTAGCTATAGTCTAGTAACGAAACTCTGCCAGATTAGCCGCAGAACCAACCAGTAGTAGCGGAGCTCTGCCGGAATAGCCGCAGGAAGGGTCGACGGTCACGGAACTCTGCCGAAATCACCAGGCAAGCTAGAAGGATCCGCCTGTTGAAGTTGAGCCGTCACTAGGTTGTCATCTAAATAACACTTTACATTCTTATACCTTTATTATGCACTACGATAATGTCAAACGTGGACACTAGGTCCACTACACATACTAAAACACGTAACGTCCCTACTTCAACCGCAAGCACTAAAATTCATTAAATAGACCCGAGTAATTCCGAGATCCATTCTCAACTATCTATGCATCGTGTTTCGTTTAGTGTATACTGCGAGGGTGAAACTCCTCACAACGTGATTTACTTACATTCGCATTTACAGTTTTTCGTATGATTTATTGCTTTTATGACCTTATAATCGCATGCTAAATCACCTAACATGGAATTCAAAACGTAAATCAATTAAAATTGAACAAGACGATGGTCGAGTTTTGTATTAGTCCCGATGCTCGCCATGTATGGTTTGACGCATCCCTATTAATACCAACGCATCTTAAGCAGAATACCGGGTAAGGTATACCACGAGAACGACTAATATCCGTATTATCACGTTAAAACTGATTTGCTAATACCTATAATATTAGTACTCTCTACTCTCCTATGTGCATCTTTTTGTGGCCTGCCTGTCACGTAAAACGCATGCAAAGAATGTAAACACAACTACTTCAACGATAAAACTTGTCCTTAAACAACCGACATAGCAAAAGGTATAGGGTGAAAACAACGGATGTTACAGTATTTCCGCC
The DNA here is from genome assembly GCA_958450325.1 of Agrostemma githago. Classification (NCBI taxonomy): domain Eukaryota; kingdom Viridiplantae; phylum Streptophyta; class Magnoliopsida; order Caryophyllales; family Caryophyllaceae; genus Agrostemma; species Agrostemma githago. Next base: position 31,422,886 of record OY288255.1, on the reverse strand, counting down.
ACAACAAAAGAACAAAGTTATCAGCCCACCGATTGATTAGTAGAAGCCGCTATAGTGAGGGCGGGATTGGGTGTCGACGTCTATCGGACGTTGGCTTCCCAATACGTACCCTCACCCTTTACTCAGAATCGACGGTTTCTGGATGTCCGAAACCATTGGCAATGAGAGTCATTCCAGGCATGGAGTGCTTAAGGGTACAAGTCTTTATCTTTGGGTCCCGTGTCCCTCAACTTTGAGCCGGCTAAGGATCAAAGTTGACTTGAACGGTTTCCGAGTCCCCATAATTGACTCGGTGGAGAGTCCACAAATCAGCAACGAATTCAGTTCACTATACAGGTCGCCTTAGCAAATATATCGGCCTTTAAACATTTACAACCACGACTCGATCGATTCTAAACGGAAACACGGGTGCCCACACCTGTCTAGTACAAGCCCGGATCGTCATCCAAATCGAGGTCTGACACATCGCCCCGTATGCGACATCGGATTTGCCCCCGACCGGGAGGGGGCCGCGTGGGTGGCCGCTGCCATACATTGAAAAACCGGGTCGGTCCCGCGCAGACGCGCGCGGGGTGCCGGGCGGTGCGGACGGACGTCCACAGTTTGGCGACTCCGCTGGGAAATTGGAAACAAGTTTCCAGCGGTGGTGTAACTTGAACGAGGTCGGTGAAGCTCATTTCCTAGTTCCTAGTTGTGGTCACTACAGGTTTTGGCCCTAAAAAGCCCACCCTAACCAATATCAGGAACAATCGACCACTTCGCAATAAGATCCTTATGGACACGCGGAGAGATCCTCGGTTGACGCTCCGGCCGCCTAACGCGTACTCGCGGATATACTAAACGAGTTGTTCTGAACGGACGGTATGACACTCATCTCCCCAAATAATTTGTCAATACCTAAGCAAAGGTTATTCGTGGGCGGTAGCCTACCCTAACCTACCCGTGTCCGCATCCTGCATGAGTGTATGCATTCCTAGTTATGTGTAGCGTGTTTGAACAACCCAAATAAAACACTAAAAATTTAGATTCAACCACGACAACATATTCAACCGCACCCAACTCCATTTTAGAAAAAATGAAGAAAAAAATGACATCTCCAAAACTGTTGTTTTAGTGCCGATGCTCCGGCCAATTCAAAATGATTTTCGAAAACCTTTTAAAAGCACCATCATCATGATGGATTTTAAATAGATCTTTTTAAAAAAAAAAAACAAACAAAAAATGCCATCACCTTCGCCAAAGTAAAAACCGTCAACAACGAATGCCGTTAATACCACAGAGACTCCCGATCAATGGGATCAAAGTAGCTCAAACGGTTACATTTTATTTCAAAAAAAAAGAGGATTTTTTTTACACACATACCGTTAACACAACCGAAGCTTCAATTAATAAAGTCAAGGAATCCGAACGGTCACACTCACAAAACATCATTTGCAAAACATCATCACCAGACATCACGTTATGTCACAAACACCGCCAACAATATCGAACTGACTAATTGAAAGTTGTTTCAGTAAAAACACCATGTCATCATTTTTAAAACCGGTTCCTTTAGAACTGCACTTCTTTTGCAAAATCATCGTTTACCTTTTGCTATCGTCGAATTCTCGACACACATATACCAACACATTTTCACGTCACCAACGATGTCACTACACCATCGTCACCCCAATTTTGTAAATCCTCACTTTCGAAAGAAAAGGCTCCCTTTTCAAAAGCTCGATCGTTTTCAAAAAAACATCAAAACTCCTTGATCCTGAGCCGGGATCGCGATCAATTTCTTATGTCGTACAACCGTGTGATTAACTGTCTATGTTAGTTACTAGGGTCACCTCTACTCGAAGTCTTACATTTTGGGTCGTCTTATCTCGAGAAATCCTTTTCTTTAAATCTCACCCGTGAGATTTATGTCAAATCGTCTCGTTCTGGAGACATAAGTCTATTAGGCGCTTCGCCGAATACACCGAGAGTCTAAAGCACCCGAGTCCCTAATTCGATGACCGCAAACACGCGCAAATCAAGGGTCTTGTTTCCGTGTCGGTCAACTACGAGCCTCCCTCGAGTCTTTAAGCCGTCTGGTAGATCCATTCTCATTAATACCACCCATTCCGCAGTCATGTCAGGAGATTCAAGTGTAGACACAAGTAACCATAGTGGGAACAACTTCGAACAATCCGGGGATAACACCGTAGGAACCCTAGCCAACATGATCCGAGACCTACAGGCCTCCATCATTACCATGAACGCATCCGTAAACAGCATCGATTCCCGCCTAGGCCACTTGGAAGATAAGGCCTCTGATGAACACCACAACCAGATCCTCAACGAGGTCCTTTTAACCTCCACGCCGCTAGGCGGTGCTCCTGGCGGAGTCACCCCTATTGACCCCATTACACCACCTTAAGACCACATCCTACAGTCTGCCATGAGTCGCATAGAATTCCTTGATAACCAAATGCGCCTAAACCAAGGCAACAATGTCCATCTCGAAAATCATCGAAAGCTTGAAATGGTGAACGACCAACTACCAGAAAACTTTTCCTCAGCCGACATACCGAAGTTCAAAGGAACTGAGGACCCCCTCAACCATATCCGGGCCTTTAAGGATTACATGGCCATTAAGGGGGTCAAACCCAACCTTTTCGCTAGGATATTCCCATCCTCTTTAGACGACACCCCATGAAGCTAGTTTTATTCCCTCCACCCTAAAAATATATCCACTTGGGATGATATCTCCATAGAATTCGCAAAACAATATGCGGATAATTCTGAAACGCAAGTCACCATTAGAAGCCTCGAAGTCCTTTCCCAAACGAGAAGGAAGGCTTCTCCGAATTTCTGACTAGGTGGAGAAAGGTCAGCACCCAATTAGTGAACCGCCACGACGAGGCCACCTTAGTAGATAAATTTGTCGATAACCTTAGACCCTCTTACGCCTCTCACCTTTGGTACCAAAATATTCATACCTTCAAGGAGCTATCTACCTTAGGGATACGCCTAGAAGACGATATGAAAAAGGGAGTATTCTCTAAAATAATGGGGAAAGGTTATCAAGGTCCGATTACATCCACGGAAACCCGATCTTACGGGTCATTCGGGAATAACAAAATCGAAGTACACCTTGTCGAACCAACCACTAGAGGGAGGACGAATTCCACCCCTAGGACATTTTCCAAGCTAGGCATCACGTACACTGAAGCCTTAAAAAGGCTAACTGAGCAAGGAAAGCTCGAGCCAATAGGTCCTACTACAGACCCACCCACAAACAAGAGGTCAAAGGCATGGGATGCTAATAAATATTGTCATTTCCATCGTGGGAATAGCCATAATACTGAATCTTGTTTTCGGCTCAAGCATACCATAAAAGATATGATAGAAAATGGGACGATTCCTCTCCCTCCACCCGAGAAACCAAACAATACCACAAACCCCTTTAGCATTCACGCGGTCTTCGACGACGCCATCGATTGTTCCCACCTCAACCCTATAGAGGAGAATGTCCGGAATATCGAGGAAGATCCTGCCAAGCCACGGGCATCCACCGAGACGAGTAAATCTGTGTCCGAGTCAGAGTCTAGTTCGTCTTAGGGCCTAGACCTAATAGTATAAGAAATGTCTTTTGTTTTTACAGCGAGTCAGGAGGTGCGAGGGGATCTGTCCTCCACCTCCCCGAAAACAATATCTCGGGCGCATAGCGCGCTTATTACTATCAATAAAAAGAAATAAACTTTTCTTCCTTTATAATGCGCCTCGACAATCGCTTGATTTAGTAACGCACTTTCTCGCTTAAAACTCGATATTATGCCATTTATCGATAACAGTCAAACATACCTCGAAACAACGAGGAATTACAAAAACCGAGATCCCGTGTTCTCTTTCTACCTATCCCATGTCTAGTGTAGAAAGCCACATAACCATCCCTTAGAACGAGCATTCCCGAATCCTATGACAAATCTAGATAGTCTCTTAGCTTGTGATCAAAGACGGAAGGCAAACCCATTTCCCACAATAAACATCCCTTGAATAAAGACCGACCAATTCCTACCATAGGTACTAGTATGACAAAAAGGAAAAGAATTCTGAAATGGCCTAAAGGAGCCAAAGAAAAAATGAAACCAAGGCCAAACTAAACTGGCTCAATTCAATGATCAAGACCAAACTCAACGGTCAAAATGAAACTCTCAATCATTCAATTTGGCTTTAAGTGCAAAGTCCGAACAACAAGCAAAAAAAAGAGAAAAAGAAAAATGAACAGACCAGTCAACTAGCACCCAAATACTAGCCTCCCTACATTACAACCTTTAAGACCTTCCTCAGACACTTGTTAGGAGACACTCCGAAATTTTGAGGATTCAAGATCAATAGGATAATCCCAACCATTAGGGCCAGACATGGAAATCAGATCTCATGTAATTTACATCCCGCCCGATTGAAGTCTGAGTCATTTTTACTTAGCTTTCCCTTTTCTACCACATTATGAAACCTCAGCCCATAGCCCTAACTCCACAAAAAAATCAAGCTCCAGATTTTGATATATCAAAAACCACTTACTACCTAGCTCCACATTCCAAAACCACCCAAGCTAGTCACCCCGACCCAAACATGGTATCTCGGTAAATGTCACTTTCAAGGGGTCACACCCAACCACTCCACCTTAGTTCTTTAATTAGGGTGAATACACTCTAAACATCTCACATCGATAATTGGCATAACAAGTCTAAAGCAAAATCACTTACACCTATAATGAACTACGAACATGGTTTGATTCCGTCTAAAATGGATATGTAGGCGACCCTTCCAAGGGTACAACCAACAAAAATATCAAAATCAATTACTCGATTCACATGCAAGTCGGAACCACCCCTATGTTCCGATTAACGAGTGATTTCAATGATGAAGCACAAACGACGAGCCGAGGACGGGGTGAAAACCCGAAAGGGCGCCCCGGACAAAATGAAGAAACGAGTTGCGAGCCGTCGTTGAAAAAAAAAAGCGAAAAAAAAAGAGCGAAAAAAAAGACAAAACAAAAGGTGAGCCGAGGACGGGGTGAAAACCCGAAAGGGCGCCCCGGGCAAAACGAAGTATCGAGTAGCGAGCCACCACAAAAATAAAAAATAATAATAAATAACAAAAAAAATGTGCTTCTCATTAATGCCTCATCAATTGAATCAAGCCTTTGTCGAGACCCTTTACATCGAGCATCTAATATCCGGCCACCCCGGAAAATGACAACATGTCAAGCAAGACCCTACAAAAATTTAGTACTAATACGTCACATAATATCAATTAATACAACATAGTACTAAATGGCTGGGCTCTACCGGTCCAACTTTCCCTTTCCCTTACCGTTCAGATGTGCTTGTTCGGGTCTTTCACTATAGACCCGAACAGGACATTAATGTGGCGGATGGAAGAGTTCAGACGGGTTACTGAAGCATGGACATTGCGAACCAATTCGGTTAGGGTGTTGACGGCGTTGCGGATGCTCTCGATGGCGTTTGAATCTGTGGTCATGTTGGAGGATAGCTCTGCAGAACAAAACTAGGGATGAGAGTGGATCCACCTGACGGCGTAAAAGAGACTCGAGATTGACTCGAGGAATGTTTATAGGTGAGTGACACGGAAATGAGACCCTTGATTCACGCGTGTTTGCGGTCATCGAGTTTTGGGACTTATGTTCTCTTAGACATTTGGTGTATTCGGCAAGACGCTTAAAGGACTTAGATCTCTAAAGCGAGATGATTTGACTCAAATCTCGGGGTGAGATTTAGAGAGGACTCTCGAGATGACCCAAAATGTAAAACCTCGGACGGAGGTGATTTTAGCAATTAGCAAAGACAGTTAAGCACACGGTTGTACGACGTAAGAAGTTGATCTCGATCTCGGCTTGGAATCAAAAGATTTTGATGTTTTTGAAAATGGATGGAGGATTCGAAACGTGAGTTTTCAAAAGTGAGAGTTTTGAAATCGACATTACGATGGTTAAGTAATACCGTTTTAAAATGTCGAGAAGTTTTGCCAAGTGGGTGTCAAGAGTTCATGAGCTGAAAAATTGACGATAGTAACGGCGTGAGATTGCAATTTTGTAAAGTAATGGTGTAGAAAAATTGGTTTATGAGAAGATGTGAAAATCGTTGAGCCGAGCCAGGCGCGCACGCGCGTGTGCAATGGTGGTTGATGCTCTCTCCATGAGAAAACACGCAAGGGGACTTGTTGAGGGTCGATGTGTTGTGGTGTTGCTTCTTCCTGCTTAATTGAATAGGGCCTCCAATTGTCCCTAATTGTAGATTGAGAACGTATTGAACAAACGACAAGTAGAAAGAAGAGAAAACTAAGCCCTTAGCATTCAGAATATCAAATTTGATTTCAGTAGGGCTGTCGACACGCTTGATCATCTCCATCTTGCAAAAGAAGAAAATACATATGTTCCTAAACATAGTACTCCGTCCCTCTCGTTCATTTGTTTGCCTTTGATTAAAATACTTTTCATAATGAATATAAAAGGCAAACAAATGAATGGGACGGAGGGAGTATCTCCAAATGGTGTTTTAATTCCAGTGCGAGGGCAGCTCATGTCCTTCGTCGTTCTTCAGCGTAAATGTACTCGGCCCCATGATTTTCGTTATCTCATATAGGCTTTCCCAGTTGGCACTTAGCTTTACATGCTCATCATTGGTCTTTCCAACGACTGCCGATTCTCTTAGGACGAGGTCGCCGACTTGGAATTTCTTATGGATCACACCCTGATTGTATACCTTCTTCATACACTGCTAGTAGGCCGCCAATTTTTTCCTGGCATCCTCCCTTGCCTCCTCCATCACGTCTAGTGCCTCGGCCAAAGCAATCTCGCTGTTGTGCCCACTGAAGTATTTTATACGGGCCAAGTGGATCCGTGTTTGGACGGGTAAAAGGGCCTCAGCCCCATACACGAGACTGTAAGGGGTGTGGTCGGTGGTTGCTTTTCCAAGTAGTGCGGATGGACCATAGTACATTGTGAAGTTCGTCGGACTACCCTGCCTTAAGGTCTTCTACTATATATCTTGCGCAGATCGTTGAGTATTTGCTTGTTGGCAGCCTCGACCTGACCATTCTTCTACGGGTACAAACAATCAAACGTAATGTTGGCCTCGTTTGGCTGACGTCTTCCCTTCACTTCTTGTCAGCTGGCTTGTCGATCTTGGCTCCTACACAGGGAGCAAACAACAAGGGTAGTCTCAGAGGGTGTCTGAGGTTGCCTGCGTCAGATAAAGTTCTATGTGCCTGATAGCTTTGGTCCAGAAAGGTGGTGGTCAAGCCGATAGCCTGCCCCCATCAGATTATAACGAATAGATTGTGATTTTTTTTAATTCGTGAAATATTATTTTCTTAGTAGGTGTTATTCTCTAAATATATATGGGATAAGGTGTTATCACGGTAGTAGTAGAAGCAGAGATAGAAAAGGGTTAGATCTTATCTGAAACGAGGAACATAAGCTGTGTCGCGACTAGAACGTCACTGTCCTAAAGTTGATTTATGCCCCGTCTGCTACACACGGCCTCAATGGCACCCAAATCCCAGGATTCCACAACTATTCCGTAACTTCAGTGTAGGTGAAGTGCGGTTGAATACAGCCAAGAACGTTTGCCAACAACTTAACCGGAACAGAGAGAAATGTATGAAATGTGAAGTATAAGGAAGAGTGTGTGTGAGTTGGTGTTTCTGAAGTGAAAAGAGGAGCAGTATATATAGTGGAGCAAAGGCAAGAGTTCAATGTGCCACAGTAAATGCACACTGGAAACTTGCACAATCAGTATAGCAATCAGTCTCGGAAATGACAGAGGACTTGACTGATTTGAAAGAATGCTTCTGGAATAAAAAAGGAATCCGACTACTAAAAATTACCCGCAAGCGGTGCGCCGCAGGCGCTCTACCAAAGCCCAAAGCCCAAAGCCCGGCTCGACTCGGCTCGGTGCGCGCGCGCGTGTGTGGTGTACGTAGTCCTCTCTTGTACACAACTAGTAGAGCATTTTAGTGAGTCAAATATAAACACATATTAGTAGTCATAAATGATCCATGTGGGATAGTTAATATCTCTTAAATGAGCTTCTTTTGAAGCATTAACTCTAACAATCCCCCACATGATTCAAAAGAAGAAGAGAAATGGAGAAGTCATTGGCAAACAGAGTTTTAGTGTTTAGATGTTCAGTGTCTTGTGGACTTTAACTGACACCCAGTGCATACAAAATCCTAGAACCATCATTTAGAGGTGGATCGAAGCCTTTAACCTCCTAATGATATTGGTAAAAGGTTAGTGCGCACTTACCGTACTCAAATCAGGGCTAGTATTCGCACCATCCATGAACTCATCATGAACGCTAACTGTATACATTAAGTGTTTTACTTGGACTTCCCAAGTGCTCTCCAAATGAATCCTGGTAATTCATGAATGCCTCTAGAGATCCTAAAGCCTAAGGATCTCTTGGGGTTTAGAGCAATAATCCCCCACATTCACATAGGTAAATTCATCAGGTTTGACTGTCACAAACCATCCGTTTAGGACTATGAATTTATTAAGAGCCAAGGCTCAACCTTAAAACACAAGACAGTAGAAATCAAAATAAAACATATGTCACGTAAAAAAATTACAAAGGGAAATGGTTGTGACATTATTACTCGAGTTCACTGTGACTTCGTTTGACCGCATTTGACCTTAGCTGAGCTAAGTTGGGTATCAATCACAGTTTACTCCTTTACGGGCTTTAAACCCATTTCCCGTGCTGTCTCCAGCACCATCTTTCTACCAAGGCCTTTGGTGAAAGGATCCGCTATGTCCTCTCGGATCTTACATACTCAATTGAGATTACATTTTCTCTGATCAGATTCCTCACAATTCCATGCCTTAGGCGTATGTGTCTCCTTTTGCCATTGTATGTTTGACTGTGAGCTACCCCGATTGCAGCTTGATTGTCACAATGCATGGAGATTGACGGAGTCGGCTTCCCCCACAATGGAATGTCAGCTAGCAGACTCCTAAGCCACTCAGCTTCATGTCCTGCCAATTCTAGAGCAATAAATTCAGATTCCATTGTTGATTTGGCAATGCAAGTTTGTTTAGACGATTTCCATGAAATAGCACCACTAGCAAGTGTAAACACATAACCACTAGTAGATAAAATGTCAGGAGAATCGGCTATCCAATTAGCATCGGTGTAACCTTCTAGAACCGTAGGTGTTCTCTCAAAATGTAAACCCCAATCCATAGTACCCCTCAAGTATCTCAACAAACGAATAAGGGCCGTCCAATGGTCTTGTCCGGGGTTATGAGTGTACCTACTTAGTCTGCTTACTGCGTAGGCAATGTCGGGTCTAGTATAATTCATTAGGTACATGACACTACCTATAATCTTGGCATATTCTTCTTGTCCCACACTGTTCCCGGGGTTTTTAGCCAGATCTATACTAGAGTCATAGGGTGAGGACAAGGGTAAACTATCAAACTGATTGAACTTTCTCAGAATCTTTTCCGTGTAGTGAGACTGACTCAAACATAATCCTGTTTTCGTTCTAGTGATTTTTACCCCAAGAATAACATCGGCCTCCCCCAGGTCTTTCATGTCAAAACACGAATTTAGAAAACTCTTGGTAGCATCTACCACATGCATGTTTGTACCAAATATGAGCATATCATCCACATACAAACATACTATTACACAACCAGAATCATCATATTTAGAATACACACATGCATCAGAATCATTTACTGTGAAACCATTGGATCTGATAGTTTTGTCAAATTTGTCATACCATTGCTTTGGTGCCTGTTTCAGGCCGTACAAGGACCTGATGAGCTTGCATACCTTGTTCTCTTGTCCAGGAGCCAAAAAACCTTCTAGTTGTTTCATGTAGATCTCTTCATCAAGATCGCCATTTAAAAATGCAGTCTTTACATCCATCTGATGAATAACTAAATCATGTATAGACGCAAGTGCAATTAGAGCCCTAATGGTAGACACTTTAGTAACAGGTGAGTAAGTGTCAAAGAAATCCAAACCTTTCGTTTGACGATTACCACATACAACAAGTCTGGCCTTAAATTTATCAACTGAGCCATCGGGTTTGAGTTTCTTTCTAAACACCCACTTATTACTTAGGGGTTTGCAACCCCTAGGTAAATCTGTTAACATCCAAGTGTTATTACTCATAATAGACTCTATTTCACTATTAATGGCTTGAAGCCAAAAAGTGGAATCAATGGAGCTCATAGCCTCTTTATAAGTTCTAGGACCTGTTTCGAGCATAAAAACATTTACAACATACTCATCAACTAAACTCGTTTCGGCAAGGAAAGCGGTCACGAAATCTGGACCAAAACTGGTTTCGGTCCTGGATCGTTTGCTCCTTCGAGGTTCCTCGGGAACCACCGCAGGAGTAGGGGGACGCGCTGCAACAACAGGAGCCAAAGAGTTAGTTTTCATAGGAAAAATATGCTCAAAAAATTCTGCATCTCTAGATTCTTTTATGGCCACGAAACCGGACGAATCTTTAAGAATGAAGCGGTAAGCGGCACTATTCATGGCATGCCCGATGTAGATTCTGTCTATGGTTTTCGGTCCAATTTTGCTCCTTTGTAACGTTGGAATCCCGATCTTCGCCAGGCACCCCCACACTTTGAGGTATTTGAGATTGGGCTTGTATCCTTTCCACAGCTCATAAGGAGTCTTACCTGTTTTCTTATGAGGTACACGATTCAGAACATGACATGCATAAAGAACTTCTTCACCCCACATATTAGTTGGCATTCCAGAACTCAACAACATTGCATTCATCATATTCTTTAGTGATCGGTTTTTGCGTTCGGCAACACCGTTTTGTTGGGGTGCATAGGGGGCAGTCCTTTCATGTATAATCCCATGGGTCTTACAAAAGTCACTAAGTGGATTACCATCATATTCACCTCCCCGGTCAGATCTTACTCGTTTTATCTTAAGGTCTAATTGATTTTCAACCTCGGCTTTAAACTCTATGAACTTGTCTTCAGCCTCATCTTTGGTTGTTAATAAATAGACCCTAGTGTAGCGAGAAAAGTCATCCACAAAAGTGATATAGTAATGTTTCCCACCCCTACTTGTGGTGTTCTTAAAGTCAGCTAAGTCTGAGTGAATTAGCTCAAGAAGCGTAGTAGAACGTTCTACACATTTATTAAAGGGTGTTTTAGCATGCTTAGCTTCGACACATATTTCACACTTATCAAAATTTGTGTCGCTAAAGTCAGGAATAAGGTCATGTTTTTTCATGTTCTTAATGGAGGTCACATTCACATGTCCTAATCTAGCATGCCACAAGGAAACAGACTCAGCAATGTAAACAGAAGATGACGAATCTTTATTAATAACTTCTATGTCTAATACAAATAATCCACCATTACAAAAACCTTTACCAACAAAATTTCCATTTCTAGTAAGCACAAGTTTATCAGATTCGAAAGCTAATTTGATACCTGCTTTGTTTAATAAAGCTCCAGAGATAAGATTTCTTCGTATATCAGGAACATGTAGCACGTTATTAAGTTCAAGAGTCTTACCGAAAGTGAGCTTCAAAATGACTTTCCCTTTACCAAGTACCTTCACGGTGCTAGAATTTCCCATAAAAACGCATTCCCTACTTGGTACTTGAGAGTAATCCGTGAAAACATCCCGATTGGAGCAAATGTGCCTTGTAGCGCCAGTATCAACAACCCATTCGGAAAAATTGCTTACTAAATTAACTTCTGACACAACAGCAGCAATTATATCGTCATCTTGTTCAGTAAGATTAACATGAGATTTATTGGGGTTCCTTTTACCAGCGGGAGAAAAGCCATCGGGACAAAATCTAGAAGAGTGACCCGGTTTACCACATGTAAAACAATTTCCCTTAAACTCCCGTTTACCTTCACCTTTAGTATCCCCCTTGCCATCCCGTTTGAAGGCATTCTGGTTTCTAGTCCCATGAACTTGATTAGAAGATTTGTTACCCCGTTTTTGCCCCTTGTAATGGTTCTTAGACTCGGTCAGGTTAGCCATAGAAGAAGAGTGTTCGACTTGTTTACCCAAAGTCTGTATACGGTTTTGTTCCTCAATCTTTATATGAGACACTAGTTCTAAAAGGGTAAATCCTATTGTTTGTGTTTCATACTACGAACATAATTTTCCCAAGAAACTGGAAGTTTATCTAATAGACAATTAGCCTGAAAAACCTCACAAATTTTATACCTTCTGCCATTACTTCTGCACATAGATTTTCGTACTCATGGACTTGATCTAAAATAGGTTTCTCATCGACTAGCTTGAAGTTTAACCAACGACTGCAAGCATACTTTTTCGTTCCATAATCATCAGAACCATACTTGGTTTTGAGAGCATCCCTAAATTTCAGTAGCCTTCTTAAACTTACTGTAAATCAAGTACAAAGAAGAAGTCATATAATGCAATAACATTCCCCTAAAAGTGATATTATCCGTTCCATAATCTCTACCCGAATTTTCTGGAGCCTCAGATTTAGTAAGTGTATAAACGACCCCTAATTGAGTGAGAAAAAATTCCATCTTATCCGACCACATACGGTAATTTTTTCCATCAAAAAGTTCTAATCTGGACATGTCGGGTATAAAAGGATTATGAACAACAGAAGCAGGAACGGAAGTGACAACAGGAGGAGGAGTAGAGAGAACAGCACTAACAGGACTACCAACCATGATGATATAACGAAATAAATCAACTTTAGATTGTTATCACGGTAGTAGTAGAAACAGAGATAGAAAAGGGTTAGATCTTATCTGAAACGAGGAACAGAAGCTGTGTCGCGACTAGAACGTCACTGTCCTAAAGTTGATTTATGCCCCGTCTGCTACACACGGCCTCAATGGCACCCAACTCCCAGGATTCCACAACTAATGCTTTTGGAATAAAAAAGGAATCCGACTACTAAAAATTACCCGCAAGCGGTGCGCCGCAGGCGCTCTGCCCGAGCCCGTCTCGGCTCGGCGCGCGCGCGTGTGTGTGGTGTACGTAGTCCTCTCTTGTACACAACTAGTAGAGCATTTTAGTGAGTCAAATATAAACACATATTAGTAATCATAAATGATCCATGTGGGATAGTTAATATCTCTTAAATGAGTTTCTTTTGAAGCATTAACTCTAACATAAGGTCATAGAGGATTATAATTTATTTAATTTTCATATAATTGTATTTAGTTAACTCTGATATCGGCCCTAATTTTTACATGACATATCATTAAAGAAATTAATTTATCTTTTTACTCAAAAAAACATCCCAGATTCCCATTATGGTGAGGGGTCCACCTGATAGGCCAACCTAGAAAGTGAGGGAAGCTTAAAGGGAAATCACAAATGGTATGTAGGCGGCTTGAATTGAATAGTCAGCAATTAAGTCTCAATCTGTGATGGATCGCCTGATTGGACGAGTGGTTCAACTTTAATCAACATACTCGTATTTACTTTTACGTATCCAAGTTGGTGATATAGAAATCCTAGTATATGCTCCGAAGTTGCGTTTAGTTATTAGTTTCCCATACTATACTTTTTAATCTTACCATATTTTCTAGAGCTTCAACACGAATCTCAACATTCAGCCACGACCCCTATCAAACCTTTTTAATTAATTCAATGTCATTCATAATTTAGCCAGCAAGTTAATTAAGAAGCCGACATAGTTCATGGTGAGTCTTCCTCACATCCCCCTTTCTTGCATACCCTACTCCTTCCCTCTATTTTTTACCTTTCCATATTTGTAGTACTTGTATTAGACACTAATTTTAATAAAATATATTGAAATGTATATACTCATATTAAAATGTATTGAAATCTATTTACTCACATTAAAGCTCTTCTAGTAAAAGAATATTACGTATATCATTCATGTTCTCATTTTTTGTTATACCACATTTTTTCTCTACTTTTATTTTCCTCCCAAATAGTAAAGTACAACATTATAGAGAAAGGTCCGAGTGTACCTTCTGCCTCATGGTTAAATTTTATAAATGTATTGAAATTTATACCTCGTGATAATAGTGATACGAGTAGTTCGTATTTCGCTAACTATTTCTTAAATTTATACTTAAATTAATGAGGCACTTAATTTGGGATGAGGGGAGTAATTACCCATGTGGCCATGTGCTTATGTTTTTCACATTATATTAATTCATGTTTATCAAACATTATGAAATTGTTTGTTTCATTTAAGAAATAAAATCACAGAGCAAGAACAAAAGTTTCATGAATTTAAATCCATAAACGAAATTCATGGGAAATAAGTTAATAAACAAAGTTTTTTTGGTTTTCCTTTATAGATGTGTGTAAATTAGAGATATCACGGGGTGCATATATAAGCAAGTCTAATAACAAGGTGCAAAGGTTTGTAGTTTGTCTTGCCACGTCAATATTGCTAACATTATTGCTTTATAGCTACATAACATTCCAACGGTAAGCTACATATAGCTTTGTATCTAGCTTTCAAGTTGGTTTTATTTTTCCAACTCTAACACTATACAATCTACTTGAAAATTTACAAAAATTACAAGCAGATCCTTTTCACTCATTATTTGACTTGCTAAGGGACTTTACCACATTATGCGGATTGTGGAAAGTATAATTCATAAAACATTTTGGACAATCAGACCAACTCATAAAACATCACTTAATAGAATTTTTCAATTCCCATTAAAGAAACCAAACTTAGGGTTCGATTGGTTGATGAATGCGGGACCTGCAAATTCATGGAAAGTAGAAAATCGTGAGAAATAAACTCTCTTTCCTAATTCTTGAAAAATTTGTCTAATTCATGAGAAGTTCTAAAAAGTGTGAAAGGATTGATACGCAACGTTCTACATTTATATAGAAGTCAATTTCATAAGGAGTTCAAACTCCTCATTTGTTGAAAATTGACATAACCAAATAACTCAAGGTCTTATTTCCCATGATTTGAGTGAATATTCAATTTTGATCAACTAACTCCTTGGTCAGAAGTTTCCCACCATTCAACTCCACTTGACACTATTTATTTTTACACATTTGTCGATGCGCGTTTTATACTAGCAATATCTTTCATTTTATATCCGCAAACATGCATGATTTGCTAATTAAT
The DNA here is from genome assembly GCA_958450325.1 of Agrostemma githago. NCBI lineage: Eukaryota > Viridiplantae > Streptophyta > Magnoliopsida > Caryophyllales > Caryophyllaceae > Agrostemma > Agrostemma githago. The sequence goes on along the minus strand of OY288255.1, from coordinate 31,407,766 downwards.
CACGTTAAAGCAAGCATGCATGGTTTGCTAAAAAAGTTACTGTACTAACTAACCTTAGGGTTTTTATTCATTCCTATATAATTTGACATACTAAAGGAGATGGAATTAGAAGAGGTATCAAACAGTAGTTGTAGCAACCAAATAATGACCGCAACGACAACGACAACGACAACAACGACTAAATTGGTGAATTCATCGTCATCGTCATCTCCAACGAAGCCATTAGAGTCTACAGGGGCACTTAAAGTTGTGTTAGTATGGTTAACTATGGCCTTCGCAGTTTTAGTGTTGTACTATACTTCACTTAACAACTTTGGCCAGAGTTTTCCTTCTCTTTACGGCCTTACTTATGGCTCTTCATCCTCACTAATTAGTGACAACTCGGTGAGTGCTTCATTTTCACACTCTAGCTCTATCTCATTTATGTTTTTTTTTCTTTCACTATATCGACAATCTTTTTTGGTTTTATTATATGTGACTTCTTCTGCTTTATTTTCTTTTATATCAAAATGCAATTTCTTTTATGCTTTATTTTTCTAATCTGTCTCCACTGGATATACGTTAATAGGTTATTTAATCAAGAAATCACAATGATATCGCCAAAGTATGATAATTAAGCTAGGTAGCACCGACATTGACACAAACACGGACACATATCCGACTCGTGACATGAAGTTATATATTTTACAGGACATAGACACGACCGGAAAAAAAAATCAATATACATATTTAAATAAAGAGAGTTGAAGATTGTTATGCCTAAAATATAAGCTCAGATACTTACACTATCGCATTCATCGTAAAATATAACAAAACAAGAATTAAAGTCTTATAAAATCAAAGGTAAAACCAAATCTTCAAAATTCAAACAATTGTACAACTATAATATACGGACTAATTATTAGTTAATTATTTAGTCTTAGGATAAATTTTTATAACCTCAAGTAGCCAACATAAACTGTTGGAAATATAAGGTCACTATAGGGGCGATAGATAATTAATAATGGACGTAGTGTCGTGGGATGAAGGCCACTAAATGAGAAACGAAATCGTCCCAACTACGGTACAAATCGGAATGAGAATCTTCCCACAAGATCACACAACACTCTTAAAAGGTTGTGTACTCAACCATTAGGAGTTGGAACTCGATGGTATACTCAGAATTTATCAAAGATGTTTGGATGATGGATTATTAGATTGGTATTGCCTCATGCATCATTCTCATTCCCATAACTCTAATTTATATAAGAGTTATATGACATTGTTAAAAAGAATCCAAAGCAAATTTATGATGGATGAAAATGAATGATCATTATTATAAAAATAATGACATTCATAACCATCATAGTAAATTGGTTTCAATATGTTACTAATGAGAAGATTCTCTAACTATGCAACAATGGTCAACAAATTCACTTTGCATTATTTCTAAAAATCCTCCACTAATGCAAATGACAAACAAAAAACAAAAATCTTGAGCATATGGAAAGGTTGACACTTAGACGTCAATATCTTTGGATTTGAATTAACATATTAGTGAAATGAGGAAACAACTAACATACTTACAATAAGAGAATATCTTTTGATTTGAATTTCTTATTGAACTTCGGTCGAATTATTCTCACAACACATATCATACCTTTAGTTCCAAATGAGTTCCGCGAAACAATTCAACAAACATATGGCCAAATGAACTTTGAAATTCGCATGAGCGCTCTAGATAGATATCATACTCTCTCATAGAAGGTGGCCAACCCTTCACACTCACGTAGGTGATTCTATCAAGGCTATCTCCACGTAACTCACTCACTTATGAGCTATAGAATCATTAAGAGCTCTAAAGCTCAACATCATAATACATTGGTGAATCCATCAAATCCTTCACAATTGTACCACCCAAACATAGGGATATAAATTCATTAAGAAAAGTAACTCAACCTTCATCATTACGGCGATCTCATCAAGTCCGTCTTACTAGAACTACCAAAATTTGGGTTATGAGACCATTAAGAGCTATATGCTCAACCTTTCAAATACACAAAATCATATTTGATGATTTCAACTCTCAAATCTTCATAATACATGTGTGATTGTAATTCACTACACATCATTTTTAGCAATATGAAGTTCAAATTATTATCAAACATATCATTTCGTAAGAATTGATGCCCCCACAACTATGTAATAAATATTAAGCTCCCAATCACCATGCATCTTACCTGTAAGGTTAAGAGAGCAAAATAATAGTAGATAAAATTATAATAGTCTTCTCAATACACTTATAATAAAATAATTATAAAGATGAAGACTTACTCATTTTGCGTCTCACCTTGTGATCCAACATCTTTATAAATATCAAACATAGTGCAATTCTCAATGTTGCACCATAACACGAAATAGATTTTGGTAATTAATATATATACACAAACTAAATGTACTAACTACTTAAGCAACATTATACACGTTACACGAAGTGTTTGTGTTCTTGCACCCAAATCGTACTCCGCATTATTTTATTGAAGTCTTTATATATACATCACCATTCTTATATTACTGAACAACGAATCTCGATGATTGTTTCACTTATATTTTGTTTTTGAAAATCCACAAATTAAAATAAATATCCTTTACTCACATAAAACCAATCATCATAATCTCATATAGTGTGATGTATGCAATGTAAGACAAGTATGTAAAATAAATAATTGAACATTACGCAATCATTATTTATTGACGTAGCCAACAAATTAGAACTTCTACATTTGGTTCAATTAGTCATGTACTCCCTCCGTTCCAACCATTTGTATACGTTTGCTTTATGCACGTATGTCGATACTCATTTTCTTTTGTCTATATCTTTAGTTACATATTACTAAAAGTTATAAAAATTTGATATTCATAATGTATTCGATAGACGATTTAAACAAGCTCCTACATGAATATATTTTATCTTATATATCATAAGTTATATCGAAAATTCATACTACTTATACATAGTGTCAAAAAAACAAATGTATACAATTCGTTGGAACGGAGGGAGTATAAAATATACGATCAATATTTTCTACACACCCCACAATTAGAGATATACATACTCTTCACAAATTATAAGATATCAACTCCAAAATTGATGTATAAATAATTTTTTCAAATAATTTGAACAACTTCCCCCACATGCTGTCACGCCACGAAATAGTGACAAACATAATCGTTCAAACAAAATATACAAATGTCATTCATTAATCATCTCAACTTTTAGATATCAAATAATTGTACATGAATATTTATCTACTCCATAATCTATTCTTAGAGTAACAATTTACCAAATAATTCATTCAATAATTTAATACATACTTGATCAAGATTATGCATGTCATTAAAAATAAAACATTTAACTCCCACATGTAGCTTATTTTACTCAAGTGAGCATTGATACGTCTCTAGTGTGAAGTTAAATTTTCCTTCCATATGTATCCAAAATAATTACAAGACAAGTAGTACACACACGTCTTTTCACAACATTAATAAGGATATGAAAAATCACAATATCTCAACATATATTATACATATTCAATTTTCTCAAGTAACCAAAACATATATACAAAATGTTGGAAAAAGCTCCTTAAATTGATTAATGAATTATATTAAAGATCATATATATTAAGTGCATAGAATAAATTCATAACGACTATATAATAAATTCATATATTGCTCTTATTACTAATAAGAGCATATAATGTTCACATGGTCATCTTCTAAGACAACATAATTTGCAAAAAAATCATTAATAATTAACTACTCCACTAATAATCACGTTAATTATTTTGATCTTAGGCATATACTATTCTCCATAAACACGAGTCTAAATATCTTTTTCAAGATATAATATGGGGTCTCACTCCAAGTTTAGGAAAAACATTCACCTTTTTAGTTGTATACTAATACAAACATGTGTGCAAATTTATCATTCATCGTGAAATATTGAGACTAATATATTCAACATATGTTCAGAAATAACATAACATCCTACTCTTATCAGATAATGACAATAAATAATACTCATCTATCAAACGTAATTATTTTATCATCATGAATCTCAAGAAAAAAGAACTGAACTCATACAGACCATACCTTATTCTCAAGGATGAAAAGTGATAATAAAATAAAATAATACCATTCATTTATAAATCTTCAAAAACTTTCAGCACACTACCACGACATTGTGGCCTGTTTTCCGAATGGTAAGTCAGAATCAGCTCAGAACTTCAACTAAAAAGTTGTAGCCCTTCATCTTAGCTTTCCAACGCCATATTACACGTCCAATCGAAGGTCTAGAGACTGGATTATTGTCATAATACCGAGCTATCTCACCCTCGCTCAACGAGATAAATCTTACACGCAAATTTACATATCTGATCTTTTCCAAAGAAATCATTCCAATGACAAGAATGTTGAACACAACAACAATAATAATGACAAAATTTTCATTTCTCAATTGTTGGAAATACAGGGTCACTATAGGGGCGATATATAAATAGACGTTGTGTCGTGGTAGGGAGACCACTAAATGAGAAAAGAAATCGCCCCGACTACGATACAAATCAAAATGTCCATCGTCCCACAAGATCATATAACACTCCTAACAGGTTATGTACTCAACCATTAGGAGTTAGAATTTGATGGTATACTCAAAATTTATCTAAGTATGATTGATTATTAGATGATATATGTCTCATGCATCATTCTCATTTCCATAACTCTAATTTATATAAGAGTTATATGAGATTGTTAAAATGAATCCAAAACAAATTTATGATGGATGAAAATGAATGATCATTATTACAAAAATAATGACATTCATAACAATCATAGTAAATTTGTTTCAATATGCTACTAATGAGGAGATTCCCTTATTATGAATAATGGTCAACAATTTCACTTTGGATTATTTCTAACATAAACGACCTATAATATTGCCATTTATTAATGTCCAGAAACTCATAAACAACGTTAAATGTGTCCGACGAATCTCCAAATACTACGAACGTGCTCGACATGTCTCCAAATATCATGAACCTTATTTGAAACGTGTCGTCCAAATAAATTTTAAAAGCCGGACATATATTACCGGTGTCTGACACGGACACTTTGATTTGGAGAAGTGTTTGTGTTACCTAGATGGTAAGTATATAGGTAATCTCCATTTCCCATGATAATATCATTTTTATCCTTGCATTAATTAGGAGTATATTAATGTTAACATGTGCCGGATAGGTTACAAAACCGTTTTATTAGACACAGATATACAGAATATATATATATATACTCTCTCCTAATTTTTTATTTTTCCTCTTTCTTTATTTATCATCTTAGATTGATTTCTTTCACTCTTTTTTTCGTTGTACCTTTAATCAATTTTTTTTCACTAAACTAGTTTTAATGCGGGTGCAACAATAATGCTACTAAATCATCCATAATATTTCATTTTATAATTATTGACTGTGACGAACTACTGTTTATGATTATTTGAAATAATTGTCATTTTGGAGTATTAATAATAACTCGACTCGTGACTTGTATAACCTGACCCGTATCCTGACTCCACTCGCATAACTCAACCTGTGAGCCAACTCGCTCGACTTGTTTGACTTGTCTAGTGCCTGGCCTATATTGGTTACTTACTTGGATAAAAAAACGATGCTCATCAAAGTAGCAGGTCATGTATCTGTGAGCAATATTAATATGTCACAACTCATCTGTGAACATTTAGTTTATCAATATCTTTTACGGAGTACTTTATAAGACTCTAACCATTTGACTTTCTGCATCAAATATTTTGCATGTATGTCATCATCTCGCACTATATTCGACCCTACCCGCCCGACCCGTTGCTTTTAGGGCCATGGGCCCTTTTTCTTCGACACGCGACCCATTTGACCCTAGTTAATTTAGGGTCGAAAAATGACCCAACCTATTCAACTCGTTGGGTTGATGAAAAATTATTAAAATTACTCTCTTTCATCCATTCAATCCTTTACCTGGAGGATTTCACAACTTTTAAGATAAGTGGTAAAAGAAAGGGTGTTATTTTTTTTTTTTTTGTGAAATGTGATCATATTTATATAAATAAAAAAAGAGAGTAACATATAAAACCAAGACTAGTCCATTAAATCCAAGGTAAGAATACCAAGGATAAAGAACATAGCACAATACTAAACCAATTACACCATTGAGATCAAATCAACGGTACTTCTGCATACTCTGTCTCTTTAGTTCTTAAAAAGACTCTGCCCTGGCATCATCAGCTGTAATCTACGTTGAGTTCCTTCTGGATCATACTAGCCATTTTCTCGGGTCTCTGAAGGACCCCATCTACTCTGGCCTTGTTCCTCTGATGCCAAACATAGTAAGTAGTAGCATGCTGTTAACACCATAACATCCTTTTTCCATTTAATACTCCTAGTCTGTAGCTGTAGTCTGTCTATACTTGGTATAGGACCATACCAGTTCTCTACTGCATCTAACACCTTCCTAGCATAGACAAATTCGAAAAAAAAGGTGATTTACAGTCTCACCACGGGCCTGGGAACTACAGCATAAATCATCTTCAATGTATCCCTACTGCCTCAGCCTCATTTTTGTGTTCATTCCTTTGTTCATAGCCAGCCAAGTAGTAATAGAAGGCTTGGGAATATTCCAAGTATTCCATACCACCTGAGACCATCTTTCATGTCACCTGATGCTCTCAGCCAATCATAACCCCTTTAGACAGAATAAGAATGGGACGAGGTCCATATGTTATCGTTGTACCCTACCTTCATTCTTTCTTTCACTCTACAGATGTTCTTCCAGGACCAATTGTCTCTTGATTTAGGTAGATAACTATCCCAGCTATGGTTCTTCAGATACACCTGGTTAATCCATTTAATCCAAAGCTTTTCTGGCTGAGAGTAAACTCAATCCACCAACTTGTCAATGGCTGCAATGTTCCACACCCCGACCTATTTTATGTTCAGTCCCCCTTCATCCTTTGGAAGTGTAACTTTTTCCCAAGCAATTGGAGGAGCTCTATGATAATCAGCTTTACCTGCCCATAAGAAATTTCGGCATATAGCCTCAACCCTTTTAACAATTGACACTGGTAAGACAAATATAGAAGCCCGGTAGCAGTGGATTGAATTAAGAACAACATTAATCAGCGTAATTCTACCAGTATACGACAACTTTCTAGCCCCAACGCTTCTTATTCTAGCTACCAGTTTCTTATTAGTCAGTGTTTGACACTCTTTTTTACTCAGTCTACCAGCCTTAATGGGGACACCCAAATATCTGAAAGGCATCTCCCCCTCATTAAAACCATTACCTGAAATGATATCCTCCATCAAAGTGTGATCCATACCGTTGAAGAACACTTCAGACTTTCCATTGTTTTTTTGGAGTCCTGTGGTCTTAGAAAAAGTAGCAAAAGCTTTCATGAGCTGTAAAATAGACTGAGCATTTCCTCTGCAAAACATAAGCAAATCATTAGCGAACATAAGGTGAGTGAGCTTTAGTTGAGAGCACATTGGATGATATTGGAATTTGTGTTTACCAATCACATATTTGAGGGTTCTTGTAAAATATTCCATTCACAGAGTAAAAAGGAGAGGGGATATGGGATCCCCTTGCCTTAACCCTCTTTGCCCTTTAAAGTATCCAAAAGAATTGCCATTCATAGTAAAAGAGAAAGAGGTGGAGGATACACAGTTCATGATTTGCATAATAACCAGAGGTGGGAAGTTCAATTCCTGCAACATTTGATCCAAGAATTCTCACTCTACTGAATCATAAGCCTTTTGAAGATTAATCTTGAATAAGCATCTTGGAGAAGAGCTCTTCCTTTCATAGAGCTTAACCAAGTCCTGGCATATCAGTATATTTTCAATAATTGATCGACCTTGTACAAAAGCACTTTGAGTATCTTCAACAATATCATGTAGAACTTTTACTAGCCTGTTACAAAGCACCTTGGAAATAATCTTGTAGATCATATTACAACAAGCAGTAGGTCGAAACTGAGCAACAGTGGTAGGCCTATCAACTTTAGGGATCAGGGACAGATTCGTAGCATTAATCTGTTGTAGAATTTGACCAGTTTTGAAGAATTCTTGGACTGTAAAACAGATATCAGGTCTCACATACTCCCAAGTAGCTTGGAAAAAGCCACTAGTACACCCATCTGGTCCAGGGGCCTTTTTTTGGGATAGAAAAGAATATCTTCTTGATTTCATCCTCATACACAGGCTGCAGCAGCATATTGCAGTGTTTCGCAGAGCATTTCTTACCGGTATTGATTATAGATTTTCTCACTGGTTTCACTGGTTTAGAACTCCCAAGTAAGTCTCTATAGAAAGCCAAAAAGGCCTCATGAATCATCTCACTTGTAGTGTAGTCCTTGCCATTAGCATCCTTAATTTGGGTAATTCTGTTCTTATGTTGTCTTTGCTTGAGGCACATATGAAAATAAGCAGTATTTGAATCTCCATCCTTCATCAAATGTGTTTTTGCCTTTTGCCTCCTCTCCTTCGCCTTTTGTAGCTCCCTGACCTCTTTAAGCATGATTATCTCCTTTCCAATTAACTTTTCATCAGTCGGATTAGCTAAATCAAATGATTTTATGCGTCCAGCAAACATAAAGTAAAAAAAAAGTAGTGATATTTTATGCAAATAGAGTAAGGATATGAGTATTATAAGGTAAAGTGTGTTGCCAAAAGAGAAATGTAAATAATAGATTTGATTGTACATTTATAATAAGCGTAAAGAATTGAATGGATGGAAGGGTGTAGTAAAATATTTCTATTTTTAATGTTTGTTCTGTTTTACTCCCTCCGATCCGTTCCATTCAATTGTTTGTCTTTGATTAAAATACTCTTCATAATGAATACAAAAGGCAAACAAATGAATGGAACAGAAGGAATAATAAAGTACTTCTCACATATATTTACTAAATGAGGTAAACATTAAAAAACAGATGGATAATAATTTAATACTACGTATTATTTTCACTAACTTTAATTTGGACTGCGACGAAATGATTATGATTATTTTAAATAATTGTCATTTTGGAGAATTGACAGTTTGACACTACTTATCAATGTTTATCTTAAGGAGACGATCCCGAGCAAAATCAAGAAGTAAGACAACCTAAGGAGATGATTATTTTTTTAAATATAAACATTATAATTAAAGAGTACAATACTAATACTATTAAAATAAATAAAAAATCAATACAAAAAATAATTTTTTTAATTCAAAGGCGGGAAAACATTAGGCATTCAAAACTATTTATGTCCCGTATCCTGACCATAACCCGATACGTGATCCGTATTTGACCCGACTCACCCAATAGATCTAGTGCCTACATTAGTTCTCTAGGTGAAACTGATGATGTTAATGAAAATATAAAGTCATTTGTCTGTGAGCAATATTAATATGTCCGTTACAACTCATCTATGAACATTGAGTTTATCAATGTCTTTTGATTGGTAACCATTTGACTTTCCGCATCGAATATATTTGTATGTATGTAACCATCTCCCTCTAAATTCGACCTAACCTGCAAACCCGTCCCACTCGACCCGTTATTTTTAGGGTCATGAGCCTGGTTTTTTTTTACCAGAATCCTAAATGACCAGTTAATTTAGGGTCATAACCTGATCCTACGTGTTCAACCTGTTGAAAAGAAGAGACTACAAAGCCTTAGTCTAAAATCCTAGTTCGAGTCAATCTATTGCTCTACCTAGATTTTGTTAAAACTCTAATTTTAATTTATTAGTTATTCGATATAAGTAATTTTATATATTATCCTTTTATTTGAATATAACTTTCTGTCTAATCTTAAGATAAATTAACTAGCAATTTTAGTATGTTACTCTCTTGTAAAGTCGTACATAGGGAGCCTAACACAAAATCGTACTTGTGACGGATATATCCATCGCAAACTTGCGACGGGTCAGGTACTACCTATGTAGGGTTGATAAAACAAAAGCAAAATATCTTGAAAATGACAATCTGTTTTGTCTTATCTACCCAATGAGAAATATTTTCCCCCGTCGCAAGCTTTTGATTATGTGGCGGATATGCCCGCCACAAGGAACACTTGCTGGGAGATTAGATTTGTGTTATCGTGTTAAATAGTAACATTACTATTAGATTTGACAAAACTTGACCTGACTTGTAAACCCGATCCGCCCAACCCGTTTATTCATAGGTTAAGATTCAAGACGTCTAAATCTTAATCCTTGACTCGATAATTTAAATTACAAATATAAACTAGTATTCAAATTAATACAATTTTTTTTATCTTTTGGTAGTAAAATAATTATTAAAATAATTTTAAAAATTTATTGAAATATAAACATTATAATCAAGGAGTATAAAAATAATATGGTTATTTCATGGGAATAATCTAAACTATGCGTGTGATTCTTAAATTAATTCAAACTATACGTAATCTCATTTTAATACAAACTACGCCTTCATTAACCTCGCTTTGTTATGGGTGACCGGCTACCTGTTGAACCCCCCTTATTCAACTCTTCCTCTAACTCTTATTCTTATGATTCACATTTCGTGTTCATTTTCGGCCATTGGTAAAAAAAATTAAGTTTTCCAAAAATCCATCTTCCATTTTTTTCAGTTAGTCTTATACTATCTCCGTCCCACTATGATTGTCCTGTTTCATTAAAATACTCCTCACATATAATAGGGAAATGGGACAATATTTTAGGGACGGAGGGAGTAGGAGCTATGAAAAAAATGTTTTTATTGTAATTTTGTCTTTCACGATGACTGCAACAGACATAATGAAACCCTAGAATGTTACAACAAGTCACTATGACCAGTAATAGCAAGTCATAATTTCATACATATCAAAGCGAGATTAATGAATGTGTAGTTCATATTAAAATGATATTACGTTTAGTTTGGATTATTTTAAGAATCACATGCAAAGTTGAGATTATTCCCATGAAATAACCCAAAATAATATTATTAAAATAAATAAATAGGTAATATCAAAATTATTACTCTGTTCTACTTAAAGGTAAAAAAAATCTGTGTTCGAAACAATTTTCCCTCCATATTCTAAGCATAATCCGTCTCGTGACCTGTATAACCCGACCCATATTTGAACCGACCTGTAGTCTAACCCGACATATATAAAGTTATATAATAAATTATGTAGTTTAAAAAAGTTTGAGACTACATCTCACTCGAAAAATACTTCAATTATATTCATTTTGTTTTTAATTATTTAATTATTCTATTTAACTGTATTAACTTCATTAAATTTTTGAATTAGTTAAAATTGTTTAATCAATTTTGCAGTGTTCAAACTTTTTTTTGGTGAAATGTGATTCTATATTTATATCTAAGGACTAGACAAACTTTACAGCAGTATCTAAACTGAAAGAAAATAACAAACTGATGCATTTCAGCATACAATGACAAATGAAAAAAAAATCAGCTAACAAAACAGATTAGTCATCAAGATTGTAGTGCTGCTCAAGTCTCCTGGTCTGACAGGTTATCTTCAGAGCATTCATGAGTTGTTTTGCAACCTTTTTAGGTCTGATCAGGAGGCTTTCCATTCTAGCCTTGTTTCTTTGACCCCAAACATAGTAGTAGCAACCTACTAAAATCTTAGCATCTAAGGACCATTTAGTATTCTGGCTTTGAGTGGCAATAGTTACTGAATCTGTAACGGGTCCATACCATTTTTCAACACATTGAATAAGCTTCCTTCTATAAGGACAGTCGAAGAATAGATTTCAACGGTTTCTGTATATGCATTGTATATGCAGTAGAGGTCATCATTAGTACATCAAATTCTTGAAAGTTTCTCTTTTGTGTTCATTCCATTCATTAAGGCCATCCATGCAATGATTGAGTGTTTAGGGATGTTCCAGCTATTCCATATTATGGGAGCCCAAGGTTTTGGGTTGCTTTTGTGTCTTAACCAGTTATATCCTTCTCTAATAGAGTACTAAGGATGAGTTCCAGCCCAACAACCATTGCTATATATCCCCCCTTAATCTTTTGTTTGATTTTACAGATGCTCCTCCAAGCCCAATTATCACCAGTTTTGGGAACATATGTGTCTCAGGTCTGTCCCTTTAAGTAGCTTTGGTTCACCCACCTATTCCAAAGTTTATCAGACTGAGTGTAAACTCAATCAACCAATTTGCATCATTCCATATTCCAACATTCTTTATCCCCAATCCATTCTCATTCTTGGTAAGGGTGACCTTGTCCATGCAATCAAGAGGACTCTTTGGTACTCAGAATTTCCTACCCAGAGGAAGTTCCTTCAAATGGCCTCTATTCTCTTTGAGATGCTAACTGGTAGGACAAAAATTGAGGCCCAATAACAGTGCAGAGTATTCAAAACTTCATTAATCAGTGTGATTCTTCCTACATAAGACAATTTCTAGCCTCTATGCTCCTTATTCTGGCTACTATTTTCTCAGTTAGCTTCTTGCAATCATCTTTTGAAAGTTTCCCGGGCTTTATAGGGACTCCTAAATATCTGAATGACATGGATCCCTCATTAAAACCAATAACAGACAGAATGTCATGTGGCAGGTCATCAAGCATGCCATTAATGAAAACTTCAGACTTTCCACTATTTTTCTGAAGACTAGTAGCTTCTGAGAAGGTGGTAAAAGGTTTTTATAAGTAGAATAATAGATGCAGCTTCTACCTTGCAAAATATTAGTAAATCATCAGCAAACATGAGATAAGTAAGCTTAAATTCTTTGCACATGGGGTGATAGTGAAACTCATATCTTCCAGTAGCATAAGTGAGAGATCTAGTAAGATATTCTATACATAATGTGAAGAGTAAAAGAGAGATAGGATCCCCCTGCTTTAGGCCTCTTTTCCCCTTGCAGTAGCCAAAGGTCATTCCATTCAGAGAAAGGGTGAAGGATGTAGAAGTGACACAGCTCATGACCAGTTTGGTGAAAAGTGGAGGGAACTCTAAAGCCTGAAGCATTTGGTGTATAAACTCTCATTCCATGAGTCATATGCCTTCTGCAAGTTAATTTTTAACATAAATCTAGGGGAGGAAGACTTCCTCTCATATAGTTTAACAAGATCCTGGCATATAAGTATGATATCAATAATGGATTTCCTCTGAATAAAGCCACCTTGAGCGTCCTCCACCAGGTCTGGAAGAACTAAAGCCAATATGTTGCCCATCACTTTAGAGATAATCTTATATATTGTGTTGCAGCAAGCAATAGGTCGAAAATGTGTAACAGATGAAGGTCTTTCCATTTTAGAAATAAGGGAAACAGATGTAGCATTAATTTGCTGCAGTAAAAGGTCAGTTTTGAAAAAACCCTGAACAGTAGTACACAAATCCTCACCTACAGTATCCCAAGTAGCTTGAAAAAAAGCCACCGGTATACCCATCTGGACCAGAAGCCTTGTCTTGTGGGATAGAGAAAGTCACTTCTTGATTTCATCCATTGATACAGGAGACAGCAGTATATCCCAATGCTCAAGGTTCGCATTTTCTGCCAGTGTCAATAATGCACGTTCTTATGAGCTGAGTACTCTTGGAGCTTCCTAGTAGTTGTTGCTAGTAACTTAGGAAAGCCTCCTGGATTTGATAAGTAGTGGTACAGTCATGTCCCATAGTGTTTTGTATATGTGCAATTATGTTCTTATTATGTCTTTGTCTGAGGCAAGCATGGAAATAGGATGTGTTGGAATCCCCCTCATTAATCCAATAAACTTTGGCTTTCTGTTTTAAGAATCCCCCTCATAAGAAGCTCTCTCTGAAATCCCCCTCATTAATCCCCCTCATTAGTTAATTTTTGGAAGATCCCGGTAAGGTTTGACCATAAGTTTGGATATATATAGATGGATAATCTATAGATCGGTTTATGGAAGTCTCGGAATCCTAAGACAGAATCGGGGCCCCCGCTTCTTCATGTGGAACTTCGGGTTGAGGAGTTGTTGAAAATCTAGTCAATTTAGATTAAGATATTCATTTACCACTTACATGTTTTTTTTATTTTTTATTTTTGCTTATTTAGTTTATATCGATCGCTTTATTTTTTAAACCTTTATTTTTTGAATTAATCAAATACAACAAAATTAAGTATAATTATCAAAACATTATTTAAGTATTAGATCCAAAAAAAGCGTAACTAAAAAATTATGTAGAAAATAAAATTTAATAAGCCATAATAAAAGATTAACTAAAATAAATTGTAACTTAAATTGATTAAGTGAGTTAAGTCATAATTATTAATTTTAACTGTAATAGTTAATTTTTATACGAACTTCATTTAGGTAGTTAATGTCTTGAGAAGTGGTTATTTTATTCTTCAAATATTTGTGGTGTTGCCACGTATGCGTTTTTTGATGAAAGTGAATGAGTTTGTTCTAAAAGATATTACTTTATATAAATAGGGATTATTATGGAACACTTCACATCGATTTTTTTCACTTACTTAATTTCTTATGATCTTTGAGATGTCACTTTCACCATGTTTTATAATAGTTCCTTCTGTTTAATCCAAAGATTGCATTTATTATAAACGGATCCAATTAGAATCTTACATTTGTTTTTTTGATAAAAAAAAACTTTACTATAATTCACATATATCTTTCCATTATTTACACAAAATGCCATTATTATTTTTTTCTCCATATTTATTTTGGGGACCTATAACACTTTTTTATTTACCGATAATATCTTACTTTCTATCATCTTTTTTAAAACTTGTGATACAAATCCAATGTATGCTTTGGATTGGATATGACTCGTAGGAGAGAGTTCAATATTATTTTTATTTTTTGATGGAAATTACTTTTTTAAAAGTTTTTTTAATAGATTATGTAATTAATCATATAAAAATTAATTCATTCTCTATCTGTTTCTTTGCAATTGCAACATTTTTTTTCTTTTAGAGTAGTTTCACTAGAATTATCACATTTCTATAATGGGTAAATTTTTCATAGTGATGATGTTTTACTTTATTAACAAGACTCATCATCCACACTCACAACCTTATTTCCCATATAAAATGTAAAAGAACCGGAGGAAGTAGTATTTTATACAGTAGTTTTTTTATATATTGCTGGTCGAATTTGATCAAAAAGTAAATGGGAAAGTCGTAGGGAATGGGAGAATATATTAGGGACTAGGGAATACTAACTATTTTTTTTTTGTATAATTTAGTAAATTTACGATTTACTCCGTATACCTATTGGTGGACCCATAAACTTTTCTCATTGGGTGGTACTTGATAAATTTGGAAGTGTAGAAAATATTAGAAAATGGAGGAAGTATATATCTCATCATTAACATTTTGAAAGATTGTGATACATCGAGTATTTCCAACTCTTTTATCGTTATTTTTTTATGGTTCGATGAAGCGCGCGCTTTGTCTCATTACAATATGAGGGATTCAAAGCTGATGACCTATTGTCCATGATACCTAGTCTTAACCACTAACCTAAGACATATTTTGGTAACTCTTTTATGGTTATTTGTAGCGGAACGAGTTAAAGAAGGTATTAAAGGCGGCAGCAACGAAAGAAAATACAGTAATAATAACATCATTGAATGAGGCATGGGCATCACCAAACTCCATATATGACCTCTTTCTAGAGAGCTTCAAGGTAGGGAATAACACGGCAAAGCTTGTGGAACATTTGGTGGTTGTAGCCGTTGACGACGGGGCATACTCACGGTGCAAGACCACTGTGCCTCATTGCTATCTACTCAAGAGCAACCAGTCCTCCCAAATGGCCCATCAAGCTCTCTTTATGACCCCTATTTATATGGATATGATGTGGCAACGACTTGCCTTCTTACACACCGTCTTGAGCTTGGGTTTCAACTTTGTTTTCACGGTATGATCAACTAATGATACCCTCTCTTTTTTTATGTCAAGTTTCATAAATATCGTAGGCCACATTTTATTATAAGAATTTATGATGACATTGGCTCAAATATAAAGGATAGTGAGAATGTCCCTTGGCTTTTAGTCTTTTACTTGTGTCACTCAAATTGGGTGAATGTTAGAAAAAAAAAAGAACATGTTTTCCATGGAAGGAATTGAATGGCAAAACAAAAAATGGGTGTGGCATTTGGTAGAAGTTCAGGAAAGCATCCTGAATGCCATCAGAAGAATGCTTCAGTACACCATTTGCATCAGCAATTTGTAGCACCTGATTCTGCGTCCGTCTCATTCTCAAGGTACCATGGAAGTATCTAGTATTGGAGTCACCATCCTTCAGCCATTGTGACTTGTATTTCTGCTGCAGAAATTCAATCTGAGCCTCATTTAATCATTGATATTGCTTCCTTTAATCACATTCTTTTTTTATCAGCTCTTTATCAGTTAAATTTTCCCCCAGTTGTGCTTGAATAGTAGTCAGTTGAGTATAGATAAGCTCAGTACTGCTCTCAATGTTATTAGATGTTTCCTTGTTGAGTCTTTTCAAGGCAGACTTTAGCTCCTTTAGATGTTTGGTGACTTGATACATTGTTGTGCTGTTATTTGTCTCCCCCACACCTTCTTTACCATCTCTTGGAATCCTTCAGCTTTACTCCACATATTGAAGTATTTAAAGGACATATTCTTCCTTCCCCCAAGGATATTACTTTGGACCAAACAAGGGGTGTGGTCAAAGTCTCCATCAGGTAAGAAATTAGCTGTATAGTCCTTAAAACATTGTATCCATTCTTCATTCATCAACCACCTGTCCAGTCTGCTGTAAATTATGTCCTCTGGACACTGTTTGTTATTCCAAGTGTAGAAAGCCCCCATTGAGGGACAGTCCATCACCTCACATTATGTGATGCAATGCAAGAACTGGTCCGCAGCTCCCTGGTTAAAGCTCCCCCCACTCTCTCATTAGGAGTCAAAATACAGTTGAAATCACCTGCAATTGCCCAAGGACCTGAAATACTACTTGCAATTCTCCCAAAACTCTCCCAAAGCAGGATCCTCTCTTGATCATCATTGAATGCGTATACCATAGTAAGGCTCATGTTGAAATGAGTTTGCCTATGATGAATACTCATATGGACAAATTGAGCATCGTACTCCAAAAACTGAACATCTATAGCATTAAAATCCCAAAGAATCCAAATTCTTCCACCAGGGGTGGCAGTGAGAATTAATGGATATGCTCCAGTTATTGAATGCCATCATCGCCTTATTCTGATTGTGTTGCTTTATTTTTGTCTCCAGCAACCCATATATTTCAGCATTATTTTGCAACAAAAATTTATTCACACCCTGTTGTTTATTCAACCTATTCATGCCTCTAACATTCCAAAAACCCATCTTCATTGATCAACTGATAAGTTACGGGTAATCATTTGCGAAATACCTTGTCCATCTTTTCTTTTGAGGGACTCTGCATAAGTAGGTGTATTCGTCCTAGAAGTTCCTAAATTCTGCAAGTCCCCAATCTCCTGTGCTTCCTTTGAAACAAGAGGCACACTTGTAAATGGTTGCAGAGGTCTCACCAGAGTTGCGGGAAGGTCAACATTCAGGACTGGCTATCTACTCATGACTGGAGGCAAACCAGTATTCTTCTCCACTTTCTTCCAAACTTTCTTAGTCTGGATGGGCTGCTTTGTACTTGCTCTGCAATTCTCTTTGCTCTGTCCCAATCTTTTGCATCCCTTGCACAAAATGGGCTTCCATTCATACTCTACATCAATCTCCCTTAATTGTTGTTTCTCCTCCAGAAGTCTCACCTTCAAGGGGAGATTCTGATCAATCTTAAGTTCCAATAGCACCCTGACAAAACGCAGACGTGCTTTGATATCTGTAGAGGTATCACTCTTAATATAAGGCCAAATAATACTTGGTATCTTAGGTAGGTCTGACCCCAATACTGTAACTGGCAATTTATGGAGTTTTACCCAAGCTGGCACGCATTTGATCTCTTCCTTCTCGAGGTCTACATCTTCCTTCCATGGTTTAATAACCACTGGCTTGCTGTCAAACATGTAATATCCTGCTTGAAGTACTTTCTCCTGCATTTCTTTTCTCTGAAATCGAGCTAGGAAAACCCTATTGGGCATGAAAGATATCCTGTCTATTACATGCTGCTTCCATATTCTACATAAATAACCTTCCATGACAGCCATAGGCGGGTTGGCCCCTATGACAAATCCATAGACAACCTGATTCCATTAATCTAACTCTTCCCGAACATCCTCCATGTCCAGTTGCAACAGATTTTCTGAGTCATCTTCCATTAAATGTTCGAGGTTCTTCCCATGACGATTGAACCATTCTCCTTCTTTATCCTGACGTATTTGCTCCACTTTCGCGTCATTATCAACATCCACAATTTCATCCTCCTCAAGAGAAAATGGTGCAACTTCTATAATGTTATTCAGACTGCCATGTTTAGTTGCGTCTTCATCATTGGGTTTCCGTTGCTTATTTTGGCTTGTTCGATTGCTCTCATTCCCTTCTTTCGTCTTAGATCCCTTTCTCCTAGTGATGTTACGTAGATTAGTAGTTTTTGATGCTAACCCAAGTTAAGATTTAGTCAAATTTGCTTCTTATGCTCAAAACTAGCTAAAACCACTAATCCAAGCAATGGAATTGATTCACACACAATAAGATAGGTTGGCAAAACCGCAAAAATCATATGCAAATCATGAAACAATGAAGCACAAGATTATGAAATAAAAAGATTAAGGAATTAGAATGAATTCTCACAAATTATTAGAGGAATTAAAATGAAAATTGCTCCAAGATGAATGAAATTAAATTCCAATCCTTAGAGAAGAAGATTTAATGGACAAAATCTTCAAACCCTAACTCTTCTTCAAGTTTTTCCTAAACTAATCTAGAAAAAAAATTAAATCTAGAGAGAAATTAATATAAAGCTTAGTTCCTGATACAAGTCCTAAGTGATGTCTAATTGCCCTCCCTATGTCTGAAAAACCTTAAGGTAATTATAGGTTAGCCTAAAATTAAGAGAACAAAATGAACGGGCTTTGTCCAAAATTAAATTAAAATACGAAATTACGCTACAACTCGTTGCGCCTGAAACCGCAGGCTGCGGTGGGAATAGGAGACGCAGGCCTGCGGCCCAAGTTTAGTGTCACCTCCACTTCCTTTACTTTCAAGTGTACCTTCGATTCCGAGCTTCTTATTCTTCTACTAAATATGTCCCTTCGAATTTTATGTTTCACAGGAAACTTGAATCTCAATCTTGAGTCGTTTTCCTTGCTTCTTAGCCTCAAGAAGTCTTCATGAGCCAATATCTTCACTTGGAACAAAAGCTATAAGTGTACTTACAAACCTAATCTCCCCTAAGCGAGTCAAATACATAAAAAACGACATAAAACGTAAAGATTACATACAAATGACCACACTACTATAATAAAGGCTTATTGCAACGCAACGAAAATGTTGTATACGAACTCTAAAATGTTGTTTTATGGTTTACGCAATATTTTTAACTGTGTTGCTTTAAACTCCGTTGCAATAGCCTAATGTAACACTTTGTGCACCATTTTCTACTCAAATGCAACAGTTCTAAAAAATGTTGCAATGATACTCTAATGCAACACATATCATGAGAAGCTATTGCAACACTTTTAAGTATATATACGCAACTCTTTTTCTCATCCCCTCCAAAATTTTGAAACACTTATTTCAATGTTATGAAACATATTTTTGTCTAAATGAAACGTCAAGGCAACACTATTTTGGTGGTAATGCAACATATCCAATTTTGTCAAAGGCAACACCATTTTAATTCTAATACAACATTCCTGGATGAAAATGTATATTATACATTTATTTCAATTGCAACGCGTGCTTAATTTAATGGTTCTAAATATTATTCGCACATACATGACGTCTGATCCAAAAATAATAATTAATTGATCCACAAAAGACATGTTCATTAATAATCCAAACGTCAATATTGATGTTTCGTACTACATCTTGTTGAAAGAATGTCAAAATGAAAAAGAGATAACAATGGGTGAAGAAACGAATTCCGCGTAATGGGAGATTGGCTTGGGCGACCCGTATGAGAGGATCGAAGCTGCAAAGCAACATACTTCGAGCTATGTTCAATGCCTCAATCTATCATATTTGGTGACAAAGGATTATGTGCAGAATTGAAGGACTAGTTCAGCTGATACGGGTGACCTCGAACCCGGCCCAATTGTTATTCGAATCAAGCCCCATCAAACTTGGTGTGTGTATGCTCACACACGTCTCAAATACTGTCTATGTGCATTAAATAAACTGAAGATTGTTGCCAAGATTAACGTGAGATTATGGAGGATATTTCGTGGGATCCTACTTCACATAAGTTAGGGTAATATTATCTTTTGATCCCATTATGAGAGGATTCCTTTCCTAAATGGAGCAAAGATATGCGTGGGATATCACTTCAAGATGGGTGTGTGATTCATGCCTAAAATAAAGAGGTGCAATCTTCTCATAAGTAGTAAGAAGATAAAATAAAAGCAAGGGGGATTGGATACTGATTTTGTGAAGATACACGAGTATCTTACTCAATCAAATGGATGCAATCTTTCTTTTAATTAGGAAACAAGAATAAGGATGATCATATGAAGATCATTTCGAGATATGCACAAGATAAACTACAATATCCTCAAGATTAGTTGCTAGTTTTCCTTTGATTGTGTATCTCGTATTATAGTAAGTATCTCATAGAATAATCTCGTGAAATAAGCTATAAAAGCCACGAGCTATAGCATTGTTATTCATTTAACGATTAAGCAATAAAAATTCAGCAAAGTTTTTGATTTATTTCAAACCTTGTGAAAACCCATTTCGAGAAAGTACTTCGAAATCGCATCGAGGAATTGGTGCGCCAATCTCTACGTTATTAGTTTCGGATTCAAGGTCGAATTTGGGGTAAATATCTTTGGTTACATTTGTCTTCTATTTCATCACAAAAATCATTACGTAATTCAAAGTATTTTCTTTCCTAAAATAGGCGTGCCACAAAACACAAAATCCAGGAAGACCTTAACCACGAACCAATGTTACATTAACCTTAGTTCAATTTCACTCCAAAATCCACGTCATCACTCAAGGTTACATTAACCTTCGCCCCAACTTCATTTCTTATTCTAAACCGCTTCCGCATTCGCATCATTTTGGTATCAGAGCCGTGTTTAACGACATGGGAGATAACGAAATCAACGACAACAATGTCAACAATGATGCAAGCAGCATCAATACTGGAGGGGGGAACGACGATAATCTCATCCAACAATTGCTTCGTGCCTTGCGCAATTTGCCCGAGAATAGGCATGGAGGAGGCGCTAGGAGATTTTTGGATGTGCCCAAACCCCATGACGAATTCAAAGTCACAGAGTTGCCTGAATTCGGGGGAGGGATAGATCCGAAAGAGTACTTGGACTGGGAGCATCCAATCGAGAGGATGTTCGAATTCAAGGATGTCCCCCGATGAGAAGTGTTGCAAGTATGCTATCTTGAGGCTAACAAAACGTGCGTCCCTATGGTTCGAAAATATAAAGACTAGGCGAACACGGGAGGAAAAGCCTAAGATCCGGTCATGGGAGGAACTCAAAAATAAGTTACGCAAGAGGTATGTTCCTAAAAGTTACAAAATCGACTTATATCGTAAGGTAGCCAAATTGAAACAAGGGACCATGTCAATTAGTGCGTATATTGAGGAGTTCGAAAAGGCATCTTTAATGTGTTAGTTAGAAGAACTCGAGGAACAAAAGATGGCTAGGTTTTGTAGGGGTTTAAATCGTAACATAGCTGATGTGGTAGATTTACATCCTTATGCTTCGTTTGATTTGTTATGCTCTTTGTGTTTAAAAGTAGAGGGCCAACAAAAACGACGAACTACTTCGACCACTAAAACAAACACTTGGGCAAAATCTGAAACACCTAATAAATTTGGAGGGTCTAGTTCAAGCCAAACCCCAAAATCCATAGTTGCCACCCAAACAACACCTAAAACAGACACCAAATCCAAAGACATGTCTAAGGTCTGTTGTTTCAAGTGTCAAGGTTTCGGTCACTTTCAAAGCGATTGTCCTAATAAAAGAGTCATCACCTTAAGAGTGGTAACTAGTTATCGCGATGAATTGATGGAGGGTTTTAGTGACGAGGATGAACCATCATATGTCACGAATGGGGATGAGTTATAGAGGGGGACGACGTGCTAGAGTTTGTAGCACCAAGTCATATATGTTGATTCTTTGGTCTTACGTCGTACTTTTCACACCGTTGTTGAACCGGTTGTGGCCGAACAATGTGACCAAATCTTCCACACTAAATGCTTGGTCAAAGACAAATGGTGTAATGTGATTATTGATGGGGGGAGTTGTACCAACGTCGCCTCACAAGACATGGTTAAGAAATTAACCCTAACTACCACACCACACCCGAGACCCTATACCTTACATTGGCTCGATGATGGGAACCAAGTTAAGGTGACTAAACAAGTCCGCGTTGGTTTTACGATGGGTCCTTACAAGGACTAGGTGGTTTGCGACGTTATTCCCATGGATGCTTGCCACGTGTTATTAGGAAGGCCATGGCAATTTGATCGCAATGTCCTTCATAAAGGACGAAGTAACGAGCATGAACACATGTTTATCAATTCTAATCGTATTAGTACGAGGATGGTAAGAAGGTCTTCCTAAGGCCTATGGCGCCGAAGGAGATTCGTTC
Organism: Agrostemma githago; assembly: GCA_958450325.1. Taxonomy (NCBI): domain Eukaryota; kingdom Viridiplantae; phylum Streptophyta; class Magnoliopsida; order Caryophyllales; family Caryophyllaceae; genus Agrostemma; species Agrostemma githago. The sequence continues at coordinate 31,385,024 of OY288255.1, read as the reverse complement.
GATTAATTCTAATCGTACTAACAAGCCGAGTTTATCAATGTTTGCTAGTGAAAGAGACGTGGAGCAGGTTTTGGCTAGAGGAGAGCAAGTGTACGCGCTTGTGGCGTCTAACCTGTCCACAGTTTCAAGAGGGAATAATCTTGACCAAAGTTACATTAACCTTGACCAAGTTTACCCTAACCTTGACTCTGTTGAACGCGTTACACTACTATTGCGTGAATTTGGCGATGTTTTTCTAGATGATTTATTAGCGGGTTTACCTCCATTGCGTGGAATCAAGCATCAAATTGATCTCGTACCCGGCGCGCACTTACCAAACAAGGCGGCTTATAGGAGTAACCCCGAAGAAACCAAAGAACTCTAACGATAAATTGAGGAGTTAATGGAACGAGGGTACGTAAGAGAAAGCATGAGCCCCTGTGCGGTTCCAGCTTTACTCGTCCCTAAGAAAGGTGGCACATGGAGAATGTGCATTGACAGCTGAGCAGTGAATAACATCACCATAAAATATCGATTCCCGATTCCGAGACTCGATGATATGCTTGATGAACTTCACGGCTCCACCGTCTTCTCCAGAATAAATCTTCGAAGTGGTTATCACCAAATTCGAATGAGAGAAGGAGATGAATGGAAGACCGCATTCAAAACCAAACATGGTTTATATGAATGGTTGGTCATGCCTTTCGGCCTTATGAATGCACCAAGCACTTTCATGAGGCTTATGAACGAGGTTCTAAAGTCCTTCATTGGAAAGTTCGTGGTCGTGTACTTGGACGATATCCTAGTATACAGTAAGGTCATTAAAGAGCACCTACAACACTTATGAAACTGTAACCTCATAGCCTTAACTCCACAAAATCACTCCCAAATTCTGATCCATCGAAACCAATTACTACCTAGCTCCACATTCCAAAACCATCCAACCTAGTTGCCTTGACCTAAACGCGGTATCTCGTTAATTGTCACTTTCAAGGGGTCACACCCGATCACTTCACCTTAATTTTCAATTAGTATGAATACCCAGGCAATAAACTCTAGACAATATCCCGCATCGATAATTGGCACGCAAGTTTAAAGCATAATCACCTGCACTATACGAACTACGAACATGGTTTGATTATGTCTAACCGCGGATACGTAGGCAACCCTCTCGAGGGTACAACCGAAACAAAAAAACTCGACTACGATCAATTCGTGCACAAATCGAAACCCATCATACGCTCTGATTAACAGGTAATTACAATGATGAAGCACACTAAATAAAAAATGACGAGGCAAGGGCGGCGTGAAAATACGAAAGGAAGCTCCGGGCAAAATGAAGAATCGAGTTGCGAGCCACCACAAAAAAATAATAAACACAAAACAAACATGTGCTTCTCATTAATATAAATGAAAATCAAGCCTTTGTCGAGGCTTTTACATCAAACAACCATTACCCGGGTACTCCGAAAACAAGACAACGTGTCAGCAAAAACCCTACAAAAACTGGTACTGATACGCTACATAATATTGCATAATAAAACATACTACTAATGGCTAGGCCCTACCGGTCCATCTTCTCCTTTCCCTTACCCTTCAGGTGCACTCCTTTGGTCCTCTCACCACGGGCCCCTCGAATACAAGCGTCCACCTTTTCAACCAATTATGGGCCTAGCCAATCCCACGCGCATTCCTCATCTGCGCCTTTGATACTAGTCTTGGCAGTGTTGACCCGTTTAGATGAATTGACGGTACTAGGATTGACAACACTGTCTTTGGTCAAGCGTATAGTGATGTTAACTCGTGTAGCCTCCTAATTCTGTAGCATCGCAGTCTCCACGGTCCTTAACTTATCCCGCTCTATCGGATGTTCACAAACATTCTGCCGAGAATCGGAGGGGATGGCCCGTCGAGTATTCGCTAGGGAAACAAGATGTATAATCCTTCGTCTCCCAGACATTATAAATTCTTTAAGAGCATCCTTCCCCCACGGAGGGGAATTGACAACATTAGTGACAACCTCAGAAACGGTTTTTGTCCCGTCCATTTGGCGCATTAACCTATTCGCATAAATAGAGACACATTCACTCAAGGACAAAATTTGCATAGTGCGGGCCCATTATGAGAACGGGAGCCCGATATACCTCTTAATATCCCACCACGGGACAATCCATCTAACAACAATCCCTCCATCAGCATGCAGACGAGAGAACCACTTCTCTTCGGTACAACTAACATTCCATAATGGTAATACACTCCACGTAGCAAGCCTCTTACAGTTATAACCCACAATAAGCCGAGGTGGCTCGATCAGATGTAGCCTCTCCTGTAGCCAAACGTGCACAGTACAATACAGTGTCATAACTTCGAACTAGGATAGACTCGAATAGAGTGAAAAAAATAGCACCATGACATACCTGCAAAATGATATTAGAACCGCGAAAGGGGGCACGGTGAATTCCCGCGCGTGTGTCAAGACCCATTATAAGCTCACCCTAAATAAGCCAAGAGGGAGATCGCCTGTGCTCCATCTCCATTATGACATCTAGAACACGAGGGTTACCCCAACCAACATGCACAGACGCATCCTCAAAAAGATAATAACACGCTATTGCAATGCTAAGAGCCCGTTTGTGGGCTAGAGGTTAAATACAACGAGTGTCCTCCCGTGAGAACTCCTTAACGAGGAGCTCAAGTTAATACCACCTTCTCCAAAGAAAACGTCAGCCTCCTCCAGTAGAGGAATATCCAAAAAATGATGAAACCGCTCTATGGGATGTCACCTTGAACTGGTATGCAAGGGTGAAATGAGTGCCACCCCCCAATCGCGTCTATCTCCTCGGGAAGAGGGTACACATCACCCCTCGGGAATGCAAAAACATGGTTACTTAGCATTCCAAAAGCGCGAATATGCAAACAAAAAGTCGTCCTGCACTTTAATTTGCTTCAGCGAAATGATAGCGGAGAAACCATCATCTAACAAATCTTGAAGTTCACCTTTCTTGAAATATTTCATCCACTTGGTCAAAAGACGGCCGAAACCCAACATGACTAGGAAAATAAAACAAGAGCAATCAACACACTTTGGGTATTAATTATGTCTAAAAAGATCACATATAACTCGTATATATGGGTACATTGACAACGAAATTAGGAAATTATGGAAACTTTCCATAACCGAGAGTCAGGCCGCCCCGGGTCAAGCGCCTGAGACTCAGGTCGCCCGAGGGGAGGCGTCCGAATTCTAGGTCGTCGGCGGCCTGTCTCCCGAACCCCAGGCGTCCAGCTGCACCCCACCTCATCACGCTGTTATTCGACAGTCTTCGGCGTTAGGAAGGACCTCCTAAAGTCAGTCATCCTCTTTTCCAAAGCTCGAATGCACATTACAAGCACCATGCAAGAACGAAAGGTCACTCATAGGCAGCGGACGATCCGTTTTCGTCCCCCCGATACACCAGACATAGACGTTCTTTCTTTTTTTCTTTTAGGGGGTAAGCTACCCCACCGAGGTGTATTGTAGCCCTATGCGACACTGTCGGTACGCGTCACCTAGGCGTGTTGTAGCCTTTTGCGGCACTATCAATACACATTTGTAGCCGTATGCGACATCATCAATAAAACATAAAAAGTGTTCCAATTTTTTTTTCTTTTTACTCCGCTTTGAACACAAGCGTCATAATCCCAAAACGATTATACACGTCTACAGCATTGCACACGCACACGGTCAAAACATTTTAATCACAAAACGCTTTATATATGTTTCGCACATTTCGAGTCAAATGTTTTAACAAACTACTTGATCCTATTCCCGGCTCAAACTAGAAACATTTTTGCGCTCCTGTTCAATCATAATGCATTTAAAACACTTTAAAATAACAGCTAAACCAGAAGCAAATCAAATTTGAAATGTTTATGTGTTATCTAAGCTAACATTTCAGAAGTATGACAAAGTAAGCTGATCAAGCACAAGAAGGCCCATAAAATATACAAGCATACAAATCCAATACATAACGAGTTTACAAACTAGGAAGGACTCCTAGAGGCTGTAGCGACAGCCAGTACAAGCTCACTGATGTTATCATCTAAGCCTAGAACCTTCAGATCAAAAGTAGGAGACCCCATACCATCATCTATCGAGCGACTCATACCCGCCAGCATATCCACGGTAGCCATCTCCGTACTAGGAACCCCTCTGGAAGGATCAACCTCTTCACTAACACCAGTGGCCAGATGTTCAGCCACAACCTCTCCCTCTACCTCAATCTCAGCCTCAGCCCTAGCGTCACCCTCCGTTGAAGTCTCACCCTGACACCGAGCCAACTGCTCGTTCAACCTAGCGATCTTGATAGCCCGAGTCTGCAAAAATTGGATCATACTGAGCTCAGCCACCCGCGCTCCCAACTGCGCTACCATTTCGGGAACATCCTACAAAAGACATAGCTATCCTTTAGGAAGAGAATGAGCAACTAGCCTAAAAAACCACCCAGAAAAAACAATAATCACCGATCGAGGTCTTGACGTATCGCGAGCTGAGACAACAGCCCTTCCCGATGCGTAGGCCCGGAAGCAGTTGGTAGACCGCCATAACCGCTGATGGGTAGCCGACGAAACCTGAACAACGAAACCAAACAAGTTAGCCAATGAAACCTAATCCACAAACGCAAGTCTGAGTAGAATCACAAAACTTACCCTGTACACCCGGTCGTGCCACTTCATCCCGACCTCCATCTCTTCCGCAGAGAAAGGAGGAAGAGGTTCAGTAAAAGCCACCTCGACCTCATCCACCCTAAGTAGTGTCAGAGGGAAGTCTGGGGGCTGAACAACATCAGTCAGGTCGGCCAACTAAAAAAACAATACACCGTTCTAAATACAAACAGACCCAAGACCACAAGGCAAAAAGCAAACAAACGATAATCCGGTACTTACCACGATACGATGCGATAACCTTGTACTCATTTGGTAAACAAGATCATGGGTTTCATCATTCAACCCATCAAACAAGCTATCCCAAAGGTAAGGGATTGGACAACCAAGGTTACTCTCTCCCACCCTCTTAAAATACTCACAGAAAGGTTCACCAATAACTTTAGAAAAACAAGAAGTAGACATGATGCCAGACAGAAGAACACACGAAAAACAAGAAAACACACAGAAATACTGGAATAGCTACAAAAAGTGAGACAAAAATGATACACACAAAGATAAAAACACACAATTACTCTAAAACAAGGAAAACTCTAAACTATGTCGTTGCCCACTCCCCGACAACAACTTCATTTTGATGAAAGCCCTTTTGCAAACGTCGTTCAATATAAGCAAAGACCAACAATCAAACAATATTTATAATCCCAAAACATGCACAAAAACAATCGTAGCCAGTGGCAAGTAGCGGGGTCGAACCACAAAAAATGGTTGAAATGCAAGAATAGAGTAAAAACACGAGCTTAATGAGACATACTACACAAGAACACAAGACAATTGGTGAATTCCGCCAAATAATCCCACTACATTAATCATTAAATTCTTTCCTCCACTAAACTCTACCCAAAACAACTGTTAAAAGATAATGGCAATAATGGAATTACACTTATCCCAATATCACCTTACTCAAATTCACAAAACATCGACTAAACCCATAAATGCATGTAAATAAGAGAACATTATGATTAAAACCAAGTAACAAAGCTAGGATTGACAAAATTATTGAATAATCCATCACATGCATGTCAACAATCACAATCCAACCTTTCTTAATCTCTTCTATAACCCAAGTTGAGATTTAGTCAAATTTGCTTCTTATCCTCAAAACTAGCTAAAACCACTAATCCAAGCAATGCAATAGATTCACACACAATAACATAGGTTAGCCAAACCACAAAAAACATATGCAAATCATGAAACAACGAAGCACATGATAATGAAATAGAAAGATTAGGGAATTAGAAGGAATTTTCACAAACGATTAGAGGAATTAAGATGGAAATCGCACCAAGATGAATGAAATTAAAATCCCATCCTTAAAGAAGATGACTTCATAGAGAAAATCTTCAAACCCTAACTCTTCCTAAACTAATATAGAAAACAAATTAAATCTAGAGAGAAATTAATAAAAAGCATAGTTCTTTATTCAACCCCTAAATATTGTCTAATTGCCCTCTTTGTGTCTGAAAAACCGAAGCTATTTATAGCTTAGCCAAAACATAAGACAACTGAACGAATAGGCTTAGTCCAAAATGAAAATTAAACGTGAAATTACACTACAGCTCGCTGGGCCTGAAACCGTAGTTGCGGTGGGAAAAGTGGACGCAGCTGGGCCCAGGTCTGGTTGTTACCGCCGCTTCATTCAATTCCAAGCTTGCCTTCGATTTCGAGCTTCTTATTCTTCTACTTAATACGTGCATTCGACTTTTATGTTGCACTTGAAACTTGAATCTCGATCTTGAGTCTTTTTCCTTGATTCTTAGCCTTGATAAGTCTACTTGAGCCAATATCTTCACTTGAAACACAAACTACAAGAGTACTTACAAACCCAATCTCGCCTAAGCGAGTCAAATACATACAAAATAACATAAAATGCAAAGAATACATACAAATGACCAAAACCCAACGAGTACATCAATTCTATGACAATACTAGTCAAATAGCACCAAAAGTACCACAATACGAGCGTAATTATCATGGTAAAAGTCACTCTCATCATTTACCCAACGTAATACACTAGTTTTTACTTTTACATAGTACATTTTCAATAACCAACAAGTAGTGTACACAACAATCCAAAAAATAAACAACAACCAGCTATACGAAACAAACAAAAAACAAGTCATACTATCCGGGAGAAGAAGAAAAAGGGAGTGTTACAACCCTAAACCCCATATCTAATTTAAAAAACCTAATTTCAATAATTAATTATAATTAACGATTAATACCCGTTAAAAAATAAAACTTGTATCCATAATCTTATCAATTTGATAAATCGAATGAGTATATTATATATAGTTAGAATTGGAGCCCTTAAAAAAAATCTAATTTCAATAGCTAATGATAATTAACGATTAATACAGGTTCTTCAATCAAAGTTGTATGCTTAATCTTATGAAATTGATATATTGAATGAGGATATAGTTAACATTTTAGCTAATTGATAATAATTGAACAATATGGATGGTCTCTAGGTTTAGGATAGAAAAGGTGAGAAAGAAATAAAATTAAGTATGTTTTCTTATGAAGGGCATGTAATGGAAAAATAAATGAAAAAAGTATTGCGTTGAGTAACATGCGTACTGCGAAGAGTAACTCCATTATTTAATTATATTGAAAAATATGTATGTACACAATGTTAAATTATAACTAAAAAACATACTCTTCTTTATTGCGTAAAATTGAGCTCTAAATTGGAAAGATGCTATACAAATAATTTTATACAATTGTATATTTTTTTATGTTAAATAAATTGAGATGATCTAATGAGATTTATAATTGTTTTAATATGTAACAACTGTAAAGATAAATAAGATTAATATTAATATGAATCATCTTTCCATATCGGTCGTTTGTTTAACTTTTTTATATTATTTTTGAGAGCATTTTTATCAAAGGTAAACAAATGACCAAGACAAAAGAGAGTATGATTTAATATGAATTTTTCTTCGAAATCATCGATTGTAAATAAAAAGATGTCACAAAATAACTTGGAGCATCAATGATCCTTGACATGTATCCTACAAATGACTGAGAGAAAACATATGTTCTGTCGTACTTCAGATCATTTATCAAACTACTTGGGGTCGTCTTATTCAATCAAAATATATGAAGCCGTACAGTCGCATGTGTTTAGCTTAATATGATATGTAATTAAAAATGATACATTGGTGGTATTCTCAATTGCAGGATACAGATATAATGTGGTTTCGGAGTCCATTCCAACATTTCATCCCTTCTTCAGATTTTCAAACATCAAGTGATTTTTTCAATGGTCGAGAATTCGACAAAAGAAACGCTCCTAACAATGGGTTCCTATTCGTATGGTCCAATGCTCGTACAATTGCATTTTACGATTACTGGGTATCCTCGAGACACAATTATCCTGGTTCAAACGAACAAGAAGTGTTCAATAGATTAAAGAATGGCTCGTTTGTTAGACGAAATGGGTTAAAAATAAGGTTCTTAGACACAGACTATTTTGGGGGATATTGTTCACCAAGTAGAGACATGAATAAAGTTTGTACAATGCATGCAAATTGTTGTGTAGGGCTCGATAGAAAAATAGTTGATCTTAAAACAACTCTCGAAGATTGGAAGATTTATTTTCATTCAAATCAAAGTGGCTCACAACCTTCACATTGGAGGGTCCCAAAAGTATGTCACATGTAAATGTGACCTGTATATCGATTATTGATCAACTTTTTTTTTTAACACAATAAGTCTCTGTTGTAATATATGAGTAGTTATTATATACTAGTGTAAATCATGTGCATATAAAAAAATTAATTAATATATTGTCTATATAGAGAATTTAATGACTAATACTACATAATTATATGTCTATTAAGTTCAATTAGATCAGGCCAATCATATAATAAGTACAATGGTTAATTTTTATTTTTTGAGAAAGCATGATGATTTTTGTTACCCTTTCGCTTTTTTATAAGTAGTCCATTGAATAACAAAATGACCTGGTGTTATGTGTGTCTCTGTACAACGTTTCACAATTTATAAACGAGGTGTCCAAAAATATCTGGTGAAATGTGAGGTATTTTATTTCATAGCAAGCATATGTTACAACTTCTTATCAAGAAGCAAACAAAATCAATGCATAAGTATATTATCTATCATCACTTTTTTTTTTGTTGGAGGTATATGGACTCTGTTCAATACACCCAGTTTTCATAACTTCCTTTAACCCTGTTATTACTGTCCTAGATTGATTCATGTAACCTTCAAATTATGTCTTGTTTCTCTTCTTCCAGATGGTACAGTGTAGGTAAAAGTTGCTAATGCCAGAGCCTGCAATTTCTCACCAGTACTAGTTTTGCCAACTGGATTAGAACACTGAGAAAGGTCTAGTTGTTGCTTCAACCAGTCCTCGAGTCCTGCTCTGATTTTCATGTTGTAATCATAGTATTGTGTCAAGTGTTGGATAGTCTCTCCACATCATTGCATAAGAGATTGATAACATCTATCATCACTGCTGCATCCAATTTTCCATAATTTCTCCTTGGTATTCAGACCACCCTGCATCATGAGCCAAAGAATGAATTAGGATGTGTTTGGGTTCATTCCATGGATTCCACATCAGCTTATTTCAAGTCTGGGGTGGATGAGGGGTGCTCGGCCATTTGTAACCTCTACTGATAGAGTAACCACTAGGGTCTGAAATCCACACATTATCTATAAATCTAGGTTTCACTTTCTCCCTGGTCTTGCCGATAAACCTCCAGGTCCAAGATACATTGGAAAGGGGAAAGTAAGAGTGTCAATCACTCCCTTCAAGTAGGTATGGTGAACCTAATTCATCCACAGGTGTCACTTTTTTCATAGAGCCAGTTTACCAATTTTCTAACAGTAGTTATGTTCCATACCTGCCAACATTTTCTATCCCTAGGCCCATTTCCTCTTTAGGTAAGGTCACTTTATCTCATGCAACTACAGGGACTTTCTCTTGTTCAAAGCTACCTTCCGAGAGTAAATTTCTTCGGATTGCCTCAATCCTCCTAAGCACACCCTTACGAATGAGTAAAATAGTTGCCCGGTAGTTTTAAAGTGTGTTAAGAATAAATTTATCAGTACAACCCTACCTGCATAGGACATTTTTCTTGCGCCAAGGCTCCTATCTCACTCTATTTCCGCTACAATTAAGGAACAAAGTTATCAGCCCACCGATTGATTTGTAGAGGCCGCTATGTGTGGGTGGGATTGGGTGTTGATGTCTATCGAACGTTGGCTTCCCAATACGTACCCTCACCCCTTAATCAGAATCGACGGTTTCCGGATGTCCGAAACCATTGGCAATGAGAGTTATTCCAGGCATGGAGTGCTTAAGGGTACAAGTCTTTATCTTTAGGTCCCCGTGCCACTAAACATTGAGCAGGATAAGGATCAAAGTTGTCTTGAACGGTTTCCGAGTTTCCATAATTAACTCGGTGGCGACTCCACAAATCGACAATGAATTCAGTTCACTAAAAAGGTCGTCTTACCAAAGATATCGGCCTTTAAACATTTAAAACCACGTCTCGATCGATTCTAACGGAAACACGGATGTCCGCATCTGTCTCGTACTATCCGAATCGTCAACCAAATTGAGGTCCGGCACATCGCCCTGTATGCTAGATAGGACCGGCCCCCCGGAACGGAGGGGGGCCACGTGGGTGGCCACCGCGAAAACCGGATGTCCCGCACGGGCGCGAAGGGCGCCGGGCCGGGCGGCCGGGCGTCCACAAATAGTATTACTAGATCAAAATAGTTAAAAGAGAACATTAAAATGATATAATATAAATAAGCTTTCGAGGAAAACATAAAATATTTGCCAACCTGCAAATCAAAACCAATCGATAGTAATAATATTCAAAACTGGCGTTATGGAAATTTGATCAGTGTGCACAAGGCTAGACTTTCACTAGGATAATACTAAAAACTAGCTTCGAGAACTGTAGTCTTTAACACATAACAAACTCCAGTCTCTAACTAGGTAACTCAACTATAACAGGATTGCGTGCAGCGAGGTCCTGGTTTAAGTAGTGCACACTCCTCCTAGACAACAATTACGTCTAGTTCAACTAACGGCGACTAACACGATGCAATATCTAGCTTAAGGTCAAAACATACACTTTTCTGGGTGAAACTACGCCCAGTTCAACGACTAAATGTGTCCTAAATAGATACACCGACATTATAGTTGATGGCAAAAACGTGCATCCCTATTATATTACTCTAAACCTCACACTTTTCCTATATCCATAACTCCGAAAACAAGCCATTATCGATATTAAAAAATAATAATCATTATAAATAATATGAAGATAAAATAAATAAATATTTTATTTTAAAATGGAAACTTTCTATAAAAAGAAACTTACTAATGTTAGAAACTTACTTAAAATAGTACTATTCTTATAGAAAATACATAAATTGTTAAAGTAAGTTAAATGTACCAAAATAGTATTTCTAACAAAGTAAACAGTTTATTAATATCGTTGTTATCGTAACTTAATATATTTCTAGATTTGTTACTAAAGATATAAATCAAATATAATAAATGAATGCATAATATTTTATGAATATTTAGGAAAATCAAGTTAAAACAATAATTTTTTGAAAAGATATGGTTTAGAAAAATCATATTAAAATTCACTAAGTCAAGGGGTTTTGTAAATGAAACGAGATTTTATAAAGCTTTCAAATTATTTTTACCAAATATATTTTATTAATAAATTTTTATTAAAAATAGTCAATCGAAAACAAATAAGAAATTAATAGTGAAAATAGTTTCCACTAAAAATGTATTTCAAACAAAACGACTATTTTCTAGTTTGTTAGTATAAGTCGTAAAACGAAAATTAATTTAGGGATTTTCTACGCGGTACCCCTATATTTTTCACTTTTCTACATGGTACCCCTATCTTTTCTATGTCTATACATGGTACCCTTGAAGTTTATTATTAATTTAACTAGCGCCCCAAAAAAAAAATTCATCAAGTTTTGTCGTTAGATAATGTTTTTAGCTTTGAATTAAGACTTCAATATCATTTAACTTGGATAATTAACAAGTAATTGAGCTTAATTTTAAGTGTTATCATTTGATTTGACAATATAACGTCAAAAATATAATCCGTTTAGACTCGGAGTATAACTGCAAACACGTACAAAATTGTTAGTTTAAGTGCAATTATTGGTTAATTAGGTATGTTAAATAATGGTTAACTTTTAATCTTGAATATAAAAAGGTAATTTGTTGCCAAAACTTGACGGGAAAAAAGTTTAGGGGTACCAATAAAGATAATAATAAAGTTTAGGGGTACCAAAAAAAAGTTTTAGTAAAGTACAAGGGTACCATGTGTACATGTAAAAAGTGTAGGGGTACAAGGTAGAAAAGTAAAAAGTTCAGGGGTACCACGTAGAAAATTATTAAAATAATAAATTGATGATATGACGAAATTATAAAATTGATGTAATTTAGTTACTAGTGTCACGATAACCAACAAAGTATTATAACAATCATTAATAATAAAATTACTAACGGTTTGGAATACAATATTGAAAGGTGTAAAATATTTATAAGGCATACGATTTAAAATTAAACATTAGAAAAATAATACGTAGGTAAAAAATTTAGTAAACCGAATATAAAATAATCATTACATACTACTACTCAACGTACGATATAATACCGAGTAACGTCCTAAAGTTACCTAGAGTCGATATTCGAATCGATAATGTAGTTGTCCTCGTCAGGGTCTTCATGAAATCCTTGAGACATAAACGTATGTGTGGACATGACATAGGTCCACCACGACGCGGCCACGCGCGGGTTTGGGGCGGCAAATGAATCTCATGTGAGATGGATCTCAGATTGAAATTTAAATCTAATTAGAAGTCGCCACCGAACTTTGTGGGAGTTTAGGCCCATTCGAACCCACTCTATATCTTAGTGGGCCGTGCACAGAGTACGGCCCATTTCGATTTCAGAGTTTATGGGGTTCGTCCCTTTGCATTACGATACCGATGCCGACATTATCGGGTATCGTGTATTGAATGACTCTCGTGTGCCAATGGTTTTGGACATCCGGAAACCACGGTTCTGAGTAAGGAATGAGGGTACGTGTTGGGAAGTTCACAAAGAACACCCAACCTCGCCCGCACTTAGCGGCCTCTACTAAGATACCGTTTGATGTTTTAATACGCGCATTAGTAATTCGGTTGAATGAGATGCAAATAGTATTTTCGACTAAACATGTGAATTATGTTTGATCTACGTCGTTTAATGCATCTTTGAATTATGTCGAAGTTGTATTAAGCACGCGAGGTTCGTTTTAGTACAATAAAACAAACAACGAGAATAAAATGCCAAAAAGCAACAAACGGGTTAGTAACAGTAATAGCGGATCGTAAATAGATTAGAATGATATAATAAGATATGATGCATGGTTTTGAAAAGAGTAAAACACGTGATGGACTTGACACATGTTGACCGAAGTCGTTAAAAGAATTTTATCGAGGCTTGGAATATGTTGAAGGGTTAAAAGAATTTTATCCCTTTGCATTACGATACCGATGCCGACATTATCGGGTATCGTGTATTGAATGACTCTCGTGTGCCAATGGTTTTGGACATCCGGAAACCACGGTTCTGAGTAAGGAATGAGGGTACGTGTTGGGAAGTTCACAAAGAACACCCAACCTCGCCCGCACTTAGCGGCCTCTACTAAGATACCGTTTGATGTTTTAATACGCGCATTAGTAATTCGGTTGAATGAGATGCAAATAGTATTTTCGACTAAACATGTGAATTATGTTTGATCTACGTCGTTTAATGCATCTTTGAATTATGTCGAAGTTGTATTAAGCACGCGAGGTTCGTTTTAGTACAATAAAACAAACAACGAGAATAAAATGCCAAAAAGCAACAAACGGGTTAGTAACAGTAATAGCGGATCGTAAATAGATTAGAATGATATAATAAGATATGATGCATGGTTTTGAAAAGAGTAAAACACGTGATGGACTTGACACATGTTGACCGAAGTCGTTAAAAGAATTTTATCGAGGCTTGGAATATGTTGAAGGGTTAAAAGAATTTTATCCCTTTGCATTACGATACCGATGCCGACATTATCGGGTATCGTGTATTGAATGACTCTCGTGTGCCAATGGTTTTGGACATCCGGAAACCACGGTTCTGAGTAAGGAATGAGGGTACGTGTTGGGAAGTTCACAAAGAACACCCAACCTCGCCCGCACTTAGCGGCCTCTACTAAGATACCGTTTGATGTTTTAATACGCCCATTAGTAATTCGGTTGAATGAGATGCAAATAGTATTTTCGACTAAACATGTGAATTATGTTTGATCTACGTCGTTTAATGCATCTTTGAATTATGTCGAAGTTGTATTAAGCACGCGAGGTTCGTTTTAGTACAATAAAACAAACAACGAGAATAAAATGCCAAAAAGCAACAAACGGGTTAGTAACAGTAATAGCGGATCGTAAATAGATTAGAATGATATAATAAGATATGATGCATGGTTTTGAAAAGAGTAAAACACGTGATGGACTTGACACATGTTGACCGAAGTCGTTAAAAGAATTTTATCGAGGCTTGGAATATGTTGAAGGGTTAAAAGAATTTTATCCCTTTGCATTACGATACCGATGCCGACATTATCGGGTATCGTGTATTGAATGACTCTCGTGTGCCAATGGTTTTGGACATCCGGAAACCACGGTTCTGAGTAAGGAATGAGGGTACGTGTTGGGAAGTTCACAAAGAACACCCAACCTCGCCCGCACTTAGCGGCCTCTACTAAGATACCGTTTGATGTTTTAATACGCCCATTAGTAATTCGGTTGAATGAGATGCAAATAGTATTTTCGACTAAACATGTGAATTATGTTTGATCTACGTCGTTTAATGCATCTTTGAATTATGTCGAAGTTGTATTAAGCACGCGAGGTTCGTTTTAGTACAATAAAACAAACAACGAGAATAAAATGCCAAAAAGCAACAAACGGGTTAGTAACAGTAATAGCGGATCGTAAATAGATTAGAATGATATAATAAGATATGATGCATGGTTTTGAAAAGAGTAAAACACGTGATGGACTTGACACATGTTGACCGAAGTCGTTAAAAGAATTTTATCGAGGCTTGGAATATGTTGAAGGATTCAAGGATTCGACGTGAGTACGTGACAAAGGCCACTCGGTCGAGTCCCTCCATGACTCAATCGAGTGGACCTCGGAAAAACCTTCTGCCCAAATTTGAGGCGCCACTCGATCGAGTCGTGGAGGGGCTCGACCGAGTGGTCCTCAAAAAAAATTCTGCCCGATTTTGGGATGCCACTCGATCGAGTGGGCTAGGCACTCGGTCGAGTGCCCCCTGTATGGACTGTAGTCCGTGAGTTTGCTTTAAATTTTGGAATCGATAACTTTGCTAAATCACGTGAAAATATAATATGATTTACACCCGATTCAGTTTTCGATTCTCGTTATATTCGATACTTGATTTTGGAATCAATATCTGATATTTAGAGTGAGTTTTAGAAAAGATGTTATAGGTCGTTTGAAATCAAACTAAGACGAAATAATTCTCTCCGCGTTATAATTAGACCTGCAAACGGGTCATTCGATTCGGTTTCGGATCGGGTTAAATCGATTCGGTCTTAATCGGGTTAACATAAATTTCAGTTTCAGTTCGATTTCGATCGGGTTCATTTCGGTTAGCCATTTTTTTCGGTTTATGTTATTTCGAGTCGGGTACGGTTCGGGTTGGGTCAATAGCAGGTCAGGTGAGTTTCGGGTCATAAATTTCTTGAGTTAAA
Source organism: Agrostemma githago (assembly GCA_958450325.1). Lineage (NCBI taxonomy): Eukaryota > Viridiplantae > Streptophyta > Magnoliopsida > Caryophyllales > Caryophyllaceae > Agrostemma > Agrostemma githago. The sequence continues at coordinate 31,369,509 of OY288255.1, read as the reverse complement.
AAATAAATAATTTGATTTTGTGTTTGTTATACCTTCAAATTGTAGGTAATAATTTATTAAAAAGAAGAAAAAAATCCAAAATTTGGGTGTTTTTATGAAAAAAATAACTATTTATTAATCAGGTCAATCAGTTCGGTTATTATTGGTTCGGTTATATTCGGGTTCGGGTATCATTCGGTTATTTTAAATTCGGTACAAATTTAGTTCGATACGGATTGAATCGGGTTTCGGGTATTATTCCAGGTTAATCCTATCGGGTGTTCGATCGGTTTCAATTCAGTTATTTTCGGTCGGTTTTTCGGGTTCGGATTTACTTTGCAAGGTCTAGTTATAATGTCGTAATTAGTCTTTTCGAACTATGTGACAATTATTTTAGCATCAATGAGTTTGTGCTAGTTTAATTTATTGACTAATTCTTTTAGACGCGATATTCGACTATAGAGTCGATATCGCATCTTAAGAACGATCGTTTTATGTAAATTAGATAGTAGTAGCGATAATATTTATATGAGGAACGAGGAAAGAGAAAAGAAGACGCGACAACGACCTGAAAAGAAGGAAGGACGAAGCGGGAAAATACGAGAGAAAGAGAAGAGAAGAAAAGGGAGAAAACAGGTTTGAATTTGACACCCTCAACCTACATGCTTAAATTTCTCGGAATATGGCTCGTCTAGATGTGGCTTAGGCACGGGAGCTTTGAGATGATATAGGAAGAGTTATGGTGGTTTATAACTGGGAAGGGATTTGACTTGTTTTGCTGTTGGGTCTTTGACGAGTTTTGATCTCGGGTCTTTGACGAGTTTTGATCTCGGGTCTTTGACGAGTTTTGATCTCGGGTTTGCTAAAGGTTGCTGAAATTTTGGGGATGAATTGTTGTGAATTGTGTGTGCAAAAGGGTGTATTTATAGGAGAGGGTACCCAACTTTGGCTAGGAAAGGTACCGGTTTTGGATGAGAAGAAACACCCACTTTGGATAGGAAAAGCCGGTCGTAGATGGGAGGAAACACCCGGTTTGGATAGTAATAGATTCCGGTTTTGGACAGGAAAAGGGACCACTTGATCGAGTGGTGCATAGCACTCGATCGAGTGCCCGGTCTGACGCCGGTTTTTGCAAGTTTTACGAGCCTACTCGACCAAGTGGGCCGGTCAACTCGATCGAGTGGGTCTGGTCGGGTGGAAGACTGTTAGAGATAGAATTTCATCTCTAACGAAGTTGTTTAATCCTCTTGTAGACACCCGCATTTTGACTGCCAGGTGTCTATGGCAGTTTCCAAAAAACACCCGATGATGATCGGACGCTAACGTGTTTCTACGCGCTCGGATATGGGCTCAAAACCATTAGTTGCTAGCTAATGCACTTGCGGATTACAAATCTCACAAAATCAACCTTAAATCCAGGCCCAATGGGCCGTTTCCTATCAAATAAAGCTAACTTGGACCGAAACCGACACCGAAAATAAAACCGACTTTTTAATGATTGGGTCAACCCCGGTCAAAGTCGTTTCCGAGACATACAAAACAGCCATTCAAACAACAAAAGTCCAATTCAAACACAAAACCCATCAAATATCCATGGTCACGGTCCAAAACAAGAGACCCGCACGACCCAGCCCATCCACTCGATCGAGTGCCCCATCCACTCGATCGAGTGGGCCTGTTTCAGGCCCGACTGCAGGCACAACGGGCCACTCGACCGAGTCAGCTAGTTACTCGGTCGAGTAACCCTAGCCGGGTGACCTAGGCTTTGCCTACATAAGCACCCCATGCAACACACATTCAAGACATCCTTTCACAACCCTAATCGATCCTTTACACCTTGCAAAACCCTAATTACTACAACTCTAATCAAACCCTAAGCACTACACTAGCAAACCCTAAACCTAGCTTTAGGAATCGAAACCCTAACCACCATAACTCAACCTCCATAAACCTCGAAGCTCCCGTGTTAAAGCCACAACTACGAGCCTTATCCGAGACAAGAACATGTAGGTTGAGGGTGCAAAACCCCTTTTCTTTCCCTTCTCCTTCTCTCTCGCGTCATGTGTCGTCCATGTCGTCGTAATCGTCTTTTTTTTATTTTTATTATTTTGTTCGCATACTAATATCAATAATATAAATAGTATAAAACATTTAAATATTCGTCGATTCGTGTCGAGCATGAATGATGGTGGGATAAGGAAAACCAAATATACAAGTGTACTGCACACAGCGTTGCCGGTCGCTTATCCCATCACCCCGATTGCTTGATTGTTGAGACGAATTAACATCAACCATAATTTTCTTATTTTATCATCGTTATCGCATATTAATCAATTCTAAAATTTATTTTCAAAATCAAGTCTTTATTCAATCAAAGCGTCGATCTTTTAGATTCGATACCAATTCCTTAATTGGATGTCGAATCTAATGATCTAGTCAAATAATTCGATCAATTTGATTTTCTCGTTGATGCTAACGTAGATGTCACGTTACAATTATGGCACTACAAACGCGGAGAGAAATTCCTATCGTTTTGATTGACTTAAAACGACTTAAATCAATTTTCTTTATTTTTCACTCTAGTATTCCATATCGATTCAATAATCGAATATGGGATACAACGAGTATTCAAAATTAGAATCGGGTATAAATTCAATAATATTTATGTCCGATTCCACAAAATCAATGATTTATAAAATCCGAGTCGAGCATAAATTGTACAATATTTATGTCCGATTCGGTAGAATCATCGAATCATCAAAAATCAAAAGCAATTTCAAAATCAATAATAGAATTGCAAGCGAACCTGGTTCGTACAGGTGCCACTCGATCGAGTGCCTCGGTCACTCGATCGAGTGACATCACAATTTACCGAGCAGAATGCTCTTTCAACCTCTACTCGGTCGAATCTCATAGTGACTCGATCGAGTAGCGACGTACTCGGCCGAGTTGGTCAATAACTCGGTCGAGTAGGGTCATGAAATCCGGGACAGAACACTTTTTAAGGATCCACTCGGTCGAGTCCCTCAATGACTCGGTCGAGTGGCCCTTTATCACGTTAAACCGTGAGTCCTACAATAACATTCGAGTCTCATTAACCGTTTTTTGTGACTTAGGTCAACACGTGCCTAATTAGTCACGTGAAACATCTTTTCAAAACCATGCATTAACACATTTGCATCATTCTATAAAATTAAAAATTTGCACAAACCGTTAATATCATTATACCGTTACTAACCGTTTGTTGTTTCTTTTGTCAATTCTGGTCATTTATTTTATTGTACTAAAATGAACCCACATGCTAAAATTCAACTTTGACGTTAGAATTAATTGCATTAAATCGACGTAGAAACCCTTTTCAATTCCTCACATGCTTAGGGAAAATAATCTTTGCATATCATTTTCCCGTTCAACTAACGCGCGATTAGAAAGTCAATCGAGATCTTAGTAGAGGCCGCTAAGTGCGGGCGGGGTTGGGTGTCCTTTGTGGGCTTCCCAACACATATCCTCACCCCTTACTCAGAACCTCGGTTTCCGGATGCCCGAAACCGTTGGCGCACGAGAGTCATTCAATACACGATATCCGATAATGTCGGTATCGGTATCAAATGCAAAGGGACGAGCCCAATAAACTCTGACATCGGAAATGGGCCGTATTTTGTATACAGACCACTACGACATAGAGTGGGCTCGAACGGGTCCGAACTCCCACAAAGTTCGGTGGCGACTCCACTTCGACCCAAATTTCAATTCGATCCATTCTCATATGGAGATTCATTCGCCTACCCAAACCCGCGCGTGGCCGCGTCGGGGTGGACCTATGTCATGTCCACAATTTGGCGACTCCGCTGGGGATTAACTGATGCGTGACTTACCATCGGCATCCTCAGGGTGAGACTCGAATAGAAATCGTTTGACTAGTACAATACGCGTTTTAGTTTTACGGTTCATGCATAACCCATATTTTCCCGGACCGGTACTCGCGACCGACGTCCCACTATACCGTTGATGTACTCCAATATGGATATGTCAAAAGGTGTCCATAGTCGATTCGAGTGGGTTTCGTGACATGTTCTAAGATCAACTCGACTTAGGAAGTCCGTCCCGATCAACGTCTAGACTATGTACACTGGTATGGACCCTCTATAGACCGACCGAGACTTAGTGTAAAGCATACATGGCGTCGTTATAATGCATGCCTGACTACATGCTACTTGGTTTCCGTGTCGTTTTCAAAAACCGTCAACTTTTCAAAAATTACATCTTTCTCAAGATATCCAATTTCAAAACCCGGGACGCATACCGAATTTATGACTTACGCTTTTACTCAAAATAGCCTATTATCTAGCCGGTATGCCGCCCATTTCAATACTCGAAAACATTCGAACTTTCAAAACCAAGCCCCGATGCACTTTCCGATTCTCTCGAAAATCTGGCCTCTCCACCGAGTTATCTCGGAATTTTCAAAACCTTCTTCTCCTTAGGACCTCCCGTATTTAGCAGTGTCGGGTCGTGTCTTAAGTTGTCAAGGTCTTTAGCGTTGAAACTCCGTCGATCTTACATCACGAGTTTCTCCCCCTTCCCAGTCCGCCTTATTAGACTAAGGCAAGGCCCACCTACGTAGGACATACTCCTACAAAGGTGGGCCCGTTTACACATTCGAGTCCAAAGTCTGGGGATGTCTCACGTAACCTTCCTTCGAACAGGACTCGGCCCACCCGCCGGTTCCTAAAGAAGGCCCACTTTTCACAAGTCACCCGTCTAGGTGTCTTTTCCGAGTCACTTCCTTTTCAATCTTGTTCGGGATGTACTTTCTATTCCGGGATTTCGGGATAGTTTCTGATTACGTGGTGTTCTTACAGACAGGCCACCCGAGACTAGATACCAACGCAAGATGGACGAATTGAAAAATGCTCTGACCAAGATCGAGACTCAACTGACTGCCATCCATGCTAATCAAGCGACTTTATCCACTCGCCTGAGCACCGTAGAGAAGACGGTCCCTGTTGCGGGATCTGAGCCCGCTGGGCCCATAGCTGAATTGATCAGTGTTGTTCGCAGGCTCGAGGAACAAGTTCACCTATCAACGAACAACTCGATCCACACTGAAAATGCTCGTACTTATTCGCCTTTGAATGACGAGTTACCGGCCAACCTCAACTTCACGCGAATTCCTATGTTTGAGGATACTGAAGACCCGGTCCACCATATCCGGGCTTTCAAAGATTTTATGGCGGTCAAAGGGGTGAAGTCCACCATGTTCAAACACTTATTCCCTTCCTCCCTGGAGAAGCATCCTAAGGCCTGGTTTTACAGGCTCGATCCCAAGAAATACAAGACTTGGGACGATGTGGCGATCGAACTTGCTCGGAATTACGCCGATAACACTGAAATCCAGACTACAACGCGTACTCTGGAAGTCATGGCTCAAGAGCCCAAAGAAGGGTTCACAAAATATCTGCAAAGGTGGAAGGCCGAGAGTGTGAAGCTGGTCGAGAAGCTCGGCGAGAAGGCCCTAGTGGAGGCTTTCGTCAAAAACCTCCTCCCATCCTACCGGGTCCACCTCCGGTATGCTATCATCCCAAACTTTGCCGTCCTTACTGAAATGGGCACGAGGATCGAGGATGACTTGAGACTAGAGAGCCTGACTAAGGCCTCTACCAAAGGTTATCAAGGGGCTAGTTCATCTACAAACAAGCCCACATCTGCAGCTGCAGCTCGCAGCATCTTCGGTGAGGTAAATCTGCTCGACACCTCACCCAAAAAGAATACACCAAATCGGGTATTCACAGATATAGGGACTACCTATACTTATGCCTTACAAAGGCTATCTTCGAAGGGCCTGATCCAACCGATAGGCCCAACTCCCGAGCCTCCAGTAGAGAAGAGGCCCAAAAGTTATAACGCCCAGGCCTACTGCCAGTATCATCGGGGTAACGGACATGATACTGAAAAATGTTGGAGACTAAAACATCTGATCCAAGATCTGATCGAGAGCGGGAAAATCCCGTTGCCCGGAGACAAGCCGAGCAACAAAGAATATCCGTTCAGTGCCCATACAATATTCACGGGAGAAGTAATCGATTGTTCTCACCTCATTTCCCCTTTTATCCCACAGATCAATGGGATATGGTTCGATGACGAGGATGATGTTTACCTAACCAAAGGGGAAGCTGTCCCCATTACCCTTGAAGAGGTCTGAAAGGCTAAGTCCAAAGCTTTAGCCACTAACCACCTCGTCGCAGCTGGGCATTCTACTTCAACAACCGTCACTGAACCTGCCAGGACGGAATCTACACTCGAAGAATCGAGCACTGACACAGCCTTGGTCCACCAACTAAAGAGGGTTCGAGCTGACTTAACCATATGGTAACTACTGGTTAGCTCACAGGCACATCGGGAAGCACTGACTAAGGCTCTCGATGAAATCAAGGTCGATTCACAAGCTACCCCCGCTGAAATGGTAGCCACTATCATGCCCTATCTAAAGGGCAAGTCCAAGAACGAAGGCCCGCTCATAACCTTCTCTGAATCTGATCTACCACCATTTGGGCCCAATCATAATCTGGCCCTATACATCACGGTCATCTGCCGAGGCAAGTATCTCTCGATGACGCTTATCGACGACGGATCCGCCGTAAATGTCCTTCCTCTAAGGACCGCTAGGGCCCTCGGCATCACCGATGCCGATTATCTCCCGACAGCGCAGACCATCCAGGCTTTCGATGGAAGCCTGAAACCGGTTGCTGGGGCGGTTAAACTAACTATCATAACGGGCCCAATCAAAAAAGAATTGGAGTTTCAGGTGATCGATGTCACCTCATCCTTTAACTTACTAATAGGAAGGCCTTGGATCCATGCAGTCAAGACCGTATCCTCTACCCTCCACCGAAAGGTCAAGATGCCACTTAAGGACGGTATCATCACACTGGAGGCGACCCCCATGACTGTGGCTAGCTGTAATGCCACAAGTCGGGCCGAACCACGAGGATTCGATTTCGTGGGTATGATCGAAAAGGAATATCTCTTCAAGCGTTACTTCACCACTAGCATCGACACGATGCTACAAAATCTAGGTAACCTACCCGAAGCCACTTCAAGGCCGCATCTTCCGGCAGGGAAGATCATCGAGGTCCTGGACAACGGAGAGTCTCGGCTCGGATTGGGATATACTATGAGCTCGGAGAATGTGGGCCGAGCCGATGCATTCAAGTTCGTCACTCCCGTGTTTGGGGCGATCCAAGTGGGCCTCTACCAACCCACCATCACATATCCGGAGACCAAAACGGCTCGGGAATGCAACTTCATCCCTGATGATATATTCACCATCGTCCAGGCCAAATCCGAGAAGGGTGAAAACGATGCCGAGCCCGTGCTGGGGCTCTTATTCGGGGAAGATAAGGCCGTCCCCGCTCCAAAGGATGATTTGGTCAACCTGATCCTCCGCAGCGATCGGTTTGACCCAACAAGGCTGATCTCCGAAGTCGGTGCCAACACCGAGAAAAGGGCCTGGAGGAAGACCATAAAATGGACCGACGGTCAAGGAAGGGTCTACAAGCTAACCACTGGCGAGGGAGACATGCCGGATACTGAGTCCGAGTCTGAGTCAGAGTCGGAGTCTGAGTCTGAGTCTAGGGGGTCTGGTGCTAAAGTCGAGTTTGTAACTCCCTTTCCCTTAGCCACTTCCACTGAGGTCGCGGGGCCTGTCCCAAGACCTCTCCCTATCCCGCCACTGACCAATGATCAGATGGCAGCTCTATTCGAGCTATTTTCGAAATTTACCATTAATAATAATAACGAAAACCGTTCTGCTTACGACTTGTCTTATTTCCAAAATTTTCTCAATTTCAAAAATTTTATATGCAATGACATTGAGAAACCCGACGAACAGGTACCTCTGTCTCCGCATCTGATCGAGCTGCTCGAACAAAGGGAGTCCCGAGATCTGGTAATCGAAGAAACCGAGTCCATCAACGTGGGGACCACTTAAGAGCCCCAGACGCTTAAGTTGGGCCTATCTTTAGATCCTGAGGAGAGAAAACAATTCACAGATCTCCTCCAAGAATTTAAAGACGTCTTCGCATGGTCCTACAAGGACATGCCGGGTATAGACCGGGAAATAGCCGAACACCGTATACCCATCAAAGATGGATGCAGGCCGGTAAAGCAGAAACTCCGAAGAATGAAGTCCGAATGGTCCCTTAAAGTCAAAGAGAAAGTAGACAAACAATTCAAAGCGGGCTTTATACAAGTGTCTGAATATTCAGACTGGGTTGCAAACCTCGTGCCGGTACCCAAGAAGGACGGCAAGGTGCGGGTATGCGTGGAATTTCGGGACCTAAACAAGGCCAGCCCAAAAGACGATTTTCCGTTACCACATATCGACATTTTGGTGGATAACACGGCCGATCATGCCCTCCTATCATTCATGGACGGGTATGCCAGATACAATCAGATTAAAATGGCAGAAGAGGATATGAGTAAGACCACCTTTATTACACATTGGGGTACTTACTACTACACTGTTATGCCATTTGGGCTTATCAACGCCGGAGCCACTTATCAACGGACCGCCACTACCTTGCTACATGACATGATGCATAAGGAAGTGGAGGTCTATGTGGACGATAGGATTGTCAAGTCTAAGGACCGAAACGGGCATATTTCGGCCCTGAGAAAGTTCTTCACCAGACTACGCAAATACAATATGAGACTGAACCCACAAAAATGCAGTTTTGGGGTAACGTCGGGCAAATTACTGGGTGTGGAATGACATAGGTCCACCCCGACGCGGCCACGCGCGGGTTTGGGGAGGCGAATGAATCTCCATATGAGATGGTCAAATTGAAATTTAAATCGAAGTAGGAGTCGCCACCGATGTCGAATGACATATGTGGTTATTCGGAACCGTTCGAGCCCACTCTATGTCGTAGTGAGCCGTATACAAAATACGGCCCATTTCCGATGTCAGAGTTTATTGGGCTCGTCCCTTTGCATATCGATACCGATGTCGACTGGGCGGTTAATCGTATATTGAATGACTCTCGTTGCCAATGGTCTCGGACATCCGGAAACCACGGTTCTGAGTAAGGGGTGAGGGTACGTGTTGGGAAGTTCACTAAGAACACCCAACCCCGCCCGCACTTAGCGGCCTTTACTAAGATATCGTTCGTTTTTGGTGTACACGGGTTAGTTCGACGGTTGGATGATATGCAAACATTATTTTCCTAAGCATGTGAGAAAAATAAAGTGGGTTGCTAAGTCGTTTAATGCATGTTTAAACTAATAACGTCAAAGTTATTTTAGCATGTGAGTTCGTTTTAGTCTAATAAAACGATAAAAATAAATAAAAAGCTACAAACACGAGAAAACGAGTTAGTAACGGTGAATAAATCGAAAAAGACGTAAATAAATAATATGCATGATTTTGGAAAAGATTTATGACACGTGATTGATTAGCACGTGTTGACCGAGGTCGAAAAAAGAATTTATTGAAATATGTCGCGAAAGTCGCATTTTAATATGATGTTCGAGAAAGAATTAAAAATAGAAAACGAAGAAAATAAAAAAAGGAGGGGAGCCGTGAACCGGCTGCCGCGCGGGTCGCGCGACCCGCGTGGTAGCCCGTCGAATTTTTATTTGTCGAAAAGTCGTTAATTTTTATAAATCGCGCACGAATATGGATTAATTTATACTCGATTTATATTTTCGATATTCGTCGTATTCGATATTTGATTATGAAATCAATATCAAATAGTTAGAATGTTTTTAGAAAAAGTTTAAAAAAAGTTTGTTTTGAACGAAAACGTAAAAAAAGAATTTTGAATGAAAAATCATGTTAATTCTCTACGCGTTTAAAATCATCGAATTTTGTAAAAAAAAAGGTTAATGATTTTGTTAGCATCGACGAGAATAAATTTTAATTTAGTTCTTGTAGGTACGATATTCGATTAGAGAATCGGTATCGTATTTTAAGAACGTTATTTGAAAATAGTTTTACTATCGAAAATAAATAAAAATATGATGCGATGAACGACCCATATTAATAATTAGACGATCGACGAAAAAAAATAAATAAAACGACGGATAAAAAGAAAAAAAAACGTGAGATTAGGGAGAGAAAGGAGAAAAGACGGGTTTGATTTACACCCTCAACCTACATGCTTTGTTTACTCGGAATAAGGCTCGTCGGATGGTGGCTTGGGCACGTGAGCGTCGAGATGATGTGGGTGAGTTAAGGTGTCGGTTTTTGGGACGTTTTTGTGTGTGTATGTGGGGCGTGGATCGGCCGGATTGGACGGGATGGATTCGTCGGTTTTTTGGTTGCTATTTCGGTATTCCTTCGGACGTGGATTTCGAGACTTATTTTCTAGATACGAGTTCTGAAAAATTATTGTGTGTCGGGATTATTGTGTTGATATTTCATGTCCCTGAATGGTCGGACGTAAGGTCCTATTTATAGGAATTGCGGTGGTCTTGCTTGTGTGACAAGAAACACCGGTTTGGATAGGAAAACGAGAGTTCGTGAGGAAATAAAACATCTCGTTTCTTGGTGAGTAAGGCAAGGATACTCGGCTGGTGGGAGTATTTCGGCTGTTTCAGCCGAGTTCTGGGAGCTTGATCGATCTCTGATTCGGTTTCCGGATAGAATTCCTACTTAAGATCGAATCCTATCCCTAAACGGATTTGTTTAATATTATTTGAAGCTGATTTTTTGGTGTTTGAGTCCAAATCAGCCGTGTAGTGTCACGGCCAGATCGTGTGACTCGGGAAAAAATATCTTTGACCGGGTTTGACTCGGTCGCTAAAAGACGGTTTTACCCCTGGTGCCGGAATCGACCCAAATTAGTCTCATTTGACTCGAAACGACCCACTGGGCCTGGATTTGAGGTCCGTTCTGTGAGATTTGTACTCCTTAATAAGCCTAAACCAAATGTCCATGATTTCGAGCCCATATACGAGTCCGTCAAAGCACGTTTGCGTCCGATCATCATCGGGTGTTTGGCGGGACCTACTATAGACACCTGGCGGTCAAATGTGGGTCTCTACAGAGCCCCCACTCTGACTGAGGCTTGGACAAGGCGAAAGTCAGAGTAGCTACCAGGCCAATCGAGGATTAAGACCTGGCAGACTTCCGATTGGGTCGTTTAGAGTCCATTAGACTTGCGTGAAGGACTCGCCAGCCATAGGATAGAAATCATACCTGGATAGATGTTGATAACGGCGCGGGGACTTTCTACTAAAAAAGTCTTGGGTTTGTCTGTTTGCAGACAATCTCCATCTTGAAATTGCGTGGGAGTTTGCCTTGGAGGCTATGGGTGTACCGCTTACTGATACGTCCCATCTTTGAATTGCGCGGGAGCCTCTATTAGAAGCTGCGGATGTGCCTCTTACTGATACATCCGATTCCTCAGCGAAGATGTTGCTTGAATTTTCACTGAGAACTTTGATAATTCTCCGGGAGTCTTGGGATACCTGTCTGTTTTGCATGCAACATACAGATAAAACACCGACTCGTGCTGGGGAAGTAAAATGATTTTTTTGACTGAATTTTGGAAAGAGATTTTATTATTAATTTTTTTTGGCGGAAAAACTAAAAAAACCGAATTTTTTTTGAGGCGGAAAAATAAAAAAAACCGAATTTTTTTTTTTTTTTTGAGGCGGAAAAATTTAAAAAAACCGAATTTTTTTTGAGGCGGAAAAATTAAAAAAACCGAAATTTTTTTTGAGGCGGAAAAATTAAAAAAACCGAAAAAAATTTTTTGAGGCGGAAAAAATTTTAAAAAACCGAATTTTTTTTTTTGAGGCGGAAAAATTAAAAAAACCGAAAATTTTTTTTTGAGGCGGAAAAAATTTAAAAAAAACCGAAAATTTTTTTTGAGGCGGAAAAAATTTAAAAAAACCGAATTTTTTTTTTGAGGCGGAAAAATTAAAAAAACCGAATTTTTTTTTTGAGGCGGAAAAAAAAAAAAAAAAAACCGAATTTTTTTTGAAAATGGCGGAATTATGAAGGAAAAGGAATGCTTGGGATAACTTGATTCCTGATCCGATTCTGACACGGATTCCTAAATATTCTGGTTAGGCCTGTATGCCTAAGTGAAGAGGGAGATATACCGACAGACTCGACTGGACTCTCTAAGGGTTGGACCGTGACTCGGTAGGGGATGGGCCACCTAAGATGACAAGACTCTTAAGTTGCGCTATTCCGTAGCCTAGGCGAGTGGCAACATGGTCGAATCCTCGGAGTGAGATTGTTTCCGTACGACAGGGCTTTGTGGTAGCAATGCCGTAGACTGGTGTTCTTTTGAATTTTTTTGGTTTCGGGGCATGTTTCCCAAAGTAGGTGTTGCCTCGAGTCTCTGACAGATTCTTGTCTTCAACTGGGCCGAGTACTAGGACACACTATAGAAAGGAGGCTAGTTTTTGAAAGTCTTTGGATTATGTGAGTGGATGGAGAACTTCTGCCTAAGAGAAGCCCCCGGGACGACAAAGCTAGCTGCTGAGAACATGAAAGTGTCGTGACCAGAATGATGGTGCTTTTTGAATTTGTGTCAATGTGGGTGGTTGTGCCTTTGTTGAAAGGCTGCCTATGTATTCACGTGTAGTGAAATCAAACCATGCCGTAGTTCGGTGTTGAAAGATGTATTATGGTGCCTAGTTTATTAGGGCTTGGTGTGTAACTAGCCATAGTGATGGTTAGGCTAGGTGTGCTCCCAATGATGCCTTGATCAAAGGGCTAGAATAGTTAGGATGTTGATCCTGTGACTGTGAGCGTTCTCCGAGGTAGCCCCCAGAGGTGGTGTGAACTATTTGGGCATGTTTTATGCCGACTGCAAGTTGAATTCCCGTGTTTGGGGCTGGTAACTGGTTTAGATGTTTTTGGAAATGTGATGCTAGGAAGTAAGTAGCTTCGATGATTCGAAATCTGGAGCTCGATTTTGTGGAGCTAAGGCTTCGAGGGTAAGGTATTGTAATGTGGTAGGAAAGGGGGAAGTCGAGTAATAATGACTTGAACTTCGATCGGGGTAGGTTTGATAATGCGGGATCTGATTTCCATGTCTGGCCCTAATGGTTAGGGTATCCTATGGAGCTTGAATCCTCAAAACTCTGGGCTGTCTCTAGCCTTGGTCTCGAGAAGGTCTTGAGGGTTGCAATGTGGGAAGGCTAGATGTGGTGCTAGCTGACCAGCTTGATTGTTTCCCCCCTATTTGATGATATGAGTTTGATCTTGAGTTGACCGTTGACCACGGTCAGGGGTATTTGAATATTTTTTTTTGGCTGACCTCTTAGCCCCGGTCATGGGTTTTTTATTTGAGTTGACCGTGTCTGGTCGAGGGATGTTGATAATTCTTTTTTTTTGATCCTGGCCAGCTTTTTTGTTTTGGCCTTTTGCTTTTTCTCTTGGACTTTTGATTTTTTTTTTTTTGCCCAGCTTTTTTTTTGTCGGTCAGACTAACACCTAAGGTAGGGATTGGTTAGTCTTATTGGATGCGTGTTTATTTTGGGAAATGGGCTTGCCTCCCGTCTTGGACCCAAACTAGGAGAATTCCCAGATTTGTCATAGGATTCGATATGCTCCTGCTAAGGGTGGTTATGTGGCTTTCTATGTCACACATGGAACAGGTAAAAGGAAAACACGGGTCTCAGTTTCCTGCAGTCATTATAGATGTGCCTGTAATAGTCACGTGCATGTGCTCACAGTGTATGACGGTGTTCATCATGTTCTCGGAAACACATAAGGAAAGTATATATGAGAAATAGAAAAGCTGGTTTTTATTGAATTTTGAAAAAGAAGACAGAATACAATTGACTCTGACTCTGACCTTGGAATAAATAATATATCCTAGACTCGGACTCAGACTCGGACTTAAATCAAATCCGGACTCTTGGATGCATGGGAGGTAGATTGGATGCTTTGCTCACCGGGCCCTGTGTAGTCCATGAGGGGCTTTGCAAGTGATAATGTTTCCAAAACGGGAGTCCTCCCGGCATCGAGGAAATCTTGGATGAGGTGTTTCAGTTTCCAGCACTGCTCTGTATCGTGTCCCCTCCCTCTATGGAATTTGCAATAATGATCGGCATTCCATGCCTTGGAACGTTTTTCTAAAGGTGGGTCGACTGTTGGGCCTATAGGTGATATTAGGCCCTTCGAAACCAATCTTGGGAAAGCGACGGTGTAGGACATATCCAAGTGGGTAAATGTCCTTACCTCTGACTGGTTATTGATTTTCGGAGAGGTGACTTGAGGGTTACCTCTCTCGATCTTGCCATCTTGAGGGCATCGGACAGTTTCGTAAGAATGTTCACCCTTCAAATGGCTCCGTTGGGTGATCGGCTGCCTTACCCGCTCTAGCTGTGTTAGACGGGATCGGGTTCTTACAAGGTCTTCTTCGATGGTTGTCACCCTGGCATTTAGGTTATCTAGGGCGGTATTGATTTTTGAGAAGATATTGTTACTGGAGCAAGATAGCATAAGCATGCTTCCTTGGATGTCCCCTTTCTCGATAGCGCGGACTTTGTCGTGGTTAGGTAGTATCTCGTTTATAGGGTCCCTGATCGGAAGAAATGACGGGTGTTAGAACTTGCCTAAGCTCGGTTTTGCATACATGCAAGAGAGGGAGTCAAACTAGACATGGCCCGGGGTGACGGGTCGACAAAGACTCTTGGATCGGGAAACCCGAACGTTGACCTAGATAAGGTAACGACCGCGAGTTAGACTCGAGCTGCATAAGGGTGAGTCCGAAAATGGGGCGACCGTGTTTGATCGCGTCGCGTGCTCGGACCAACCGTGGTGACCTAACCCTAGGTGACTCGAGTGTTCGTAGTATAGGTACGACTCGAAGAAGGCATCGTAAGGACGCCGGTGTAGGATGGACGTGGGGTACTCCCTAGGGTGACCATGGTTGACTGCTCGGGTCGAGGACAGCCCCCGAGTGAGACTAAAGACTCTGGTAAGACTCAGATGGTGTGACATCTAAGTGGCTCGAAAGTGGGATACGTGAGACAACACGTGTAAGACCTGATCCTTAGAGCAATCGTGATTGACCGCTTTGATGAAGGGTAGCCCCCGAGTGGGGGTGAAGACCGACTCCTAGACGGGTGACTCGTGGACGGTGGGCTTTCTTTAGGATTTCGGCATAGTGTGCCTAGTCCCGTTCGAAGAAAGACCTACGTGTGAGCTAATCCCCAGACTTTGGACTCGATTGTGTAAGTGGGCTTCCCTCGGTAGGAGTTTGTCCTACGTAGGTGGGCCGTGCCTCGACTAATAAGGCGGACTTGGGATGGGGTGGAAACCCGTGATGTAAGATCGACGGAGTTTCGACGCTATAGACTCTTACTACTTATGACAAGACCCGACACTGCTAAATACGGGAAGTCCTAAGAAGAAGAAGGTTTGAAAAGAGGATTTGAATTTGATAACCGAGCAAAGTCGGATTGGAAGGCCCGATTTTTTTTGAAAATCGAAAAAAACGGTTTATCGGGCCGAGAATTTGAATTTTTTTGAAAAGGTTTGGACAGCATACCGGCTAAAAAATAGGCTATCTTGAGTCAAAATCATAAGTCCTAAATTCGGTAGCTTTCCGGGTTTGAAAAAATGGATGATTTGAAAAAAGACTCGAGTTTTTTTTTTTGAAAAGGACGGTTTTTGAAAAGATGAGACACGGACCAAGTAGCATGTAGTCACGAAACAGTATAACGACGCCATGTATGCTCCTAGTCTAAGTCTCGGTCGGTCTAATAGGGTCTATACCAACAACGATGGCTTTCTCGTACTGAGGACGGACTCCCTAAGCCGAGTGGGTCTTAGGACATGCCGCAAAACCTAAACGAGTTCCACCATCGATGTCTTTAGTGGGTCCAAGTAGGAACGCACCGTGGTATAGTGGCACGTCGGTCACAAGTAACCGGCCCGGGAAAGATTGGGTTATGCATGGCCCATTGAACTAAAACGTGTACATTACTATTCGAACGATTTCTTTTCGAGTCTCACCCTAGGGATGCCGATGGTAAGTGACTCATCAGTTGATCCCCAGCGGAGTCGCCAAATTGTGGACATGACATAGGTCCACCCCGACGCGGCCACGCGCGGGTTTGGGGAGGCGAATGAATCTCCATATGAGATGGTCAAATTGAAATTTAAATCGAAGTAGGAGTCGCCACCGAATTTTGTGGTTATTCGGAACCGTTCGAGCCCACTCTATGTCGTAGTGGGCCGTATACAAAATACGGCCCATTTCCGATGTCAGAGTTTATTGGGCTCGTCCCTTTGCATATCGATACCGATGCCGACTGGGCGGTTAATCGTATATTGAATGACTCTCGTTGCCAATGGTCTCGGACATCCGGAAACCACGGTTCTGAGTAAGGGGTGAGGGTACGTGTTGGGAAGTTCACTAAGAACACCCAGCCCCGCCCGCACTTAGCGGCCTTTACTAAGATATCGTTCGTTTTTGGTGTACACGGGTTAGTTCGACGGTTGGATGATATGCAAACATTATTTTCCTAAGCATGTGAGAAAAATAAAGTGGGTTGCTAAGTCGTTTAATGCATGTTTAAACTAATAACGTCAAAGTTATTTTAGCATGTGAGTTCGTTTTAGTCTAATAAAACGATAAAAATAAATAAAAAGCTACAAACACGAGAAAACGAGTTAGTAACGGTGAATAAATCGAAAAAGACGTAAATAAATAATATGCATGATTTTGGAAAAGATTTATGACACGTGATTGATTAGCACGTGTTGACCGAGGTCGAAAAAAGAATTTATTGAAATATGTCGCGAAAGTCGCATTTTAATATGATGTTCGAGAAAGAATTAAAAATAGAAAACGAAGAAAATAAAAAAAGGAGGGGAGCCGTGAACCGGCTGCCGCGCGGGTCGCGCGACCCGCGTGGTAGCCCGTCGAATTTTTATTTGTCGAAAAGTCGTTAATTTTTATAAATCGCGCACGAATATGGATTAATTTATACTCGACTTATATTTTCGATATTCGTCGTATTCGATATTTGATTATGAAATCAATATCAAATAGTTAGAATGTTTTTAGAAAAAGTTTAAAAAAAGTTTGTTTTGAACGAAAACGTAAAAAAAGAATTTTGAATGAAAAATCATGTTAATTCTCTACGCGTTTAAAATCATCGAATTTTGTAAAAAAAAAGGTTAATGATTTTGTTAGCATCGACGAGAATAAATTTTAATTTAGTTCTTGTAGGTACGATATTCGATTAGAGAATCGGTATCGTATTTTAAGAACGTTATTTGAAAATAGTTTTACTATCGAAAATAAATAAAAATATGATGCGATGAACGACCCATATTAATAATTAGACGATCGACGAAAAAAAATAAATAAAACGACGGATAAAAAGAAAAAAAAATGTGAGATTAGGGAGAGAAAGGAGAAAAGACGGGTTTGATTTACACCCTCAACCTACATGCTTTGTTTACTCGGAATAAGGCTCGTCGGATGGTGGCTTGGGCACGTGAGCGTCGAGATGATGTGGGTGAGTTAAGGTGTCGGTTTTTGGGACGTTTTTGTGTGTGTATGTGGGGCGTGGATCGGCCGGATTGGACGGGATGGATTCGTCGGTTTTTTGGTTGCTATTTCGGTATTCCTTCGGACGTGGATTTCGAGACTTATTTTCTAGATACGAGTTCTGAAAAATTATTGTGTGTCGGGATTATTGTGTTGATATTTCATGTCCCTGAATGGTCGGACGTAAGGTCCTATTTATAGGAATTGCGGTGGTCTTGCTTGTGTGACAAGAAACACCGGTTTGGATAGGAAAACGAGAGTTCGTGAGGAAATAAAACATCTCGTTTCTTGGTGAGTAAGGCAAGGATACTCGGCTGGTGGGAGTATTTCGGCTGTTTCAGCCGAGTTCTGGGAGCTTGATCGATCTTTGATTCGGTTTCCGGATAGAATTCCTACTTAAGATCGAATCCTATCCCTAAACGGATTTGTTTAATATTATTTGAAGCTGATTTTTTGGTGTTTGAGTCCAAATCAGCCGTGTAGTGTCACGGCCAGAACGTGTGACTCGGGAAAAAATATCTTTGACCGGGTTTGACTCGGTCGCTAAAAGACGGTTTTACCCCTGGTGCCGGAATCGACCCAAATTAGTCTCATTTGACTCGAAACGACCCACTGGGCCTGGATTTGAGGTCCGTTCTGTGAGATTTGTACTCCTTAATAAGCCTAAACCAAATGTCCATGATTTCGAGCCCATATCCGAGTCCGTCAACGCACGTTTGCGTCCGATCATCATCGGGTGTTTGGCGGGACCTACTATAGACACCTGGCGGTCAAATGTGGGTGTCTACACTGGGCCATATCGTTAGCCAACGCGGCATCGAGGTCGACCCACCTAAAATCAAAGCCATCACCGAGATGCAACCGCCCAAGACCAAAAAAGAAATAAGGGGGTTTCTCGGGAAAGTCCAATACATCAGCCGTTTCATTTCGAAATTAACCATGGTATGTGAGCCCATTTTCAAGAAACTGAAGATCGGGGAACGGGTGCTATGGGACGACAAATGTCAAGCGGCTTTCGACAAAATCAAGGAGATTCTGTCTGCACCACCGGTATTAATGCCACCTCAACCGGTTTGCCTTTGTCGTTATACCTAACAACGACCGAGACAGCCATGGGGGCTATTCTGGCGCAGACAGTCGAAACAGAAGAACGGGCTATTTACTACATCAGTAAAAAGTTCCTCGAGTACGAATGCAAGTACACGATGCTCGAAAAGACGTGCCTGACATTGGTTTGGGCCACTAAAAAGCTTCAACATTACATGCTCAGTCACGAGGTACATGTATTATCCAAAATGGATCCGATCAAGTACCTGTTCGAGAAGTCCATCTGGACACCCATCCTCAACGGCAGGATGTCCAGATGGACTTTAATGTTATCTGAGTTCGACCTCAAGTTTGTACCATTAAAAACCATCAAAGGCCGGGTAGTAGCCGAGTTCCTCGCTGATAGCCCGATATCCGAAGAAGGCCATACCGATACTTGGGCCTTCCCTGACGAAGATATATTCCATACCGATACCGAGACATGAGATTTGTATTTCGATGGGGCATCTAACTTCCGAGGATTTGGGGTCGGAATTCTGTTGATCTCACCCCGAGGGGAACACACTCCTTTATCCATCAAGTTGGACTTTGACGTGACCAACAACGCAGCCGAATACGAAGCATGCATTCACGGGTTGCAAGCCGCCGCTGATTTAGGGGTAACAAACCTCCGGGTTCACGGTGATTCTTCACTGGTCATCAATCAAGTGCTCCAAAAATGGAAAACTCGGAACGCCAATCTCGTGGTTTACCAAGCACGGGTAAGGGTTCTAGAGAAACAATTCCAGAAGGTGGAGTATATCTATCTGCCTCGAGAAGAAAATCAATTTGCAGATGCACTTTCCAAATTAGCATCCCTGCTAAATATACCGGACCATCTTACCAGCATGCCAATCTGTGTTGAAAGACGGTCCGAGCCAGCTTATATCCATGCCATTCAAGATATCGAGATAACTGACCCAGAACCTTGGTATCAAGCCGTCCTAATCTACCTGACAACGGGAGAATATCCCCCGGAAGCTGAAAACCGGGCCAAGAAGGCTTTGCGAAGGTTGGCAACTCAATTTGTCCGTACAGACGACGGGCAGTTGTACAAAGAGACGACACAGGGGGCTTTACTGCTATGCATCGACAAAATACAGGCCGAAAAGGTCATGGCCGAGGTACTCGATGGTGAGAACGGTCTGCATATGAACGCCCATATGCTAGCCCGGAAAATCATGAGGCTCGGGTATTACTAGAACACCATGGAAACAGACTGCCAGTTATATGTCAAACACTGCCATAACTGTCAGATCTTTGGCAATGTACAGCATATGCCGTCTTCCCTATTATATACCATGACGTCACCATGGCCATTTTCGACATGGAGTATTGACATAATTGGGAAGGTGCATCCTTCCGGGACGGGAGGTCATTGCTTCATTTTAGTGGCCATCGACTACTTCACCAAATGGGTCGAAGCCGAGTCATACCGTGTCTTGAACGCCAAGCACGTGGCCAAATTCATCCAAAATAAGATCATCTGCCGATATGGGATCCCTCACGAATTTATCAGTGATCACGGGACCCACTTTCAAGCCGAAACCGCTACTTTGCTAGCGAAATACAAAACTCAGAGGCATACATCTTCACCCTACCGACCCCAAACAAATGGAGCGGTAGAAGCGGCCAATAAAACAATTGTCACCATACTTAAAAAGATGGCTGAGAATTATCGGGACTGGCCCGACAAAATACCCTTTGCCTTATGGGGGGTATCGAACATCAATCCGCACCGCGACCGGAGCAACTCCATATTATCTGACATATGGAATGGAAGCAGTCCAACCAGTCGAGCTAGAGGTGCCATCCCTCAGGATTCTACTTGAAAGCCAAGTACCTGAGGCAGATTGGGTCCAAGCCCGATACGATTCACTAGTCCTTTTATACGAACTGCGATCCCGGGCCCTCAACAACATTCAAATATATCAAAAAAGAATCCAACGGGCTTTCAACAAAAGGGTTAGACCCAGGAACATCAAAGAAGGGGATTTGGTCCTGAAATCGGTTCGTGCCTTACTACCGGTTGACCCAAGAGGAAAATTTAAACCCAATTGGGCTGGGCCATAATTAGTCAAGAAGGTCCTATCAGGAGGAGCAGTGATGCTGACAGACCTGGACGGGAATGAGTTCGTCAACCCGACCAACTTAGACCAGCTGAAGCGCTACTACCCATAAACCCCTATCTCAATGTCATTTGCAAAAATTTATAAGAATCTGTCTTTTTATAAATTTTCAAAATTATAGACAAGTCAATGAGTTAGAATTAATTATTCTACCGTCGCACATCTCGAATTTATAATCTCGATGTATTTCGAAAATTGCAAAAAAATCAATCAAATCAAAATTTGAACTACGTTTGGTTTGATTCCGCTAATTGTGGATACGTAGGCAACCCCTTAAAAGGGTACAACCACTGCAATAACGAAAAGACGGGAACGGTATTCAATAATATGTCTTTTATTAAATCTCAATAAACTCGAGAATTTTAAAAAAAAAAATGCCGAAGTCGGCAAACACACAAAAAAAATCGCACCACAAAAATAGTATTAATATTCAAATAATAAAAAAAAGGAGACTAATAGCCGGGCATCCTGCCCTTTCCCTTGTCCTTTGGGTCATGAGGAGCCCGAGGTCACCGGGGCAGGGAAGAGCGTTCCCGAATTACAAAGGGAACCTCCTTAACTCGAGCCCGTTTCTTCGGCGACGGGTCTTCTATCGTCTTTGGCCCAAGTCGGGCCCGCACATGCTCAGGTAGTCTGTCCCGTGGGCCAAGTCGGTCCTGCACGGCTAATCTTGGGCCCAGTCTCCTTTCCATGTCAGTCCGGGGGCTCACCTTCCCCCAAGCACCTTTAGCACTAGACCCTTCGGCTCGAGTCTTGGTCTTCTTCTTTTGACTTGACCTTAGTTGGACCATAGCAGCCGGGGTGTCTCCTTCCTCAAAGAAGTCCCTATTGTCTTTAGCCTGCTCCCGTCGCAGCAAATCAAAAGCTTCATTAACCTTCAAAGCAGCTCGGGCTTTAGCATCGCCTGCTTTAGTCCACTTTATATATGAGGCTGAAACCCAAGTCGAATGGCGAGATTTGGAAATAGGCCAAATGTGCCGGGTGTACCATCTTTGCATCCACATGTCGCACATCACATCAGTCAGATAGGTAGGGTCACTCACAACTGCTTCAATTTCTGATATCCGTTGAGCCCGTCCGTACTGCCTTAGTATGCGATCCGGGTAGAGATGAACCGTTTGCCTGAAAGACAAGATTACCTGGTAACGAGCTCTGTCCCTCGGGTCCAAGTCGGTCCAAACGTAGATGGGCCACCACGGCACTACCCATCGAATAAGCCGCCCGCCATGGATTGATAGCACGTCGTCCCAGTATTTCTGAGTAATCTGGCGAGAAAAATCAATGGCCCGTCTCCTCGTCATCAGTTGGTTATGGCGGTAATTGCTAGCATCAAGGGGAGAATCTATCACTGATAGCCTCTCGTAAAGCCAAATCTGAATAAAAACAAAAGCATGAGATCCGAGACGAAACAGGTGTCCGCCTGATGACACTCGATCGAGTGCCAGGACGACTCGATCGAGTGGCATCCCTGGGAGCGAACAGGGGGCTTTTTACGAAGGCGCTCGATCGAGTGCCAGGGTAACTCGATCGAGGGCCCAATGCAGCAGTCAAAATCTCGAAAAAATAAAAAATCCAGAAAGCGAGAAAAATAAAATCCGACATACTTGCAGCAAACGGGTGCTTCCGGTGAGACGGACGGACGAATCTCTGACTTTCGCCCTGTCCAAGCCTCAGTCACAGTGGGGGCTCTGTAGACACCCGCATTTTGACTGCCAGGTGTCTATGGCAGTTTCCAAAAAACACCCGATGATGATCGGACGCTAACGTGTTTCTACGCGCTCGGATATGGGCTCAAAACCATTAGTTGCTGGCTAATGCACTTGCGGAGTACAAATCTCACAAAATCAACCTCAAATCCAGGCCCAATGGGCCGTTTCCTATCAAATAAAGCTAACTTGGGCCGAAACCGACACCGGAAATAAAACCGACTTTTTAACGATTGGGCCAACCCCGGTCAAAGTCATTTCCGAGACATACAAAACAGCCATTCAAACAACAAAAGTCCAATTCAAACACAAAACCCATCAAATATCCATGGTCATGGTCCAAAACAAGAGACCCGCACGACCCAGCCCATCCACTCGATCGAGTGCCCCATCCACTCGATCGAGTGGGTCTGTTTCAGACTCGACTGCAGGCACAACGGGCCACTCGACCGAGTCAGCTGGTTACTCGGTCGAGTAACCCTAGCCGGGTGACCTAGGCTTTGCTTATATAAGCACCCCATGCAACACACATTCAAGACATCCTTTCACAACCCTAATCGATCCTTTACACCTTGCAAAACCCTAATTACTACAACTCTAATCAAACCCTAAGCACTACACTAGCAAACCCTAAACCTAGCTTTAGGAATCGAAACCCTAACCACCATAACTCAACTTCCATAAACCTCGAAGCTCTCGTGTTAAAGCCACAACTACGAGCCTTATCCGAGACAAGAACATGTAGGTTGAGGGTGCAAAACCTCTTTTCTTTCCCTTCTCCTTCTCTCTCGCGTCATGTGTCGTCCATGTCGTCGTAATCGTCTTTTTATTTATTTATTATTATTTTGTTCGCATGCTAATATCAATAATATAAATTGTATAAAACATTAAAATATTCGTCGATTCGCGTCGAGCATGAATGATGGTGGGATAAGGAAAACCGAATATACAAGTGTACTGCACACAGCGTTGCCGGTCGGTTATCCCATCACCCCGATTGCTTGATTGTTGAGACGAATTAACATCAACCATAATTTTCTTATTTTATCATCGTTATCGCATATTAATCAATTCTAAAATTTATTTTCAAAATCAAGTCTTTATTCAATCAAAGCGTTAATCTTTTAGATTCGATACCAATTCCTTAATTGGATGTCGAATCTAACGATCTAGTCAAATAATTCAATCAATTCGATTTTCTCATTGATGCTAACGTAGATGTCACGTTACAATTATGGCACTACAAACGCGGAGAGAAATTCATATCGTTTTGATTGACTTAAAACGACTTAAATCAATTTTCTTTATTTTTCAATCTAGTATTCCATATCGATTCAATAATCGAATATGGGATACAACGAGTATTTAAAATTAGAATCGGGTATAAATTCAATAATATTTATGTCCGATTCAACAAAATCAATGATTTATAAAATCCGAGTCGAGCTTAAATTGTACAATATTTATGTCCGATTCGGTAGAATCATCGAATCATCAAAAATCAAAAGCAATTTCAAAATCAATAATAGAATTGCAAGCGAACCTGGTTCGTACAGGTGCCACTCGACCGAGTGCCTCGGTCACTCGATCGAATGACATCAAAATTTACCGAGTAGA
This sequence comes from Agrostemma githago, assembly GCA_958450325.1. Taxonomy (NCBI): domain Eukaryota; kingdom Viridiplantae; phylum Streptophyta; class Magnoliopsida; order Caryophyllales; family Caryophyllaceae; genus Agrostemma; species Agrostemma githago. The sequence goes on along the minus strand of OY288255.1, from coordinate 31,345,455 downwards.
ATGCTCTTTCGACCTCTACTCGGTCGAGTCTCATAGTGACTAGATCGAGTAGCGACGTACTCGGCCGAGTTGGTCAATAACTCGGTCGAGTAGGGTCATGAAATTCAGGACAGAACACTTTTTAAGGATCCACTCGGTCGAGTCCCTCAATGACTCGGTCGAGTGGCCCTTTATCACGTTAAACCGTGAGTCCTACAATAACATTCAAGTCTCATTATTTTTGTGACTTAGGTCAACACGTGCCTACTTAATCACGTGAAACATCTTTTCAAAACCATGCATTAACACATTTGAATCATTCTATACAATTCAAAATTTGCAAAACCGTTAATATCATTATATCGTTACTAACCGTTTGTTGTTTCTTTTGTCAATTCTAGTCGTTTATTTTATTGTACTAAAATGAACCCACATGCTAAAATTCAACTTTGACGTTAGAATTAACTGCGTTAAATCGACGTAGAAACCCTTTTTAATTCCTCACATGCTTAGGGAAAATAATCTTTGCATATCATTTTCCCGTCAACTAATGCGCGTATTAGAAAGTCATTCGAGATCTTAGTAGAGGCCGCTAAGTGCGGGCGGGGTTGGGTGTCCTTTGTGGGCTTCCCAACACGTACCCTCACCCCTTACTCAGAACCTCGGTTTCCGGATGCCCGAAACCATTGGCGCACGAGAGTCATTCAATACACGATATCCGATAATGTCGGTATCGGTATCAAATGCAAAGGGACGAGCCCAATAAACTCTGACATCGGAAATGGGCCGTATTTTGTATACAGCCCACTACGACATAGAGTGGGCTCGAACGGGTCCGAACTCCCACATAGTTCGGTGGCGACTCCACTTCGACCTAAATTTCAATTCGATCCATTCTCATATGGAGATTCATTCGCCTACCCAAACCCGCGCGTGGCCGCGTCGGGGTGGACCTATGTCATGTCCACACCTCTTTGTAGCTGGTTTTTGTGTAGTCTTTGACTTCGAGTCAGATTTCCAAAGTTGTGTGACTGATTTTTGTGGCTCGAAAATGTCTTTGACCGGGTTTGACTCGGTCGCTAAAAGATGGTTTATCTCTTGGTGTCAGTTTTGACCCAAATTAGTCTTATTTGATTGGAAATGACCCCCTGGGCCTTGATTTGAGGTCAGTTTTGTGAGATTTGCACTCCGTATGTAATCCCCTAGAAAATCTAACGCAATACAGTGGCGGAAACACTGTAGAGTTGAGATTAAAATACACTGACAAACTATATCTTATTAAAAGAAATGGTAAGTCAATACAAAGGCGTCTTTTTACAAAAGGGCTAAAAAGGAAATCCATCAAACGGGTTACACAAATCCATAAATTACATGAATAATGAAAGAGTAGGATCCACGCTACTCGCTAGCTCACACCCAAAACCCAGCAGCAAATACCTGTCATGTTATAAACATAACAGCCACGTCAGTGGGGAGTAACTCGGACGTTCTCCCAGCCATATTATATCATATGGAAAATAATAGTATTATTATATCAAAATACTTAAAATGGAAAACATTAAATGATATAATAAAAATACGCTTTCGGAGAAAACTTAAAATATTGGAACAATAAAATCGGAAGAAGTTTTCAGAAAAAAACTTCAAATATTTGCCAACCTGCAAACCAAAATGTATAGATAATAATAAAAATATTCAAAATGGCGTTATGGATATATTCAGTGTAGAAGGTCAGACTTTCACCATGAAAATACTAAAAACTAGCTACGAGAACCTAGTTCAAACAAATCAAACTTCGGTCTCTAACTAGGCTACTCAACCATAATAGGACGACGACTTATAAATGCGTGACCCTAGTTTAAGACAAAGCACACCCCTCCTGGGATTACATGTCACCCAGTTCAACTTATGACGGCGACTTACTGCGAGGCCTAAGCTTAAGGTCAAAATGTACACAACTCCCGGGATACCTGTCACCCGGTTCAACAACCAATGTACCGATTCCTGATACACTAGCCTTATAGTTGATGGCAAAACCGTAAACCCCAGGTTATATTATTCTAACCCCACACTTGACTTTATTCCATAACTCCAAAACAGCCATTATCGATATTCAAAATAAATATAATCATTATGAGGATAAAAGGAATAAACACTTTATTATTAAAAGAGAAACTTTCCATAAATAGAAACTTACTAATTTTACAAACTTACTTAAAATAGAAATATTCTTGTAGAAATACGTAAATTAATAAAATAAGTGAAATATATAAAAATAGCATTTCTAACGAAATTAACATTTTATTATTATCGTCGTTATCGTAACTTTAATATATTTCTAAATTTGTTACTCAAAATATAATAAAAATATAAGAAGTCAATATATAGTATTTTATAAATAACTAGTTGGAAAGCCCGTGCAATGCACGGGCCTATCTTTAATGAAAATGATAATGACACCAGGCAGAGGATTGCATAAATTTGTGAAACTATTGGTTGACAAACTTTTATTTATATAATATAATTTCATCGTATTATTATAATTTCTTGATGTGGTATAATTTACTTCAATTTATAGCCTTAAGAGTTGTTATAAGACTCAAAAGATTTTTCTAAGTCAGTTCATCCATAAATTACATTAATAAAGAAAGAGTAGGATCCACGCTACTCGCTAGCTCACACTCAAAACCCAGCAGCAAATACCTGTCATGTTATAAACATAACAGCCACGTCAGTGGGGAGTAACTCGGACATTCTCCCAGCCATATTATATCATATGGAAAAATAATAGTATTATTATATCAAAATATTTAAAAAAAGAAAACATTAAAACGATATATAATAAAATAAGTTCTCGGAGAAAACTTAAATTTGTGAAACTATTGGTTGACAAACTTAAAAGGAAGAAGAAGAAGAAGAAGAAGAAGAAGGAGAAGAAGAAGAAGAACAAAGACGGAAATCGACAACTGACCCAAATACAACAACAGAAGACAGCAGCGGCAACAACAACAACACACACGTAGCAGCAAGGACGATCATCACAACAATCGATATAAAGCAGCGAATCGAAAACCGATAGAAGAGGGATAAGAAAATGAGAAAGAATGAAGCAAGGAATAGTTCGTTACCTTCCATCAAAATCGGAGCAAAAATCAGAATAGGAAGAAGGAACAACCGACAGCCTAAGTTCTGGGCATAGACACGACAATGGACAGAGGGAGGCTGGTATGTTGGTGATCGATAATAATCGGAGAAGAAGAAAAAAAAAAGAACAAAGGCATGAAGAAGACAGGAGGCAGGGAGTCGGGAACGTTAAGAGCAGAGAAGAGAAGGACGATGATCGCTGAGGGAAGAATCGTGAAAGAAATACGGGAAGGGAGGAGATGAACCAAATTAACAGGGGGAGTTTGAAGCGATGGACAAAAAAACAAGTAAGGGGGTTGTATGAAGAGAATATGACAACACGTTGAAAAAGAAAGGGGAAAGGGGTTGAATGTAATATGTGCGAAAACAAGGGAAAGGGAAAAGAATCCGCTCAAAATAAAGTGGGTCCAAAACACGGATCGATTAAAAGAATCGGGTAGGAGACAAATTCCGTAACGATAAGTTGACTGACCCACGAATCGGGTTAAAGCTAGTTAATAAAATTAATAAATAATCGGACCGTCAAATAAAATGAGTAAATAAAGTATTCGAGACGAAAACAAAACTTATAGAAATAAATAATTAGACGATGAAATAATATTTCCCGATAAATAATAAATTTTCGATAAGCTGAAATAAATTGATTTCTCGAGTAAAGAAAATAAATATTTTGACGAAACTTAAAATAAATGAGCATCGAGCTGAAAAATAGAAAATTCGAGCTTAAATATAAATAAATAAAAAGAATTTAGAATTTAAATCGTCGAAATAGACTTTCGATAAAAATTAAATTAAATGTATAAAATGAATCGAAACAGAAATAAAAATATGTTTTAAATATAAGAAGAGTTTCCGAGTCAAATAGAATCTTAGGAGTTCGAAGGATTAAACCATAAATTCATTTTATAATAATTTTAAGAATTACGAGTTAAATCGTAAATAATATAAAAATACGATTATAACTTTAATTTAATTTATTTTATAAATTCAGGGGTGTTACACCGTAAAAAGCCCAAGCCAAATACTAATGATTTTGAGCCCATATTCGAGTATGTTAAAGCATGTTCGCGTCCGATCATCATCGGGTGTTTTTTGGAAACCGTTATAGATACCTAGCGGCAAAATGTGGGTTTCTACAGAGCCCCCACTTTGACTGAGGCTTGGACAAGGCAAAAGTCAGAGTAGCTACCCGGTCAATCGAGGATTAAGACCTGGCAGACTTCCGGTCGGGTCGTTTATAGTCCATTAGACTTGCGTAAAAGGACTCGCCAGCCATAAGATAGAAATCATACCTGAGTTCTGTTATTCGGGATAGCTTCGTGGGAACTTGTTTTTTAAGCCCTGGGTGTATCTGTATGCGGATACATCTCATCTTGGAACTATGCGGGAGCCTGCCTAAGAAGCCCTAGGTGTATCTTTTTGCAGATACATCCCATCTCGGAACTGCACGGGAGCTTGCCTAAGAAGCCCTGGGTGTGTCCGTTTGCAGATAATCCCATCTTAAAACTACGCGGGAGCTTGCCTAAGAAGCCCTGGGTGTGCTCGTTTGCGGACATATCCCGATTACGCGGGAGCTTGCCTAAGAAGCCCTGGGTGTGCCCGTTTGCAGACACATCCCAACTCGGAATTACGCGGGAGCCTGTCTAAGAAGCCCTTGGTGTGTCCGTTTGCAGACACATCCCAAATTGCATGCACCACTTAGGTGAACTCACGCTGGGGAGATAAAAACTTGACATTCCCTTGGGAAGCCCAAGCTGGTACCTGAAATGTTAGTTATATAGGTAGAAATAGCAAATATAGTAGATGACAAGATAACACATAAGTGCAGTGAGCATCTATAGACTGACTTGCGCTGGGGAAAATGATTTTTGCTTCATTTTGAAATCGAAGTCCTGAAAGCAACTCATGTGCTAGGAGATAGGTTTTCAAAATTGAAAGGGGTAGAAAAGAAATTTGCAATTTAAGTAGACTGAAATTTGACCTTGTCGAAAAGGATTTTCTCAAATGGCTAAGTTTTGCAAATTTCAAAGCGAGAATTTGAAGAGAGAGGCCTACCGACAGACTCGACTCTAGACGCGACAGAACGAGTTGACAGACACGACTAATCTCTCGAGGGGTTGGACCGGGACTTGGTAAGGGGTGGGCCACCTAAGATGACAAGACTCTTAAGCCGCGTTATTCGATAGCCTAGGCGAGTGGCAACACGGTCGAACATCGAAATGGGATAGATTTGCTATAAGGGATTGCGGTAGTCTGTAACGAGACTGTTTCTGCAAGACTCAGTATATAGCAGTGTTGTAGACTGGTGTTCTTTTGGTTTTGGGGTATATTCCCAAGGTAAGGTGTCGCTTCGTTTTCCTGACATATTCTTGTCTTCGACTAAGCCGAGTGCTAGGACACACTGTATAAAGGTGAATAGATTTTGAAAGTCATTTGGATTTTGTGAGTGGATGGAGAACTTCTGCCTAAGAGAAGCCCCTAGACGACAAGGCAAACTGTTGAGAACATAACCGTGTCGTGACCGGAACGACGGTGCTTTTTGAATTATTTGTCAATGTGGGTGGTTGTGCCCTTGTAGAAAGGCTGCCTACGTATTCACGTGTAGTGAAATCAAACCAAGTCGTAGTTCAGTGAATTGGAAGATATGTTGTGGTGCCTAGTTTATTAGGGCTTTGTGTGTAACGATGGTGTAGGCTAGGTGCATTCCCAATGATGTCTTGATCAAAGGGCTAGAATGGTTAGGATGTTGATCCTGTGACTATGAGCGTTCTCCGGGATAGCCCCCAAAGGTGGTGTGAACTATTTGGGCATGTTTTATGCCGACCGCAAGTTGAGTTACCGTGTTCGAGGCTGGTAACTGGTTTGGATGATTTTGGAAATGTAGTGCTATGTCGTAAGTGGCTTTGATGATTCGAAATCTGGAGCTCGATTCTGTGGAGCTAAGGCTTCGAGGGTAAGGTATTGTAATGTGGTAGGAAAGGGGAAGTCGAGTAAAAATGACTTGAACTTCGATCGAGGTAGGTTTGATAATGCGGGATCTGGTTTCCATGTCTGGCCCTAATGGTTAGGGTGTATCCTATGGAGCTTGAATCCTTAAAATTCTGGGCTGTCTCTACCCTAGGTCTCTAGAAGGTCTTGAGGGTTGTAACGTGGGAAGGCTAGATGTGGTGTTAGCTGACCAATCTTAATTGTTTCCCCCATATTTGATGGTATTGATATTGATAATTTTTGAATTGATAGTACCTTGGTCAAGGGAATTTCACTTGAGTTGACCATTGACCACGGTCATGGGTTCTTGAATTCTTTTGGTCGACCTCTTAGCCCCGGTCTAGTTGACCGTTTAACCTTGGTCATGAATGCCCTTTTTTTTTATGATGGCCTGCTTTTTTTGTTTTGGCCTTTTGTTTTTTTTCTTGAACTTTTGATTTTTTTGTCCAACTTTTATTTTTATTTTTTTATTTTTTATTTTTTTTTTCCGGTCAGACTAACACCTGAGGTAGGGATTGGTTAGTCTTATTGGATGGGTGTTTATTGTGGGAAATGGGCTTGCCTCCCGTCATGAACCCAAACTAGGAGACTACCTAGATTTGTCATAGGATTCGATACCGCTCCTGCTAAGGGTAGTTATGTGGTTTCTATACTAGACATGGAACCGGTAAAGAAAAACACGGGTCTCGATTTCCTGCGGTCATTATAGATGTGCCTATAATAGTCACGTGCATTTGCTTACATTGTATGATGGTGTTCATCATGTTCTCGGAAACACATAAGGAAAGCATATATGAGAGATAAAAAAGCTGATTTTATTGAATTTTGAAAAGAGAACAGAATACAGTTGACTCTGACTCTGACTTTGACTTTCAAAGAAATAGTACATCCAAGACTCGGACTCAGACTCGGACTTAAATCAAATCTGGACTCTCGGATGGTGTTGTCAATTCAGCTTCTAAGGACTCAAGTTGATGTCTAGTATAGCCTCCAATAGAAGCTTCACCCAGATCTTCATTATGTCGAAGATCATCATCAATCCTAGTGCCCATTTCAGTTAAAGTGGCGAAGTTGGGTATGATAGCATACTGGAGATGGACCCAGTAGGAAGGGAGGAGGTTCTTGACAAAGGCCTCCACTAAAGATTTTTCATTGGGCTTTTCCACCAGTTTCACACTTTCGGCCCTCCAGCGTTGAAGGTATTTGGTAAAAACCTTCTTTGGGCTCCTGGGCCATAACCTCCAAAGTGCGCATCGTGGCCTGAGCCACGACAATGGAGAGAGGGAGGCTGGTATGCTGGTGATCGATAATAATCGGAGAAGAAGAAAAAAAAGAACAAAGGCATGAAGAAGACAGGAGGCAGGGAGTCAGGAACGTTAAGAGCAGAGAAGAGAAGGACGATGATCACTGAGGGAAGAATCGTGAAAGAAATACGGGAAGGGAGGAGATGAACCAAATTAACAGGGGGAGTTTGAAGCGATGGACAAAAAAACAAGTAAGGGGGTTGTATGAAGAGAATATGACAACACGTTGAAAAAGAAAGGGGAAAGGGGTTGAATGTAATATGTGCGAAAACAAGGGAAAGGGAAAAGAATCCGCTCAAAATAAAGTGGGTCCAAAACACGGATCGATTAAAAGAATCGGGTAGGAGACAAATTCCGTAACGATAAGTTGACTGACCCACGAATCGGGTTAAAGCTAGTTAATAAAATTAATAAATAATCGGACCGTCAAATAAAATGAGTAAATAAAGTATTCGAGACGAAAACAAAACTTATAGAAATAAATAATTAGACGATGAAATAATATTTCCCGATAAATAATAAATTTTCGATAAGCTGAAATAAATTGATTTCTCGAGTAAAGGAAATAAATATTTTGACGAAACTTAAAATAAATGAGCATCGAGCTGAAAAATAGAAAATTATTTTGATTGTTTTTTTCGCCACGTTTATTGGCACTGTTATTATTTTTCAGTACACGCAAAAACACATGAAAGGTGTAGGGATGTGGGTGAGAGTTTCCTCCATACATAGGGCAGATCTTCAAGGATGTGGATGAGTAAGTAAACTTCTATAAAATCTACGCATTGGCTTGTGGATGTGAGGAGGTACACAACGAAAAGATGGCGCAGTGGTTAGATTAAATCAAAGCTTCTGACGATGAAGATGATGAAGAAGAGGACGAGGAGGATGAAGAAGTAGAATTCTAAGTAGGATAGTATATTGTTAGAGTAACATACATTATTCGTTAGAGTAACATACTTAATGAGTTACAGTAACACATATTATGAGTAACATGTGTGAAATATTGGAATTGTAATGAAGTTGATTCAGTTCGAACTTCTGTACCAATTTATTGATGTAAAAAGAGTTAGAATAACACACATTAAGCGTTAGAATAACACACATTATGCGTTACAGTAACATACCTAATGAGTTACAGTAACACAATTTATGAGTATAATTTGATTACCAATATCAAGTTCTTAGATTAACAAGTGTGAAAAATTGGAATTATAATGGAGTTTTATAATTTTTTGTTTTGGAGTATCCTTAATAGAAACATACATTTTGCAACATACTGTTTTCATAAGACACTATTATGTAACGTAATAGATTTTATGAGTTAAAGTAACACAATTCATGAATTAGAGTAACACATTGTATGAGTTAGAATAACACATTGTATGAGTTAGAGTAACATGACAGTAGCGAAATGATGATTTTCTTTGGTGAAAATGAAGATGAAACGACACACTTGTTGTGTGATAGAAAGATGCAGTTAAAAATTTAATGGGAGAGAGAATATTTGCATTAAGATAATTAAAGAGGAGAGAGAAAAAAATAAAATATTTACCAAGATTTAATTAGTTATTTCCTTAATTGACAAAACAATCTTAACCATTAATCTATCACTAATTTAAGGGTTGAGATGAGGACTCACGGACTCAATTATGATAAATGGACTCACTTGATCCTTCCTCTCTCTCTCTCTCTATATATATATATATATATATATATATATATATATATATATATATATATATATATATATATATAGATATAGAAAAAGGATCAGGGGAGTTGGGGTAAAAGTGGGAAGTTGGGAAGTTGTGTTTATGGCCCTTGATTTGGGTTGGATGGATGGCCTAGATTAATCACAATAAAAAAAAAAAAAGAGGAGGTGTGCTACGTGGAATGACTAGCAGCAGAGAGGAGCAGACAGGAGCAGAGCAACAACAGAGCACTCTCACTCAGTCTTTCATCATTTCCATCACCAAAAGCAACCTTCTTTCTCTCAATTGCTCAGCATTCGCAATCTTTCAAAATTCACTTTCTTTCTCTCAATCTTTCACCAAAATTCACTCTCTCACTAAAATTCAAAAATTCATCCTATTGCTCACCATTTCATTTCATTCAAATTCAAAAATTCATCTCAAATCAATATTTATACTATCATGCAAAATAACTGAACTCTAATTCGTAAATGGTGCTGTTTCTTGAAGATTCGTCTGTGCTCCAGTCGAAAATTCCTGTTCAACCTGCAGGAGGTAAGATGAGTACATACATATATATTTGGTATCTTGCATTTCGAATTCCATTTTTTTGTTTGGTTTGTTAATTTCAAAAGTTACACAGTTGTAATGTCACAACCACACTCTATATGATGGACAGTCGCACAGTTATAACGTGGTAGTCACACTTAATATGATAGACAGTCGCACAGTTACAACCACACTCTATATGATGGACAGTCGCACATTTATAACGTGGTAGTCACACTTAATATGCTAGACAATCACACTTAATATGATAGACAGTCGCACAATATTTTTTTTGGTTGTCGAGTATTGTACTTATGATGGTTGTCGCACAATATTGTACTTAAGTAGTTCTTATGCGTTGTCGAGTATTTATTATAGTTTAACCCATGCAACTTATATCACGTGATTATTTCCAACTATTTCTAACTAGTTTTTAGTAAAATCATGCTGTTATATGAGCAATGCCACAGTCGAGTATTTATTATAGTTAGAGATGAATGCGTGTGTTGCAATGTTGATAGCGTGTAATATATGGATTTTTTTTATCGACAGCAGTTTAACCCATGCAATTCATTATATCACGTGATTGTACACCTTAATACGCGTGACTATGCAACTCATAGCATGTGATTGTACACATCAACATGTGTGACTATGTCAAGTGAACTTTGTGATTATTTCTAACTATTTCTAAGTAGTTTTTAGTGTGTAATATATTGTTCCAACCACTGATAGTTTTTTTTTGTTTTTATTGTTCCAACCTATATGTCAGCGGAAGACACAGGGATTGTTCCTTACGTAGGGCAGAAGTTCGCGGACATCGATGGAGCATTCAAGTTTTATCAAGCTTACGAATTTTATCTTGGTTTCGAGGCGAAGAGGTATACGACAACTAGATCATTTGATGGTTCGATCAAGAAGAAATTGTTGGCTTGTAACAAGGAGGGCAAAACAGCCAGCCAGAGCATGGTGAAGCTGTCGAGCACCGGAGAGAAGGAGGGGCAAGAGTATGTGGGATCGTACGAACCCAAAAGGATTACGAAGGCGACGAGGACGCAATGTGGAGCAAGAATTAGGCTCTGTGCAATGGTCGGGGGGTTTTTTATTGAAGAGTTCACGGAGGAACACAACCACGATCTTGTGATGGTTGAGGACCGAGAGTTTCAAAAGTCATCTCGAAATATATCAAGATATCACAAGGAGATGATCGTTTGTAACTCGAGGGTGCGTAATGTATGTCAACAATGTTGTTAGTGTATGGTTGACTGCTAACTCTGCACGACTAATGCAGTTGCAATTTTGTGTGTGCAGCTGAAGATCGGGGCGACTCGGACATACAGGATGTGCAAGGAGTTGTCGGGCGGATATCAGAATATCGGAGCATCGTTGGTTGATTTCAAGAACTGGGGGAGGGACGTCAAGTGCTTCGTCCACGAGCAGGATGGTCAGTTGTTCATAGACCGGTTCAAGAGTTTGAGGGACAGTCAGGAGGATTTCTACTTTGACTACGATGTGGATACAGACGGGAGCTTACGCAGGGTCATTTGGGCGGATGGTGCAGCTCGAAGGAACTACGCGGCATTCGGGGATGCAGTTTCGTTCGACCCAACGTACGGAACCAACGTGCATTCCATGGTGTTCACACCGTTCACTGGCATGGACAACCACAAACGGTCTGTCACGTTCTGTGGGGCGTTGCTATTAAAGGAGGACTACGAGTCATTTAAATGGGTCCTCTCCCGGTTTCTGGATGCCATGGGCGGGAAGGAACCGTGTTATATCATTACAGACCAGGATCCCGGAATTTTAAAAGCCGTCCCGGAAATATTCAAAGCAGCACACCAACGGTGCTGCACGTGGCACATCATGAACAAGGTTCCAGCAAATTACGGCAGATCAAGAGAGGAGGCCTCAAAATTCGTAAAAGCCCTCAATGCAATTATATGGGACGATGACATCGAGGCGTCGGAGTTCGACGACAAGTGGGGGCGGATCATGATCGACCATGATGCTGTTGGGATCGAATGGTTCGAAAATATGTTCGAAGACAGGAGCAAATGGGTCGCCGCGCATTGCAGGGAGGTGAGGATGTCCGGAATTATGAGGACAACGTAGAGATCAGAGAGCGAGAACAACTTCTATAAAAAGTTTGAAGACAACAACGGTACGTTGGTCCAGTTCTAGATGCGTTTTGAAAGTGCGATGGACCAACAGAGGCACATGCAGAAGAGGCTAGACAACGATAACCGGCAGTCATTCCCCAAAATTGGATCGACGAATTCGATGGAGAGCCACGCGGCAAGTGTGTACACGCACGTGGCTTTTGCACACTTTCAGGAAGAGGTCAAGTTTTCGCTCTACACGTGCAGCGTCCGTGGGTTTCAGGAGAAGGACGGGATCGAAGCGACAACAGTACTGGACTCCATCCGGGACCGCAACTACATTGTTGAATACAACCCAGGTACTGGCATAAAAAGTCACTGTCCATGTCGTGTAGCCATAATCAGATAGCCTAACTATATGATCCAAACGTAACGAGTTTTATTCCATAATTCATTGAATGTGACTGTACCTAATAAAGGGTGCAACTCTGGAACGCGGTGCGTATGATTGTGCAACGCAATTCGTTTGATTCTGCGACGTAAGGACTGTGACTATGCAGCATAACGGGGTGTGACTGTATTCTGTCATACCTTTAGAAAGCCACATCTCGTACGTTGCGTAGCCACTGTCCGTACGGTCAGGAGTCGCACTCTTTATGCGTTTCTTAATGCACTCGCAGGTACCTGTGAGATCAGATGTACTTGCAGGAAGTTCTGTCGGTATGGAATTCTTTGCAGGCATGCCATTTGGATATACTCTTCGAAAGGACGGGAGACGATCCCGGAATGGTACGTGGCATGTAGATGGACAAGGGATGCTCTACGTAATGTTAATGTGTGTCCCCTGTCAGAAAGTCGACTAACCGATGATAAGGCTGTTACAGTCACGAGGCTATTTTCGGAGTTCTATGAGACCGTCAGTCATGTCAGCAAAATGGGTAAGGAAGACATTAGTAATCTAGCTGACGTCATTCGCGACTTCAGGTCCGATATTGCCCTTGCTGGCCCCTGTAGCAAGACGCAAGAATTAGAGGAGATCCTCGGTTGTACGAGCGCAATTGAAGTAACCATATTGCCCCCGAAGAAAGCCAAGAACAAGGGCAGTGGGAAGCGGATTCTTTCTTCTAAGGCGAAGGCTGCTGCAATTGCCGCCAAGCCTAAACGGCTGTGTAAGAACTGCAAGAGGATGGGTCACCATGACAAGAGGAACTGCCCCAACCCATTTGCTGAGTGCCCACCGATTGCTGACTTGTCTGTCGATGTTGAGGAGGAGGAAGATGAGGACCCGGCAGGGATTGCCGAGGAGGATTGTCCATGAATATCATCCGTTACTTAGGAACATTCTTTTTGGGAACACAAAGGCTGTCAACGTTTGAAATGGTCAAGGTCCGCGACATTGCTTTCGTATATTGCGGACCTCAATCATTTCTAATATGGTGTAAGTCGTAGATCATGGGGGTTTTTTTTTTTATTTTTTTGTGAAACATAAAGACTTGTAAGAATTTTGTTTACATCTAACGGCATTTGAAATTGTCAAGGTCCATGATTTTGTTTACGTCTATTGCGGACCTTAATTATTTCTAATATGGCGTAGTCGTAAAGCATGGGGGTTCGTTAAATTGGTTTTGTTTTTTGGATTGTAAGAATACATTGAGGAACGTAGTCGTTTTCATTCTGGAATGCATCATTTTTGGCTACAAATACAGCTGTACAGGAACATCATGCCCTTAATATTTGGTTGACACGAAACAAGTGAGTGTGATTGTTCAACGCAATGAGTGTGACTCTACAGTAGGCAGTGCGTGACTGTAGAACAAGAGGTGGAGTGTGATTGTAATTATGGGAGTGTGATTGTACAAGGCAATGACTGTGATTCTACAATACACTGTCTGTGATTCTTCAAAATGAAGTTAGAAATCTAAACCATGTTTAGTGTGACTATAAAACTTGTGTCCGTACATTAGAAAAATAGCAAAGGAAATAGAGAAATAGCGATGGAAATATTTGTACATTAGAAAAAGTCCATCTTTTACACAACATATAATACTTGCATACCATTAAACGCCGAAAACATTCTACGACACAATGCGGAAAACATCCATTGCATACCATTTAAACGCTACATTTTAACATTCATTAGAACTTAAAACAGATAAAAAAGTTCGTTACTAAACGCTAACATACATACTTAACCTTCGTACTCTTTAAGCATCTTCTTCAAGTTGGCCAAGTCGCGATGGAACCCCTTCCTTGTGCGGAAACAGTACATAGACCTCTTCATGAAGAACTGGATGTAGTTATCTAGTTCTGCCTCTTTATGTGTATCGCCAATGGACGCTGCGAAGTTCCTCGCGTCAACTGCAGTTGCGGCTTGCTGCACGGCCTTTAATTCAGTGGACATAGTGGTATTCAATAAACCCTCGTACTCCTCGATCAAATTTCTGATTTCTTCCATCTTGCTTGCTATTTTTTTGTAAGTTTGAAGTTGTGGAGTTGTGACAAGTGCGTTGGTATTTATAGAGGGGGAGGCAGTAAATAGGGGGTTGAAAATGCATGGGATAGGCAGTAAATGTGGGGTGAAAGTTGAAAAGGGTAGGTGGGGTGAAAATTTAATGGGTTAGGTGGGGTGCTTACCCTCATAAATTAATTAGGAGTTTGAGGTGGGTGTTTGTGTTTCTCAATGTTTCATTGAGACTCACAAACGTCCCTTCAGAGTCACGTCGAATTTTAACATTCGTCGTCTACATCATTTTTTTGAACTTTTTTATGATTATTTCGCTATATAATTTACAATGTATTCACGAACCATGCGTCGTAAAACCAATAATTTGATATATGTGGCGATTCAAATTGCATCTTATGAATTATTTGATATATGTGGCGATTCAATGAATTATTCAAATTGCATCTTATGAAAATGGATGGTGACATATGTGGGGGTGATTAAGTTAAATTAATCCAGCGAATTTAGTTAATTTGTGGTTGTCTGTCATGACTCTGCTGGAGTTTGACTGTGACTGTGAGTCAGAAGTTGCGTGACTGTATCAAATCACACACACGACCCTGATACTGACTTGTCATTCATTTGATACTTAGAAGATACTCGGACATGAGATTTTTTCTATTTTCACAAAAAAGTGTTTTTACTTCACTACACATTCATGCCTTCCGTTTTGTGGAGGTCTTTCGTACCACAATACCGCGTATCTTACGACGTTCGTCGATTGGTTCCCATATTGTTAGCGCGTCTTCCATGAAAGCACGAATTTTCGGCAACACGTCCTCACGAGCTCCATTCATGTCAGCAAGTACGAGGGCTGTCGTAACCTCGAACGACAAGTAACGCCTCCCGAGCTTCGTCCCAATAATAGGGTGGGTGAACGGCACACCGTCGTACAGGCACATGTGCATCAAGCAGAAAATGCCGGACTCCGTATCGTTCTTTTTGGCGCTCTGCCATTCCAATTTTACTTGTCGATGTGTAAATTTTGACATGTGACTGCCCTTAATCAGCCCCTTTTCTTCTATGTAGTCGGTAAATGCTCGAAGCTGATGCAGTATTAGTTAACAGTAAATGTCAGCACTTATGGTGGCAGTATAATATTTTGACGCGGTGAAATAAAGCATATGGTTGCAACTTACTATTATGCTGGACATCCGGAACATATGCGACCCTGGGGCGTGTGTCTGGTGATCGAGAATATCAATTGTTCTATCTCTAAAGTTGACGCAGATGCACGCGTAGTGCCCCATAGTATGCACCGGGAAAAACAACAGTTCGGCGACCAAGTCGAATGTCCCGGCGCAGTCTTGTATGAATCTGTCCCACGCTTCGTACACACCGTCAGTGTCTTCGTCCGCGGGGGTACTTGAGTCGGGTTGTTCCATTATACGGGTCAGTGAGTCCTAACAGACGGTGAATATTAGTTGCCATCAATGACGGGGTCGGAGACAGTACTATATCATGTGCGTGACTGCACATCGCGAAGTGTGTGATTGTACAGACTAAGCTGTGTGACTTTGCAGCGTACAGAATGTGACTATACATGACTACATCATGTGCGTGGTTGTACATTTTATATCACGTGATTGTACACCTCAACACGAATGACCCTGACAGTGACTATGCAATATCTAGCATGTGATTGTACACATTAACATGTGTGACTCTGCAATTCATGACATGTGGTTGTGCACATCAACATGTGTGACTGTGCTACGTGAACTTTGTGGTTATTTCTAACTATTACACGGACTTTACATCTTTTCAGTTAATGTGAATGAGGGGTCATTTGTACTATTGAATGCGATAGGTAAGAGGTGATCCGAATCAAGGAGCTACCAAAGAGTTCAATAAAGTCACCTTAGCTCCTCTTGTTCTTAGTTCAGCCACACTAGCACCTCTTACCAGCTTAGTAGTGCGCCTACTACAATTAGTGAGCTAGCTCGTGTGTGAGCTGAATAAAGGAGCAAATAATCAAGGTAATATGAAGACATTAACTTGGGTTCACACTCATTCAAGCATGGGAAGTGTACTGAAGTTATGAAGGTGTTTGAGGCTGATTGTGTTCATATAGTGTGCACATCCTCAAGCTTTGTTTATGGCTCCATGTTCACACAAGTGTGCCGTGGCTGATGCTCTTTGTTAGAGCTTTGTTATTAGCTCCTAGTTTACATAGCATTGTTATTAGCTCCTAGTTCACATAAGGTGTAAGCTTTGTTTTTGTCACCCTAACCAGCCGGTTTAAGGGTCTTGTTGTAGGCTATATATAGCCATCTATTTGAATGAATAAGACATCCAACATTGAAATCAAAAACCTGAGTAAAGCTAAGCTTTCTTTTACGTCCTTGTTGCTTACAAGACAAAGTCTAGAGTTAGTCGCGTTACAAGCTCTAAACTCGCTACTTCAATCGCGTTGTTTGATTTAGCACCCGCTTTGTTGAAGTATAGGTCTACTTCACCTACCATACTATCCTTGGTTACGGTTTATTCATCCTCAAACTAACCTTTTCAATCTGTTTTGGTTACTTTCTTTACATTCCATTTCAGTATACTAATCATTCTTCACATTCTTGTTCAAAGTTCATATCAACTCACATCATCAGTGGTATCAGAGCTTTGGTCTTCCTTTAGACGTAAAGCATGGCAGGAGTATTGAACTTTGAAGACCCTAGCTTCTTGGAACAACTAAAGAAGGCGTTGGAGAACTACCAGCCCAAGAATTCTCGTTTCCAAGCAAGGAGGGAACCGGTGGACAAGATCAAAGTAAACAAACTCCCTGAGTTCAATGGTGGTACTGATCCTGAAGTCTACTTGGAATGGGAAAGAAACATGGAGAAGCTCTTTGACTTCAAGGATTTGGAGGACGAAGAGAGGTGCAAATACGCCATTCTAAAGCTAAGCAAAGGGGCTTCCCTTTGGTATGAAGGGCTTAAGGTACAACGCACCAGAAATGGAAAGGGTAAGATTACTTCTTGGGAGTCCTTAAAACATAAACTACGTAAGAGGTATGTCCCAACTACGCACAAGTTATCCTTATACAAAAAGATTGCTAACCTTATACAAGGAAAAATGAGTGTTAGTGAATACATAGAAGAATTTGAGAACTTGGTTCTAATGGGAGAAGTAGAAGAAAATGAAGAGATAAAAATGGCTAGGTTCTTACGCGGGTTAAATCGTAGTATAGCTAATACGGTTGATTTGTGTCCTTATTCTGATTTTGATACCTTGTGTGGGTTGTGTCTAAAAGTTGAAGCACAAGGGAAGGGAAAACATGAGGGTGAGTCTAGTAAGAGTCATACTTGGTCTCGAACGGATGATGGTAATAGAGTCAATCCTACTAATATTCATCAACCCCTTATTGTTAAGAATAACCCCGCACCCCCACCTCAATCTACCACCAAAACAACCACTGAAACTAGTCTCTCTAAAGTGCGTTGTTTCAAGTGTCAAGGGTTTGGTCACTACAAAAACGCTTGTCCGAATAAAAGAGTTGTGACCTTAAGAGAAGTAATCACTGTTAGGGATGAATTATGGGAAGAGGAACAACGTATAGGGGCTGTTTTCAATGTTAACGAGGAAGAGGAAGAGGAAGAGGAAAATATTGAGGCTTATGAACCCCCGGCTTATGACACACTCTTAGTACTACGTACTCTACATGCTAATCCCATTCAACATGACACCGAACAAAGAGACCAACTATTCCATACTAAGTGTCAAGTTAAAGATAAATGGTGTAGTTTAATCATTGATGGAGGTAGTTGTACCAACGTTGCCTCAACTGAAATGGTAGACAAACTAGGTCTAGCTACTACTAATCACCCTAACCCTTATGCACTTCATTGGTTAAACAACGGGAACAAGGTAAGGGTCACTAAACAAGTGAGGGTTGGCTTGACCATGGGTTCCTACGTTGATGAGGTTTTGTGCGATGTTATTCCTATGGATGCTTGTCACATACTATTAGGCCGTCCTTGGCAGTTTGATAGGGACGTAGTTCACCATGGGAGGAGGAATGAGTATGAATTGAGTGATAAGGGAAAGAAAATTGTACTCAAACCCATGACACCTCAAAACGTATGCAATATGTTAACCAATCGAGTCGGAAAACCCAACCTCTCAATGTTTGCTCGTAAAAATATGGGAGTACATGCTATAGAAGAGGGGGAGTTTGATGCCGTCAAGACCACTAAAGAGGAACCAGCTAAGGTTAATAGTAGTTGTGAAGGGAAACAATCTGAAGAGTGGCTAAAGAAACTAGGTGTTGACATTCCTATTAAGATACCAGCTTGTTTGGCACTTAATAGAGATCATGGATTCTTAAAGGATGAAGATGGGAAAAACAATGTCATGGCTAAGGCTTCATCTTGTCAATACACACACTCATCCACCATAGATGCAAGCACGCTTGGAATTGAGACCTTGAAGGAATATTACTCCACGGAGGCTGATATACTCACCAAGTGCAAGACTGTTACTCTTAACACTTTTGATGAGTTTGTTTTGCAGGACGATCTTCTTCCTAAAGAGAACCATTTTTGTGTCCCAAAACATCCTATTTCAGAGTGTATAACTAGAGAAGCTCAAGGAGGAGGACCAGCTGTAGGTTATGACATAACCAGGACCTTAGAGACGTGGAAGGAGCACTTCCTTTTGCTAAGAACACAAGGGAGTAATCTAAGCATCATGAGCAAATACTTAACAAGTCCTTTCCCAAAGAGTCCCCTCAAACCAAGAGAGTACTTGCCATCCTCCATAATGACTCACCTCAGTGTTTGTTACACAACGGATGAAGCTGTCAAGAGAAAGACCAGATTGATGTCCCAAACAGAAGCTCCATACAAGGGAAACAACCATGGTTGCAAGATGAAGTTACCGGATAGTTATGAAGAGCATACCACGTCCAAAGTGGGAGATTTTGCTCTTTATCTTGATGAAGATGACTTTTCAGAATTGAGGACAATTCCTTTTCAAGGGGGAGGAGATGATCCGAATCAAGGAGCTACCAAAGAGTTCAATAAAGTCACCTTAGCTCCTCTTGTTCTTAGTTCAGCCACACTAGCACCTCTTACCAGCTTAGTAGTGTGCCTACTACAATTAGTGAGCTAGCTCGTGTGTGAGCTGAATAAAGGAGCAAATAATCAAGGTAATATGAAGACATTAACTTGGGTTCACACTCATTCAAGCATGGGAAGTGTACTGAAGTTATGAAGGTGTTTGAGGCTGATTGTGTTCATATAGTGTGCACATCCTCAAGCTTTGTTTATGGCTCCATGTTCACACAAGTGTGCCGTGGCTGATGCTCTTTGTTAGAGCTTTGTTATTAGCTCCTAGTTTACATAGCATTGTTATTAGCTCCTAGTTCACATAAGGTGTAAGCTTTGTTTTTGTCACCCTAACCAGCCGGTTTAAGGGTCTTGTTGTAGGCTATATATAGCCATCTATTTGAATGAATAAGACATCCAACATTGAAATCAAAAACCTGAGTAAAGCTAAGCTTTCTTTTACGTCCTTGTTGCTTACAAGACAAAGTCTAGAGTTAGTCGCGTTACAAGCTCTAAACTCGCTACTTCAATCGCGTTGTTTGATTTAGCACCCGCTTTGTTGAAGTATAGGTCTACTTCACCTACCATACTATCCTTGGTTACGGTTTATTCATCCTCAAACTAACCATTTCAATCTGTTTTGGTTACTTTCTTTACATTCCATTTCAGTATACTAATCATTCTTCACATTCTTGTTCAAAGTTCATATCAACTCACATCATCAGTGGTATCAGAGCTTTGGTCTTCCTTTAGACGTAAAGCATGGCAGGAGTATTGAACTTTGAAGACCCTAGCTTCTTGGAACAACTAAAGAAGGCGTTGGAGAACTACCAGCCCAAGAATTCTCGTTTCCAAGCAAGGAGGGAACCGGTGGACAAGATCAAAGTAAACAAACTCCCTGAGTTCAATGGTGGTACTGATCCTGAAGTCTACTTGGAATGGGAAAGAAACATGGAGAAGCTCTTTGACTTCAAGGATTTGGAGGACGAAGAGAGGTGCAAATACGCCATTCTAAAGCTAAGCAAAGGGGCTTCCCTTTGGTATGAAGGGCTTAAGGTACAACGCACCAGAAATGGAAAGGGTAAGATTACTTCTTGGGAGTCCTTAAAACATAAACTACGTAAGAGGTATGTCCCAACTACGCACAAGTTATCCTTATACAAAAAGATTGCTAACCTTATACAAGGAAAAATGAGTGTTAGTGAATACATAGAAGAATTTGAGAACTTGGTTCTAATGGGAGAAGTAGAAGAAAATGAAGAGATAAAAATGGCTAGGTTCTTACGCGGGTTAAATCGTAGTATAGCTAATACGGTTGATTTGTGTCCTTATTCTGATTTTGATACCTTGTGTGGGTTGTGTCTAAAAGTTGAAGCACAAGGGAAGGGAAAACATGAGGGTGAGTCTAGTAAGAGTCATACTTGGTCTCGAACGGATGATGGTAATAGAGTCAATCCTACTAATATTCATCAACCCCTTATTGTTAAGAATAACCCCGCACCCCCACCTCAATCTACCACCAAAACAACCACTGAAACTAGTCTCTCTAAAGTGCGTTGTTTCAAGTGTCAAGGGTTTGGTCACTACAAAAACGCTTGTCCGAATAAAAGAGTTGTGACCTTAAGAGAAGTAATCACTGTTAGGGATGAATTATGGGAAGAGGAACAACGTATAGGGGCTGTTTTCAATGTTAACGAGGAAGAGGAAGAGGAAGAGGAAAATATTGAGGCTTATGAACCCCCGGCTTATGACACACTCTTAGTACTACGTACTCTACATGCTAATCCCATTCAACATGACACCGAACAAAGAGACCAACTATTCCATACTAAGTGTCAAGTTAAAGATAAATGGTGTAGTTTAATCATTGATGGAGGTAGTTGTACCAACGTTGCCTCAACTGAAATGGTAGACAAACTAGGTCTAGCTACTACTAATCACCCTAACCCTTATGCACTTCATTGGTTAAACAACGGGAACAAGGTAAGGGTCACTAAACAAGTGAGGGTTGGCTTGACCATGGGTTCCTACGTTGATGAGGTTTTGTGCGATGTTATTCCTATGGATGCTTGTCACATACTATTAGGCCGTCCTTGGCAGTTTGATAGGGACGTAGTTCACCATGGGAGGAGGAATGAGTATGAATTGAGTGATAAGGGAAAGAAAATTGTACTCAAACCCATGACACCTCAAAACGTATGCAATATGTTAACCAATCGAGTCGGAAAACCCAACCTCTCAATGTTTGCTCGTAAAAATATGGGAGTACATGCTATAGAAGAGGGGGAGTTTGATGCCGTCAAGACCACTAAAGAGGAACCAGCTAAGGTTAATAGTAGTTGTGAAGGGAAACAATCTGAAGAGTGGCTAAAGAAACTAGGTGTTGACATTCCTATTAAGATACCAGCTTGTTTGGCACTTAATAGAGATCATGGATTCTTAAAGGATGAAGATGGGAAAAACAATGTCATGGCTAAGGCTTCATCTTGTCAATACACACACTCATCCACCATAGATGCAAGCACGCTTGGAATTGAGACCTTGAAGGAATATTACTCCACGGAGGCTGATATACTCACCAAGTGCAAGACTGTTACTCTTAACACTTTTGATGAGTTTGTTTTGCAGGACGATCTTCTTCCTAAAGAGAACCATTTTTGTGTCCCAAAACATCCTATTTCAGAGTGTATAACTAGAGAAGCTCAAGGAGGAGGACCAGCTGTAGGTTATGACATAACCAGGACCTTAGAGACGTGGAAGGAGCACTTCCTTTTGCTAAGAACACAAGGGAGTAATCTAAGCATCATGAGCAAATACTTAACAAGTCCTTTCCCAAAGAGTCCCCTCAAACCAAGAGAGTACTTGCCATCCTCCATAATGACTCACCTCAGTGTTTGTTACACAACGGATGAAGCTGTCAAGAGAAAGACCAGATTGATGTCCCAAACAGAAGCTCCATACAAGGGAAACAACCATGGTTGCAAGATGAAGTTACCGGATAGTTATGAAGAGCATACCACGTCCAAAGTGGGAGATTTTGCTCTTTATCTTGATGAAGATGACTTTTCAGAATTGAGGACAATTCCTTTTCAAGGGGGAGGAGATGATCCGAATCAAGGAGCTACCAAAGAGTTCAATAAAGTCACCTTAGCTCCTCTTGTTCTTAGTTCAGCCACACTAGCACCTCTTACCAGCTTAGTAGTGTGCCTACTACAATTAGTGAGCTAGCTCGTGTGTGAGCTGAATAAAGGAGCAAATAATCAAGGTAATATGAAGACATTAACTTGGGTTCACACTCATTCAAGCATGGGAAGTGTACTGAAGTTATGAAGGTGTTTGAGGCTGATTGTGTTCATATAGTGTGCACATCCTCAAGCTTTGTTTATGGCTCCATGTTCACACAAGTGTGCCGTGGCTGATGCTCTTTGTTAGAGCTTTGTTATTAGCTCCTAGTTTACATAGCATTGTTATTAGCTCCTAGTTCACATAAGGTGTAAGCTTTGTTTTTGTCACCCTAACCAGCCGGTTTAAGGGTCTTGTTGTAGGCTATATATAGCCATCTATTTGAATGAATAAGACATCCAACATTGAAATCAAAAACCTGAGTAAAGCTAAGCTTTCTTTTACGTCCTTGTTGCTTACAAGACAAAGTCTAGAGTTAGTCGCGTTACAAGCTCTAAACTCGCTACTTCAATCGCGTTGTTTGATTTAGCACCCGCTTTGTTGAAGTATAGGTCTACTTCACCTACCATACTATCCTTGGTTACGGTTTATTCATCCTCAAACTAACCTTTTCAATCTGTTTTGGTTACTTTCTTTACATTCCATTTCAGTATACTAATCATTCTTCACATTCTTGTTCAAAGTTCATATCAACTCACATCATCAGTGGTATCAGAGCTTTGGTCTTCCTTTAGACGTAAAGCATGGCAGGAGTATTGAACTTTGAAGACCCTAGCTTCTTGGAACAACTAAAGAAGGCGTTGGAGAACTACCAGCCCAAGAATTCTCGTTTCCAAGCAAGGAGGGAACCGGTGGACAAGATCAAAGTAAACAAACTCCCTGAGTTCAATGGTGGTACTGATCCTGAAGTCTACTTGGAATGGGAAAGAAACATGGAGAAGCTCTTTGACTTCAAGGATTTGGAGGACGAAGAGAGGTGCAAATACGCCATTCTAAAGCTAAGCAAAGGGGCTTCCCTTTGGTATGAAGGGCTTAAGGTACAACGCACCAGAAATGGAAAGGGTAAGATTACTTCTTGGGAGTCCTTAAAACATAAACTACGTAAGAGGTATGTCCCAACTACGCACAAGTTATCCTTATACAAAAAGATTGCTAACCTTATACAAGGAAAAATGAGTGTTAGTGAATACATAGAAGAATTTGAGAACTTGGTTCTAATGGGAGAAGTAGAAGAAAATGAAGAGATAAAAATGGCTAGGTTCTTACGCGGGTTAAATCGTAGTATAGCTAATACGGTTGATTTGTGTCCTTATTCTGATTTTGATACCTTGTGTGGGTTGTGTCTAAAAGTTGAAGCACAAGGGAAGGGAAAACATGAGGGTGAGTCTAGTAAGAGTCATACTTGGTCTCGAACGGATGATGGTAATAGAGTCAATCCTACTAATATTCATCAACCCCTTATTGTTAAGAATAACCCCGCACCCCCACCTCAATCTACCACCAAAACAACCACTGAAACTAGTCTCTCTAAAGTGCGTTGTTTCAAGTGTCAAGGGTTTGGTCACTACAAAAACGCTTGTCCGAATAAAAGAGTTGTGACCTTAAGAGAAGTAATCACTGTTAGGGATGAATTATGGGAAGAGGAACAACGTATAGGGGCTGTTTTCAATGTTAACGAGGAAGAGGAAGAGGAAGAGGAAAATATTGAGGCTTATGAACCCCCGGCTTATGACACACTCTTAGTACTACGTACTCTACATGCTAATCCCATTCAACATGACACCGAACAAAGAGACCAACTATTCCATACTAAGTGTCAAGTTAAAGATAAATGGTGTAGTTTAATCATTGATGGAGGTAGTTGTACCAACGTTGCCTCAACTGAAATGGTAGACAAACTAGGTCTAGCTACTACTAATCACCCTAACCCTTATGCACTTCATTGGTTAAACAACGGGAACAAGGTAAGGGTCACTAAACAAGTGAGGGTTGGCTTGACCATGGGTTCCTACGTTGATGAGGTTTTGTGCGATGTTATTCCTATGGATGCTTGTCACATACTATTAGGCCGTCCTTGGCAGTTTGATAGGGACGTAGTTCACCATGGGAGGAGGAATGAGTATGAATTGAGTGATAAGGGAAAGAAAATTGTACTCAAACCCATGACACCTCAAAACGTATGCAATATGTTAACCAATCGAGTCGGAAAACCCAACCTCTCAATGTTTGCTCGTAAAAATATGGGAGTACATGCTATAGAAGAGGGGGAGTTTGATGCCGTCAAGACCACTAAAGAGGAACCAGCTAAGGTTAATAGTAGTTGTGAAGGGAAACAATCTGAAGAGTGGCTAAAGAAACTAGGTGTTGACATTCCTATTAAGATACCAGCTTGTTTGGCACTTAATAGAGATCATGGATTCTTAAAGGATGAAGATGGGAAAAACAATGTCATGGCTAAGGCTTCATCTTGTCAATACACACACTCATCCACCATAGATGCAAGCACGCTTGGAATTGAGACCTTGAAGGAATATTACTCCACGGAGGCTGATATACTCACCAAGTGCAAGACTGTTACTCTTAACACTTTTGATGAGTTTGTTTTGCAGGACGATCTTCTTCCTAAAGAGAACCATTTTTGTGTCCCAAAACATCCTATTTCAGAGTGTATAACTAGAGAAGCTCAAGGAGGAGGACCAGCTGTAGGTTATGACATAACCAGGACCTTAGAGACGTGGAAGGAGCACTTCCTTTTGCTAAGAACACAAGGGAGTAATCTAAGCATCATGAGCAAATACTTAACAAGTCCTTTCCCAAAGAGTCCCCTCAAACCAAGAGAGTACTTGCCATCCTCCATAATGACTCACCTCAGTGTTTGTTACACAACGGATGAAGCTGTCAAGAGAAAGACCAGATTGATGTCCCAAACAGAAGCTCCATACAAGGGAAACAACCATGGTTGCAAGATGAAGTTACCGGATAGTTATGAAGAGCATACCACGTCCAAAGTGGGAGATTTTGCTCTTTATCTTGATGAAGATGACTTTTCAGAATTGAGGACAATTCCTTTTCAAGGGGGAGGAGATGATCCGAATCAAGGAGCTACCAAAGAGTTCAATAAAGTCACCTTAGCTCCTCTTGTTCTTAGTTCAGCCACACTAGCACCTCTTACCAGCTTAGTAGTGTGCCTACTACAATTAGTGAGCTAGCTCGTGTGTGAGCTGAATAAAGGAGCAAATAATCAAGGTAATATGAAGACATTAACTTGGGTTCACACTCATTCAAGCATGGGAAGTGTACTGAAGTTATGAAGGTGTTTGAGGATGATTGTGTTCACATAGTGTGCACATCCTCAAGCTTTGTTTATGGCTCCATGTTCACACAAGTGTGCCGTGGCTGATGCTCTTTGTTAGAGCTTTGTTATTAGCTCCTAGTTTACATAGCATTGTTATTAGCTCCTAGTTCACATAAGGTGTAAGCTTTGTTTTTGTCACCCTAACCAGCCGGTTTAAGGGTCTTGTTGTAGGCTATATATAGCCATCTATTTGAATGAATAAGACATCCAACATTGAAATCAAAAACCTGAGTAAAGCTAAGCTTTCTTTTACGTCCTTGTTGCTTACAAGACAAAGTCTAGAGTTAGTCGCGTTACAAGCTCTAAACTCGCTACTTCAATCGCGTTGTTTGATTTAGCACCCGCTTTGTTGAAGTATAGGTCTACTTCACCTACCATACTATCCTTGGTTACGGTTTATTCATCCTCAAACTAACCTTTTCAATCTGTTTTGGTTACTTTCTTTACATTCCATTTCAGTATACTAATCATTCTTCACATTCTTGTTCAAAGTTCATATCAACTCACATCATTAGTGGTATCAGAGCTTTGGTCTTCCTTTAGACGTAAAGCATGGCAGGAGTATTGAACTTTGAAGACCCTAGCTTCTTGGAACAACTAAAGAAGGCGTTGGAGAACTACCAGCCCAAGAATTCTCGTTTCCAAGCAAGGAGGGAACCGGTGGACAAGATCAAAGTAAACGAACTCCCTGAGTTCAATGGTGGTACTGATCCTGAAGTCTACTTGGAATGGGAAAGAAACATGGAGAAGCTCTTTGACTTCAAGGATTTGGAGGACGAAGAGAGGTGCAAATACGCCATTCTAAAGCTAAGCAAAGGGGCTTCCCTTTGGTATGAAGGGCTTAAGGTACAACGCACCAGAAATGGAAAGGGTAAGATTACTTCTTGGGAGTCCTTAAAACATAAACTACGTAAGAGGTATGTCCCAAATACGCACAAGTTATCCTTATACAAAAAGATTGCTAACCTTATACAAGGAAAAATGAGTGTTAGTGAATACATAGAAGAATTTGAGAACTTGGTTCTAATGGGAGAAGTAGAAGAAAATGAAGAGATAAAAATGGCTAGGTTCTTACGCGGGTTAAATCGTAGTATAGCTAATACGGTTGATTTGTGTCCTTATTCTGATTTTGATACCTTGTGTGGGTTGTGTCTAAAAGTTGAAGCACAAGGGAAGGGAAAACATGAGGGTGAGTAGCGTTTGAATCTCACGTCTCTGCAGCTGCGCATGAGTGCTGTAGGACCCTAATTGTTCACTGCGAGATTTTTTACACCGGTCAGTACGTGTAGTATGCAACTCGTATCAGTAAACAAAGACTGTTACTCACCTTTCGTCGTACCCATTATCGTCAAGGAAGCAGTAGTCGGCGGTGTGCTTTCGCAGGACGGGCATCTTACTCGTCAGCGGTCGGTGCAGGCGAAACAAGGTCGACATGACAATGGTGTCGGGGTCAGGACACCCTTGGTTCAAAGAGCAACCCAACCCATCCCCACAGCCCCGTATATGAGACCTAATTGCCGACTGTCTTTCCTCTGGGACTGATCGGGGGTGGGTGCAGGTGTTTTCGGTGATTTGGGCCGACGCTTGTCGGTTGTTTTTTTCACAGGAGTGGCTTCATGCGTATGGGCAGAGTCCAACGTTTCCTTGTATTTTCCGAATTTTTCCACTCTCTCCAAAACACTGTCCCTCATTTTGTTCACGTCGCTCAGTATAAGGGTCGCCGTGATTTCCGCCCTGTACATATTCATGGCCGCCATTGTCCCCAAGGAGCAGTCGAACGTGGACCCGTTGTACAGCATCATGTGGATCATCAGGTACACTCCGCAGTCATTGGCGGAGTACCCCACCCCCTGCCATGATAAGGGAACGTTTACGAATTTAAACGCACGGATCTTCTCACCTTTCTTCAGCCCTTGCTGTACCATGAAATCCCCCATCTTACTAGCCTGCAAAACAAGTTCAAGCAGGATCAGGCGGTGAATACATTCGCCGTCACATAATTGATTTAATATTAAATTTAAAGGGCCTGACCGCTGTCCGAGCAATGCCATAGTAAGGCAAGTTTGTAAAATCTTCATCGTACTTCCTGTTGTCGAGGTACTCTATTTGCTCAGTATTGAAGTTGATGCAGGCGCAACTGTAGTGGCCCTCGTCATCCATTAAGATCGGGACGAACACCTGCAAACAATGTGTCAGGATTATGGGGCAGACATGGTATTATCCGTGACAATAACTACGAATAAACAGTATGCGCAGGGTAATACCATGTCTGAGTCCAAAGCAAAGACGGAAAAACTGTTTTGTATCCACTCGTTCCACACGTAAAATATTTCTGAGTCATGACTGTTGCCCTGGCCTCCTTTCCTCCACAATGCCAACATTGGGTGCTGCTCACATGCATTGATTGTAATACATGTAGTTAGTGTGTGTTTGACATGAGCGTAAAAGGTGTGACTGTACTGCAACCAGTGCGTGACTGTACATCCTGAAGTGCGTGACTGCGCAGTTTATAGTGGTAAGTGGACAACATAATGTGTGTGACTGCACAGCCTGAAGTGCGTGACTACGCAGTTTACAGTGGTGACTGGACAACATAATGTGTGTGACTGTACAACCTGAAGTGCGTGACTGTACAGCCTGAAGTGCGTGACTGCGCAGTTTATAGCGGTGATTGGCCAACATAATGTGTTTGACTGTACAGCTAAATTGGGGGGTGAACGTACCGTATGTCCAAGAGAGAAGTAACATCTACTGGTTACTCTTGGTGCTCTTTTTTCGTACACCAGCTGGTTCAGCAGCCTACACCAGCAGTCAATGACGTTATTCATCACCTGCTGGCCAGGCTCGAGAGTCTGCATGTCGCCCCTCGCTATACAGTCGTAACCTGTGAACTCGACCAGCATTTCCCTGCAGACCAAACGAAGTCTCGTTTAGCACATGCATGTTTTTAAAAACGACACGAGCATCACAATAAATACGTACCCCGACGGACGTGGCGTTGAGTGGTCAAAGACGTAGTCGATTACATCTTTCCGTACGTGGAGAATATCCGAGAAGATGACGACATTGGAGCACATGAATCTAGAGACCACGAACTGCCCCCTCAATATTGTCCCACAGTCCAACGTGCAGCCCAAATCCTCCGGAATCGTATCCATGCATTCGAAATTCACGTTGGAGTGAAAGATGTACCGATGATGTAGTTCTATGGGGTGCGTCCTGGTCCCCGAGCCCTCCTCTGTCTGCTGATCATCGTTCGTGACGATCTCCACCGACGCAGGCGTGGTGGCAACAGCATCCGCTACAGACCAGCCTGCTTTGTTAAGTTCCTTCTCAAGACTATAACTCACTGTCTCTGAGGGCATTACATCACGCGTTTCCTCCACATTGGAAGCCGATCGTGCGTCAGTTGTCTCCCCCGCTGCTTGCCGTAGAGCCACCACTATGGTCGGACTCCTGTCAACTGAACCCTGCACATCGTCCTCAGCGGCATCATCCTCTTCAACGCTGATTTTTTCATAGGCATCATCTTCTTCACATTCTTCCTCGCAGAAACCCGGTGTCACGACGCCACCATCAAAAGTGCCCTCATCATCGTAACCATCTGTTCCGTCACCATATCCCACACAGAAATCTGTTTTCTCAATTTCTTCTTCCGTGTATCTAGATTCACGCATGTCTTGCAGCATTTGGTTTATCAGATTGCATGCTTCAGCATCGCGGTGCTCCCCGCCCTCAACGACGGGCGCGTTCTCGGTAGTCTACTTCAACTGGCCGGCCAACGAAGTGACCTGATCGACATACCGGAGGACAGCTGGATCTTCCCAGAATTGTTGGGAGGACGGGTCTTGACTTGGAACTGTGTTGTTCCTCGTCGATATTTCTCTTACTTAAATGGCAGCCTGCTCACAGAAACCGCAAAAGGCTAGCGCACACCTCCGGAAATTCATGAAAAATCGTCGGTCGTCCTATAACTCAGTTGAAGTCAAATCATTAGTGTGAAGCTCAGTGGTGTTGAGGCTGGCCGTGTGAGTATGACTAAGCAAGCAATTGTGTGATTCTAAGCAATAAAGTGTGTGACTGTATAGAATAAAGTGTGCGACTGTACAGTTTGTAGTGTGTGACTGTGCACGTTATAGTACTGACTGGACAACCTAATGTGTGTGTACAATAGTGTGTGACTCTACAGCTAATAATATGTGACTACACAACCAATAGTATGTGACTATACATCAGGATGAGTGTGATCATAACAGTTTTATGAATTGTATATGCTGTTATAAACATAGGTAAGGCTGTCAGATTAAATCGTTTAACGGACAAAGAGTTGATGATTCATTGATGATTTATAGAGTGGCTGGGAGATCACTTACGTTAACCTCCTCGATGTCTTCCAACTGATTGTCTCTCTTAATCCCTGTCATTATTCTCTTGGGACTAGAGTGCTGGTTGTCAGAGGGCATCGTTATAGCGGGGGCGCCCTCGCTGCCTGTTGTCCCACATGTACATGGGTACGTCACCTTCGAACGTAGCTGATTACCCAGCGACCCTGTCTCCAGTTCCCCAGCGAGACGATCGCATATTCTCCGTGCATCCCAATGTGCGATGAACGGTATGTCGCATCTGCAACTCTCGCTACGGAAATCGTAGCGCTGGAAGTATGCAATCATTAGAATGGGGATGCATCCCCGGAGGTACTTGAGGACTTTGCTGGGGTCACGCGTCCCCTTACCTGCCCGCACCAGATCATGCAGGACAAAGGTACACCAGTCCTGTTCCCGAATCGAGTCCACGTCCTCCACTGCGGCCAGCAGACTCAGGTCCAGTGAATTGTTCGTTGTAGGCGCGAGGAATGATGACAACGCGAACAACACAAACCTGCGGACAAAGTCGTCGTTAGCGGTTTTGGTTACCATCAACTGTTCGTGCAGCCTCCCTAATGTTATTGGATTGCTGCTGTCCACCACACCGAAGTCTTTCCTCCAGTTACTCTTTAACCTGATCACGTCAGGTGAGTCTGCCCCTTTCTTGTTGCTGGTTGGGATTACTTTCAGCGGATGAGGGCCCAAAGGTAGCTGGAGGCAGTCGTGGATGTCGAACTTTGACATCATGAATGCCTCCTGGTGTGAGGCACGAAAAATATGGGACCCGTCAGAAAATGCACGGAGGAACATAACCGCGTGCTCAGCGGGTACCGATTCAAGCCTCAGATCCAACAGCCCGCCGAATCCAACAGCACGCACCCTCTCTTTCTGATCATTCGATAATCGCCCAATTAGCTGGTGCAACCGCTTGGGCCTACATTGAATATCGGGCTGACCCTGTCGGCGGTCCCCCCCTCTCCTCCTCCGAGACACACACACGTATGTGGGGTCGGCGGTTGTATCAGATTTGACCCTCCTCATTTTTTTCGGCCTGCCTTCCTCAACACTTTCTGTCTCAGCCACATCCAGATCGGCGACCGGTGTATCAAAAGTCACCTTTTTTTTTTCTTTTGTCTGCCTTCGTCTACGATTTCTGTCCCCCCCACATCCGTCTCGGCAACGATGTGGTCCCCGGATGTATCTTCAACAGACTTTACAACAGTCTTCTTCTTCTTTTTTTCCTTCTTACCCAAATTTTGGTCCACAACCAATTTATCATCAATAACATTTTCGCAAACCGATGTCTCTGCCATGGCTTCCTTCTTCTTACTGATCTTCGCTCGAGCTTTCTTCTTCGCACCCGACTTTCTGTTGCAATAATAACATGCGTAATGAGTGTAATTTTACAGTAAAAAGAGAGCGACTCTGCAACATAACGAATGTGACCATACAGCCTCAAACGTGTGACTATACAACCAACACTGCATGACTATACAACATAAAGCGTGTGACTTTGCATCATAACAAGTGCGACTGTGTAGATCTGAAGGTGTGATTGTACATCATTCTGTTACTTCACAACAAAATGTAACGAGTGCGACTATGTACCCTCAGAGAGGTGACTGTGTAACCAATTCTGTATGACTGTATAACCAACTCTGTATGACTTTACAACTCTGTGAGTATACAATATAAAGCGTGTGACTTTGCATCATAACAAGTGCGACTGTATAGATTCAAAGGTGTGATTGTGTGACTATTCAAATGTTAATTTTATTTCTTCCCAAACACAAAGTCTGTGACTATAAGACTGCTTTTACGTAAGCTTCAACATGGCTCTATAAATACAACGACTGTACAACTACGACCCCTTCAACTCAAAATTAGGGTTATAACTAGAGGAATAACGATTAATCAAGAAAAAAAACTGTATGAAAAAACTTCAACTTCGACTCTATAACTACAACAACTGTACAACTACAACAACTTCAATCAAAATTAGGGTTATCGTGTTGGAAAAAGGCTCTTTCAACATTTTTTATTGTTCATGCATGCCGGAGTTCTTGACCACATTTTAGGGTTCGTGAAAAAGGAATAAAAAAGGGTTGAACAAAACGAAAATCGGAGGTCGAAAATCGAACATTCAACATACCTTTGTAGCATCACCGGAATTTTAGGCATTATCGGAGACGGAGAAGCTGCGGAAACGGAGATGGAGATGGATTTTTTTAGAGAGAGGAAGAGAGCGTTGAGTGATTGAGAGCTGGTGAATGGGGAAGTGCAATGGGTTGGGCGGGAGAATAGAGAGGAGGGAAATTAATTGGGGATAGGTTGAGGGGGCTATTGACTGTTGATGGGTGATGGGTGATGGTTGTCCGCAGCGTGTCAGTTCCGCAGCGTCCTTTATTTATTTATTTATTAATCTAAACCCATCCATCCACCGTCCATATTAATAATAGCGTAGAGGGAGGATCAGGGAAGTTAGTAACTCCCTAACTCTCCCTTAGTCTTAATCCCACCCATCCATTAAGATTAATATGGACGGTGGATGTATATATATATATATATATATATATATATATATATATATATATACACACACACACATAGAGATGGGTTCTTATGAGTCTCTCTCATATATTGAGTCCTTAAGTTCTCATCCCATCCATTGGATGGAAGATGGATGGATGGACAAGATTCGTTCTAAGATTTGCATTAAAAAAAGAGAGAGAGAGAGAGAGAGGTACTGCTTCCTAAAATAACTCCCATAATTTTAGGAAACAGCAAATCAATTCATTCATTCACATTATTACGTTCATCATCATCAAACCTAAAAAAAAAACGCTTCCCATCAATCTGTGCTCGACATCCCGTTCTATGGATTCAATGATCGCGACATCTTCATCAACTGTTGATAAGCAAAACGTAGGGTACAACAATGGTGAGTTTTTGATATTTCTTACAGATTTTTTGTTAATTTTATTAATTTCATTTTATCACGTTCAATCATTCATCTTCTTCTTCATGCGGTTGCAACTTATGTTCAATCAACCACTCAATAACACGTTCAATCATTTATCTTCTTCCTCGCGTCGCTGAAATTTCTCATTCGATGGCGGATATGCAAATCGTCGAATACACAAACGGTGAGTATTTCGTTTCTAATTTATACTGAAAATGCGTCATTAGGATGCTCCATATTATTAGATTTTAAAGTTTACAGTATGGAAACTGCATATTATTAATAGTCTAATCATTATATGAATTTTACGCACAAACAAATATACTGTGTTACTTTAATATACACAATCTGCTATTTTAATGGCTAACCCATGTTATTTTAATGCACATAATGTTAATTGAATCTAATGTTACTTTAACGCACTTCATCTGTTACTTTAGTTCTTTTCATCTGTTACTCTAATGCATTAGAGTGACAAAAAAAATCGTTACTTTATATGTCGTGTTACTTTAGTACACTCCAGTCGTTACTTTAGTTCTTTTCATTTGTTATTATAGTGCATTGGAGTGTCCTAAGAATTTAGGAAACTATCATATTAAAAAAAAATTAAAAAAAAGATACTGTTTCCTATAATAATGGGACGTGATTGCCACCAAAATAGGAAACAATATCAAAGAGTAACGCCATATAAAAAAAAGAAAAAAAAAAATATTGCTTCTATAATTATGGGACATGATGACTTCAAAATAGGAAACAATATCAAAGAGTAAGATACTGCGTCATACTCTCATTTTTTATCATTATATGAATTTTTTACACTAACCTATATCTGGTGTTATTTTAATGAACATTATCTATTACTTTAATTCACACTATCTGTTACTTTAATGTCAGACCTCTGTTACTTTATACCAGGTGTATAAGCATCCTCTGTTAATTTAATTCAATGTTATTTCAATGCACTTCATTTGTTACTTTAATTTTTGTTATTTGTTGCTTTAATCCATATTTCAAGTTTTGATTGTTTTTTTTCGTTACGTTTATTGGCACTGTTATTGTTTTTTCAGTAGACGCAAAAGCACATAAATGATGAAGAGATGTGGATGAAAATTTCTCCATACATAGGGCAGATCTTCAAAGATGTAGATGAGAAGAAGAAGGAAACGTCATGTAAATCATCGTCTGACGATGAAGAAGAATCAGGAGAAGAAGAAGATGATGAAGAAGAAGCACAATTCTGAGTACCACAATATATTGTTAGAGTAACATACATTATACGTTAGAGTAACATCCTTGATTGGAGTAAAATGAGTTAGAATAACATACATTATGCGTTAGAGTAACATACTTAATGAGTTACAGTAACACAGTTTTAATGAGTTACAGTAACACAATTAATGATTATAATTTGATTTCAAATATCCATTTCTTATAGTTACAGGTGTGAAACATTGGAATTATAATGGAGTTTTATAATTTTTGTTTTGGAGTATCCTTAATAGAAACATACATTATTCTTTTGGTTGATTGAAAGTCTTGTTTTTGCAAAAGATTATTATGCAACATAATAGATTTTATGAGTTAAAGTAACGCAGTTCATGAATTAGAGTAACACAAGGTATGAGTTATATTAACAATTTTTGCAAGAGAATATTATACAACGTAACAAATTTTATGAGTTAAAGTAACACAGTTCATGAATTAAAGTAACACGTTATATGAGTTAAAGTAATGGATTATGGCAGTAACATAGTAACATACGTATAATGGCAGTAGGAAAATGAGATTTTTTTGGTGAAGATGAAAAAAACTTAATTTTGAAGAAACTTGTTGTGTGAGAGAAAGAGCAGTTAAAAATATTGATAAGAGAGAGAAAAGATTTGCATTGAGATAATTAAGGAGAAGAGAGAGTTAATATATTTACCAGATTTGTTAGTTATTTCCTTAATTATGTAAACAAATCTTAATCATTAATCTAACATTAAATCAAGGGCTAAGATGGGGACTCACGGACTCAAAATAGATAAGTGGACTCACCTGATCCTACTTCTACATACATATATATAGAGAGAGTAAGGCTCTTATGAGTCCTTCTCAATATATGAGTCATTAAGTCCTTATCCCATCCAATGGATGGGATGAGGATGGATGGACAAGATGCATCCTAATATTTGTATTAAAAAAAAGATTTAGCATCCTAAAATAACTCCCATGATTTTAGAAAACAATAACTCACATAATCACATTCATTCCTCATTCATTCATTCATTCACGTTGCAAAATTCATCAAAACCTAAAAAAAACGCTTTCTTCATCACGTTCATTCGTTCATTCAATCAAATATGTGCTCGAAATCCCGTTACTATGGATTCAATAACCGCGACATCTTCTTCAACTGTTGAAAAGCAATTGATCAAGTATAACAATGGTGAGTTTCGATATTGCTTTCATGTTTTGCGTCAATTTTTATTCATCATCTTGAATAATTTCCGTCAATTTGCGTTCATCTTTTGCGTCAATTTTCATGTTGATATTGCTTTCATGATCGTTTCATTCATCATAGATTCATATGAATGGTTCATTGGTCTCTTGTTAGTATAGATTCCATATTTTTATGTTTGTTATTTAGGTTTTCCATAATCTCCCGTGATACTATTGTTTTGTTGTCTATTGAAGTAGACACGACGTTGAAGTAACATACGTTCTAAGTTACAGTAACACCTAATTTTAATTAGAGTAACACATACTGAACGTTGAGAAAAGGTTTTTGACGATGATGTTAGAGTAACATACTGTACGAGTTAGAGTAACTCAACTTATGAGTTGAAGTAACGCATTGGTTGCATGGGCGTAACATTGTTTAATTTTGTGCAGGTGGAATTGGCAAAGATGCGAATGCACAGGACAACACTGGAAAAGGTGGAATTTTATTCATTTGATTAATCATAGATTCATATAAATGGTTTTTAGAATTGATTAATCATAGATTAAGCAGACACAACGTTGAAGTAACATACGTTCTAAGTTACAGTAACACCTTATTTTAATTAGAGTGACACACACTGAACATTGAAAAAGGTTTTTGGCGCTGATGTTGAAATAACTTGCTTTACAAGTTAGAGTAACACAACTTATGAGTTAAAGTAACACATATGTTCCATGGGCGTAACGTTGTTAATTTTTTTGCAGGTATCATTGACAAAGAAGCGAAGGCACAAGAAAGGTGCAGAGATGTAGGTGAGTCATTCACTCCGTATATGGGGCAAGTATTCGGAACAATCGATGAGGCGATGGAATTTTATATAATCTACGCGCTGGCTTGCGGATTCGAAGTTGTTTTTCTTGTGGGTTTACATGAACAAATGATTTTTCACATATTTTTACACATAATGATGTGCAACGTTGCAGTTAACTCTATATTTATTTAATACATGTGTTGTTGGTTAGAGTAACATCTCAGATGTATTGGAGTAACGCCATTCGTTCCTTAAAGTAACAAATATATATATATATATATATATATATATATATATATATATATATATATATATATATATATATATATATATATATATATATATATATATATATATATATATAGAGAGAGAGAGAGAGAGAGAGAGAGAGAGAGAGAGAGAGAGAGAGAGAGGGGATCAAATAAGTTCCCCATATGTAATTAAGTCTATATTAAAGTTACAGATGACATACGTTAAAGTTGCATTTTTTCAGAATTGATATGTAACTATAACATTCAGCTCTTTTATCACTTCAAGTGATAAAGTGCAACTTTAACACTCATCTCGTGTAACTTTAAGCACCTTTTGTGTAACTTTAACACTGGAACTTATGAACTTATAAGAGTTGTTGGCCTTATGTGAACCTATCTCTCTCTCTCTCTCTCTCTATATATATATATATATATATATATAATGCATAAAAGTAACTGAGGATATTAACGTTGTTTACCATTCATTCTTAGATTAACCACAACCATTCCTTATATTAACATGATTTGTTCGTTAAAGTTACAGCTACACTGCGTTAGAGTAACACATATTTTTTTGCTAGGGTAAGAACCCCAATCCCTGATGATGCAACCAACTTTGTAATGCGGGTTAACAACCTTCTTTCTTAGGTTAGAACTATTCATTACCAAAGTAACAACATTTGTTCCTTGAAGTAACATATATAATGCTTCAGAGTAACTGATGAAAACAACGTTGTTTAACCACCATTATGAAAATACCATCATTCATCACTTAGAGTAACATCATTTAATCGTTAAAGTAACAGCTACAATGTATCGCTGTAACACACTGATTATAAGACCAGATTTGTATCGTAGGTTAACATCATTCACTCTCATAGTAACACCAGTCGTTCCTTAGAGTAACACGAACACTTAGTCAGTGTAACAGAATTTAACAGTGTTATTCCATTAGTGATAATCAAATTCAATGTAAGTCGAATACCCAGATGACAATATGCAATCACTAATTAGCACACAACAAGGTTAAAACTCTGAAAATTTCGTAAACCCTAATCATAGAAAGATGATCGAAGCGTTCCTTAGGTATAGTTGAAGGGATTGAACTGAATATGACTGCAACAATTTTTGAATTTCGAAGCTTGTGAGGAAGAAATTTCGAAACTTATGAAGATGACGATTGAAAATTATGAAGAGGAAATAATTATGAAGATGAAGGGTGAAAGGTTGTACAGTAGTTGGGCGGATGAGTTTTGAATGAAATTTTTTTAATTATGAGGTAATGTGTATGAGAAGAGAGAGGAAGATTTTGTAGAGAGAATTAAGGGAAGAGAGAGATTTCATATATTTTTACCATATATGTCAGTTACTTCTTTTATTACTCAAATCAATCACCACCATCCATCTCCCTCTAAATCAATGGTTGTAATTAGGACTTACGGACTCAAAGATGAAAAGAGGACTCACTTGATCCTCTCTCTCTCTCTCTCTCTCTCTTATAAGTCCATAAGGCTTATTATAAACAATTGGATTAAAACAAAATAGATGGCTGAGATCTTACTTGACATTTAATTTGAAAAAAAAAAGTTTACTACTTCCCTCAATAAATCAGTCCTCTTTTTCTTCCCCCTCAATATTCCCACCTTCATTATACCTCACTCTGTTCCCAACACTCACTCTATTCCCGCTCACTTTATCGAGTCTATTCTCACTCCATTACTTCCCCCTCAATATTCCGACCTTCATTGTACTTCACCCTATTCCCGCTCACTCTATTCCCACTCCATTACCCCATCAGCTCACTCTAATCGGTTTTCTTTGTTGGTTCAAGTACCCTGTTCTCTATCAATTTCTCCTCTTTTCGCAGGTAAAGGTATGTTCTCTAATCTAAGTTTCGTAGTATCAATTTGTCGAGTTTTGGTGGTTTTAGCGAAATTAGGGTTTAATTGCGAGTTTAATTGCGAAATTAGGATTTAATTGTTCAAAATTTGGGTTTAATTGTTGCGAAATTAGGGTTTAATTGTTCACAATTTGGGTTTAATTGTTGCGAAATTAGGGAAATTAGGGTTTAATTGTTGCGAGTTTAATTAACGAAATTAGGGTTTAATTGTTCACAATTTAGGGGTTTTTGCGTTGAGTCATGATTTTTGCTAATTAATCTTTTTGGGTCTAACTCATGATATTTTTGGGTCTGTTTTCGTACGGTTAATCTTACCGTTTACTTATTTCTTTTTGGGTATGTTTTCGTACTGTTAATTTTACTGATTTCTATCCGTTTCGTGACTGCATTTATGATTTTGTACTGATTTTCTTCATGGTTTGTTATTAGATTTCTGTTTCATTGGTTTTTTAATAGTTTAGTTTTTAGATTATACCATGCTTCTCAATTTGCATGCATTTTTGTTCATCGTATGTGATAGATTATATGTATAGCTGGTCATGGGACGTACCGCCCGATTGGCCCGTCCCGTCCGGCCCGAATTTTTAGCGGGCTTGGACACAACATTTTTAAAAATATACAAAGGCCCGGCTCGCAAATCCGTCCCAAACCCGCTAACCCGTCCCAAACCCGCTTGTCCGTGGGCCAAAATTTCACAATTAGCCCGGCCCGTGTCCGGCTCGAACCCGCATATGATCACCTCTAATTATATGGCATCAGAAGATGAAATTGTCGAGGTTGTGAGGGTCGACGCAGAAGAGGAGGAAGAAGTTGGTAACATTCCTGTGAAGTATAGGGGGCGTAGGCTTGCGAAGCTGGTATCGAGCCTTAATGAGAGACAGAAACAGGCGGTTCGCAGAATTGGTTTTGGCGGGTTGTTGGATTTTAAACTCTACAAGTACCCGATCTCATACGTTCCGGTTTTTATTGCAGCCTTTAACGATGGATCCCACGTTTTTAGGGCGTCACAGTTCAAGGAGTTTAGTGTTACCAAACACGATGTTCACGACTGTTTTCTATTACCTCGTGGCCCGTACGAGGTAGATTTGGTTCTCACAGGTCGACACAAAGACTCCGATAGTGACGAAGTAAAAATGTGAAGGATTTCTGGAGGAACCGATATCACGTCAGACAAACCTCAAGTCAAGTGAAATTGGGAGGCCTTGTGAAGGACATGATGGCCGACAAACTAGGCAGTGACCTGTTCTGCAAGATGTTCGTCCTATTTGCGATGTCGTCTTTCCTATGCCCAACATCCAACAACGGAATTGACTTG
Source organism: Agrostemma githago (assembly GCA_958450325.1). NCBI lineage: Eukaryota > Viridiplantae > Streptophyta > Magnoliopsida > Caryophyllales > Caryophyllaceae > Agrostemma > Agrostemma githago. Next base: position 31,305,584 of record OY288255.1, on the reverse strand, counting down.
AAGCTTGTGAGGGCCGTAGATAACGTTGACAATATCCAAAAGTACGATTGGTGTACGCACGTTGTGAATGGTATCGTTCAGGCAGGGGTCCAGTCAAGGGGTGATCCGAAGTTTATTGCAGGTTGTATTCCGTTTTTGATGATCACATACCTTCACAGGTTTGGTTCTCATACCTTCCGTTTGGTGTACGTACGTTTGGCCTTCACATACCTTCTGTTTTTGGTGTCGTACTTTAATATTTACGTTTGTTTCTCCGTATACCTTCACAGGTTTGATTTTCGTGGTGAACCGTGCCCCCACGAGCTCCCCTTAATTAAGCATTGGGACGACGCCAAACTCGCGAAAAGGCTTGACGCTGAAATGCTCGGAGGGTCGTTGGGTAGGCAAGTTTGGTCCAATATTTCTTATCCGCGCTCGTTCCAGAACGGTGTTGAAGTGCTAACTGTGCCCAGAATTACCGACGATGACAATGCTGAGCGTACGATGACCAACCCCCCTGACCCGAATCTTGTGAAAAGATACGTCCAACTGGAGTTGCCTTCTAGTCTAGAGGACGACAGCGTACCGGCGGGTCGGGCAGAGGACATAAGTACATTTCCTCGTCAGTCCTACTTTAATATTTACGTACATTTCCCCATCAGTCCTCCTTTAATACACACACAGTTGAAGTGACATACCGTTAAAGTCAAAGTGACATTTACATGGCGTTGAAGTTTCAGTATTAAAATAATTACTTGTTAATTGCACTCTTATACGCGTAGGAACTACATGACCTATGTCACATGATGGAGAGGAACGCGGTTGCTTTTAATGGTACGGTCCGTGAAATAGCCGAAAGAATAAAGCTATTGTCAGCGACCCGTGTTAGTGAGCCGCAGCCAGGTCCATTGCAGTTGTTCTGGGCGAACGAGCAACTCCACCGTTACGTGGACAAAGTATGTGCCCTAGCGAGGTGTTTCCAGATGTCAACTGGCAATGCACCGTTCGTCGGTGAAGCATTTACAAAAACTACAACTGAAACTCCGGGTCCCGAAGGGAATTATGAGGGGTTAGACGCGGTGTTGAGGGAGGTACTGCGTGACATTGCGGACGATAGAAATCTGGACAGAACTCCGGGTCCTGAGACTGGAGGTGGTACGTCCCTAAATGACAACACTGGTATGTAAATAAATGACGACAATTAATTCATTTTTCCTTTTACGTGATGCAGGCGACATTGTCGACAACACAAACCTGGACAGAACTCTGGGTCTTGAGGCTGGAAACGACATTCCAGATGGAGAACAGACTGCTATCAACGCAAATTCGAAGACGGTATTGTCATCGAAGAGAGTGACTGAACGTCCGGAGACGTCATCCAAACGACCATGCATCGAGAAGCCGACGTCCCCCGTATCCCCACAACCTGACTCACCAAATCACAACACAATGTCCTCCTTACGGTCTAGGTTGCAGCTTAGAGGTCGGAGATGTAGACGTAAAGGCCGTCGTTGTGTCAAAGTTCTACCGGGACAACCAGCAACTACTCAGCACCCTCCCCAATTTACGGAAGCACGCAGCTGATTTAAGCCTACTGCACGACTACAAATTCAAAATCGAGTACTTTTTCCCCTTATCCTTTTTTTTTTCAATGCTTCGACTGTATTTGTTTACCACTGCCGACGACTAAATCACTACGCATTTTCTCAATTGCAGTGACCTGCTAGCATATTACGGGAAGGACACTCTGCTAACGCGAAGGGATACACTGGCAATACTCCCTGACACCGACATGCATTCCTCCATGGTGGAATGCTGGTCAATACTACTAAGTCGCTTATCCGCATCTGATGAAGTCGACAAAACTCTCCCAAAGAGGACATACTTGGGGATACGACACTCGGTAAGCCTATTCTGCAGTTTTCTTAACGAAACTTTCAAAGTTGTCTACTGTTAGAGCAATACTTCAACTCTTAACCATGAATGTCATAACTTCAAAGCTCCTTGAACATAACTTCAACTGTCATCTAGAACTTTGTATAAATTTAACACTTCGTAAATGAACTTCAGTAGCCAACATTCTCAACTTCAGTAGCCGACATTTTCAACTTTAGTAGCCAACATTTTCAACTTCAACCCCATTATACATTCGTCTGTGAAATATATAACTTCAAAACTGCAACAACGCAACTTTAAATCCACGAAACCAGCACATCAAAAATATGTAACGTCACCTAGTTGCAAATACCAAATTCATAACTTCAAGTATATAACGACGTAACTTCAGCACTAAAAATATAAAACTTCTAACAGTGTTATGAAATAAAAAAGTTCAGAGTTGTAAGAGCGTAACTGCATCCCACTAAAACAACATTTCAACTTTTAACCACAACATTCACAACTACAGATATTCTTGAACGTAACTTCAACACTCATTTCTTCAAGTATATAACGACGCAACTTCAACGAGAACCAAATTCATAACTTCAAGTATATAACGACGTAACTTCAGCACTAAAAATATAACACTTCTAACAGTGTTATTAAATAAAAAACTTCAGAGTTGTAAGAGCGTAACTTAATCCCACTAAAACAACATTTCAACTCTTAGCGGCACAATGGCCAAGACACCAAGATCTCCGGCGATCACGAATATCACGAGGAGGAAGACAAAGCATACTATCAGACGGGATGAAGGGAATTCTCATAAGCATCCGAATCTGGACGTAGTTCTGAAAGAGAAATCCATGCAAGAACTTATTGGAATTCCACCTTATATGTTAGGGTCGGATGATGAAGTTTTTGTTCAGGACGTGGAGGACGATATTGTGCTGGAGGATGACGATATTGATAGTCAGAAGATGGACAAGGAGGTTAGTGAGGAAGACGTCCAGGGCAATTGGTTTCAAGTTCAGGGCAAACGTAACGTAAGTATGACATCTCAAAAAGAAAAACTTAAACTTACGGTAGAGGATGTCCAGGATGAGATTGACTATTGGAATTCTGCTATGTATGGCTTTGTGGTGGGATCTAATCCACCATGGCAGGTGTTAGAGGGATTTCTCAGGAAAATTTGGAAGCATCATTGTATCGATAAGATATCGTTTATGAATAACGATATTTTCCTGGTGCGCTTTCAAACTGAGGCCATGAAGAGCCGCTAGTTCTAAAGGCCTGGAAACCGGATATTGACTTGGAGAAGGAGGATGTGAAAGTCGTTCCTACGTGGGTTAGGCTTCACAAACTCCCACTGAAGAAAGATGAAGCTACGGTAAAAAAAACTCGACTAGGATTTGCACGAGTCCTAGTGGAGGTCACAGTAGGCCAGGAATTGCCAGCTATGGTTCAATTTGAGGATGAGAAAGGGAAAAATGTGACTGTGGATGTTGAATATGATTGGAAACCCGTCCTTTGTAGTGGGTGTAAAAGGATGGGACATGATGTTAAGGAATGTCGTGTGAAGGGTGAGAATAAGGGTCCCCAAAAACTGAGTACAAAAAAACCTGATCCCAAATAGATATCAAAGGTATGGCAGCCTGTGCTGGTGAGTAAGCTTGATGCTGTAGCTGCTAAACCAAAGAATAAGGAGAATGAAGGGAACCTGGCCATAAACGGCGATAACTTCCCACTTCTGACTAGCATCAATCTGAATAAGCCTGTGCAGGAGCAGGAACCCGTGAATGAAGTGGAAGTGCCTGAGGATCGAAGCCCAAGCTATAGGGAAACACTGATCAGGAGTCCATCTAAACCAGGGGCAAGTGGAAAAGGTAACCGACCCAACCCAAATATCCCATGAATTACGGTTTTTGGAATGGAAGGGGGATGAATAGGGTGAATAAACAGGAGGAGATTTGTAAATTTATGCAGGAGAATAAAGTAGGTTTGTTTGGTCTTTTAGAGACTAAAATAAAAGCTCATAATCATAATAAGGCCATTTTTCGTGGCTTCAGTAGATGGTCCATGACGACTAATAATAATAAGAATCCAGGGGGTAGAATTTGGGTACTTTGGGACCCGGATCAGTGCTTGGTTCAGGCCCGATTGTATACTTCCCAGCTGGTGCATTGTTCAGTAGAGGAGAAATCCACTAATAAGAGGTTTGAGGTGACGTTTGTGTATGCTTTCAACAGTATAAATGAGAGGGAGGAATTGTGGAGGGACTTGATTCAGATTGGGGGGTTGATCAATGGGGCATGGATGTTGGGGGGCGATTTCAATTGTGTTCTTAAACCTGAGGAGAGGTTGGGTGTGGGTTTTCAGTTAGCTGAAGCAGCTCCATTCCAACAGTGTATTGATGCGTGTGAAGTTATGGATTGTCCCGCGGAGGGTGCGTTTTACATAAACATGTTCCTGAAGAAAGGGTATATAGCAGGCTCGATAGGGTGTTAGTGAATAAGGAATGGCTTGGGGAGTGGCCAGGTCTCAAGGCGAACTTCATGCCTGAAGGACTCTTCGATCACACCCCGTGTGTGATTAACCAGACTGGTGTACGTCATACCAAGAAAAGAAGCTTTAAATTTTACAATATGTGGAGCCATTCTAAGCAGTTTGAGGACATAGTTAAGAATTCTTGGCAAGGCACAGTCTATTGTACAAGAATGTTCCAAATCGTTTCTAAACTGAGGAGGTTCAAAGGTCCTTTGAAACAGCTGAACAAGACGCGGTTTTCTAACATTGAATTGCAAGCTGATTTGGCCCAGGTCAGACTGGTGGATGTGCAGAAACGTGTGGCCGTGGACCTAAATGATCTGCAATTGAGATTGGAAGAGCAACAGGCTCATGAATGCTTTCGTATTCTGCTGAAAGACAGAATTAGTTACCTTCAGCAAAAATCAAAGAATAAATGGTTGCAGGAAGGAGATTTAAACACGGCTTACTTCCATGGGTCGTTGAGAGCAAGAAGAGCTGTGAATTCCGTCACTCAAATAACTGATCAGAGCGGAAGGACACATGATAATGTAGGTGATATCCAAGGAGCTTTTCTGGAATTCTACAAGTCTTTACTTGGTGACAGGAAGGATACAGTTCAGGTTTCAAAACAAATTGTTAAAGCAGGTCCTTTATGTTCTGTGGCACATCACGAGAGACTCCTGGCCCCTGTTACGAACGAGGAAATTAGGAAGGCGATGTTCAGTATTCCGGATGATAAAGCTACGGGTCCGGACGGTTTTTTGAGCCTTTTCTTCAAAGCTACATGGCATATAGTTGGGGATGAAGTGTGCGACGCTATACAAGATTTTTTTCAAAGTGGACAGTTATTAAAACAACTGAACACTACAGCAATAACGCTTATTCCGAAGGTTGAAAGGCCAAAGTCGGTGACCCAGTTCCGTCCAATAGCATGCTGCAACACGGTATACAAATGTATTGCTAAATTGTTGTGTGCGCGACTGGCAGATGTTCTCCCGGATATTATATCACCCACGCAAGGGGGGTTCATTAAGGGGCGTAATATTGTTGAGAATATCCTCGTTTGTCAAGATCTAATTCGGCTTTACTCGCGGAAGACGGTCTCGCCCAGATGTTTAATTAAAATGGATATGCAAAAGGCATACGATTCCGTCGAATGGGAGTTTTTAGAACAAATGCTACATGCTTTGGAATTCCCGGTACACTTCAGTAGGCTAATTATGCAATGCGTACGGACTGCGACCTATTCTCTCATGCTTAATGGTGATTCTTTTGGATTCTTCCAAGGGAAAAGAGGTCTTCGGCAAGGGGATCCCCTTTGTTATTTACTTTATGTATGGAGTATTTAACGAGACTTCTGACCCACACTACTGCTGCTAATCAGTTTCGATTCCTTCCGTTATGCAAACAGATGAAACTTGCTAGCCTGATGTTCGCGGACGACCTACTTTTATTCAGTAAAGGCGATGTGCAATCCATTATGGTACTCCTTCGAACCTTTGCTACTTTTTCAGCTGCTTTGGGTCTAAAATTGAGCCATGGCAAGTCAAATATCTTCTTCAATGGGGTTACTCAGGCTGTGAAACAGGATATCTTAGCTGTCTCGGGGTGTACGGAGGGCTGGCTGCCCTTTAAATATCTTGGGGTGCCTATTAAGGCTTCTCGACTCAACATATTGGATTCTCAGCCACTAATTAACAATGTGCTGGAACGGTAGATAAACAGGAATTAATTCTAATTCCCACATTATAAAAAAAAGTAAAAGGTCTCGGGATGAAAATGAGCCTATTTGACCACTGTACATTGCTAACATCAAAAAGTGGAATAATCGGGAATCCCGAGTAACTGGAAAAGCCGCTAAAGTAGCTAAAGTAGTGATGAATCCCGTCTGTAAAACGGGTCCTATCGAAAGTCCATCTATTCCTAATTTCCAGTGGAAATCAAAAAAGTCGATCCATTTATAATCTTCGCCCAGTTGAATTAATGGGTCATCCGGTTGGAAATGATAACAAAACACATAGGTTGTTAGAAGTAGCTCTATAGTGGATATGCCTATTGTATACCACCGAGTTGCTTTATTTCCTCTATGGGGGAGAATAAAAATTAAAGAACCTGCTAATATGGGCAAAACGACAATTGTTGTTAACCAAGGAAAATAATTCGTGGTAAAGACAAGATACACTTGGGCCAAAAAAACCCGCACCCGAAAAGAAATTTCTTTTCGGGTGCGGGTTTTTGTCAGTAAAAAAAATCCATTAGATGCCTTGTGATGTGAGTTAGAAAGAACTTTGAACAAGTGATTTGGTGATTGATAGTAGATCGAAATGAATGAAATAAAGTAACGAAATCAGAATGGAAAAGTTGTCGTAAGGGATGATAGAACGTAGCCAAGAATAGTGTGCTAAGTGAGATAGACCTATACCTCAACAAAGCGGGTGCTAATTCAAACACTCGATTGAAATAGCGAGTATAGAGCTTGTGACGCGACTAACTCTAATACTTTGTCTTGTGAACTACAAAGACGGAAAGAAAAAGCAAAGCTTATCTCAGATTTGTTTGATGAAAGTTGAATGATTTATGCATCTAATGGGTGGCTATTTATAGCCTACAAAAGGACCCAAAGAGAGGCCAACCAGAATAGTCAAGCCTCTTAAAGTGGGTGACACAAACAAAGAAAGGGAAAAGAACTTAGACAATTAGATACAATGAATAACTGTGAACACTAGCAGCCACTATTTTGCTCCAATTCAGATGCAATGCTTCTTTGTTTGCTTTTGTAGGCTGGTGTGTTTTTGCACTTGGTTAATGCATCTTCTAGTCTTGAAAGCAATTAATCCCATTGCTGCTTATTTGAACTTAGAAATCGTATTAGAGCAATGTATCCACTAGCTCTTTTATTGAAAGTCGATAGAAAAGAAACAGTCCCGTCAAATAAATAACTTCTGCGAAATTCCCATGCACAGCTGACTTGTTCGAACCATAACTTTGTCAATACTTGTTCAATGAGCCTTTACGAATAGTCATTGGAAAGATAAGCTCGAAATCTATCTCCTCCATTTTGAATGACTACAAGTTTCCAAGTATAACTCGAGATATGGACCGATCAAAACAACACTGCAAACTGAACTCGCATCACCTTGGGACTCGAAAATTATCATATGCGGTACGCTTGGTATTAATCAAATCGGTATTAAGTACTCTCCATAATTACTGGGCGTCTATTTTTCTACTTCCGAAAGGAGTTATTAAACATATTGAAGCCATCTGTCGGAATTATTTGTGGGATGGAGCTACAGACTATATCCGTACTCCATTAGTTTCGTGGAATAAGATATGCAAGCCGTATAGAGAGTGAGGGCTAAACTTGACGCAAAATAGCAATTGGAATAAGGCGGCCATTGGAAAATTGGCTTGGTGGGTGAGTAATCGACCGGATAAATTATGGGTCAGATGGGTCCAGCATATTTATTTAAAGGGGAGAGATTGGATGGAATATCGACCTACAAATGACTAGCTGGGGATGGAGGAAGATATGCTCTACCAGAGACAAGTTCAAAGAAGCTTATGTGAATGAGGAATGGGACGAAGGTAATCCATACAGCATAGCTAAAGGGTACCAGTGGGTTCGGGATAAAGGGACGGAGGTGAGTTGGCACAGCTTAGTGTGGGGACGGTGGTCCCTACCAAAGCATCGGTTCGTGAATTGGTTATACCAACATCAAGGTATGAATACCAAAGCTAAATTGTATAGGCTGAAGATTAGTGACGATGACCATTGTTGCATTTGTGGTCGAAATTCCGAAGACCTGGCGCACCTATTTTTCTCGCGTGAGTACAGTACGCGGCTGGTGGATGATTTAGGTGACTGGGCCCAGGTTCGCATCCCGAGAGATATAGATAACAATTGGAGACTGCAAAGTAGAGGATCGAAACTAAAAAGAGCAGCTATCGACGGGATTATTAATGCATCGATCTATCATATTTGGATTCAGAGGAATAGATGCAGAATAGAGGGGAGCATAATTCGACCTGACCCTATAGGAAAAATGACTAAGAATGAGATGAGTTGGTTCTTTAGATGCCTCGATAAGGGCAAGTTGAACACTAAAGATGCTAGTTATGTGACTCGGCTGATAGGCCATTGTACTTAATACGTTGTACATGATTATTTATTAATACTACTTACCTTTTAACAAAAAAAAACATTTCAACTCTTAACCACAACATTCACAACTTCAGATATTCTTGAACGTAACTTCAACACTCATTTCCATAACTTCAACTTCTATGACATTACCACTACAGAAGGAAACTTCAGTACACAATATTCTCAACTTCAACATCAATACATCGCAACTTCAGTTTCTAGTCCTACACACACGACACTATAACTACATAGGTTGTAAACATCAGTTACATGAAAAAACCTCAAGTTTGAAATATAAAACTTCGAAGTTGTGAGAAGGTAACTTCAACCCAAGTAAACCAACATTTCAACTCCGAACCACAACATTCTGAACTCCAGAACTTACATAACATAACTTGAACTGTCATGTCCACAACTTCAACTTCTGAGACATTACCACTACAGAAGGAAACTTCAGTACACAACATTCTCAACTTCAACATCAACACATCGCCACTTCAGTTTCTAGTCCTACACACACGACACTTCAACTACATAGGTTGTAAACTTCAGTTAAATGAAAACCTCAAGTGTGAACTATAAAACTTCGAAGTTGTAAGAACGTAACTTCAGCACTAAAAATATAAAACTTCTAACAATGTTACGAAATAAAAAACTTCAGAGTTGTAAGAGCGTAACTTAATCCCACTAAAACAACATTTCAACTCGTAACCACAACATTCACAACTTCAGATATTCTTGAACGTAACTTCAACACTCATTTCCATAACTTCAACTTCTACGACATTACCACTACAGAAGGAAACTTCAGTACACAACATTCTCAACTTCAACATCAACACATCGCCACTTCAGTTTCTAGTTCTACACACACGACACTTCAACTACATAGGTTGTAAACTTCAGTTAAATGAAAACCTCAAGTGTGAACTATAAAACTTCGAAGTTGTAAGAACGTAACTTTAAGCAAAGTAAACCAACATTTCAACTCTGAACCACAACATTCACAACTCCAGAACTTACATAAAATAACTTCAACTGTCATGTCTACAACTTCAACTTGTGCAACATTACCACTACAGAAGGAAACTTCAGTACACAATATTTCCAACCTCAACTTCGACCAGGCCACATTAGTTTTAGGTCTATTGTTATGGACTTTTGTTCTACACACACACCACTACAACTACAGAGGTCTATAATCTTCAGTTAAATGTGCACCTCATTTTGAACCGAATTATTGAAATCTTGCTTTCTACCACAAGATGTCATCACCAACCTCATTGAGACTTTCGACCAGGCCACACCACTAGACGGCCTACGAGACAAGCTCTTCAAGTTCTGGGACATATACATTAATGACTGTGGTTGAGTTGTGAACTTGGAAGCTGACCTAATATTCGTTCCAATCAACCTCTATGGGTACTTTGCCTGCATTTGTGTCAACTTACATACCAAAACGATCGATGTGCTCGACCATCACCTACACTCCGACTTTGAAAATTCAGACATATACAAGGCTGCTTATGTAATTGTAAGTATAATATTTCTACAGTACTCTCTATAGTACATGTCTCTCAATCATTACATATTCCTCATACCTAATATCTCTTTTGCAGGCTTTCGGGATGAGCGAATACTTAGATGAAAAGAAGGTTGATAGGGGAGACCTCGTTTCAACCTTTGAAATCAAAGAAGTTAAAATGGAATGGAAGAAAAACGTGGTGAACAGAGAGGAGTCTGGTCTCTTCACCTTGATGCACATGCTTCTGTACGACGGTGAAATGCCGTCACACAAGGATATGACGTCCAAGGTCGCCAGGAGATTCCTTGTCGCGGAGGTCATTGCCACTCTCCTTCTGTCAGACTTCAACAAACAACGTACACGACTCATGAGGCTGATTGATGACTTCAACGCAACCAAGGACAATATTCTGACCGAAGTTAAGGTGAAACGTGCTATGGTGAAGATCCGTGCTGGCCCTAAGACCAAAAACCGCACAAAAAAGTAAATTGTTATTAGCCTTTCCATTGCAAACAGTATGACGTACTGATAAAAAACTACTACTTTTCTACCCAGACGTACTTCTAGTTCCGCGTATATGTTAGTATATGCGGAGTTGGATAAATTTTGCGGAAACTTGTAATATTTTGCTGCCATATGACAAGAACTAGTACTTCTGTTGACGGTCAATATTTGGGTCGCCAGTGTGTTCGCTTATGTATCATTTTCATTTAACTTGCCTACTCGTACATTTTCGGCGACATTAATTCCATTGAACCGCCAACTATACATATGGTACAACTGCAGAACGAAACTTTAGTTCACACATTTTCAACTTCAACATAATCAGTTCAACATTCCAGTCTTGGGTCAAAGTTTACGACATCCGTATTACACACACGTCACTTCAACTACACAATTTGTTATTTCTCCATTATTTCGGTAACAAACCTTCTTCTGTGAAGTACAAAACTTCAAAGATTTAATAACGTAACTTCAACTGCACCAATCCAACACTTCACCAACAGGTATCTTCATTTAAATGTAACTCTCAAATTCAGAACTTCAAGGATAAAGAAAAAACATCAACTCATCACTTCAAGTTTAAAACTTCTAACAAATTTTGTTGCGCCTACTTCCAACAATCCCTGCGACAATGTTTATCACACTGGCAACTCAGTCTCAGGTCCGTACTACACATAGTTCAACTTCTACACTGCATAAATGTTACTTCAAATTACAACGTGTTCAACTTCAGCTCCTCAAAATCATCGCAAATTACGTTACCAAAACAAACTACGCAGTTAACATCAACAAAATTTAGAGATTACACGGTTCTAAAATTTCAAAGTTACACGGTTCCAAAATTTCAAATACAAACAACACGACCTACGTACTGAAGTGAAGAACTGTCACAGTTGAAATGACAATATCATGGCATTAAAAATTAAACCATACAACGAACATTGATGAACCAAAAAAATAGTAAAAAAGGTGAATCGGAGAAGCAGTACATAACGGGAGAGGTCTACTCCACCTTACTACGTCATGATTGAAAATAAAATGAGAGAGTACCCAGCACATAAGAGAATTACGCTAACAGCGAACACAATGCGTCAGTCGAGAAATCACAAAATGTCTTCCGATCCATCATCCTCGCTGTCACCAACGGAATCATCCTCCGACGGTGGATTCTTGGAGAAGGGGTTGGGGCAGTTTCTCTTGTCGTGATGGGCCATTCTTTTGCAATTTTTACACATACGTTTCGGCCTCTTCGCCAGCTCCGCCGCCTTGGTCTTCGTTGACAACATCCTCTTCCCACTACCTTTGTTCTTCGACATTTTCGGAGCCAATATCGTCACTTCCGACGTGGACGCACAACCAAGGTATTTCTCCAACTCCTGTCGTATTGTCAGAGGCTCCGAAGTTCCACCCACGCTCTCTCTACAAGCGCGGATCGCTTCCCGTAATTTTTCAACTTCGTCTTTACCCTTACCGCGAACGAAGCCCACTGCTTCGTGAATCTCCGACCACAACTTCGTCATCTCTAACTGCCTCTCATCAACCAAGTCTGCAATACCCTGAAGAAGAAAACCATCATCCAACGACATTCCTCCCACAGGCTCAACCAACCACCGCCTGCATACGTACACTGCAGGTATAGTTTTATGTCTGCAGGACGTTAAAATCCAGATTAAATGTCTACACAAAAGCCCTCGCCTTTCGAACAGGTTACAGCTGCACCTTGCGTCCTCCAGATCTGAGGAGGAAAATTCAACTTCAGTCAACAATTAACGTAACTCTAAATATCGAAATAGCAACTTCAAAATAAATTTAACAATAACTTAAATCAAACGCACCTGGATTTACGCGCACTTCGTAGACTCTATCTCTACTTTGATCCTTCACCTTCGTTATCTCAACCCCGTCGACCACCTCGAAGCCACGGACTGTGCAAGTGTCGATTGAGAACTTCACCTCATCTTGGAATTCACTGAATATTTCATGTGTATACAACTTAGCACCATCGGCCTCCATTGGTACATGCGTCTCCGTCTTAGGCCTTGAGTGCCTGTTGTCACTGTCAAGTCTCTTTTGGGTATGCCTTTGGTGGTCCATGGCGCTTTCAAAGTGCATCCAAAACTCCACCAACGTACCCGATTTTTGTTCAAACCTCTTGAAAAACCTATTCTCACTCTCCGATCTTTGAGTGGTCCTCATACCGGTTCCCATTGGAATGTCTCGGCAGTGAGCCATTACCCACTGACTTCTTGTGGCAAATGTGCTCTTGAACCACTCAACGTCTTCCAATCCATGTTCTTCCATGATTTCCATCCATCTCTCATCAAACTCCGATGCTTCAATATCATTGTCCCACATAATTTCATTCAGCTTCTGTATGAATTCAAGGTAATCACTTCTCGTCGACCCATATTTAACAGGGACTTTGTTCATTATGTGCCACATACATAACCGATGTTTCGCCTTTTGAAAACAAATTGAACAGATGCAATAATACCTCGGTCTTGATCCGTTATTATGTACTCCGGTTCCTTTCCACCCATAGCTTCTAAAAATTGTCTAAAAACCCAGTTGAAAGACTCCTCATTCTCATGCGCAATAAGTGCACCACCAAACGTCACCGACTTCTTATGATTGTCAACACCAGTGAACGGAGTAAAAATCATCGAGTACATGTTTGTCCCATATGTAGGGTCAAAGGACATAGCATCCCCGAACTTTGCGTAGTTTCTCTTGGCGGCAGCGTCTACCCATATCGCTTTGTCTAAGCTCCCGTGTTCTGCCAACTCGTAGTAAAAAAAAAATCCTTCCCTGTTCTCCACCATTTCCTTAAAAATTATCTACAAACAGCTGCCCATCTCGTTCATAAAGAAAACACTTCACATCCCTCCCATAATTCTTGAAATTAGTCAAGTTCGCCCCAAGATTCTCAAATCCATTTAACTGCAATAAGAGCAAATAGAAGCTTCAACATCAAACAAAATAATACCAACAACACATAATAATTAACAAAATTTAACACAAGCTTCGACAACGAAGCAGACAAAGAACTGACTTACTCTTGAGTTAGCAATTATCATCTGCTTGTGGTAGTCCGACAACTGCCATGATCGTTTCTAGAACTCCCTCTCCGCTACCGAAAATAGTTCGTGGTTGTGGCCACAAGCAAACTCCTTAACAACCACAACACCATTCACTACGACCAACAAGACTCTTGCGCCGCAACCAACTCTTGTCACTTTGGTCCGACGTCTCGTCTTATTTTCACCACAGCACTTACCCAAATCACTCTTCTTCAACTTCTTAGCGGTCCTACCAGTAGAACCGACTTCCGTAGAATTAGATTTACTATTCTTACTACCTACATTACGTCCATGACCTCCACCTCTTGCTGCACCGTTACCTGCCTTCGACACGTACGTGAAACCCTCTCTACTGTAAACTACCAGCTGAGATTTCAGCGTACCATCACGGAACCTCTTCGTTGACCACCTACGGACATCAAAACCGCAAGCGAGGCCATACGCTTCATAGAATTCAACAGCTTTATCGACGTCGGAAAATTCCTGCCCCACATAAGGCGTCTTGTCCTTATCAACTTCCCTACAGTAAAGGACAGGAGGCACAATCTCTTCAACTTCTTCACCCTCCAAAGCATCTGCAACTGCACAACCAAAGTCATGAAATCAATTTCAACTTCATCTATACCACGCCTCAACTTCAACGACTAACATTTAACACTTTAGCAAACTAAAAAACACACTTCATATGCATATGAACTAAACTACTACAACCTCCAGATAAATGTCGTCTTCAAAAAATAATCCCCTCCCCAACCGGTATTTTAATCTCCGCAGCTTCAACGACAATTAGAAACCACGACTCCGACGACAACTAACAAATAACGCAAAACCCCAACTACCACATTACAATTACTCATTGAACATAAAAAATGCATAAACCACATTACAATCACTCATTGAACTTCAACAAGTAACATTCAACACTTTAACAAACTAAAACATCCACTACATATGACTATGAACTGAACGACAACGAACTACATAAATCTAAACTTCAACAAATCACCGCCCCCACCCCTATTTTAATCTTTGCAACTTCGACGACAATTAGAAACCCCAACTTCAACAACAATAAAAACTTCGGCCAAAACCCCATCTTCCCCATTACAATTAGCCCTTAAACAACAACGATTCATAAACCAGAAGAACAACTCATCCACTACAAAAGTAAATAAATTAAAACAAACATACAAGGCAGAACTACAGCAATTTGCATATCCTCCATCAAGATGACAAATTCAGAGATAACAACTTCAATTAAATTATAATTCACCACAGCCAGAAAAATTGCCATCACCATCATGCTACAATCTTTAAATACCTTCAACTCCAAGCAGAAACGAAGAAGTCGAGGAACCACGGCCATGAAATTTGGTCCGTCTTATATATTTGGTGGAGAAATCAACCTTCAGAGTGTGTTTAATTGTGTAGGCGAGAGAGAGGGTAAATTAATTTCATCCTTGGTATTTGCTAAGCTCACAAACGTGGGTCTTTACATTAATGAGGGTATTAGGATGCCTAATCAATCTTACTTAAATCCCAGCCCTCCATCTTCAATTCATCCAATGGCTGAAAAGAGCACTTATGGACTTATAGGGAGGGGTTTTCTTACGTGAACCTCTCTCTCTCTCTCTCTCTCTCTCTCTCTATATATATATATATATATATATATATTAGTTCCAGTTTACTTTCGTAAGGGGATTGTATTCCAATTTAATAATGCTAACCACTTGGCACAACGATTATTAAGGAGGATCCGTAAAGGTCAAGCGTACCGAATGGATAAGTACCAATTACAACCAAATTACGGTAGAGAAGCAGCCACACATCACAAGTGGCGATATAGAATTCGGTCTAATACAACTATTGAAGAAATAGAGGATTAGAATATACCATTCTTGGATTTTCACTTTGTATGCTTTCAAAACGTAATAGATAACAACTTGGGTCGACGTTTCTACATAGGTAAACTTTAAAATCTTTTAGAAAATATGTATAATTTAATTACGTATATATAACTTGATCAATTATAGATATGAAAGAATGCTTAATCATAAACAATGAACAGATGTAGCTGGTCAAGTGGAAGAGTATAATGCCATACTTCGAAGTGGCCCCTTAACATGTTCAATTTAGAGCTACAAGACATTCAGGTTACAAAACTACCAGTATGGATATCGTGGCCACTCACAGAAAAAATCAAAACAATTGCATCAGATCCAAAATTTGTATCAGAAAAACCCATAATAGTATTTCAATGTGTGCATAGAGCATCATATCAAGGTATGGAACTTCAATTTTGATAAAATTAAATTTCGTACTCTGTTTGTACATAATGTCAAAACCATGTCTGGTGAAATGAGGATAACAACTACTGATGCAACAAAGATTTACTTCAGGCCAGACATAGCACATGTGACTGCATTCATAGCTAAGTGAGTGACATTTTAATATTAAAATCCAAATACATAACATAGAACCACAATCCAATAAGATTATTTTTTGACAAATATAACCACAATTTCAGCAATTCAAATCGTGGACCAGCAATCAGAGATATCGTCAAGACCACTTGGAAGCACATTAATACAAATGAAGACAATGCAAAAGTTCAAAATTTGGGGCAAAACAGGATTAAGATTGAACCAATCGACATCAGTGGCGACAGTGACGATCCAGAAGATGCAAACTAAATAGACACCCTATTAAAATTTATTTATGCTTGATGATAACTCAGACTCCTAAGACTTTATTTCCTTTGATTTCCTTTGCGTACTATTAGACAATATCTTTATTTTACGCTTAGACTTTATTTCTCTTCATTCTCTTCGAAAACTATTAGACAAATTCCTTATTTTACACTGCTTGAGATAGGCAACAATGGATTTGGTCCTATTCAGTAGTAAATAAGTGCAGGACGAAGAATGTCAAGGTACCCAAGAAGAATGCAAACAAATGAAGCAAACTGCAAAAGTTGGAAAACAACAACCAAAGGAGCAAAATACACTTCAAGTAGTTAAGCTATGGCCAACATATTGTAAAGTGGTTAGATATGAAATAATCTTCACCCAATGTATCAATCTTTATGATGTTAATAGTATTTTAGTTAGGTTCGTTAAAACATATTGTAACCAATGTTTAATAAACTAATGGTAACAAGTGACATTTGGTGACATTTATATGTTGATAGTTGTGTACTGTATTGACAAAGCAAATATAATTATTATATGACAAAAGTGTACTAAATCACACATGATTACTATTAGTTGTACGTAGAAATAATATATATTCATAGCATATAACACGAGTAAATAAAGGATGTATAAAACCAACAACCACAGCATAACACGCAAGTGAAGATTAGAGTTTCAACAATACGGGTAACGTATTGGGATAATGTCGTACCGCTACTGCCGTTATTGCCTAGTAATTGTGACCTCGTATTGTCCTTGAATTTGCGGCCATTGTTGTACTGTTGGGAGATCCAAGTTGAGGAATGCAGTATCGTAGGGTGTTGTGTTTGAAACGGGGGATGATAGAACTGTAGAACATAGGGCACGTTGTTCAGGAAGGGAGTGCCGCCATTGTTATCGTTAAGGTTAAGCGTGTTTTTTTTATATATTCTTATCAATAATATTGCTGTAGTGGAATTTCTGTAGTGGAATTGCTGTAATTGAGTTGATAATAATAATAATAATAATAATAATAATAATAATAATAATAATAACAATAATAATAATAATAATAATAATAATAATAATAATAATAACAATAACAATAATAATAATAATAATAATAATAATAAGGGAGTGGGGGCCCAAATAGTATCTCGGCTTCCCTCTAACTTCTTATAATTTGTTCTAGGGTTTAATGCAAGTTCCGTTTTAAAAAAAAAAAAAAAAAAAAATAATAATAATAATAATAATAATAATAATAATAATCATAATAATAATCATAATAATAATAGTAATAATTTAATAATAACAGCATGTTGGGTATTGTATATGTAATACGAAGTAGTAAATTGTATTTGAAGAATAATAACAAGTCGTGGTAGTCTAATTAGAATGCTATCGGTTTCATTTTATACATTAAATACGTCACTATCGATATTAATTTATGTATTTAATATTTTATTAGGTTCAGACTTGGTAGAAATTTCGTGGTGAATAGTACTAACGGCGTGGTAGTAACCTGCTAATTAGGTAAGGTTATCCCAACTCAGTTTACGTTGTATGTTTGCATATTGTATGATATAATGGTATAATAATGATATTGAGATTGCGGATGTGTACCGATTGAGAGAAGCTAGCTAGGACTAGCTAGGCCCGGTTGATCTTGGGACCTTCCCTAATGTTTCCTCCTAGGAGAGCCTAGGAGGGGTGTGCACACTCGGACTGACGGGGCGTGACTGCGGTCACGATAGTGATGATAGGAATGCTGATATTGATGATGATATTTGTGATGTGGATTGTACTAATATTGTTAATGTTATCGAGAACTGATCTTGTGTGTGTATTTCTGATGTGTTTGTGATGATCCACTTGACGGTTATGGACTTATGGTCATTTAGGGAGCATAGATGTATTCAGGTGCTTGATGGAATGTGCTTTCGTCTCGGGATGCTATTTATGGGATGGGCAGAGTGCGAAATCAACAGAGTAGTATAGACCCCGATCGTTCATATTCCATTCTATTTATTAGACTATCACGAATACTTTTTATTATTTGGTTTGAAGACAGAATTTTTATAATCTATTATTAAATTGTATGTTGGACACTCTATTATTGTCAGTAATGATGTTTGCTACCTCGGGTTACCGAGATGGTAACCCTCGTATTTGTTTGGGATGTCTTGTTAAGTCTCCTGGACAAATGAGAAGTTACAAAGTGGTATCCGGATCGGTATAGTCGAGTTAACACTTGTTGTGTATCATTGTGGTTGTTACGTATTTGGTCATATTATCCGTGTCATTATTGTGGTCGTGTCATGTCAATTACTGCGGGTAACGTATCGGGATAATGTCATACCACTACTGTCGTTATTGCCTTGTATTATTAACTCGTATTGTCCTTGAATTTGCGGCCATTGTTGTACTGTTAGGAGATCCGAGTTGAGGAATGTAGTATCGTAGGGTGTTGTGTTTGAAATGAGGGATGATAGAATTGTAGAACATAGGGCACTTTGCTCAGGAGGGGAGTGCCGCCATTGTTATCGTTAATGTTAAGCGTGTTTTTTTATATATTCTTATCATTATTGCTGTAGTGGAATTTCTGTAGTGGAATTGCTGTAGTGGAGTTGATTATAATAATTATAATTATAATTATAATAATCATAATCATAATAATAATAGTAATAATTTAATAATAACAGCATGTTGGGTAGTGTATATGTAATACGAAGTAGTAAATTCTATTTTAAGAATAATAACAAGTCGTGGTAGTCTAATTAGAACGGTATCGGTTTCATTTTATACATTAAATACGTTACTATCGATATTAATTTATGTATATAATATTATATAAGGTTCCAACTTCGAGAAATTCCGTGGTGAATAGTACTAACGACGTGGTAGTAACCTGCTAATTAGGTAAGGTTATCCCTACTCAGTTTACGTTATATGTTTGCATATTGTATGATATTATGGTATAATAATGATATTGAGATTGCGGTTGTGTACCGATTGAGAGAAGCTAGCTAGGACTAGCTAGGCCCGGTTCATCTCGGGACCTTCCCTAATGTTTCCTCCTAGGAGAGCCTAGGAGGGGTGTTGTAGACACCCATATTTTGACTGCCAGGTGTCTATAGCAGTTTCCGACAAACACCCGATGATGATCGGACGGAAATGTGCTTTAAATACTAAGAAACGGGCTCAAAATCATTGGCATTTGGCTTGGGCTCATTATAGAGTACATATCTCACAAAACCAACCTCAAAAACAGGCCCAGTGGGTCGTTTCGAGTCAAATAAGACTAATTTGGGTCGATTCCGACACCAGGGGTAAAACCGTCTTTTAGCGACCGAGTCAAAACCCGGTCAAAGATTTTCCCGAGACACGTGAGTCAGCCGTGACACCTCACACGGCTGATTCATACTCCAATCCTACGAAAAATCAGATACACAAAATATTAAACAAATCCGTTTAAGGATGGAATTCGATCTCAAGTAGGAATCCTATCCGAAAACCTATTCAAACACCCGACCGAGTGCAAACACTCGGCCGAGCAGCCCTCTTCCAGCCGTGTTCCCTTGCTTCCTCGACAAGTAAGCGGAATTCTCATGCCTTTCAGCTTCTTATATTTCCTATCTTAAACGGTAGTTCAAACTCTCGTAGCCAAGGTCGGGAACTCCCTATAAATAGCCCCTTGCAAGCAACACTTTCAAGAACACAATACGAATCAATTACACACATCTACATTCATTATCAATCATTGATATACACTCATAAAATCTAGCATCGAGAAACCGATATTACAAACCCGAAGGAAACCGGCCCGATACCCGACACCCTTCACACGTCACGCCCAAACCGAGACACCACCAACTCACCGACATTCACTCGACGCTCTTGTGCCCAAGCCACGTCCCGACGAGCTCCGATCCGAGTAAACAGAAGCATGTAGGTTGAGGGTGTACCAAACCCGATTTCTCCTTTTTCTTCTCTTCTCCTCCTCGTCCGTCTTATTTTTTTATGGGTCGGTCGTCGCTTTTTTTATTTTTATTTTCTAATATCGATATTATTAAAAACTATTTTCATATATCGAACATTCTTAAAAATATGATATCGATTTTCTATAATCGAATATTGTATCAAAAAGAATTATATTAAGATCTCGACGATGTTAAAAATCGTTACATCTTTTTTTTCGTTCAAACTTCTTTTTACAAAACTTTTTTTGAATTCATTCCGAATACTCGATATCGATTTCATAATCGAATATCGGGTACAACGAATATCGAAAACATAAAATCGAGTACAAATTAATTCATATTTTGTACGCGATTTATCAAAATTAGCAATTTCGAACAAAAAAAAAAAAAAAATCGGACGGACCCGCACGCGAGTCGCGCAACGCCCAGGCGACTCGCGCATGTGCCTGAAACCCGGGTCTTTTTTTAGCTTTTTTGTTCGTTTTATTTCATTATTCTACGAAACGATTTCTAAAATTTATATCTTTTCCAAAACTATTCCGAGTATTTGATATTGATTTCGTAGTCAATTATCGAATATAACGAATATCGAAAATATTAGATCGAGTACAAGTTATGCAATATTTGTACGCGATTTAATCGAATCTTCGAAAAATCATCTTAAAAAAAAAAACAGACCGACACGCGACTCGCCGGAGTCCCGGGCGAGTCGCGCGGCCGGCTGCCACGACGCGCCTTTCTCGTTTTTTTATTATTTTTCGAACTTCGTTTTTTTATACAAAACAGCGTTTTAGCAATATTTTTCAGATTTCGATTAATATTTATTTTCTTGATCTCGTATATTTATTTTATTTGCTATATTATTATTTACAAATCGATACTAACTCGTTTGTTTATTTTGTAGCAAATTCACATCTTTTTCATCGTTTGTTTTATTATACTAAAACGAATCTCACATGCTATATTCAACTTTGGCGTTAAATTCTTCATGCATTAAATCGACTTAGCAACCCATTCAATTCCTCGCATGTTTAGGAAAACAATGTTTGCATATCATTCATCGTATTACTAACGCGCGTATTAAAAAATCATTCGATATCCTAGTAGAGGCCGCTAATGTGCGGGCGGGGTTGGGTGTTCTTAGTGAACTTCCCAACACGTACCCTCACCCCTTACTCAGAACCGTGGTTTCCGGATGTCCGAATCCATTGGCAACGAGAGTCATTCAATATACGATTAACCGCTCAAGTCGGCATCGGTATCGATATGCAAAGGGACGAGCCCAATAAACTCTGACATCGGAACTGGGCCGTATTTTGTATACGGCCCACTACGACATAGAGTGGGCTCGAACGGTTCCGAATAACCATAAAATTCGGTGGCGACTCCAACTTCGATTTAAATTTCAATTTGACCATCTCATATGGAGATTCATTCGCCTCACCAAACCAGCGCGTGGCCGCGTCGGGGTGGACCTATGTCATGTCCACAGGTTGGCGACTCCGCTGGGGATAGCTGATACGTTACTGACCTTCAGCATCCTCAGGGTGAGACTCGAATAGAAATCGTTTTACTAGTATAGTACGCGTTTTAGTTTTACGGTTCATGCATAACCCCATATTTTCCCGGGCCGGTACTGGTGACCGACGTCCCACTATACTATCGATGTAGTCCAAATAGGATATGTCGAAGGTGTCCATTAGCCGATTCGTATGGGTTTTACGGCATGTTCTAAGCTCAACTCGACTTAGGAAGTCCGCCCCGATTCTCGATAGGCTGTGTACACTGGTATAGACCCTTTCAGACTGACCGAGACTTAGAATTAAAGCATACATGGCGTCGTTATACTGTTTCCATGACTACGTGCTACCTGATTTACAAGTCTTTTTTCAAAAACCTGTCTTTTTCAAAATAGCATCCTTTTCAAAATATCCAATTTCAAAACCCGGGACATATACCGAATTTAGGATCCACGATTTTACTCAAAATAGCCTATTTTTAGCCGGTATTACGCCCATTTCAAAACTCGAAAATATTTTCGAACTTTCAAAACCGTCCCCGGTCCACCTTTTTTATGTTTTCTCAAAAAAGGTCGGGTTTCCCTCCCAAATTTTCCGGGCTTTCAAAAATCATATTTCGAAACCTTCCTCTTCTTAGGACTTCCCGTATTTAGCAGTGTCGGGTCGTGTCATAAGTCGTCGAGGTCTCTAGCGTCGAAACTCCGTCGATCTTATATCACGGATTTCCTCCCTATCCCAGTCCGCCTTATTATACTAAGGCAAGGCCCACCTACGTAGGACATACTCCTACGAAGGTTGGCCCGTCTACCCAATCGAGTCCAAAGTCTGGGGAATATCTCACGTGGACCTCCTTGCGAACAGGGCCCAGCCCACATAGCTGGATCCTAAAGGAGGCCCACCTTTCACAAGTCACCCGTCTAGGAGTCTTTTCCGAGTCGACCTTTTACAAGGCCTAGCCCTATAACAAAAGGTTTGTCACCCTTACGTCTAAGGGTCACTCGTCCGACACTCGAGTCTTAACCAAATATTCGATCCCACTTGGGGACTACCCTTCATCAGAGCGGTCAATCACGGTTGCTCTAAGGGTCATGTCTTACACGTGTCTCACATACCCCACTTTCGAGCCACTAAGATGCCACACCATCTGAGTCCTATCTGAGTCCTTAGCCTCACTTGGGGGCTATTCTCCGACGGAGCGATTAATCACGGTCACTCCGAGGATCATATCCTACACATTTGTCTTAGGAGAGTCTAACCCGAGCCAAACTGGAGTCGTCTCTCCCCCCGCGCTATTTCCTATACCTTGGTGAATTTGAGTTCCGAAGCAACTTTCCTGATTACGCGGTATTCTTACAGACAGGTCGCCCTTCACCCGAACCATGACTAAGGACTCCATTGATCAACTAACCGCCTCGTAGGCCAAGATCCAAGATCAACTGAACCAGATAAGGGGAGACCAAACCGCCATTGCCACCCGTTTGAGTGCCTTGGAACAAAGGACTCCTAAAGTCGGGAATGAAACCACTGGGCCCATAGCTGAACTGGCCAACGCAGTCCGCAAGCTGGAGGAACAGGTCCACCTGTCGAACAACAATTCAATCCATACGGAAAATGCTCGTTCCTATTCACCTTTGACCGACAAGCTGCCCGCTAACCTCAACCTGACGGGCCTACCAATGTTTGACGGGACTGAAGACTCGGTATTACATATCCGGGCTTTCAAAGAATTCATGGCCATCAAAGGAGTGAAGTCAACCATGTTCAAGCACCTGTTTGCTTCCTCGCTCGAGAAGCACCCGAAAGCCTGGTACTACAGGCTTGACCCCAAGAAGTACAAGACTTGGGATGACGTGGCGACGGAATTCGCTCGGAATTATGCCGATAATACCGAGATCCAGACCACGATGCGTACTTTGGAAATCATGGCCCAAGAGCCCAAGGAAGGTTTCACCAAGTACCTTCAAAGGTGGAGGGCCGAAAGTTTGAAGTTGGTAGACAAGCCCAACGAGAAGACACTAGTGGAGGCATTCATCAACAATCTCCTACCTTCTTACCGCGTCCATCTTAGGTATGCCGGCATTTCCAACTTTGCAGTGCTTACCGAAATGGGCATTAGGATTGAAGACGATCTTCGACATAATAAAGATCTGGGTGAAGCTTCTACTGAAGGCTATACTGGGCATCAGCTTGAGTCCTTAGAAGCTGAATTGACCACATCATCCGAGAGTCCGGATTTGATTTAAGTTCAAGTCTGAGTCCGAGTCTAGGATGTGCTATTTCTTCCAAAGTCAAAGTCAAAGTCAAAGTCTGAGTCTTTTGCATTCTGTCCTCTTTTTCAAAATCCAATAAAATCAACTTTTCTTTTACTCATATATACTTTCCTTATGTATTTCCGAGAACATGATGAACACCGTCATACACTGTGAGCACATGCACGTGACTATAGGCACATCTATAATGACTGCAGGAAATCGAGACCCGTGTTTTCCTTTACCTGTTCCATGTCTGACATAGGAAGCCACAAAACTACACTTAGCAGGAGCGGTATCGAATCCAATGACGAATCTAGGTAGTCTCCTAGTTTGGGTTCAAGACGGGAGGCAAGCCCATTTCCCACAATAAACACCCCTCCGACAAGATCAACCATACCTACCTACGGTGTTAGTCTGACCAACAGAAAAAAAAGACAAAAACCTGGACAAAAAAAAAAAGAAAGCGAAAGTCCATGAAAAAGGAAAAAAGCAAAAGGCCAAAACAAAAAAGCAGGCCATCATAAAAAAAGAGCATCCACGACCAGAACGGTCAACACAAATGAAGATCCCATGACCGGGGCTAAGAGGTCAACCAATAAAAAATATTCAAATGCCCATGACCGTGGTCAACGGTCCACTCAAGATCAATACTCATACCATCCAATAAGGGAGAGACAATCAAGCTGGTCAGCTAACACCACGTTTAGCCTTCCCACATTACAACCCTCAAGACCTTCCCGAGACCCAGGCTAAAGACAGCCCGGAATTTTGAGGATTCAAGCTCCATAGAATACCCCTAACCATTAGGGCCAGACATGGAAACCAGATCCCGCATCATCAAACATATCCCGATCAAAGTTCGAGCCATTTTACTCGGCTTCCCCTTTACATAACAAAATTCACAATCACCATACAAAGACCCGAGATCCAAACTCGTCAAAGACCCCAGAGCAAAACTCGAAAAATCCTTTACCTAATCATACACAATCCCGAGAGCAAAACTCGTCAGATCCCCGAGAGCAAAACTCGTTAAAATCCCCGAGAGCAAAACTCGTTAAAATCCCATCCTAATTCTTCTCATTCAAACCACTTACCAACCCCATACACGGGAATTTAACTTGCAGTCGGCATAGAACATGCCCAAATAGTGCACACCACCTCTGGGGGTATCCCGGAGAATGCTCACAGTCACAGGATCAATATCCTAACCATTCTAGCCCTTTGATCAAGACATCATTGGGAATGCACCTAGCCTACACATTGCTATGGCTAGTTACACACAAAGTCCTATTAGACTAGGCACCATAATATATCTTCCGACACTGAACTACGACATGGTTTGATTTCACTACACGTGAATACGTAGGCAGCCTTTCAACAGAGGCACAACCACCCACATTGACACACATTCAAAAAGCATCATCATTCCGGTCACGACACCGTCATGTTCTCAACAGTTAGCTTTGTTGTCCTGGGGGCTTCTCGTAGGCAGAAAACCTCCATCCACTCACAAAATCCATATAAATTCAAATAATCTAGCCTCCTTTCTGTAGTGTGTCCTAGTACTCGGCTCAATCGAAGACAAGAATCTGTCAGGACTCGGAGCAATACCCACTTTGGAAATGTACCTTAAAATCAAAAATCCAGAAAAGCACTAGACTACAACAGTCTCATTACAGACTATCACAATTCCCCCATAGCACATCCTTCCCATTCCGAGGATTCGACCATGTTGCCACTCGCCTAGGCTACGAAATAGCGCAACTTAAGAGTCTTGTTAGGTGGCCCACCCCCCTACCGAGTCACGGTCCAACCCCTCGAGAGTCCAGTCGTGTCTGTCAACTCGTCCGGTCACGCCCAGCGTCGAGTCTGTCGATAGCTCCTCTCTTCAAATTCTCATTTTAAAATCTGCAAAACTTAGCCATTTGAGAAAACCCTTTTCGACAAGGTCAAATTTCGGTCTATTTAAATTGCAAATTTCTTTTCTACCCATTTCAGTTTTGAAAACCTATTTCCTAGCACGTGAGCTGCTTTCAGGACTTCGATTTCAAAACTAAGCAAAAATCATTTTTATTCCCCAGCGCGAGTCATATTTGTTTCACCTACATGTTGCATGCAAAATTTTATGTAACTTATACAGGTACAATTCAAGACCGCGCAATTCATATAACTCCCCAGCGGCATAGACTTATATGACAAGTCCGATTCCTCACGGAGTTATCATCATCAACTCAGGTACATTTCTAGTCTCCGGCCGACGGGCCCTTTACGCAGGTCTAATGGACCTTAAACGACCCGACCGGAAGTCTGCCAGGTCTTAATCTTTGATAGGCCTGGTAGCTACTCTGACTTTCGCCTTGTCCAAGCCTCAGTCAGAGTGGGGGCTCTGTAGACACCCATATTTTGACCGTCAGGTGTCTATAGCAGTTTCCGACAAACACCCGATGGTGATCGGACGCAAACGTGCTTTAAATACTCAGAAACGGGCTCAAAATCATTGGCATTTGGCTTGGGCTCATTATAGAGTACATATCTTACAAAACCAACCTCAAAAACAGGCCCAGTGGGTCGTTTCGAGTCAAATAAGACTAATTTGGGTCGATTCCGACACCAGGGGTAAAACCGTCTTTTAGCGACCGAGTCAAAACCCGGTCAAAGATTTTCCCGAGACACGTGAGTCAGCCGTGACACCTCACACGGCTGATTCATACTCCAATCCTACGAAAAATCAGCTACACAAAATATTAAACAAATCCGTTTAAGGATGGAATTCGATCTCAAGTAGGAATCCTATCCGAAAACCTATTCAAACACCCGACCGAGTGCAAACACTCGGCCGAGCAGCCCTCTTCCAGCCGTGTTCCCTTGCTTCCTCGACAAGTAAGCGGAATTCTCATGCCTTTCAGCTTCTTATATTTCCTATCTTAAACGGTAGTTCAAACTCTCCTAGCCAAGGTCGGGAACTCCCTATAAATAGCCCCTTGCAAGCAACACTTTCAAGAACACAATACGAATCAATTACACATATCTACATTCATTATCAATCATTGATATACACTCATAAAATCTAGCATCGAGAAACCGATATTACAAACCCGAAGGAAACCGGCCCGATACCCGACACCCTTCACACGTCACGCCCAAACCGAGACACCACCAACTCACCGACATTCACTCGACGCTCTTGTGCCCAAGCCACGTCCCGACGAGCTCCGATCCGAGTAAACAGAAGCATGTAGGTTGAGGGTGTACCAAACCCGATTTCTCCTTTTTCTTCTCTTCTCCTCCTCGTCCGTCTTATTTTTTTATGGGTCGGTCGTCGCTTTTTTTATTTTTATTTTCTAATATCGATATTATTAAAAACTATTTTCATATATCGAACATTCTTAAAAATATGATATCGATTTTCTATAATCGAATATTGTATCAAAAAGAATTATATTAAGATCTCGACGATGTTAAAAATCGTTACATCTTTTTTTTCGTTCAAACTTCTTTTTACAAAACATTTTTTGAATTCATTCCGAATACTCGATATCGATTTCATAATCGAATATCGGGTACAACGAATATCGAAAACATAAAATCGAATACAAATTAATTCATATTTTGTACGCGATTTATCAAAATTAGCAATTTCGAACAAAAAAAAAATTTAAAAATCGGACAGACCCGCACGCGAGTCGCGCAACGCCCAGGCGACTCGCGCACGTGCCTGAAACCCGGGTCTTTTTTTAGCTTTTTCGTTCGTTTTATTTCATTATTCTACGAAACGATTTCTAAAATTTATATCTTTTCCAAAACTATTCCGAGTATTTGATATTGATTTCGTAGTCAATTATCGAATATAACGAATATCGAAAATATTAGATCGAGTACAAGTTATGCAATATTTGTACGCGATTTAATCGAATCTTCGAAAAATCATCTTAAAAAAAAAACAGACCGACACGCGACTCGCCGGAGTCCCGAGCGAGCCGCGCGGCCGGCTGCCACGACGCGCCTTTCTCGTTTTTTTATTATTTTTCGAACTTTGTTTTTTTATACAAAACAGCATTTTAGCAATATTTTTCAGATTTCGATTAATATTTATTTTCTCGATCTCGTATATTTATTTTATTTGCTATATTATTATTTACAAATCGATACTAACTCGTTTGTTTATTTTGTAGCAAATTCACATCTTTTTCATCGTTTGTTTTATTATACTAAAACGAATCTCACATGCTAAATTCAACTTTGGCGTTAAATTCTTCATGCATTAAATCGACTTAGCAACCCATTCAATTCCTCGCATGTTTAGGAAAACAATGTTTGCATATCATTCATCGTATTACTAACGCGCGTATTAAAAAATCATTCGATATCCTAGTAGAGGCCGCTAATGTGCGGGCGGGGTTGGGTGTTCTTAGTGAACTTCCCAACACGTACCCTCACCCCTTACTCAGAACCGTGGTTTCCGGATGTCCGAATCCATTGGCAACGAGAGTCATTCAATATACGATTAACCGCTCAAGTCGGCATCGGTATCGATATGCAAAGGGACGAGCCCAATAAACTCTGACATCGGAACTGGGCCGTATTTTGTATACGGCCCACTACGACATAGAGTGGGCTCGAACGGTTCCGAATAACCATAAAATTTGGTGACGACTCCAACTTCGATTTAAATTTCAATTTGACCATCTCATATGGAGATTCATTCGCCTCCCCAAACCCGCGCGTGGCCGCGTCGGGGAGGACCAATGTCATGTCCACAGGTGTGCACACTCGGACTGACGGGGCGTGACTTCGGTCGCGATAGTGATGATAGGAATGATGATATTGATGATGATATTTGTGATATGGATTGTACTAATATTGTTAATGTTATCGTAAACTGATCTTGTGTGTGTATTTCTGATGTGTTTGTGATGATCCACTTGACGGTTATTGTCATTTATGGAGCAGAGATGTATTCAGGTGCTTGATGGAATGTGCTTTTGTCTCGGGATGCTATTTATGGGATGGGCAGAGTGCGAAATCAACAGAGTTGTATAGACCTGATCGTTCATATTCCATCTTATTTATTAGACTATCACGAATACTTTTTATTATTTGGTTTGAAGACAGAATTTTTATAATCTATTAATAAATTGTACGTTTGGACACTCTATTATTGTGCGTAATGATGTCTGCTACCTCGGGTTACCGAGATGGTAACACTCGTATTTTTTTGTGATGTCTTGTTAAGTCTCCGGGACAAATGAGGGAGTTACAAAATGGTATCCGGATCGGTATAGTTGGGTTAACACTTGTTGTGCATCATTGTTATTGTTACGTATTGGGTCAGATTATCCGTGTCATTATTGTGGTCGTGTCATGTTAATTACTGCGGGTAACGTATCGGGATAATGTGGTACCGCTACTGTCGTTATTGCCTTGTAATTGTTACCTCGTATAATCCTTGAATTTGCATCCATTGTTGTACTGTTGGGAGATCCGAGTTGAGGAATGTAGTATCGTAGGGTGTTGTGTTTGAAACGAGGGATGATAAAATTGTAGAACATAGGGCACTTTGTTCAGGAGGGGAGTGCCGCCATTGCTATCGTTAAGGTTAAGCGTGTTTTTTTTATATATTCTTATCATTATTGCTATAGTGGAATTTCTGTAGTGGAATTGCTGTAGTGGAGTTGATTATAATAATAATAATTATTATAATTATAATAATCATAATCATAATAATAGTAATAATTTAATAATAATAGCATGTTGGGTAGTGTATATGTAATATGAAGTAGTAAATTCTATTTTAAGAATAATAACAAGTCGTGGTAGTCTAATTAGAATGCTATCGGTTTCATTTTATACATTAAATACGTTACTATCGATATTAATTTATGTATATAATATTTTATGAGGTTCGGATTTCGTAGAAATTCCGTGGTGAATAGTACTAACGGCGTGGTAGTAACCTGCTAATTAGGTAAGGTTATCCCTACTCAGTTTACGTTGTATGTTTGCATATTGTATGATATAATGGTATAATAATGATATTGAGATTGCGGATGTGTACCGATTGAGAGAAGCTAGCTAGGACTAGCTAGGCCCGGTTGATCTTGGGACCTTCCCTAATGTTTCCTCCTAGGAGAACCTAGGAGGGGTGTGCACACTCGGACTAACGGGGCGTGACTGCGGTCGCGATAGTGATGATAGGAATGATGATATTGATGATTGATAAGTGTAGTTTGTAGTGCCTAATTTGCTATGTTTTGGTCTCATTTTCCTTGTGGAATCGCTCCTTCGGAGCGGTTTATGGGCTACTTATGCTTCCTCTAGCTTGTTTCAGGTTCCCGAGACCATTCATGAAGAGTTGGAGCGAATCCGACTCAATACATACACGTTTCGGAGCCAACGAAGTGAAGGAACGATCACTCGATGCCTTGGATTCGACCCCGAGACCTTGGGACCCAATCTCGAGCCTCCTAGACTCAATCCCGAGCCCCGAGAATCAGTGAGAAGCCCATGAGAACCAAGGAGGGACCAAAAAGATCTTAAAAGAGGCCTACAAGGTCCTTCCCGGGCGGGATAATGCCTTCCCGACCGGGAAGGATGGTGCAAAAGCATATGGTTCTGATCTGAGCCCGTCCCGGCCGGGACCAGACCGTCTCGGTCGGGACCACACCGTCCCGGGCGGGACCAATCCATCCCGGGCGGGAAGCAATAGATACAGGCCTGCGTCAATTGTTTCATCCTCCTTCATTCTTGTAACCTTATAAATACTTCCCTCTTGTATTGTTTATGTATCATATCTTACATTAGACTCTCTTAGGCCTCTCTACAACATTTAAACCCTAGATTTAGTGTTCCTCACATTAGTTTTAATCTCTCCTTAATCCTTAGTTAATCTAGTTTAGTTAATCTTGTATTAAGAGGATACTTGAAGATTCATCCAAGCTTGACAACCTTGGAATTGATTTGGGTTTCTTATTTATGCAAGTTTACATCTTTTTCATCATCTTGTTGTTGGTATAATCCTCTTTACTCTTGTTCTTTGTTATTGTTCTTGTTGTTCATAATGGATGTTTGGTTTATTATGTTGTTTTCTCTTGTTATTGTTATGGTTAGTTTGATAATGAGTGAGTAGTCTCTTTGTGGGGTTAGTAGGGGGATTAAGGGTAGATTATGGGTGATTAGGGCTTGATTACGGGTAAAGGTGACTCTTTTGTTGTTAGTCATATATTGGGCACTCTATGTGTTTGTTGAATTGCTTGTGTGAGTAGTAGTGGCCAATGCTTCCCATACTTGTGCTCATCTTCTCATTGTTTGTCTAGTATGTGATTGTGTTAAGAATAGTCGTAGACACGAGAGTGCGGACTAGGGTTTAGACGCGAGAGCGCGAACCTACCTCGACATTGGTCTACGTAGCGAGAGCCCGGACAGACTCTAGCAACTAGGAGACACCTACACCCTTGGTTACCCTACTACACTTAAGAACCCGACCTACCCCACTTCCTTCCATATTTGATTTCTCTAGCTAGTTAGTCATCATTCCTCTAGTTGTTAGCTTCATTAATCCTAGTTATTTCAATTAGTTTATGTTGCATCTTTTCATTGTTCTAGTCATTGTTAGCCTAGTTCATACCTCTTCCACCATCATAGTTTACCAATTATAGCTCTCTTTGTGTTCGTTTGGTAGCATAGTCTCGTTTCTAAGTAGACCTAGTCTAGACTCCGCAATACCGTCTCCGTGGACACGATCCCGACTTGCCCTAGCTACCCACTAGGATTAGCCAGTTGTTTATTGATGGTAGGACCGACGACAATTTCCACCATCAATGATGATATTTGTGATGTGGATTATTCTAATATTGTTAATGTTATCGCGAACTGATCTTGTGTGTGTATTTCTGATGTGTTTGTGATGATCCACTTGACGTTTATGGACTTATGGTCAATTAGGGAGCAGAGATGTATTCAGGTGCTTGATGGAATGTGCTTTTGTCTCGGGATGCTATTTATGGGATGGGCAGAGTGCGAAATCAACAGAGTGGTATAGACCTGATCGTTCATATTCAATCTTATTTATTAGACTATCACGAATACTTTTTATTATTTGGTTTGAAGACAAATTATTTATAATCTATTAGTAAATTGTACGTTTGGACACTCTATTATTGTGAGTAATGATGTCTGCTACCTCGGGTTACCGAGATGGTAACACTCGTATTTGTTTGGGATGTCTTGTTAAGTCTCCTGGACAAATGAGGGAGTTACAAAGCGGTATCCGGATCCGTATAGTCGAGTTAACACTTATTGTGTATCGTTGTGGTTGTTACGTATTTGGTCAGATTATCCGTGTCATTATTGTCGTCGTGTCATGTTAATTACTGCGGGTAACGTATCGGGATAATATACCGCTACTGTCGTTATTGCCTTGTAATTGTTACCTCGTATTGTCCCTGAATTTGCGGTCATTGTTGTAATGTTGGGAGATCCGAGTTGAGGAATGTAGTATCGTAGGGTGTTGTGTTTGAAATAGGGGATGATAGAATTGTAGAACATAGGGCACTTTGTTCAGGAGGGGAGTGCCGCCATTGCTATGGTTAAGGTTAAGCGTGTTTTTTTATATATTTTTATCATTATTGCTGTAGTGGAATTTCTGTAATGGAATTGTTGTAGTGGAGTTGATTATAATAATAATAATCAGATTATCCGTGTCATTATTGTCGTCGTGTCATGTTAATTACTGCGGGTAACGTATCGGGATAATGTCATACCGCTACTGTCGTTATTGCCTTGTAATTGTTACCTCATATTGTCCTTGAATTTGCGGCCATTGTTCTAATGTTGGGAGATCCGAGTTGAGGAATGTAGTATCGTAGGGTGTTGTGTTTGAAATGGGGGATAATAGAATTGTAGAACATAGGGCACTTTGTTCAAGAGGGGAGTGCCGCCATTGCTATCGTTAAGGTTAAGCGTGTTTTTTTATATATTCTTATCATTATTGCTGTAGTGGAATTGTTGTAGTGGAGTTGATTATAATAATAATAATTATTATAATAATCATAATTATAATAATAATAGTAATAATTTAATAATAACAGCATATTGGGTAGTGTATATGTAATACGAAGTAGTAAATTCTATTTTAAGAATAATAACAAGTCGTGGTAGTAAAATTAGAATGCTATCGGTTTCATTTTATACATTAAATACGTTACTATCGATGTTAATTTATGTATATAATATTTTATGAGGTTCGGATTTCGTAGAAATTCCGTGGTGAATAGTACTAACGGCGTGGTAGTAACCTGCTAATTAGGTAAGGTTATCTCTACTCAGTTTACGTTGTATGTTTGCATATTGTATGATATAATGGTATAATAATGATATTGAGATTGCGGATGTGTACCGATTTAGAGAAGTTAGCTAGGACTAGCTAGGCCCGGTTGATCTTGGGACCTTCCCTAGTGTTTCGTCCTAGGAGAGCCTAGGAGGGGTATGCACACTCAGACTGACGGGGCGTGACTGCGGTCGCGATAGTGATGATATTGATGATGATATTTGTGATGTGGATTGTACTAATATTGTTAATGTTATCGCGAACTGATCTTGTGTGTGTATTTCTGATGTGTTAGTGATGATCCACTTGACGGTTATGGACTTATGGTCATTTAGGGAGCAGAGATGTATTCAGGTGCTTGATGGAATGTGCTTTTGTCTGGGGATGTTATTTATGGGATGGGCAGAGTGCGAAATCAACAAAGTAGTATAGACCCTGATCGTTCATATTCCATCTTATTTATTAGACTATCACGAATACTTTTTATTATTTGGTTCGAAGACAAAAATTTTATAATCTATTATTAAATTGTACGTTTGGACACTCTATTAATTTGAGTAATGATGTCTGCTACCTCGGGTTACCGAGATGGTAACACTCGTATTTGTTTGGGATGTCTTGTTAAGTCTCCTGGACAAATGAGGGAGTTACAAAGTGGTATCCGGATCGGTATAGTCGAGTTAACACTTGTTGTGTATCATTGTGGTTGTTAGGTATTTGGTCAGATTATCCGCGTCATTATTGTAGTTGTGTCATGTTAATTACTGCGGGTAACGTATCGGGATAATGTCATACCCCTACTGTCGTTATTTCCTTCTAATTGTTACCTCGTATTGTCCTTGAATTTGCGGCCATTGTTGTACTGTTGGGGGATCCGAGTTGAGGAATGTAGTATCGTAGTGAGTTGTGTTTGAAACGGGGGATGATAG
The DNA here is from genome assembly GCA_958450325.1 of Agrostemma githago. Taxonomy (NCBI): domain Eukaryota; kingdom Viridiplantae; phylum Streptophyta; class Magnoliopsida; order Caryophyllales; family Caryophyllaceae; genus Agrostemma; species Agrostemma githago. The sequence continues at coordinate 31,271,261 of OY288255.1, read as the reverse complement.
AATAGTAGAACATAGGGCACTTTGTTCAGGAGGGGAGTGCCGCCATTGTTATCGTTAAGGTTAAGCGTGTTTTTTTATATATTCTTATCATTATTGCTGTAGTGGAATTTCTGTAGTGGAAATGATGTAGTGGAGTTGATTATAATAATAATAATTATAATTATAATAATCATAATCATAATAGTAATAGTAATAATTTAATAATAACAGCATGTTCGGTAGTATATATGTAATACGAAGTAGTAAATTCTAATTTAAAAATAATAAATCGTGGTAGTCAAATTAGAATGCTATCGGTTTCATTTTATACATTAAATACGTTACTATCGATATTAATTTATGTATATAATATTTTATGAGGTTCGGACTTCGTAGAAATTCCGTGGTGAATAGTACTAACAGCGTGGTAGTAACATGCAAATTAGGTAAGGTTATCCCTACTCAGATTACGTTGTATGTTTGCATATTGTATGATATAATGGTATAATAATGATATTGAGATTGCGGTTGCGGTTGTGTACCGATTGAGAGAAGCTAGCTAGGACTAGCTAGGCCCGGTTGATCTTGGGACCTTCCCTAATGTTTCCTCCTAGGAGAGCCTAGGACGGGTGTGCATACTCGGACTGACGGGGCGTGACTGCGGTCGCGATAGTGATGATAGGAATGATGATATTGATGATGATAATATTTGTGATGTGGATTGTACTTATGTTGTTAATGTTATCGTAAACTGATCTTGTGTGTGTATTTCTGATGTGTTTGTGATGATCCACTTGACGGTTATGGTCATTTAGGGAGCAGAGATGTATTCAAGTGCTAGATGGAATGTGCTTTTGCCTCGGGATGCTATTAACGGGATGGGCAGAGTGCGAAATCAACAAAGTAGTATAGACCCTGATCGTTCATATTCCATCTTATTTATTAGACTATCACGAATACTTTTTATTATTTGGTTTGAAGACATAATTTTTATAATCTATTATTAAATTGTACGTTGGACCCTCTATTATTGTGAGTAATGATGTCCGCTACCTCGGGTTACCGAGATGGTAACACTCGTATTTGTTTGGGATGTCTTGTCAAGTATCCTGGACAAATAAGGGAGTTGCAAAGTGGTATCCGGATCGGTATAGTCGAGTTAACACTTATTGTGTATCATTGTGGTTGTTACGTATTTGGTCAGATTATCCGTGTCATTATTGTGGTCGTGTCATGTTAATTACTGCGGGTAACGTATCGGCATAATGTCGTACTGCTACTGTCGTTATTGCCTTGTAATTGTTACCTCGTATTGTCCTTGAATTTGCGGCCATTGTTGTACTGTTGGGAGATCCGAGTTGAGGAATGTAGTATCGTAGGGTGTTATGTTTGAAACGGGGGATGATAGAATTGTAGAACATAGGGCACGTTGTTCGGGAAGGGAGTGCCCCTATTGTTATCGTTAAGGTTAACCGTGTTATTTTTATATATTCTTATCAATATTGCTGTAGTTGAATTTCTGTTGTGGAATTGCTGTAGTGGAGTTGATAATAATAATAATAATAATAATAATTATAATAATAATAATAATAATAATAATAATAGTAATAATAATAGTAATATTTAATAATAACAGCATGTTGGGTAGTGTATATGTAATATGAAGTAGTAAATTATATTTTAAGAATAATAACAAGTCGTGGTAGTCTAATTAGAATGCTATCGGTTTCATTTTATACATTAAATACGTTACTATTGATATTAATTTATGTATATAATATTTTATTAGGTTCGGACTTCATAGAATTTTCGTGGTGAATAGTACTAATGGCATGATAGTAACCTGCTAATTAGGTAAGGTCATCCCTACTCAGTTTACGTTGTATGTTTGCATATTATATGATATAATGGTATAATAATGATATTGAGATTGCATAAGTGTACCGATTGAGAGAAGCTAGCTAGGACTAGCTAGGCCCGGTTAATCTCTGGACCATCCCTAATGTTTCCTCCTAGGAGAGCCTAGGAGGAGTGTGGACACTCGGACTGACGGGGCGTGACTGTGGTCGCGATAGTGATGATAGGAATGATGATATTGATGATAATGATATTTGTGATGTGGATTGTACTTACATTGTTAATGTTATCGTAAACTGATCTTGTGTGTGTATTTCTGATGTGTTTGTGATGATCCACTTCACGGTTATGGTCATTTAGGGAGCAGAGATGTATTCAAGTGCTAGATGGAATGTACTTTTGCCTCGGGATGCTATTAACGGGATGGGCAGAGTGCGAAATCAATAGATTAGTATAGACCCTGATCGTTCATATTCCATCTTATTTATTAGACTATCACGAATACTTTTTATTATTTGGTTTGAAGATAGAACATTTATAATCTATTATTAAATTGTACGTTTGGACACTCTATTATTGTGAGTAATGATGTCCGCTACTTCGGGTTACCGAGATGGTAACACTCGTATTTGTTTGGGATGTCTTGTCAAGTCTCCTGGACAAATGAGGGAGTTACAAACTGGTATCCGGATCGGTATAGTCGAGTTAACACTTGTTGTGTATCATTGTGGTTGTTACATATTTGGACAGATTATCCGTGTCATTATTGTGGTTGTGTCATGTTAATTACTGCGGGTAACGTATCAGGATAATGTCGTACCGCTACTGTCGTTATTGCCTTGTAATTGTTACCTCGTATTGTCCTTGAATTTGCGGCCATTGTTGTACTGTTGGGAGATCCGAGTTGAGGAATGTAGTATCGTAGGGTGTTGTGTTTGAAACGGGGGATGATAGAATTGTAGAACATAGGGCACTTTGTTCAGGAGGGGAGTGCCGCCATTGTTATCGTTAAGCTTAAGCGTGTTTTTTTATATATTCTTATCATTATTGCTGTAGTGGAATTTCTGTAGTGGAATTGTTGTAGTGGAGTTGATTATAATAATAATAATAATAATAATAATTATAATTATAATAATCATAATCATAATAATAATAGTAATAATTGAATAAAAACAGCTTGTTCGGTAGTGTATATGTAATACGAAGTAGTAAATTCTATTTTAAGAATAATAACAAGTCGTGGTAGTCTAATTAGAATGCTATCGGTTTCATTTTATACATTAAATACGTTACTATCGATATTAATTTATGTATACAATATTTTATGAGGTTCGAACTTCGTAGAAATTCCGTGGTGAATAGTACTAACGGCGTGGTAGTAACCTGCTAATTAGGTAAGGTTCTCCCTACTCAGTTTACGTTGTATGTTTGCATATTGTATGATATAATGGTATAATAATGATATTGAGATTGCATAAGTGTACCGATTGAGAGAAGCTAGCTAGGACTAGCTAGGCCGGGTTAATCTCTGGACCATCCCTAATGTTTCCTCCTAGGAGAGCCTAGGAGGAGTGTGGACACTCGGACTGACGGGGCGTGACTGTGGTCGCGATAGTGATGATAGGAATGATGATATTGATGATGATGATATTTGTGATGTGGATTGTACTTACATTGTTAATGTTATCGTAAACTGATCTTGTGTGTGTATTTCTGATGTGTTTGTGATGATCCACTTGACGGTTATGTTCATTTAGGGAGCAGAGATGTATTCAAGTGCTAGATGGAATGTACTTTTGCCTCGGGATGCTATTAACGGGATGGGCAGAGTGCGAAATCAATAGATTAGTATAGACCCTGATCGTTCATATTCCATCTTATTTATTAGACTATCACGAATACTTTTTATTATTTGGTTTGAAGATAGAACATTTATAATCTATTATTAAATTGTACGTTTGGACACTCTATTATTGTGAGTAATGATGTCCGCTACTTCGGGTTACCGAGATGGTAACACTCGTATTTGTTTGGGATGTCTTGTCAAGTCTCCTGGACAAATGAGGGAGTTACAAACTGGTATCCGGATCGGTATAGTCGAGTTAACACTTGTTGTGTATCATTGTGGTTGTTACATATTTGGACAGATTATCCGTGTCATTATTGTGGTTGTGTCATGTTAATTACTGCGGGTAACGTATCAGGATAATGTCGTACCGCTACTGTCGTTATTGCCTTGTAATTGTTACCTCGTATTGTCCTTGAATTTGCGGCCATTGTTGTACTGTTGGGAGATCCGAGTTGAGGAATGTAGTATCGTAGGGTGTTGTGTTTGAAACGGGGGATGATAGAATTGTAGAACATAGGGCACTTTGTTCAGGAGGGGAGTGTCGCCATTGTTATCGTTAAGCTTAAGCGTGTTTTTTTATATATTCTTATCATTATTGCTGTAGTGGAATTTCTGTAGTGGAATTGTTGTAGTGGAGTTGATTATAATAATAATAATAATAATAATAATAATAATTATAATAATCATAATCATAATAATAATAGTAATAATTGAATAAAAACAGCTTGTTCGGTAGTGTATATGTAATACGAAGTAGTAAATTCTATTTTAAGAATAATAACAAGTCGTGGTAGTCTAATTAGAATGCTATCGGTTTCATTTTATACATTAAATACGTTACTATCGATATTAATTTATGTATACAATATTTTATGAGGTTCGAACTTCGTAGAAATTCCGTGGTGAATAGTACTAACGGCGTGGTAGTAACCTGCTAATTAGGTAAGGTTCTCCCTACTCAGTTTACGTTGTATGTTTGCATATTGTATGATATAATGGTATAATAATGATATTGAGATTGCATAAGTGTACCGATTGAGAGAAGCTAGCTAGGACTAGCTAGGCCGGGTTAATCTCTGGACCATCCCTAATGTTTCCTCCTAGGAGAGCCTAGGAGGAGTGTGGACACTCGGACTGACGGGGCGTAACTGTGGTCGCGATAGTGATGATAGGAATGATGATATTGATGATGATGATATTTGTGATGTGGATTGTACTTACATTGTTAATGTTATCGTAAACTGATCTTGTGTGTGTATTTCTGATGTGTTTGTGATGATCCACTTGACGGTTATGGTCATTTAGGGAGCAGAGATGTATTCAAGTGCTAGATGGAATGTACTTTTGCCTCGGGATGCTATTAACGGGATGGGCAGAGTGCGAAATCAATAGATTAGTATAGACCCTGATCGTTCATATTCCATCTTATTTATTAGACTATCACAAATACTTTTTATTATTTGGTTTGAAGATAGAACATTTATAATCTATTATTAAATTGTACGTTTGGACACTCTATTATTGTGAGTAATGATGTCCGCTACTTCGGGTTACCGAGATGGTAACACTCGTATTTGTTTGGGATGTCTTGTCAAGTCTCCTGGACAAATGAGGGAGTTACAAACTGGTATCCGGATCGGTATAGTCGAGTTAACACTTGTTGTGTATCATTGTGGTTGTTACGTATTTGGACAGATTATCCGTGTCATTATTGTGGTTGTGTCATGTTAATTACTGCGGGTAACGTATCAGGATAATGTCGTACCGCTACTGTCGTTATTGCCTTGTAATTGTTACCTCGTATTGTCCTTGAATTTGCGGCCATTGTTGTACTGTTGGGAGATCCGAGTTGAGGAATGTAGTATCGTAGGGTGTTGTGTTTGAAACGGGGGATGATAGAATTGTAGAACATAGGGCACTTTGTTCAGGAGGGGAGTGCCGCCATTGTTATCGTTAAGCTTAAGCGTGTTTTTTTATATATTCTTATCATTATTGCTGTAGTGGAATTTCTGTAGTGGAATTGTTGTAGTGGAGTTGATTATAATAATAATAATAATAATAATAATAATAATAATAATAATAATAATCATAATCATAATAATAATAATAATAATAATAATAATAATAATAATAATAATAATAATAATAATAATAATTCTAATAATCATAATCATAATAATAATAGTTATAATTGAATAAAAACAGCTTGTTCGGTAGTGTATATGTAATACGAAGTAGTAAATTCTATTTTAAGAATAATAACTAGTCGTGGTAGTCTAATTAGAATGCTATCGGTTTCATTTTATACATTAAATACGTTACTATCGATATTAATTTATGTATACAATATTTTATGAGGTTCGAACTTCGTAGAAATTCCGTGGTGAATAGTACTAACGGCGTGGTAGTAACCTGCTAATTAGGTAAGGTTCTCCCTACTCAGTTTACGTTGTATGTTTGCATATTGTATGATATAATGGTATAATAATGATATTGAGATTGCGGATGTGTACCGATTTAGAGAAGTTAGCTAGGACTAACTAGGCCCGGTTGATCTTGGGACCTTCCCTAGTGTTTCGTCCTAGGAGAGCCTAGGAGGGGTATGCACACTCAGACTGACGGGGCGTGACTGCGGTCGCGATAGTGATGATATTGATGATGATATTTGTGATGTAGATTGTACTAATATTGTTAATGTTATCGCGAACTGATCTTGTGTGTGTATTTCTGATGTGTTTGTGATGATCCACTTGACGGTTATGGATTTATGGTCATTTAGGGAGCAGAGATGTATTCAGGTGCTTGATGGGATGTGCTTTTGACTCGGGATGCTATTTATGGGATGGGCAGAGTGCGAAATCAACAAAGTAGTATAGACCCTGATCGTTCATATTCCATTTTATTTATTAGACTATCACGAATACTTTTTATTATTTGGTTTGAAGACAGAATATTTATAATCTATTATTAAATTGTACGTTTGGACACCCTTTTATTGTGAGTAATGATGTCCGCTACCTCGGGTTACCGAGATGGTAACACTCGTATTTGTTTGGGATGTCTTGTCAAGTATCCAGGACAAATAAGGGAGTTACAAAGTGGTATCCGGATCGGTATAGTCGAGTTAACACTTGTTGTGTATCATTGTGGTTGTTACGTATTTGGTCAGATTATCTGTGTCATTATTGTGGTCGTGTCATGTTAATTACTGCGGGCAACGTATCGTAGGGTGTTATTGCCTTGTAATTGTTACCTCGTATTGTCCTTGAATTTTCGGCAATTGTTGTACTGTTGGGAGATCCGAGTTGAGGAATGTAGTATCGTAGGGTGTTGTGTTTGAAACGAGGGATGATAGAATAGTAGAACATAGGGCACTTTGTTCAGGAGGGGAGTGCCGCCATTGTTATCGTTAAGGTTAAGCGTGTTTTTTTATAAATTCTTATCATTATTGCTGTAGTGGAATTTCTGTAGTGGAAATGATGTAGTGGAGTTGATTATAATAATAATAATTATAATTATAATAATCATAATCATAATAGTAATAGTAATAATTTAATAATAACAGCATGTTCGGTAGTGTATATGTAATACGAAGTAGTAAATTCTATTTTAAGATTAATAACAAGTCGTGGTAGTCTAATTAGAATGCTATCGGTTTCATTTTATAAATTAAATACGTTACTATCGATATTAATTTATGTATAGAATATTTTATGAGGTTCGGACTTCGTAGAAATTACGTGGTGAATAGTACTAACGGCGTGGTAGTAACCTGCTAATTAGGTAAGGTTATCCCTACTCAGTTTACGTTGTATGTTTGCATATTGTATGATATAATGGTATAATAATGATATTAAGATTGCGGTTGTGTACCGATTGAGAGAAGCTAGCTAGGACTAGCTAGGTCCGGTTGATCTCGGGATCTTCCCTAATGTTTCCTCCTAGGAGAGCCTAGAAGGGGTGTGCACACTCGGACAGACGGGGCGTGACTGCGGTCGCGATAGTGATGATAGGAATGATGATATTGATGATGATATTTGTGATGTGGATTGTACAAATATTGTTAATGTTATCGTGAACTGATCTTGAGTGTGTATTTCTGATGTGTTTGTGATGATCCACTTGACGGTTATGGACTTATGGTCATTTAGGGAGCAGAGATGTATTCAGGTGCTTGATGGAATGTGCTTTTGACTCGGGATGCTATTTACAGGATGGGCAGAGTGCGAAATCAACAGAGTAGTATAGACCCTGATCGTTCATATTCCATCTTATTTATTAGACTATCACGAATATTTTTTATTATTTGGTTTGAAGACAGAATTTTTATAATCTATTAGTAAATTTTACCTTTGGACACTCTATTATTGTGAGTAATGATGTCTGCTACCTCGGGTTACCGAGATGGTAACACTCGTATTTGTTTGGGATGTCTTGTTAAGTCTCCTGGACAAATAAGGGAGTTTCAAAGTGGTATCCGGATCGGTATAGTCGGGTTAACACTTGTTGTGCGTCATTATTGTTGTTAAGTATTTGGTCATATTATCCGTGTCATTATTATGGTCGTGTCATGTTAATTACAGCGGGTAACGTAACGGGATAATGTCGTACCGCTACTGTCGTTATTGCCTTGTAATTGTTACCTCGTATTGTCCTTGAATTTGCGGCCATTGTTGTACTGTTGGAAGATCCGAGTTGAGGAATGTAGTATCGTTGGGTGTTGTGTTTGAAACGGGGGATGATAGAATTGTAGAACATAGGGCACGTTGTTCAGGAGGGGAGTGCCGCCATTGTTATCGTTAAGGTTATGCGTGTTTTTTTTTATATATTCTTATCATTATTCTTGTAGTGGAATTTCTGTAGTGGAATTGTTGTAGTGGACTTGATTATAATAATTATAATTATAATTATAATAATCATAATCATAAAAATAATAGTAATAATTTAATAATAACAGCATGTTGGGTAGTGTATATGTAATACGAAGTAGTAAATTCTATTTTAAGAATAATAAAAAGTCGTGGTAGTCTAATTAGAATGCTATCGGTTTCATTTTCTACATTAAAGACGTTACTATCGATATTAATTTATGTATAGAATATTTTATGAGGTTCGGACTTCGTAGAAATTCTGTGGTGAATAGTACTAACGGCGTGGTAGTAACCTGCTAATTAGGTAAGGTTATCCCTACTCAGTTTACGTTGTATGTTTGCATATTGTATGATATAATGGTATAATAATGATATTGAGATTGCGGTTGTGTACCGATTGAGAGAAGCTAGCTAGGACTAGCTAGGTCCGGTTGATCTCGGGATCTTCCCTAATGTTTCCTCCTAGGAGAGCCTAGGAGGGGTGTGCACACTCGGACAGACGGGGCGTGACTGCGGTCGCGATAGTGATGATAGGAATGATGATATTGATGATGATATTTGTGATGTGGATTGTACTAATATTGTTAATGTTATCGTGAACTGATCTTGAGTGTGTATTTCTGATGTGTTTGTGATGATCCACTTGACGGTTATGGACTTATGGTCATTTAGGGAGCAGAGATGTATTCATGTGCTTGATGAAATGTGCTTTTGACTCGGGATGCTATTTACAGGATGGGCAGAGTGCGAAATCAACAGAGTAGTATAGACCCTGATCGTTCATATTCCATCTTATTTATTAGACTATCACGAATATTTTTTATTATTTGGTTTGAAGACAGAATTTTTATAATCTATTAGTAAATTGTACGTTTGGACACTCTATTATTGTGAGTAATGATGTCTGCTACCTCGGGTTACCGAGATGGTAACACTCGTATTTGTTTGGGATGTCTTGTTAAGTCTCCTGGACAAATAAGGGAGTTTCAAAGTGGTATCCGGATCGGTATAGTCGGGTTACCACTTGTTGTGCTTCATTATTGTTGTTACGTATTTGGTCATATTATCCGTGTCATTATTATGGTCGTGTCATGTTAATTACAGCGGGTAACATAACGGGATAATGTCGTACCGCTACTGTCGTTATTGCCTTGTAATTGTTACCTCGTATTGTCCTTGAATTTGCGGCCATTGTTGTACTGTTGGAAGATCCGAGTTGAGGAATGTAGTATCGTAGGGTGTTGTGTTTGAAACGGGGGATGATAGAATTGTAGAACATAGGGCACGTTGTTCAGGAGGGGAGTGCCGCCATTGTTATCGTTAAGGTTATGCGTGTTTTTTTTTATATATTCTTATCATTATTGTTGTAGTGGAATTTCTGTAGTGGAATTGTTGTAGTGGACTTGATTATAATAATTATAATTATAAATATAATAATCATAATCATAAAAATAATAGTAATAATTTAATAATAACAGCATGTTGGGTAGTGTATATGTAATACGAAGTAGTAAATTCTATTTTAAGAATAATAAAAAGTCGTGGTAGTCTAATTAGAATGCTATCGGTTTCATTTTCTACATTAAAGACGTTACTATCGATATTAATTTATGTATAGAATATTTTATGAGGTTCGGACTTCGTAGAAATTCTGTGGTGAATAGTACTAACGGCGTGGTAGTAACCTGCTAATTAGGTAAGGTTATCCCTACTCAGTTTACGTTGTATGTTTGCATATTGTATGATATAATGGTATAATAATGATATTGAGATTGCGGTTGTGTACCGATTGAGAGAAGCTAGCTAGGACTAGCTAGGTCCGGTTGATCTCGGGATCTTCCCTAATGTTTCCTCCTAGGAGAGCCTAGGAGGGGTGTGCACACTCGGACAGACGGGGCGTGACTGCGGTCGCGATAGTGATGATAGGAATGATGATATTGATGATGATATTTGTGATGTGGATTGTACTAATATTGTTAATGTTATCGTGAACTGATCTTGAGTGTGTATTTCTGATGTGTTTGTGATGATCCACTTGACGGTTATGGACTTATGGTCATTTAGGGAGCAGAGATGTATTCAGGTGCTTGATGAAATGGGCTTTTGACTCGGGATGCTATTTACAGGATGGGCAGAGTGCGAAATCAACAGAGTAGTATAGACCCTGATCGTTCATATTCCATCTTATTTATTAGACTATCACGAATATTTTTTATTATTTGGTTTGAAGACAGAATTTTTATAATCTATTAGTAAATTGTACGTTTGGACACTCTATTATTGTGAGTAATGATGTCTGCTACCTCGGGTTACCGAGATGGTAACACTCGTATTTGTTTGGGATGTCTTGTTAAGTCTCCTGGACAAATAAGGGAGTTTCAAAGTGGTATCCGGATCGGTATAGTCGGGTTACCACTTGTTGTGCTTCATTATTGTTGTTACGTATTTGGTCATATTATCCGTGTCATTATTATGGTCGTGTCATGTTAATTACAGCGGGTAACGTAACGGGATAATGTCGTACCGCTACTGTCGTTATTGCCTTGTAATTGTTACCTCGTATTGTCCTTGAATTTGCGGCCATTGTTGTACTGTTGGAAGATCCGAGTTGAGGAATGTAGTATCGTAGGGTGTTGTGTTTGAAACGGGGGATGATAGAATTGTAGAACATAGGGCACGTTGTTCAGGAGGGGAGTGCCGCCATTGTTATCGTTAAGGTTATGCGTGTTTTTTTTTATATATTCTTATCATTATGGTTGTAGTGGAATTTCTGTAGTGGAATTGTTGTAGTGGACTTGATTATAATAATTATAATTATAAATATAATAATCATAATCATAAAAATAATAGTAATAATTTAATAATAACAGCATGTTGGGTAGTGTATATGTAATACGAAGTAGTAAATTCTATTTTAAGAATAATAAAAAGTCGTGGTAGTCTAATTAGAATGCTATCGGTTTCATTTTCTACATTAAAGACGTTACTATCGATATTAATTTATGTATAGAATATTTTATGAGGTTCGGACTTCGTAGAAATTCTGTGGTGAATAGTACTAACGGCGTGGTAGTAACCTGCTAATTAGGTAAGGTTATCCCTACTCAGTTTACGTTGTATGTTTGCATATTGTATGATATAATGGTATAATAATGATATTGAGATTGCGGTTGTGTACCGATTGAGAGAAGCTAGCTAGGACTAGCTAGGTCCGGTTGATCTCGGGATCTTCCCTAATGTTTCCTCCTAGGAGAGCCTAGGAGGGGTGTGCACACTCGGACAGACGGGGCGTGACTGCGGTCGCGATAGTGATGATAGGAATGATGATATTGATGATGATATTTGTGATGTGGATTGTACTAATATTGTTAATGTTATCGTGAACTGATCTTGAGTGTGTATTTCTGATGTGTTTGTGATGATCCACTTGACGGTTATGGACTTATGGTCATTTAGGGAGCAGAGATGTATTCAGGTGATTGATGGAATGTGCTTTTGACTCGGGATGCTATTTACAGGATGGGCAGAGTGCGAAATCAACAGAGTAGTATAGACCCTGATCGTTCATATTCCATCTTATTTATTAGACTATCACGAATATTTTTTATTATTTGGTTTGAAGACAGAATTTTTATAATCTATTAGTAAATTGTACGTTTGGACACTCTAATATTGTGAGTAATGATGTCTGCTACCTCGGGTTACCGAGATGGTAACACTCGTATTTGTTTGGGATGTCTTGTTAAGTCTCCTGGACAAATAAGGGAGTTTCAAAGTGGTATCCGGATCGGTTTAGTCGGGTTAACAATTGTTGTGCGTCATTATTGTTGTTACGTATTTGGTCATATTATCCGTGTCATTATTATGGTCGTGTCATGTTAATTACAGCGGGTAACGTAACGGGATAATGTCGTACCGCTACTGTCGTTATTGCCTTGTAATTGTTACCTCGTATTGTCCTTGAATTTGCGGCCATTGTTGTACTGTTGGAAGATCCGAGTTGAGGAATGTAGTATCGTAGGGTGTTGTGTTTGAAACGGGGGATGATAGAATTGTAGAACATTGGGCACGTTGTTCAGGAGGGGAGTGCCGCGATTGTTATCGTTAAGGTTATGCGTGTTTTTTTTATATATTCTTATCATTATTGTTGTAGTGGAATTTCTATAGTGGAATTGTTGTAGTGGACTTGATTATAATAATTATAATTATAATTATAATAATCATAATCATAAAAATAATAGTAATAATTTAATAATAACAACATGTTGGGTAGTGTATATGTAATACGAAGTAGTAAATTCTATTTTAAGAATAATAAAAAGTCGTGGTAGTCTAATTAGAATGCTATCGGTTTCATTTTCTACATTAAAGACGTTACTATCGATATTAATTTATATATAGAATATTTTATGAGGTTCGGACTTCGTAGAAATTCTGTGGTGAATAGTACTAACGGCGTGGTAGTAACCTGCTAATTAGGTAAGGTTATCCCTACTCAGTTTACGTTGTATGTTTGCATATTGTATGATATAATGGTATAATAATGATATTGAGATTGCGGTTGTGTACCGATTGAGAGAAGCTAGCTAGGACTAGCTAGGTCCGGTTGATCTCGGGATCTTCCCTAATGTTTCCTCCTAGGAGAGCCTAGGAGGGGTGTGCACACTCGGACAGACGGGGTGTGACTGCGGTCGCGATAGTGATGATAGGAATGATGATATTGATGATGATATTTGTGATGTGGATTGTACTAATATTGTTAATGATATCGTGAACTGATCTTGAGTGTGTATTTCTGATGTGTTTGTGATGATCCACTTGACGGTTATGGACTTATGGTCATTTAGGGAGCAGAGATATATTCAGGTGCTTGATGGAATGTGCTTTTGACTCGGGATGCTATTTACAGGATGGGCAGAGTGCGAAATCAACAGAGTAGTATAGACCCTGATCGTTCATATTCCATCTTATTTATTAGACTATCACGAATATTTTTTATTATTTGGTTTGAAGACAGAATTTTTATAATCTATTAGTAAATTGTACGTTTGGACACTCTATTATTGTGAGTAATGATGTCTGCTACCTCGGGTTACCGAGATGGTAACACTCGTATTTGTTTGGGATGTCTTGTTAAGTCTCCTGGACAAATAAAGGAGTTTCAAAGTGGTATCCGGATCGGTATAGTCGGGTTAACACTTGTTGTGCGTCATTATTGTTGTTACGTATTTGGTCATATTATCCGTGTCATTATTATGGTCGTGTCATGTTAATTACAGCGGGTAACGTATCGGGATAATGTCGTACCGCTACTGTCGTTATTGCCTTGTAATTGTTACCTCGTATTGTCCTTGAATTTGCGGCCATTGTTGTACTGTTGGAAGATCCGAGTTGAGGAATGTAGTATCGTAGGGTGTTGTGTTTGAAACGGGGGATGATAGAATTGTAGAACATAGGGCACGTTGTTCAGGAGGGGAGTGCCGCCATTGTTATCGTTAAGGTTATGCGTGTTTTTTTTATATATTCTTATCATTATTGTTGTAGTGGAATTTCTGTAGTGGAATTGTTGTAGTGGACTTGATTATAATAATTATAATTATAATTATAATAATCATAATCATAAAAATAATAGTAATAATTTAATAATAACAGCATGTTGGGTAGTGTATGTAATACGAAGTAGTAAATTCTCTATTAAGAATAATAAAAAGTCGTGGTAGTCTAATTAGAATGCTATCGGTTTCATTTTCTACATTAAAGACGTTACTATCGATATTAATTTATGTATAGAATATTTTATGAGGTTCGGACTTCGTAGAAATTCTGTGGTGAATAGTACTAACGGCGTGGTAGTAACCTGCTAATTAGGTAAGGTTATCCCTACTCAGTTTACGTTGTATGTTTGCATATTGTATGATATAATGGTATAATAATGATATTGAGATTGCGGTTGTGTACCGATTGAGAGAAGCTAGCTAGGACTAGCTAGGTCCGGTTGATCTCGGGATCTTCCCTAATGTTTCCTCCTAGGAGAGCCTAGGAGGGGTGTGCACACTCGGACAGACGGGGCGTGACTGCGGTCGCGATAGTGATGATAGGAATGATGATATTGATGATGATATTTGTGATGTGGATTGTACTAATATTGTTAATGATATCGTGATTTGATCTTGAGTGTGTATTTCTGATGTGTTTGTGATGATCCACTTGACGGTTATGGACTTATGGTCATTTAGGGAGCAGAGATGTATTCAGGTGCTTGATGGAATGTGCTTTTGACTCGGGATGCTATTTACAGGATGGGCAGAGTGCGAAATCAACAGAGTAGTATAGACCCTGATCGTTCATATTCCATCTTATTTATTAGACTATCACGAATATTTTTTATTATTTGGTTTGAAGACAGAATTTTTATAATCTATTAGTAAATTGTACGTTTGGACACTCTATTATTGTGAGTAATGATGTCTGCTACCTCGGGTTACCGAGATGGTAACACTCGTATTTGTTTGGGATGTCTTGTTAAGTCTCCTGGACAAATAAAGGAGTTTCAAAGTGGTATCCGGATCGGTATAGTCGGGTTAACACTTGTTGTGCGTCATTATTGTTGTTATGTATTTGGTCATATTATCCGTGTCATTATTATGGTCGTGTCATGTTAATTACAGCGGGTAACGTATCGGGATAATGTCGTACCGCTACTGTCGTTATTGCCTTGTAATTGTTACCTCGTATTGTCCTTGAATTTGCGGCCATTGTTGTACTGTTGGAAGATCCGAGTTGAGGAATGTATTATCGTAGGGTGTTGTGTTTGAAACGGGGGATGATAGAATTGTAGAACATAGGGCACGTTGTTCAGGAGGGGAGTGCCGCCATTGTTATCGTTAAGGTTATGCGTGTTTTTTTTATATATTCTTATCATTATTGTTGTAGTGGAATTTCTGTAGTGGAATTGTTGTAGTGGACTTGATTATAATAATCATAATTATAATTATAATAATCATAATCATAAAAATAATGGTAATAATTTAATAATAACAGCATGTTGGGTAGTGTATATGTAATACGAAGTAGTAAATTCTATTTTAAGAATAATAAAAAGTCGTGGTAGTCTAATTAGAATGCTATCGGTTTCATTTTCTACATTAAAGACGTTACTATCGATATTAATTTATGTATAGAATATTTTATGAGGTTCGGACTTCGTAGAAATTCTGTGGTGAATAGTACTAACGGCGTGGTAGTAACCTGCTAATTAGGTAAGGTTATCCCTACTCAGTTTACGTTGTATGTTTGCATATTGTATGATATAATGGTATAATAATGATATTGAGATTGCGGTTGTGTACCGATTGAGAGAAGCTAGCTAGGACTAGCTAGGTCCGGTTGATCTCGGGATCTTCCCTAATGTTTCCTCCTAGGAGAGCCTAGGAGGGGTGTGCACACTCGGACAGACGGGGCGTGACTGCGGTCGCGATAGTGATGATAGGAATGATGATATTGATGATGATATTTGTGATGTGGATTGTACTAATATTGTTAATGATATCGTGATTTGATCTTGAGTGTGTATTTCTGATGTGTTTGTGATGATCCACTTGACGGTTATGGACTTATGGTCATTTAGGGAGCAGAGATGTATTCAGGTGCTTGATGGAATGTGCTTTTGACTCGGGATGCTATTTACAGGATGGGCAGAGTGCGAAATCAACAGAGTAGTATAGACCCTGATCGTTCATATTCCATCTTATTTATTAGACTATCACGAATATTTTTTATTATTTGGTTTGAAGACAGAATTTTTATAATCTATTAGTAAAGTGTACGTTTGGACACTCTATTATTGTGAGTAATGATGTCTGCTACCTCGGGTTACCGAGATGGTAACACTCGTATTTGTTTGGGATGTCTTGTTAAGTCTCCTGGACAAATAAAGGAGTTTCAAAGTGGTATCCGGATCGGCATAGTCGGGTTAACACTTGTTGTGCATCATTATTGTTGTTACGTATTTGGTCATATTATCCGTGTCATTATTATGGTCGTGTCATGTTAATTACAGCGGGTAACGTATCGGGATAATGTCGTACCGCTACTGTCGTTATTGCCTTGTAATTGTTACCTCGTATTGTCCTTGAATTTGCGGCCATTGTTGTACTGTTGGAAGATCCGAGTTGAGGAATGTAGTATCGTAGGGTGTTGTGTTTGAAACGGGGGATGATAGAATTGTAGAACATAGGGCACGTTGTTCAGGAGGGGAGTGCCGCCATTGTTATCGTTAAGGTTATGCGTGTTTTTTTATATATTCTTATCATTATTGTTGTAGTGGAATTTCTGTAATGGAATTGTTGTAGTGGACTTGATTATAATAATTATAATTATAATTATAATAATCATAATCATAAAAATAATAGTAATAATTTAATAATAACAGAATGTTGGGTAGTGTATATGTAATACGAAGTAGTAAATTCTATTTTAAGAATAATAAAAAGTCGTGGTAGTCTAATTAGAATGCTATCGGTTTCATTTTCTACATTAAAGACGTTACTATCGATATTAATTTATGTATAGAATATTTTATGAGGTTCGGACTTCGTAGAAATTCTGTGGTGAATAGTACTAACGGCGTGGTAGTAACCTGCTAATTAGGTAAGGTTATCCCTACTCAGTTTACGTTGTATGTTTGCATATTGTATGATATAATGGTATAATAATGATATTGAGATTGCGGTTGTGTACCGATTGAGAGAAGCTAGCTAGGACTAGCTAGGTCCGGTTGATCTCGGGATCTTCCCTAATGTTTCCTCCTAGGAGAGCCTAGGAGGGGTGTGCACACTCGGACAGACGGGGCGTGACTGCGGTCGCGATAGTGATGATAGGAATGATGATATTGATGATGATATTTGTGATGTGGATTGTACTAATATTGTTAATGATATCGTGAACTGATCTTGAGTGTGTATTTCTGATGTGTTTGTGATGATCCACTTGACGGTTATGGACTTATGGTCATTTAGGGAGCAGAGATGTATTCAGGTGCTTGATGGAATGTGCTTTTGACTCGGGATGCTATTTACAGGATGGGCAGAGTGCGAAATCAACAGAGTAGTATAGACCCTGATCGTTCATATTCCATCTTATTTATTAGACTATCACGAATATTTTTTATTATTTGGTTTGAAGACAGAATTTTTATAATCTATTAGTAAATTGTACGTTTGGACACTCTATTATTGTGAGTAATGATGTCTGCTACCTCGGGTTACCGAGATGGTAACACTCGTATTTGTTTGGGATGTCTTGTTAAGTCTCCTGGACAAATAAAGGAGTTTCAAAGTGGTATCCGGATCGGTATAGTCGGGTTAACACTTGTTGTGCGTCATTATTGTTGTTATGTATTTGGTCATATTATCCGTGTCATTATTATGGTCGTGTCATGTTAATTACAGCGGGTAACGTATCGGGATAATGTCGTACCGCTACTGTCGTTATTGCCTTGTAATTGTTACCTCGTATTGTCCTTGAATTTGCGGCCATTGTTGTACTGTTGGAAGATCCGAGTTGAGGAATGTATTATCGTAGGGTGTTGTGTTTGAAACGGGGGATGATAGAATTGTAGAACATAGGGCACGTTGTTCAGGAGGGGAGTGCCGCCATTGTTATCGTTAAGGTTATGCGTGTTTTTTTTATATATTCTTATCATTATTGTTGTAGTGGAATTTCTGTAGTGGAATTGTTGTAGTGGACTTGATTATAATAATTATAATTATAATTATAATAATCATAATCATAAAAATAATAGTAATAATTTAATAATAACAGCATGTTGGGTAGTGTATATGTAATACGAAGTAGTAAATTCTATTTTAAGAATAATAAAAAGTCGTGGTAGTCTAATTAGAATGCTATCGGTTTCATTTTCTACATTAAAGACGTTACTATCGATATTAATTTATGTATAGAATATTTTATGAGGTTCGGACTTCGTAGAAATTCTGTGGTGAATAGTACTAACGGCGTGGTAGTAACCTGCTAATTAGGTAAGGTTATCCCTACTCAGTTTACGTTGTATGTTTGCATATTGTATGACATAATGGTATAATAATGATATTGAGATTGCGGTTGTGTACCGATTGAGAGAAGCTAGCTAGGACTAGCTAGGTCCGGTTGATCTCGGGATCTTCCCTAATGTTTCCTCCTAGGAGAGCCTAGGAGGGGTGTGCACACTCGGACAGACGGGGCGTGACTGCGGTCGCGATAGTGATGATAGGAATGATGATATTGATGATGATATTTGTGATGTGGATTGTACTAATATTGTTAATGTTATCGTGATTTGATCTTGAGTGTGTATTTCTGATGTGTTTGTGATGATCCACTTGACGGTTATGGACTTATGGTCATTTAGGGAGCAGAGATGTATTCAGGTGCTTGATGGAATGTGCTTTTGACTCGGGATGCTATTTACAGGATGGGCAGAGTGCGAAATCAACAGAGTAGTATAGACCCTGATCGTTCATATTCCATCTTATTTATTAGACTATCACGAATATTTTTTATTATTTGGTTTGAAGACAGAATTTTTATAATCTATTAGTAAATTGTACGTTTGGATACTCTATTATTGTGAGTAATGATGTCTGCTACCTCGGGTTACCGAGATGGTAACACTCGTATTTGTTTGGGATGTCTTGTTAAGTCTCCTGGACAAATAAAGGAGTTTCAAAGTGGTATCCGGATCGGTATAGTCGGGTTAACACTTGTTGTGCGTCATTATTGTTGTTATGTATTTGGTCATATTATCCGTGTCATTATTATGGTCGTGTCATGTTAATTACAGCGGGTAACGTATCGGGATAATGTCGTACCGCTACTGTCGTTATTGCCTTGTAATTGTTACCTCGTATTGTCCTTGAATTTGCGGCCATTGTTGTACTGTTGGAAGATCCGAGTTGAGGAATGTATTATCGTAGGGTGTTGTGTTTGAAACGGGGGATGATAGAATTGTAGAACATAGGGCACGTTGTTCAGGAGGGGAGTGCCGCCATTGTTATCGTTAAGGTTATGCGTGTTTTTTTTATATATTCTTATCATTATTGTTGTAGTGGAATTTCTGTAGTGGAATTGTTGTAGTGGACTTGATTATAATAATCATAATTATAATTATAATAATCATAATCATAAAAATAATGGTAATAATTTAATAATAACAGCATGTTGGGTAGTGTATATGTAATACGAAGTAGTAAATTCTATTTTAAGAATAATAAAAAGTCGTGGTAGTCTAATTAGAATGCTATCGGTTTCATTTTCTACATTAAAGACGTTACTATCGATATTAATTTATGTATAGAATATTTTATGAGGTTCGGACTTCGTAGAAATTCTGTGGTGAATAGTACTAACGGCGTGGTAGTAACCTGCTAATTAGGTAAGGTTATCCCTACTCAGTTTACGTTGTATGTTTGCATATTGTATGATATAATGGTATAATAATGATATTGAGATTGCGGTTGTGTACCGATTGAGAGAAGCTAGCTAGGACTAGCTAGGTTCGGTTGATCTCGGGACCTTCCCTAATGTTTCCTCCTAGGAGAGCCTAGGAGGGGTGTGCACACACGGACTGACGGGGCGTGACTGCGGTCGGGATAGTGATGATAGGAATGATGATATTGATGATGATATTTGTGATGTGGATTGTACTAATATTGTTAATGTTATCGTGAACTGATCTTGTGTGTGTATTTCTGATGTGTTTGTGATGATCCACTTGATGGTTATGGTCATTTAGGGAGCAGAGATGTATTCAGGTGCTTCATGGAATGTGCTTTTGACTCGGGATGCTATTTACGGGATTCGCAGAGTGCGAAATCAACAGAGTAGTATAGACCCTGATCGTTCATATTCCATCTTATTTATTAGACTATCACAAATACTTTTTATTATTTGGTTTGAAGACAGATTTTTTATAATCTACTAGTAAATTGTACGTTTGGACACTCTATTATTGTGAGTAATGATGTCTGCTACCTCGGGTTACCGAGATGGTAACACTCGTATTTGTTTGGGATGTCTTGTTAAGTCTCCTGGACAAATAAGGGAGTTTCAAAGAGGTATCCGGATCGGTATAGTCGGGTTAACACTTGTTGTGCGTCATTATTGTTGTTACGTATTTGGTCATATTATCCGTGTCATTATTATGGTCGTGTCATGTTAATTACAGCGGGTAACGTATCGGGATAATGTCGTACCGCTACTGTCGTTATTGCCTTGTAATTGTTACTTCGTATTGTCCTTGAATTTGCGGCCATTGTTGTACTGTTGGAAGATCCGAGTTGAGGAATGTATTATCATAGGGTGTTGTGTTTGAAACGGGGGATGATAGAATTGTAGAACATAGGGCACGTTGTTCAGGAGGGGAGTGCCGCCATTGTTATCGTTAAGGTTATGCGTGTTTTTTTATATATTCTTATCATTATTGTTGTAGTGGAATTTCTGTAGTGGAATTGTTGTAGTGGACTTGATTATAATAATCATAATTATAATTATAATAATCATAATCATAAAAATAATAGTAATAATTTAATAATAACAGCATGTTGGGTAGTGTATGAGTAATACGAAGTAGTAAATTCTATTTTAAGAATAATAAAAAGTCGTGGTAGTCTAATTAGAATGCTATCGGTTTCATTTTCTACATTAAAGACGTTACTATCGATATTAATTTATGTATAGAATATTTTATGAGGTTCGGACTTCGTAGAAATTCTGTGGTGAATAGTACTAACGGCGTGGTAGTAACCTGCTAATTAGGTAAGGTTATCCCTACTCAGTTTACGTTGTATGTTTGCATATTGTATGACATAATGGTATAATAATGATATTGAGATTGCGGTTGTGTACCGATTGAGAGAAGCTAGCTAGGACTAGCTAGGTCCGGTTGATCTCGGGATCTTCCCTAATGTTTCCTCCTAGGAGAGCCTAGGAGGGGTGTGCACACTCGGACAGACGGGGCGTGACTGCGGTCGCGATAGTGATGATAGGAATGATGATATTGATGATGATATTTGTGATGTGGATTGTACTAATATTGTTAATGTTATCGTGATTTGATCTTGAGTGTGTATTTCTGATGTGTTTGTGATGATCCACTTGACGGTTATGGACTTATGGTCATTTAGGGAGCAGAGATGTATTCAGGTGCTTGATGGAATGTGCTTTTGACTCGGGATGCTATTTACAGGATGGGCAGAGTGCGAAATCAACAGAGTAGTATAGACCCTGATCGTTCATATTCCATCTTATTTATTAGACTATCACGAATATTTTTTATTATTTGGTTTGAAGACAGAATTTTTATAATCTATTAGTAAATTGTACGTTTGGATACTCTATTATTGTGAGTAATGATGTCTGCTACCTCGGGTTACCGAGATGGTAACACTCGTATTTGTTTGGGATGTCTTGTTAAGTCTCCTGGACAAATAAAGGAGTTTCAAAGTGGTATCCGGATCGGTATAGTCGGGTTAACACTTGTTGTGCGTCATTATTGTTGTTATGTATTTGGTCATATTATCCGTGTCATTATTATGGTCGTGTCATGTTAATTACAGCGGGTAACGTATCGGGATAATGTCGTACCGCTACTGTCGTTATTGCCTTGTAATTGTTACCTCGTATTGTCCTTGAATTTGCGGCCATTGTTGTACTGTTGGAAGATCCGAGTTGAGGAATGTATTATCGTAGGGTGTTGTGTTTGAAACGGGGGATGATAGAATTGTAGAACATAGGGCACGTTGTTCAGGAGGGGAGTGCCGCCATTGTTATCGTTAAGGTTATGCGTGTTTTTTTTATATATTCTTATCATTATTGTTGTAGTGGAATTTCTGTAGTGGAATTGTTGTAGTGGACTTGATTATAATAATCATAATTATAATTATAATAATCATAATCATAAAAATAATGGTAATAATTTAATAATAACAGCATGTTGGGTAGTGTATATGTAATACGAAGTAGTAAATTCTATTTTAAGAATAATAAAAAGTCGTGGTAGTCTAATTAGAATGCTATCGGTTTCATTTTCTACATTAAAGACGTTACTATCGATATTAATTTATGTATAGAATATTTTATGAGGTTCGGACTTCGTAGAAATTCTGTGGTGAATAGTACTAACGGCGTGGTAGTAACCTGCTAATTAGGTAAGGTTATCCCTACTCAGTTTACGTTGTATGTTTGCATATTGTATGATATAATGGTATAATAATGATATTGAGATTGCGGTTGTGTACCGATTGAGAGAAGCTAGCTAGGACTAGCTAGGTCCGGTTGATCTCGGGATCTTCCCTAATGTTTCCTCCTAGGAGAGCCTAGGAGGGGTGTGCACACTCGGACAGACGGGGTGTGACTGCGGTCGCGATAGTGATGATAGGAATGATGATATTGTTGATGATATTTGTGATGTGGATTGTACTAATATTGTTAATGATATCGTGAACTGATCTTGAGTGTGTATTTCTGATGTGTTTGTGATGATCCACTTGACGGTTATGGACTTATGGTCATTTAGGGAGCAGAGATATATTCAGGTGCTTGATGGAATGTGCTTTTGACTCGGGATGCTATTTACAGGATGGGCAGAGTGCGAAATCAACAGAGTAGTATAGACCCTGATCGTTCATATTCCATCTTATTTATTAGACTATCACGAATATTTTTTATTATTTGGTTTGAAGACAGAATTTTTATAATCTATTAGTAAATTGTACGTTTGGACACTCTATTATTGTGAGTAATGATGTCTGCTACCTCGGGTTACCGAGATGGTAACACTCGTATTTGTTTGGGATGTCTTGTTAAGTCTCCTGGACAAATAAAGGAGTTTCAAAGTGGTATCCGGATCGGTATAGTCGGGTTAACACTTGTTGTGCGTCATTATTGTTGTTACGTATTTGGTCATATTATCCGTGTCATTATTATGGTCGTGTCATGTTAATTACAGCGGGTAACGTATCGGGATAATGTCGTACCGCTACTGTCGTTATTGCCTTGTAATTGTTACCTCGTATTGTCCTTGAATTTGCGGCCATTGTTGTACTGTTGGAAGATCCGAGTTGAGGAATGTAGTATCGTAGGGTGTTGTGTTTGAAACGGGGGATGATAGAATTGTAGAACATAGGGCACGTTGTTCAGGAGGGGAGTGCCGCCATTGTTATCGTTAAGGTTATGCGTGTTTTTTTTATATATTCTTATCATTATTGTTGTAGTGGAATTTCTGTAATGGAATTGTTGTAGTGGACTTGATTATAATAATTATAATTATAATTATAATTATAATAATCATAATCATAAAAATAATAGTAATAATTTAATAATAACAGAATGTTGGGTAGTGTATATGTAATACGAAGTAGTAAATTCTATTTTAAGAATAATAAAAAGTCGTGGTAGTCTAATTAGAATGCTATCGGTTTCATTTTCTACATTAAAGACGTTACTATCGATATTAATTTATGTATAGAATATTTTATGAGGTTCGGACTTCGTAGAAATTCTGTGGTGAATAGTACTAACGGCGTGATAGTAACCTGCTAATTAGGTAAGGTTATCCCTACTCAGTTTACGTTGTATGTTTGCATATTGTATGATATAATGGTATAATAATGATATTGAGATTGCGGTTGTGTACCGATTGAGAGAAGCTAGCTAGGACTAGCTAGGTCCGGTTGATCTCGGGATATTCCCTAATGTTTCCTCCTAGGAGAGCCTAGGAGGGGTGTGCACACTCGGACAGACGGGGCGTGACTGCGGTCGCGATAGTGATGATAGGAATGATGATATTGATGATGATATTTGTGATGTGGATTGTACTAATATTGTTAATGTTATCGTGATTTGATCTTGAGTGTGTATTTCTGATGTGTTTGTGATGATCCACTTGACGGTTATGGACTTATGGTCATTTAGGGAGCAGAGATGTATTCAGGTGCTTGATGGAATGTGCTTTTGACTCGGGATGCTATTTACAGGATGGGCAGAGTGCGAAATCAACAGAGTAGTATAGACCCTGATCGTTCATATTCCATCTTATTTATTAGACTATCACGAATATTTTTTATTATTTGGTTTGAAGACAGAATTTTTATAATCTATTAGTAAATTGTACGTTTGGATACTCTATTATTGTGAGTAATGATGTCTGCTACCTCGGGTTACCGAGATGGTAACACTCGTATTTGTTTGGGATGTCTTGTTAAGTCTCCTGGACAAATAAAGGAGTTTCAAAGTGGTATCCGGATCGGTATAGTCGGGTTAACACTTGTTGTGCGTCATTATTGTTGTTATGTATTTGGTCATATTATCCGTATCATTATTATGGTCGTGTCATGTTAATTACAGCGGGTAACGTATCGGGATAATGTCGTACCGCTACTGTCGTTATTGCCTTGTAATTGTTACCTCGTATTGTCCTTGAATTTGCGGCCATTGTTGTACTGTTGGAAGATCCGAGTTGAGGAATGTATTATCGTAGGGTGTTGTGTTTGAAACGGGGGATGATAGAATTGTAGAACATAGGGCACGTTGTTCAGGAGGGGAGTGCCGCCATTGTTATCGTTAAGGTTATGCGTGTTTTTTTTATATATTCTTATCATTATTGTTGTAGTGGAATTTCTGTAGTGGAATTGTTGTAGTGGACTTGATTATAATAATTATAATTATAATTATAATAATCATAATCATAAAAATAATAGTAATAATTTAATAATAACAGCATGTTGGGTAGTGTATATGTAATACGAAGTAGTAAATTCTATTTTAAGAATAATAAAAAGTCGTGGTAGTCTAATTAGAATGCTATCGGTTTCATTTTCTACATTAAAGACGTTACTATCGATATTAATTTATGTATAGAATATTTTATGAGGTTCGGACTTCGTAGAAATTCTGTGGTGAATAGTACTAACGGCGTGGTAGTAACCTGCTAATTAGGTAAGGTTATCCCTACTCAGTTTACGTTGTATGTTTGCATATTGTATGACATAATGGTATAATAATGATATTGAGATTGCGGTTGTGTACCGATTGAGAGAAGCTAGCTAGGACT
Source organism: Agrostemma githago (assembly GCA_958450325.1). Lineage (NCBI taxonomy): Eukaryota > Viridiplantae > Streptophyta > Magnoliopsida > Caryophyllales > Caryophyllaceae > Agrostemma > Agrostemma githago. The sequence goes on along the minus strand of OY288255.1, from coordinate 31,245,598 downwards.
AGCTAGGTCCGGTTGATCTCGGGATCTTCCCTAATGTTTCCTCCTAGGAGAGCCTAGGAGGGGTGTGCACACTCGGACAGACGGGGCGTGACTGCGGTCGCGATAGTGATGATAGGAATGATGATATTGATGATGATATTTGTGATGTGGATTGTACTAATATTGTTAATGTTATCGTGATTTGATCTTGAGTGTGTATTTCTGATGTGTTTGTGATGATCCACTTGACGGTTATGGACTTATGGTCATTTAGGGAGCAGAGATGTATTCAGGTGCTTGATGGAATGTGCTTTTGACTCGGGATGCTATTTACAGGATGGGCAGAGTGCGAAATCAACAGAGTAGTATAGACCCTGATCGTTCATATTCCATCTTATTTATTAGACTATCACGAATATTTTTTATTATTTGGTTTGAAGACAGAATTTTTATAATCTATTAGTAAATTGTACGTTTGGATACTCTATTATTGTGAGTAATGATGTCTGCTACCTCGGGTTACCGAGATGGTAACACTCGTATTTGTTTGGGATGTCTTGTTAAGTCTCCTGGACAAATAAAGGAGTTTCAAAGTGGTATCCGGATCGGTATAGTCGGGTTAACACTTGTTGTGCGTCATTATTGTTGTTATGTATTTGGTCATATTATCCGTGTCATTATTATGGTCGTGTCATGTTAATTACAGCGGGTAACGTATCGGGATAATGTCGTACCGCTACTGTCGTTATTGCCTTGTAATTGTTACCTCGTATTGTCCTTGAATTTGCGGCCATTGTTGTACTGTTGGAAGATCCGAGTTGAGGAATGTATTATCGTAGGGTGTTGTGTTTGAAACGGGGGATGATAGAATTGTAGAACATAGGGCACGTTGTTCAGGAGGGGAGTGCCGCCATTGTTATCGTTAAGGTTATGCGTGTTTTTTTTATATATTCTTATCATTATTGTTGTAGTGGAATTTCTGTAGTGGAATTGTTGTAGTGGACTTGATTATAATAATCATAATTATAATTATAATAATCATAATCATAAAAATAATGGTAATAATTTAATAATAACAGCATGTTGGGTAGTGTATATGTAATACGAAGTAGTAAATTCTATTTTAAGAATAATAAAAAGCCGTGGTAGTCTAATTAGAATGCTATCGGTTTCATTTTCTACATTAAAGACGTTACTATCGATATTAATTTATGTATAGAATATTTTATGAGGTTCGGACTTCGTAGAAATTCTGTGGTGAATAGTACTAACGACGTGGTAGTAACCTGCTAATTAGGTAAGGTTATCCCTACTCAGTTTACGTTGTATGTTTGCATATTGTATGATATAATGGTATAATAATGATATTGAGATTGCGGTTGTGTACCGATTGAGAGAAGCTAGCTAGGACTAGCTAGGTCCGGTTGATCTCGGGATCTTCCCTAATGTTTCCACCTAGGAGAGCCTAGGAGGGGTGTGCACACTCGGACAGACGGGGCGTGACTGCGGTCGCGATAGTGATGATAGGAATGATGATATTGATGATGATATTTGTGATGTGGATTGTACTAATATTGTTAATGTTATCGTGATTTGATCTTGAGTGTGTATTTCTGATGTGTTTGTGATGATCCACTTGACGGTTATGGACTTATGGTCATTTAGGGAGCAGAGATGTATTCAGGTGCTTGATGGAATGTGCTTTTGACTCGGGATGCTATTTACAGGATGGGCAGAGTGCGAAATCAACAGAGTAGTATAGACCCTGATCGTTCATATTCCATCTTATTTATTAGACTATCACGAATATTTTTTATTATTTGGTTTGAAGACAGAATTTTTATAATCTATTAGTAAATTGTACGTTTGGATACTCTATTATTGTGAGTAATGATGTCTGCTACCTCGGGTTACCGAGATGGTAACACTCGTATTTGTTTGGGATGTCTTGTTAAGTCTCCTGGACAAATAAAGGAGTTTCAAAGTGGTATCCGGATCGGTATAGTCGGGTTAACACTTGTTGTGCGTCATTATTGTTGTTATGTATTTGGTCATATTATCCGTGTCATTATTATGGTCGTGTCATGTTAATTACAGCGGGTAACGTATCGGGATAATGTCGTACCGCTACTGTCGTTATTGCCTTGTAATTGTTACCTCGTATTGTCCTTGAATTTGCGGCCATTGTTGTACTGTTGGAAGATCCGAGTTGAGGAATGTATTATCGTAGGGTGTTGTGTTTGAAACGGGGGATGATAGAATTGTAGAACATAGGGCACGTTGTTCAGGAGGGGAGTGCCGCCATTGTTATCGTTAAGGTTATGCGTGTTTTTTTTATATATTCTTATCATTATTGTTGTAGTGGAATTTCTGTAGTGGAATTGTTGTAGTGGACTTGATTATAATAATCATAATTATAATTATAATAATCATAATCATAAAAATAATGGTAATAATTTAATAATAACAGCATGTTGGGTAGTGTATATGTAATACGAAGTAGTAAATTCTATTTTAAGAATAATAAAAAGTCGTGGTAGTCTAATTAGAATGCTATCGGTTTCATTTTCTACATTAAAGACGTTACTATCGATATTAATTTATGTATAGAATATTTTATGAGGTTCGGACTTCGTAGAAATTCTGTGGTGAATAGTACTAACGGCGTGGTAGTAACCTGCTAATTAGGTAAGGTTATCCCTACTCAGTTTACGTTGTATGTTTGCATATTGTATGATATAATGGTATAATAATGATATTGAGATTGCGGTTGTGTACCGAATGAGAGAAGCTAGCTAGGACTAGCTAGGTTCGGTTGATCTCGGGACCTTCCCTAATGTTTCCTCCTAGGAGAGCCTAGGAGGGGTGTGCACACACGGACTGACGGGGCGTGACTGCGGTCGGGATAGTGATGATAGGAATGATGATATTGATGATGATATTTGTGATGTGGATTGTACTAATATTGTTAATGTTATCGTGAACTGATCTTGTGTGTGTATTTCTGATGTGTTTGTGATGATCCACTTGATGGTTATGGTCATTTAGGGAGCAGAGATGTATTCAGGTGCTTCATGGAATGTGCTTTTGACTCGGGATGCTATTTACGGGATTCGCAGAGTGCGAAATCAACAGAGTAGTATAGACCCTGATCGTTCATATTCCATCTTATTTATTAGACTATCACAAATACTTTTTATTATTTGGTTTGAAGACAGATTTTTTATAATCTACTAGTAAATTGTACGTTTGGACACTCTATTATTGTGAGTAATGATGTCTGCTACCTCGGGTTACCGAGATGGTAACACTCGTATTTGTTTGGGATGTCTTGTTAAGTCTCCTGGACAAATAAGGGAGTTTCAAAGAGGTATCCGGATCGGTATAGTCGGGTTAACACTTGTTGTGCGTCATTATTGTTGTTACGTATTTGGTCATATTATCCGTGTCATTATTATGGTCGTGTCATGTTAATTACAGCGGGTAACGTATCGGGATAATGTCGTACCGCTACTGTCGTTATTGCCTTGTAATTGTTACTTCGTATTGTCCTTGAATTTGCGGCCATTGTTGTACTGTTGGAAGATCCGAGTTGAGGAATGTATTATCATAGGGTGTTGTGTTTGAAACGGGGGATGATAGAATTGTAGAACATAGGGCACGTTGTTCAGGAGGGGAGTGCCGCCATTGTTATCGTTAAGGTTATGCGTGTTTTTTTATATATTCTTATCATTATTGTTGTAGTGGAATTTCTGTAGTGGAATTGTTGTAGTGGACTTGATTATAATAATCATAATTATAATTATAATAATCATAATCATAAAAATAATAGTAATAATTTAATAATAACAGCATGTTGGGTAGTGTATGAGTAATACGAAGTAGTAAATTCTATTTTAAGAATAATAAAAAGTCGTGGTAGTCTAATTAGAATGCTATCGGTTTCATTTTCTACATTAAAGACGTTACTATCGATATTAATTTATGTATAGAATATTTTATGAGGTTCGGACTTCGTAGAAATTCTGTGGTGAATAGTACTAACGGCGTGGTAGTAACCTGCTAATTAGGTAAGGTTATCCCTACTCAGTTTACGTTGTATGTTTGCATATTCTATGATATAATGGTATAATAATGATATTGAGATTGCGGTTGTGTACCGATTGAGAGAAGCTAGCTAGGACTAGCTAGGTCCGGTTGATCTCGGGATCTTCCCTAATGTTTCCTCCAAGGAGAGCCTAGGAGGGGTGTGCACACTCGGACTGACGGGGCGTGACTGCGGTCGCGATAGTGATGATAGGAATGATGATATTGATGATGATATTTGTGATGTGGATTGTACTAATATTGTTAATGTTATCGTGAACTGATCTTGTGTGTGTATTTCTGATGTGTTTGTGATGATCCACTTGACGGTTATGGACTTATGGTCATTTAGGGAGCAGAGATGTATTCAGGTGCTTGATGGAATGTGCTTTTGACTCGGGATGCTATTTACAGGATGGGCAGAGTGCGAAATCAACAGAGTAGTATAGACCCTGATCGTTCATATTCCATCTTATTTATTAGACTATCACGAATATTTTTTATTATTTGGTTTGAAGACAGAATTTTTATAATCTATTATTAAATTGTACGTTTCGACACTCTATTATTGTGAGTAATGATGTCTGCTACCTCTGGTTACCGAGATGGTAACACTCGTATTTGTTTGGGATGTCTTGTTAAGTCTCCTGGACAAATAAGGGAGTTTCAAAGTGGTATCCGGATCGGTATAGTCGGGTTAACACTTGTTGTGCGTCATTATTGTTGTTACGTATTTGGTCATATTATCCGTGTCATTATTATGGTCGTGTCATGTTAATTACTGCGGGTAACGTATCGGGATAATGTCGTACCGCTACTGTCGTTATTGCCTTGTAATTGTTACCTCGTATTGTCCTTGAATTTGCGGCCATTGTTGTACTGTTGGGAGATCCGAGTTGAGGAATGTAGTATCGTAGGGTGTTGTGTTTGAAACGGGGGATGATAGAATTGTAGAACATAGGGCACGTTGTTCAGGAGGGGAGTGCCGCCATTGTTATCGTTAAGGTTATGCGTGTTTTTTTTATATATTCTTATCATTATTGTTGTAGTGGAATTTCTGTAGTGGAATTGTTGTAGTGGACTTGATTATAATAATTATAATTATAATTATAATAATCATAATCCTAAAAATAATAGTAATAATTTAATAATAACAGCATGTTGGGTAGTGTATGTAATACGAAGTAGTAAATTCTCTATTAAGAATAATAAAAAGTCGTGGTAGTCTAATTAGAATGCTATCGGTTTCATTTTCTACATTAAAGACGTTACTATCGATATTAATTTATGTATAGAATATTTTATGAGGTTCGGACTTCGTAGAAATTCCGTGGTGAATAGTGCTAATTAGGTAAGGTTATCCCTACTCAGTTTACGTTGTATGTTTGCATATTGTATGATATAATGGTATAATAACGATATTGAGATTGCGGTTGTGTACCGATTGAGAGAAGCTAGCTAGGACTAGCTAGGTTCGGTTGATCTCGGGACCTTACCTAATGTTTCCTCCTAGGAAAGCCGAGGAGGGGTGTGCACACACGGACTGACGGGGCGTGACTGCGGTCGCGTTAGTGATGATAGGAATGATGATATTGATGATGATATTTGTGATGTGGATTGTACTAATATTGTTAATGTTATCGTGAACTGATCTTGTGTGTGTATTTCTGATGTGTTTGTGATGATCCACTTGATGGTTATGGTCATTTAGGGAGCAGAGATGTATTCAGGTGCTTCATGGAATGTGCTTTTGTCTCGGGATGCTATTTACAGGATGGGCAGAGTGCGAAATCAACAGAGTAGTATAGACCCTGATCGTTCATATTCCATCTTATTTATTAGACTATCACAAATACTTTTTATTATTTTGTTTGAAGACAGAATTTTTATAATCTATTATTAAATTGTATGTTTGGACACTCTATTATTGTGAGTAAGGATGTCTGCTACCTCGGGTTACCGAGATGGTAACACTCGTATTTGTTTGGGATGTCTTGTTAAGTCTCCTGGACAAATGAGGGAGTTACAAAGTGGTATCCGGATCAGTATGGTCGGGTTAACACTTGTTGTGCATCATTGTTGTTGTTACGTATTTGGTCAGATTATCGGTGTCATTATTGTGGTCGTGTCATGTTAATTACTACAGGTAAAGTATCGTGATAATGTCGTACCGCTACTGTCGTTATTGCCTTGTAATTGTTACCTCGTATTGTCCTTGAATTCGCGGCCATTGTTGTACTGTTGGGAGATCCGAGTTGAGGAATGTATTATCGTAGGGTGTTGTGTTTGAAACGGGGGATGATAGAATTGTAGAACGTTGGGCACGTTGTTCAGGAGGGGAGTGCCGCCACTGTTATCGTTAAGGTTAAGAGTGCTTTTTTTTATATATTCTTATCATTATTGTTGTAGTTGAATTTCTGAAGTGGAATTGTTGTAGTGGAGTTGATTATAATAATAATAATAATAATAATAATAATAATAATAATAATAATAATAATAATAATAATAATAATTATAATTATAATTATGATAATCATAATCATAATAATAATAGTAATAATTTAATAATAACAGCATGTTTGGTAGTGTATATGTAATACGAAGTAGTAAATTCTATTTTAAGAATAATAAAAAGTCGTGGTAGTCTAATTAGAATGCTATCGGTTTCATTTTATACATTAAATACGTTACTATCGATATTAATTTATGTATATTATACTTTTTGAGGTTCGGACTTCGTACAAATTCCGTGGTGAATAGTATTAACGGCGTGGTAGTAACTTGCTAATTAGGTAAGGTTATCGATCCCTACTCAGTTTACGTTGTATGTTTGCATATTGTATGATATAATGGTATAATAATGATATTGAGATTGCGGTTGTGTACCGATTGAGAGAAGCTTGCTAGGACTAGTTAGGCCCGGTTGATCTCGGGACCTTCCTTAATGTTTCCTTCTAGGAGAGCCTAAGAGGGGTGTGCACACACGGACTGACGGGGCGTGACTGCGGTCGCGATAGTGATGATAGGAATGATGATATTGATGATGATATTTGTGATGTGGATTGTACTAATATTGTTAATGTTATCGTAAACTGATCTTGTGTGTGTATTTCTGATGTGTTTGTGATGATCCACTTGACGGTTATGGTCATTTAGGGAGCAGAGATGTATTCAGGTGCTTGATAAAATGTGCTTTTGACTCGGGATGCTATTTACGGGATGGGTAGAGTGCGAAATCAACAGAGTAGTATAGACCCTGATCGTTCATATTCCATCTTATTTATTAGACTATCAGGAATACTTTTTATTATTTGGTTTGAAGACAGAATTTTTATAATCTATTATTAAATTGTTCGTTTGGACACTCTATTATTGTGAGTAATGATGTCTGCTACCTCGGGTTACCGAGATGGTAACACTCGTATTTGTTTGGGATGTCTTGTTAAGTCTCCTGGACAAATGAGGGAGTTACAAAGTGGTATCCGGATCGGTATGGTCGGGTTAACACTTGTTGTGCATCATTGTTGTTGTTACGTATTTGGTCAGATTATCCGTGTCATTATTGTGGTCGTGTCATGTCAATTACTGCAGGTAAAGTATCGGGATTATGTCGTACCGCTACTGTCGTTATTGCCTTGTAATTGTTACCTCGTATTGTCCTTGAATTTGCGGCCATTGTTGTACTGTTGGGAGATCCGAGTTGAGGAATGTAGTATCGTAGGGTGTTGTGTTTGAAACGGGGGATGATAGAATTGTAGAACGTTGGGCACGTTGTTCAGGAGGGGAGTGCCGCCACTGTTATCGTTAAGGTTAAGAGTGCTTTTTTTTATATATTCTTATCATTATTGTTGTAGTTGAATTTCTGAAGTGGAATTGTTGTAGTGGAATTGTTGTAGTGGAATTGTTGTAGTGGAGTTGATTATAATAATAATAATAATAATAATAATAATAATAATAATAATAATAATAATAATAATAATAATAATAATAATAATAATAATAATAATAATTATAATTATGATAATCATAATCATAATAATAATAGTAATAATTTAATAATAACAGCATGTTTGGTAGTGTATATGTAATACAAAGTAGTAAATTCTATTTTAAGAATAATAAAAAGTCGTGGTAGTCTAATTAGAATGCTATCGGTTTCATTTTATACATTAAATACGTTACTATCGATATTAATTTATGTATATTATATTTTTTGAGGTTCGGACTTCGTACAAATTCCGTGGTGAATAGTATTAACGGCGTGGTAGTAACTTGCTAATTAGGTAAGGTTATCCCTACTCAGTTTACGTTGTATGTTTGCATATTGTATGATATAATGGTATAATAATGATATTGAGATTGCGGTTGTGTACCGATTGAGAGAAGCTTGCTAGGACTAGTTAGGCCCGGTTGATCTCGGGACCTTCCTTAATGTTTCCTTCTAGGAGAGCCTAGGAGGGGTTTGCACACACGGACTGACGGGGCGTGACTGCGGTCGCGATAGTGATGATAGGAATGATGATATTGATGATGATATTTGTGATGTGGATTGTACTAATATTGTTAATGTTATCGTAAACTGATCATGAGTGTGTATTTCTGATGTGTTTGTGATGATCCACTTGACGGTTATGGTCATTTAGGGAGCAGAGATGTATGATCGGTATGGTCGGGTTAACACTTGTTGTGCATCATTGTTGTTGTTACGTATTTGGTCAGATTATCCGTGTCATTATTGTGGTCGTGTCATGTCAATTACTGCAGGTAAAGTATCGGGATTATGTCGTACCGCTACTGTCGTTATTGCCTTGTAATTGTTACCTCGTATTGTCCTTGAATTTGCGGCCATTGTTGTACTGTTGGGAGATCCGAGTTGAGGAATGTAGTATCGTAGGGTGTTGTGTTTGAAACGGGGGATGATAGAATTGTAGAACGTTGGGCACGTTGTTCAGGAGGGGAGTGCCGCCACTGTTATCGTTAAGGTTAAGAGTGCTTTTTTTTATATATTCTTATCATTATTGTTGTAGTTGAATTTCTGAAGTGGAATTGTTGTAGTGGAATTGTTGTAGTGGAGTTGATTATAATAATAATAATAATAATAATAATAATAATAATAATAATAATAATTATAATTATGATAATCATAATCATAATAATAATAGTAATAATTTAATAATAACAGCATGTTTGGTAGTGTATATGTAATACAAAGTAGTAAATTCTATTTTAAGAATAATAAAAAGTCGTGGTAGTCTAATTAGAATGCTATCGGTTTCATTTTATACATTAAATACGTTACTATCGATATTAATTTATGTTTATTATATTTTTTGAGGTTCGGACTTCGTACAAATTCCGTGGTGAATAGTATTAACGGCGTGGTAGTAACTTGCTAATTAGGTAAGGTTATCCCTACTCAGTTTACGTTGTATGTTTGCATATTGTATGATATAATGGTATAATAATGATATTGAGATTGCGGTTGTGTACCGATTGAGAGAAGCTTGCTAGGACTAGTTAGGCCCGGTTGATCTCGGGACCTTCCTTAATGTTTCCTTCTAGGAGAGCCTAGGAGGGGTTTGCACACACGGACTGACGGGGCGTGACTGCGGTCGCGATAGTGATGATAGGAATGATGATATTGATGATGATATTTGTGATGTGGATTGTACTAATATTGTTAATGTTATCGTAAACTGATCATGAGTGTGTATTTCTGATGTGTTTGTGATGATCCACTTGACGGTTATGGTCATTTAGGGAGCAGAGATGTATTCAGGTGCTTGATAAAATGTGCTTTTGACTCGGGATGCTATTTACGGGATGGGTAGAGTGCGAAATCAACAGAGTAGTATAGACCCTGATCGTTCATATTCCATCTTATTTATTAGACTATCAGGAATACTTTTTATTATTTGGTTTGAAGACAGAATTTTTATAATCTATTATTAAATTGTACGTTTGGACACTCTATTATTGTGAGTAATGATGTCTGCTACCTCGGGTTACCGAGATGGTAACACTCGTATTTGTTTGGGATGTCTTGTTAAGTCTCCTGGACAAATGAGGGAGTTACAAAGTGGTATCCGGATCGGTATGGTCGGGTTAACACTTGTTGTGCATCATTGTTGTTGTTACGTATTTGGTCAGATTATCCGTGTCATTATTGTGGTCGTGTCATGTCAATTACTGCAGGTAAAGTATCGGGATAATGTCGTACCGCTACTGTCGTTATTGCCTTGTAATTGTTACCTCGTATTGTCCTTGAATTTGCGGCCATTGTTGTACTGTTGGGAGATCCGAGTTGAGGAATGTAGTATCGTAGGGTGTTGTGTTTGAAACGGGGGATGATAGAATTGTAGAACGTTGGGCACGTTGTTCAGGAGGGGAGTGCCGCCACTGTTATCGTTAAGGTTAAGAGTGCTTTTTTTTATATATTCTTATCATTATTGTTGTAGTTGAATTTCTGAAGTGGAATTGTTGTAGTGGAATTGTTGTAGTGGAGTTGATAATAATAATAATAATAATAATAATAATAATAATAATAATAATAATAATTATGATAATCATAATCATAATAATAATAGTAATAATTTAATAATAACAGCATGTTTGGTAGTGTATATGTAATACAAAGTAGTAAATTCTATTTTAAGAATAATAAAAAGTCGTGGTAGTCTAATTAGAATGCTATCGGTTTCATTTTATACATTAAATACGTTACTATCGATATTAATTTATGTATATTATATTTTTTGAGGTTCGGACTTCGTACAAATTCCGTGGTGAATAGTATTAACGGCGTGGTAGTAACTTGCTAATTAGGTAAGGTTATCCCTACTCAGTTTACGTTGTATGTTTGCATATTGTATGATATAATGGTATAATAATGATATTGAGATTGCGGTTGTGTACCGATTGAGAGAAGCTTGCTAGGACTAGTTAGGCCCGGTTGATCTCGGGACCTTCCTTAATGTTTCCTTCTAGGAGAGCCTAGGAGGGGTTTGCACACACGGACTGACGGGGCGTGACTGCGGTCGCGATAGTGATGATAGGAATGATGATATTGATGATGATATTTGTGATGTGGATTGTACTAATATTGTTAATGTTATCGTGAACTGATCTTGTGTGTGTATTTCTGATGTGTTTGTGATGATCCACTTGACGGTTATGGACTTATGGTCATTTAGGGAACAAAGATGTATTCAGGTGCTTGATGGAATGTGCTTTTGACTCGGGATGCTATTTACAGGATGTGCAGAGTGCGAAATCAACAGAGTAGTATAGACCCTGATCGTTCATATTCCATCTTATTTATTAGACTATCACGAATATTTTTTATTATTTGGTTTGAAGACAGAATTTTTATAATCTATTATTAAATTGTACGTTTCGACAATCTATTATTGTGAGTAATGATGTCTGCTACCTTGGGTTACCGAGATGGTAACACTCGTATTTGTTTGGGATGTCTTGTTAAGTCTCCTGGACGAATAAGGGAGTTTCAAAGTGGTATCCGGATCGGTATAGTCGGGTTAACACTTGTTGTGCGTCATTATTGTTGTTACGTATTTGGTCATATTATCCGTGTCATTATTATGGTCGTGTCATGTTAATTACTGCGGGTAACGTATCGGGATAATGTCGTACCGCTACTGTCGTTATTGCCTTGTAATTGTTACCTCGTATTGTCCTTGAATTTGCGGCCATTGTTGTACTGTTGGAAGATCCGAGTTGAGGAATGTAGTATCGTAGGGTGTTGTGTTTGAAACGGGGGATGATAGAATTGTAGAACATAGGGCACGTTGTTCAGGAGGGGAGTGCCGCCATTGTTATCGTTAAGGTTATGCGTGTTTTTTTTATATATTCTTATCATTATTGTTGTAGTGGAATTTCTGTAGTGGAATTGTTGTAGTGGACTTGATTATAATAATTATAATTATAATTATAATAATCATAATCCTAAAAATAATAGTAATAATTTAATAATAACAGCATGTTGGGTAGTGTATATGTAATACGAAGTAGTAAATTCTATATTAAGAATAATAAAAAGTCGTGGTAGTCTAAATAGAATGCTATCGGTTTCATTTTCTACATTAAAGACGTTACTATCGATATTAATTTATGTATAGAATATTTTATGAGGTTCGGACTTCGTAGAAATTCCGTGGTGAATAGTGCTAATTAGGTAAGGTTATCCCTACTCAGTTTACGTTGTATGTTTGCATATTGTATGATATAATGGTATAATAATGATATTGAGATTGCGGTTGTGTACCGATTGAGAGAAGCTAGCTAGGACTAGCTAGGTTCGGTTGATCTCGGGACCTTCCCTAATGTTTCCTAGGAAAGCCTAGGAGGGGTGTGCACACACGGACTGACAGGGCGTGACTGCGGTCGCGTTAGTGATGATAGGAATGATGATATTGATGATGATATTTGTGATGTGGATTGTACTAATATTGTTAATGTTATCGTGAACTGATCTTGTGTGTGTATTTCTGATGTGTTTGTGATGATCCACTTGATGGTTATGGTCATTTAGGGAGCAGAGATGTATTCAAGTGCTTCATGGAATGTGCTTTTGACTCGGGATGCTATTTACAGGATGGGCAGAGTGCGAAATCAACAGAGTAGTATAGACCCTGATCGTTCATATTCCATCTTATTTATTAGACTATCACAAATACTTTTTATTATTTTGTTTGAAGACAGAATTTTTATAATCTATTATTAAATTGTACGTTTGGACACTCTATTATTGTGAGTAAGGATGTCTGCTACCTCGGGTTACCGAGATGGTAACACTCGTATTTGTTTGGGATGTCTTGTTTAGTCTCCTGGACAAATGAGGGAGTTACAAAGTGGTATCCGGATCGGTATGGTCGGGTTAACACTTGTTGTGCATCATTGTTGTTGTTACGTATTTGGTCAGATTATCCGTGTCATTATTGTGGTCGTGTCATGTTAATTACTACAGGTAAAGTATCGGGATAATGTCGTACCGCTACTGTCGTTATTGCCTTGTAATTGTTACCTCGTATTGTCCTTGAATTTGCGGCCATTGTTGTACTGTTGGGAGATCCGAGTTGAGGAATGTAGTATCGTAGGGTGTTGTGTTTGAAACGGGGGATGATAGAATTGTAGAACGTTGGGCACGTTGTTCAGGAGGGGAGTGCCGCCACTGTTATCGTTAAGGTTAAGAGTGCTTTTTTTTATATATTCTTATCATTATTGTTGTAGTTGAATTTCTGAAGTGGAATTGTTGTAGTGGAGTTGATTATAATAATAATAATAATAATAATAATAATAATAATAATTATAATTATGATAATCATAATCATAATAATAATAGTAATAATTTAATAATAACAGCATGTTTGGTAGTGTATATGTAATACAAAGTAGTAAATTTTATTTTAAGAATAATAAAAAGTCGTGGTAGTCTAATTAGAATGCTATCGGTTTCATTCTATACATTAAATACGTTACTATCGATATTAATTTATGTATATTATATTTTTTGAGGTTCGGACTTCGTAAAAATTCCGTGGTGAATAGTATTAACGGCGTGGTAGTAACTTGCTAATTAGGTAAGGTTATCCCTACTCAGTTTACGTTGTATGTTTGCATATTGTATGATATAATGGTATAATAATGATATTGAGATTGCGGTTGTGTACCGATTGAGAGAAGCTTGCTAGGACTAGTTAGGCCCGGTTGATCTCGGGACCTTCCTTAATGTTTCCTTCTAGGAGAGCCTAGGAGGGGTTTGCACACACGGACTGACGGGGCGTGACTGCGGTCGCGATAGTGATGATAGGAATGATGATATTGATGATGATATTTGTGATGTGGATTGTACTAATATTGTTAATGTTATCGTGAACTGATCTTGTGTGTGTATTTCTGATGTGTTTGTGATGATCCACTTGACGGTTATGGACTTATGGTCATTTAGGGAACAGAGATGTATTCAGGTGCTTGATGGAATGTGCTTTTGACTCGGGATGCTATTTACAGGATGTGCAGAGTGCGAAATCAACAGAGTAGTATAGACCCTGATCGTTCATATTCCATCTTATTTATTAGACTATCACGAATATTTTTTATTATTTGGTTTGAAGACAGAATTTTTATAATCTATTATTAAATTGTACGTTTCGACAATCTATTATTGTGAGTAATGATGTCTGCTACCTTGGGTTACCGAGATGGTAACACTCGTATTTGTTTGGGATGTCTTGTTAAGTCTCCTGGACAAATAAGGGAGTTTCAAAGTGGTATCCGGATCGGTATAGTCGGGTTAACACTTGTTGTGCGTCATTATTGTTGTTACGTATTTGGTCATATTATTCGTGTCATTATTATGGTCGTGTCATGTTAATTACTGCGGGTAACGTATCGGGATAATGTCGTACCGCTACTGTCGTTATTGCCTTGTAATTGTTACCTCGTATTGTCCTTGAATTTGCGGCCATTGTTGTACTGTTGGGAGATCCGAGTTGAGGAATGTAGTATCGTAGGGTGTTGTGTTTGAAACGGGGGATGATAGAATTGTAGAACATAGGGCACGTTGTTCAGGAGGGGAGTGCCGCCATTGTTATCGTTAAGGTTATGCGTGTTTTTTTTATATATTCTTATCATTATTGTTGTAGTGGAATTTCTGTAGTGGAATTGTTGTAGTGGACTTGATTATAATAATTATAATTATAATTATAATAATCATAATCCTAAAAATAATAGTAATAACTTAATAATAACAGCATGTTGGGTAGTGTATATGTAATACGAAGTAGTAAATTCTATATTAAGAATAATAAAAAGTCGTGGTAGTCTAAATAGAATGCTATCGGTTTCATTTTCTACATTAAAGACGTTACTATCGATATTAATTTATGTATAGAATATTTTATGAGGTTCGGACTTCGTAGAAATTCCGTGGTGAATAGTGCTAATTAGGTAAGGTTATCCCTACTCAGTTTACGTTGTATGTTTGCATATTGTATGATATAATGGTATAATAATGATATTGAGATTGCGGTTGTGTACCGATTGAGAGAAGCTAGCTAGGACTAGCTAGGTTCGGTTGATCTCGGGACCTTCCCTAATGTTTCCTCCTAGGAAAGCCTAGGAGGGGTGTGCACACACGGACTGACAGGGCGTGACTGCGGTCGCGTTAGTGATGATAGGAATGATGATATTGATGATGATATTTGTGATGTGGATTGTACTAATATTATTAATGTTATCGTGAACTGATCTTGTGTGTGTATTTCTGATGTGTTTGTGATGATCCACTTGATGGTTATGGTCATTTAGGGAGCAGAGATGTATTCAGGTGCTTCATGGAATGTGCTTTTGACTCGGGATGCTATTTACGGGATTCGCAGAGTGCGAAATCAACAGAGTAGTATAGACCCTGATCGTTCATATTCCATCTTATTTATTAGACTATCACAAATACTTTTTATTATTTGGTTTGAAGACAGAATTTTTATAATCTATTATTAAATTGTACGTTTGGACACTCTATTATTGTGAGTAAGGATGTCTGCTACCTCGGGTTACCGAGATGGTAACACTCGTATTTGTTTGGGATGTCTTGTTTAGTCTCCTGGACAAATGAGGGAGTTACAAAGTGGTATCCGGATCGGTATGGTCGGGTTAACACTTGTTGTGCATCATTGTTGTTGTTACGTATTTGGTCAGATTATCCGTGTCATTATTGTGGTCGTGTCATGTTAATTACTACAGGTAAAGTATCGGGATAATGTCGTACCGCTACTGTCGTTATTGCCTTGTAATTGTTACCTCGTATTGTCCTTGAATTTGCGGCCATTGTTGTACTGTTGGGAGATCCGAGTTGAGGAATGTAGTATCTTAGGGTGTTGTGTTTGAAACGGGGGATGATAGAATTGTAGAACGTTGGGCACGTTGTTCAGGAGGGGAGTGCCGCCACTGTTATCGTTAAGGTTAAGAGTGCTTTTTTTTATATATTCTTATCATTATTGTTGTAGTTGAATTTCTGAAGTGGAATTGTTGTAGTGGAGTTGATTATAATAATAATAATAATAATAATAATAATAATAATAATAATAATAATAATTATAATTATGATAATCATAATCATAATAATAATAGTAATAATTTAATAATAACAGCATGTTTGGTAGTGTATATGTAATACGAAGTATTAAATTCTATTTTAAGAATAATAAAAAGTTGTGGTAGTCTAATTAGAATGCTATCGGTTTCATTTTATACATTAAATACGTTACTATCGATATTAATTTATGTATATTATATTTTTTGAGGTTCGGACTTCGTACAAATTCCGTGGTGAATAGTATTAACGGCGTGGTAGTAACTTGCTAATTAGGAAAGGTTATCGATCCCTACTCAGTTTACGTTGTATGTTTGCATATTGTATGATATAATGGTATAATAATGATATTGAGTTTGCGGTTGTGTACCGATTGAGAGAAGCTTGCTAGGACTAGTTAGGCCCGGTTGATCTCGGGACCTTCCTTAATGTTTCCTTCTAGGAGAGCCTAGGAGGGGTGTGCACACACGGACTGACGGGGCGTGACTGCGGTCGCGATAGTGATGATAGGAATGATGATATTGATGATGATATTTGTGATGTGGATTGCACTAATATTGTTAATGTTATCGTAAACTGATCTTGTGTGTGTATTTCTGATGTGTTTGTGATGATCCACTTGACGGTTATGGTCATTTAGGGAGCAGAGATGTATTCAGGTGCTTGATAAAATGTGCTTTTGACTCGGGATGCTATTTACGGGATGGGCAGAGTGCGAAATCAACAGAGTAGTATAGACCCTGATCGTTCATATTCCATCTTATTTATTAGACTATCACAAATACTTTTTATTATTTGGTTTGAAGACAGAATTTTTATAATCTATTATTAAATTGTACGTTTGGACACTCTATTATTGTGAGTAATGATGTCTGCTACCTCGGGTTACCGAGATGGTAACACTCGTATTTGTTTGGGATGTCTTGTTAAGTCTCCTTGACAAATGAGGGAGTTACAAAGTGGTATCCGGATCGGTATGGTCGGGTTAACACTTGTTGTGCATCATTGTTGTTGTTACGTATTTGGTCATATTATCCGTGTCATTATTATGGTCGTGTCATGTTAATTACTGCGGGTAACGTATCGGGATAATGTCGTACCGCTATTGTCGTTATTGCCTTGTAATTGTTACCTCGTATTGTCCTTGAATTTGCGGCCATTGTTGTACTGTTGGGAGATCCGAGTTGAGGAATGTAGTATCGTAGGGTGTTGTGTTTGAAACGGGGGATGATAGAATTGTAGAACATAGGGCACGTTGTTCAGGAGGGGAGTGCCGCCATTGTTATCGTTAAGGTTATGCGTGTTTTTTTTATATATTCTTATCATTATTGTTGTAGTGGAATTTCTGTAGTGGAATTGTTGTAGTGGACTTGATTATAATAATTATAATTATAATTATAATAATCATAATCCTAAAAATAATTGTAATAATTTAATAATAACAGCATGTTGGGTAGTGTATATGTAATACGAAGTAGTAAATTCTATTTTAAGAATAATAAAAAGTCGTGGTAGTCTAATTAGAATGCTATCGGTTTCATTTTCTACATTAAAGACGTTACTATCGATATTAATTTATGTATAGAATATTTTATGAGGTTCGGACTTCGTAGAAATTCTGTGGTGAATAGTACTAACGGCGTGGTAGTAACCTGCTAATTAGGTAAGGTTATCCCTACTCAGTTTACGTTGTATGTTTGCATATTGTATGATATAATGGTATAATAATGATATTGAGATTGCGGTTGTGTACCGATTGAGAGAAGCTAGCTAGGACTAGCTAGGTTCGGTTGATCTCGGGACCTTCCCTAATGTTTCCTCCTAGGAGAGCCTAGGAGGGGTGTGCACACACGGACTGACGGGGCGTGACTGCGGTCGCGATAGTGATGATAGGAATGATGATATTGATGATGATATTTGTGATGTGGATTGTACTAATATTGTTAATGTTATCGTGAACTGATCTTGTGTGTGTATTTCTGATGTGTTTGTGATGATCCACTTGATGGTTATGGTCATTTAGGGAGCAGAGATGTATTCAGGTGCTTCATGTAATGTGCTTTTGACTCGGGATGCTATTTACGGGATTCGCAGAGTGCGAAATCAACAGAGTAGTATAGACCCTGATCGTTCATATTCCATCTTATTTATTAGACTATCACAAATACTTTTTATTATTTGGTTTGAAGACAGATTTTTTATAATCTATTAGTAAATTGTACGTTTGGACACTCTATTATTGTGAGTAATGATGTCTGCTACCTCGGGTTACCGAGATGGTAACACTCGTATTTGTTTGGGATGTCTTGTTAAGTCTCCTAGACAAATAAGGGAGTTTCAAAGAGGTATCCGGATCGGTATAGTCGGGTTAACACTTGTTGTGCGTCATTATTGTTGTTAAGTATTTGGTCATATTATCCGTGTCATTATTATGGTCGTGTCATGTTAATTACAGCGGGTAACGTATCGGGATAATGTCGTACCGCTACTGTCGTTATTGCCTTGTAATTGTTACCTCGTATTGTCCTTGAATTTGCTGCCATTGTTGTACTGTTGGAAGATCCGAGTTGAGGAATGTATTATCGTAGGGTGTTGTGTTTGAAACGGGGGATGATAGAATTGTAGAACATAGGGCACGTTGTTCTGGAGGGGAGTGCCGCCATTGTTATCGTTAAGGTTATGCGTGTTTTTTTTATATATTCTTATCATTATTGTTGTAGTGGAATTTCTGTAGTGGAATCGTTGTAGTGGACTTGATTATAATAATCATAATTATAATTATAATAATCATAATCATAAAAATAATAGTAATAATTTAATAATAACAGCATGTTGGGTAGTGTATGAGCAATACGAAGTAGTAAATTCTATTTTAAGAATAATAAAAAGTCGTGGTAGTCTAATTAGAATGCTATCGGTTTCATTTTCTACATTAAAGACGTTACTATCGATATTAATTTATGAATAGAATATTTTATGAGGTTCGGACTTCGTAGAAATTCTGTGGTGAATAGTACTAACGGCGTGGTAGTAACCTGCTAATTAGGTAAGGTTATCCCTACTCAGTTTACGTTGTATGTTTGCATATTGTATGATATAATGGTATAATAATGATATTGAGATTGCGGTTGTGTACCGATTGAGAGAAGCTAGCTAGGACTAGCTAGGTTCGGTTGATCTCGGGACCTTCCCTAATGTTTCCTCCTAGGAGAGCCTAGGAGGGGTGTGCACACACGGACTGACGGGGCGTGACTGCGGTCGCGATAGTGATGATAGGAATGATGATATTGATGATGATATTTGTGATGTGGATTGTACTAATATTGTTAATGTTATCGTGAACTGATCTTGTGTGTGTATTTCTGATGTGTTTGTGATGATCCACTTGATGGTTATGGTCATTTAGGGAGCAGAGATGTATTCAGGTGCTTCATGGAATGTGCTTTTAACTCGGGATGCTATTTACGGGATTCGCAGAGTGCGAAATCAACAGAGTAGTATAGACCCTGATCGTTCATATTCCATCTTATTTATTAGACTATAACAAATACTTTTTATTATTTGGTTTGAAGACAGATTTTTTATAATCTATTAGTAAATTGTACGTTTGGACACTCTATTATTGTGAGTAATGATGTCTGCTACCTCGGGTTACCGAGATGGTAACACTCGTATTTGTTTGGGATGTCTTGTTAAGTCTCCTGGACAAATAAGGGAGTTTCAAAGAGGTATCCGGATTGGTATTGTCGGGTTAACACTTGCTGTGCGTCATTATTGTTGTTACGTATTTGGTCATATTATCCGTGTCATTATTATGGTCGTGTCATGTTAATTACAGCGGGTAACGTATCGGGATAATGTCGTACCGCTACTGTCGTTATTGCCTTGTAATTGTTACCTCGTATTGTCCTTGAATTTGCGGCCATTGTTGTACTGTTGGAAGATCCGAGTTGAGGAATGTATTATCGTAGGGTGTTGTGTTTGAAACGGGGGATGATAGAATTGTAGAACATAGGGCACGTTGTTCAGGAGGGGAGTGCCGCCATTGTTATCGTTAAGGTTATGCGTGTTTTTTTTTGTATATTCTTATCATTATTGTTGTAGTGGAATTTCTGTAGTGGAATCGTTGTAGTGGACTTGATTATAATAATCATAATTATAATTATAATAATCATAATCATAAAAATAATAGTAATAATTTAATAATAACAGCATGTTGGGTAGTGTATGAGTAATACGAAGTAGTAAATTCTATTTTAAGAATAATAAAAAGTCGTGGTAGTCTAATTAGAATGCTATCGGTTTCATTTTCTACATTAAAGACGTTACTATCGATATTAATTTATGTATAGAATATTTTATGAGGTTCGGACTTCGTAGAAATTCTGTGGTGAATAGTACTAACGGCGTGGTAGTAACCTGCTAATTAGGTAAGGTTATCCCTACTCAGTTTACGTTGTATGTTTGCATATTGTATGATATAATGGTATAATAATGATATTGAGATTGCGGTTGTGTACCGATTGAGAGAAGCTAGCTAGGACTAGCTAGGTTCGGTTGATCTCGGGACCTTCCCTAATGTTTCCTCCTAGGAGGGCCTAGGAGGGGTGTGCACACACGGACTGACGGGGCGTGACTGCGGTCGCGATAGTGATGATAGGAATGATGATATTGATGATGATATTTGTGATGTGGATTGTACTAATATTGTTAATGTTATCGTGAACTGATCTTGTGTGTGTATTTCTGATGTGTTTGTGATGATCCACTTGATGGTTATGGTCATTTAGGGAGCAAAGATGTATTCAGGTGCTTCATGGAATGTGCTTTTGACTCGGGATGCTATTTACGGGATTCGCACAGTGCGAAATCAACAGAGTAGTATAGACCCTGATCGTTCATATTCCATCTTATTTATTAGACTATCACAAATACTTTTTATTATTTGGTTTGAAGACAGATTTTTTATAATCTATTAGTAAATTGTACGTTTGGACACTCTATTATTGTGAGTAATGATGTTTGCTACCTCGGGTTACCGAGATGGTAACACTCGTATTTGTTTGGGATGTCTTGTTAAGTCTCCTGGACAAATAAGGGAGTTTCAAAGAGGTATCCGGATTGGTATAGTCGGGTTAACACTTGTTGTGCGTCATTATTGTTGTTACGTATTTGGTCATATTATCCGTGTCATTATTATGGTCGTGTCATGTTAATTACAGCGGGTAACGTATCGGGATAATGTCGTACCGCTACTGTCGTTATTGCCTTGTAATTGTTACCTCGTATTGTCCTTGAATTTGCGGCCATTGTTGTACTGTTGGAAGATCCGAGTTGAGGAATGTATTATCGTAGGGTGTTGTGTTTGAAACGGGGGATGATAGAATTGTAGAACATAGGGCACGTTGTTCAGGAGGGGAGTGCCGCCATTGTTATCGTTAAGGTTATGCGTGTTTTTTTTGTATATTCTTATCATTATTGTTGTAGTGGAATTTCTGTAGTGGAATCGTTGTAGTGGACTTGATTATAATAATCATAATTATAATTATAATAATCATAATCATAAAAATAATAGTAATAATTTAATAATAACAGCATGTTGGGTAGTGTATGAGTAATACGAAGTAGTAAATTCTATTTTAAGAATAATAAAAAGCCGTGGTAGTCTAATTAGAATGCTATCGGTTTCATTTTCTACATTAAAGACGTTACTATCGATATTAATTTATGTATAGAATATTTTATGAGGTTCGGACTTCGTAGAAATTCTGTGGTGAATAGTACTAACGACGTGGTAGTAACCTGCTAATTAGGTAAGGTTATCCCTACTCAGTTTACGTTGTATGTTTGCATATTGTATGATATAATGGTATAATAATGATATTGAGATTGCGGTTGTGTACCGATTGAGAGAAGCTAGCTAGGACTAGCTAGGTTCGGTTGATCTCGGGACCTTCCCTAATGTTTCCTCCTAGGAGAGCCTAGGAGGGGTGTGCACACACGGACTGACGGGGCGTGACTGCGGTCGCGATAGTGATGATAGGAATGATGATATTGATGATGATATTTGTGATGTGGATTGTACTAATATTGTTAATGTTATCGTGAACTGATCTTGTGTGTGTATTTCTGATGTGTTTGTGATGATCCACTTGATGGTTATGGTCATTTAGGGAGCAGAGATGTATTCAGGTGCTTCATGGAATGTGCTTTTGACTCGGGATGCTATTTACGGGATTCGCAGAGTGCGAAATCAACAGAGTAGTATAGACCCTGATCGTTCATATTCCATCTTATTTATTAGACTATCACAAATACTTTTTATTATTTGGTTTGAAGACAGATTTTTTATAATCTATTAGTAAATTGTACGTTTGGACACTCTATTATTGTGAGTAATGATGTCTGCTACCTCGGGTTACCGAGATGGTAACACTCGTATTTGTTTGGGATGTCTTGTTAAGTCTCCTGGACAAATAAGGGAGTTTCAAAGAGGTATCCGGATTGGTATAGTCGGGTTAACACTTGTTGTGCGTCATTATTGTTGTTACGTATTTGGTCATATTATCCGTGTCATTATTATGGTCGTGTCATGTTAATTACAGCGGGTAACGTATCGGGATAATGTCGTACCGCTACTGTCGTTATTGCCTTGTAATTGTTACCTCGTATTGTCCTTGAATTTGCGGCCATTGTTGTACTGTTGGAAGATCCGAGTTGAGGAATGTATTATCGTAGGGTGTTGTGTTTGAAACGGGGGATGATAGAATTGTAGAACATAGGGCACGTTGTTCAGGAGGGGAGTGCCGCCATTGTTATCGTTAAGGTTATGCGTGTTTTTTTTGTATATTCTTATCATTATTGTTGTAGTGGAATTTCTGTAGTGGAATCGTTGTAGTGGACTTGATTATAATAATCATAATTATAATTATAATAATCATAATCATAAAAATAATAGTAATAATTTAATAATAACAGCATGTTGGGTAGTGTATGAGTAATACGAAGTAGTAAATTCTATTTTAAGAATAATAAAAAGCCGTGGTAGTCTAATTAGAATGCTATCGGTTTCATTTTCTACATTAAAGACGTTAGTATCGATATTAATTTATGTATAGAATATTTTATGAGGTTCGGACTTCGTAGAAATTCTGTGGTGAATAGTACTAACGACGTGGTAGTAACCTGCTAATTAGGTAAGGTTATCCCTACTCAGTTTACGTTGTATGTTTGCATATTGTATGATATAATGGTATAATAATGATATTGAGATTGCGGTTGTGTACCGATTGAGAGAAGCTAGCTAGGACTAGCTAGGTTCGGTTGATCTCGGGACCTTCCCTAATGTTTCCTCCTAGGAGAGCCTAGGAGGGGTGTGCACACACGGACTGACGGGGCGTGACTGCGGTCGCGATAGTGATGATAGGAATGATGATATTGATGATGATATTTGTGATGTGGATTGTACTAATATTGTTAATGTTATCGTGAACTGATCTTGTGTGTGTATTTCTGATGTGTTTGTGATGATCCACTTGATGGTTATGGTCATTTAGGGAGCAGAGATGTATTCAGGTGCTTCATGGAATGTGCTTTTGACTCGGGATGCTATTTACGGGATTCGCAGAGTGCGAAATCAACAGAGTAGTATAGACCCTGATCGTTCATATTCCATCTTATTTATTAGACTATCACAAATACTTTTTATTATTTGGTTTGAAGACAGATTTTTTATAATCTATTAGTAAATTGTACGTTTGGACACTCTATTATTGTGAGTAATGATGTCTGCTACCTCGGGTTACCGAGATGGTAACACTCGTATTTGTTTGGGATGTCTTGTTAAGTCTCCTGGACAAATAAGGGAGTTTCAAAGAGGTATCCGGATTGGTATAGTCGGGTTAACACTTGTTGTGCGTCATTATTGTTGTTACGTATTTGGTCATATTATCCGTGTCATTATTATGGTCGTGTCATGTTAATTACAGCGGGTAACGTATCGGGATAATGTCGTACCGCTACTGTCGTTATTGCCTTGTAATTGTTACCTCGTATTGTCCTTGAATTTGCGGCCATTGTTGTACTGTTGGAAGATCCGAGTTGAGGAATGTATTATCGTAGGGTGTTGTGTTTGAAACGGGGGATGATAGAATTGTAGAACATAGGGCACGTTGTTCAGGAGGGGAGTGCCGCCATTGTTATCGTTAAGGTTATGCGTGTTTTTTTTGTATATTCTTATCATTATTGTTGTAGTGGAATTTCTGTAGTGGAATCGTTGTAGTGGACTTGATTATAATAATCATAATTATAATTATAATAATCATAATCATAAAAATAATAGTAATAATTTAATAATAACAGCATGTTGGGTAGTGTATGAGTAATACGAAGTAGTAAATTCTATTTTAAGAATAATAAAAAGTCGTGGTAGTCTAATTAGAATGCTATCGGTTTCATTTTCTACATTAAAGACGTTACTATCGATATTAATTTATGTATAGAATATTTTATGAGGTTCGGACTTCGTAGAAATTCTGTGGTGAATAGTACTAACGGCGTGGTAGTAACCTGCTAATTAGGTAAGGTTATCCCTACTCAGTTTACGTTGTATGTTTGCATATTGTATGATATAATGGTATAATAATGATATTGAGATTGCGGTTGTGTACCGATTGAGAGAAGCTAGCTAGGACTAGCTAGGTTCGGTTGATCTCGGGACCTTCCCTAATGTTTCCTCCTAGGAGAGCCTAGGAGGGGTGTGCACACACGGACTGACGGGGCGTGACTGCGGTCGCGATAGTGATGATAGGAATGATGATATTGATGATGATATTTGTGATGTGGATTGTACTAATATTGTTAATGTTATCGTGAACTGATCTTGTGTGTGTATTTCTGATGTGTTTGTGATGATCCACTTGATGGTTATGGTCATTTAGGGAGCAGAGATGTATTCAGGTGCTTCATGGAATGTGCTTTTGACTCGGGATGCTATTTACGGGATTCGCAGAGTGCGAAATCAACAGAGTAGTATAGACCCTGATCGTTCATATTCCATCTTATTTATTAGACTATCACAAATACTTTTTATTATTTGGTTTGAAGACAGATTTTTTATAATCTATTAGTAAATTGTACGTTTGGACACTCTATTATTGTGAGTAATGATGTCTGCTACCTCGGGTTACCGAGATGGTAACACTCGTATTTGTTTGGGATGTCTTGTTAAGTCTCCTGGACAAATAAGGGAGTTTCAAAGAGGTATCCGGATTGGTATAGTCGGGTTAACACTTGTTGTGCGTCATTATTGTTGTTACGTATTTGGTCATATTATCCGTGTCATTATTATGGTCGTGTCATGTTAATTACAGCGGGTAACGTATCGGGATAATGTCGTACCGCTACTGTCGTTATTGCCTTGTAATTGTTACCTCGTATTGTCCTTGAATTTGCGGCCATTGTTGTACTGTTGGAAGATCCGAGTTGAGGAATGTATTATCGTAGGGTGTTGTGTTTGAAACGGGGGATGATAGAATTGTAGAACATAGGGCACGTTGTTCAGGAGGGGAGTGCCGCCATTGTTATCGTTAAGGTTATGCGTGTTTTTTTTATATATTCTTATCATTATTGTTGTAGTGGAATTTCTGTAGTGGAATCGTTGTAGTGGACTTGATTATAATAATCATAATTATAATTATAATAATCATAATCATAAAAATAATAGTAATAATTTAATAATAACAGCATGTTGGGTAGTGTATGAGTAATACGAAGTAGTAAATTCTATTTTAAGAATAATAAAAAGTCGTGGTAGTCTAATTAGAATGCTATCGGTTTCATTTTCTACATTAAAGACGTTACTATCGACATTAATTTATGAATAGAATATTTTATGAGGTTCGGACTTCGTAGAAATTCTGTGGTGAATAGTACTAACGGCGTGGTAGTAACCTGCTAATTAGGTAAGGTTATCCTTACTCAGTTTACGTTGTATGTTTGCATATTGTATGATATAATGGTATAATAATGATATTGAGATTGCGGTTGTGTACCGATTGAGAGAAGCTAGCTAGGACTAGCTAGGTTCGGTTGATCTCGGGACCTTCCCTAATGTTTCCTCCTAGGAGAGCCTAGGAGGGGTGTGCACACACGGACTGACGGGGCGTGACTGCGGTCGCGATAGTGATGATAGGAATGATGATATTGATGATGATATTTGTGATGTGGATTGTACTAATATTGTTAATGTTATCGTGAACTGATCTTGTGTGTGTATTTCTGATGTGTTTGTGATGATCCACTTGATGGTTATGGTCATTTAGGGAGCAGAGATGTATTCAGGTGCTTCATGGAATGTGCTTTTGACTCGGGATGCTATTTACGGGATTCGCAGAGTGCGAAATCAATAGAGTAGTATAGACCCTGATCGTTCATATTCCATCTTATTTATTAGACTATCACAAATACTTTTTATTATTTGGTTTGAAGACAGATTTTTTATAATCTATTAGTAAATTGTACGTTTGGACACTCTATTATTGTGAGTAATGATGTCTGCTACCTCGGGTTACCGAGATGGTAACACTCGTATTTGTTTGGGATGTCTTGTTAAGTCTCCTGGACAAATAAGGGAGTTTCAAAGAGGTATCCGGATTGGTATAGTCGGGTTAACACTTGTTGTGCGTCATTATTGTTGTTACGTATTTGGTCATATTATCCGTGTCATTATTATGGTCGTGTCATGTTAATTACAGCGGGTAACGTATCGGGATAATGTCGTACCGCTACTGTCGTTATTGCCTTGTAATTGTTACCTCGTATTGTCCTTGAATTTGCGGCCATTGTTGTACTGTTGGAAGATCCGAGTTGAGGAATGTATTATCGTAGGGTGTTGTGTTTGAAACGGGGGATGATAGAATTGTAGAACATAGGGCACGTTGTTCAGGAGGGGAGTGCCGCCATTGTTATCGTTAAGGTTATGCGTGTTTTTTTTGTATATTCTTATCATTATTGTTGTAGTGGAATTTCTGTAGTGGAATCGTTGTAGTGGACTTGATTATAATAATCATAATTATAATTATAATAATCATAATCATAAAAATAATAGTAATAATTTAATAATAACAGCATGTTGGGTAGTGTATGAGTAATACGAAGTAGTAAATTCTATTTTAAGAATAATAAAAAGCCGTGGTAGTCTAATTAGAATGCTATCGGTTTCATTTTCTACATTAAAGACGTTACTATCGATATTAATTTATGTATAGAATATTTTATGAGGTTCGGACTTCGTAGAAATTCTGTGGTGAATAGTACTAACGACGTGGTAGTAACCTGCTAATTAGGTAAGGTTATCCCTACTCAGTTTACGTTGTATGTTTGCATATTGTATGATATAATGGTATAATAATGATATTGAGATTGCGGTTGTGTACCGATTGAGAGAAGCTAGCTAGGACTAGCTAGGTTCGGTTGATCTCGGGACCTTCCCTAATGTTTCCTCCTAGGAGAGCCTAGGAGGGGTGTGCACACACGGACTGACGGGGCGTGACTGCGGTCGCGATAGTGATGATAGGAATGATGATATTTGTGATGTGGATTGTACTAATATTGTTAATGTTATCGTGAACTGATCTTGTGTCTGTATTTCTGATGTGTTTGTGATGATCCACTTGATGGTTATGGTCATTTAGGGAGCAGAGATGTATTCAGGTGCTTCATGGAATGTGCTTTTGACTCGGGATGCTATTTACGGGATTCGCAGAGTGCGAAATCAACAGAGTAGTATAGACCCTGATCGTTCATATTCCATCTTATTTAGTAGACTATCACAAATACTTTTTATTATTTGGTTTGAAGACAGATTTTTTATAATCTATTAGTAAATTGTACGTTTGGACACTCTATTATTGTGAGTAATGATGTCTGCTACCTCGGGTTACCGAGATGGTAACACTCGTATTTGTTTGGGATGTCTTGTTAAGTCTCCTGGACAAATAAGGGAGTTTCAAAGAGGTATCCGGATTGGTATAGTCGGGTTAACACTTGTTGTGCGTCATTATTGTTGTTACGTATTTGGTCATATTATCCGTGTCATTATTATGGTCGTGTCATGTTAATTACAGCGGGTAACGTATCGGGATAATGTCGTACCGCTACTGTCGTTATTGCCTTGTAATTGTTACTTCGTATTGTCCTTGAATTTGCGGCCATTGTTGTACTGTTGGAAAATCCGAGTTGAGGAATGTATTATCGTAGGGTGTTGTGTTTGAAACGGGGGATGATAGAATTGTAGAACATAGGGCACGTTGTTCAGGAGGGGAGTGCCGCCATTGTTATCGTTAAGGTTATGCGTGTTTTTTTTATATATTCTTATCATTATTGTTGTAGCGGAATTTCTGTAGTGGAATTGTTGTAGTGGACTTGATTATAATAATCATAATTATAATTATAATAATCATAATCATAAAAATAATAGTAATAATTTAATAATAACAGCATGTTGGGTAGTGTATGAGTAATACGAAGTAGTAAATTCTATTTTAAGAATAATAAAAAGTCGTGGTAGTCTAATTAGAATGCTATCGGTTTCATTTTCTACATTAAAGACGTTACTATCGATATTAATTTATGAATAGAATATTTTATGAGGTTCGGACTTCGTAGAAATTCTGTGGTGAATAGTACTAACGGCGTGGTAGTAACCTGCTAATTAGGTAAGGTTATCCCTACTCAGTTTACGTTGTATGTTTGCATATTGTATGATATAATGGTATAATAATGATATTGAGATTGCGGTTGTGTACCGATTGAGAGAAGCTAGCTAGGACTAGCTAGGTTCGGTTGATCTCGGGACCTTCCCTAATGTTTCCTCCTAGGAGAGCCTAGGAGGGGTGTGCACACACGGACTGACGGGGCGTGACTGCGGTCGCGATAGTGATGATAGGAATGATGATATTGATGATGATATTTGTGATGTGGATTGTACTAATATTGTTAATGTTATCGTGAACTGATCTTGTGTGTGTATTTCTGATGTGTTTGTGATGATCCACTTGATGGTTATGGTCATTTAGGGAGTAGAGATGTATTCAGGTGCTTCATGGAATGTGCTTTTGACTCGGGATGCTATTTACGGGATTCGCAGAGTGCGAAATCAACAGAGTAGTATAGACCCTGATCGTTCATATTCCATCTTATTTATTAGACTATCACAAATACTTTTTATTATTTGGTTTGAAGACAGATTTTTTATAATCTATTAGTAAATTGTACGTTTGGACACTCTATTATTGTGAGTAATGATGTCTGCTACCTCGGGTTACCGAGATGGTAACACTCGTATTTGTTTGGGATGTCTTGTTAAGTCTCCTGGACAAATAAGGGAGTTTCAAAGAGGTATCCGGATTGGTATAGTCGGGTTAACACTTGTTGTGCGTCATTATTGTTGTTACGTATTTGGTCATATTATCCGTGTCATTATTATGGTCGTGTCATGTTAATTACAGCGGGTAACGTATCGGGATAATGTCGTACCGCTACTGTCGTTATTGCCTTGTAATTGTTACCTCGTATTGTCCTTGAATTTGCGGCCATTGTTGTACTGTTGGAAGATCCGAGTTGAGGAATGTATTATCGTAGGGTGTTGTGTTTGAAACGGGGGATGATAGAATTGTAGAACATAGGGCACGTTGTTCAGGAGGGGAGTGCCGCCATTGTTATCGTTAAGGTTATGCGTGTTTTTTTTGTATATTCTTATCATTATTGTTGTAGTGGAATTTCTGTAGTGGAATCGTTGTAGTGGACTTGATTATAATAATCATAATTATAATTATAATAATCATAATCATAAAAATAATAGTAATAATTTAATAATAACAGCATGTTGGGTAGTGTATGAGTAATACGAAGTAGTAAATTCTATTTTAAGAATAATAAAAAGTCGTGGTAGTCTAATTAGAATGCTATCGGTTTCATTTTCTACATTAAAGACGTTACTATCGATATTAATTTATGTATAGAATATTTTATGAGGTTCGGACTTCGTAGAAATTCTGTGGTGAATAGTACTAACGGCGTGGTAGTAACCTGCTAATTAGGTAAGGTTATCCCTAGTCAGTTTACGTTGTATGTTTGCATATTGTATGATATAATGGTATAATAATGATATTGAGATTGCGGTTGTGTACCGATTGAGAGAAGCTAGCTAGGACTAGCTAGGTTCGGTTGATCTCGGGACCTTCCCTAATGTTTCCTCCTAGGAGAGCCTAGGAGGGGTGTGCACACACGGACTGACGGGGCGTGACTGCGGTCGCGATAGTGATGATAGGAATGATGATATTGATGATGATATTTGTGATGTGGATTGTACTAATATTGTTAATGTTATCGTGAACTGATCTTGTGTGTGTATTTCTGATGTGTTTGTGATGATCCACTTGATGGTTATGGTCATTTAGGGAGCAGAGATGTATTCAGGTGCTTCATGGAATGTGCTTTTGACTCGGGATGCTATTTACGGGATTCGCAGAGTGCGAAATCAACAGAGTAGTATAGACCCTGATCGTTCATATTCCATCTTATTTATTAGACTATAACAAATACTTTTTATTATTTGGTTTGAAGACAGATTTTTTATAATCTATTAGTAAATTGTACGTTTGGACACTCTATTATTGTGAGTAATGATGTCTGCTACCTCGGGTTACCGAGATGGTAACACTCGTATTTGTTTGGGATGTCTTGTTAAGTCTCCTGGACAAATAAGGGAGTTTCAAAGAGGTATCCGGATTGGTATAGTCGGGTTAACACTTGTTGTGCGTCATTATTGTTGTTACGTATTTGGTCATATTATCCGTGTCATTATTATGGTCGTGTCATGTTAATTACAGCGGGTAACGTATCGGGATAATGTCGTACCGCTACTGTCGTTATTGCCTTGTAATTGTTACCTCGTATTGTCCTTGAATTTGCGGCCATTGTTGTACTGTTGGAAGATCCGAGTTGAGGAATGTATTATCGTAGGGTGTTGTGTTTGAAACGGGGGATGATAGAATTGTAGAACATAGGGCACGTTGTTCAGGAGGGGAGTGCTGCCATTGTTATCGTTAAGGTTATGCGTGTTTTTTTTGTATATTCTTATCATTATTGTTGTAGTGGAATTTCTGTAGTGGAATCGTTGTAGTGGACTTGATTATAATAATCATAATTATAATTATAATAATCATAATCATAAAAATAATAGTAATAATTTAATAATAACAGCATGTTGGGTAGTGTATGAGTAATACGAAGTAGTAAATTCTATTTTAAGAATAATAAAAAGTCGTGGCAGTCTAATTAGAATGCTATCGGTTTCATTTTCTACATTAAAGACGTTACTATCGATATTAATTTATGAATAGAATATTTTATGAGGTTCGGACTTCGTAGAAATTCTGTGGTGAATAGTACTAACGGCGTGGTAGTAACCTGCTAATTAGGTAAGGTTATCCCTACTCAGTTTACGTTGTATGTTTGCATATTGTATGATATAATGGTATAATAATGATATTGAGATTGCGGTTGTGTACCGATTGAGAGAAGCTAGCTAGGACTAGCTAGGTTCGGTTGATCTCGGGACCTTCCCTAATGTTTCCTCCTAGGAGAGCCTAGGAGGGGTGTGCACAGACGGACTGACGGGGCGTGACTGCGGTCGCGATAGTGATGATAGGAATGATGATATTGATGATGATATTTGTGATGTGGATTGTACTAATATTGTTAATGTTATCGTGAACTGATCTTGTGTGTGTATTTCTGATGTGTTTGTGATGATCCACTTGATGGTTATGGTCATTTAGGGAGCAGAGATGTATTCAGGTGCTTCATGGAATGTGCTTTTGACTCGGGATGCTATTTACGGGATTCGCAGAGTGCGAAATCAACAGAGTAGTATAGACCCTGATCGTTCATATTCCATCTTATTTATTAGACTATCACAAATACTTTTTATTATTTGGTTTGAAGACAGATTTTTTATAATCTATTAGTAAATTGTACGTTTGGACACTCTATTATTGTGAGTAATGATGTCTGCTACCTCGGGTTACCGAGATGGTAACACTCGTATTTGTTTGGGATGTCTTGTTAAGTCTCCTGGACAAATAAGGGAGTTTCAAAGAGGTATCCGGATTGGTATAGTCGGGTTAACACTTGTTGTGCGTCATTATTGTTGTTACGTATTTGGTCATATTATCCGTGTCATTATTATGGTCGTGTCATGTTAATTACAGCGGGTAACGTATCGGGATAATGTCGTACCGCTACTGTCGTTATTGCCTTGTAATTGTTACCTCGTATTGTCCTTGAATTTGCGGCCATTGTTGTACTGTTGGAAGATCCGAGTTGAGGAATGTATTATCGTAGGGTGTTGTGTTTGAAACGGGGGATGATAGAATTGTAGAACATAGGGCACGTTGTTCAGGAGGGGAGTGCCGTCATTGTTATCGTTAAGGTTATGCGTGTTTTTTTTTTATATTCTTATCATTATTGTTGTAGTGGAATTTCTGTAGTGGAATCGTTGTAGTGGACTTGATTATAATAATCATAATTATAATTATAATAATCATAATCATAAAAATAATAGTAATAATTTAATAATAACAGCATGTTGGGTAGTGTATGAGTAATACGAAGTAGTAAATTCTATTTTAAGAATAATAAAAAGTCGTGGCAGTCTAATTAGAATGCTATCGGTTTCATTTTCTACATTAAAGACGTTACTATCGATATTAATTTATGAATAGAATATTTTATGAGGTTCGGACTTCGTAGAAATTCTGTGGTGAATAGTACTAACGGCGTGGTAGTAACCTGCTAATTAGGTAAGGTTATCCCTACTCAGTTTACGTTGTATGTTTGCATATTGTATGATATAATGGTATAATAATGATATTGAGATTGCGGTTGTGTACCGATTGAGAGAAGCTAGCTAGGACTAGCTAGGTTCGGTTGATCTCGGGACCTTCCCTAATGTTTCCTCCTAGGAGAGCCTAGGAGGGGTGTGCACACACGGACTGACGGGGCGTGACTGCGGTCGCGATAGTGATGATAGGAATGATGATATTGATGATGATATTTGTGATGTGGATTGTACTAATATTGTTAATGTTATCGTGAACTGATCTTGTGTGTGTATTTCTGATGTGTTTGTGATGATCCACTTGATGGTTATGGTCATTTAGGGAGCAGAGATGTATTCAGGTGCTTCATGGAATGTGCTTTTGACTCGGGATGCTATTTACGGGATTCGCAGAGTGCGAAATCAACAGAGTAGTATAGACCCTGATCGTTCATATTCCATCTTATTTATTAGACTATCACAAATACTTTTTATTATTTGGTTTGAAGACAGATTTTTTATAATCTATTAGTAAATTGTACGTTTGGACACTCTATTATTGTGAGTAATGATGTCTGCTACCTCGGGTTACCGAGATGGTAACACTCGTATTTGTTTGGGATGTCTTGTTAAGTCTCCTGGACAAATAAGGGAGTTTCAAAGAGGTATCCGGATTGGTATAGTCGGGTTAACACTTGTTGTGCGTCATTATTGTTGTTACGTATTTGGTCATATTATCCGTGTCATTATTATGGTCGTGTCATGTTAATTACAGCGGGTAACGTATCGGGATAATGTCGTACCGCTACTGTCGTTATTGCCTTGTAATTGTTACCTCGTATTGTCCTTGAATTTGCGGCCATTGTTGTACTGTTGGAAGATCCGAGTTGAGGAATGTATTATCGTAGGGTGTTGTGTTTGAAACGGGGGATGATAGAATTGTAGAACATAGGGCACGTTGTTCAGGAGGGGAGTGCCGCCATTGTTATCGTTAAGGTTATGCGTGTTTTTTTTGTATATTCTTATCATTATTGTTGTAGTGGAATTTCTGTAGTGGAATCGTTGTAGTGGACTTGATTATAATAATCATAATTATAATTATAATAATCATAATCATAAAAATAATAGTAATAATTTAATAATAACAGCATGTTGGGTAGTGTATGAGTAATACGAAGTAGTAAATTCTATTTTAAGAATAATAAAAAGTCGTGGTAGTCTAATTAGAATGCTATCGGTTTCATTTTCTACATTAAAGACGTTACTATCGATATTAATTTATGTATAGAATATTTTATGAGGTTCGGACTTCGTAGAAATTCTGTGGTGAATAGTACTAACGGCGTGGTAGTAACCTGCTAATTAGGTAAGGTTATCCCTACTCAGTTTACGTTGTATGTTTGCATATTGTATGATATAATGGTATAATAATGATATTGAGATTGCGGTTGTGTACCGATTGAGAGAAGCTAGCTAGGACTAGCTAGGTTCGGTTGATCTCGGGACCTTCCCTAATGTTTCCTCCTAGGAGAGCCTAGGAGGGGTGTGCACACACGGACTGACGGGGCGTGACTGCGGTCGCGATAGTGATGATAGGAATGATGATATTGATGATGATATTTGTGATGTGGATTGTACTAATATTGTTAATGTTATCGTGAACTGATCTTGTGTGTGTATTTCTGATGTGTTTGTGATGATCCACTTGATGGTTATGGTCATTTAGGGAGCAGAGATGTATTCAGGTGCTTCATGGAATGTGCTTTTGACTCGGGATGCTATTTACGGGATTCGCAGAGTGCGAAATCAACAGAGTAGTATAGACCTTGATCGTTCATATTCCATCTTATTTATTAGACTATCACAAATACTTTTTATTATTTGGTTTGAAGACAGATTTTTTATAATCTATTAGTAAATTGTACGTTTGGACACTCTATTATTGTGAGTAATGATGTCTGCTACCTCGGGTTACCGAGATGGTAACACTCGTATTTGTTTGGGATGTCTTGTTAAGTCTCCTGGACAAATAAGGGAGTTTCAAAGAGGTATCCGGATTGGTATAGTCGGGTTAACACTTGTTGTGCGTCATTATTGTTGTTACGTATTTGGTCATATTATCCGTGTCATTATTATGGTCGTGTCATGTTAATTACAGCGGGTAACGTATCGGGATAATGTCGTACCGCTACTGTCGTTATTGCCTTGTAATTGTTACCTCGTATTGTCCTTGAATTTGCGGCCATTGTTGTACTGTTGGAAGATCCGAGTTGAGGAATGTATTATCGTAGGGTGTTGTGTTTGAAACGGGGGATGATAGAATTGTAGAACATAGGGCACGTTGTTCAGGAGGGGAGTGCCGCCATTGTTATCGTTAAGGTTATGCGTGTTTTTTTTGTATATTCTTATCATTATTGTTGTAGTGGGAATTTCTGTAGTGGAATCGTTGTAGTGGACTTGATTATAATAATCATAAATATAATTATAATAATCATAATCATAAAAATAATAGTAATAATTTAATAATAACAGCATGTTAGGTAGTGTATGAGTAATACGAAGTAGTAAATTCTATTTTAAGAATAATAAAAAGTCGTGGTAGTCTAATTAGAATGCTATCGGTTTCATTTTCTACATTAAAGACGTTACTATCGATATTAATTTATGTATAGAATATTTTATGAGGTTCGGACTTCGTAGAAATTCTGTGGTGAATAGTACTAACGGCGTGGTAGTAACCTGCTAATTAGGTAAGGTTATCCCTACTCAGTTTACGTTGTATGTTTGCATATTGTATGATATAATGGTATAATAATGATATTGAGATTGCGGTTGTGTACCGATTGAGAGAAGCTAGCTAGGACTAGCTATGTCCGGTTGATCTCGGGATCTTCCCTAATGTTTCCTCCAAGGAGAGCCTAGGAGGGGTGTGCACACTCGGACTGACGGGGCGTGACTGCGGTCGCGATAGTGATGATAGGAATGATGATATTGATGATGATATTTGTGATGTGGATTGTACTAATATTGTTAATGTTATCGTGAACTGATCTTGTGTGTGTATTTCTGATGTGTTTGTGATGATCCACTTGACGGTTATGGACTTATGGTCATTTAGAGAGCATAGATGTATTCAGGTGCTTGATGGAATGTGCTTTTGACTCGGGATGCTATTTACAGGATGGGCAGAGTGCGAAATCAACAGAGTAGTATAGACCCTGATCGTTCATATTCCATCTTATTTATTAGACTATCACGAATATTTTTTATTATTTGGTTTGAAGACAGAATTTTTATAATCTATTATTAAATTGTACGTTTCGACACTCTATTATTGTGAGTAATGATGTCTGCTACCTCGGGTTACCGAGATGGTAACACTCGTATTTGTTTGGGATGTCTTGTTAAGTCTCCTGGACAAATAAGGGAGTTTCAAAGAGGTATCCGGATCGGTATAGTCGGGTTAACACTTGCTGTGCGTCATTATTGTTGTTACGTATTTGGTCATATTATCCGTGTCATTATTATGGTCGTGTCATGTTAATTACAGCGGGTAACGTATCGGGATAATGTCGTACCGCTACTGTCGTTATTGCCTTGTAATTGTTACCTCGTATTGTCCTTGAATTTGCGGCCATTGTTGTACTGTTGGAAGATCCGAGTTGAGGAATGTATTATCGTAGGGTGTTGTGTTTGAAACGGGGGATGATAGAATTGTAGAACATAGGGCACGTTGTTCTGGAGGGGAGTGCCGCCATTGTTATCGTTAAGGTTATGCGTGTTTTTTTTATATATTCTTATCATTATTGTTGTAGCGGAATTTCTGTAGTGGAATTGTTGTAGTGGACTTGATTATAATAATCATAATTATAATTATAATAATCATAATCATAAAAATAATAGTAATAATTTAATAATAACAGCATGTTGGGTAGTGTATGAGTAATACGAAGTAGTAAATTCTATTTTAAGAATAATAAAAAGTCGTGGTAGTCTAATTAGAATGCTATCGGTTTCATTTTCTACATTAAAGACGTTACTATCGATATTAATTTATGAATAGAATATTTTATGAGGTTCGGACTTCGTAGAAATTCTGTGGTGAATAGTACTAACGGCGTGGTAGTAACCTGCTAATTAGGTAAGGTTATCCCTACTCAGTTTACGTTGTATGTTTGCATATTGTATGATATAATGGTATAATAATGATATTGAGATTGCGGTTGTGTACCGATTGAGAGAAGCTAGCTAGGACTAGCTAGGTTCGGTTGATCTCGGGACCTTCCCTAATGTTTCCTCCTAGGAGAGCCTAGGAGGGGTGTGCACATACGGACTGACGGGGCGTGACTGCGGTCGCGATAGTGATGATAGGAATGATGATATTGATGATGATATTTGTGATGTGGATTGTACTAATATTGTTAATGTTATCGTGAACTGATCTTGTGTATGTATTTCTGATGTGTTTGTGATGATCCACTTGATGGTTATGGTCATTTAGGGAGCAGAGATGTATTCAGGTGCTTCATGGAATGTGCTTTTGACTCGGGATGCTATTTACGGGATTCGCAGTGCGAAATCAACAGAGTAGTATAGACCCTGATCGTTCATATTCCATCTTATTTATTAGACTATCACAAATACTTTTTATTATTTGGTTTGAAGACAGATTTTTTATAATCTATTAGTAAATTGTACGTTTGGACACTCTATTATTGTGAGTAATGATGTCTGCTACCTCGGGTTACCGAGATGGTAACACTCGTATTTGTTTTGCATGTCTTGTTAAGTCTCCTGGACAAATAAGGGAGTTTCAAAGAGGTATCCGGATTGGTATAGTCGGGTTAACACTTGCTGTGCGTCATTATTGTTGTTACGTATTTGGTCATATTATCCGTGTCATTATTATGGTCGTGTCATGTTAATTACAGCGGGTAACGTATCGGGATAATGTCGTACCGCTACTGTCGTTATTGCCTTGTAATTGTTACCTCGTATTGTCCTTGAATTTGCGGCCATTGTTGTACTGTTGGAAGATCCGAGTTGAGGAATGTATTATCGTAGGGTGTTGTGTTTGAAACGGGGGATGATAGAATTGTAGAACATAGGGCACGTTGTTCTGGAGGGGAGTGCCGCCATTGTTATCGTTAAGGTTATGCGTGTTTTTTTTATATATTCTTATCATTATTGTTGTAGCGGAATTTCTGTAGTGGAATTGTTGTAGTGGACTTGATTATAATAATCATAATTATAATTATAATAATCATAATCATAAAAATAATAGTAATAATTTAATAATAACAGCATGTTGGGTAGTGTATGAGTAATACGAAGTAGTAAATTCTATTTTAAGAATAATAAAAAGTCGTGGTAGTCTAATTAGAATGCTATCGGTTTCATTTTCTACATTAAAGACGTTACTATCGATATTAATTTATGAATAGAATATTTTATGAGGTTCGGACTTCGTAGAAATTCTGTGGTGAATAGTACTAACGGCGTGGTAGTAACCTGCTAATTAGGTAAGGTTATCCCTACTCAGTTTACGTTGTATGTTTGCATATTGTATGATATAATGGTATAATAATGATATTGAGATTGCGGTTGTGTACCGATTGAGAGAAGCTAGCTAGGACTAGCTAGGTTCGGTTGATCTCGGGACCTTCCCTAATGTTTCCTCCTAGGAGAGCCTAGGAGGGGTGTGCACATACGGACTGACGGGGCGTGACTGCGGTCGCGATAGTGATGATAGGAATGATGATATTGATGATGATATTTGTGATGTGGATTGTACTAATATTGTTAATGTTATCGTGAACTGATCTTGTGTATGTATTTCTGATGTGTTTGTGATGATCCACTTGATGGTTATGGTCATTTAGGGAGCAGAGATGTATTCAGGTGCTTCATGGAATGTGCTTTTGACTCGGGATGCTATTTACGGGATTCGCAGTGCGAAATCAACAGAGTAGTATAGACCCTGATCGTTCATATTCCATCTTATTTATTAGACTATCACAAATACTTTTTATTATTTGGTTTGAAGACAGATTTTTTATAATCTATTAGTAAATTGTACGTTTGGACACTCTATTATTGTGAGTAATGATGTCTGCTACCTCGGGTTACCGAGATGGTAACACTCGTATTTGTTTTGCATGTCTTGTTAAGTCTCCTGGACAAATAAGGGAGTTTCAAAGAGGTATCCGGATTGGTATAGTCGGGTTAACACTTGCTGTGCGTCATTATTGTTGTTACGTATTTGGTCATATTATCCGTGTCATTATTATGGTCGTGTCATGTTAATTACAGCGGGTAACGTATCGGGATAATGTCGTACCGCTACTGTCGTTATTGCCTTGTAATTGTTACCTCGTATTGTCCTTGAATTTGCGGCCATTGTTGTACTGTTGGAAGATCCGAGTTGAGGAATGTATTATCGTAGGGTGTTGTGTTTGAAACGGGGGATGATAGAATTGTAGAACATAGGGCACGTTGTTCAGGAGGGGAGTGCCGCCATTGTTATCGTTAAGGTTATGCGTGTTTTTTTTGTATATTCTTATCATTATTGTTGTAGTGGAATTTCTGTAGTGGAATCGTTGTAGTGGACTTGATTATAATAATCATAATTATAATTATAATAATCATAATCATAAAAATAATAGTAATAATTTAATAATAACAGCATGTTGGGTAGTGTATGAGTAATACGAAGTAGTAAATTCTATTTTAAGAATAATAAAAAGTCGTGGTAGTCTAATTAGAATGCTATCGGTTTCATTTTCTACATTAAAGACGTTACTATCGATATTAATTTATGTATAGAATATTTTATGAAGTTCGGACTTCGTAGAAATTCTGTGGTGAATAGTACTAACGGCGTGGTAGTAACCTGCTAATTAGGTAAGGTTATCCCTACTCAGTTTACGTTGTATGTTTGCATATTGTATGATATAATGGTATAATAATGATATTGAGATTGCGGTTGTGTACCGATTGAGAGAAGCTAGCTAGGACTAGCTAGGTTCGGTTGATCTCGGGACCTTCCCTAATGTTTCCTCCTAGGAGAGCCTAGGAGGGGTGTGCACACACGGACTGACGGGGCGTGACTGCGGTCGCGATAGTGATGATAGTAATGATGATATTGATGATGATATTTGTGATGTGGATTGTACTAATATTGTTAATGTTATCGTGAACTGATCTTGTGTGTGTATTTCTGATGTGTTTGTGATGATCCACTTGATGGTTATGGTCATTTAGGGAGCAGAGATGTATTCAGGTGCTTCATGGAATGTGCTTTTGACTCGGGATGCTATTTACGGGATTCGCAGAGTGCGAAATCAACAGAGTAGTATAGACCCTGATCGTTCATATTCCATCTTATTTATTAGACTATCACAAATACTTTTTATTATTTGGTTTGAAGACAGATTTTTTATAATCTATTAGTAAATTGTACGTTTGGACACTCTATTATTGTGAGTAATGATGTCTGCTACCTCGGGTTACCGAGATGGTAACACTCGTATTTGTTTGGCATGTCTTGTTAAGTCTCCTGGACAAATAAGGGAGTTTCAAAGAGGTATCCGGATTGGTATAGTCGGGTTAACACTTGCTGTGCGTCATTATTGTTGTTACGTATTTGGTCATATTATCCGTGTCATTATTATGGTCGTGTCATGTTAATTACAGCGGGTAACGTATCGGGATAATGTCGTACCGCTACTGTCGTTATTGCCTTGTAATTGTTACCTCGTATTGTCCTTGAATTTGCGGCCATTGTTGTACTGTTGGAAGATCCGAGTTGAGGAATGTATTATCGTAGGGTGTTGTGTTTGAAACGGGGGATGATAGAATTGTAGAACATAGGGCACGTTGTTCAGGAGGGGAGTGCCGCCATTGTTATCGTTAAGGTTATGCGTGTTTTTTTTGTATATTCTTATCATTATTGTTGTAGTGGAATTTCTGTAGTGGAATCGTTGTAGTGGACGTGATTATAATAATCATAATTATAATTATAATAATCATAATCATAAAAATAATAGTAATAATTTAATAATAACAGCATGTTGGGTAGTGTATGAGTAATACGAAGTAGTAAATTCTATTTTAAGAATAATAAAAAGTCGTGGTAGTCTAATTAGAATGCTATCGGTTTCATTTTCTACATTAAAGACGTTACTATCGATATTAATTTATGTATAGAATATTTTATGAAGTTCGGACTTCGTAGAAATTCTGTGGTGAATAGTACTAACGGCGTGGTAGTAACCTGCTAATTAGGTAAGGTTATCCCTACTCAGTTTACGTTGTATGTTTGCATATTGTATGATATAATGGTATAATAATGATATTGAGATTGCGG
Source organism: Agrostemma githago (assembly GCA_958450325.1). Lineage (NCBI taxonomy): Eukaryota > Viridiplantae > Streptophyta > Magnoliopsida > Caryophyllales > Caryophyllaceae > Agrostemma > Agrostemma githago. The sequence continues at coordinate 31,204,171 of OY288255.1, read as the reverse complement.
TTGTGTACCGATTGAGAGAAGCTAGCTAGGACTAGCTAGGTTCGGTTGATCTCGGGACCTTCCCTAATGTTTCCTCCTAGGAGAGCCTAGGAGGGGTGTGCACACACGGACTGACGGGGCGTGACTGCGGTCGCGATAGTGATGATAGTAATGATGATATTGATGATGATATTTGTGATGTGGATTGTACTAATATTGTTAATGTTATCGTGAACTGATCTTGTGTGTGTATTTCTGATGTGTTTGTGATGATCCACTTGATGGTTATGGTCATTTAGGGAGCAGAGATGTATTCAGGTGCTTCATGGAATGTGCTTTTGACTCGGGATGCTATTTACGGGATTCGCAGAGTGCGAAATCAACAGAGTAGTATAGACCCTGATCGTTCATATTCCATCTTATTTATTAGACTATCACAAATACTTTTTATTATTTGGTTTGAAGACAGATTTTTTATAATCTATTAGTAAATTGTACGTTTGGACACTCTATTATTGTGAGTAATGATGTCTGCTACCTCGGGTTACCGAGATGGTAACACTCGTATTTGTTTGGGATGTCTTGTTAAGTCTCCTGGACAAATAAGGGAGTTTCAAAGAGGTATCCGGATTGGTATAGTCGGGTTAACACTTGTTGTGCGTCATTATTGTTGTTACGTATTTGGTCATATTATCCGTGTCATTATTATGGTCGTGTCATGTTAGTTACAGCGGGTAACGTATCGGGATAATGTCGTACCGCTACTGTCGTTATTGCCTTGTAATTGTTACCTCGTATTGTCCTTGAATTTGCGGCCATTGTTGTACTGTTGGAAGATCCGAGTTGAGGAATGTATTATCGTAGGGTGTTGTGTTTGAAACGGGGGATGATAGAATTGTAGAACATAGGGCACGTTGTTCAGGAGGGGAGTGCCGCCATTGTTATCGTTAAGGTTATGCGTGTTTTTTTTGTATATTCTTATCATTATTGTTGTAGTGGAATTTCTGTAGTGGAATCGTTGTAGTGGACGTGATTATAATAATCATAATTATAATTATAATAATCATAATCATAAAAATAATAGTAATAATTTAATAATAACAGCATGTTGGGTAGTGTATGAGTAATACGAAGTAGTAAATTCTATTTTAAGAATAATAAAAAGTCGTGGTAGTCTAATTAGAATGCTATCGGTTTCATTTTCTACATTAAAGACGTTACTATCGATATTAATTTATGTATAGAATATTTTATGAGGTTCGGACTTCGTAGAAATTCTGTGGTGAATAGTACTAACGGCGTGGTAGTAACCTACTAATTAGGTAAGGTTATCCCTACTCAGTTTACGTTGTATGTTTGCATATTGTATGATATAATGGTATAATAATGATATTGAGATTGCGGTTGTGTACCGATTGAGAGAAGCTAGCTAGGACTAGCTAGGTCCGGTTGATCTCGGGATCTTCCCTAATGTTTCCTCCAAGGAGAGCCTAGGAGGGGTGTGCACACTCGGACTGACGGGGCGTGACTGCGGTCGCGATAGTGATGATAGGAATGATGATATTGATGATGATATTTGTGATGTGGATTGTACTAATATTGTTAATGTTATCGTGAACTGATCTTGTGTGTGTATTTCTGATGTGTTTGTGATGATCCACTTGACGGTTATGGACTTATGGTCATTTAGGGAGCATAGATGTATTCAGGTGCTTGATGGAATGTGCTTTTGACTCGGGATGCTATTTACAGGATGGGCAGAGTGCGAAATCAACAGAGTAGTATAGACCCTGATCGTTCATATTCCATCTTATTTATTAGACTATCACAAATACTTTTTATTATTTGGTTTGAAGACAGATTTTTTATAATCTATTAGTAAATTGTACGTTTGGACACTCTATTATTGTGAGTAATGATGTCTGCTACCTCGGGTTACCGAGATGGTAACACTCGTATTTGTTTGGGATGTCTTGTTAAGTCTCCTGGACAAATAAGGGAGTTTCAAAGAGGTATCCGGATTGGTATAGTCGGGTTAACACTTGTTGTGCGTCATTATTGTTGTTACGTATTTGGTCATATTATCCGTGTCATTATTATGGTCGTGTCATGTTAGTTACAGCGGGTAACGTATCGGGATAATGTCGTACCGCTACTGTCGTTATTGCCTTGTAATTGTTACCTCGTATTGTCCTTGAATTTGCGGCCATTGTTGTACTGTTGGAAGATCCGAGTTGAGGAATGTATTATCGTAGGGTGTTGTGTTTGAAACGGGGGATGATAGAATTGTAGAACATAGGGCACGTTGTTCAGGAGGGGAGTGCCGCCATTGTTATCGTTAAGGTTATGCGTGTTTTTTTTGTATATTCTTATCATTATTGTTGTAGTGGAATTTCTGTAGTGGAATCGTTGTAGTGGACGTGATTATAATAATCATAATTATAATTATAATAATCATAATCATAAAAATAATAGTAATAATTTAATAATAACAGCATGTTGGGTAGTGTATGAGTAATACGAAGTAGTAAATTCTATTTTAAGAATAATAAAAAGTCGTGGTAGTCTAATTAGAATGCTATCGGTTTCATTTTCTACATTAAAGACGTTACTATCGATATTAATTTATGTATAGAATATTTTATGAGGTTCGGACTTCGTAGAAATTCTGTGGTGAATAGTACTAACGGCGTGGTAGTAACCTGCTAATTAGGTAAGGTTATCCCTACTCAGTTTACGTTGTATGTTTGCATATTGTATGATATAATGGTATAATAATGATATTGAGATTGCGGTTGTGTACCGATTGAGAGAAGCTAGCTAGGACTAGCTAGGTCCGGTTGATCTCGGGATCTTCCCTAATGTTTCCTCCAAGGAGAGCCTAGGAGGGGTGTGCACACTCGGACTGACGGGGCGTGACTGCGGTCGCGATAGTGATGATAGGAATGATGATATTGATGATGATATTTGTGATGTGGATTGTACTAATATTGTTAATGTTATCGTGAACTGATCTTGTGTGTGTATTTCTGATGTGTTTGTGATGATCCACTTGACGGTTATGGACTTATGGTCATTTAGGGAGCATAGATGTATTCAGGTGCTTGATGGAATGTGCTTTTGACTCGGGATGCTATTTACAGGATGGGCAGAGTGCGAAATCAACAGAGTAGTATAGACCCTGATCGTTCATATTCCATCTTATTTATTAGACTATCACGAATATTTTTTATTATTTGGTTTGAAGACAGAATTTTTATAATCTATTATTAAATTGTACGTTTCGACACTCTATTATTGTAAGTAATGATGTCTGCTACCTCGGGTTACCGAGATGGTAACACTCGTATTTGTTTGGGATGTCTTGTTAAGTCTCCTGGACAAATAAGGGAGTTTCAAAGTGGTATCCGGATCGGTATAGTCGGGTTAACACTTGCTGTGCGTCATTATTGTTGTTACGTATTTGGTCATATTATCCGTGTCATTATTATGGTCGTGTCATGTTAATTACTGCGGGTAACGTATCGGGATAATGTCGTACCGCTACTGTCGTTATTGCCTTGTAATTGTTACCTCGTATTGTCCTTGAATTTGCGGCCATTGTTGTACTGTTGGGAGATCCGAGTTGAGGAATGTAGTATCGTAGGGTGTTGTGTTTGAAACGGGGGATGATAGAATTGTAGAACATAGGGCACGTTGTTCAGGAGGGGAGTGCCGTCATTGTTATCGTTAAGGTTATGCGTGTTTTTTTTATATATTCTTATCATTATTGTTGTAGTGGAATTTCTGTAGTGGAATTGTTGTAGTGGACTTGATTATAATAATTATAATTATAATTATAATAATCATAATCCTAAAAATAATAGTAATAATTTAATAATAACAGCATGTTGGGTAGTGTATATGTAATACGAAGTAGTAAATTCTATTTTAAGAATAATAAAAAGTCGTGGTAGTTTAATTAGAATGCTATCGGTTTCATTTTCTACATTAAAGATGTTACTATCGATATTAATTTATGTATAGAATATTTTATGAGGTTCGGGCTTCGTAGAAATTCCGTGGTGAATAGTGCTAATTAGGTAAGGTTATCCCTACTCAGTTTACGTTGTATGTTTGCATATTGTATGATATAATGGTATAATAATGATATTGAGATTGCGGTTGTGTACCGATTGAGAGAAGCTAGCTAGGACTAGCTAGGTTCGGTTGATCTCGGGACCTTCCCTAATGTTTCCTCCTAGGAAAGCCTAGGAGGGGTGTGCACACACGGACTGACGGGGCGTGACTGCGGTCGCGATAGTGATGAGGAATGATGATATTGATGATGATATTTGTGATGTGGATTGTACTAATATTGTTAATGTTATCGTGAACTGATCTTGTGTGTGTATTTCTGATGTGTTTGTGATGATCCACTTGATGGTTATGGTCATTTAGGGAGCAGAGATGTATTCAGGTGCTTCATGGAATGTGCTTTTGACTCGGGATGCTATTTACGGGATTCGCAGAGTGCGAAATCAACAGAGTAGTATAGACCCTGATCGTTCATATTCCATCTTATTTATTAGACTATCACAAATACTTTTTATTATTTGGTTTGAAGACAGAATTTTTATAATCTATTATTAAATTGTACGTTTGGACACTCTATTATTGTGAGTAATGATGTCTGCTACCTCGGGTTACCGAGATGTTAACACTCGTATTTGTTTGGGATGTCTTGTAAAGTCTCCTGGACAAATGAGGGAGATACAAAGTGGTATCCGGATTGGTATAGTCGGGTTAACACTTGTTGCGCATCATTGTTGTTGTTACGTATTTGGTCAGATTATCTGTGTCATTATTGTGGTCGCGTCATGTGAATACTGCAGGTAAAGTATCGGGATAATGTCGTACCGCTACTGTCGTTATTGCCTTGTAATTGTTACGTCGTATTGTCCTTGAATTTGCGGCCATTGTTGTACTGTTGGGAGATCCGAGTTGAGGAATGTAGTATCGTAGGGTGTTCTGTTTGAAACGGGGGATGATAGAATTGTGAAACATAGGGCACGTTGTTCAAGAGGGGAGTGCCGCCACTGTTAACGTTAAGGTTCAGAGTGTTTTTTTATATATTCTTATCATTATTGTTGTAGTTGAATTTCTGAAGTGGAATTGTTGTAGTGGAGTTGATTATAATAATAATTATTATTATTATAATTATAATTACGATAATCATAATCATAATAATAATAATAATAATTTAACAATAACAGCATGTTTGGTAGTGTATATGTAATACGAAGTAGTAAATTCTATTTTAAGAATAATAAAAAGTCGTGGTAGTCTAATTAGAATGCTATCGGTTTCATTTTATACATTAAATACGTTACTATCGATATTAATTTATGTATATTATATTTTCTGAGGTTCGGACTTCGTACAAATTCCGTGGTGAATAGTATTAACGGCGTGGTAGTAACTGGCTAATTAGGTAAGGTTATCCCTACTCAGTTTACGTTGTATGTTTGCATATTGTATGATATAATGGTATAATAATGATATTGAGATTGCGATTGTGTACCGATTGAGAGAAGCTTGCTAGGACTAGCTAGGCCCGGTTGATCTCGGGGCCTTCCTTAATGTTTCCTCCTAGGAGAGCCTAGGAGGGGTGTGCACACACGGACTGACGGGGCGTGACTGTGGTCGCGATAGTGATGATAGGAATGATGATATTTGTGATATGGATTGTACTAATATTGTTAATGTTATCGTAAACTGATCTTGTGTGTGTATTTCTGATGTGTTTGTGATGATCCACTTGACGGTTATGGTCATTTAGGGAGCAGAGATGTATTCAGGTGCATGATGGAATGTGCTTTTGACTCGGGATGTTATTTACGGGATAGGCAGAGTGCGAAATCAACAGAGTAGTATAGACCCTGATCGTTCATATTCCATCTTATTTATTAGACTATCACTAATACTTTTTATTATTTGGTTTGAAGACAGAATTTTATAATGTATTATTAAATTGTACGTTTGGACACTCTATTATTGTGAGTAATGATGTCTGCTACCTCGGGTTACCGAGATGGTAACACTCGTATTTGTTTGGGATGTCTTGTTAAGTCACCCGGACAAATGAGGGAGTTACAAAGTGGTATCCGGATCGGTATAGTCGGGTTAACACTTGTTGTGCATCATTGTTGTTGTTACGTATTTGGTCAGATTATCCGTGTCATTATTGTGGTCGCGTCATGTTAATTACTGCAGGTAAAGTATCGGGATAATGTCGTACCGCTACTGTCGTTATTGCCTTGTAATTATTACCTCGTATTGTCCTTGAATTTGCGGCCATTGTTGTACTGTTGGGAGATCCGAGTTGAGGAATGTAGTATCGTAGGGTGTTGTGTTTGAAACGGGGGATGATAGAATTGTAAAACATAGGGCACGTTGTTCAGGAGGGGAGTGCCGCCACTGTTATCGTTAAGGTTCAGAGTGTTTTTTTATATATTCTTATCATTATTGTTGTAGTTGAATTTCTGAAGTGGAATTGTTGTAGTGGAGTTGATTATAATAATAATTATTATTATTATAATTATAATTACGATAATCATAATCATAATAATAATAATAATAATTTAATAATCACAGCATGTTTGGTAGTGTATATGTAATACGAAGTAGTAAATTCTATTTTAAGAATAATAAAAAGTCGTGGTAGTCTAATTAGAATGCTATCGGTTTCATTTTATACATTAAATACGTTACTATCGATATTAATTTATGTATATTATATTTCTGAGGTTCGGACATCGTACAAATTCCGTGGTGAATAGTATTAACGGCGTGGTAGTAACTTGCTAATTAGGTAAGGTTATCCCTACTCAGTTTACGTTGTATGTTTGCATATTGTATGATATAATGGTATAATAATGATATTGAGATTGCGGTTGTGTACCGATTGAGGGAAGCTAGCTAGGACTAGCTAGGCCCGGTTGATCTCGGGACCTTCCTTAATGTTTCCTCCTAGGAGAGCCTAGGAGGGGTGTGCACACACGGACTGACGGGGCGTGACTGTGGTCGCGATAGTGATGATAGGAATGATGATATTGATGATGATATTTGTGATGTGGATTGTACTAATATTGTTAATGTTATCGTAAACTGATCTTGTGTGTGTATTTCTGATGTGTTTGTGATGATCCACTTGACGGTTATGGTCATTTAGGGAGCAGAGATGTATTCAGGTGCTTGATGGAATGTGTTTTTGACTCGAGATGTTATTTACGGGATGGGCAGAGTGCGAAATCAACAAATTAGTATAGACCCTGATCGTTCATATTCCATCTTATTTATTAGACTATTACTAATACTTTTTATTATTTGGTTTGAAGACAGAATTTTTATAATCTATTATTAAATTGTACGTTTGGACACTCTATTATTGTGAGTAATGATGTCTGCTACCTCGGGTTACCGAGATGGTAACACTCGTATTTGTTTGGGATGTCTTGTTAAGTCTCCTGGACAAATGAGGGAGTTACAAAGTGGTATCCGGATCGGTATAGTCGGGTTAACACTTGTTGTGCATCATTGTTGTTGTTAGGTATTTGGTCAGATTATCCGTGTCATTATTGTGGTCGCGTCATGTTAGTTACTGCCGGTAAAGTATAGGGATAATGTCGTACCGCTACTGTCTTTGTTGCCTTGTAATTGTTACCTCGTATTGTCCTTGAATTTGCGGCCATTGTTGTACTGTTGGGAGATCCGAGTTGAGGAATGTAGTATCCTAGGGTGTTGTGTTTGAAACGGGGGATGATAGAATTGTAGAACATAGGGCACGTTGTTCAGGAGGGGAGTGCCGCCACTGTTATCGTTATGGTTCAGAGTGTTTTTTTTTATATATTCTTATCATTATTGTAGTAGTTGAATTTCTGAAGTGGAATTGTTGTAGTGCAGTTGATTATAATAATAATAATTATAATTATAATTATAATTATAATTATGATAATCATAATCATAATAATAATAGTAATAATTTAATAATCACAACATGTTTGGTAGTGTATATGTAATACGAAGTAGTAAATTCTATTTTAAGAATAATAAAAAGTCGTGGTAGTCTAATTAGAATGCTATCGGTTTCATTTTATACATTAAATACGTTACTATCGATTTTAATTTATGTATATTATATTTTCTGAGGTTTGGACTTCGTACAAATTCCGTGGTGAATAGTATTAACGGCGTGGTAGTAACTTGCTAATTAGGTAAGGTTATCCCTACTCAGTTTACGTTGTATGTTTGCATATTGTATGATATAATGGTATAATAATGATATTGAGATTGCGGTTGTGTACCGTTTGAGAGAAGCTAGCTAGGACTAGCTAGGCCCGGTTGATCTCGGGACCTTCCTTAATGTTTCCTCCTAGGAGAGCCTAGGAGGGGTGTGCACACACGGACTGACGGGGCGTGACTGTGGTCGCGATAGTGATGATAGGAATGATGATATTTGTGATGTGGATTGTACTAATATTGTTAATGTTATCCTAAACTGATCTTGTGTGCGTATTTATGATGTGTTTGTGATGATCCACTTGACGGTTATGGTCATTTAGGGAGCAGAGATGTATTCAGGTGCTTGATGGAATGTGCTTTTGACTCGGGATACTATTTACGGGATGGGCAGAGTGCGAAATCAACAGAGTAGTATAGACCATGATCGTTCATATTCCATCTTATTTATTAGACTATCACGAATACTTTTTATTATTTGGTTTGAAGACAGAATTTTTATAATGTATTATTAAATTGTACGTTTGGACACTCTATTATTGTGAGTAATGATGTCTGCTACCTCGGGTTACCGAGATGGTAACACTCGTATTTGTTTGGGATGTCTTGTTAAGTCTCCTGGACAAATGAGGGAGTTAAAAAGTGGTATCCGGATCGGTATAGTCGGGTTAACACTTGTTGTGCATCATTGTTGTTGTTACGTATTTGGTCAGATTATCCGTGTCATTATTGTGGTCGCGTCATGTTAATTACTGCAGGTAAAGTATCGGGATAATGTCGTACCGCTACTGTCGTTATTGCCTTGTAATTATTACCTCGTATTGTCCTTGAATTTGCGGCCATTGTTGTACTGTTGGGAGATCCGAGTTGAGGAATGTAGTATCCTAGGGTGTTGTGTTTGAAACGGGGGATGATAGAATTGTAAAACATAGGGCACGTTGTTCAGGAGGGGAGTGCCGCCACTGTTATCGTTAAGGTTCAGAGTGTTTTTTTTATATATTCTTATCATTATTTTTGTAGTTGAATTTCTGAAGTGGAATTGTTGTAGTGGAGTTGATTATAAAGATAATAATTATTATTATTATAATTATAATTATGATAGTCATAATCATAATAATAATAGTAATAATTTAATAATAACAGCATGTTTGGTAGTGTATACGTAATACGAAGTAGTAAATTCTATTTTGAGAATAATAAAAAGTCGTGGTAGTCTAATTAGAATGCCATCGGTTTCATTTTATACATTAAATACGTTACTATCGATATTAATTTATGTATATTATATTTTCTGAGGTTCGGACTTCGTACAAATTCCGTGGTGAATAGTATTAACGGCGTGGTAGTAACTTGCTAATTAGGTAAGGTTATCCCCACTCAGTTTACGTTGTATGTTTGCATATTGTATGATATAATGGTATAATAATGATATTGAGATTGCGGTTGTGTACCGATTGAGAGAAGCTAGCTAGGACTAGCTAGGCCCGGTTGATCTCGGGACCTTCCTTAATGTTTCCTCCTAGGAGAGCCTAGGAGGGGTATGCACACACGGACTAACGGGGCGTGACTGTGGTCGCGATAGTGATGATAGGAATGATGATATTGATGATGATATTTGTGATGTGGATTGTACTAATATTGTTAATGTTATCCTAAACTGATCTTGTGTGCGTATTTATGATGTGTTTGTGATGATCCACTTGACGGTTATGGTCATTTAGGGAGCAGAGATGTATTCAGGTGCTTGATGGAATGTGCTTTTGACTCGGGATACTATTTACGGGATGGGCAGAGTGCGAAATCAACAGAGTAGTATAGACCTTGATCGTTCATATTCCATCTTATTTATTAGACTATCACGAATACTTTTTATTATTTGGTTTGAAGACATAAAGTTTATAATCTATTATTAAATTGTACGTTTGGACACTCTATTATTGTGAGTAATGATGTCTGCTACCTCGGGTTACCGAGATGGTAACACTCGTATTTGTTTGGGATGTCTTGTTAAGTCTCCTGGACAAATGAGGGAGTTAAAAAGTGGTATCCGGATCGGTATAGTCGGGTTAACACTTGTTGTGCATCATTGTTGTTGTTACGTATTTGGTCAGATTATCCGTGTCATTATTGTGGTCGCGTCATGTTAATTACTGCAGGTAAAGTATCGGGATAATGTCGTACCGCTACTGTCGTTGTTGCCTTGTAATTGTTACCTCGTATTGTCCTTGAATTTGCGGCCATTGTAATACTGTTGGGAGATCCGAGTTGAGGAATGTAGTATCGTAGGGTGTTGTGTTTGAAACGGGGGATGATAGAATTGTAGAACATAGGGCACATTGTTCAGGAGGGGAGTGCCGCCACTGTTATCGTTAAGAATCAGAATGTTTTTTTTATATATTCTTATCATTATTGTAGTAGTTGAATTTCTGAAGTGGAATTGTTGTAGTGGAGTTGATTATAATAATAATAATAATTATTATAATTATAATTATAATTATGATAATCATAATCATAATAATAATAGTAATAATTTAATAATCACAGCATGTTTGGTAGTGTATATGTAATACGAAGTAGTAAATTCTATTTTAAGAATAATAAAAAGTCGTGGTAGTCTAATTAGAATGCTATCGGTTTCATTTTATACATTAAATACGTTACTATCGATATTAATTTATGTATATTATATTTCCTGAGGTTCGGACTTCGTACAAATTCCGTGGTGAATAGTATTAACGGCGTGGTAGTAACTTGCTAATTAGGTAAGGTTATCCCCACTCAGTTTACGTTGTATGTTTGCATATTGTATGATATAATGGTATAATAATGATATTGAGATTGCGGTTGTGTACCGATTGAGAGAAGCTAGCTAGGACTAGCTAGGCCCGGTTGATCTCGGGACCTTCCTTAATGTTTCCTCCTAGGAGAGCCTAGGAGGGGTGTGCACACACGGACTAACGGGGCGTGACTGTGGTCGCGATAGTGATGATAGGAATGATGATATTGATGATGATATTTGTGATGTGGATTGTACTAATATTGTTAATGTTATCCTAAACTGATCTTGTGTGCGTATTTATGATGTGTTTGTGATGATCCACTTGACGGTTATGGTCATTTAGGGAGCAGAGATGTATTCAGGTGCTTGATGGAATGTGCTTTTGACTCGGGATACTATTTACGGGATGGGCAGAGTGCGAAATCAACAGAGTAGTATAGACCATGATCGTTCATATTCCATCTTATTTATTAGACTATCACGAATACTTTTTATTATTTGGTTTGAAGACATAAAGTTTATAATCTATTATTAAATTGTACGTTTGGACACTCTATTATTGTGAGTAATGATGTCTGCTACCTCGGGTTACCGAGATGGTAACACTCGTATTTGTTTGGGATGTCTTGTTAAGTCTCCTGGACAAATGAGGGAGTTACAAAGTGGTATCCGGATCGGTATAATTGTTGTGCATCATTGTTGTTGTTACGTATTTGGTCAGATTATCTGTGTCATTATTGTGGTCGTGTCATGTTAATTACTTCAGGTAACGTATCGGGATAATGTCGTACCGCTACTGTCGTTATTGCCTTGTAATTGTTACCTCGTATTGTCCTTGAATTTGTGACCATTGTTGCACTGTTAGGAGATCCGAGTTGAGGAATGTAGTATCGTAGGGTGTTGTGTTTGAAACGGGGGACGATAGAATTGTAGAACATAGGGCACGTTGTTCAGGAGGGGAGTGCCGCCATTGTTATCGTTAAGGTTAAGCGTGTTTTTTTTTATATATTCTTATCATTATTGCTTTAGTGGAATTTTTGTAGTGGAATTGCTGTAGTGGAGTTGATTATAATAATAAAAATTATTATTATAATTATAATAATCATAATAATCATAATCATAATAATAATAGTAATAATTTAATAATAACAGCATGTTGGGTAGTGTATATGTAATACGAAGTAGTAAATTCTATTTTAAGAATAATAACAAGTCATGGTAGTCTGATTAGAATGCTATCGGTTTCATTTTATACATTAAATACGTTACTATCGATATTAATTTATATATATACTTCCTCCGTTTCTATGATTTCTTCCACCTTAAAAGTGACACATTTAAAACAATAAAATAAGTAAAAGTATGGAGGAAGTAAAGTAAGTGGGCCACCTAGGTAAGGGAGGGTGTGATAGAAAAAAGGAAAGTGGAAGAAATCAAAGAAATGGTTGAAAAAAGAAATGTGGAAGATATCAAAGAAACAGAGGGAGTAATATTTTATGAGGTTCGGACTTCGTAGAAATTCCGTGGTGAATAGTACTAACGGCGTGGTAGTAACCTGCTAATTAGGTAAGGTTATCCCTACTCAGTTTACGTTGTATGTTTGCATATTGTATGATATAATGGTTTAATAATGATATTGAGATTGCGGATGCGTACCGATTGACAGAAGCTAGCTAGGACTAGCTAGGCCCGGGTGATCTCGGGACCTTCCCTAATGTTTCCTCCTTGGAGAGCCTAGGAAGGGTGTGCACACTCGGACTGACGGGGCGTGACTGCGGTCGCGATAGTGATGATAGGAATGATGATATTGATGATGATATTTATGATGTGGCCTGGACTGTACTAATGTTGTTAATGTTATCGTAAACTGATCTTGTGTGTGTATTTCTGATGTGTTTGTGATGATCCACTTGACGGTTATGGTCATTTAAGGAGCAGAGATGTATTCAGGTGCTTGATGGAATGTGCTTTTGACTCAGGATACTATTTACGGGATGGGCAGAGTGCGAAATCAACAGAGTAGTATAGACCCTGATCGTTCATATTCCATCTTATTTATTAGACTATCACGGATACTTTTTATTATTTTGTGAAGACAGAATTTTTATAATCTATTATTACATTGTACGTTTGGAGACTCTATTATTGTGAGTAATGATGTCTGCTACCTCGGGTTACCGAGATGGTAACACTCGTATTTGTTTGGGATATCTTGTTAAGTGTTCTGGACAAATGAGGGAGTTACAAAGTGGTATCCGGATCGGTATATAGTCGGGTTAACACTTGTTGCGCATCATTGTTGTTGTTACGTATTTGGTCAGATTATCTGTGTCATTATTGTGGTCGTGTCATGTTAATTACTGCAGGTAACGTATCGGGATAATGTCGTACCGCTACTGTCGTTATTGCCTTGTAATTGTTACCTCGTATTGTCCTTGAATTTGCGACCATTGTTGTACTGTTAGGAGATCCGAGTTGAGGAATGTAGTATCGTAGGGTGTTGTGTTTGAAACGGGGGACGATAGAATTGTAGAACATAGGGCACGTTGTTCAGGAGGGGAGTGTAGGGTGCTATGTTTGAAACAAGGGATGGTAGAATTGTAGAACATAGGGCACGTTGTTCAGGAGGGGAGTGCCACCATTGATATTGTTAAGGTTAAGCGTGTTTTTTTATATATATTCTTTTCATTATTGCTGTAGTGGAATTTCTGTAGTGGAATTGCTGTAGTGGTGTTGATTATAATAATAATAATAATTATAATTATAATAATCATAATCATAATAATAATAGTAATAATTTAATAATATACAGCATGTTGGGTAGTGTATATGTAATACGAAGTAGTAAATTCTATTTTAAGAATAATAACAAGTCGTGGTAGTCTAATTAGAATGCTATCGGTTTCATTTTATACATTAAGTAGGTTACTATCGATATTAATTTATGTATATAATATTTTATGAGGTTCGGACTTCATAGAAATTCCGTGGTGAATAGTTCTAACGGCGTGGTAGTAACCTGCTAATTAGGTAAGGTTATCCCTACTCAGTTTACGTTGTATCTTTGCATATTGTATGATATAATGGTATAATAATGATATTGAGATTGCGGTTGTGCACCGATTGAGAGAAGCTAGCTAGGACTAGCTAGGTCCGGTTGATCTCGGGACCTTCCCTAATGTTTCCTCCTAGGAGAGCCTAGGAGGGGTGTGCACACTCGGACTAACGGGGCGTGACTGCGGTCGCGATAGTGATGATAGGAATGATGATATTTGTGATGTGGATTGTACTAATATTGTTAATGTTATCGTAAACTGATCTTGTGTGTGTATTTCTGATTTGTTTGTGATGATCCACTTGACGGTTATGGTCATTTAGGGAGCAGAGATGTATTCAAGTGCTTGATGGAATGTGCTTTTGACTCGGGATGCTATTTACGGGATGGGCAGAGTGCGAAATCAACAGAGTAGTATAGACCCTGATCGTTCATATTCCATCTTATTTATTAGACTATCACGAATACTTTTTATTATTTGGTTGGAAGACAGAATTTTTATAATCTATTATTAAGTTATACGTTTCGACACTCTATTAGTGTGAGTAATGATGTCTGCTACCTCGGGTTACCGAGATAGTAACACTCGTATTTGTTTGGGATGACTTGTTAAAGCTCCTGGACAAACGAGGGAGTTATAAAGTGGTATCCGGATCGGTATAGTCGGGTTAACACTTGTTGTGCGTCATTGTTGTTGTTACGTATTTGGTCAGATTATCCGTGTCATTATTGTCGTCGTGTCATGTTAATTACTGCGGGTAACATATCGGGATAATGTCGTACCGCTACTGTCGTTATTGCCTTGTAATTGTTACCTCGTATTGTCCTTGAATTTGCGGCCATTGTTGTACTGTTGGGAGATCCTAGTTGAGAAATGTAGTATCGTAGGGTGTTGTGTTTGAAACGGGGGATGATAGAATTATAGAACATAGGGCACGTTGTTCAGAAGGGGAGTGCCGCCATTGATATCGTTAAGGTTAAGCGTGTTTTTTTTATATATATTCTTTACATTATTGCTGTAGTGGAATTTCTGTAGTGGAATTGCTGTAGTGGTGTTGATTATAATAATAATAATAATAATTATAATTATAATAATCATAATCAAAATAATAATAGTAATAATTTAATAATATACAGCATGTTGGGTAGTGTATATGTAATACGAAGTAGTAAATTCTATTTTACGAATAATAACAAGTCGTGGTAGTCTAATTAGAATGCTATCGGTTTCATTTTATACATTAAGTAGGTTACTATCGATATTAATTTATGTATATAATATTTTATTAGGTTCGGACTTCGTAGAAATTCCGTGGTGAATAGTACTAACGGCGTGGTAGTAACCTGCTAGTTAGGTAAGGTTATCCCTACTCAGTTTACGTTGTATCTTTGCATATTGTATGATATAATGGTATAATAATGATATTGAGATTGCGGTTGTGCACCGATTGAGAGAAGCTAGCTAGGACTAGCTAGGTCCGGTTGATCTCGGGACCTTCCCTAATGTTTCCTCCTAGGAGAGCCTAGGACGGGTGTGCACACTCGGACTGACGGGGCGTGACTGCGGTCGCGATAGTGATGATAGGAATGATGATATTAATGATGATTTTTGTGATGTGGACTGTACTAATATTGTTAATGTTATCGTAAACTGATCTTTTGTGTGTATTTCTGATGTGTTTGAGATGATCCACTTGACGGTTATGGTCATTTAGGGAGCAAAGATGTATTCAAGTTCTTGATGGAATGTGCTTTTGACTCGGGATGCTATTTACGGGATGGGCAGAGTGCGAAATCAACAGAGTAGTATAGACCCTGATCGTTCATATTCCATCTTATTTATTAGACTATCACGAATACTTTTTATTATTTGGTTGGAAGACAGAATTTTTATAATCTATTATTAAGTTATACGTTTCGACACTCTATTAGTGTGAGTATTGATGTCTGCTACCTCGGGTTACCGAGATGGTAACACTCGTATTTGTTTGGGATGACTTGTTAAAGCTCCTGGACAAATGAGGGAGTTATAAAGTGGTATCCGGATCGGTATAGTGGGTTAACACTTGTTGTGCGTCATTGTTGTTGTTACGTATTTGGTCAGATTATCCGTGTCATTATTGTCGTCGTGTCATGTTAATTACTGCGGGTAACATATCGGGATAATGTCGTACCGCTACTGTCGTTATTGCCTTGTAATTGTTACCTCGTATTGTCCTTGAATGTGCGGCCATTGTTGTACTGTTGGGAGATCCTAGTTGAGAAATGTAGTATCGTAGGGTGTTGTGTTTGAAACGGGGGATGATAGAATTGTAGAACATAGGGCACGTTGTTCAGAAGGGGAGTGCCGCCATTGATATCGTTAAGGTTAAGCGTGTTTTTTTTATATATATTCTTTTCATTATTGTTGTAGTGGAATTTCTGTAGTGGAATTGCTGTAGTGGTGTTGATTATAATAATAATAATAATAATTATAATTATAATAATCATAATCTAAATAATAATAGTAATAATTTAATAATATACAGCATGTTGGGTAGTGTATATGTAATACGAAGTAGTAAATTCTATTTTACGAATAATAACAAGTCGTGGTAGTCTAATTAGAATGCTATCGGTTTCATTTTATACATTAAGTAGGTTACTATCGATATTAATTTATGTATATAATATTTTATGAGGTTCGGACTTCGTAGAAATTCCGTGGTGAATAGTACTAATGGCGTGGTAGTAACCTGCTAATTAGGTAAGGTTATCTCTACTCAGTTTACGTTGTATCTTTGCATATTGTATGATATAATGGTATAATAATGATATTGAGATTGCGGTTGTGCACCGATTGAGAGAAGCTAGCTAGGACTAGCTAGGTCCGGTTGATCTCGGGACCTTCCCTAATGTTTCCTCCTAGAAGAGCCTAGGACGGGTGTGCACACTCGGACTGACGGGGCGTGACTGCGGTCGCGATAGTGATGATAGGAATGATGTTATTAATGATGATATTTGTGATGTGGATTGTACTAATATTGTTAATGTTATCGTAAACTGATCTTTTGTGTGTATTTCTGATGTGTTTGAGATGATCCACTTGACGGTTATGGTCATTTAGGGAGCAAAGATGTATTCAGGTGCTTGATGGAATGTGCTTTTGACTCGGGATGCTATTTACGGGATGGGCAGAGTGCGAAATCAACAGAGTAGTATAGACCCTGATCGTTCATATTCCATCTTATTTATTAGACTATCACGAATACTTTTTATTATTTGGTTGGAAGACAGAATTTTTATAATCTATTATTAAGTTATACGTTTCGACACTCAATTAGTGTGAGTAATGATGTCTGCTACCTCGGGTTACCGAGATGGTAACACTCGTATTTGTTTGGGATGACTTGTTAAAGCTCCTGGACAAATGAGGGAGTTATAAAGTGGTATCCGGATCGGTATAGTCGGGTTAACACTTGTTATGCGTCATTGTTGTTGTTACTTATTTGGTCAGATTATCCGTGTCATTATTGTCGTCGTGTCATGTTAATTACTGCGGGTAACATATCGGGATAATGTCGTACCGCTACTGTCGTTATTGCCTTGTAATTGTTACCTCGTATTGTCCTTGAATTTGCGGCCATTGTTGTACTGTTGGGAGATCCTAGTTGAGGAATGTAGTATCGTAGGGTGTTGTGTTTGAAACGGGGGATGATTGAATTGTAGAACATAGGGCACGTTGTTCAGGAGGGGAGTGCCGCCATTGATATCGTTAAGGTTAAGCGTGTTTTTTTATATATATTCTTTTCATTATTGCTGTAGTGGAATTTCTGTAGTGGAATTGCTGTAGGGGAGTTGATGATGATGATAATAATAATAATAATAATAATAATAATAATAATAATAATAATAATCGTAATAATAATAGTAATAATTTAAAAATAACAGCATGTTGGGTAGTGTATATGTAATACGAAGTAGTAAATTATATTTTAAGAATAATAACAAGTTGTGGTAGTCTAATTAGAAAGCTATCGGTTTCATTTTATACATTAAATACGTTACTATCGATATTAATTTATGTATATAATATTTTATGAGGTTCGGGCTTCGTAGAAATTCCGTGGTGAATAGTACTAACGGCGTGGTAGTAACCTGCTAATTAGGTAAAGTTATTCTTACTCAGTTTACGTTTTATGTTTGCATATTGTATGATATAATGGTATAATAATGATATTGAGATTGCGGTTGTGTACCGATTGAGAGATGCTAGCTAGGACTAGCTAGGCCCGGTTGATCTCGGGACCTTCCTTAATGTTTCCTCCTGGGATAGCCTAGGAGTGGTGTGCACACTCGGACTGACGGCATACTCGGACGGACGGGGCGTGACTGCGGTCGCGATAGTGATGATAGGAATGATGATATTGATGATGATATTTGTGATGTGGATTGTACTAATATTGTTAATGTTATCGTAAACTGATCTTGTGTGTGTATTTCTGATGTGTTTGAGATGCTCCACTTGACGGTTATGGTCATTTAGGGAGCAGAGATGTATTCAGGTGCTTGATGGAATGTGCTTTTGACACGGGATGCTATTTACGGGATGGGCAGAGTGCGAAATCAACAGAGTAGTATAGACCTGATCGTTCATATTCCATCTTACTTATTAGGCTATCACGAATACTTTTTATTATTTGGTTTGAAGACAGAATTTTTATAATCTATTATTAAATTGTACGTTTGGACACTCTATTATTGTGAGTAATGATGTCTGCTATCTCGGGTTACCGAGATGGTAACACTCGTATTTGTTTGGGATGTCTTGTTAAGTCTCCTGGACAAATGAGGGAGTTACAAAGTGGTATCCGGATCGGTATAGTCGGGTGAACACTTGTTGTGCGTCATTGTTGTTGTTACGTATTTGGTCAGATTATCCGTGTCATTATTGTCGTCGTGTCATGTTAATTACTGCGGGTAACGTATCGGGATAATGTCGTGCCGCTACTGTCGTTACTGCCTTGTAATTGTTACCTCGTATTGTCCTTGAATTTGCGGCCATTTTTGTACTGTTGGGAGATCCGAGTTGAGGAATGTAGTATCGTAGGGTGTTATGTTTGAAACGGGGGATGATAGAATTGTAGAACATAGGACACGTTGTTCAGGAGGGGAGTGTAGGGTGCTATGTTTGAAACGGGGGATGATAGAGTTGTAGAACATAGGGCACGTTGTTCAGGAGGGGAGTGCCGCCATTGATATCGTTAAGTTAAGCGTGTTTTTTTTATATATATTCTTTTCATTATTGCTGTAGTGGAATTTCTGTAGTGGAATTGCTGTAGTGGTGTTGATTATAATAATAATAATTATTATAATTATAATAATCATAATCATAATAATAATAGTAATAATTTAATAATATACAACATGTTGGGTAGTGTATATGTAATACGAAGTAGTAAATTCTATTTTAAGAATAATAACAAGTCGTGGTAGTCTAATTAGAATGCTATCGATTTCATTTTATACATTAAGTAGGTTACTATCGATATTAATTTATGTATATAATATTTTATGAGGTTCGGACTTCGTAGAAATTCTATGGTGAATAGTACTAACGGCGTGGTAGTAACCTGCTAATTAGGTAAGCTTATCCCTACTCAGTTTACGTTGTATGTTTGCATATTGTATGATATAATGTATAATAGTGATATTGAGATTGCGGTTGTGTACCGATTGAGAGAAACTAGCTAGGACTAGCTAGGTCCGGTTGATCTCGGGACCTTCCCTAATGTTTCCTCCTAGGAGAGCCTAGGAGGGGTGTGCACACTCGGACTGACGGGGCTTGACTGCAGTCGCGATAGTGACGATAGGAATGATGATATTCGTGATGTGGATTGTACTAATATTGTTAATGTTATCGTAAACTGATCTTGTGTGTGTATTTCTGATGTGTTTGTGATGATCCACTTGACGGTTATGGTCATTAAGGGAGCAGAGATGTATTCAGGTGCTTGTTGAATTATGCTTTTGACTCGGGATGCTATTTACGGGATGGGCAGAGTGAGAAATCAACAGAGTAGTATAGACCTTGATCGTTCATATTCCGATCCATCTTATTTATTAGACTATCACGAATACTTTTTATTATTTGGTTTGAAGACAGAATTTTTATAATCTATTATTAAATTGTACGTTTGGACACTCAATTATTGTGAGTAATGATGTCTGCTACCTCGGGTTACCGAGATGGTTACACTCGTGTTTGTTTGGGATGTCTTGTTAAGTCTCCTGGACAAATGAGGGAGTTTCAAAGTGGTATCCGGATCAGTATAGTCGGGTTAACACTTGTTGTGCGTCATTGTTGTTGTTACGTATTTGGTCAGATTATCCGTGTCATTATTATGGTCGTGTCATGTTAATTATTGCGGGTAACGTATCGGAATAATGTCGTACCGCTACTGTCGTTATTGCCTTGTAATTGTTACCTCGTATTGTCCTTGAATTTGCGGCCATTCTTGTACTGTGGGAAGATCCGAGTTTAGGAATGTAGTATCGTAGGGTGTTGTGTTTGAAATGGGGGATGATAGAATTGTAGAACATAGGACACGTTGTTCAGGAGGGGAGTGTAGGGTGCTATGTTTGAAACGGGGGATGATAGAGTTGTAGAACATAGGGCACGTTGTTCAGGAGGGGAGTGCCGCCATTGATATCGTTAAGTTAAGCGTGTTTTTTTTATATATATTCTTTTCATTATTGCTGTAGTGGAATTTTTGTAGTGGAATTGCTGTAGTGGTGTTGATTATAATAATAATAATTATTATAATTATAATAATCATAATCATAATAATAATAGTAATAATTTAATAATATACAACATGTTGGGTAGTGTATATGTAATACGAAGTAGTAAATTCTATTTTAAGAATAATAACAAGTCGTGGTAGTCTAATTAGAATGCTATCGATTTCATTTTATACATTAAGTAGGTTACTATCGATATTAATTTATGTATATAATATTTTATGAGGTTCGGACTTCGTAGAAATTCTATGGTGAATAGTACTAACGGCGTGGTAGTAACCTGCTAATTAGGTAAGCTTATCCCTACTCAGTTTACGTTGTATGTTTGCATATTGTATGATATAATGTATAATAGTGATATTGAGATTGCGGTTGTGTACCGATTGAGAGAAGCTAGCTAGGACTAGCTAGGTCCGGTTGATCTCGGGACCTTCCCTAATGTTTCCTCCTAGGAGAGCCTAGGAGGGGTGTGCACACTCGGACTGACGGGGCTTGACTGCAGTCGCGATAGTGACGATAGGAATGATGATATTGATGATGATATTCGTGATGTGGATTGTACTAATATTGTTAATGTTATCGTAAACTGATCTTGTGTGTGTATTTCTGATGTGTTTGTGATGATCCACTTGACGGTTATGGTCATTAAGGGAGCAGAGATGTATTCAGGTGCTTGTTGAATTATGCTTTTGACTCGGGATGCTATTTACGGGATGGGCAGAGTGAGAAATCAACAGAGTAGTATAGACCTTGATCGTTCATATTCCGATCCATCTTATTTATTAGACTATCACGAATACTTTTTATTATTTGGTTTGAAGACAGAATTTTTATAATCTATTATTAAATTGTACGTTTGGACACTCAATTATTGTGAGTAATGATGTCTGCTACCTCGGGTTACCGAGATGGTTACACTCGTGTTTGTTTGGGATGTCTTGTTAAGTCTCTTGGACAAATGAGGGAGTTTCAAAGTGGTATCCGGATCAGTATAGTCGGGTTAACACTTGTTGTGCGTCATTGTTGTTGTTACGTATTTGGTCAGATTATCCGTGTCATTATTATGGTCGTGTCATGTTAATTATTGCGGGTAACGTATCGGAATAATGTCGTACCGCTACTGTCGTTATTGCCTTGTAATTGTTACCTCGTATTGTCCTTGAATTTGCGGCCATTCTTGTACTGTGGGAAGATCCGAGTTTAGGAATGTAGTATCGTAGGGTGTTGTGTTTGAAATGGGGGATGATAGAATTGTAGAACATAGAGCACGTTGTTCAGGAAGGGAGTGCCGCCATTGTTATCGTTAAGGTTAAGCGTGTTTTTTATATATATTCTTATCATTAGTGCTGTAGTGGAATTTCTGTAGTGGAATTGTTGTAGTGGAGTTGATAATAATAATAATAATAATAATAATAATAATAATAATAATAATAATAATAATAATAATAATAATAATAATAATAATAATAATAATAATAATAATAATAATAATAATAATAATAATAATAGTAATAATTTAATAATAACAGCATGTTGGGTAGTGTATATGTAATACGAAGTAGTAAATTGTATTTTAAGAATAATAACAAGTCGTGGTAGTCTAATTAGAATGATATCGGTTTTATTTTATACATTAAATACGTTAACTTTCGATATTGATTTATGTATATAATATTTTATTAGGTTCGGACTTCGTAGAAATTCCGTGGTGAATAGTACTAACGCCATGGTAGTAACCTGCTAATTAGGTAAGGTTATCCCTACTCAGTTTACGTTGTATGTTTGCATATTGTATGATATAATGGTATAATAATGATATTGAGATTGCGGTTGTGTACCGATTGAGAGAAGCTAGCTAGGACTAGCTAGGCTCGGTTGATCTTAGGACCTTCCCAAATGTTTCCTCCTAGGAGAGCCTAGGAGGGGTGTGCACACTCGGACTAACGGGGTGTGACTGCGGTCGCGATAGTGATGATAGGAATGATGATATTGATGATGATATTTGTGATGTGGATTGTACTAATATTGTTAATGTTATCGTAAAATGATCTTGTGTGTGTAATTCTGATGTGTTTGTGATGATCCCCTTGACGGTTATGGTCATTTAGGGAGCAGAGATGTATTCAGGTGCTTGATGGAATGTGCTTTTGACTCGGGATGCTATTTACGGGATGGGCAAAGTGCGAAATCAACAGAGTAGTATAGACCTTAATCGTTCATATTCCATCTTATTTATTAGACTATCACGAATACTTTTTATTATTTAGTTTGAAGACAGAATATTTATAATCTACTATTAAATTGTACGTTTGGACACTCTATTATTGTGAGTAATGATGTCTGCTACCTCGGGTTACCGAGATGGTTACACTCGTATTTGTTTGGGATGTCTTGTTAAGTCTCCTGGACAAATGAGGGAGTTACAAAGTGGTATCCGGATCGATATAGTCGGGTTAACACTTGTTGTGCGTCATTGTTGTTGTTACTTATTTGGTCAGATTATCCGTGTCATTATTATGGTCGTGTCATGATAATTACTGCGGGTAACGTATCGGGATAATGTCATACCGCTACTGTCGTTATTGCCTTGTAATTGTTACCTCGTATTGTCCTTGAGTTTGCGGCCATTGTTGTACTGTTGGGAGATCCGAGTTGAGGAATGTAGTATCGTAGGGTGTTGTGTTTGAAACGGGGAATGATAGAATTGTAGAAAGTAGGGCATGTTGTTTAGGAAGGGAGTGCCGCCATTGTTATCCTTAAGGTTAAGCGTGTTTTTTTATATATTCTTATCATTAGTGCTGTAGTGGAATTTCTGTAGTGGAATTGTTGTAGTAGAGTTGATTATAATATTAATAATAATAATTGATCCGAATAAGGAAGCAACAACAAATCAGGATTTCAATGAGCTCACACTAGCTCCAAATGGTCCAAGTTCAAGCCCCTTAGTCCCTCCTTCAAGTCTAGTAGTGTGCCTTCTTCAAGTACTAAACTAGCTCTTGTGAACACCTACTTGGACTGAATAAAAGAGCTGAAACACACATTGCTCTATTCTGATTTCCAAGTTCAAATAACAAGCAATTGGAGTTATTGCTTTCATACATGAATAAGACTCATTCACACCTCCAACCAGCCAAAGCACACCAAGAGAAAAGCACCAGATTTGGAGTATAACTAGAGGATGAATTTAGTCATTTTAGTTCAACGTATTTACTTTGTTTTTATCACTTAGTAGTTTGTATCCTTTAATGAGACTTGACTATTCTGGTTGGAGCCTCATTTGGGACGTGTTGTTTGGCTATAAATAGCCAAACACTTGATGAATAAAGCATTAAACTTTCATCAAACAAATCAGAGTTAAGCTTTGCGTTTCTTTCCGTCTTTGTAGTTCACAAGACAAAGTATTAGAGTTAGTCGCGTTACAAGCTCTATACTCGCTATTTCAATCGAGTGTTTGAATTAGCACCCGCTTGTTGAGGTTTAGGTCTATCTCACTTAGAACACTATCCTTGGTTACGTTCTATCATCCCTTACGATAACTTTTCCATTCTGATTTCGTTACTTTATTTCATTCATTTCGATCTGCTATCAATCACCAAATCATTTGTTCAGAGTTCTTTCTAACTCACATCATTAGTGGTATCAGAGCTTTGGTCTTCCTAAAGACGTAAAGCATGGCAGGAGGAGTGAACTTTGACGACCCTAACTTCTTGGAGCACCTAAAGAAGGCGTTGGAGAACTATCAGCCCTTGAATTCTCGTTTCCGAGCTAGAAGAGAGCCGGTGGACAGAATCAAAGTGAACGAACTCCCTGAGTTCGTTAGAGGTACTGATCCTGAAGTTTATTTGGAATGGGAAAGGAGCATTGAGAAGCTCTTTGATTTCAAGGACTTGGAGGACGAGGAGAGGTGCAAGTACGCAATTCTGAAGCTAAGCAAAGGGGCTTCTCTTTGGTATGAAGGGCTGAAAATACAACGCACCAGGGATGGAAAGGGTAAGATTTCTTCTTGGGAATCCTTGAAACGAAAGCTACGCAAGAGGTATGTTCCAACTACGCATAAGTTATCCTTATACAAAAAAATTGCGAATCTCATACAAGGAAGGATGAGTATTAGCGAGTACATTGAGGAATTTGAGAACTTGGTATTAATGGGGGAAGTAGAAAAAAACGAAGAGATAAAAATGGCTAGGTTTTACGTGGGTTAAATCGTAGTATTGCTAATACGGTTGATTTATGTCCAAACTCTGATTTTGATACTTTGTGTGGGTTATGTTTGAAAATTGAAGCTCAAGGGAAAACCAAGTATGAAAATGAGTCTAGTAAGAGTCATATTTGGTCACGAAATGGGGGGGGGGGTAACAAGGCCAATTCGGTTAACACTAATCAACCCCTTACCATTAAGAGTAACCCAACTCAACCCACAATTAAGACACCCACTGAAACTAGTTTGTCTAAGGTACGTTGCTTCAAGTGCCAAGGTTTTGGTCACTATAAAAATGCTTGTCCTAACAAGAGAGTCGTGACTTTAAGAGAAATAATGCCCTTTAGAGATGAGATGTGGGAAGAGGAGCAACGCATAGGAGCTGTATTTAATGAGGGAGAAGAAGAAGAGGATAAGGAAAGAGAGGATTATGAACCCCCAACGTATGATACTGTTTTGGTACTACGTACACTTCATGCCAATCCCCTCCCTCACAACACTGAACAAAGGGATCAACTCTTCCACACTAAATGTCAAGTTAACGACAAATGGTGTAGCTTGATAATTGATGGGGGTAGTTGCACAAATGTCGCCTCAACTGAAATGGTAAACAAATTAGGCTTAACCACCACTAGTCACCCTAAACCTTATGCACTACATTGGTTGGATGACGGGAACAAAGTGAGGGTTACTAAGCAAGTAAGAGTTGGTTTAACCATGGGGTCTTATGTCGATGAGGTTTTATGTGATGTCATTCCTATGGATGCGTGTCATATAATTTTGGGACGTCCTTGGCAGTTTGATAGGGATGTAGTACACCATGGGAGGAAGAATGAATACGAATTAAGGGATAAGGGAAAGAAAATCGTGCTAAAACCCATGACACCTCAAGCTGTTCGTGCAATGGCAGCCAATAAAGCTAAGAAACCTAACCTCACCATATTTGCTAGTGAGAGTGAAGTAGAGCAGGCCTTGCAAGGGGGGGAACGTGTCTTTGTCATGGTTGCTAGAGAGGAACCCATAGTAGTTGAGAATGGGCTTGGGGGAAAACCATTTGAGGAATTATTACATGAGTTTGAGGACGTTTTCCCTAAGGATTTACCAGCTGGTTTACCACCTATTCGAGGCATAGAGCACCAAATTGACCTCGTTCCAGGAGCGGCCTTGCCAAATAAGGCAGCCTATAGATGTAATCCAGAGGAGACTAAAGAGTTGCAAAGACAAATTGATGAGTTAATGAGTCGAGGGTATGTTCGTGAAAGCCTTAGCCCTTGCGCTGTTCCAGTCCTTTTAGTACCTAAGAAGGATGGAACTTGGAGAATGTGTGTGGATAGTAGGGCACTTAACAACATTACCATCAAATACAGATTTCCTATCCCAAGATTGGATGATATGTTGGATGAGCTTCATGGGGCTGTGGTCTTCTCCAAAATTGATTTGAGAAGTGGGTATCATCAAATTAGAATGAGAGAGGGGGATGAGTGGAAGACAGCATTCAAGACTAAGCATGGGCTCTATGAATGGACGGTCATGCCATTTGGTCTCACCAACGCTCCAAGCACATTCATGAGGCTGATGAATGAAATACTCAAGGCCTATTTAGGTCGATTCATTGTGGTTTATTTGGATGATATTCTTGTTTATAGCAGGTCTTTGGCGGAGCATATGGAGCACTTAAGGCTACTGTTTGAGACACTACGCAAACAGCAACTTTTTGGCAAGAAGGAGAAGTGTGCTTTCTTTGTAGAGAGCGTGGTGTTCCTTGGCTATGTGGTATCCAAAGATGGAGTATCCGTTGATCAAACCAAGATAGAATCCATCCGTACTTGGCCAATCCCTTCTACCATAACTGAAGTAAGATCATTCCATGGGTTAGCTTCTTTCTACAGGAGGTTCATCAAGGACTTTAGCACCATCACAAGTCCTATCACCGAGTGTTTGAAGAAGGGTACCTTCGTTTGGTCCAAAGCTGCCCAAGTTGCTTTTGAAGTCATCAAAGAGAAGTTGTGTTCCGCTCCTATTCTAGCTCTTCCTGATTTCTCTCAACCATTTGAGGTTGAATGTGACGCTAGTGGAGTAGGAATTGGTGCTTTCCTCGTGCAAAACAGGCGCCCCATTGCCTATTTTTCAGAAAAACTCAATGGAGCAAGGCTGAATTATTGCACCTACGACAAGGAATTCTATGCCATAGTAAGAGCTCTTGATCATTGGAGTCATTATCTTCGTACTAACCACTTTATTCTCCATTCAGATCATGAGTCCCTAAAGTACATCAATGGCCAACAAAAACTAAGTCCAAGGCATGCCATGTGGGTGGAATTCTTGCAATCCTTTCATTTCTCTTCAAAATACAAGGATGGTAAGAGTAACATGGTGGCTGATGCATTATCCCGCCGCTACACTCTATTGTCCACTTTGGATGTTAGATTGCTTGGATTTGAAACTCTAAAGGATTACTACAAAAGTGATACTGATTTTGGTGAAGCTTTCACCAAATGCAAGGAGGGAGCCTTTGACGAGTTTGTTGTGCAGGAAGGATTTCTTTTCAAGGGAAATCGACTTTGTGTTCCCAAACATCCCATTAGGGAGTTGCTGGTTAGGGAAGCTCATGGGGGAGGTTTAGCAGGTCATTTCGGCATCACAAGAACATTGGAAGTCTTAAAAGAGCACTTTTTTTGGCCAAAAATGCAAGGGAGTGTTTAACATGTAGTGAGCAAGTGTGTAACTTGCCAATTTGCCAAGAGTTCTTTCAAGCCAGGAGTTTATATCCCCTTACCCACACCTAAAAGACCATGGGAAGATGTGTCCATGGATTTCATTGTGGCCTTGCCAAGAACAGCTAGAGGAAGGATGCTATCATGGTGGTGGTGGACCGGTTCTAAAAAATGGCTCACTTCATTGCTTGTCACAAAACCGATGATGCTAGCAATGTAGCCGATTTGTACTTCAAAGAAGTGGTGCGCCTCCATGGAGTACCTAAATCCATTGTTTCGGATCGTGATTCAAAGTTTCTTAGCTATTTTTGGAACACGTTGTGGAGGAAGGTAGGGACCAAGCTCTTATTTAGCACCTCTCATCATCCACAAACAGATGGCCAAACCGAGGTTACCAACCGCACTTTAGGCACGTTACTAAGGGGCCTGGTGAGCAAGACTCAAAAGGATTGGGATGTCAAGCTAGCCCACGCTGAGTTTGCTTACAATCGTTCTCCTACTTATGCTACCTCTCATTCTCCTTTTGAGGCTGTTTATGGAATCAACCCTTATATGCCTTTGGACCTAATTCCCCTACCTAAAGATGAGTTAGTCCACAAGGACGCAGAGTCAAAGCTCAAATCCATGTTAAAACTCCACGAGCAAATCCAAGAAAGGATCAAGGAAGTAAATGAAGCCTACAAAAGAAGGTCCAATAAAAACAGGAAACCAAGACTCTTCCAAGAGGGTGACTTGGTTTGGGTTCACTTAAGAAAGGAGAGGTTTCCAAGCAAGAGAAAGAACAAATTGATGCCACGAGCAGAAGGTCCATATAAGAACATATCAAGGGTAAACGACAATGCCTACAAGGTGGAGTTACAAGATGATTATGGAGTTCATGCCACGTTCAACGTGGGAGATCTCTCTCCTTATCTTGATGATGACGGCATTTCAGAATTGAGGACAATTCCTTTTCAAGGGGGAGGAGATGATCCGAATAAGGAAGCAACAACAAATCAGGATTTCAATGAGCTCACACTAGCTCCAAATGGTCCAAGTTCAAGCCCCTTAGTCCCTCCTTCAAGTCTAGTAGTGTGCCTTCTTCAAGTACTAAACTAGCTCTTGTGAACACCTACTTGGACTGAATAAAAGAGCTGAAACACACATTGCTCTATTCTGATTTCCAAGTTCAAATAACAAGCAATTGGAGTTATTGCTTTCATATATGAATAAGACTCATTCACACCTCCAACCAGCCAAAGCACACCAAGAGAAAAGCACCAGATTTGGAGTATAACTAGAGGATGAATTTAGTCATTTTAGTTCAATGTATTTACTTTGTTTTTATCACTTAGTAGTTTATATCCTTTAATGAGGCTTGACTATTCTGGTTGGAGCCTCACTTGGGACGTGTTGTTTGGCTATAAATAGCCAAACACTTGATGAATAAAGCATTCAACTTTCATCAAACAAATCTGAGTTAAGCTTTGCTTTTCTTTCCGTCTTTGTAGTTCACAAGACAAAGTATTAGAGTTAGTCGCGTTACAAGCTCTATACTCGCTATTTCAATCGAGTGTTTGAATTAGCACCCGCTTTGTTGAGGTATAGGTCTATCTCACTTAGCACACTATCCTTGGTTACGTTCTATCATCCCTTACGACAACTTTTCCATTCTGATTTCGTTACTTTATTTCATTCATTTCGATCTGCTATCAATCACCAAATCATTTGTTCAGAGTTCTTTCTAACTCACATCAATAATAATAATAATAATCATAATAATAATAATAGTAATAATTTAATAATAACAGCGTGTTGGGTAGTGTATATGTAATACGAAGTAGTAAATTGTATCTTATGAATAATAACAAGTCGTGGTAGTCTAATTAGAATGCTATTGGTTTCATTTTATACATTAAATACGTTACTATCGATACTAATTTATGTATACAATATTTTATTAGGTTCGGACTTCGTAGAAATTATGTGGTGAATAGTACTAACGACGTGGTAATAACCTGCTAATTAGAAAAGGTTATCCCTACTCAGTTTACGTTGTATGTTTGCATATTGTATGATATAATGGTATAATAATGATATAGATTGCGGTTGTGTACCGATTGAGAGAAGCTAGCTAGGACTAGCTAGGCCCGGTTGATCTCGGGACCTTCCCTAATGTTTCCCCCTAGGAGAGCCTAGGAGGGGTGTGCACACACGGACTGATGGGCCGTGACTGCGGTCGCGATAGTGATGATAGGAATGATGATATTGATGATGATATTTGCGATGTGGATTGTACTAATATTGTTAATGTTATCGTAAACAGATCTTGTGTGTGTATTTATGATGTGTCTGTGATGATCCACTTGACGGTTATGGTCATCTGGGGAGCAAAGATGTATTCAGGTGCTTGATGGAATGTGCTTTTGACTCGGGATGCTATTCATGGGATGGGCAGAGTGAGAAGTCAACAGAGTAGTATAGACACTGATCGTTCATATTCTATCTTATTTATTAGACTATCACGAATACTTTTTATTATTTGGTTTGAAGACAAAATTTTTATAATCTATTATTAAATTGTATGTTTGGACACTCTATTATAGTGTGTAATGATGTCTGCTACCTTGGGTTACCGAGATGGTAACACTCGTATTTGTTTGGGAAGTTTTGTTAAGTCTCCTTGACAAATGAGGGAATTACAAAGTGGTATCCGGATCGGTATAGTCGGGTTAACACTTGTTGTGCAACATTGTTGTTGTTACGTATTTGGTCAGATTATCCGTGTCATTATTGTGGTCGTGTCATATTAATTACTGCGGGTAACGTATCGGGATAATGTCGTACCGCTACTATCGTTATTGTCTTGTAATTGTTACCTCGTATTGTCCTTGAATTTGCGGTCATTGTTGTACTGTTGGGAGATTCGAGTTGAGGATTGTAGTATCGTAGGGTGTTATGTTTGAAACGGGGGATGATAGAATTGTAGAACATAGGGCACGTTGTTCAGGAGGGGAGTGCCGCCATTGTTATCGTTAAGGTTAAGCCTGTTTTTTTTATTTGTTCTTATTATTATTGCTGTAGTGGAATTTCTGTAGTGGAATTGCTGTAGTGGAGTTGATAATAATAATAATAATAATAATAATAATAATAATAATAATAATAATAATAATAATAATAATAATAATAATAATAATAATAATAATAATAATAATAATAATAATAATATCGCTAAGGGAGTGGGTGCCCAGATGGTATCTCGGTTACCCACTAACTTCTTGTAATTTGTTTCGTTATTAATGCAAGCTCCAGTTTAAAAAAAAATAAAAAATAAATAAATAAATAAATAAAATAATAATAATAATTATAATTATAATAATAATAATAAAAATAAAAATAAAAATAAAATCAATAATATTTATAATAATAATAAAATTCAGCGAAGTGAGAGAAACACTTTCTCTCTCTAGGCAGTTTTCCTCAGAAATTCTGTTACGCTGAGCTTGCAACAATGGCGTCCCTCCCTCCAATCAAGCGGGGTCCTGGGCGTCCGAGTAAGAAATCACAACAATTCATTCCTCCTTCTGAGCATGATTCAGCTAAGGAGAAAGATGATGCAGAATTAATGGAGGAAAACAATTCCCAGGGTTCTTCGCATCGCTCATCCCTTAACGAGATTATTCTCACTGCTATGAAATCGGCTGGTAAAATTGTCTCTCCTGCTCATGTTATTACAGATTCTACTCAATCTAATAATCCTGTTTTACCTTCAACGACTTTGCAACCTATTGTTGTACCCCCTGTTCTTGATAAACCTGAAACTAAAACATGGTCTAATGTTGCACGTTCTGCTAAACAAATGGGAATGAATCTTTACTGCTGTGAAGATAACTCTAATTCTACGGAGATTGATATAGAATTGGATGATCTTGCAGATGAATTGAAGCTATGGGAGTTTACTTTAATGGGGAACTTCATTGGTTCTAAACCTACTCTGCAATCTGTACAGAAATTTGTGTCTGACAGTTGGGGTAGCATTGCAACGCCTACAGTGCAATATTATAAGAAGGGTTGGTTTTCTTTTAGATTTTCATCTAAGGAAGATCTAACTAATGTGCTTAAAGGGGGACCTTGGAGGATTGGGGGTTCATCCTTGGTGCTTAAGGAATGGTCACCCCAGTTTTCTGCTGAATTGGACATAGTAACTACAGTACCAGTTTGGGTGTTGTTTCATGACCTAGAACCCTTCATGTGGTCGGACATAGTTTTGAGTAAGATTGCTAGCAAGGTTGGTAAGCCCATTTGTGCTGATTTAGCAACTACTACTAAAACTAAACTGTCATTTGCAAGGGTTTTGATTGAGGTGGATGTATCCCAACCTCTCTTGGATCATGTCATTGTTAATACTCCGTTCTCTGGTCAATCTGTTCAGAGAGTAGTATATGAATGGGTGCCTTTTTACTGCCATGGTTGTGGTAAACTGGGGCAAAAAATCTCTAACTGTAAGAAGGAGAAGCAGAAGCTTAAGGAAAAAGAGGAGGCTGCATTGAAGGCTAAGGGGGATAAGGAAGGAATAGCTCCTACTGTCAAAAATCCAGTTTCTGAACAGCCTACTGTTGTTAAGACTCAGGAGAGGAAGGAGTCTAAACCTGTTTCTCCTAGGAAGTTTTATCAGGATGACTTGTTTCAACCTGTTCATAAAAGAAATTCTTCTGCCAATAAGGTTGTTCAACCTGTTATTAGAGATCCTTTGGTTCTAGCTAATGCTTTTCAGGTCATTTCCCAACATGAAAAGCCTGATAATTTGGCTAAGAGTCCTACTGACTTTTCTGGTGGTAGCCTACAGGATCCTTTACCCCCTGATAAACAATGAAGATTGCCTCATGGAATATTAGGGGTTTCAATGATCCAATAAAGCATAGTGAGGTTAAGGAGTTTTTCTTTTCTAATAGATTGGATATACTTGGGCTCTTGGAGACCAGGGTTAAACAGCATAATGCTCAAAGAATAATACATAATAACTTTAGTAGTTTGAATGTTCTTACTAACTACTCTCATCACTACAATGGCCGAATTTGGTTGATCCTTAACCCTAATACTGTTAAGGTCTCCAAGTTATGCTATTCTGATCAAATTATCTCGGGTATGGTTCATCATATTGAAACTAAGTCTCAGATGAGGATTAGTATGGTGTATGGTGGTAATGATGCTACAACTAGAGAAGGCTTATGGGATTCTTTACAAAGGCTAAGGGACAACAATCCTTGCCTGGTTTTGGGGGACTTTAACATTGTTAGATGTCCGGAGGAGAAGTTAGGATCTAATCCTCCTCCTCTAAAAGATATGTTGGCTTTTAATGACTGTCTGTCTGCTTGTCTGCTTGATGATCTTAGTAGCTCGGGATGTGATATGACTTGGACCAATAAGCAAATTCCATCTGATAGGATTTGGTCTAAGTTGGATAGAGTACTGGTTAATCCTATTTGGCTTTCTGCTTTTCCTAATTCATCTGCATTGATCTCTGAGGCAGGAATATCAGATCATTCACCAATTTTGGTGCAGGTTCTGAAGGATCATCCTCCTAGGAAGGCCTTTAGCTTTCTTAATTGCTGGGTTTCACATCCTGAGTTTCTCCCTGTTGTTAGGCATGCCTGGAATAATAATATCAAAGGCTCTCCTGCTTTTAAATTCTTTGGTAAACTGAAACTGGTCAAGAAGGCTCTCCAAAACTTGCATAAAGAGTATTTCTCCAATGTTTCTACTAGGGTTATGAGGGCTAAGCAGGATCTTTTAGTTTGTCAAGGGAAACTGCAGGCTTCTCCTTTCTCCCCTGGTCTTATTTTTGAAGAAAAGGCTCTATATACTTCCTACAGTAATTTGAAACAGGCTGAACTTGACATGCTCAAACAAAGAGCTAAAGTACAAGACCTTCAACTTTCAGATTGCTCTACCAAGTATTTTTTTGCAAAAATAACTGATAGAAGGAATGCTCAGATGGTGGGAGCTATTCTTGATGAGGATGGAATAATTCATGAAGGTACTACTAATGTTGCTAAGACATTTCAGAACTACTACCAGTCTCTTTTGGGGCAGAAGAAAGAGGTTATTTCAGTTAACATACTGCAAGGTCCTTGTGTCTCTGAGGATCAAAAGGGCAGTCTCATATCTGATATCACTGAAGAGGAGATAAAACATGCTGTATTTGGGATGGACTCTAATAGCAGCCCTGGAGTGGATGGATTTTCAGTTTGCTTTTATAAAGCTACTTGGAGTGTGATCAAAGGGGACTTCTGCAGAGCTGTTTCGAACTTTTTTAAGAAGAGTCACATGGCTAAGCAGGCTATCTCCACCTTGATTACATTAATTCCTAAGAAAAAAGGAGCCTCATCTGTAATGGAGTTTAGGCCCATATCTTGCTGTACAGTCTTTTACAAAACAGTAAATAAAATCATTGCTAATAGACTCAAACTTATTCTTCCGGACATTATAGGGGATGAGCAAGCTGCCTTTGTCAAAGGCAGAAATTTGTTTGATAACACACTCCTGTCTCAGGCTTTGGTCAAAGGTTACACAAGGAAGTACATTACTCCTAGATGTATGGTGAAGGTAGACATTAGGAAAGCTTTTGATTCCCTACAATGGAGGTTCATTGAAGAAATGCTTACTAAGCTTGGCTTCCCTACTATCTTTATCTCTTGGATCATTGGATGTATCTCTAATCCCTGGTACTCTTTCAAGCTTGATGGAGGAGTCCATGGATTTTTTCAAGGTAAAAGTGGAATCAGACATAGGGACCCTTTATCCCCTTATCTGTTTGTCCTAAGTATGGAAGTTTTCTCTTGATTGATGAGGAGAATAGGGACCTTGGATCGGGTTTCTTTTCACCCTAAATGTTGTAGGCTCAATATTACTCATCTCATTTTTGCTGATGACCTCATGATTTTCACTAGAGCTGATGTTCCTTCAGTTCAGGCAGTTAAAAATGTTTTGGATTCATTTGGTTCCATGTCTGGATTGAGAGCAAACCTTGATAAAACCTGTATATACTTTGGAGGTACTAGAACTCTGATTAAGCAGGAGATTCTTACTTGTACGGGATTCACTTCAGGTTTCTTTCCATTCAGGTATCTTGGAGTCCCTCTTAATGATGCAACAATCAAGGTTTCCATGTTTGACTCCTTGATTATACGAGTTCATCAGTCTATTCAGCATTGGTCAACAAAGTTCCTTTCTTATGCGGGCAAAGCTCAACTAATAAATTCAGTTGTTTTTGGTCTGTACAATTTCTGGTGTTCATGCATTCTTCTCCCTCAAACTGTGATCAAGGCCCTTAAGAAGCTATGCAAAGATTTCTTTTGGGGTATTCAACCAGGTGCTAGGAGATTAACTCTCAAGAAGTGGGATGATGTTTGCAAACCTTGGTCAACAGGGGGTTTTAATATTAAGAATTTGGAAGCCTGGAATAAAGCCCTCCTAACTAAATGGATTTGGTCCTTGTCTAGAGCTCCTGATAGTATTTGGAGCAAGTGATGCCATTGTTACATCCTGAATAACTCATCTATTTGGACAGTTTGCTCTAAAGAGTTCTTTCCTTCAGGGATAAAGAATGTTCTCTCAGTTCGTGATGCTTGGATTAACAGTTGTGGTTCTCTGCAGGATGCTCAAAGAGCAATACTCAGTTGTGTTCATAATGGAAAGTTTAAAGTCTCTGATGCTTATGACTTCTTCTTAAAGGATCATTCCCCTCAATTTTGGAGCAAAGCTTTGGTTTCTTCAATTATTGTTCCAAGACACCGCATCATTCTCTCTTTGGCAGCACAGAATAAGCTACCAACAGTGGACAATATTCAAGCAAAGGGGATTCAACTAGCTAACAGATGCGCCTTATGTCAACAGGCAGAGGAAACTGCAGGTCATCTCTTCTTCAAGTGCAGCTTTTCAAAGTTAATCTGGCATCAAATCTTGGTCTGGTTGGGTATGCCATTGACAACTGCTGGTCTGCTGGCTGGGTTGAGATGGATAGCTCAGTCTAGTAAGAAGCATCATTGGAAGGCAGATTGGTATAAAGCAAGCGTTGTAGCTATGGTTTATTTGATATGGAAGAAACGAAATGCTAGGATTTTTGGGCAGACTGCTATTACAGCTGACAATCTTGTTAGTCATTTGAAGTTTGTAATTTTGATTAGATTTCTCTTGTATAAGTCTAGTCCTAAACATAAGAGGGCTTTATAGAGAATTGCGGTTTTGGCTAGCAAAAACAATAGTGTGCTAGTTCTTTTGCAAATCTTGTAATTTCATTAACATCTAATGAAATGATATCTTTTTGCAAAAAAAAAAATAAAAAAAATATAATAATAATAATAATAATAATAATAATAATAATAATAATATTGATATTAACATTAATAATGGTAATAATTTAATAATAACAGCATGTTGGGTAGTGTATATGTAATACGAAGTAGTAAATTCTATTTTAAGAATAATAACAAGTCGTGGTAGTCTAATTAGAATGCTATCGGTTTCATTTTATACATTAAATACGTTACTATCGTGATTAATTTATGTATATAATATTTTATTAGGTTCGGACTTCGTAGAAATTCCGTCGTGAATAGTACTAACGGCGTGGTAGTAACCTACTAATTAGGTAAGGTTATCCCTACTCAGTTTACGTTGTATGTTTGCATATTGTACGATATAATGGTATAATAATGATATTGAGATTGCGGTTGTGTACCGATTGAGAGAAGCTAGCTAGGACTAGCTAGGCCCGGTTGATCTCGGGACCTTCCCTAATGTTTCCTCCTAGGAGAGCCTAGGAGAGGTGTGCAGACTCGGACTGACGGGGCGTGACTGTGGTCGCGATACTGATGATAGGAATGATGATATTGATGATGATATTTGAGACGTGGATTATACTAATATTGTTAATGTTATCGTAAACTGATCTTGTGTGTGTATTTCTGATGTGTTTGTGATGATCCACTTGACGGTTATGGTCATTTGGGGAGCATAGATGTATTCAGGTGCTTGATGGAATGTGCTTTTGACTCGGGATACTATTTATGGGATGGGTAGAGTGAGAAATCAACAGAGTAGTATAGACACTGATCGTTCATATTCTATCTTATTTATTAGACTATCACGAATACTTTTTATTAATTGGTTTGAAGACAAATTTTTTTATAATCTATTATTAGATTGTACGTTTGGACACTCTATTATTGTGAGTAATGATGTCTGCTACCTCGGGTTACCGAGATGCTAACACTCATATTTGTTTGGGATGTCTTGTTAAGTATCCTGGACAAATGAGGGAGTTACAAAGTGGTATCCGGATAGGTATAGTCGGGTTAACAATTGTTGTGCAACATTGTTGTTGTTACGTATTTGGTCAGATTATCCGTGTCATTATTGTGGTCGTGTCATATTAATTACTGCGGGTAACGTATCAAGATAATGTCGTACCGCTACTGTCGTTATTGCCTTGTAATTGTTACCTCGTATTGTCCCTGAATTTGCGGGCATTGTTGTACTGTTGGGAGATCCGAGTTGAGGAATGTAGTATCGTAGGGTGTTGTGTTTAAAATGGGGGATGATAGAATTGTAGAACATAGGGCACGTTGTTCAGGAAGGGAGTGCCGCCATTGTTATCGTTAAGGTTAAGCGTGTTTTATTATATATTCTTATCATTACTGCTGTAGTGGAATTTCTGTAGTGGAATTGTTGTAGTGGAGTTGATTATAATATTAATAATTATAATAATAATAATAATAATAATAATAATAATAATAATAATAATAATAATAATAATAATAATCATAATAATAACAATAATAGTAATAATTTAATAATAACAACATGTTGGATAGTGTATATGTAATACGAAGTAGTAAATTGTATTTTAAGAATAATAACAAGTCGTGGTAGTCTAATTAGAATGCTATCGGTTTCATTTTATACATTAAATACGTTACTATCAATATTAATTTATGTATATTATATTTTATTAGGTTCGGACTTCGTAGAAATTCCGTGGTGAGTAGTACTAACGGCGTGGTAGTAACCTGCTAATTAGGTAAGGTTATCCCTACTCAGTTTACGTTGTATGTTTGCATATTGTATGATATAATGGTATAATAACGATATTGAGATTGCGGTTGTGTACCGACTGAGAGAAGCTAGCTAGGACTAGCTAGGCCCGGTTGATCTCAGGACCTTCCCTAATGTTTCCTCCTAGGAGAGCCTAGGAGGGGTGTGCACACTCGGACTGACGGGGTGTGACTGTGGTTGCGATAGTGATGATAGGAATGATGATATTGATGATGATATTTGTGATGTGGATTGTACTTATATTGTTAATGTTATCGTAAACTGATCTTGTGTGTGTATTTCTGATGTGTTTGTGATGATCCACTTGACGGTTATGGTCATTTAGGGAGCAGAGATGTTTTCAGGTGCTTGATGAAATGTGCTTTTGACTCGGGATGCTATTTGCGGGATGGGCAGAGTGCGAAATCAACAGAGTAGTATAGACCCTGATCGTTCATATTCCATCTTATTTATTAGACTATCACGAATACTTTTTATTATTTGGTTTGAAGACATAATTTTTATAATCTATTATTAAATTGTACGTTTGGACACTCTATTATTGTGAGTAGTGATGTCTGCTACCTCGGGTTACCGAGATGGTTACACTCGTATTTGTTTGGGATGTCTTGTTAAGTCTCCTGGACAAATGAGGGAGTTACAAAGTGGTATCCGGATCGGTATAGTCGGGTTAACACTTGTCGTGCGTCATTGTTGTTGTTACGTATTTGGTCAGATTATCCGTGTCATTATTACTGTCGTGTCATGTTAATTACTGCGGGTAACGTATCGGGATAATGTCGTACCGCTACTGTCGTTATTGCCTTGTAATTGTTACCTCGTATTGTCCTTAAATTTGCGGCCATTGTTGTACTGTTGGGAGATCCGAGTTGAGGAATGTAGTATCGTAGGGTGTTGTTTTTAAAATGGGGGATGATAGAATTGTAGAACATAGGGCACGTTGTTTAGGAAGGGAGTGCCGCCATTGTTATCGTTAAGGTTAAGCGTGTTTTTTTATATATTCTTATCATTACTGCTGTAGTGGAATTTCTGTAGTGGAATTGTTGAAGTGGAGTTGATTATAATAATAATAATAATAATAATAATAATAATAATAATAATAATAATAATAATAATAATAATAATAATCATAATAATAACAATAATAGTAATAATTTAATAATAACAACATGTTGGGTAGTGTATATGTAATACGAAGTAGTAAATTGTATTTTAAGAATAATAACAAGTCGTGGTAGTCTAATTAGAATGCTATCGGTTTCATTTTATACATTAAATACGTTACTATCGATATTAATTTATGTATATTATATTTTATTAGGTTCGGACTTCGTAGAAATTCCGTGGTGAGTAGTACTAACGGCGTGGTAGTAACCTGCTAATTAGGTAAGCTTATCCCTACTCAGTTTACGTTGTATGTTTGCATATTGTATGATATAATGGTATAATAACGATATTGAGATTGCGGTTGTGTACCGATTGAGAGAAGCTAGCTAGGACTAGCTAGGCCCGGTTGATCTCAGGACCTTCCCTAATGTTTTCTCCTAGGAGAGCCTAGGAGGGGTGTGCACACTCGGACTGACGGGGTGTGACTGCGGTTGCGATAGTGATGATAGGAATGATGATATTGATGATGATATTTGTGATGTGGATTGTACTAATATTGTTAATGTTATCGTAAACTGATCTTGTGTGTGTATTTCTGATGTGTTTGTGATGATCCACTTGACGGTTATGGTCATTTAGGGAGAGAGATGTTTTCAGGTGCTTGATGAAATGTGCTTTTGACTCGGGATGCTATTTGCGGGATGGGCAGAGTGCGAAATCAACAGAGTAGTATAGACCCTGATCGTTCATATTCCATCTTATTTATTAGACTATCACGAATACATTTTATTATTTGGTTTGAAGACAAAATTTTTATAATCTATTATTAAATTGTACGTTTGGACACTCTATTATTGTGAGTAGTGATGTCTGCTACCTCGGGTTACCGAGATGGTTACACTCGTATTTGTTTGGGATGTCTTGTTAAGTCTCCTGGACAAATGAGGGAGTTACAAAGTGGTATCCGGATCGGTATAGTCGGGTTAACACTTATTGTGCGTCATTGTTGTTGTTACGTATTTGGTCAGATTATCCGTGTCATTATTATGGTCGTGTCATGTTAATTACTGCGGGTAACGTATCGGGATAATGTCGTACCGCTACTGTCGTTATTGCCTTGTAATTGTTACCTCGTATTGTCCTTGAATTTGCGGCCATTGTTGTACTGTTGGGAGATCCGAGTTGAGGAATGTAGTATCGTAGGGTGTTGTGTTTAAAATGGGGGATGATAGAATTGTAGAACATAGGGCACGTTGTTTAGGAAGGGAGTGCCGCCATTGTTATCGTTAAGGTTAAGCGTGTTTTTTTATATATTCTTATCATTACTGCTGTAGTGGAATTTCTGTGGTGGAATTGTTGAAGTGGAGTTGATAATAATAATAATAATAATAATAATAATAATAATAATAATAATAATAATAATAATAATAATAATAATAATAATAATAATAATAATAATAATAATAATAATAATAATAATAATAATAATAATAATAACAACAATAATAGTAATAATTTAATAATAACAGCATGTTGGGTAGTGTATATGTAATACGAAGTAGTAAATTGTATTTTAAGAATAATAACAAGTCGTGGTAGTCTAATTAGAATGCTATCGGTTTCATTTTATACATTAAATACGTTACTATCGATATTAATTTATGTATATTATATTTTATTAGGTTCGGACTTCGTAGAAATTCCGTGGTGAGTAGTACTAACGGCGTGGTAGTAACCTGCTAATTAGGTAAGCTTATCCCTACTCAGTTTACGTTGTATGTTTGCATATTGTATGATATAATGGTATAATAACGATATTGAGATTGCGGTTGTGTACCGATTGAGAGAAGCTAGCTAGGACTAGCTAGGCCCGGTTGATCTCAGGACCTTCCCTAATGTTTCCTCCTAGGAGAGCCTAGGAGGGTTGTGCACACTCGGACTGATGGGGCGTGACTGCGGTCGCGATAGTGATGATAGGGATGATGATATTGATGATGATATTTGTGATGTGGATTGTACTAATATTGTTAATGTTATCGTAAACTGATCTTGTGTGTGTATTTCTGATGTGTTTGTGATGATCCACTTGACGGTTATGGTCATTTGGGGAGCATAGATGTATTCAGGTGCTTGATGGAATGTGCTTTTGACTCGGGATACTATTTATGGGATGGGTAGAGTGAGAAATCAACAGAGTAGTATAGACACTGATCGTTCATATTCTATCTTATTTATTAGACTATCACGAATACTTTTTATTAATTGGTTTGAAGACAAATTTTTTTATAATCTATTATTAGATTGTACGTTTGGACACTCTATTATTGTGAGTAATGATGTATGCTACCTCGGGTTACCGAGATGCTAACACTCATATTTGTTTGGGATGTCTTGTTAAGTATCCTGGACAAATGAGGGAGTTACAAAGTGGTATCCGGATAGGTATAGTCGGGTTAACAATTGTTGTGCAACATTGTTGTTGTTACGTATTTGGTCAGATTATCCGTGTCATTATTGTGGTCGTGTCATATTAATTACTGCGGGTAACGTATCAAGATAATGTCGTACCGCTACTGTCGTTATTGCCTTGTAATTGTTACCTCGTATTGTCCCTGAATTTGCGGGCATTGTTGTACTGTTGGGAGATCCGAGTTGAGGAATGTAGTATCGTAGGGTGTTGTGTTTAAAATGGGGGATGATAGAATTGTAGAACATAGGGCACGTTGTTCAGGAAGGGAGTGCCGCCATTGTTATCGTTAAGGTTAAGCGTGTTTTATTATATATTCTTATCATTACTGCTGTAGTGGAATTTCTGTAGTGGAATTGTTGTAGTGGAGTTGATTATAATATTAATAATTATAATAATAATAATAATAATAATAATAATAATAATCATAATAATAACAATAATAGTAATAATTTAATAATAACAACATGTTGGGTAGTGTATATGTAATACGAAGTAGTAAATTGTATTTTAAGAATAATAACAAGTCGTGGTAGTCTAATTAGAATGCTATCGGTTTCATTTTATACATTAAATACGTTACTATCAATATTAATTTATGTATATTATATTTTATTAGGTTCGGACTTCGTAGAAATTCCGTGGTGAGTAGTACTAACGGCGTGGTAGTAACCTGCTAATTAGGTAAGGTTATCCCTACTCAGTTTACGTTGTATGTTTGCATATTGTATGATATAATGGTATAATAACGATATTGAGATTGCGGTTGTGTACCGACTGAGAGAAGCTAGCTAGGACTAGCTAGGCCCGGTTGATCTCAGGACCTTCCCTAATGTTTCCTCCTAGGAGAGCCTAGGAGGGGTGTGCACACTCGGACTGACGGGGTGTGACTGTGGTTGCGATAGTGATGATAGGAATGATGATATTGACGATGATATTTGTGATGTGGATTGTACTTATATTGTTAATGTTATCGTAAACTGATCTTGTGTGTGTATTTCTGATGTGTTTGTGATGAT
This sequence comes from Agrostemma githago, assembly GCA_958450325.1. Taxonomy (NCBI): domain Eukaryota; kingdom Viridiplantae; phylum Streptophyta; class Magnoliopsida; order Caryophyllales; family Caryophyllaceae; genus Agrostemma; species Agrostemma githago. The sequence continues at coordinate 31,161,695 of OY288255.1, read as the reverse complement.
CCACTTGACGGTTATGGTCATTTAGGGAGCAGAGATGTTTTCAGGTGCTTGATGAAATGTGCTTTTGACTCGGGATGCTATTTGCGGGATGGGCAGAGTGCGAAATCAACAGAGTAGTATAGACCCTGATCGTTCATATTCCATCTTATTTATTAGACTATCACGAATACTTTTTATTATTTGGTTTGAAGACATAATTTTTATAATCTATTATTAAATTGTACGTTTGGACACTCTATTATTGTGAGTAGTGATGTCTGCTACCTCGGGTTACCGAGATGGTTACACTCGTATTTGTTTGGGATGTCTTGTTAAGTCTCCTGGACAAATGAGGGAGTTACAAAGTGGTATCCGGATCGGTATAGTCGGGTTAACACTTGTCGTGCGTCATTGTTGTTGTTACGTATTTGGTCAGATTATCCGTGTCATTATTACTGTCGTGTCATGTTAATTACTGCGGGTAACGTATCGGGATAATGTCGTACCGCTACTGTCGTTATTGCCTTGTAATTGTTACCTCGTATTGTCCTTGAATTTGCGGCCATTGTTGTACTGTTGGGAGATCCGAGTTGAGGAATGTAGTATCGTAGGGTGTTGTTTTTAAAATGGGGGATGATAGAATTGTAGAACATAGGGCACGTTGTTTAGGAAGGGAGTGCCGCCATTGTTATCGTTAAGGTTAAGCGTGTTTTTTTATATATTCTTATCATTACTGCTGTAGTGGAATTTCTGTAGTGGAATTGTTGAAGTGGAGTTGATTATAATATTAATAATAATAATAATAATAATAATAATAATAATAATAATAATAATAATAATAATCATAATAATAACAATAATAGTAATAATTTAATAATAACAACATGTTGGGTAGTGTATATGTAATACGAAGTAGTAAATTGTATTTTAAGAATAATAACAAGTCGTGGTAGTCTAATTAGAATGCTATCGGTTTCATTTTATACATTAAATACGTTACTATCGATATTAATTTATGTATATTATATTTTATTAGGTTCGGACTTCGTAGAAATTCCGTGGTGAGTAGTACTAACGGCGTGGTAGTAACCTGCTAATTAGGTAAGCTTATCCCTACTCAGTTTACGTTGTATGTTTGCATATTGTATGATATAATGGTATAATAACGATATTGAGATTGCGGTTGTGTACCGATTGAGAGAAGCTAGCTAGGACTAGCTAGGCCCGGTTGATCTCAGGACCTTCCCTAATGTTTTCTCCTAGGAGAGCCTAGGAGGGGTGTGCACACTCGGACTGACGGGGTGTGACTGCGGTTGCGATAGTGATGATAGGAATGATGATATTGATGATGATATTTGTGATGTGGATTGTACTAATATTGTTAATGTTATCGTAAACTGATCTTGTGTGTGTATTTCTGATGTGTTTGTGATGATCCACTTGACGGTTATGGTCATTTAGGGAGAGAGATGTTTTCAGGTGCTTGATGAAATGTGCTTTTGACTCGGGATGCTATTTGCGGGATGGGCAGAGTGCGAAATCAACAGAGTAGTATAGACCCTGATCGTTCATATTCCATCTTATTTATTAGACTATCACGAATACATTTTATTATTTGGTTTGAAGACAAAATTTTTATAATCTATTATTAAATTGTACGTTTGGACACTCTATTATTGTGAGTAGTGATGTCTGCTACCTCGGGTTACCGAGATGGTTACACTCGTATTTGTTTGGGATGTCTTGTTAAGTCTCCTGGACAAATGAGGGAGTTACAAAGTGGTATCCGGATCGGTATAGTCGGGTTAACACTTATTGTGCGTCATTGTTGTTGTTACGTATTTGGTCAGATTATCCGTGTCATTATTATGGTCGTGTCATGTTAATTACTGCGGGTAACGTATCGGGATAATGTCGTACCGCTACTGTCGTTATTGCCTTGTAATTGTTACCTCGTATTGTCCTTGAATTTGCGGCCATTGTTGTACTGTTGGGAGATCCGAGTTGAGGAATGTAGTATCGTAGGGTGTTGTGTTTAAAATGGGGGATGATAGAATTGTAGAACATAGGGCACGTTGTTTAGGAAGGGAGTGCCGCCATTGTTATCGTTAAGGTTAAGCGTGTTTTTTTATATATTCTTATCATTACTGCTGTAGTGGAATTTCTGTGGTGGAATTGTTGAAGTGGAGTTGATAATAATAATAATAATAATAATAATAATAATAATAATAATAATAATAATAATAATAATAATAATAATAATAATAATAATAATAATAATAATAATAATAATAATAATAATAATAATAATAATAATAATAATAACAACAATAATAGTAATAATTTAATAATAACAGCATGTTGGGTAGTGTATATGTAATACGAAGTAGTAAATTGTATTTTAAGAATAATAACAAGTCGTGGTAGTCTAATTAGAATGCTATCGGTTTCATTTTATACATTAAATACGTTACTATCGATATTAATTTATGTATATTATATTTTATTAGGTTCGGACTTCGTAGAAATTCCGTGGTGAGTAGTACTAACGGCGTGCTAGTAACCTGCTAATTAGGTAAGGTTATCCCTACTCAGTTTACGTTGTATGTTTGCATATTGTATGATATAATGGTATAATAACGATATTGAGATTGCGGTTGTGTACCGATTGAGAGAAGCTAGCTAGGACTAGCTAGGCCCGGTTGATCTCAGGACCTTCCCTAATGTTTCCTCCTAGGAGAGCCTAGGAGGGGTGTGCACACTCAGACTGACGGGGTGTGACTGCGGTTGCGATAGTGATGATAGGAATGATGATATTGATGATGATATTTGTGATGTGGATTGTACTAATATTGTTAATGTTATCGTAAACTGATCTTGTGTGTGTATTTCTGATGTGTTTGTGATGATCCACTTGACGGTTATGGTCATTTAGGGAGCAGAGATGTTTTCAGGTGCTTGATGAAATGTGCTTTTGACTCGGGATGCTATTTGCGGGATGGGCAGAGTGCGAAATCAACAGAGTAGTATAGACCCTGATCGTTCATATTCCATCTTATTTATTAGACTATCACGAATACTTTTTATTATTTGGTTTGAAGACAGAATTTTTATAATCTATTATTAAATTGTACGTTTGGACACTCTATTATTGTGAGTAGTGATGTCTGCTACCTCGGGTTACCGAGATGGTTACACTCGTATTTGTTTGGGATGTCTTGTTAAGTCTCCTGGACCAATGAGGGAGTTACAAAGTGGTATCCGGATCGGTATAGTCGGGTTAACACTTGTTGTGCGTCATTGTTGTTGTTACGTATTTGGTCAGATTATCCGTGTCATTATTATGGTCGTGTCATGTTAATTACTGCGGGTAACGTATCGGGATAATGTCGTACCGCTACTGTCGTTATTGCCTTGTAATTGTTACCTCGTATTGTCCTTGAATTTGCGGCCATTGTTGTACTGTTGGGAGATCCGAGTTGAGGAATGTAGTATCGTAGGGGTGTTGTGTTTAAAATGGGGGATGATAGAATTGTAGAACATAGGGCACGTTGTTCAGGAAGGGAGTGCCGCCATTGTTATCGTTAAGGTTAAGCGTGTTTTTTTATATATTCTTATCATTACTGCTATAGTGGAATTTCTGTAGTGGAATTGTTGTAGTGTAGTTGATTATAATATTAATAATAATAATAATAATAATAATAATAATAATAATAATAATAATAATAACAATAATAGTAATAATTTAATAATAACAGCATGTTGGGTAGTGTATATGTAATACGAAGTAGTAAATTGTATTTTAAGAATAATAACAAGTCGTGGTAGTCTAATTAGAATGCTATCGGTTTCATTTTATACATTAAATACGTTACTATCGATATTAATTTATGTATATTATATTTTTTTAGGTTCGGACTTCGTAGAAATTCCGTGGTGAGTAGTACTAACGGCGTGGTAGTAACCTGCTAATTAGGTAAGGTTATCCCTACTCAGTTTACGTTGTATGTTTGCATATTGTATGATATAATGGTATAATAACGATATTGAGATTGCGGTTGTGTACCGATTGAGAGAAGCTAGCTAGGACTAGCTAGGCCCGGTTGATCTTAGGACCTTCCCTAATGTTTCCTCCTAGGAGAGCCTAGGAGGGGTGTGCACACTCGGACTGACGGGGTGTGACTGCGGTTGCGATAGTGATGATAGGAATGATGATATTGATGATGATATTTGAGATGTGGATTGTACTAATATTGTTAATGTTATCGTAAACTGATCTTGTGTGTGTATTTCTGATGTGTTTGTGATGATCCACTTGACGGTTATGGTCATTTAGGAAGCAGAGATGTTTTCAGGTGCTTGATGAAATGTGCTTTTGACTCGGGATGCTATTTGCGGGATGGGCAGAGTGCGAAATCAACAGAGTAGTATAGACCCTGATCGTTCATATTCCATCTTATTTATTAGACTATCACGAATACTTTTTATTATTTGGTTTGAAGACAGAATTTTTATAATCTATTATTAAATTGTACGTTTGGACACTCTATTATTGTGAGTAATGATGTCTGCTACCTCGGGTTACCGAGATGGTTACACTCGTATTTGTTTGGGATGTCTTGTTAAGTCTCCTGGACAAATGAGGGAGTTACAAAGTGGTATCCGGATCGGTATAGTCGGGTTAACACTTGTTGTGCGTCATTGTTGTTGTTACGTATTTGGTCAGATTATTCGTGTCATTATTATGGTCGTGTCATGTTAATTACTGCGGGTAACGTATCGGGATAATGTCGTACCGCTACTATCGTTATTGCCTTGTAATTGTTACCTCGTATTGTCCTTGAATTTGCGGCCATTGTTGTACTGTTGGGAGATCCGAGTTGAGGAATGTAGTATCGTAGGTGTTGTGTTTGAAACGGGGGATGATAGAATTGTAGAACAAAGGGCACGTTGTTCAGGAAGGGAGTGCCGCCATTGTTATCCTTAAGGTTAAGCGTGTTTTTTTTATATATTCTTATCATTAGTGCTGTAGTGGAATTTTTGTAGTGGAATTTCTGTAGTGGAATTGTTGTAGTGGAGTTGATAATAATAATAATAATAATAATAATAATAATAATAAGTTCACATTTTCACCAGAATTAGTTTTGCTATCGCTAAGGGAGTGGGGGCCCAGATAGTATCTCGGCTCCCCTCTAACTTTTTGTAATTTATTTTGGTTTTTAATGCAAGTTCCATTTAAAAAAAAATATAATAATAATAATAATAATAATATTAATATTAATATTAATAATATTAATATGAATAATAATAATAATAATTTAATAATAACAGCATGTTTGGTAGTGTATATGTAATACGAAGTAGTAAATTGTATTTTATGAATAATAATAACAAGTCGTGGTAGTCTAATTAGAATGCTATTGATGCGAGTGCAGTTTGCAGTGTTGTTTTGATCGGTCCATATCTCGAGTTATACTTGGAAATTTTTAGTCATTCAAAATGGAGGAGATAGATTTCGAGCTTATCTTTCCAATGACTATTCGTGAAGGCTCATTGAACAAGTATTGACAAAGTTATGGTCCGAACAAGTCAGCTGTGCATGGGAATTTCTCAGAAGTTATTTATTTGACGGGACTGTTTCTTTTCTATCGACTTTCAATAAAAGAGCTAGTGGATTCATTGCTCTAATACGATTTCCAAGTTCAAATAATCAGCAATGGGATTAATTGCTTTCAAGACTAGAAGATGCATTAACCAAGTGCAAAAACACACCAGCCTACTAAAGCAAACAAATAAGCATTGCATCTGAATTGGAGCAAAATAGTGGCTGCTAGTGTTCACAGTTATTTATTGTATCTAGTTGTCTAAGTTCTTTCCCTTTCTTTGTTTGTATCACCCACTTTAAGAGGCTTGACTATTCTGGTTGGCCTCTCTTTGGGTCCTTTTGTAGTCTATAAATAGCCACCCATTAGATGCATAAATCATTCAACTTTCATCAAACAAATCTGAGATAAGCTTTGCTTTTTCTTTCCGTCTTTGTAGTTCACAAGACAAAGTATTAGAGTTAGTCGCGTCACAAGCTCTATACTCGCTATTTCAATCGAGTGTTTGAATTAGCACCCGCTTTATTGAGGTATAGGTCTATCTCACTTAGCACACTATCCTTGGCTACGTTCTATCATCCCTTACGACAACTTTTCCATTCTGATTTCGTTACTTTATTTCATTCATTTCGATCTACTATCAATCACCAAATCACTTGTTCAAAGTTCATTCCAAATCACATCAGCTATCCGTTTCATTTTATACATTAAATACGTTACTATCGATATTAATTTATGTATACAATATTTTATTAGTTTCGGACTTCCTAGAAATTCTGTGGTGAATAGTACTAACGGCGTGGTAGTAACCTGCTAATTAGAAAAGGTTATCCCTACTCAGTATACGTTGTATGTTTGCATATTGTATGATATAATGGTATAATAATGATATTGAGATTGCGGTTGTGTACCGATTGAGAGAAGCTAGCTAGGACTAGCTAGGCCCGGTTGATCTCGGGACTTTACCTAATGTTTCCCCCTAAGAGAGCCTAGGAGGGTTGTGCACACTCGGACTGATGGGGCGTGACTGCGGTCGCGATAGTGATGATAGGGATAATGATATTGATGATGATATTTGTGATGTGGATTGTACTAATATTGTTAATGTTATCGTAAACTGATCTTGTGTGTGTATTTCTGATGTGTCTGTGATGATCCACTTGACGGTTATGGTCATTTGGGGAGCAGAGATGTATTCAGATGTTTGATGGAATGTTCTTTTGACTCGGGATGCTATTTATGGGATGGGCAGAGTGAGAAATCAACAGAATAGTATAGACCCTGATCGTTCATATTCCATCTTATTTATTAGACTATCACGAATACTTTTGATTATTTGGTTTGAAGACAAAATTTTTATAATCTATTATTAAATTGTACGTTTGGACACTCTATTATTGTGAGTAATGATGTCTGCTACCTCGGGTTACCGAGATGGTTACACTCGTATTTGTTTGGGATGTCTTGTTAAGTCTCCTGGACAAATGAGGGAGTTACAAAGTGGTATCCGGATCGGTATAGTCGGGTTAACACTTGTTGTGCGTCATTGTTGTTGTTACGTATTTGGTCAGATTATTCGTGTCATTATTATGGTCGTGTCATGTTAATTACTGCGGGTAACGTATCGGGATAATGTCGTACCGCTACTATCGTTATTGCCTTGTAATTGTTACCTCGTATTGTCCTTGAATTTGCGGCCATTGTTGTACTGTTGGGAGATCCGAGTTGAGGAATGTAGTATCGTAGGTGTTGTGTTTGAAACGGGGGATGATAGAATTGTAGAACAAAGGGCACGTTGTTCAGGAAGGGAGTGCCGCCATTGTTATCCTTAAGGTTAAGCGTGTTTTTTTTATATATTCTTATCATTAGTGCTGTAGTGGAATTTTTGTAGTGGAATTTCTGTAGTGGAATTGTTGTAGTGGAGTTGATAATAATAATAATAATAATAATAATAATAATAATAATAATAATAAGTTCACATTTTCACCAGAATTAGTTTTGCTATCGCTAAGGGAGTGGGGGCCCAGATAGTATCTCGGCTCCCCTCTAACTTTTTGTAATTTATTTTGGTTTTTAATGCAAGTTCCATTTAAAAAAAAATATAATAATAATAATAATAATAATAATATTAACATTAATATTAATAATATTAATATGAATAATAATAATAATTTAATAATAACAGCATGTTTGGTAGTGTATATGTAATACGAAGTAGTAAATTGTATTTTATGAATAATAATAACAAGTCGTGGTAGTCTAATTAGAATGCTATTGATGCGAGTGCAGTTTGCAGTGTTGTTTTGATCGGTCCATATCTCGAGTTATACTTGGAAATTTTTAGTCATTCAAAATGGAGGAGATAGATTTCGAGCTTATCTTTCCAATGACTATTCGTGAAGGCTCATTGAACAAGTATTGACAAAGTTATGGTCCGAACAAGTCAGCTGTGCATGGGAATTTCTCAGAAGTTATTTATTTGACGGGACTGTTTCTTTTCTATCGACTTTCAATAAAAGAGCTAGTGGATTCATTGCTCTAATACGATTTCCAAGTTCAAATAATCAGCAATGGGATTAATTGCTTTCAAGACTAGAAGATGCATTAACCAAGTGCAAAAACACACCAGCCTACTAAAGCAAACAAAGAAGCATTGCATCTGAATTGGAGCAAAATAGTGGCTGCTAGTGTTCACAGTTATTCATTGTATCTAGTTGTCTAAGTTCTTTCCCTTTCTTTGTTTGTATCACCCACTTTAAGAGGCTTGACTATTCTGGTTGGCCTCTCTTTGGGTCCTTTTGTAGTCTATAAATAGCCACCCATTAGATGCATAAATCATTCAACTTTCATCAAACAAATCTGAGATAAGCTTTGCTTTTTCTTTCCGTCTTTGTAGTTCACAAGACAAAGTATTAGAGTTAGTCGCGTCACAAGCTCTATACTCGCTATTTCAATCGAGTGTTTGAATTAGCACCCGCTTTATTGAGGTATAGGTCTATCTCACTTAGCACACTATCCTTGGCTACGTTCTATCATCCCTTACGACAACTTTTCCATTCTGATTTCGTTACTTTATTTCATTCATTTCGATCTACTATCAATCACCAAATCACTTGTTCAAAGTTCATTCCAAATCACATCAGCTATCCGTTTCATTTTATACATTAAATACGTTACTATCGATATTAATTTATGTATACAATATTTTATTAGTTTCGGACTTCCTAGAAATTCTGTGGTGAATAGTACTAACGGCGTGGTAGTAACCTGCTAATTAGAAAAGGTTATCCCTACTCAGTATACGTTGTATGTTTGCATATTGTATGATATAATGGTATAATAATGATATTGAGATTGCGGTTGTGTACCGATTGAGAGAAGCTAGCTAGGACTAGCTAGGCCCGGTTGATCTAGGGACTTTACCTAATGTTTCCCCCTAAGAGAGCCTAGGAGGGTTGTGCACACTCGGACTGATGGGGCGTGACTGCGGTCGCGATAGTGATGATAGGGATGATGATATTGATGATGATATTTGTGATGTGGATTGTACTAATATTGTTAATGTTATCGTAAACTGATCTTGTGTGTGTATTTCTGATGTGTCTGTGATGATCCACTTGACGGTTATGGTCATTTGGGGAGCAGAGATGTATTCAGATGTTTGATGGAATGTTCTTTTGACTCGGGATGCTATTTATGGGATGGGCAGAGTGAGAAATCAACAGAATAGTATAGACCCTGATCGTTCATATTCCATCTTATTTATTAGACTATCACGAATACTTTTGATTATTTGGTTTGAAGACAAAATTTTTATAATCTATTATTAAATTGTACGTTTGGACACTCTATTATTGTGTGTAATGATGTCTGCTACCTCGGGTTACCGAGATGGTAACACTCGTATTTGTTTGGGAAGTTTTGTAAAGTCTCCTGGACAAATGAGGGAGTTACAAAGTGGTATCCGGATCGGTACACTCGGGTTAACACTTGTTGTGCAACATTGTTGTTGTTACGTATTTGGTCAGATTATCCGTGTCATTATTGTGGTCGTGTCATATTAATTATTGCGGGTAACGTATCGGGATAATATCGTACCGCTACTATCGTTATTGCCTTGTAATTGTTACCTCGTATTGTCCTTGAATTTGCGGTCATTGTTGTACTGTTGGGAGATTCGAGTTGAGGATAGTATTATCATAGGGTGTTATGTTTGAAACGGGGGATGATAGAATTGTAGAACATAGGGCACGTTGTTCAGGAGGGGAGTGCCGCCATTGTTATCGTTAAGGTTAAGCCTGTTTTTTTTATTTATTCTTATTATTATTGCTGTAGTGGAATTTATGTAGTGGAATTGCTGTAGTGGAGTTGATTATAATAATAATAATAATAATAATAATAATAATAATAATAATAATAATAATAACAATAATAATAATAATAATAATAATCATCATCATAATAATAGTAATAATTTAATAATAACAGCATGTTGGGTAGTGTATATGTAATACGAAGTAGTAAATTGTATTTTAAGAATAATAACAAGTCGTGGTAGTCTAATTAGAATGCTATCGGTTTCATTTTATACATTAAATACGTTACTATCTATATTAATTTATGTATATAATATTTCATTAGGTTCGGACTTCGTAGAAATTCCGTGGTGAATAGTACTAACGACATGGTAGTAACCTGCTAATTAGGTAAGGTTATCCCCACTCAGTTTACGTTGTATGTTTGCATATTGTATGATATAATGGTATAATAATGATATTTAGATTGCGTATGTGTACCGATTGAGAGAAGCTAGCTAGGACTAGCTAGGCCCGGTTGATCTCGGAACCTTCCTTAATGTTTCCTCCTAGGAGAGCCTGGGAGAGGTGTGCACACTCGGACTGACGGGGCGTGACTGCGGTCGCGATAGTGATGATAGGAATGATGATATTTGTGACGTGGATTGTACTAATATTGTTAATGTCATCGTAAACTGATCTTGTGTGTGTATTTCTGATGTGTTTGTGTAGACACCCGCATTTTGACTGCCAGGTGTCTATGGTAGTCTCCAAAAAACACTCGATGATGATCGGACGCAAACGTGACTTGGTATACTCGGATTTGGGCTCGGAATCAATAATATCCAACATGGACTTTTAGCGGAGTACAAATCTCACAAAACAGACCTCAAATCCAGGCCCAGTGGGTCATTCCGAGCAAAATAAGACTAATTTGGGCCAAAACTGACAACAAAATAAATCCCGTATTTTGGCGACCGGGTCAAAACCCGGTCAAAGATGAACCCGTCACGCAAATCAGCCAAATTCACTCCTCGAAACTGGCGCCCAAATCGAAATTCAAAAAAGCAATCAAAGTTAAACATTTCCTATTTTAGCTCGATCCTCTTGATCCACTCGATCGAGTGGATTGACCCACTCGGTGTGAGTGGAGCGTCTTGAACCGGGTTTGGCCCGTTTACAAGGGCACTCGATCGAGTGCACTAGGGCCACTCGATCGAGTGACTCTAGGTCATGGGGTAAAGCCTATAAATACCCCCTTAACCCCACTCATTTTTACAAGTTTTGGACACACACATTTACCCTACATTTCAAGCCTAATTCACCTACACTACAAGCCCTTAGTAACCCTAAGCAATACACACAAAAACCGAGTCCTTCGTCCCTCGAAAACCGACGAATCATCCACACACACACACACACACCATAACTCGCGTACATCCTCGATACTCCGGCGTCCCGTCGCTATTTACGAGTCCATTTCCGAGGTCCCTACCAAGCATGTATGATGAGGGTGTCGTAAACCCCGTCTCAATCTCCTACTTCATTTTTTATGTACATTTTCGCATTTTCATATTGTAATCATATTGATCTAGTAACACTAACACTAACACTTTCATATACGCATCTTTTCGTATCATCTTTTTATTCCTAACATTATTATACCGCGTATATATATATTTGCACTAGTATTAAAATTCGGTTTCATATGCGTTTGACTATGATGATCGCCTAAAGTCCATCTAATTCCTTTACGAGTAACGACGGAGGTGGCACCCTTTCGAGGAGCGCCGCCCCAATGTGCTCAGGGATATGATGTGATCGTGATCGGTCATAGTTGAACGTATTTGATCCCATTTCCAAGGTTAATGCGAGATCCTTTGAGGCGAAAACCGACATCACGTAATCCGTTAGGATTAGTACCGATGTCGTGACGCGGAGGACCACAATCTCGTCACTAATCAAACATTTTCAAAATCTCATAACATCATCTTCATAAATTCCGATAACGGTATTATAATCGCATGCATACACGATTATAGCACCGGAAGCCGAATTAAATGCAAATCGTATAATATTTGTATTTAATTTGGCCAACCATCGATTTTGGACAATAAAACGAAACGAGTTATCACTCGTACAGGGGCTACTCGACCGAGTACGTAGGCTACTCGATCGAGTAGCATCCAAAAGACTGGGCAGTAGCTACGTTTAAAGACGCACTCGACCAAGTCAGACTCCGACTCGATCGAGTGGGTCCTGTAGCCCAGAAAACCGAGAGCTTTGACACACTTTTCGAGCCTCGTCTTTTTACGACTCTAGTCATCACGTGTAAAGACAATCACGTGACCCTCCTTTCTTCAAAACTCACGCATATCATTACACTAGAACAACTTTGATCGATTTTTCGACGTGATAAGTTGGGACAAGGCATAGAGGCATGGGATCGGGCTCGCATTACGCTTGGGTCCTATGTCTCCGTCCTTCGCTTAATACGCAATATAATGCGTAATTAATCGGAGTTCGTCCATCTACACAAATTCACGGTCTAGTTTATATACGGGTCCGTTTCTTTTTTTTTTATCGCTTTTCTTATTTTGTTCATTATTTATATTAATCGTTGTATTGTGAATTCCGGGTGGTATTTTCGCCCGTGTAACTTGTATATTTTGTTTACGAGATTTATTTATTTATTTGCTTATCGCTTTATAAATGAACCTCGCATGCTAAACAACTTCGACAATAGTTAGATGCATTAAATGGCGTAGCAAACCATTAATTCACATGTTTAGCCCGAAAACGCTGTTTGCATATCATTTAGTCGTTTTACTAGCGCGCGTACACGAACACGAACGATGTCTTAGTAGAGGCCGCCATTGTCCGGGCGGGGTTGGGTGTCCTTAGTGGGCTTCCCAACACGTACCCTCACCTCTTACTCAGAACCTTGGTTTCCGGATGTCCGAAACCATTGGCGCACGAGAGTCATTTTATATACGAAAGTCGGTGTAAACGGTATCGATATAATAATGCAAAGGGACGAGCCCCATAAACTCTGAAATCGAAGTGGGCCGTACTTTTTGTACAGCCCATGACGACATAGAGTGGGCTCGAATGGTTCCGAATAACCACAAAATTCGGTGGCGACTCCATTTTGACTTAAATTTCGAACCCGAGAACAATCTTACCACGAGATTCATTCGCCTACCCAAACCCGCACGTGGCCGCGTCGGGGTGGACCTACGTCATGTCCACAATTTGGCGACTCCGCTGGGGATACCTGATGTACCACATGTCATCGAGGTTCCTAGGGTGAGACTCGAAGAGAAATCGTTCAAATATTAGTGTGCGCGTATTAGTTTAATGATTCATGCATAACCCAAATTTGCCCGGGCCGGTTACTTGTGACCGACGTCCCACTATACCACGGTGCATTCCTACATGGGTGCGCTAAAGACTTTGATGGTGGAACTCGTATTGGTTTTGCGGCATGTCCTAAGACCAACTCAGCTTAGGGAGTCCGTCCTGATTTACGAGAAAGCCATCGTTGTTGGTATAGACCCTATTTTGACCGACCGAGACTTAGCGTAATGCATACATAAGCGTCGTTATAATGCTTGTTTGACTACGTGCTACTTGGTTTCCGTGTCATTTTTTCAAAAAACCGTCATTTCAAAAATGCATCTTTCCAAAATGCCAAATTTCGAAAAACCCGAAATACTGTCCATTTCGGGACCCATCTTTCCAAAATACCCAATTTTGAAAAACCCGAAATGGTGCCCATTTCGAGACCCATCTTTTCAAAATATCCAATTTTCAAAACTCGGAATGCCGCCGAAATTTAGGATCAACGATTTGACTCAAAATATCCTTTTCTTTAGTCGGCATACTGTCCGTTTTAACTCTCGAATTTCCGACACTATCTTGATTTGATGAATTTTTCAAAATTCTAATCTCGGTTTTCGAATTCCGTTTTCAATTCTCGAACTCTTGGAAATTCACCCATTACATATCCAAATTTTCAACTTCAAACTCTCCAACTTTCCTAAAATAAATCTTCCTTATTATAGGACCTACCGTCTATCCGTGTGTCGGGTCTTCGCATAGTATGTAGAAGGTTTATAGCGTCGAAACTCCGTCGATCTTACATCACGAGTTTCTCCCCTTTCCCGAGTCCGCCTTATATGTCAAGGCACGACCAACCCGCGTAGGGCATACCCCTACAAAGGAAAGTCCGTCTGTGCACTCGAGTCAAAAGTATGGGGAATAATCTCACGTGGACCTTCCTTCGAGCGGGACTAGGCCCACAAGGCCAAAGTCCTAAGGAAGTCATGCCACCTACGAGTCATCCGTCTAGGTGTCTTTCTCGAGTCCTTTTTCACTCAATCCTTTTCTTTTGGGTCGCTCGGGATGTACTTGTTTTGATTCCAAGATCTGGGTTCAGTTTCTGATTACACGGTGTTCTTACAGACAGGCAGCCGGCAACCAGACACACCCGCAAGATGAAAGCTGCTTTGAACAGTCTGAAAACCTCTGTGGACGCCATGGTCGTCAAGCAGACCGACATCGAAGCCCAACTGACTGAAATGAGAGCTGGTCAAGTGGCTATTGTTGCTCGCATGGCTGCAGTGGAGCAAAGGACTCCAAATACCGAGACCAATGGGTCTCTGACTGAGCTACTAAGTGCAATTCACCGACTGGAGGAACAAGTGCACATAGCTGGGAGTAACAACATTCATCGGGAAAACAGTCGTGAGTATGCCCCGGTGAACGACAAGCTACCACCGAACCTGAACCTCACGGGCTTATCAATGTTTGAGGGAACCGAAGATGTAGTCCCCTAGAAATTCTAACGCGATACAGTGCCGGAAACACTGTATAGTCGGGATTAAAACACACTGTAACTATGTCTTAGTAAATTAAATTGGTAAAGTCAAACGTATGCCATACATAAAAATGGCTAAAATTTAAAACAATCCATAAAAAGGTTAAACAATCCGTAAGACATAATTATTAAAAAGATCAAGCAGGATCCAAGACTGCTCGTTAGCCCACACCCACCGGAAAACAAACACTTACACCTGCCATGTTAAAACATAACAGCCACAATCAGTGGGGAGCAACGTCAACGTTCTCCCAGCCGTATAAAAGAATTTTTAAACTGTACTTACTACTATAGAAAAATAATAAAAATGGAAAACAGTAAAACACCATATTAAAATAAGTTTTCGGCACAAAACCAAAATATTAAAATGGGTTACCGAAGATACATAAAAATATTTGCCAACCTGCAAACCAATTTATATCGATAATAAATAAAATAATCAAAATGGCGTTATGGATAGGATTAATGTAGAATCTAGACTTTCACTAGGACAATACTAAAATCTAGTTTCGAGAACTTAGTCAAAACAAATCAGACTTTGGTCTCTAACTAGACAACTCAACTATAACAGGACTGCGTGCAGCGAGGTCCTGGCTTAAGTAGTGCACACCCCTCCTGGATACATACCATATCCAGTTCAATCCGACGCGACTTACACGATGCGATATCTAAGTTTAAGGTAAACATACACTCTCCTGAACACAAACCATGCTCAGTTCAACGACCAATGTGTCACAACATAGACACACCAGCTTTATAGTTGATGGCAAAACGTACAACCCAGACTATATTACTCTAAACCCACACTTTTCCTTATTCCATAACTCCAAAACAAAGCCATTATCGATATTCAAAAGATATAATCATCATAATAATAAGAGAACAAAAGGAGTAATTACAATATTCTAAAAGAGGAAACTTTCTATTTTAGGAAAGTTCTATTTTTAGAAGCTTACTAAAAAATAGCATCATATGAAAATAGCAAAATATTAGTTTAAACTAATACAAATTTTTAGTAAACGATATAGATTTATAAAACTAGTACTTTCGGCCTTAACGATATTAATTCTTAAAACGAGAACTTTTGCGTTAGTGAAATTATTGAAATACAAGTGTTTATAAAATGATTTAGAAATGTCTTTAACATTTTAAATACTACTAATTAGGGTGTTTCCAAAATCTACAAAATTAAAATTCCCTAATTATTATTAGTTTCGACAATACGATTATAAATAGGATTTTACGGCAAATGTCAAATAAAATCTTTTAACATCTTTTATTTAATTAAACCATTGAATATATTTAGAATATGTTAAGTGATGATTTAACTCTTAAAGTTTCAGATTTAAATACTTTCAAAATTGCTGGAAAAATAATTCTTTTAGGTAAGACGAAGAATTTTAACGATAAAGCACAATTTGTCCGAAAATCAATAATTATTAAGTAAAGACTTTAATAAATAGTACAAAAATTACGTAAAATAGTTAAAACATAATTATGGACATTCTGTCCAGAAATTAAAATTTTCCAGAATCTTAAAACTCGGTTTTTAAAGCATTTTCCCGTTAATCGTCTAATCTCGACAATAACGATTAATGAAAATAGTAATTACAAAACGATTTAATTATTAATATCCAAAAATTATTATTAAACTTAAAAACTGTTATTTTCCAGAAACTAATATTTTTCCAGATTTCCAAAAATTCCAGAATTAATAAATCCCGTTAAAATCGTCTTTTAAACCCGTTTTCACAATTAACGATTCCATTAATAAAACTTATCGTTCCTAACATTTTATTAAAACACTAAAAATCATAAATTTAAATTTTATTATGAAATAATCAGAATCATATTTTTTTCCAGATTTAATCATAGGACCAGAAATCGAGAATTTAAACGACAAACGCGGTTTTAACGATAAATGATGATTTAAAGTGATTAATTAATTCATCCACTTAACAATTCCAAAGAATTATGAAAAAAATCAGAAAATTCTATTTCACCATAAAGTTTCACCACGCCAAAAATCAGATTAAAATAAAATATTTAGCTACTAGAACTAAAAATCGCTTTTAATCGTTTTTGTCCGTAAATGGTAATAATTCCATAATCGATATTTAAAATATCAGAAAAATCCTAAATTATTATAAATCATCAAAAATATCAATTTTACAGAATATAAACATATATTACATGTTTAGGGCGAATATTATGATTTTACAAATTAATATAACAATTTAATCGTTAATCTCGTAAAAGCGATAAAAATACCGAAACATGCAAATTTTCAACTTTTTAAAAATTTTCCAGATTTGGTGACATACATATATTGTCAAAATAAAACATAAAAATATATACATGCAAATACACAATTAAAATCATGAAATACCGAGTAACATCGACGTTACCTCTACTCCAAGTCTGAATCGATTATATACTCGTCAGCCTCGGGATCGTCCACAAATCCTTCCAAACACGAAAATCATGGCAGAAAAATACCATGAGAAAACTAACAAAAATCAAGGTAAATAATGATCGAAAACGACGTCGATTATTACCTTAACGAAGGAATCGGAAAGAGGATTAATATGACGATAAAAACGATTCGATTGAGACTCGAAATGGAGCAAAAATCAGGCTGGAATAGGGGAGGGAGTACTCGGCCAAGAAGGAAAAAAAAGGATGATGAATATGTTGTAGTAATTTTTTTGTTAATGCACAAAATGAATGTAGAGTAGATTAAAGGAGAATGAGGTTACTACACTTAAAGAGCATAAATGATAGTAAAATAGTTGAAGAATCCTAAGTGCATCTAGACAAATATGGCTAGACAAAGGGATAATAAGAGGAGTAGGAAGAGCTTGAGTAGTAAAGTCTCAATTCAATGAAAAGAAAAGAATCTTATGTTTACGGTTTAATGTGATAAAATGAAACGTATTAATAAAACATAGTTAAATTGTGACAAGAAGCTTTGTCGGTCCAAAATATAAGGAAAAGGTCTCAAATGATTTATAAGTTGATACAAATTATAATCGTAAAATAGTTAAAGGCATTTTAAAGCAACTCGAGTAAACCTCGCGTAAGAAAATAATTATTCGCGAAGCTTCGTAATAGAATCTTTAATGGCTAAATTTTCGTAAATAAAAATATTTACTACTTGAAAATATTATATAAATGTATTTAAACATTTTTAGGAAAAAGAGTAACTTAAATCCGAGTTTTAAAACGTCAATTCAAAGAGAAATAGAATTCCTCGCGGAAAATTAATAACCTTACGAAGAAAATCAAATAAATAGATGTAAAAGAATTAAAATCTTTTAAAATAAAAATAAATATCATTAAACTCAAAATTGAAGATAAGCTTGGAAAAATGATGACACATAAGCCAAAATGTGATAGAGTTGTAATGATGTCATAACGGAAGAATAAAAATGCTAGGAAAATAGCGGGTGTTACAGAAGACCCGTTACTACATGTACGGGCCTTCAAGGAATTCATGGCTATCAAGGGAGTGGATTCATCCATGTTCAAGAACCTTTTTTGCTGCATCCCTTGAGAAGCACCCACGGGCCTGGTACTATAGGCTAGACCCAAAGAAGTACCCTACTTGGGATGATGTGGCCACCGAGTTTGCTCGGAATTATGCTGACAACACCGAGATCCAAACCACAATGCGATCTCTGGAGGTTATGGCCCAAGAGCCACTACTACAAAACATAGAAAAGATTACGGTTCAAAAGCGTCCTTGAATAAGATTGTAACCGTCATGTAGGTCACCGTGATCGTTGATAATCCATCACGGTTTAAAACAAGTCAAAACGTCCTCTTTGTTGTTTATCAAGGATCACGGTTGAACTACAGAACCGTCATTGTTGTTATACTTTCAGAGCACGCTTTCTTTCTGAAACCGTCATCTTTGTTATTTTCTGAAAGAGGACAATCCCTTGTCAAAACCATGATCTTTGTTGCCCTTCTAAAACAATATGATTTGTTGTAACCGTCATCTTTGTAAAAAAACATTATTTAACAAAATCACGATTGGTTTGTATCATATAGACCAACCGCAACATTGTTACATATTTTGGTTTACCCAATTTGTTTTCAATTATCTTGACCATATAATACATCCTACAATCCAATAGAGCCCAACATCGCATTCCAAAAAATAAAATTACAAAAGAATCCGCGATTTCATGAACTACAATATATACATTACTCGTACAAAACTGTAGGAAACCTTAAAAAAATTCACACATATGAAGGTGACTGCAAGAACTTCAATATCTACAAGCAAAATACATATTCTTGCAAAAACAAACCAAAATACATCAAAATAGCAACTTATAAGTGCATGGTCTTTGCAAATCAGTGAATGCCACCAAAGTCAATCCACTTCAAGTGCCGGATGACTTCGTGTAGAAGTTGCGGATACGCTGGAGAATGAAGAAAAACCATGAATAAAAGTTTGCCCAATTGCCCAATCTTTGAGCTTCATAGTACAACAATGATTTGGTTATCACATCTCTATAATCTGTTGAAAGAACTCTATTAATGAAGACAAAATATAACACAATAAACAACATACATCAAGATGTTTATCATGGATGTGATCTTATGTTCTTATATATAGAGAGTACTAAAAAAAGGTGTTGGTAAAAAGCTTACTAACCTTGCCAGCCTTTGAAAAAAAAATCATAAGCAAAGTTTATCTCTACCAATCTTTTTAAAACATAAAACTAATGTATTTGTGATGCAAGATGAACAACTCCTTGATCAATTTTGTACTAGATGTTGTCCGTAATCAGTTGAACTCCTTGCAAAATGAACCTGAAACAAAAAAAAATGATTTGTAATCATAATGTTATTAGATTAGATATGCTTTGAAAAAAAATGTAAGCATATTAGCATATTTCTACTTACCCGAATACACCAACACCAACAACTAATACACCAACAAAAACAACAACAATCTGAAAAAGAAAGATCTTACTACACGACTATTATCAGAATTGAAAAGGTTTGAAAAATAGAGTTCTAAGATCTTTCCATTTGATTATTTTACACTTTCACAACTGAATACTAAAGTGAAAGGAAGTAGCATATTCGTTCATATAGCTAGCAGATACGGTTAACAAAAAAAAATAAACGCCTAAGTACCAAGCAGCAAAAGAAAGTACTCACCTGGTCTCAATTTGATGGATGCCAATTATTTGCACGACAAGCTACACAAAAAAGTCTAGACAAGTATAACTAACAAATACATTTCCACTAAAGAAGGTATAATAAGGATACAACATAAAAGAGATTTGTCAAACTGGGATTCTATCTGGGTGTGCCTCCCTAAGGGCAAAACCACAAACCTTCCTTTCTTCTGTATGGAAACATTTCATTTCAAATTATTTGAAACATTAACTTCACAATATATTAAAATAAAGAATTGTAAAAGTGTCTAAACCGAGAATGGTAAGATCAACATGAATAGAGGCTAAGCATCAATTATTGATCAAAATGAGGCAACGAAAGGAAATATTTGTATTTAGAGTAGATAATATATGCAAGTTAGCAGCCCATACGTGCTAGAATGCATGCCACCAAGTTGTGTCATTACAACAAAAGCTGATTTGCTAGTCGTTTTCATATTGTTCGTATGAAGGTCGATTGGGATGGTAAAAAGTGATGAATTCTAATGAAGATTAATTCTTATAAGGAGTACTAAACAAACTTTTAGTATATACGAAGTATTAAACAAACTTTTAGCTTAATTAATAAGATGCAAGTAAAAAACCCTCTGCAAGCACATGCACGTAAATATGATCTCCGAGGAGTATATGCTGCCTGCCCTAGTGCCCCTATGAGAAGGAAACAATTTGGAGTCAAAAGCAAAAATAAGAATTTCTTCATTCTCATTATTACGCAAATTTAAGATGAACTACTGTAATCGATAAAGCATACATGTCATAAAACAATACTTAGTGGTTAATAGTCATTCAACATTGCAAAATGACATAGCAATTTTTTACGGTTTTCACCTACTGCACCCAACAAAACTATACAAACTCTAGAAAATAACTTCATGAGCTTAGCTCGAGCATTCATTACAAGGAGTTAGATACACTTATTTCCGCCTAAATAGCTTTCGATTACGTTTTCCTACCATTAAGTTCCATAGCCCGAATATTCATCGAAGGTGGCTTCTACCAGAATCATATGAAACGATATACACATCAAAGTGTTTTGGCAACACTATTTTTGTATCATAATTTTCGGGATAAAATAAACAAATTAGGATGAATCTGCAAATGGGCAGAATGCAGATTACCCACTACCTACTACCCACTACAAATTACGTAAATTGAGCTCAAAAATGGCTTCCATAAACAAACAAAAATGTCTTACACAAATTCCTATAGTATTGATAATGGTAGTTTGTCCATTAGGAAGAGATATGGAAAAAGATTTAGCCAGACTCCTAATTATCATCAGAAAACAAATTCTCAAATACTCAGGGGAAAGCCCTCAAATAGGAGGCTCAATAATCTTTGGACAACACCAAGCTCTCATAATAGAGCTCGATCTGGTGTTTATACCTGCAAAAGTCAGATACTGTGTACAGCACTACAGTAGAAGTCAAATTGTTATGTTATATTTGCTATAATACTCTTCCTATTGCTAGTTTTCTCCATTATAATTGTTGGTTTTCTTAATCAAATGACATTGTCTTCTTAAAGCTAATGAAGATCTTATTTCTCATCGGAATGGTGACACAAACCCAACCCGATATCTAAACCACACACAAAACCAATAGGGTTTAGATAATATACCTAATCGCGATGAAGAAGGAATGTGAGGAGGCTAGACGTTAGCAACAACAACTCCAAGAGCAACACAAAATTCCGACATCAGCAACCTGAATCAAAAAATCAAAAGGAAGAAGAGGGAAAGTGAGTCAGCGTGAGGGAAAGGGAGAGGCAATCGAGGAGGCGACGATGATGGGTCACCGGAAAGGTAGGAGGAGAACCGGTGGTGGGAGCAGTGGAGAACCGGACATTTAGGTCGCCGGAAATATAGAAAGAACAAAAAAACACAAAAAAGAGGTATGAGTGAGGAGGAGAACCGGTGGTAGAGGGAGGTGGGTCGCCGGCAGAGTGGAAACGACGGTGAGTGGTGGCAGAGTGAGAGCCAGGGGAGAGGGGTGAGGGTTTAGGGTTGGGGTTGATTTGGGGAGGGAGGGTGATTATCTGAAATCTTACAAAAAAATACAAAGTAGATAGGTTCGAAAGAGGTAGTGTTAGAATTGTTTGTTTTTATTTCGCTTTATTAACATTCATGTCGCTTTAAGAAATAAAACAACCTCTTTGTCTATCATAGAGGTCGGTTTTCCTTCCCAACCGGTTTCTTACATAACAGAGTACGTTTATTTTGACCAACCGACCTCTTTGTTATACATAAGATCTCACTTTTCTAGCCCAACCGTCCTAATTGTTAATTTTTTATCTAGAGCACGGTTCCATGTGTGACCGTGCTCTAATAAGCGTCATCGTAGGCTAGAATTGTAGTAGTGAGCCGAAAGAAGGTTTTACCAAATACCTTCAACGCTGGAGGGCCGAGAGCGTGAAACTGGTCGATAAGCCCAGTGAGAAGACTTTGGTGGAGGCCTTTGTCAAGAACCTCCTACCCTCCTACCGGGTTCACCTCCGGTACGCTGTCATACCCAATTTCACCACTCTTACTGAAATGGGTATGAGGATCGAAGACGACCTAAGACTGGAAGGCCTTACTAAGGCCACTAGCAAAGGGTACCAAGGGGCTTCCTCCTCCACCACTAAGCCCCAGGCTGCAACCCGCAGCATTTTCGACGTGGTTAATCTACTAGATGCTCCGTCCAAGAAGAACACCCCACCTCGGGTTTTCACCTATATAGGTACTACCTATACTTATGCCTTACAAAGGCTATCCTCCAAAGGCCTAGTCCAACCGATAGGCCCAACTCCTGAAGTTCCGGTCGAGCGACGCTCCAAGAACTACAATGCTCAGGCCTATTGCCAGTACCACCGGGGCAATGGGCATGATACCGAGAAGTGCTGGAAGCTGAAACACCTGATCCAGGACTTGATCGAAAGCGGTAAAATCCCGTTACCCGGAGATAAGCCCAGCAACAAGGAGAACCCTTTCAGCTCCCACGCCATCTTTACCGGGGAGGTGATTGATTGCTCTCACCTTATCTCTCCATTTATCCCGCAAGTGAACGGGATCTGGTTCGACAACGAGGATGACGTCTACCTCGCCAAAGGGGAAGCTGTCCCCATCACCTCCGAGGAGATCCGAAAGACCAAATCCCGAGTCTTAGCCAGCAACCACCTTGGTCGTTCCTATCAAGCCACTAGCTCTAAGGACGCCCCTATCCCGACAACCGTCATTGAGCCACTCAGGACGGAAGTCGCCCCTGAGGAGCCGACTGCTGAAACGGCTATCATGAAGTAGTTGAAGAAGACCCGAGTTGACCTCACCATATGGCAACTCCTGGTCAGCTCACAAGAGCATCGAGAAGCACTTACTAAGGCTATCGATCAAATTAAGGTTGACTCTTTGGTTACCCCTGCTGAGATGGTAGCCACGGTCCTGCCCCACCTGAAGGGCAAAGCTAAGGAAGGAGGCCCAATGATCACTTTCTCTGAAGCCGACCTACCGCCATTCGGGGCAGCCCATAATCTGGCCCTCTACATTACGGTGGTTTGCCGAGGGAAATACCTCCCTATGACCCTGGTTGATGATGGGTCCGCTGTAAATGTCCTTCCTCTAAGGACCGCCAAAGCTCTCGGCATTACCGAGGCCGACTATATCCCGACTGCTCAGACCATTCAAGCCTTTGATGGGAGCCCAAAGTCGGTAGCTGGGGCTGTAAAACTGACCATCATAACAGGCCCGATAGAAAAGGAGCTCGAATTCCAGGTGATCGATGTCACCTCATCATTCAACTTGCTCCTAGGTAGGCCTTGGATCCACGCGGTCAAGGCGGTGTCCTCCACCCTCCACCGAAAGATCAAGATGCCTCTGCTTAACGATGTTATCACTTTAGAGGCAACACCAATGACTGTGGCTAGCTGTAACGCCACGGGGCGCACGGACCTCTAGGGGTTCGATTTTGTGGGGGTGATCGAGGAAGAGTACCTCTTTAGACCTTACTTCACTACGAGTATCGACACGATGCTCCAAAACCTGGGATACTTTCCGGGGGCTACCTCTCTACCCGATCTTCCAGCTGGGAAGATCATCGAGGTCCTCAAAGACGAAGACTCTCACTTTGGTCTCGGTTATGCCATCACTCCCGACAATGTTGTCCGAGCAGGAATTGAAAAGGCCTGCAACATTATTAAGGGTATCCACTTGAGCCCTTATAGCCCACGGTTGGTTGACTATTTTGTCACACCGGTGTTTTGGGCTGTTCAGGTTGGTCTATACCAACCCAATGCTGTGCACCTCGGGACCCACTTGGCCCGGGACTGCAACTATATTCCGGATGATGTGTTCGCCCTCATCCAGTCCGATGGAGCTGACAATGCTGAGCCCGCGCTAGGGCTACTATTTGGGGAAGACACCATACACTACTAGAAAAGACGGCAAAAAAATCATCTTAAAATGCCCTAAGACATCATTTTGGAGATGATCTCCAGGTCAAAGGTGTCTTAGGGTAAGAAACCATACGAGAAAATGGTTTATTTGGTTATGCTTTAGAAGCCAATTTTAAAAGATAAATAGTTTCTTTGGTTCATGAGAAAGACACCTTTTGGGAGAGATAAATGGTTTCTTATCTAAACTTAATAAACCATGTACTTCACTTAAATGATTTCTTTGCTACCAACTTAATAAACCATATAACACACTTAAATGATTTCTTTGCCTATCAACTTAATAAACATGTACGGAGTAACACTTAAATGATTTCTTTGCAACCTTGATATTTTAAAAACAAATTAATAAAAAAATAGTAATATTTAAGGTACCCCAAATATTAAAATACAATGTACTCATTTTCATATATCAACCAAAAATAGAGAAGAATTTCCATACAATATCTCATATGTATAAAATGATTCCAAGATATATCAAAATTACATTATAAGCACTCAATAATTTATGCACTATGACAAAATATCCCAAAAAATGAGTATGTTTTCCCCAACCTCTTCGTTCCAGCTTCTTCATCACTCTAACTAAAATATCATCACGATCCTTGGATGCTATCCCTCCATCTTTACATTGTGCAAGATAGACGGGCGCTACCCTAAAATACAGCTGCAAATACAACCAGCTCGTTGATAAATTGTCGCAACCCCATTAAAATATAACGATAGGAAGCTTCATATCATTAAGAACACATGCATAAGGTTGAGACCAAATCACTTACTTATTATATGAGTGGTTTTTATTAAGAGCATAAGGCTGGGCTAAGATCACCTCTGGATCCACATTTCACCTATAGATGAACGAAACAAAACGACGTTTATTGGTATGTTGTCCTATCATCAGTTGCCCCAAGACTTGGACTCACATACCTCTAGCAACAGGGTGCTATTTGAGGCGGAAAATGGTGAACTTTGTTTCGATATATGTCAATCGGGAACAAAGAGGCCGTATATGAGTCCAGTGTATGTGGTATAGAGGATCCCAACCACACACCTACACGTACAAGTGAGCATGAAACCAATCAAAACCAAAATCAACTTATCTTTGCTTACTAGACTTAGCTTCTCATTATTAATTACGCCATATTGTAGAAATATTTGGAGTTACAAAATCATCCCTGATTTGAAATTCCACAATAGTACGTAGACCTTTATAGGCAACTACTCTAGATGTCAATATTGTAGTATATCCATCGAAATCTTACCAATGTGCAAAGTAGAATCTGGTATTTCCAAATCTTTTCAACTTTCGACATGGAAGCCAAATCTCACATAATGCAGCGGCTACGTATGCAATGGATACCCTCTGGTCGGTCGGTCATATGACAAAGAAATGTCAGTCAATATACGATAATGTGAAATGTATACATCTCCAATGACTCTGATCAGTGATAGAAACGATCAACTCGCAAGACAGACAATGTAATCATGTAAATTGATACGTGTAATATGCCCATCCAACGTATTCTTAAAATATCAACACCTTAAGTCGATGACTTGGTCCCATGAAGATAACCACCTATGAATACATCCAGGATTAGGAAGATGATTTTATTTTGTCAATCACACATCATCCAAGCAGAAAGTTCATAGAGATAAGAGGAAAACCTTCATACACAAGTATTAAGAACACAAACACTATGTACGGAGTACTATATATACTCTGTTAAGACAAACATTGATAGATAGATAGATAGATACTTCCTCCATCTCGATCATTTGTTATCCTTTTATATTATTTGTGAGAA
Organism: Agrostemma githago; assembly: GCA_958450325.1. Classification (NCBI taxonomy): domain Eukaryota; kingdom Viridiplantae; phylum Streptophyta; class Magnoliopsida; order Caryophyllales; family Caryophyllaceae; genus Agrostemma; species Agrostemma githago. The sequence goes on along the minus strand of OY288255.1, from coordinate 31,135,505 downwards.
GTATTTTAATCAAAGGACAACAAATGATCGAGAGGGGAAGAGTAGATAGATTGATACTCTATCATGTGGTTTAATTTTTGCACATACACAATATGAAAAAGAGAAAAGCGATAATATTGAAAAATTTATGAAATTTTAGGGATAATTGAGTAAAATACCATTACAAAAAATAATTCGTATCAAACATTAAAACACCGTCACAATTTGTTATAGCGAAACCGTTTGATAGAACATTGATGGAAAGCCAAACAGTGAAGGGTGGAAGTATCACGCAAAAGTCCAGGCTGAGGTGTGTAACAAAGCCCCAGGCCCAAAAATCACTTATCGATATAGTGAAAAATATGTACCTGTATTGTGAAGGCAGTGAGAATGATCGAAAGTGCGAGACAACCAGTCTCGATCGTATTGAAATCAAGATCCATTTTTATGGCCATTATCCAAGCTACTACGACACACAAAGGGACCTGTTCAAAATGGAACTTTGCTTAGAACTCAACGGCCATACATAGACAAGCCTAGCTAAGTAAAGGTTAGTTGGATGAATTGAAGAGTTTGAATTTTAGTTTAGGTTTACCTGATTAGCTCAATACTACTTAGTACTTACCACAAACATTGAAATGACTACTTCTCTTTGAGATTTCATTTTCTTCTTCCCGTTTCTTTAACAGACAATCAGAACGACCTAGATTCTCGCCTTATATATATATATATATATATATATATATATATATATATATATATATAGAGGAAAGATCAAGTGAGTCCCTTTTTCTTTTTTGAGTCCGTGAATCCTATTCTTAGCCATTGATCTAAACAAGATAAATGGTTGAGATTGCATATGCTAATTAAGGTAGCAACTACCAAATTTTGGAAAAAAAATAAAAAAATCTTCTTCCTCCCTAGATTAGTGCCAACTGCAACCTTCTCTTTCATCTCATTTATTTTTTTTTGCATTCAAACGCCCGCTTAAGAAAACCCTTCATCTTCATCTTTTCTCTCATCCCGCTCAATTTTTTCGCTCAACTCAAGCACAGCCTTACACTCAAACGCTCAACTCAAACTCAATCGCTCAACTTCAACTTCAACTTTTGCGCTCAACTCAGGCATACCCGAGCACTCAATTCTTCAACTCGCACTCAATCCTTCAACACAACTCAATTGCTCGCTCAACTCTAGGATTCTCGAGCACTCGCTCAACTGAACTCTGTCGCTCAACTCAATTCAATCGTTGTCCTCAACTCGAGCAAGGTTATTATTTTACTGAAGATCTAGGTTTTGTTTACATCTGTGTTGTATTTCATTACCTCTTTCGCTAATTATTGATTCATTAATTTTGCTGCGTCTGTGCCATATAATTAATTTTTTTCACTGAAGACTGTTTTGCTATCTGGGTTTTCATCTGTTTCGTGTAATTGAATTCAACTACAGACGAACATATATCGAATGTTACTTTAATGCACATACGCTGTTACTGTAATAAACTTGATGTGTTACTGTAAGGGGTGCTTCGTTACTGTGTTTGATGTACGGTGTTATTTCAAAGACAACCATGTGTTACTGTAATGCATAAGAGGTGTTACTTTAACTCTCATCTTCGTGATACTTCGAATCCTTGTAAACCCTCAATTGTGTACATTTGTTACTCTAATCTGCTTCTTATGTTACTCCACACTTCTATTGGCAGACAGGAACACTGTGCGATCGCAATTGTTGGAAAACGTAGCCAAGTATGAGAACACTAGACAAAAAATCATCGACGGTCCCAAGAGCAAGCCAACAAAGGGCCGAAAAAAATAGCGTGTTTACTGAATCATGTCATCTCTTTTGTAACTACGATTTAATGGTCTCTATTCTTTAGTTACCTGTCTAATTACATTGGTATTTTGACTATCACCAATACATTGAAGCTGTGAAACTCTGTTACAATGACCAGCTGCACCTGTTACTCTAATTCACTGTTGGTGTTACTATGGGGATTATTGAAATTAACACAATTTTCTGTAACACTGTGTGTGTTACTTTGATGAACAAATTATGTTACTTTAAGTGATTAATGCCGTTAGTACAATGATATTGCAATCACCAATATTGGTACTCTTTCAATGAATGAACAACACTGCTGTCCTCAGTTACTACAATGCATTTTTTTCTGTTACTGTAACAAATTAATAGTGTTACTTCAACGCACATGAGATGTTACTCTAACCAAAAACACATTTATTAAATAAATATAGTGTTAATTGCAAAAATGTGTACAACATTAGTTTTTCGTGTAAACCAGGAAAAAAGAAAAAATTCTTGTAATGTCAAAGAACACGAGTATTATCAAAACACTTGTTCATCCTCGTCTTCCTCTGTGACTTCTTTAGTACGGAGTGAAAACCTCACCCACATCTCTGCACCATTCCTGTGCATTCGGCTCTTTACCAATGTTTCCTGCCAAAAATTAAGAAATGTCAGGCCCATGGGCATAAGTGTTATTGTAACTCCTAAGTTGCGTTACTTTAACTCTAAAAAGATGTTACTCGAACGTCAGCGCCAAAAGCCCTTTTTTAGTGTTACATTTTTCTGTTACTCTAATTAAAATTAGGTATTACTGTAATTCATTACTTGTGTTACTTCAATGCCATGTATGCTTCAACATAAGCAAAACAATAATATCGGTGAAACAATAATATCAATGAACCATAATATTAATCCATAATTAATCAAACGAATTAAATTCCACCTTTTCCAGTGTTGTCTTGTGCGTTCGCATTTCTGGCGCAACTACCTGCACAAAATCAAACAGCGTTACATCAATGCAAATAATGTGTTACTGTAATTCATAAGTGGTGTTACCCTAACGTGTACAATACGTTACTCTAGCATATCAAAAAACCCTTTTCCTGAACGTTCAGTTGTGTTACTGTGATTGCAATGAAGTGTTACTTTAACTCAGAAGACATGTTACTTCAACGACGAATCTGCGTTAACTGAAATCAAAAAAATAGAATCAATGGATATCAGGGAAAATATTAATAAAAAGCATAAAGACCTGTAATCTATAAAGATCGAGATATCAAAATACCATTGATACGAAACTGTGATATCAAAACGCAATGACATCAAAACAACGCAAATTGATACGAACTGTGATACGGAATGACAATTGAAGCACTATAAACATGAAGATCAACGTAAAAAAAACGCAATTCGACGCAATAAAACAATGATATGAAAACGCAAATTGAAAGCGCCATCTGACTATTGAAATCCATGAAGAAAAAAACGAATAAAAATGTGAATGAAAAACTGAAACTCACCATTGTTATACTCGATTAGTTGCATATCAACCGTTGAAGACGATGATGCGGTCATTGAATCCATGGTAGCAGAATTTCGAGTTCAAAATCGATGAATGAGCGTGAATGAATCTGAGTTTTTTTTTTTAGGTGTGAATGAACGTGAATGAAAATTGTGATGATGAACGTGAATGATAGGAAGTTATTGTTTCCTAAATTCTTGTGAGTTATTTTAGGAACGTAAATCTTCCTTTTTTTTTTTAATGCAACGCATCTTGTCCATCCATCCTCATCTCATCCAACGGATGAGATGAGGACTCATGGACTCATATATAAAGAAGGACTCATAAGAGCCTTACTCTCTCTCTCTCTCTCTCTCTCTCTCTATATATATATATATATATATATATAGATTTAAGATCACGTGAGAACCATCAACTTGATGAGAACCTTGAGAACTCCATTAAATTATTATTTTTTTGAAATTTAATGACATATTTGAATTCGTCGTACAATTTAATGGTTGGGTAACATATTTTTTGGTAAAAAAATTCTCGTTTAGTGACGGAAACGGAAACATATAATTTTAGTGTACCTAATACTCGTTTTAGTGTATCTAATTTTTTTGATGTACCTTATTGCACTTTTAGTGTACCTAAATTGTATTTCAGTGTACCCTTTCAACTTTTCGTGAATAAGTAGCAATTTTCTTAATATTTGTAATAAAATATGATTAGTTATGCCTAATAAAGCATTTGAATAAATTAAGCTAAGAGTAAATTAGTCATCTAAATTTTCGAAAAAAATAATAATTGAGTTTTTATTGAGGTTCTCACGGTTCTCAACGAGTTGTGGTTCTCACCGGATCTTGACTCTATATATATATATATAATGAAGAATAAGGAGAACTTTGGAAAAACTATAAAATCGAACAAATATAGTACATAATAATTGATTACGGACCTGATCCATGTAAGTAGGGTTTCGCTTTCCGGTGACAGGATGAGGTGATCTATAACAATCAGCAAGGAGGTTGGATGCTAAGGAAAACTTTCATGTTCAAAGTGAGATCGATAGTGTTATACATAGACCTTGAATAGTTCAATATTAATGATCAAACAGGGCATTCAGCTAGTCAATCTACTGTACAAGGTTTATTTGATCGGAACTTGAATACCTAAATCCTACCAAACTGACCAAAGTAAAACCCCTGTAATATCATCCAATTCCACCAACTTGAACATTGTTCACAAAAATTAATTCCTCCCATTGTAACCGGAGGAATACAGGTAGTAACTGTCTGCCTTTCTCACTAACCTGTCCTCTTGAATACCGAGGTTCAGGTGCCTGCAGAAATATGGAATGCTAATTCTCAACTCAGATGATCCAGACGCACCTGCTGCAGCACGCTTATCATAGTCTCCTTGCTCGTTTTAAGCAGATTCTTCTATAAGTTCACTGAATAAAAATTGAAGTCAACATGTTTCATATCCACATCAGCAGACTTAAAATTAAGTATGGTGTACAAGAATTTCAACTTACAAAATAGGTCAACTACATATCCTTTAAACTGCAATGCGGTTAAAAATTGCTTTAAATTAGTCTGAAACAATATAGATTAACTCGATATCAATTGACGAGAGGAGACACAAATCAAAATGAACAATAAGATTGGCAGATTATTAATTTTGAAATCCTCCTCAACCAAGACACATGCGGAAACTTCAGCTTTTTAATCAAGTCAAATTCAGCAAACACGAAGCATATCATCACAGAACCTATAATTCAACCAAAGCGCGAGAGATATAGCTTATATTGCATGCTTCAGCTCCTGAACTTGAATGAAGGTGTAGTTACAATCGAGAACGACAGCAGAACCACTTTAATCGACATTGATATACTAAACATACGCAGCTAGGACATATCATATATTTAACAAGTCTATAAAATGAAACAGCACAAAGACAAACCCTAAAATTAACCAGTTATACCACCGATAATCAAACACCAGCAAAATTGAAGTTTAACAGTCACAATTCATGAATACACCTCCAGAACATGAAAATTTCCGTTACTAACAGCAGAATTGACTGGAAAATCGCCATAATCAATATCGCTACTACGACGAATTACATAAGAGTAATTTTAACAACAGCAAGAACAACAAAAACCTAAAATCTAAATTCAACCGATTATACTAGCGAACAATCAAACGCTACCAAAATAACCATAAGCATCTCAATTTTTCGAACAATTCATAAAAATGTACCTTCTTAACATGAGCGAGTCCGCAATTAACACCAAAATTGACCAGTAAACAAGCAAAATCAAAGTCAATACTATGAGGAAGAAAATAGAGTAAAACTTCTAGAAAGCATCATCATCAACCGGAAGGTTCTCGAGTTGAATATCGACAACTGAGGAAACCGAATCGACGACGGAGTGAAGATCCTGGCCGTAGAAATCAACCGGGCATGGTAATGCGGAGACGGAGGATGAGGCCAGAGGATTGAGAGGAAACCGGAGGAATTGTAGCGTTTGTTCGCTGATGGCGGCCGACGTAGAGGTGGAGGTGGAGGTGGCGGTGACAAAGGGGGTTCGGTGTTAGGAATTGGCAGTGAAATAGAGAATTGGAGTTTATTCCCTGTTTCTTTATGCTTTATATATTATACCGTATTAGGCAGTGAAATAAAGATCCAAGGTAAGAAATCATTTGTTATTAAACGATTTCTTTGTTATATAGTACGGAGTACTACGTAAGAGACCATTTGTTTATTAAATGGTTTCTTTGTTATTTATAAGAAACCATTTGATAATTAAATGATTTCTTTGTTATTCATAAGAGATCATTCACTCTTTATTAATGGTTTATTTTACTTAAGAAAACATTTTTATGTTTTCATGGTGTCTTTTCCATTGTTTCTTTTCTCATTATTGTAGTAGTGATAGCCCCAACTCCAAAGGAAGACCTGGTCAACCTGATTCTTCGCAGCAACAGGTTTGACCCGACCAAGCTGATCTCGGATGTTGGTTCCGAGACGGGAAACAGGGCCTGGAGGAAGACTGTCAAGTGGACTGACAGTCAGGGAAGAATCTACAAGCTGGTCACTGGAGAGGGAGACATGCCTGAGTATGAGTCCGAGTCTGAGTCGGAGTCTGAGTCTGAGTCTTAGTCTGAGGTCGAGTTTAGGGAAGTCGGTGCTAGAATCACTTCTGTAACCCCTCCCCCTTTTACCATTCCTGCTGCTGGCACTTCGGGGTCTGTCCCGAGTGCTTTACCAATTCCGCCTCTGACCAATGATCAGATGGCTGCTCTTTTCGAGCTGTTTTCCAAATTCTCAATCAATAATAACAACCGTTCTGCTTACGACTTGTCTCTTTTAAAATCCGCTTTCAAAAATACTTTATGCAATGACATTGAGAAACCAGACGAACAGGTACCCTTACCTGTGCATCTGATCGAGCAACTAGAGCAAAGGGAATCCCGGAACCCGGTAATCGAAGAAACCGAGTCCATAAATGTGGGAACAACCTTAGAGCCTCAGACACTTAAGATAGGGTTATCCCTAGATCCCGAGGAGAAACAACAGTTCATAAACCTCCTCCAAGAGTTCATAGATGTCTTCGCATGGTCCTACAAGGACATGCCGGGGATAGACCGGGAAATAGTCGAGCACCACATACCAATCAAAGACGGGTGCAAACCGGTCAAGCAAAAACTTCGCCGAATGAGGCCCGAGTGGTCTCTCAAGGTAAAAGAAGAAGTCGATAAACAGTTCAAAGCCGCCTTCATACAAGTGTCCGAGTATCCGGACTGGGTGGCAAACATCGTGCCGGTTCCTAAAAAGGACGGTAAGGTGCGGGTATGTGTTGATTTTCGGGATCTTAATAAGGCAAGCCCGAAAGATGATTTTTCGTTACCACACATCGACATACTGGTGGATAACACGGCCGATCACGCCCTTCTATCATTCATGGACGGGTATGCCGGGTACAACCAGATCAAGATGGCGGAAGAAGACATGAGTAAGACCACCTTCACAACACCTTGGTGTACTTACTGCTATACCGTCATGCCATTCGGTCTCATTAACGCCGGAGCCACGTATCAACGGACCGCTACCACTTTACTACATGACATGATGCATAAAGAGGTAGAAGTTTATGTAGACGACATGATCGTCAAATCCAAAGAACGGGACGGTCACATCACCGCCGTAAGAAAATTCTTCACCCGACTGCGCAAGTACAACATGAGGCTAAACCCTCAGAAGTGCAGTTTCGGGGTAACATCAGGCAAATTACTGGGTTATATCGTTAGCCAACGAGGTATCGAAGTCGACCCAGCTAAAATCAAAGCCATTACCGAGATGCAACCTCCCAAAACCGAAAAAGAAATAAGGGGATTTCTCGGGAAAGTCCAGTATATCAGTCGGTTCATTTCCAAACTAACCATGGTGTGTGAACCTATTTTCAAGAAACTGAAAGTAGGAGAACGGGTACTATGGGATGACAAGTGCCAAGCTGCTTTCGACAAGATCAAGGAAATATTGTCTGCTCCGCCAGTCTTAATGCCGCCTCAACCCGGTTTGCCTCTGTCGTTATACCTAACAACGACCGAGACAGCCATGGGGGCTATGCTGGCTCAGACAGTTGATTCTGAAGAACGAGCTATCTACTACATCAACAAGAAGTTTTTAGAGTATGAGTGCAAATATACCATGCTCGAAAAGACGTGTTTGGCTCTGGTTTGGGCTACTAAGAAGCTCCGGCACTATATGCTCAGCTACGAAGTCCATGTGCTATCCAAGATGGATCCCATCAAATACCTCTTCGAGAAACCCATTCTCAATGGCCGAATTTCTAGATGGACTCTAATGTTGTCAGAGTTCGACCTAAAGTTTGTGCCATTAAAGGCCATTAAGGGGCCGGTAGTAGCTGAATTCCTCGCCAACAGTCCAGTAAGCGAAGAAGGACACACCGACACCTGGTCCTTCCCAGACGAAGATATTTTCCATACCGATACTGAAACATGGGATTTATACTTCGATGGAGCATCCAATTTTTGAGGGTTCGGAGTCGGGATCCTCCTAATCTCACCAAGAGGGGAGCACACTCCCGTCTCCATCAAACTGGACTTTGATGTTACCAATAATGCAGCAGAGTACGAAGCATGCATTTACGGGCTACAAGTCGCCGCCAATCTGGGGATCACAAATCTCCGGGTACATGGTGATTCATCCTTGGTCATTAACCAAGCACTCCAAAAATGGAAGACTCGGAATGCTAATCTCGTGGCCTACCAGGCACGAGTAAGGGATCTCGAGAAACAATTCCAAAGGGTAGAGTACATATACCTACCCCGAGAAGAGAATTAGTTTGCAGATGCACTCTCAAAACTGACATCTTTACTAAACATTCCCGACCACGTAACCAGTATGCCAATTTGCGTCGAAAGACGGTCCGAGCCGGCGTACATTCACGATATCGAAGACATTGAGATAACTGATCCCGAACCATGGTATCAGGCTGTGTTAACGTACCTGACAAACGGAGAATATCCTCCCAGGACTGAAGGTCGAGCCAAGAAAGCCTTACGAAGGCTAGCCACCCAGTTCATCCGTACCGATGACGGACAGCTGTACAAAAAGACGGCACAGGGGGCTCTTCTCCTTTGTGTTGATAAATATAAGGCTGAGAAAGTTATGGCCGATGTACATGATGGTGAAAACGGTCCACATATGAATGCCCACATGCTGGTCCGAAAAATCATGAGGCTCGGTTATTACTGGAACACTATGGAAGCCGACTGCCGGTTATATGTCAAACATTGTCATAACTGTCAAATCTTTGGCAATGTGCAACATATGCCATCATCATTGCTTTATACCATGACGTCACCCTGGCCATTCTCGACATGGGGTATCGACATAATCGGGAAAATAAATCCCTCTGGTACCGGTGGGCACTGCTTTATTTTAGTAGCTATCGACTATTTCGCCAAATGGGTCGAAGCTGAATCATATCGCATTCTCAACGCTCAGCATGTCGCCAAGTTTATCCAGAACAAGATAATATGCCGGTATGGGATTCCTTATGAATTTATCAGTGATCATGGGACCCATTTTCAAGCCGAGACTGCGGCCCTGCTGACCAAGTATAAAATTCAAAGGCATACGTCCTCGCCCTATCGTCCCCAAACAAATGGAGCAGTAGAGGCGGCTAATAAAACAATTGTCACAATACTCAAAAAGATGGCTGATAATTACCGGGATTGGCCCGACAAAATACCTTTTGCCCTATGGGGATACCGAACGTCAATTCGCACCGCAACCGGGGCGACGCCGTATTACCTAACCTATGGGATGGAGGCAGTCCAGCCAGTTGAGTTAGAGGTACCATCCCTCAGAATTCTGCTAGAAAGCCAAGTGCCCGAAGCTGACTGGGTTCGAGAACGGTATGACTCGTTGGTTCTACTAGACGAACGACGATCTCGTGCCCTCAATAATATCCAAATCTACCAGAAGAGGATCCAACGGGCCTTCAACAAGAGACTAAGGCCCAGAAACATTAAAGAAGGGGATCTAGTCCTTAAGTCTGTTCATGCTCTACTATCAGTTGACCCGAGGGGAAAATTCAAACCCAATTGGGCTGGGCCATATCTGGTAAAGAAGATCCTATCAGGGGGAGCAGTGATGCTGACGGACCTGGACGGGAATGAGTTCGTCAACCCGACCAACCTGGACCAGCTGAAGCGTTACTACCCTTAGCCCTTTCTCAATGTCATTAGCAAATTTTATCAAAATCATTTTTTTTCAAAAAAGCAAGTCAATGAGCTAGAATTACTTATTCTACTGTCGCAAACATCTTGAACCAATAGTCTTGGTGTAATTCGAGATTGCAAATTTTACTAAGCCTGAACTACGTTTGGTTTGATTCTGCTAATCGCGGATACGTAGGCAACCCCTCAAAAGGGTACAATCAATGTAATCGAGAAAAGACAGGAGCAGTTTAATAATAAACTTCTTTTATTATTTCAAAAAAAGAGCCCCGATAAACTCGGGATATTACAAAATGCAGGAATCAAAAAAAAACATACAAAAAAAAAGGCACACCACCAAAAATAGTAATATTACTTAAATAGTAATAAAGCTAAAGGACTCGGCATTTAGGGCATCTTGTCTTTCCCCTTGTCCTTGGCCTCCTTAACCGTCCACTGGCGACGACGCGGAGGAGAGCGTTCCCGGATCACCACAGGAACCTCTCTAGCTCGGGCTCGTTTGTTTGAGCCCAAATCCTCTGTCACTTCAATAGGCCCAAGTCGGGCCCTCACGGGCTCTGGGAGCCGGTCACGCGGACCCAGTCGATCCCGGGCCACCAGCCTTGGCCAAAGGCGTCTCTCCAAATCAGTCTGGGGGCTTGGCTTCCCCCGTGTGCTGCTAGAACCGACCTCCTTAGATGGAGTCTTAGTTTGTGACTTAAGACCCGATTCTCCTCGGACTAAAGCATCAGGAATATCTCCCTCATCAAAAAAGTCCCTGTTATCCTTCGCCGTCTCTCGGCGAACTAATTCGAAGGCTTCATCAACCTTCAAAGCTTTGCGAGCTTCCTCGGACTCCTCCGAAGTCCACTTCTGGTAAGCCCGTGAAACCCAAGCGGATTGGCAAGGGCTGGGTACGGTCCATATAGGATGGGTGAACCATCTCTGCAACCATGTGTCGCACATAGCATCCGTCAATTGGAGCGAGACGCTAATAATGGCCTCAGTCTCAGGGATGCTCTGAGACAAACCGAACTGCCTCAGGAGACGGTCTAGATAAATATGAATTGTCCAGTCAAGGGACAGAATCACCAGGTAGCGAGCTTGGTCTCTCTTGGCCAATCCAGTCAACTTCGAAAGGAACCACCAAGCAACGGTCCACCTAATTAAAGGACCCCCATGGAACACCAGCTCTTCATCCCAGTAAGCTCGGTTTATTTGGTGACTCGAGCTTATCCGTCGCCTTCTGGAGCTAATCTGACTGCTCCGGTAATTGAGGACGCTCGGAGGGGACTCTATAATCGATAGCCGCTCCGACAACCATATCTAAAAAGTACACACAGGATCCGTAAGCAACAGAGTGGTCCGCTACAGCCCACTCGATCGAGTACAGCAGCTGACTCGATCGAGTAAGCCCTCCAAAACCAGGCAGCAGCTCGTTAAGAGTGTCACTCGATCGAGTGACTTACGGACTTCAGGGATTTCGCGTGAAAAAAAAAAGCGAGATGTATACCTGTAAAAGACGGGTACTTCCCGTCAGCCGTCGGTTCGGGTCGAGTCGCCTAGCATCCAGACCCATAATGATTTCCCGGTGGCTAGCCAGGCAGGGCTATGACTAGTCTCCAGCTGGTCAACCACACCGATCAACCTGATCTGGCCCATGCATGAGTCGAGCTCCATCAACCCTTCAAAGACATAACAGTGCAGCATGCAAAAGGCGAATGCCCTACGCCTGAAAGTAGGGGTAGCCCTCACATCCCGGCTGTTCATGAACTTGTCAGTGAGGTCAAATAGGGAAACAGTATTTCCCTGCACCATCCGATTTGTCTCAGCATGAGACAAACCCAAGAACTCCCTCAGCCTCCTTCTTGGATCCGGGTAGAACGAAGGGGTAGCAGGCTGAACACCAGGGCTCCAACCACCTATGGCTTCGATTTCCTCAGGAAGAGGGCATATCTCTCCCCACGGGAATGCAAAGACGTGATGGGTAGTATCCCAAAACGTCAGACAGGCGTCCAAGAAATGTGAGTCAATTATCAGACGCTGAAGAGGGAATACGCTGACGATCCCCATCTGGGTCAGCCGAACCTTTTCCTCGTCCCGAAAGTACTGGAACAAGCGAGCAGCATGGCGGTTAAGTGATCGATACCCATGACAGAAATTTCTAGCTTTCTTGAAAGTCTAAAAGATTTTGAGAAGGAGAAAGAGAATTTGAGTTAGGATACAAAAGGTGAAGCAGGGATTCCCATATTTATAATGGGAAAACCTAATTGTAACCCTAACTACCTTGCCACCTCAGCAAGCTGGGCCCTATGCGCGCGTAGGCCTGACTTCAAACAAAGAACCCGGAACAGGAATCAAGCCGTCCCGAGCTTTCCTAAGAGTCTCTAAATTTTTTTTTCTGTGATAAGAAAATTGTGATAAAATTCTTTTCAAAAATTGTGGCATTTTTCAAAAAAAAAAAAATCAATATCTTGTCTCCCCAGCGCGAGTCAGTGTTCTGCCTATGTGTTACATACAAGTCGTTATGTGTCAGCATACAGGTACACCCCAGACTTCAGAAGCAAGTCTCCGTGAAGCTATTTCATTCCCCAGCATGAGTCGATGTTTCCCCAGAATGCTACATCCAAGATGTGATGTGTCGGCATACGGGTACACCTACATCCCCAAAGGCAAGTCTGACTCCCCACGGAGCTACCATCATCAGGACAGGTATGACCCTCTGCTTATGGCTGGCGAGCCCTTCACGCAAGTCTAACGGACTATAAACGACCCGACCGGAAGTCTACCAGGTCTTAACGGGCTTGCTTGCTACTCTGACTTTTGCCTTGTCCAAGCCTTAGTCAGAGTGGGGGCTTTGTAGACACCCGCATTTTGACTGCCAGGTGTCTATGGTAGTCTCCAAAAAACACCCGATGATGATCGGACGCAAACGTGACTTGGTATACTCAGATTTGGGCTCGGAATCAATAATATCCGACATGGACTTTTAGCGGAGTAAAAATCTCACAAAACAGACCTCAAATCCAGGCCCAGTGGGTCATTCCAAGCAAAATAAGACTAATTTGGGCCAAAACCGACACCAAAATTAAATCCCGTCTTTTGGCGACCGGGTCAAAACCCGGTCAAAGACGAACCCGTCACGTAAATCAGCCAAATTCACTCCTCGAAACTGGCGCCCAAATCAAAATTCAAAAAAGCAATCAAAGTCAAACATTTCCTATTTTAGCTCGATCCTCTTGATCCACTCGATCGAGTGGATTGACCCACTCGGTCGAGTGGAGCGTCTTGAATCGGGTTTCACCCGTTTACGAGGGCACTCGATCGAGTGCACTAGGGCCACTCGATCGAGTGACCCTAGGTCATGGGGTAAAGCCTATAAATACCCCCTTAACCCCATTCATTATTACAAGTTTTGGACACACACATTAACCCTACATTTCAACCCTAATTCACCTACACTACAAGCCCTTAGTAACCCTAAGCAATACACACAAAAACCGAGTCCTTCGTCCCTCGAAAACCGACGAATCATCCACACACACACACACACACTTTATAAGTCGCGTACATCCTCGATACTCCGGCGTCCCGTTGCTATTTACGAGTCCATTTCCGAGGTCCCTATCAAGCATCTATGTTGAGGGTGTCGTAAACCCCGTCTCAATCTCCTACTTCGTTTTTTATGTACATTTTCGCATTTTCATATTGTAATCATATTGATCTAGTAACACTAACACTAACACTTTCATATTCGCATCTTTTCGTATCATCTTTTTATTCCTAACATTATTATACCGCGTATATATATATATTTGCGCTAGTATTAAAATTCGGTTTCATATGCGTTTGACTATGATGATCGCCTAAAGTCCATCTAATTCCTTTACGAGTAACGACGGAGGTGGCACCCTTTCGAGGAGCGCCGCCCCAATGTGCTCAAGGATATGATGTGATCGTGATCGGTCATAGTTGAACGTATTTGATCCCATTTCCAAGGTTAATGCGAGATCCTTTGAGGCGAAAACCGACATCACGTAATCCGTTAGGATTAGTACCGATGTCGTGACGCGGAGGACCACAATCTTGTCACTAATCAAACATTTTCAAAATCTCATAACATCATCTTCATAAATTCCGATAACGGTATTATAATCGCATGCATACACGATTATAGCACCGGAAGCCGAATTAAATGCAAATCGTATAATATTTGTATTTAATTTGGCCAACCATCGATTTTGAACAATAAAACGAAACGAGTTATCACTCGTACAGGGGCTACTCGAACGAGTACGTAGGCTACTCGATCGAGTAGCACCCAAAAGACTGGGCAGTAGCTACGTTTAAAGACGCACTCGACCGAGTCAGACTCCGACTCGATCGAGTGGGTCCTGTAGCCCAGAAGACCGAGAGCTTTGACATACTTTTCGAGCCTCGTCTTTTTACGACTCTAGTCATCACGTGTAAAGACAATCACGTGATGACTGACGACTATATGTCTAAGACCTGGCCAGAGCTCTCGACGCAGTAACTGTACGTCGAACGACACACGGGAACCCAGAACGTGTAACTGACGAATCTGGATCCACCGAACATAGACCAATTAAACCTCTTGCGAGCAGTATTGGTTCATTCCGATAGTATGTAACTGATACTACCGTCATCTATATCACTAACAATCATGTACGTTGCACAGTGTAACTGACTGCCTACTGCGTGAGCAACCTCACGACTTCTACGTAGTACAGTGTAACTGAATGCACTATGTAGTAATCAGACCTAGTATAGTGTCACTGACTATACCAGGGAAAATCAGGCCCTAGATAGTGTAACAGACTATACCAAGTATTACCCATTCGTGATAAACATCACGACTCAAACGTAGAACAATGTAACTGATTGTTCTAAAGGAACGAGTATAGAAGTAATCAAACAACGATAACATAATGAAGTTATAGCACAACCGACTATAACCTTCAAATAGTAATAAGGTTAAGGTCTAACGGACTATAACCCTGAACATCTAACATGTATTAGTATTCAAGGTCAAGGTAAGGCTACATTAACCTTGTCTACTAAACTGAAGTTATGTATCTAATGTCAACCCGAAGGTGGTGTCATAGTATAAATACTATAACGTCAACTTCAAGTTAAGATTACATTAACCTCGACTATAACCTTTTGAGGTTACCTTAACCTCAGTGAGATTATAGCTTCGTAACGGTGTTACGTAATCCTCAAGTGAAGGGTATCGTAACTTCCCGTTAAAGTTACTTGACTTCAAGTAAGGTTACTTTAACCTTGTTATAACCTCGTGAGGTTACGCTAACCTCCGTGAGATTATAACACGCAATAAGGTTACATTAACCTCGGGTGAAGTTGTATAGTAACTTTCCAATAAAGTTACGTAAACCTCAACTAAGGTTACCTTAACCTTGATCATAACCTCGTGGAGTCACTTAAATTGATCCCCATCGAGACTATAACCCCGCATTGAAGTTTCCTTAACCTTAAGTGAAGTTGTATAGTAACTTTCCAATAAAGTTACATGATCTTCAATCAAGGTTAGATTAACCTCAACCCTAACCTCCACATCGGGTGATGATAGGACGAGTCATCTAACACTTA
The DNA here is from genome assembly GCA_958450325.1 of Agrostemma githago. NCBI lineage: Eukaryota > Viridiplantae > Streptophyta > Magnoliopsida > Caryophyllales > Caryophyllaceae > Agrostemma > Agrostemma githago. The sequence goes on along the minus strand of OY288255.1, from coordinate 31,119,830 downwards.
GGGTTGGAACACTAAAGCCATCTATGAAACAACCCTAGCATCTCCAAAGAGAGAGGCCAAGCGACTCACGTACGAATTTTAGATGTTACAACGGATTAGATCTAACAATTCTAATATAAGCGTAAACGACAATTATAGATCTAACAATAATAATAAATATTCAATTAACATACTAATTAATTAGACTCTTTAAATCATGAATAAAGACACAACACAAATCAATTAAATCATGTTACAAAACCTTAAAATCACACAACACATTCAAAATGCATAAACACGAAAAGAATCACATCTAGTTACCAATTGCGATTTAATCAACGATCTTTTCTTCAACGATATAAACGTCTTCCCACGGGCACATCTCCTTGTCTATACCATCATCAATCACGTGCCAACACCAAACAAAACCCTAATTAAACACTACTAAAAACAATTACGAAAAACTGGCGCGAAAGGGAGTGAAACTTACGAAACAATGCAAAGGATTGCGCTAGGATCGATTAGGATACGAAAGGGATGAAGATCAACTCTTTAATGAAGAGGAGGAGGCACGAAAGTATGGAGAAAGAGGTGTTATGCCGTGGCTAGGTGGAGGAGAAGAAAGGAGAGGGTGAAAACCTAGAATTAGGGTTTGCAAATGAAAATAAAGGGTGGAAATATCCACACTAATCACCTAGGGAAAAGTCATGGGTAAAGCTAACTTGGGCCCAAATCCCAATGCTCCCTCATCAAACCACACATGGGAAGCAAGGATGGGTTAGTCTTGGCCCAAAATCCAAGCTAAACCGACAAAAGGTTACAAGGATGCGGTTTTCGAACAATTAAACCGGGAAAGGAAATATCCGAATAGAAAAATTAGAGGAATTGAATTAAATAAACAATTTCGGATATTAAAATATATGAAATGGAATAAAATAATTATGTCCGAAAATTCCGGGTGTTACAATCCAACCCCCTAAAAAGAAGTTTCGTCCTCGAAACTAGAAAGATGATTACCTCAATCAAAGAGATGCGGATGCTTCTCCCGCATAGACGCCTCGGTCTCCCAAGTTTCCTCTTCGAACCTCTGGTTCCTCCAGAGAACTCGTACCAAGGGAACCACCTTATTCCTCAGAATCTTATCTTTCCTATCCAAGATACGGACTGGACGTTCCTCATATGTCAAATTCGGCTCAAGCTCAATCACATCTGCTTCTAATACATGGGAAGGATCACTCCGATAATGTCTCAACTGGGACACATGAAACACATCATGAACCTTCGACAGATTCGGAGGTAGGGCCAACCTATAGGCCACCTCGCCAACTCTCTCAAGTACCTCGTAGGGGCCAATGTACTTAGGGCTTAGCTTGCCCTTGAGTCCAAATCTCTTAACGCCCTTCATTGGAGATACCTTCAGGAGAACCTTATCCCCAACTCCGAACTCGATTGGTCTACGTCGTAAATCTGCATACGACTTCTGACGGTCCTGGGCAGCCTGCAATTTCTCCCGAATCAACCTCACTTTCTCCATTGATTCTTGTAGCATTTCTGGACCGAGCACAACTGCCTCGCTACTGTCATCCCAACACATCGGGCTACGACACTTTCTCCCATACAGAGCCTCAAAGGGAGCCATCTGGATACTGGCATGGTAACTGTTATTGTAGGAGAACTCCACCAAAGGTAAACTCTTTTCCCAACTTACCTGGAACTCCAAGGCACATGCACGCAACATATCCTCAAGTGTCTGGATCGTCCTTTCAGTTTGACCATCAGTAGCCGCATGAAATGCTGTACTCATCTTCAACTCATTTCCTAAGGCTTCTTGTAAGTTCCTCCAAAACTGAGAACAGAACCTCGGGTCACGATCTGAGATGATGTATTTAGCAATTCCATGCAAACGAATGATCTCTCTCTGATAGGCATTTGCAAGCTCATCGAGACTCCAAGTCTCCTTCATTGGGATGAAGTGGGCAACCTTTGTCAACCGATCCACAACAACCCAAATAGCATTCATACCCCTCTGCGATCTCGGTAAGCCCATCACAAAGTCCATCGAAATAGAATCCCATTTCCAGGCGGGGATCTCAAGAGGTTGCAACAAACCTCCGGGTCTCCGATGTTTGAACTTAACCTTTTGGCATACCAGGCAACAACTGACGAACTCGGCGATCTCCTTCTTCATACCTGGCCACCAGAATCATAGCTTCAAGTCCTTGTACATCTTGTCACTTCCAGGATGTACGGAATACGGAGTACTGTGAGCTTCCTTGAGAATCTTACTCTTCAGGATTTCACAGCTTGGGATACACCATCTTCCGTGGAACTTCATACCACGATCGGTTCCAACTTCGAAACCTTCAGCTCGAGCCTCACCCAAGGCAACCCGAATTCCTTCAAGGAAGTCATCTTCTCGTTGCTTAGCTTGGATCTCATGGAAGAACTCAGGCTCAGCAACCATCGCGCCCAATTTTAAGGAACCTGGCAAAACTACTTCAAGGTTCAACTTCTGGAACTCTCGAACTAGATCATCCGGTAACACCCTCATGGCATGACAAGTCTTGCGGCTCAAAGCATCAGCGACCACATTTGCCTTACCCTCATGATACAGAAGCTCAACTTTATAGTCATTAATCAGCTCTATCCAACGCCTTTGCCTCATGTTGAGATCTTTCTGTGTGAAGATATACTTTAAGCTCTTATGGTCGGTGTAAATGTTGCAAGAAATACCATACAAGTAGTGTCTCCACAACTTTAGCGCGAATACCACAGCAGCAAACTCCAGATCGTGAGTTGGATAGTTCACCTCGTGAACCTTCAGCTGTCTCGAAGCATAGGCAACCACTTTGCCCTTCTGCATCAGAACACAACCCAATCCAGACTTCGATGCATCGCAATACACATCGAATCCAATACCTTCCTCGGGAAGTGTAAGCACTGGAGCAGTAGTTAACCGCTTCTTCAACTCCTGGAAAGCAGCCTCACAAGCTTCCGTCCAAAGGAACTTGGACTCCTTCTTCATCAACTGAGTTAATGGCCTTGCTATCCTTGAGAAATCATTGACAAAGCGGCGATAATATCCAGCGAGACCAAGGAAACTGCGGATCTCGTTGACATTCTTCGGACTCTGCCAATCAACCACGGCTTGAATCTTAGTCGGATCGACCATAACTCCTTCACCAGAAATCACATGGCCTAAGAAGGTCACTTCTCTTAGCCAAAACTCACAGTTCGAGAACTTGGCGTACCATTTCTGCTTTCGGAGAGTCTCCAAGATGATGCGGAGGTGACTCTCATGTTCTTGATTATCCCTTGAGTAAATGAGTATATCGTCTATGAACACCACAACACACTTATCCAAATACTCACTAAAAGTACGGTTCATCTGATCCATGAACACCGCAGGTGCATTCGTCAAACCAAATGGCATAACCACGAATTCATAGTGACCATACCTCGAACGAAAAGCGGTTTTTGGAATGTCATCCTTTCTCACTGGGATCTGATGATACCCTGACCTCAGGTCAATCTTAGAGAACACACTAGCTCCTCGAAGTTGATCAAACAAATCTTCAATCCTCGGCAGTGGGTACTTGTTCTTGATTGTAACCTTGTTCAATTCTCGGTAGTCAATGCACAACCTCATGCTACCATCTTTCTTGCGAACGAACAAGACTGGGGCACCCCAAGGAGAAGCACTCGGCCTTATAAAGCCCTTTTCGATCATCTCCTCATGTTGCTTCTTTAGCTCTTGCAACTCAGCTGGCGCCATACGATAGGGAGCCTTAGAAATTGGACCTGTAGCAGGCAACGATCGATTGAGAACTCAACGTCTCGCTCGGGTGGGATACCTGGAAGGTCTCTGGGAAGACATCATCATACTCCCTGACCACAGGAATATTCTCCAACTTCATCTCTTTAGACACATCACGGATACTACACAAGTAAATTTGATGGCCTTTCCTACCCATGTTGACCATCTTCATTGCAGACACCCAACGAATAGTTGGTCTAGTCTTGACACCCTTATACGATAGCCTTGCACCGTCTGGACTCTTGAACACGATCTTCTGGTCACGACACTGAAATCTTGCATCATAACGAGCCAACCAATCCATGCCCAAAATGATGTCAAAATCAGCTAGCTGGAAGCTGATCAAATCAGCCGGAAAGGATACCCCCATAATGGAGATCGGGATGTCCTTGAATAGGATATTACAAGGAACTGTCTCACCCGTGGGAGTGGAAATAAGAGTATTCACGGATGAAGATGAAACAAGTCCAGCTCGGACAGAAAAAGATTCAGACACGAACGACATCGACGCACCCGTATCAAATAGAGCAAAAGCAGGGAAAGAGTGAACTAGAAAGGTACCCGTAATCACATCTGGATTAGCCTCTGCCTCTGCACGGGTCATCACGAACACTCGGCCTTTCTTCGGAGCTTCCTGCTTAGGCTTCTGAGGACAATCAGCAGCTCTATGCCCAGTACCCTTGCAAGTGAAGCAAGTAATTGGAGTCCCATCACAGTACTTACCAGGATGGTAAGCTTTCTGACACTTATAGCATGTCCAATCACTCCTGGACTGGCCCGAAAGTGGCTTGTCGAACGTCTTAGCCTCAAACTTCTGCTTCTTCTTCGCAGGTTGGTAAGATGATGAAGAAACATATGGCTTCTTAGAATAACCCCCAGACTTTATGCGGTCTTCAGACTCAACAGCCATCACTGAGCCATAGATGCTCAGAGCACGGTCATAAGCTTGTTGGAAGGAAGTAGACGGGATCCCCGACATAGCTGCTTGGACTCTAGGAGCCAGATTTTTCTCATAGCGACGAGATTTAGAAACCTCGTCCATGGCGACCAACGTGACAAAGCGGGACAACTTCAGAAACTTGTTGGTGTACTCCTCAACAGTCATCGAGCCTTGTTCCAAGTGTAGGAACTCCTGTTCCTTCTGCCATCTCAGCTCCTCCGGATAAAACCTCCAGGTTAGAGCCTGATGCGAGTTCATTTTGCAGCGTTGTTTTGATCAGTCCATATCTCGAGTTATACTTGGAGTTTCGTAGTCATTCAAAATGGAGGAGATAGATTTCGAGCTTATCTTTCCAATGACTATTCATGAAGGCTCATTGAACAAGTATTGACAAAGTTATGGTCTGAACAAGACAGTTGTGCATGGGAATTTCTGATGCGAGTTCATTTTTGCAGCATTGTTTTGATCAGTCCATCTCTCGAGTTATACTTGGAATTTCGTAGTCATTCAAAAAGAAGGAGATAGATTTCGAGCTTATCTTTCCAATGACTATTCATGAAGGCTCATTGAACAAGTATTGACAAAGTTATGGTCCGAACAAGTCAGTTGTGCATGGGAAAGCACCGGGGTTAAAGAGGACGTTTGAAGCTGGTTATGCACGTCCAAATGGCTCCTTATTAAGCTTTGTTATTAGCTCCTAGTTTACATAGCTTTGTTATTAGCTCCTAGTTTACATAGCTTTGTTATTAGCTCCTAGTTCACATAGATGTAGCTTTGTTTTTGTCACCATGTAGCTTCGTTATTGTCACCCTAACCAGCCGGTTTAAGGGTCTTGTTGTAGGCTATATATAGCCATCTATTTGAATGAATAAGACATCCAATATTGAAATCAAAAACCTGAGTAAAGCTAAGCTTTCTTTTACGTCCTTGTTGCTTACAAGACAAAGTCTAGAGTTAGTCGCGTTACAAGCTCTAAACTCGCTACTTCAATCGCGTTGTTTGATTTAGCACCCGCTTTGTTGAAGTATAGGTCTACTTCACCTAGCATACTATCCTTGGTTACGGTTTATTCATCCTCAAACTAACCTTTTCAATCTGTTTTGGTTACTTTGTTTACATTCCATTTCAGTATACTAATCATTCTTCACATTCTTGTTCAAAGTTCATATCAACTCACATCATTAGTGGTATCAGAGCTACAACTCTTGATTTTTCTTAAAATCAAGACGGTCCAAGAAGTGTCGAAGCCAAGTTATTAGTTGAATTTCTGATTGCGATTGGAATTCAAAGGTTAAACTCGTGCGGGTAGTTCGAGGGTTAATCGGTTTTGATTGTTTCGTTGTTCTTGTTGAAGTTCGATTTATTTTCAAAAAAAAAAAAAAAAAACTGTTCACGATATAGTACTGTTCACGTAGTACTATTCCAAAAAAAAAAAAAAAAAAAGATGGCTGGAATTTTCTCGTTTGAAAACACTTACGAGGAAAGTTTGGTGTTTGATCCAACGTTACCACCTGTTTTTGACGAGTATCATCTTCAACCAAACGGGTTGTGCAAGAAGAAACAAATTCTGATCTTAGTCAAAACAAGCATGGAGAGTAAGGGGATTGAGAAGCAACAAAAGATACCTGATCCATCCTTGTTCACAACAAGCAAAGTAGAGTTCACAAGCATTCAAAACAACACCTACTTGAAAAGGAGTCGAGCTTGGGGTCGAGCCGGGATACCAACGTTACCCACACTTATGTCTATTTGGAGTAAGGATGTGTTGATCCTAACAAATTTTGTATTTGATCCAGGTGGGATACTTGTTACAAGAATTGAGGACAATTCTTTTTCAAAGAAGGAGAGTACGATGCGAGTTCATTTTGCAGCGTTGTTTTGATCAGTCCATATCTCGAGTTATACTTGGAGTTTCGTAGTCATTCAAAATGGAGGAGATAGATTTCGAGCTTATCTTTCCAATGACTATTCATGAAGGCTCATTGAACAAGTATTGACAAAGTTATGGTCCGAACAAGACAGTTGTGCATGGGAATTTCTGATGCGAGTTCATTTTTGCAGCATTGTTTTGATCAGTCCATATCTCGAGTTATACTTGGAATTTCGTAGTCATTCAAAGAGAAGGAGATAGATTTCGAGCTTATCTTTCCAATGACTATTCATGAAGGCTCATTGAACAAGTATTGACAAAGTTATGGTCCGAACAAGTCAGTTGTGCATGGGAAAGCACCGGGGTTAAAGAGGACGTTTGAAGCTGGTTATGCACGTCCAAATGGCTCCTTATTAAGCTTTGTTATTAGCTCCTAGTTTACATAGCTTTGTTATTAGCTCCTAGTTTACATAGCTTTGTTATTAGCTCCTAGTTCACATAGATGTAGCTTTGTTTTTGTCACCATGTAGCTTCGTTATTGTCACCCTAACCAGCCGGTTTAAGGGTCTTGTTGTAGGCTATATATAGCCATCTATTTGAATGAATAAGACATCCAATATTGAAATCAAAAACCTGAGTAAAGCTAAGCTTTCTTTTACGTCCTTGTTGCTTACAAGACAAAGTCTAGAGTTAGTCGCGTTACAAGCTCTAAACTCGCTACTTCAATCGCGTTGTTTGATTTAGCACCCGCTTTGTTGAAGTATAGGTCTACTTCACCTAGCATACTATCCTTGGTTACGGTTTATTCATCCTCAAACTAACCTTTTCAATCTGTTTTGGTTACTTTGTTTACATTCCATTTCAGTATACTAATCATTCTTCACATTCTTGTTCAAAGTTCATATCAACTCACATCATTAGTGGTATCAGAGCTACAACTCTTGATTTTTCTTAAAATCAAGACGGTCCAAGAAGTGTCGAAGCCAAGTTATTAGTTGAATTTCTGATTGCGATTGGAATTCAAAGGTTAAACTCGTGCGGGTAGTTCGAGGGTTAATCGGTTTTGATTGTTTCGTGGTTCTTGTTGAAGTTCGATTTATTTTCAAAAAAAAAAAAAAAAAAACTGTTCACGATATAGTACTGTTCACGTAGTACTATTCCAAAAAAAAAAAAAAAAAGATGGCTGGAATTTTCTCGTTTGAAAACACTTACGAGGAAAGTTTGGTGTTTGATCCAACGTTACCACCTGTTTTTGACGAGTATCATCTTCAACCAAACGGGTTGTGCAAGAAGAAACAAATTCTGATCTTAGTCAAAACAAGCATGGAGAGTAAGGGGATTGAGAAGCAACAAAAGATACCTGATCCATCCTTGTTCACAACAAGCAAAGTAGAGTTCACAAGCATTCAAAACAACACCTACTTGAAAAGGAGTCGAGCTTGGGGTCGAGCCGGGATACCAACGTTACCCACACTTATGTCTATTTGGAGTAAGGATGTGTTGATCCTAACAAATTTTGTATTTGATCCAGGTGGGATACTTGTTACAAGAATTGAGGACAATTCTTTTTCAAAGAAGGAGAGTACGATGCGAGTTCATTTTGCAGCGTTGTTTTGATCAGTCCATATCTCGAGTTATACTTGGAGTTTCGTAGTCATTCAAAATGGAGGAGATAGATTTCGAGCTTATCTTTCCAATGACTATTCATGAAGGCTCATTGAACAAGTATTGACAAAGTTATGGTCCGAACAAGACAGTTGTGCATGGGAATTTCTGATGCGAGTTCATTTTTGCAGCATTGTTTTGATCAGTCCATCTCTCGAGTTATACTTGGAATTTCGTAGTCATTCAAAAAGAAGGAGATAGATTTCGAGCTTATCTTTCCAATGACTATTCATGAAGGCTCATTGAACAAGTATTGACAAAGTTATGGTCCGAACAAGTCAGTTGTGCATGGGAAAGCACCGGGGTTAAAGAGGACGTTTGAAGCTGGTTATGCACGTCCAAATGGCTCCTTATTAAGCTTTGTTATTAGCTCCTAGTTTACATAGCTTTGTTATTAGCTCCTAGTTTACATAGCTTTGTTATTAGCTCCTAGTTCACATAGATGTAGCTTTGTTTTTGTCACCATGTAGCTTCGTTATTGTCACCCTAACCAGCCGGTTTAAGGGTCTTGTTGTAGGCTATATATAGCCATCTATTTGAATGAATAAGACATCCAATATTGAAATCAAAAACCTGAGTAAAGCTAAGCTTTCTTTTACGTCCTTGTTGCTTACAAGACAAAGTCTAGAGTTAGTCGCGTTACAAGCTCTAAACTCGCTACTTCAATCGCGTTGTTTGATTTAGCACCCGCTTTGTTGAAGTATAGGTCTACTTCACCTAGCATACTATCCTTGGTTACGGTTTATTCATCCTCAAACTAACCTTTTCAATCTGTTTTGGTTACTTTGTTTACATTCCATTTCAGTATACTAATCATTCTTCACATTCTTGTTCAAAGTTCATATCAACTCACATCATTAGTGGTATCAGAGCTACAACTCTTGATTTTTCTTAAAATCAAGACGGTCCAAGAAGTGTCGAAGCCAAGTTATTAGTTGAATTTCTGATTGCGATTGGAATTCAAAGGTTAAACTCGTGCGGGTAGTTCGAGGGTTAATCGGTTTTGATTGTTTCGTGGTTCTTGTTGAAGTTCGATTTATTTTCAAAAAAAAAAAAAAAAAAACTGTTCACGATATAGTACTGTTCACGTAGTACTATTCCAAAAAAAAAAAAAAAAAGATGGCTGGAATTTTCTCGTTTGAAAACACTTACGAGGAAAGTTTGGTGTTTGATCCAACGTTACCACCTGTTTTTGACGAGTATCATCTTCAACCAAACGGGTTGTGCAAGAAGAAACAAATTCTGATCTTAGTCAAAACAAGCATGGAGAGTAAGGGGATTGAGAAGCAACAAAAGATACCTGATCCATCCTTGTTCACAACAAGCAAAGTAGAGTTCACAAGCATTCAAAACAACACCTACTTGAAAAGGAGTCGAGCTTGGGGTCGAGCCGGGATACCAACGTTACCCACACTTATGTCTATTTGGAGTAAGGATGTGTTGATCCTAACAAATTTTGTATTTGATCCAGGTGGGATACTTGTTACAAGAATTGAGGACAATTCTTTTTCAAAGAAGGAGAGTACGATGCGAGTTCATTTTGCAGCGTTGTTTTGATCAGTCCATATCTCGAGTTATACTTGGAGTTTCGTAGTCATTCAAAATGGAGGAGATAGATTTCGAGCTTATCTTTCCAATGACTATTCATGAAGGCTCATTGAACAAGTATTGACAAAGTTATGGTCCGAACAAGACAGTTGTGCATGGGAATTTCTGATGCGAGTTCATTTTTGCAGCATTGTTTTGATCAGTCCATATCTCGAGTTATACTTGGAATTTCGTAGTCATTCAAAGAGAAGGAGATAGATTTCGAGCTTATCTTTCCAATGACTATTCATGAAGGCTCATTGAACAAGTATTGACAAAGTTATGGTCCGAACAAGTCAGTTGTGCATGGGAAAGCACCGGGGTTAAAGAGGACGTTTGAAGCTGGTTATGCACGTCCAAATGGCTCCTTATTAAGCTTTGTTATTAGCTCCTAGTTTACATAGCTTTGTTATTAGCTCCTAGTTTACATAGCTTTGTTATTAGCTCCTAGTTCACATAGATGTAGCTTTGTTTTTGTCACCATGTAGCTTCGTTATTGTCACCCTAACCAGCCGGTTTAAGGGTCTTGTTGTAGGCTATATATAGCCATCTATTTGAATGAATAAGACATCCAATATTGAAATCAAAAACCTGAGTAAAGCTAAGCTTTCTTTTACGTCCTTGTTGCTTACAAGACAAAGTCTAGAGTTAGTCGCGTTACAAGCTCTAAACTCGCTACTTCAATCGCGTTGTTTGATTTAGCACCCGCTTTGTTGAAGTATAGGTCTACTTCACCTAGCATACTATCCTTGGTTACGGTTTATTCATCCTCAAACTAACCTTTTCAATCTGTTTTGGTTACTTTGTTTACATTCCATTTCAGTATACTAATCATTCTTCACATTCTTGTTCAAAGTTCATATCAACTCACATCATTAGTGGTATCAGAGCTACAACTCTTGATTTTTCTTAAAATCAAGACGGTCCAAGAAGTGTCGAAGCCAAGTTATTAGTTGAATTTCTGATTGCGATTGGAATTCAAAGGTTAAACTCGTGCGGGTAGTTCGAGGGTTAATCGGTTTTGATTGTTTCGTGGTTCTTGTTGAAGTTCGATTTATTTTCAAAAAAAAAAAAAAAAAAACTGTTCACGATATAGTACTGTTCACGTAGTACTATTCCAAAAAAAAAAAAAAAAAGATGGCTGGAATTTTCTCGTTTGAAAACACTTACGAGGAAAGTTTGGTGTTTGATCCAACGTTACCACCTGTTTTTGACGAGTATCATCTTCAACCAAACGGGTTGTGCAAGAAGAAACAAATTCTGATCTTAGTCAAAACAAGCATGGAGAGTAAGGGGATTGAGAAGCAACAAAAGATACCTGATCCATCCTTGTTCACAACAAGCAAAGTAGAGTTCACAAGCATTCAAAACAACACCTACTTGAAAAGGAGTCGAGCTTGGGGTCGAGCCGGGATACCAACGTTACCCACACTTATGTCTATTTGGAGTAAGGATGTGTTGATCCTAACAAATTTTGTATTTGATCCAGGTGGGATACTTGTTACAAGAATTGAGGACAATTCTTTTTCAAAGAAGGAGAGTACGATGCGAGTTCATTTTGCAGCGTTGTTTTGATCAGTCCATATCTCGAGTTATACTTGGAGTTTCGTAGTCATTCAAAATGGAGGAGATAGATTTCGAGCTTATCTTTCCAATGACTATTCATGAAGGCTCATTGAACAAGTATTGACAAAGTTATGGTCCGAACAAGACAGTTGTGCATGGGAATTTCTGATGCGAGTTCATTTTTGCAGCATTGTTTTGATCAGTCCATATCTCGAGTTATACTTGGAATTTCGTAGTCATTCAAAGAGAAGGAGATAGATTTCGAGCTTATCTTTCCAATGACTATTCATGAAGGCTCATTGAACAAGTATTGACAAAGTTATGGTCCGAACAAGTCAGTTGTGCATGGGAAAGCACCGGGGTTAAAGAGGACGTTTGAAGCTGGTTATGCACGTCCAAATGGCTCCTTATTAAGCTTTGTTATTAGCTCCTAGTTTACATAGCTTTGTTATTAGCTCCTAGTTTACATAGCTTTGTTATTAGCTCCTAGTTCACATAGATGTAGCTTTGTTTTTGTCACCATGTAGCTTCGTTATTGTCACCCTAACCAGCCGGTTTAAGGGTCTTGTTGTAGGCTATATATAGCCATCTATTTGAATGAATAAGACATCCAATATTGAAATCAAAAACCTGAGTAAAGCTAAGCTTTCTTTTACGTCCTTGTTGCTTACAAGACAAAGTCTAGAGTTAGTCGCGTTACAAGCTCTAAACTCGCTACTTCAATCGCGTTGTTTGATTTAGCACCCGCTTTGTTGAAGTATAGGTCTACTTCACCTAGCATACTATCCTTGGTTACGGTTTATTCATCCTCAAACTAACCTTTTCAATCTGTTTTGGTTACTTTGTTTACATTCCATTTCAGTATACTAATCATTCTTCACATTCTTGTTCAAAGTTCATATCAACTCACATCATTAGTGGTATCAGAGCTACAACTCTTGATTTTTCTTAAAATCAAGACGGTCCAAGAAGTGTCGAAGCCAAGTTATTAGTTGAATTTCTGATTGCGATTGGAATTCAAAGGTTAAACTCGTGCGGGTAGTTCGAGGGTTAATCGGTTTTGATTGTTTCGTGGTTCTTGTTGAAGTTCGATTTATTTTCAAAAAAAAAAAAAAAAAAACTGTTCACGATATAGTACTGTTCACGTAGTACTATTCCAAAAAAAAAAAAAAAAAGATGGCTGGAATTTTCTCGTTTGAAAACACTTACGAGGAAAGTTTGGTGTTTGATCCAACGTTACCACCTGTTTTTGACGAGTATCATCTTCAACCAAACGGGTTGTGCAAGAAGAAACAAATTCTGATCTTAGTCAAAACAAGCATGGAGAGTAAGGGGATTGAGAAGCAACAAAAGATACCTGATCCATCCTTGTTCACAACAAGCAAAGTAGAGTTCACAAGCATTCAAAACAACACCTACTTGAAAAGGAGTCGAGCTTGGGGTCGAGCCGGGATACCAACGTTACCCACACTTATGTCTATTTGGAGTAAGGATGTGTTGATCCTAACAAATTTTGTATTTGATCCAGGTGGGATACTTGTTACAAGAATTGAGGACAATTCTTTTTCAAAGAAGGAGAGTACGATGCGAGTTCATTTTGCAGCGTTGTTTTGATCAGTCCATATCTCGAGTTATACTTGGAGTTTCGTAGTCATTCAAAATGGAGGAGATAGATTTCGAGCTTATCTTTCCAATGACTATTCATGAAGGCTCATTGAACAAGTATTGACAAAGTTATGGTCCGAACAAGACAGTTGTGCATGGGAATTTCTGATGCGAGTTCATTTTTGCAGCATTGTTTTGATCAGTCCATATCTCGAGTTATACTTGGAATTTCGTAGTCATTCAAAGAGAAGGAGATAGATTTCGAGCTTATCTTTCCAATGACTATTCATGAAGGCTCATTGAACAAGTATTGACAAAGTTATGGTCCGAACAAGTCAGTTGTGCATGGGAAAGCACCGGGGTTAAAGAGGACGTTTGAAGCTGGTTATGCACGTCCAAATGGCTCCTTATTAAGCTTTGTTATTAGCTCCTAGTTTACATAGCTTTGTTATTAGATCCTAGTTTACATAGCTTTGTTATTAGCTCCTAGTTCACATAGATGTAGCTTTGTTTTTGTCACCATGTAGCTTCGTTATTGTCACCCTAACCAGCCGGTTTAAGGGTCTTGTTGTAGGCTATATATAGCCATCTATTTGAATGAATAAGACATCCAATATTGAAATCAAAAACCTGAGTAAAGCTAAGCTTTCTTTTACGTCCTTGTTGCTTACAAGACAAAGTCTAGAGTTAGTCGCGTTACAAGCTCTAAACTCGCTACTTCAATCGCGTTGTTTGATTTAGCACCCGCTTTGTTGAAGTATAGGTCTACTTCACCTAGCATACTATCCTTGGTTACGGTTTATTCATCCTCAAACTAACCTTTTCAATCTGTTTTGGTTACTTTGTTTACATTCCATTTCAGTATACTAATCATTCTTCACATTCTTGTTCAAAGTTCATATCAACTCACATCAGAGCCTCAGTGAAGTTTCTCCATCCAAACCCAGCCTGTGCTTGAAGATCTACCCTAGCTACAGCCCACCAGGTGTCGGCCTCTTCCTTCAAGTAATAGGAAGCCACGTTCACCTTTTGTGCATCCGGGCACTTTGTAGCCAGAAACAACTTCTCCATTTCCCGAATCCAAGATTCCAAGGCGACAGGTTCAGTGTTGCCCTCGAAGGTTGGAGGACGATGACGGGCGAATCGGTCGAACACCGTCTGGTTGTTGTGCTGCTGGTTGTTGGGTTGATTGTTTGCGTTGTTGACTTGAGTGGCCAACCCTTCAGCTATGGTTGCCAAGGCTTCCTCGATACGTCTGAGGCGAACGGCCTCCTGGTCATTGTTGTTACCATTGCGGGCCATCTGCAACAACGTACCCTAAATTATGAAGTGGTTCTGGCCTAGGCACCACTTACAAGCAACTACTCAAACACTCTACAATGCCATTAAGGCAAGCAAGTCCTTAATGGTTTCTACCCCATTTACTCTCACTCATTTACTAAGTCAAGTTATTCTTTTAATGATTAAGCGAGAGTTGGGAGCGTGTTCGCTCTGATACCAACTGTAACAACCCGGATTTATGAAGACTAAATAATAATATCAATAGTATAAATAATAGGGTCAAGGGTGGCGGAAACACCCGACCAAATCCGAATCATTACTATCTCGACATTCAAACTAATACATTATTCAAAAGTGTTCAAAATGAAAATCAAAAGAAACTTAAATAAAGGTCTCTATCTCCACAGGTCTTCCCCAACAACAGCATCACAATCAATAGCATCCCACAAGACCTGAAAGGGGGGTCCACAGTCAGTGGGGAGCAACTAGATGTTCTCCCAGTCATGGTTATAACAAGTTGAACATGAATAGCAATAATAATGAGAGATAACATAATCAAACGACATGTGAAGATATCAATACACATGACCAACATGTTATTAGACACGGTCATATAATTTATTGCAATCCATAAATAACCATAACGATCGAGATAGATACTATGTATCCATCCATACAAGTCGGAGTAAGTAACAACAGACTTCATACAAAGATGTATAGGACATAGAATGAACACCGGCTAGAGTATGTAACTGATACTCAAACTAGTCAGAGCGTGTAACTGACCCTCTGACACGGAGCGTGTAACTGACCCTCCGTTTTGTGAAGTATGTAACTGATACTCCACGGTACTATGTATAGTGTGTAACTGACGACTATATGTCTAAGACCTGGTCAGAGCTCTCGACGCAGTAACTGTACGTCGAACGACACACGGGAACCCAGAACGTGTAACTGACGAATCTGGACCCACCGAACATAGACCAATTAAACCTCTTGCGAGCAGTATTGGTTCATTCCGATAGTATTTAACTGATACTACCGTCATCTATATCACTAACAATCATGTACGTTGCACAGTGTAACTGACAGCCTACTGCGTGAGCAACCTCACGACTTGTACGTAGTACAGTGTAACTGACTGCACTATGTAGTAATCAGACCTAGTATAGTGTCACTGACTATACCAGGGAAAATCAGGCCCTAGATAGTGTAACAGACTATACCAAGTATTACCCATTCGTGATAAACATCACGACTCAAACGTAGAACAATGTAACTGATTGTTCTAAAGGAACGAGTATAGAAGTAATCAAACAACGATAACAGAATGAAGTTATAGCACAACCGACTATAACCTTCAAATAGTAATAAGGTTAAGGTCTAACAGACTATAACCCTGAACATCTAACATGTATTAGTATTCAAGGTCAAGGTAAGGCTACATTAACCTTGTCTACTAAACTGAAGTTATGTATCTAATGTCAACCCGAAGGTGGTGTCATAGTATAAATACTATAACGTCAACTTCAAGTTAAGATTACATTAACCTCGACTATAACCTTTTGAGGTTACCTTAACCTCAGTGAGATTATAGCTTCGTAACGGTGTTACGTAATCCTCAAGTGAAGGGTATCGTAACTTCCCGTTGAAGTTACTTGACTTCAAGTAAGGTTACTTTAACCTTGTTATAACCGCGTGAGGTTACGCTAACCTCGTGAGGTTACGCTAACCTCCGTGAGATTATAACACGCAATAAGGTTACATTAACCTCGTGTGAAGTTGTATAGTAACTTTCCAATAAAGTTACGTAAACCTCAACTAAGGTTACCTTAACCTTGATCATAACCTCGTGGAGTCACTTAAATTGATCCCCATCGAGACTATAACCCCGCATTGAAGTTTCCTTAACCTTAAGTGAAGTTGTATAGTAACTTTCCAATAAAGTTACATGATCTTCAATCAAGGTTAGATTAACCTCAACCCTAACCTCCACATCGGGTGATGATAGGACGAGTCATCTAACACTTAGGGTTGGAACCCTACAGCCATCGATGAAACAACCCTAGCATCTCCAAAGAGAGAGGCCAAGCGGCTCACGTACGAATTTTAGATGTTACAACGGATTAGATCTAACAATTCTATTATAAGCGTAAACGACAATTATAGATCTAACAATAATAATAAATATTCAATTAACATACTAATTAATAGACTCTTTAAATCATGAATAAAGACACAACACAAATCAATTAAATCATGTTACAAATCATTAAAATCACACAACACATTCAAAATGCATAAACACGAAAAGAATCACATCTAGTTACCAATTGCGATTTAATCAACGATCTTTTCTTCAACGATATAAACGTCTTCCCACGGGCACATCTCCTTGTCTATACCATCATCAATCACGTGCCAACACCAAACAAAACCCTAATTAAACACTACTAAAAACAATTACGAAAAACTGGCGCGAAAGGGAGTGAAACTTACGAAACAATGCAAAGGATTGCGCTAGGATCGATTAGGATTCGAAAGGGATGAAGATCAACTCTTTAATGAAGAGGAGGAGGCACGAAAGTATGGAGAAGGAGGTGGTATGCCATGGCTAGGTGGAGGAGAAGAAAGGAGAGGGTGAAAACCTAGAATTAGGGTTTGCAAATGAAAATAAAGGGTGGAAATCTCCACACTAATCACCTAGGGAAAAGTCATGGGTAAAGCTAACTTGGGCCCAAATCCCAATGCTCCCTCATCAAACCACACATGGGAAGGAAGGATGGGTTAGTCTTGGCCCAAAATCCAAGCTAAACCGACAAAAGGTTACAAGGATGCGGTTTTCGAACAATTAAACCGGGAAAGGAAATATCCGAATAGAAAAATTAGAGGAATTGAATTAAATAAACAATTTCGGATATTAAAATATATGAAATGGAATAAAATAATTATGTCCGAAAATTCGGGGTGTTACAATCCAACCCCCTAAAAAGAAGTTTCGTCCTCGAAACTGGAAAGATGATTACCTCAATCAAAGAGATGCAGATGCTTCTCCCGCATAGACGCCTCGGTCTCCCAAGTTTCCTCTTCGAACCTCTGGTTCCTCCAGAGAACTCGTACCAAGGGAACCACCTAATTCCTCAGAATCTTATCTTTCCTATCCAAGATACGGACTGGACGTTCCTCACATGTCAAATTCGGCTCAAGCTCAATCACATCTGCTTCTAATACATGGGAAGGATCACTCCGATAATGTCTCAACTGAGACACATGAAACACATCATGAACCTTCGACAGATTCGGAGGTACGGCCAACCTATAGGCCACCTCGCCAACTCTCTCAAGTACCTCGTAGGGGCCAATGTACTTAGGGCTTAACTTGCCCTTGAGTCCAAATCTCTTAACGCCCTTCATTGGAGATACCTTAAGGAGAACCTTATCCCCAACTCCGAACTCGATTGGTCTACGTCGTAAATCTGCATACAACTTCTGACGGTCCTGGCCAGCCTGCAATTTCTCCCGAATCAACCTCACTTTCTCCATTGATTCCTGTAGCATTTCTGGACCGAGCACAACTGCCTCGCTACTGTCATCCCAACACATCGGGCTACGACACTTTCTCCCATACAGAGCCTCAAAGGGAGCCATCTGGATACTGGCATGGTAACTGTTATTGTAGGAGAACTCCACCAAAGGTAAACTCTTTTCCCAACTTACCTGGAACTCCAAGGCACATGCACGCAACATATCCTCAAGTGTCTGTATCGTCCTTTCAGTTTGACCATCAGTAGCCGCATGAAATGCTGTACTCATATTCAACTCACTTCCTAAGGCTTCTTGTAACTTCCTCCAAAACTGAGAACAGAACCTCGGGTCACGATCTGAGATGATGTATTTAGGAATTCCATGCAAACGAATGATCTCTCTCTGATAGGCATTTGCAAGCTCATCGAGACTCCAAGTCTCCTTCATTGGGATGAAGTGGGCAACCTTTGTCAACCGATCCACAACAACCCAAATAGCATTCATACCCCTCTGCGATCTCGGTAATCCCATCACAAAGTCCATCGAAATAGAATCCCATTTCCAGGCGGGGATCTCAAGAGGTTGCAACAAACCTCCGGGTCTCCGATGTTTGAACTTAACCTTTTGGCATACCAGGCAACGACTGACGAACTCGGCGATCTCCTTCTTCATACCTGGCCACCAAAATCATAGCTTCAAGTCCTTGTACATCTTGTCACTTCCAGGATGTACGGAATACGGAGTACTGTGAGCTTCCTTGAGAATCTTACTCTTCAGGATTTCACAGCTTGGGATACACCATCTTCCGTGGAACTTCAAACCACCATCGGTTCCAACTTCGAAACCTTCAGCTCGAGCCTCACCCAAGGCAACCCGAATTCCTTCAAGGAAGTCATCTTCTCGTTGCTTAGCTTGGATCTCATGGAAGAACTAAGGCTCAGCAACCATCGCGCCCAATTTTAAGGAACCTGGCAAAACTACTTCAAGGTTCAACTTCTGGAACTCTCGAAATAGATCATCCGGTAACACCCTCATGGCATGACAAGTCTTGCGGCTCAAAGCATCAGCGACCACATTTGCCTTACCCTCATGATACAGAAGCTCAACTTTATAGTCATTAATCAGCTCTATCCAACGCCTTTACCTCATGTTGAGATCTTTCTGTGTGAAGATATACTTTAAGCTCTTATGGTCGGTGTAAATGTTGCAAGAAATACCATACAAGTAGTGTCTCCACAACTTTAGCGCGAATACCACAGCAGCTAATCCAGATCGTGAGTAGGATAGTTCACCTCGTGAACCTTGAGCTGTCTCGAAGCATAGGCAACCACTTTGTCCTTCTGCATCAGAACACAACCCAATCCAGACTTCGATGCATCGCAATACACATAATCCAATACCTTCCGCGGGAAGTGTAAGCACTGGAGCAGTAGTTAACCGCTTCTTCAACTCCTGGAAAGCAGCCTCACAAGCTTCCGTCCAAAGGAACTTGGACTCCTTCTTCATCAACTGAGTTAATGGCCTTGCTATCCTTGAGAAATCATTGACAAAGCGGCGATAATATCCAGCGAGACCAAGGAAAATGCGGATCTCCTTGACATTCTTCGGACTTTGCCAATCAACCACGGCTTGAATCTTAGTCGGATCGACCATAACTCCTTCACCAGAAATCACATGGCCTAAGAAGGTCACTTCTCTTAGCCAAAACTCACACTTCGAGAACTTGGCGTACCATTTCTGCTTTCGGAGAGTCTCCAAGATGATGCGGAGGTGACTCTCATGTTCTTGATTATCCCTTGAGTAAATGAGTATATCGTCTATGAACACCACAACACACTTATCCAAATACTCACTAAAAGTACGGTTCATCTGATCCATGAACACCGCAGGTGCATTCGTCAAACCAAATGGCATAACCACGAATTCATAGTGACCATACCTCGAACGAAAAGTGGTTTTTGGAATGTCATCCTTTCTCACTGGGATCTGATGATACCCTGACCTCAGGTAAATCTTAGAGAACACACTAGCTCCTCGAAGTTGATCAAACAAATCTTCAATCCTCGGCAGTGGGTACTTGTTCTTGATTGTAACCTTGTTCAATTCTCGGTAGTGAATGCACAACCTCATGCTACCATCTTTCTTGCGAACGAACAAGACTGGGGCACCCCAAGGAGAAGCACTCGACCTTATAAAGCCCTTTTCGATCATCTCCTCATGTTGCTTCTTTAGCTCTTGCAACTCAGCTGGCGCCATACGATAGGGAGCCTTAGAAATTGGACCTGTACCAGGCAACGATCGATAGAGAACTCAACGTCTCGCTCGGGTGGGATACCTGGAAGGTCTCTGGGAAGACATCATCATACTCCCTGACCACATGAATATTCTCCAACTTCATCTCTTTAGACACATCACGGATACTACACAAGTAAATCTGATGGCCTTTCCTACCCATGTTGACCATCTTCATTGCAGACACCCAACGAATAGTTGGTCTAGTCTTGACACCCTTATACGATAGCCTTGCACCGTCTGGACTCTTGAACACGATCTTCTGGTCACGACACTGAAATCTTGCATCATAACGAGCCAACCAATCCATGCCCAAAATGATGTCAAAATCAGCTAGCTGGAAGCTGATCAAACCAGCCGGAAAGGATACCCCCATAATGGAGATCGGGATGTCCTTGAATAGGATATTACAAGGAACTGTCTCACCCGTGGGAGTGGAAATAAGAGTATTCACGGATGAAGATGAAACAAGTCCAGCTCGGACAGAAAAAGATTCAGACACGAACGACATCGACGCACCCGTATCAAATAGAGCAAAAGCAGGGAAAGAGTGAACTAGAAAGGTACCCGTAATCACATCTGGATTAGCCTCTGCCTCTGCACGGGTCATCACGAACACTCGGCCTTTCTTCGGAGCTTCCTGCTTAGGCTTCTGAGGACAATCAGCAGCTCTATGCCCAATACCCTTGCAAGTGAAGCAAGTAATTGGAGTCCCATCACAGTACTTACCAGGATGGTAAGCTTTCTGACACTTATAGCATGTCCAATCACTCCTGGACTGGCCCGAAAGTGGCTTGTCGAACGTCTTAGCCTCAAACTTCTGCTTCTTCTTCGCAGGTTAGTAAGATGATGAAGAAACATAAGGCTTCTTAGAATAACCCCCAGACTTTATGCGGTCTTCAGACTCAACAGCCATCACTGAGCCATAGATGCTCAGAGCACGGTCATAAGCTTGTTGGAAGGAAGTAGACGGGATCCCCGACATAGCTGCTCGGACTCTATGAGCCAGATTTTTCTCATAGCGACGAGTTTTAGAAACCTCGTCCATGGCGACCAACGTGACAAAGCGGGACAACTTCAGAAACTTGTTGGTGCACTCCTCAACAGTCATCGAGCCTTGTTCCAAGCGTAGGAACTCCTGTTTCTTCTGCCATCTCAGCTCCTCCGGATAAAACCTCCTGGTTAGAGCCTCAGTGAAGTTTCTCCATCCAAACCCAGCCTGTGCTTGAAGATCTACCCTAGCTACAGCCCACCAGGTGTCGGCCTCTTCCTTCAAGTAATAGGAAGCCACGTTCACCTTTTGTGCATCCGGGCACTCTATAGCCAGAAACAACTTCTCCATTTCCCGAATCCAAGATTCCAAGGCGACAGGGTCAGTGTTGCCCTCGAAGGTTGGAGGACGATGACGGGCGAATCGGTCGAACACCGTCTGGTTGTAGTGCTGCTGGTTGTTGGGTTGATTGTTTGCGTTGTTGACTTGAGTGGCCAACCCTTCAGCTATGGTTGCCAAGGCTTCCTCGATACGTCTGAGGCGAACGGCCTCCTGGTCATTGTTGTTACCATTGCGGGCCATCTGCAACAACGTACCCTAAGTTATGAAGTGGTTCAGGCCTAGGCACCACTTACAAGCAACTACTCAAACACTCTACAATGCCATTAAGGCAAGCAAGTCCTTAATGGTTTCTACCCCATTTACTCTCACTCATTTACTAAGTCAAGTTATTCTTTTAATGATTAAGCGAGAGTTGGGAGCGTGTTCGCTCTGATACCAACTGTAACAACCCGGATTTATGAAGACTAAATAATAATATCAATAGTATAAATAATAGGGTCAAGGGTGGCGGAAACACCCGACCAAATCCGAATCATTACTATCTCGACATTCAAACTAATACATTATTCAAAAGTGTTCAAAATGAAAATCAAAAGAAACTTAAATAAAGGTCTCTATCTCCACAGGTCTTCCCCAACAACAACATCACAATCAATAGCATCCCACAAGACCTGAAAGGGGGGTCCACAGTCAGTGGGGAGCAACTAGATGTTCTCCCAGTCATGGTTATAACAAGTTGAACATGAATAGCAATAATAATGAGAGATAACATAATTAAACGACATGTGAAGATATCAATACACATGACCAACATGTTATTAGACACGGTCATATAATTTATTGCAATCCATAAATAACCATAACGATCGAGATAGATACTATGTATCCATCCATACAAGTCGGAGTAAGTAACAACAGACTTCATACAAAGATGTATAGGACATAGAATGAACACCGGCTAGAGTATGTAACTGATACTCAAACTAGTCAGAGCGTGTAACTGACCCTCTGACACGGAGCGTGTAACTGACCCTCCGTTTTGTGAAGTATGTAACTGATACTCCACGGTACTATGTATAGCGTGTAACTGACGACTATATGTCTAAGACCTGGTCAGAGCTCTCGACGCAGTAACTGTACGTCGAACGACACACGGGAACCCAGAACGTGTAACTGACAAATCTGGACCCACCGAACATAGACCAATTAAACCTCTTGCGAGCAGTATTTGTTCATTCCGATAGTATGTAACTGATACTACCGTCATCTATATCACTAACAATCATGTACGTTGCACAGTGTAGCTGACTGCCTACTGCGTGAGCAACCTCACGACTTGTACGTAGTACAGTGTAACTGACTGCACTATGTAGTAATCAGACCTAGTATAGTGTCACTTACTATACCAGGGAAAATCAGGCCCTAGATAGTGTAACAGACTATACCAAGTATTACCCATTCATGATAAACATCACGACTCAAACGTAGAACAATGTAACTGATTGTTCTAAAGGAACGAGTATAGAAGTAATCAAACAACGATAAAATAATGAAGTTATAGCACAACCGACTATAACCTTCAAATAGTAATAAGGTTAAGGTCTAACGGACTATAACCCTGAACATCTAACATGTATTAGTATTCAAGGTCAAGGTAAGGCTACATTAACCTTGTCTACTAAACTGAAGTTATGTATATAATGTCAACCCGAAGGTGGTGTCATAGTATAAATACTATAACGTCAACTTCAAGTTAAGATTACATTAACCTCGACTATAACCATTTGAGGTTACCTTAACCTCAGTGAGATTATAGCTTCGTAACGGTGTTACGTAATCCTCAAGTGAAGGGTATCGTAACTTCCCCTTGAAGTTACTTGACTTCAAGTAAGGTTACTTTAACCATGTTATAACCTCGTGAGGTTACGCTAACCTCCGTGAGATAATAACACGCAATAAGGTTACATTAACCTCGTGTGAAGTTGTATAGTAACTTTCCAATAAAGTTACGTAAACCTCAACTAAGGTTACCTTAACCTTGATCATAACCTCGTGGAGTCACTTAAATTGATCCCCATCGAGACTATAACCCCGCATTGAAGTTACCTTAACCTTAAGTGAAGTTGTATAGTAACTTTCCAATAAAGTTACATGATCTTCAATCAAGGTTAGATTAACCTCAACCCTAACCTCCACATCGGGTGATGATAGGACGAGTCATCTAACACTTAGGGTTGGAACCCTAAAGCCATCGATGAAACAACCCTAGCATCTCCAAAGAGAGAGGCCAAGCGGCTCACGTACGAATTTTAGATGTTACAACGGATTAGATCTAACAATTCTAATATAAGCGTAAACGACAATTATAGATCTACCGATAATAATAAATATTCAATTAACATACTAATTAATTAGACACTTTAAATCATGAATAAAGACACAACACAAATCAATTAAATCATGTTACAAATCATTAAAATCACACAACACATTCAAAATGCATAAACACGAAAAGAATCACATCTAGTTACCAATTGCGATTTAATCAACGATCTTTTCTTCAATGATACAAACGTCTTCCCACGGGCAAATCTCCTTGTCTATACCATCATCAATCACATGCCAACACCAAACAAAACCCTAATTAAACACTACTAAAAACAATTACGAAAAACTAGCGAGAAAGGGAGTGAAACTTACGAAACAATGCAAAGGATTGCGCTAGGATCGATTAGGATTCGAAAGGGATGAAGATCAACTCTTTAATGAAGAGGAGGAGGCACAAAAGTATGGAGAAGGAGGTGGTATGCCGTGGCTAGGAGGAGGAGAAGAAAGGAGAGGGTGAAAACCTAGAATTAGGGTTTGGAAATGAAAATAAAGGGTGGAAATCTCCACACTAATCACCTAGGGAAAAGTCATGGGTAAAGCTAATTAGGTAAGGTTATCCCTACTCAGTTTACGTTGTATGTTTGCATATTGTATGATATAATGGTATAATAATGATATTTAGATTGCGGTTGTGTCCCGATTGAGAGAAGCTAGGTAGGACTAGCTAGGCCCGGTTGATCTCGGGACCTTCCCTAATGTTTCCTCCTAGGAGAGCCTAGGAGAGGTGTGCACACTCGGACTGACGGGCGTGACTGCGGTCGCGATAGTGATGATAGGAATGATGATATTTGTGACGTGGATTGTACTAATATTGTTAATGTTATTGTAAACTGATCTTGTGTGTGTATTTCTGATGTGTTTGTGATGATCCACTTGACGGTTATGGTCATTTGGGGAGCAGAGATGTATTCAGGTGCTTGATGGAATGTGCTTTTGACTCGGGATGCTATTTATGGGATGGGCAGAGTGCGAAATCAACAGAGTAGTATAGACCCTGATCGTTCATATTCCTTCTTATTTATTAGACTATCACGAATACTTTTTATTATTTGGTTTGAAGACAAAATTTTTATAATCTATTATTAAATTGTACGTTTGGACACTCTATTATTGTGAGTAATGATGTCTGCTACCTCGGGTTACCGAGATGGTAACACTCGTATTTGTTTGGGATGTCTTGTTAAGTCTCTTGGACAAATGAGGGTGTTACAAAGTGGTATCCGGATCGGCATAGTCGGGTTAACACTTGTTGTGCATCATTGTTGTTGTTACGTATTTGGTCAGATTATCCGTGTCATTATTGTGGTCGTGTCATGTTAATTACTGCGGGTAACGTATCGGGATAATGTCGTACCGCTACTGTTGTTATTGCCTTATAATTGTTACCTCGTATTGTCCTTGAATTTGCGGTCATTGTTGTAATGTTGGGATATTCGAGTTGAGGATTGTAGTATCGTAGGGTGTTATGTTTGAAACGGGGGATGATAGAATTGTAGAACATATTGTTCAGGAGGGGAGTGCCGCCATTGTTATCATTAAGGTTAAGCCTATTTTTTTTATTCTTATTATTATTGTTGTAGTGGAATTTATGTAGTGGAATTGCTGTAGTGGAGTTGATAATAATAATAATAATAATAATAATAATAATAATAATAATAATAATAATCATAGTAATAGTAATAATTTAATAATAACAGCATGTTGGGTAGTGTATATGTAATACGAAGTAGTAAATTCTATTTTAAGAATAATAACAAGTCGTGGTAGTCTAATTAGAATGCTATTGGTTTCATTTTATACATTAAATACGTTACTATCGATATTAATTTATTTATATAATATTTTATTAGGTTCGGACTTTGTAGAAATTCCATGGTGAATAGTACTAACGGCATGGTAGTAACCTGCTAATTAGGTAAGGTTATCCCTACTCAGTTTACGTTGTATGTTTGCATATTGTATGATATAATGGTATAATAATGATATTTAGATTGCGGATGTGTCCCGATTGAGAGAAGCTAGCTAGGACTAGCTAGGCCCGGTTGATCTCGGGACCTTCCCCAATGTTTCCTCCTAGGAGAGCCTAGGAGAGGTGTGCACACTCGGACTGACGGGGCGTAACTGTGGTCGCGATAGTGATGATAGGAATGGTGATATTGATGATGATATTTGTGACGTGGATTGTACTAATATTGTTAATGTTATTGTAAACTGATCTTGTGTGTGTATTTCTGATGTGTTTGTGATGATCCACTTGACGGTTATGGTCATTTGGGGAGCAGAGATGTATTCAGGTGCTTGATGGAATGTGCTTTTGACTCGGGATGCTATTTATGGGATGGGCAGAGTGCGAAATCAACAGAGTAGTATAGACCCTGATCGTTCATATTCCTTCTTATTTATTAGACTATCACGAATACTTTTTATTATTTGGTTTGAAGAAAAAAAAAATTATAATCTATTATTAAATTGTACGTTTGGACACTCTATTATTGTGAGTAATGAAGTCTGCTACCTCGGGTTACCGAGACGGTAACGCTCGTATTTGTTTGGGATGTCTTGTTAAGTCTCTTGGACAAATGATGGAGTTACAAAGTGGTATCCGGATCGGCATAGTCGGGTTAACAGTTGTTGTGCATTATTTTTGTTGTTACGTATTTGGTCAGATTATCCGTGTCATTATCGTGGTCGTGTCAGGTTAATTATTGCGGGTAACGTATCGTGATAATGTCGTACCGCTACTGTTGTTATTGCCTTGTAATTGTTACCTCGTATTGTCCTCGAATTTGCGGTCATTGTTGTACTGTTGGGAGATTCGAGTTGAGGATTGTAGTATCGTAGGGTGTTATGTTCGAGGGATGATATAATTGTAGAACATAGGGCACGTTGTTCAGGAGGGGAGTGCCGCCATTGTTATCGTTAAGGTTAAGCATGTTTTTTTTATTTATTCTTATTATTATTGTTGTAGTGGAATTTATGTAGTGGAATTGCTGTAGTGGAGTTGATTATTATTATTATTATTATAATAGTAATAATAATAATAATAATAATAATTTAATAATAACATCATGTTGGGTAGTGTATATGTAATACGAAGTAGTAAATTCTATTTTAAGAATAATAACGAGTCGTGGTAGTCTAATTAGAATGCTATCGGTTTCATTTTATACATTAAATACGTTACTATCGATATTGATTTATGTATATAATATTTCATTAGGTTCGGACTTCGTAGAAATTCCGTGGTGAATAGTACTAACGGTATGGTAGTAACCTGCTAATTAGGTAATGTTATCCCTACTCAGTTTACGTTGTATGTTTGCATATTGTATGATATAATGGTAAATTAATGATATTTAGATTGCGTTTGTGTACCGATTGAGAGAAGCTAGCTAGGACTTGCTAGGCCCGGTTGATCTCGGGACCTTCCCTAATGTTTCCTCCTAGGAGAGCCTAGGAGAGGTGTGCACACTCGGACTGACGGGGAGTGACTGCGGTCGCGATAGTGATGATAGGAATGATGATATTGATGATGATATTTGTGACGTGGATTGAACTAATATTGTTAATGTTATTGTAAACTGATCTTGTGTGTGTATTTCTGATGTGTTTGTGATGATCCACTTGACGGTTATGGTCATTTGGGGAGCAGAGATGTATTCAGGTGCTTGATGGAATGTGCTTTTGACTCGGGATGCTATTTATGGGATGGGCAGAGAGCGAAATCAACAGAGTAGTATAGACCCTGATCGTTCATATTCCTTCTTATTTATTAGACTATCACGAATACTTTTTATTATTTGGTTTAAAGACAAAATTTTTATAGTCTATTATTAAATTGTACGTTTGGACACTCTATTATTGTGAGTAATGATGTCTGCTACCTCGGGTTACCGAGATGGTAACACTCGTATTTGTTTGGGATGTCTTGTTAAGTCTCTTGGACAAATGAGGGAGTTACAAAGTGGTATCCGGATCGGCATAGTCGGGTTAACACTTGTTGTGCATCATTGTTGTTGTTACGTATTTGGTCAGATTATCCGTGTCATTATTGTGGTCGTGTCATGTTAATTACTGCGGGTAACGTATCGGAATTATGTCGTACCGCTACTATCGTTATTGCCTTGTAATTGTTACCTTGTATTGTCCTTGAATTTGCGGTCATTGTTGTTCTGTTGGGAGATTCGAGTTGAGGATTGTGGTATCGTAGGGTGTTATGTTTGATACGGGGGATGATAGAATTGTAGAACACAGGGCACGTTGTTCAGGAGTGGAGTCCCGCCATTGTTATCGTTAAGGTTAAGCCTGTTTTTTTTTATTCTTATTATTATTGCTGTAGTCGAATTTCTGTAGTGGAATTGCTGTAGTGGAGTTGATTATAATAATAATAATAATAATAATAATAATAATAATAATAATAATAAAAATAATCATAATAATAATAATAATAATTTAATAATAACAGCATGTTGGGTAGTGTATATGTAATACGAAGTAGTAAATTCTATTTTAAGAATAATAACGAGTCGTGGTAGTCTAATTAGAATGCTATCGGTTTCATTTTATACATTAAATACGTTACTATCGATATTGATTTATGTATATAATATTTCATTAGGTTCGGACTTCGTAGAAATTCCGTGGTGAATTGTACTAACGGCATGGTAGTAACCTGCTAATTAGGTAAGGTTATCTCTACTCAGTTTACGTTGTATATTTGCATATTGTATTATATAATGGTATAATATTGATATTGAGATTGCGATTGCGTATCGATTGAGAGAAGCTAGCTAGAAATAGCTAGGTCCGGTTGATCTCGGGACCTTCCCTAATGTTTCCTCCTAGGAGAGCCTAGGAGAGGTGTGCACACTCGGACTGACGGGGCGTGACTGCGGTCGCGATAGTGATGATAGGAATGATGATATTGATGATGATATTTGTGACGTGGATTGTACTAATATTGTTAATGTTATCGTAAACTTATCTTGTGTGTGTATTTCTGATGTGTTTGTGATGATCCACTTGACGGTTATGGTCATTTGGGGAGCAGAGATGTATTCAGGTGCTTGATGGAATGTGGTTTTGACTCGGGATGCTATTTATGGGATGGGTAGAGTGCGAAATCAACAGAGTAGTATAGACCCTGATCGTTCATATTCCTTCTTATTTATTAGACTATCACGAATACTGATGTGAGTTAGAAAGAACTTTGAACAAGTGATTTGGTGATTGATAGTAGATCAAAATGAATGAAATAAAGTAACGAAATCAGAATTGAAAAGTTGTCGTAAGGGATGATAGAACGTAGCCAAGGATAGTGTGCTAAGTGAGATAGACCTATACCTCAACAAAGCGGGTGCTAATTCAAACACTCGATTGAAATAGCGAGTATAGAGCTTGTGACGCGACTAACTCTAATACTTTGTCTTGTGAACTACAAAGACGGAAAGAAAAAGCAAAGCTTATCTCAGATTTGTTTGATGAAAGTTGAATAATTTATGCATCTAAGGGATGGCTATTTATAGCCTACAAAAGGACCCAAAGGGAGGCCAACCAGAATAGTCAAGCCTCTTAAAGTGGGTGATACAAACAAAGAAAGGGAAAAGAACTTAGACAACTAGATACAATGAATAACTGTGAACACTAGCAGCCACTATTTTGCTCCAATTCAGATGCAATGCTTCTTTGTTGCTTTAGTAGGCTGGTGTGTTTTTGCACTTGGTTAATGCATCTTCTAGTCTTGAAAGCAATTAATCCCATTGCTGATTATTTGAACTTAGAAATCGTATTAGAGCAATGTATCCACTAGCTCTTTTATTGAAAGTCGATAGAAAAGAAACAGTCCCGTCAAATAAATAACTTCTGCAAAATTCCCATGCACAGCTGACTTGTTCGCACCATAACTTTGTCAATACTTGTTCAATGAGCCTTCACGAATAGTCATTGGAAAGATAAGCTCGAAATCTATCTCCTCCATTTTAATGACTACAAATATCCAAGTATAACTCGAGATATGGACCGATCAAAACAACACTGCAAACTGAACTCGCATCATACTCTCCTTCTTTGAAAAAGAATTGTCCTCAATTCTTGTAACAAGTATCCCACCTGGATCAAATACAAAATTTGTTAGGATGAACACACTCTTACTCCAAATAGACACAAGTGTGGTTAATGTTGGTATTATGGCTCGACCACAAGCTCGACTCCTTTTAAAAAACGCGCAATTTTGTACGCTTGTGAAATCCATTTTGCTTGTTTTGAACATGGACGGATCACGTATCTTATATTGCTTCTCAAAATATTCCATGAGCTCAATCCCTCTATTTTCAATGTTTGTTTTGGCCAAGATCAGAATTTTTTTCTTCATGCGCAACCCATTTGGCTCACAATGACCTTCATATTCATCGAAAATAGGAGGTAACGACGGATCAAAAACTAAACTTTCCTCGCTTGTATTTCCCAACGAGAAAATTACAGCCATTATTTTTTTTTTAATAGTACTTCGTGAACAGTACTAATTCGTGAACAACATTTTTTTTTTTGAAAATAAATCGAACTTCAACAAGAACCACGAAACAATCAAAACCGACTAACCCTCGAACTACCCGTACGAGTTTAACCTTTGAATTCCAATCGCAATCAGAAATTCAACTAATAACTTGGGTTCGACACTCCTTGGACCGTCTTGATTTTAAGAAAAATCAAGAGTTGTAGCTTTGATACCACTAATGAGGTGAGTTAGAAAGAACTTTGAACAAGTAATTTGGTGATTGATAGTAGATCGAAATGAATGAAATAAAGTAACGAAATCAGAATGGAAAAGTTGTCGTAAGGGATGATAGAACGTAGCCAAGGATAGTGTGCTAAGTGAGATAGACCTATACCTCAACAAAGCGGGTGCTAATTCAAACACTCGATTGAAATAGCGAGTATAGAGCTTGTGACGCGACTAACTCTAATACTTTGTCTTGTGAACTACAAAGACGGAAAGAAAAAGCAAAGCTTATCTCAGATTTGTTTGATGAAAGTTGAATGATTTATGCATCTAAGGGGTGGCTATTTATAGCCTACAAAAGGACCCAAAGAGAGGCCAACCAGAATAGTGAAGCCTCTTAAAGTGGGTGATACAAACAATGAAAGGGAAAAGAACTTAGACAACTAGATACAATGAATAACTGTGAACACTAGCAGCCACTATTTTGCTCCAATCCAGATGCAATGCTTCTTTGTTGCTTTAGTAGGCTGGTGTGTTTTTGCACTTGGTTAATGCATCTTCTAGTCTTGAAAGCAATTAATCCCATTGCTGATTATTTGAACTTAGAAATCGTATTAGAGCAATGTATCCACTAGCTCTTTTATTGAAAGTCGATAGAAAAGAAACAGTCCCGTCAAATAAATAACTTCTGCAAAATTCCCATGCACAGCTGACTTGTTCGCACCATAACTTTGTCAATACTTGTTCAATGAGCCTTCACGAATAGTCATTGGAAAGATAAGCTCGAAATCTATCTCCTCCATTTTAATGACTACAAATATCCAAGTATAACTCGAGATATGGACCGATCAAAACAACACTGCAAACTGAACTCGCATCATACTCTCCTTCTTTGAAAAAGAATTGTCCTCAATTCTTGTAACAAGTATCCCACCTGGATCAAATACAAAATTTGTTAGGATGAACACACTCTTACTCCAAATAGACACAAGTGTGGTTAATGTTGGTATTATGGCTCGACCACAAGCTCGACTCCTTTTAAAAAACGCGCAATTTTGTACGCTTGTGAAATCCATTTTGCTTGTTTTGAACATGGACGGATCACGTATCTTATATTGCTTCTCAAAATATTCCATGAGCTCAATCCCTCTATTTTCAATGTTTGTTTTGGCCAAGATCAGAATTTTTTTCTTCATGCGCAACCCATTTGGCTCACAATGACCTTCATATTCATCGAAAATAGGAGGTAACGACGGATCAAAAACTAAACTTTCCTCGCTTGTATTTCCCAACGAGAAAATTACAGCCATTATTTTTTTTTTAATAGTACTTCGTGAACAGTACTAATTCGTGAACAACATTTTTTTTTTTGAAAATAAATCGAACTTCAACAAGAACCACGAAACAATCAAAACCGACTAACCCTCGAACTACCCGTACGAGTTTAACCTTTGAATTCCAATCGCAATCAGAAATTCAACTAATAACTTGGGTTCGACACTCCTTGGACCGTCTTGATTTTAAGAAAAATCAAGAGTTGTAGCTTTGATACCACTAATGAGGTGAGTTAGAAAGAACTTTGAACAAGTAATTTGGTGATTGATAGTAGATCGAAATGAATGAAATAAAGTAACGAAATCAGAATGGAAAAGTTGTCGTAAGGGATGATAGAACGTAGCCAAGGATAGTGTGCTAAGTGAGATAGACCTATACCTCAACAAAGCGGGTGCTAATTCAAACACTCGATTGAAATAGCGAGTATAGAGCTTGTGACGCGACTAACTCTAATACTTTGTCTTGTGAACTACAAAGACGGAAAGAAAAAGCAAAGCTTATCTCAGATTTGTTTGATGAAAGTTGAATGATTTATGCATCTAAGGGGTGGCTATTTATAGCCTACAAAAGGACCCAAAGAGAGGCCAACCAGAATAGTCAAGCCTCTTAAAGTGGGTGATACAAACAATGAAAGGGAAAAGAACTTAGACAACTAGATACAATGAATAACTGTGAACACTAGCAGCCACTATTTTGCTCCAATCCAGATGCAATGCTTCTTTGTTGCTTTAGTAGGCTGGTGTGTTTTTGCACTTGGTTAATGCATCTTCTAGTCTTGAAAGCAATTAATCCCATTGCTGATTATTTGAACTTAGAAATCGTATTAGAGCAATGTATCCACTAGCTCTTTTATTGAAAGTCGATAGAAAAGAAACAGTCCCGTCAAATAAATAACTTCTGCAAAATTCCCATGCACAGCTGACTTGTTCGCACCATAACTTTGTCAATACTTGTTCAATGAGCCTTCACGAATAGTCATTGGAAAGATAAGCTCGAAATCTATCTCCTCCATTTTAATGACTACAAATATCCAAGTATAACTCGAGATATGGACCGATCAAAACAACACTGCAAACTGAACTCGCATCATACTCTCCTTCTTTGAAAAAGAATTGTCCTCAATTCTTGTAACAAGTATCCCACCTGGATCAAATACAAAATTTGTTAGGATGAACACACTCTTACTCCAAATAGACACAAGTGTGGTTAATGTTGGTATTATGGCTCGACCACAAGCTCGACTCCTTTTAAAAAACGCGCAATTTTGTACGCTTGTGAAATCCATTTTGCTTGTTTTGAACATGGACGGATCACGTATCTTATATTGCTTCTCAAAATATTCCATGAGCTCAATCCCTCTATTTTCAATGTTTGTTTTGGCCAAGATCAGAATTTTTTTCTTCATGCGCAACCCATTTGGCTCACAATGACCTTCATACTCATCGAAAATAGGAGGTAACGACGGATCAAAAACTAAACTTTCCTCGCTTGTATTTCCCAACGAGAAAATTACAGCCATTATTTTTTTTTTAATAGTACTTCGTGAACAGTACTAATTCGTGAACAACATTTTTTTTTTTGAAAATAAATCGAACTTCAACAAGAACCACGAAACAATCAAAACCGACTAACCCTCGAACTACCCGTACGAGTTTAACCTTTGAATTCCAATCGCAATCAGAAATTCAACTAATAACTTGGGCTCGACACTCCTTGGACCGTCTTGATTTTAAGAAAAATCAAGAGTTGTAGCTTTGATACCACTAATGAGGTGAGTTAGAAAGAACTTTGAACAAGTAATTTGGTGATTGATAGTAGATCGAAATGAATGAAATAAAGTAACGAAATCAGAATGGAAAAGTTGTCGTAAGGGATGATAGAACGTAGCCAAGGATAGTGTGCTAAGTGAGATAGACCTATACCTCAACAAAGCGGGTGCTAATTCAAACACTCGATTGAAATAGCGAGTATAGAGCTTGTGACGCGACTAACTCTAATACTTTGTCTTGTGAACTACAAAGACGGAAAGAAAAAGCAAAGCTTATCTCAGATTTGTTTGATGAAAGTTGAATGATTTATGCATCTAAGGGGTGGCTATTTATAGCCTACAAAAGGACCCAAAGAGAGGCCAACCAGAATAGTGAAGCCTCTTAAAGTGGGTGATACAAACAATGAAAGGGAAAAGAACTTAGACAACTAGATACAATGAATAACTGTGAACACTAGCAGCCACTATTTTGCTCCAATCCAGATGCAATGCTTCTTTGTTGCTTTAGTAGGCTGGTGTGTTTTTGCACTTGGTTAATGCATCTTCTAGTCTTGAAAGCAATTAATCCCATTGCTGATTATTTGAACTTAGAAATCGTATTAGAGCAATGTATCCACTAGCTCTTTTATTGAAAGTCGATAGAAAAGAAACAGTCCCGTCAAATAAATAACTTCTGCAAAATTCCCATGCACAGCTGACTTGTTCGCACCATAACTTTGTCAATACTTGTTCAATGAGCCTTCACGAATAGTCATTGGAAAGATAAGCTCGAAATCTATCTCCTCCATTTTAATGACTACAAATATCCAAGTATAACTCGAGATATGGACCGATCAAAACAACACTGCAAACTGAACTCGCATCATACTCTCCTTCTTTGAAAAAGAATTGTCCTCAATTCTTGTAACAAGTATCCCACCTGGATCAAATACAAAATTTGTTAGGATGAACACACTCTTACTCCAAATAGACACAAGTGTGGTTAATGTTGGTATTATGGCTCGACCACAAGCTCGACTCCTTTTAAAAAACGCGCAATTTTGTACGCTTGTGAAATCCATTTTGCTTGTTTTGAACATGGACGGATCACGTATCTTATATTGCTTCTCAAAATATTCCATGAGCTCAATCCCTCTATTTTCAATGTTTGTTTTGGCCAAGATCAGAATTTTTTTCTTCATGCGCAACCCATTTGGCTCACAATGACCTTCATACTCATCGAAAATAGGAGGTAACGACGGATCAAAAACTAAACTTTCCTCGCTTGTATTTCCCAACGAGAAAATTACAGCCATTATTTTTTTTTTAATAGTACTTCGTGAACAGTACTAATTCGTGAACAACATTTTTTTTTTTGAAAATAAATCGAACTTCAACAAGAACCACGAAACAATCAAAACCGACTAATCCTCGAACTACCCGTACGAGTTTAACCTTTGAATTCCAATCGCAATCAGAAATTCAACTAATAACTTGGGTTCGACACTCCTTGGACCGTCTTGATTTTAAGAAAAATCAAGAGTTGTAGCTTTGATACCACTAATGAGGTGAGTTAGAAAGAACTTTGAACAAGTAATTTGGTGATTGATAGTAGATCGAAATGAATGAAATAAAGTAACGAAATCAGAATGGAAAAGTTGTCGTAAGGGATGATAGAACGTAGCCAAGGATAGTGTGCTAAGTGAGATAGACCTATACCTCAACAAAGCGGGTGCTAATTCAAACACTCGATTGAAATAGCGAGTATAGAGCTTGTGACGCGACTAACTCTAATACTTTGTCTTGTGAACTACAAAGACGGAAAGAAAAAGCAAAGCTTATCTCAGATTTGTTTGATGAAAGTTGAATGATTTATGCATCTAAGGGGTGGCTATTTATAGCCTACAAAAGGACCCAAAGAGAGGCCAACCAGAATAGTGAAGCCTCTTAAAGTGGGTGATACAAACAATGAAAGGGAAAAGAACTTAGACAACTAGATACAATGAATAACTGTGAACACTAGCAGCCACTATTTTGCTCCAATCCAGATGCAATGCTTCTTTGTTGCTTTAGTAGGCTGGTGTGTTTTTGCACTTGGTTAATGCATCTTCTCGTCTTGAAAGCAATTAATCCCATTGCTGATTATTTGAACTTAGAAATCGTATTAGAGCAATGTATCCACTAGCTCTTTTATTGAAAGTCGATAGAAAAGAAACAGTCCCGTCAAATAAATAACTTCTGCAAAATTCCCATGCACAGCTGACTTGTTCGCACCATAACTTTGTCAATACTTGTTCAATGAGCCTTCACGAATAGTCATTGGAAAGATAAGCTCGAAATCTATCTCCTCCATTTTAATGACTACAAATATCCAAGTATAACTCGAGATATGGACCGATCAAAACAACACTGCAAACTGAACTCGCATCATACTCTCCTTCTTTGAAAAAGAATTGTCCTCAATTCTTGTAACAAGTATCCCACCTGGATCAAATACAAAATTTGTTAGGATGAACACACTCTTACTCCAAATAGACACAAGTGTGGTTAATGTTGGTATTATGGCTCGACCACAAGCTCGACTCCTTTTAAAAAACGCGCAATTTTGTACGCTTGTGAAATCCATTTTGCTTGTTTTGAACATGGACGGATCACGTATCTTATATTGCTTCTCAAAATATTCCATGAGCTCAATCCCTCTATTTTCAATGTTTGTTTTGGCCAAGATCAGAATTTTTTTCTTCATGCGCAACCCATTTGGCTCACAATGACCTTCATACTCATCGAAAATAGGAGGTAACGACGGATCAAAAACTAAACTTTCCTCGCTTGTATTTCCCAACGAGAAAATTACAGCCATTATTTTTTTTTTAATAGTACTTCGTGAACAGTACTAATTCGTGAACAACATTTTTTTTTTTGAAAATAAATCGAACTTCAACAAGAACCACGAAACAATCAAAACCGACTAACCCTCGAACTACCCGTACGAGTTTAACCTTTGAATTCCAATCGCAATCAGAAATTCAACTAATAACTTGGGTTCGACACTCCTTGGACCGTCTTGATTTTAAGAAAAATCAAGAGTTGTAGCTTTGATACCACTAATGAGGTGAGTTAGAAAGAACTTTGAACAAGTAATTTGGTGATTGATAGTAGATCGAAATGAATGAAATAAAGTAACGAAATCAGAATGGAAAAGTTGTCGTAAGGGATGATAGAACGTAGCCAAGGATAGTGTGCTAAGTGAGATAGACCTATACCTCAACAAAGCGGGTGCTAATTCAAACACTCGATTGAAATAGCGAGTATAGAGCTTGTGACGCGACTAACTCTAATACTTTGTCTTGTGAACTACAAAGACGGAAAGAAAAAGCAAAGCTTATCTCAGATTTGTTTGATGAAAGTTGAATGATTTATGCATCTAAGGGGTGGCTATTTATAGCCTACAAAAGGACCCAAAGAGAGGCCAACCAGAATAGTGAAGCCTCTTAAAGTGGGTGATACAAACAATGAAAGGGAAAAGAACTTAGACAACTAGATACAATGAATAACTGTGAACACTAGCAGCCACTATTTTGCTCCAATCCAGATGCAATGCTTCTTTGTTGCTTTAGTAGGCTGGTGTGTTTTTGCACTTGGTTAATGCATCTTCTAGTCTTGAAAGCAATTAATCCCATTGCTGATTATTTGAACTTAGAAATCGTATTAGAGCAATGTATCCACTAGCTCTTTTATTGAAAGTCGATAGAAAAGAAACAGTCCCGTCAAATAAATAACTTCTGCAAAATTCCCATGCACAGCTGACTTGTTCGCACCATAACTTTGTCAATACTTGTTCAATGAGCCTTCACGAATAGTCATTGGAAAGATAAGCTCGAAATCTATCTCCTCCATTTTAATGACTACAAATATCCAAGTATAACTCGAGATATGGACCGATCAAAACAACACTGCAAACTGAACTCGCATCATACTCTCCTTCTTTGAAAAAGAATTGTCCTCAATTCTTGTAACAAGTATCCCACCTGGATCAAATACAAAATTTGTTAGGATGAACACACTCTTACTCCAAATAGACACAAGTGTGGTTAATGTTGGTATTATGGCTCGACCACAAGCTCGACTCCTTTTAAAAAACGCGCAATTTTGTACGCTTGTGAAATCCATTTTGCTTGTTTTGAACATGGACGGATCACGTATCTTATATTGCTTCTCAAAATATTCCATGAGCTCAATCCCTCTATTTTCAATGTTTGTTTTGGCCAAGATCAGAATTTTTTTCTTCATGCGCAACCCATTTGGCTCACAATGACCTTCATATTCATCGAAAATAGGAGGTAACGACGGATCAAAAACTAAACTTTCCTCGCTTGTATTTCCCAACGAGAAAATTACAGCCATTATTTTTTTTTTAATAGTACTTCGTGAACAGTACTAATTCGTGAACAACATTTTTTTTTTTGAAAATAAATCGAACTTCAACAAGAACCACGAAACAATCAAAACCGACTAACCCTCGAACTACCCGTACGAGTTTAACCTTTGAATTCCAATCGCAATCAGAAATTCAACTAATAACTTGGGTTCGACACTCCTTGGACCGTCTTGATTTTAAGAAAAATCAAGAGTTGTAGCTTTGATACCACTAATGAGGTGAGTTAGAAAGAACTTTGAACAAGTAATTTGGTGATTGATAGTAGATCGAAATGAATGAAATAAAGTAACGAAATCAGAATGGAAAAGTTGTCGTAAGGGATGATAGAACGTAGCCAAGGATAGTGTGCTAAGTGAGATAGACCTATACCTCAACAAAGCGGGTGCTAATTCAAACACTCGATTGAAATAGCGAGTATAGAGCTTGTGACGCGACTAACTCTAATACTTTGTCTTGTGAACTACAAAGACGGAAAGAAAAAGCAAAGCTTATCTCAGATTTGTTTGATGAAAGTTGAATGATTTATGCATCTAAGGGGTGGCTATTTATAGCCTACAAAAGGACCCAAAGAGAGGCCAACCAGAATAGTGAAGCCTCTTAAAGTGGGTGATACAAACAATGAAAGGGAAAAGAACTTAGACAACTAGATACAATGAATAACTGTGAACACTAGCAGCCACTATTTTGCTCCAATCCAGATGCAATGCTTCTTTGTTGCTTTAGTAGGCTGGTGTGTTTTTGCACTTGGTTAATGCATCTTCTAGTCTTGAAAGCAATTAATCCCACTGCTGATTATTTGAACTTAGAAATCGTATTAGAGCAATGTATCCACTAGCTCTTTTATTGAAAGTCGATAGAAAAGAAACAGTCCCGTCAAATAAATAACTTCTGCAAAATTCCCATGCACAGCTGACTTGTTCGCACCATAACTTTGTCAATACTTGTTCAATGAGCCTTCACGAATAGTCATTGGAAAGATAAGCTCGAAATCTATCTCCTCCATTTTAATGACTACAAATATCCAAGTATAACTCGAGATATGGACCGATCAAAACAACACTGCAAACTGAACTCGCATCATACTCTCCTTCTTTGAAAAAGAATTGTCCTCAATTCTTGTAACAAGTATCCCACCTGGATCAAATACAAAATTTGTTAGGATGAACACACTCTTACTCCAAATAGACACAAGTGTGGTTAATGTTGGTATTATGGCTCGACCACAAGCTCGACTCCTTTTAAAAAACGCGCAATTTTGTACGCTTGTGAAATCCATTTTGCTTGTTTTGAACATGGACGGATCACGTATCTTATATTGCTTCTCAAAATATTCCATGAGCTCAATCCCTCTATTTTCAATGTTTGTTTTGGCCAAGATCAGAATTTTTTTCTTCATGCGCAACCCATTTGGCTCACAATGACCTTCATATTCATCGAAAATAGGAGGTAACGACGGATCAAAAACTAAACTTTCCTCGCTTGTATTTCCCAACGAGAAAATTACAGCCATTATTTTTTTTTTAATAGTACTTCGTGAACAGTACTAATTCGTGAACAACATTTTTTTTTTTGAAAATAAATCGAACTTCAACAAGAACCACGAAACAATCAAAACCGACTAACCCTCGAACTACCCGTACGAGTTTAACCTTTGAATTCCAATCGCAATCAGAAATTCAACTAATAACTTGGGTTCGACACTCCTTGGACCGTCTTGATTTTAAGAAAAATCAAGAGTTGTAGCTTTGATACCACTAATGAGGTGAGTTAGAAAGAACTTTGAACAAGTAATTTGGTGATTGATAGTAGATCGAAATGAATGAAATAAAGTAACGAAATCAGAATGGAAAAGTTGTCGTAAGGGATGATAGAACGTAGCCAAGGATAGTGTGCTAAGTGAGATAGACCTATACCTCAACAAAGCGGGTGCTAATTCAAACACTCGATTGAAATAGCGAGTATAGAGCTTGTGACGCGACTAACTCTAATACTTTGTCTTGTGAACTACAAAGACGGAAAGAAAAAGCAAAGCTTATCTCAGATTTGTTTGATGAAAGTTGAATGATTTATGCATCTAAGGGGTGGCTATTTATAGCCTACAAAAGGACCCAAAGAGAGGCCAACCAGAATAGTGAAGCCTCTTAAAGTGGGTGATACAAACAATGAAAGGGAAAAGAACTTAGACAACTAGATACAATGAATAACTGTGAACACTAGCAGCCACTATTTTGCTCCAATCCAGATGCAATGCTTCTTTGTTGCTTTAGTAGGCTGGTGTGTTTTTGCACTTGGTTAATGCATCTTCTAGTCTTGAAAGCAATTAATCCCATTGCTGATTATTTGAACTTAGAAATCGTATTAGAGCAATGTATCCACTAGCTCTTTTATTGAAAGTCGATAGAAAAGAAACAGTCCCGTCAAATAAATAACTTCTGCAAAATTCCCATGCACAGCTGACTTGTTCGCACCATAACTTTGTCAATACTTGTTCAATGAGCCTTCACGAATAGTCATTGGAAAGATAAGCTCGAAATCTATCTCCTCCATTTTAATGACTACAAATATCCAAGTATAACTCGAGATATGGACCGATCAAAACAACACTGCAAACTGAACTCGCATCATACTCTCCTTCTTTGAAAAAGAATTGTCCTCAATTCTTGTAACAAGTATCCCACCTGGATCAAATACAAAATTTGTTAGGATGAACACACTCTTACTCCAAATAGACACAAGTGTGGTTAATGTTGGTATTATGGCTCGACCACAAGCTCGACTCCTTTTAAAAAACGCGCAATTTTGTACGCTTGTGAAATCCATTTTGCTTGTTTTGAACATGGACGGATCACGTATCTTATATTGCTTCTCAAAATATTCCATGAGCTCAATCCCTCTATTTTCAATGTTTGTTTTGGCCAAGATCAGAATTTTTTTCTTCATGCGCAACCCATTTGGCTCACAATGACCTTCATATTCATCGAAAATAGGAGGTAACGACGGATCAAAAACTAAACTTTCCTCGCTTGTATTTCCCAACGAGAAAATTACAGCCATTATTTTTTTTTTAATAGTACTTCGTGAACAGTACTAATTCGTGAACAACATTTTTTTTTTTGAAAATAAATCGAACTTCAACAAGAACCACGAAACAATCAAAACCGACTAACCCTCGAACTACCCGTACGAGTTTAACCTTTGAATTCCAATCGCAATCAGAAATTCAACTAATAACTTGGGTTCGACACTCCTTGGACCGTCTTGATTTTAAGAAAAATCAAGAGTTGTAGCTTTGATACCACTAATGAGGTGAGTTAGAAAGAACTTTGAACAAGTAATTTGGTGATTGATAGTAGATCGAAATGAATGAAATAAAGTAACGAAATCAGAATGGAAAAGTTGTCGTAAGGGATGATAGAACGTAGCCAAGGATAGTGTGCTAAGTGAGATAGACCTATACCTCAACAAAGCGGGTGCTAATTCAAACACTCGATTGAAATAGCGAGTATAGAGCTTGTGACGCGACTAACTCTAATACTTTGTCTTGTGAACTACAAAGACGGAAAGAAAAAGCAAAGCTTATCTCAGATTTGTTTGATGAAAGTTGAATGATTTATGCATCTAAGGGGTGGCTATTTATAGCCTACAAAAGGACCCAAAGAGAGGCCAACCAGAATAGTGAAGCCTCTTAAAGTGGGTGATACAAACAATGAAAGGGAAAAGAACTTAGACAACTAGATACAATGAATAACTGTGAACACTAGCAGCCACTATTTTGCTCCAATCCAGATGCAATGCTTCTTTGTTGCTTTAGTAGGCTGGTGTGTTTTTGCACTTGGTTAATGCATCTTCTAGTCTTGAAAGCAATTAATCCCATTGCTGATTATTTGAACTTAGAAATCGTATTAGAGCAATGTATCCACTAGCTCTTTTATTGAAAGTCGATAGAAAAGAAACAGTCCCGTCAAATAAATAACTTCTGCAAAATTCCCATGCACAGCTGACTTGTTCGCACCATAACTTTGTCAATACTTGTTCAATGAGCCTTCACGAATAGTCATTGGAAAGATAAGCTCGAAATCTATCTCCTCCATTTTAATGACTACAAATATCCAAGTATAACTCGAGATATGGACCGATCAAAACAACACTGCAAACTGAACTCGCATCATACTCTCCTTCTTTGAAAAAGAATTGTCCTCAATTCTTGTAACAAGTATCCCACCTGGATCAAATACAAAATTTGTTAGGATGAACACACTCTTACTCCAAATAGACACAAGTGTGGTTAATGTTGGTATTATGGCTCGACCACAAGCTCGACTCCTTTTAAAAAACGCGCAATTTTGTACGCTTGTGAAATCCATTTTGCTTGTTTTGAACATGGACGGATCACGTATCTTATATTGCTTCTCAAAATATTCCATGAGCTCAATCCCTCTATTTTCAATGTTTGTTTTGGCCAAGATCAGAATTTTTTTCTTCATGCGCAACCCATTTGGCTCACAATGACCTTCATATTCATCGAAAATAGGAGGTAACGACGGATCAAAAACTAAACTTTCCTCGCTTGTATTTCCCAACGAGAAAATTACAGCCATTATTTTTTTTTTAATAGTACTTCGTGAACAGTACTAATTCGTGAACAACATTTTTTTTTTTGAAAATAAATCGAACTTCAACAAGAACCACGAAACAATCAAAACCGACTAACCCTCGAACTACCCGTACGAGTTTAACCTTTGAATTCCAATCGCAATCAGAAATTCAACTAATAACTTGGGTTCGACACTCCTTGGACCGTCTTGATTTTAAGAAAAATCAAGAGTTGTAGCTTTGATACCACTAATGAGGTGAGTTAGAAAGAACTTTGAACAAGTAATTTGGTGATTGATAGTAGATCGAAATGAATGAAATAAAGTAACGAAATCAGAATGGAAAAGTTGTCGTAAGGGATGATAGAACGTAGCCAAGGATAGTGTGCTAAGTGAGATAGACCTATACCTCAACAAAGCGGGTGCTAATTCAAACACTCGATTGAAATAGCGAGTATAGAGCTTGTGACGCGACTAACTCTAATACTTTGTCTTGTGAACTACAAAGACGGAAAGAAAAAGCAAAGCTTATCTCAGATTTGTTTGATGAAAGTTGAATGATTTATGCATCTAAGGGGTGGCTATTTATAGCCTACAAA
Source organism: Agrostemma githago (assembly GCA_958450325.1). NCBI lineage: Eukaryota > Viridiplantae > Streptophyta > Magnoliopsida > Caryophyllales > Caryophyllaceae > Agrostemma > Agrostemma githago. The sequence goes on along the minus strand of OY288255.1, from coordinate 31,076,553 downwards.
AGGACCCAAAGAGAGGCCAACCAGAATAGTGAAGCCTCTTAAAGTGGGTGATACAAACAATGAAAGGGAAAAGAACTTAGACAACTAGATACAATGAATAACTGTGAACACTAGCAGCCACTATTTTGCTCCAATCCAGATGCAATGCTTCTTTGTTGCTTTAGTAGGCTGGTGTGTTTTTGCACTTGGTTAATGCATCTTCTAGTCTTGAAAGCAATTAATCCCACTGCTGATTATTTGAACTTAGAAATCGTATTAGAGCAATGTATCCACTAGCTCTTTTATTGAAAGTCGATAGAAAAGAAACAGTCCCGTCAAATAAATAACTTCTGCAAAATTCCCATGCACAGCTGACTTGTTCGCACCATAACTTTGTCAATACTTGTTCAATGAGCCTTCACGAATAGTCATTGGAAAGATAAGCTCGAAATCTATCTCCTCCATTTTAATGACTACAAATATCCAAGTATAACTCGAGATATGGACCGATCAAAACAACACTGCAAACTGAACTCGCATCATACTCTCCTTCTTTGAAAAAGAATTGTCCTCAATTCTTGTAACAAGTATCCCACCTGGATCAAATACAAAATTTGTTAGGATGAACACACTCTTACTCCAAATAGACACAAGTGTGGTTAATGTTGGTATTATGGCTCGACCACAAGCTCGACTCCTTTTAAAAAACGCGCAATTTTGTACGCTTGTGAAATCCATTTTGCTTGTTTTGAACATGGACGGATCACGTATCTTATATTGCTTCTCAAAATATTCCATGAGCTCAATCCCTCTATTTTCAATGTTTGTTTTGGCCAAGATCAGAATTTTTTTCTTCATGCGCAACCCATTTGGCTCACAATGACCTTCATATTCATCGAAAATAGGAGGTAACGACGGATCAAAAACTAAACTTTCCTCGCTTGTATTTCCCAACGAGAAAATTACAGCCATTTTTTTTTTTTGAATAATACTTCGTGAACAGTACTAATTCGTGAACAGTATTTTTTTTTTTTTGAAAATAAATCGAACTTCAACAAGAACCACGAAACAATCAAAACCGACTAACCCTCGAACTACCCGTACGAGTTTAACCTTTGAATTCCAATCGCAATCAGAAATTCAACTAATAACTTGGGTTCGACACTTCTTGGACCGTCTTGATTTTAAGAAAAATCAAGAGTTGTAGCTCTGTTACCACTAATGATGTGAGTTAGAAAGAACTTTGAACAAGTAATTTAGTGATTGATAGTAGATCGAAATGAATGAAATAAAGTAACGAAATCAGAATGGAAAAGTTGTCGTAAGGGATGATAGAACGTAGCCAAGGATAGTGTGCTAAGTGAGATAGACCTATACCTCAACAAAGCGGGTGCTAATTCAAACACTCGATTGAAATAGCGAGTATAGAGCTTGTGACGCGACTAACTCTAATACTTTGTCTTGTGAACTACAAAGACGGAAAGAAAAAGCAAAGCTTATCTCAGATTTGTTTGATGAAAGTTGAATGATTTATGCATCTAAGGGGTGGCTATTTATAGCCTACAAAAGGACCCAAAGAGAGGCCAACCAGAATAGTGAAGCCTCTTAAAGTGGGTGATACAAACAATGAAAGGGAAAAGAACTTAGACAACTAGATACAATGAATAACTGTGAACACTAGCAGCCACTATTTTGCTCCAATCCAGATGCAATGCTTCTTTGTTGCTTTAGTAGGCTGGTGTGTTTTTGCACTTGGTTAATGCATCTTCTAGTCTTGAAAGCAATTAATCCCACTGCTGATTATTTGAACTTAGAAATCGTATTAGAGCAATGTATCCACTAGCTCTTTTATTGAAAGTCGATAGAAAAGAAACAGTCCCGTCAAATAAATAACTTCTGCAAAATTCCCATGCACAGCTGACTTGTTCGCACCATAACTTTGTCAATACTTGTTCAATGAGCCTTCACGAATAGTCATTGGAAAGATAAGCTCGAAATCTATCTCCTCCATTTTAATGACTACAAATATCCAAGTATAACTCGAGATATGGACCGATCAAAACAACACTGCAAACTGAACTCGCATCATACTCTCCTTCTTTGAAAAAGAATTGTCCTCAATTCTTGTAACAAGTATCCCACCTGGATCAAATACAAAATTTGTTAGGATGAACACACTCTTACTCCAAATAGACACAAGTGTGGTTAATGTTGGTATTATGGCTCGACCACAAGCTCGACTCCTTTTAAAAAACGCGCAATTTTGTACGCTTGTGAAATCCATTTTGCTTGTTTTGAACATGGACGGATCACGTATCTTATATTGCTTCTCAAAATATTCCATGAGCTCAATCCCTCTATTTTCAATGTTTGTTTTGGCCAAGATCAGAATTTTTTTCTTCATGCGCAACCCATTTGGCTCACAATGACCTTCATATTCATCGAAAATAGGAGGTAACGACGGATCAAAAACTAAACTTTCCTCGCTTGTATTTCCCAACGAGAAAATTACAGCCATTTTTTTTTTTTGAATAATACTTCGTGAACAGTACTAATTCGTGAACAGTATTTTTTTTTTTTTGAAAATAAATCGAACTTCAACAAGAACCACGAAACAATCAAAACCGACTAACCCTCGAACTACCCGTACGAGTTTAACCTTTGAATTCCAATCGCAATCAGAAATTCAACTAATAACTTGGGTTCGACACTCCTTGGACCGTCTTGATTTTAAGAAAAATCAAGAGTTGTAGCTCTGTTACCACTAATGATGTGAGTTAGAAAGAACTTTGAACAAGTAATTTAGTGATTGATAGTAGATCGAAATGAATGAAATAAAGTAACGAAATCAGAATGGAAAAGTTGTCGTAAGGGATGATAGAACGTAGCCAAGGATAGTGTGCTAAGTGAGATAGACCTATACCTCAACAAAGCGGGTGCTAATTCAAACACTCGATTGAAATAGCGAGTATAGAGCTTGTGACGCGACTAACTCTAATACTTTGTCTTGTGAACTACAAACACGGAAAGAAAAAGCAAAGCTTATCTCAGATTTGTTTGATGAAAGTTGAATGATTTATGCATCTAAGGGGTGGCTATTTATAGCCTACAAAAGGACCCAAAGAGAGGCCAACCAGAATATTCAAGCCTCTTAAAGTGGGTGATATAAACAAAGAAAGGGAAAAGAACTTAGACAACTAGATACAATGAATAACTGTGAACACTAGCAGCCACTATTTTGCTCCAATCCAGATGCAATGCTTCTTTGTTGCTTTAGTAGGCTGGTGTGTTTTTGCACTTGGTTAATGCATCTTCTAGTCTTGAAAGCAATTAATCCCATTACTGATTATTTGAACTTAGAAATCATATTAGAGCAATGTATCCACTAGCTCTTTTATTGAAAGTCGATAGAAAGGAAACAGTCCCGTCAAATAAATAACTTCTGCAAAATTCCCATGCACAGCTGACTTGTTCGGACCATAACTTTGTCAATACTTGTTCAATGAGCCTTCACGAATAGTCATTGGAAAGATAAGCTCGAAATCTATCTCCTCCATTTTGAATGACTTCAAATTTCCAAGTATAACTCGAGATACGGACCGATCAAAACAACACTGCAAACTGAACTCGCATCAAATACTTTTTATTATTTGGTTTGAAAACAAAATTTTTATAATCTATTATTAAATTGTACGTTTGGACACTCTATTATTGTGAGTAATGATGTCTGCTACCTCGGGATACCGAGATGGTAACACTCGTATTTGTTTGGAATGTCTTGTTAAGTCTCCTGGACAAATGAGGGAGTTACAAAGTGGTACCCGGATCGGTATAGTCGGGTTAACACTTTTTGTGCAACATTGTTGTTGTTATGTATTTGGTCAGATTATCCGTGTCATTATTGTGGTCGTGTCATATTAATTACTACGGGTAACGTATCGGGATAATGTCGTACCGCTACTATCGTTATTGCCTTGTAATTGTTACCTCGTATTGTCCTTGAATTTGCGGTCATTGTTGTACTGTTGGGAGATTCGAGTTGAGGATTGTAGTATCGTAGGGTGTTGTGTTTGATACGGGGGATGATAGAATTGTAGAACATAGGGCACGTTGTTCAGGAGGGGAGTGCCGCCATTGTTATCGTTAAGGTTAAGCCTGTTTTTTTAATTTATTCTTATTATTATTGCTGTAGTCGAATTTCTGTAGTGGAATTGCAGTAGTAGAGTTGATTATAATAATAATAATAATAATAATAATAATAATAATAATAATAATAATAATAATAATAATAATAATAATAATAATAATAATAATAATAACAATAATAATAATAATAGTAATAATAATAATAATAATAATAATAATAATAATAATAATAATAATAATAATAATAATAATAATAAAAATAATAATAATAATCATAATAATAGTAATAATTTAATAATAACAGCATGTTGGGTAGTGTATATGTAATACGAAGTAGTAAATTATAGTTTAAGAATAATAACAAGTGGTGGTTGTCTAATTAGAATACTATCGGTTTCATTTTATACATTAAATACGTTACTATCGATATTAATTTATGTATATAATATTTTATTAGGTTCGGACTTCGTAGAAATTCCGTGGTGAATTGTACTAACGGCATGGTAGTAACCTGCTAATTAAGTAAGGTTATCCCTACTCAGTTTACGTTGTATGTTTGCATATTGTATGATATAATGGTATAATAGTGATATTGAGATTGGGGTTGCGTACCGATTAAGAGAAGCTAGCTAGGACTAGCTAGGTCCGGTTGATCTCGGGACCTTCTCTAATGTTTCCCCCTAGGAGAGCCTAGGAGAGGTGTGCACACTCGGACTGACGGGGCGTGACTGCGGTCGCGATAGTGGTGATAGGAATGATGATATTGATGATGATATTTGTGACGTGGATTGTACTAATATTGTTAATTTTATCGTAAACTGACCTTGTGTGTGTATTTCTGATGTGTCTGTGATGATCCACTTGACGGTTATGGTCATTTGGGGAGCAGTGATGTAATCAGGTGCTTGATGGAATGTGGTTTTGACTCGGGATGCTATTTATAGGATTGGCAGAGTGCGAAATCAACAGAGTAGTATAGACCTTGATCGTTCATATTCTATCTTATTTATTAGACTATCACGAATACTTTTTATTATTTGGTTTGAAGACAAAAATTTTATAATCTATTATTAAATTGTACGTTTGGACACTCTATTATTGTGAGTAATGATGTCTGCTACCTCGGGTTACCGAGATGGTAACACTCGTATTTGTTTGGAATGTCTTGTTAAGTCTCCTGGACAAATGAGGGAGTTACAAAGTGGTACCCGGATCGGTATAGTCGGGTTAACACTTTTTGTGCAACATTGTTGTTGTTATGTATTTGGTCAGATTATCCGTGTCATTATTGTGGTCGTGTCATATTAATTACTACGGGTAACGTATCGGGATAATGTCGTACCGCTACTATCGTTATTGCCTTGTAATTGTTACCTCGTATTGTCCTTGAATTTGCGGTCATTGTTGTACTGTTGGGAGATTCGAGTTGAGGATTGTAGTATCGTAGGGTGTTGTGTTTGATACGGGGGATGATAGAATTGTAGAACATAGGGCACGTTGTTCAGGAGGGGAGTGCCGCCATTGTTATCGTTAAGGTTAAGCCTGTTTTTTTAATTTATTCTTATTATTATTGCTGTAGTCGAATTTCTGTAGTGGAATTGCAGTAGTAGAGTTGATTATAATAATAATAATAATAATAATAATAATAATAATAATAATAATAATAATAATAATAATAATAATAATAATAATAATAATAATAATAACAATAATAATAATAATAGTAATAATAATAATAATAATAATAATAATAATAATAATAATAATAATAATAATAATAAAAATAATAATAATAATCATAATAATAGTAATAATTTAATAATAACAGCATGTTGGGTAGTGTATATGTAATACGAAGTAGTAAATTATAGTTTAAGAATAATAACAAGTGGTGGTTGTCTAATTAGAATACTATCGGTTTCATTTTATACATTAAATACGTTACTATCGATATTAATTTATGTATATAATATTTTATTAGGTTCGGACTTCGTAGAAATTCCGTGGTGAATTGTACTAACGGCATGGTAGTAACCTGCTAATTAAGTAAGGTTATCCCTACTCAGTTTACGTTGTATGTTTGCATATTGTATGATATAATGGTATAATAGTGATATTGAGATTGGGGTTGCGTACCGATTAAGAGAAGCTAGCTAGGACTAGCTAGGTCCGGTTGATCTCGGGACCTTCTCTAATGTTTCCCCCTAGGAGAGCCTAGGAGAGGTGTGCACACTCGGACTGACGGGGCGTGACTGCGGTCGCGATAGTGGTGATAGGAATGATGATATTGATGATGATATTTGTGACGTGGATTGTACTAATATTGTTAATTTTATCGTAAACTGACCTTGTGTGTGTATTTCTGATGTGTCTGTGATGATCCACTTGACGGTTATGGTCATTTGGGGAGCAGTGATGTAATCAGGTGCTTGATGGAATGTGGTTTTGACTCGGGATGCTATTTATAGGATTGGCAGAGTGCGAAATCAACAGAGTAGTATAGACCTTGATCGTTCATATTCTATCTTATTTATTAGACTATCACGAATACTTTTTATTATTTGGTTTGAAGACAAAAATTTTATAATCTATTATTAAATTGTACGTTTGGACACTCTATTATTGTGAGTAATGATGTCTGCTACCTCGGGTTACCGAGATGGTAACACTCTTATTTGTTTGGGATGTCTTGTTAAGTCTCCTGGACAAATGAGGGAGTTACAAAGTGGTATCCGGATCGGTATAGTCAGGTTAACACTTGTTGTGCATCATTGTTGTTCTTACGTATTTGGTCAGATTATCCGTGTCATTATTGTGGTCGTGTCATGTTAATTACTGCGGGTAACATATCGGGATAATGTCGTACCGCTACTGTCGTTATTGCCTTATAATTGTTACCTCGTATTGTCCTTGAATTTGCGGCCATTGTTATACTGTTGGGAGATTCGAGTTGAGTATTGTAGTATCGTAGGGTGTTGTGTTTGAAACGGGGGATGATAGAATTGTAGAACATAGGGCTTGTTTTTCAGGAGGGGAGTGCCGCCATTGTTATTGTTAAGGTTAAGCGTGTTTTTTTATATATTCTTATTATTGTTGTAGTGGAATTTCTGTAGTGGAATTGCTGTAGTGGAGTTGATTATAATAATAATAATAATAATAATAATCATAATAATAATATTTTATGGGTAGGGATTTGCCATGGATCCCCACCGTCAAATAAATAACCGGCTATTCCTAACACGTAGATAGGGCAAGTAGGGTCGAATCCACGGGGACGGTAGGAGGCATCTAGACTAAGGTCGCCCAAAAACGAGACTCGATCAACGAACTAAGCTAACCTAGAATGATAAGGAGGGAGGAAGACTAAGACTATGACTAAGGTGACGAAAACAAATAAGGAAACGGGCTAGGATTAGGTCGGGTTCAAGGAGTGACGGAATGGTCAAGGAAGAGCTAAAGTGAAGGGGTATTCGGGTAATCTAGGTGTAGTCCGGGCTCTCGCTACGTAGACCGACCTAGGGGTCGTCCTCACCGGGCTCTCGCTACGTAGTGAGGGAACCAAACCCACGGGCAAACTATCACCCACAAGAGAAAAGGCAAGAAAAACAAGCATATGCATCTACATGTCATTCAAGCATTTCAATAAACATGTACCATGCATCTAACCAAGAGGAAACCCAAAATTTCCACCAACATCTCCAACAAACCCTTAATCATCCATTAAACACCCAAATCACCCTACTAACCCTAGCAAGAGTCTACTCAAACATAACTATGCTAAAACTAACACTAACAAGAGGAACCAAAACAAGAATCAAAACAAACATAAAAAAAACTAGTGAAAACTATGAACTATGAACTATACAATAAACAAAGATTGAAACTTGGATGAATAAACAAAGATTAAGAGAAGGGAAGAGAAGATTATACCTACTAACAAGATGAAAGGAAGAATGAAAACTTGCATTAATGAGAAAAACCCAAAACAATCAACCAAGGTTGTCAATCTTGGATGGATCTTGAAGAATTCCCTTAATACAAGTACTAAACTAAGATTACCAACTAATTACCGACTAATCTACTCTAATCTAAGCTAATCTAACCTAAAGTAGTCTAGGGTTTTGTGGGAAGTGTAGAACATAACATAAGCATACAAGAGGAAGGGTATATATAGGGTTACAAGAGTGAAGGAGGATGAAACAATGAGTTGCGTGCTACAGCTCCACGGTCCCGACCGGGACGGATCGGTCCCGACCGGGACGGGCAATAACACAGCCTGGTGTTAGTGATAAACAGCCCGGTGTTATGCTTGATCCCGACCGGGACGGGCTGGTCCCGACCGGGACGGACCCAGGTCAGTAGCACTCGCTTTTGTGCACCTCATCCCGACCGAGATGGGTCTTGTAGGCCTCAAATAAGCTCCTTTTGGTCCTTCCTTGCCTCTCATGGGTTTCTAATCGATTCTCGGGACTCGGGATCGGGTCTAAGAGGCTCGGGATTGGGTCCCGAGGTCTTGGGGTCGAATCCAAGGCATCGAGTGGTCGTTCCTTCACTTCGTTGGCTCCAAAAAGTGTATGTAACGAGTCGGATTTGCTCCAACTCTTCACAAATGGTCTCGGGAACCTGAAACGAACTAAAGGAAGCATAAGTAGCCATAAACCGCTCCCAAGGACCGATTCCACAAGGAAAATGGGACCAAACACAGTAAAATAGGCGCTACAATCTACACTTTTCAATAATAATAGTAAAAATTTAATAATAACAGCATGTTGGGTAGTGTATATGTAATACGAAGTAGTAAATTCTATTTTAAGAATAATAACAAGTCGTGGTAGTCTAATTAGAATGATATCGGTTTCATTTTATACATTAAATACGTTACTATCGATATTAATTTATGTATATAATATTTTATTAGGTTCGGACTTCGTAGAAATTCCGTGGTGAATTGTACTAACGGCATGGTAGTAACCTGCTAATTAGGTAAGGTTATCCCTACTCAGTATTGAGAGAAGCTAGCTAGGACTAGCTAGGCCCGGTTGCTCTCGGGACCTTCCCTAATGTTTCCTCCTAGGAGAGCCTAGGAGTGGTGTGCACACTCGGACTGACGGGGCGTGACTGCGGTCGCGATAGTGATGATAGGAATGATGATATTGATGATGATATTTGTGATGTGGATTGTACTAATATTGTTAATGTTATCGTGAACTGATCTTGTGTGTGTATTTCTGAGGTGTTTGTGATGATCCACTTGACGGTTATGGTCATTTGGGGAGCAGAGATGTATTCAGGTGCTTGATGGAATGTGTTTTTGACTCGGGATGCTATTTATGGGATGGGCAGAGTGCGAAATCAACAGAGTTGTATAGACCCTGATCGTTCATATTCCATCTTATTTATTAGACTATCACGAATACTTTTTATTATTTGGTTTGAAGACAAAACTTTTATAATCTATTATTAAATTCTACGTTTGGACACTCTATTATTGTGAGTAATGATGTCTGCTACCTCGGGTTACCGAGATGGTAACACTCGTATTTGTTTGGGATGTCTTGTTAAGTCTCCTGGAAAAATTAGGGAGTTACAAAGTGGTATCCGGATCGGTATAGTCGAGTTAACACTTGTTGTGCATCATTGTTGTTGTTACGTATTTGGTCAGATTATCTGTGTCATTATTGTGGTCGTGTCATGTTAATTACTGCGAGTAACATATCGGGATAATGTCGTACCGCTACTGTCATTATTGCCTTGTAATTGTTACCTCGTATTGTCCTTTAATTTGCGGCCATTGTTGTACTATTTGGAGATTCGAGTTGAGGATTGTAGTATCGTAGGGTGTTGTGTTTGAAACGGGGGATGATAGAATTGTAGAACATAGGGCACGTTTTTCAGGAGGGGAGTGCCGCCATTGTTATCATTAAGGTTAAGCGTGGTTTTTTTATATATTCTTATTATTATTGCTGTAGTGGAATTTCTGTAGTGGAATTGCTGTAGTGGAGTTGATTATAATAATAATAATAATAATAATCATAATAATAATAGTAATTATTATTATTGTTGGACAAAAGGGGGTTGTTTCAATGTTCAGGCGACATATAATTGGTTTAGAGTCAAACACAGAAAATTGGATTGGATTTCTGCTGTGAAACGAGAGATGGCTATTCCTAAGCACAGATTGATTTGTTTCCACGCTGCGCAGGAAAAACTTGCTACACTGGATCTCATCCAGTGTAGAGGGATTATGTTCCCAAACTGGTGTGTATTGTGTAAAGCAAATATGGAGAGTCATCCCCATCTATTTTTTCGCTGCACATACTCTGCAGTTATTTGGAGAGCTATAATGCTATGGTTGAATGATAATGGAGGGCAGTTGGATTTGGTCAAGGAATTAAGGAGGATGAAGTATTCTCATACAAGAAGCATACTGAAGAAAGAGTGGAAATGTGCAGCGGTTTGTGCTGTGGTATACCACATATGGAACGAAAGAAATAAACGAATTTTCAAGGATCAGGTGCTCACTGTTGAGCATAGGGTTGAATTGATTAAGGCTGATGTTAATATTAGACCAACTTGTAAGTTTAGTCCAACAATTGTTATTAGCTCTTAACTTCTCATTGTTTTACAATTTACAGGATATACTTGTAAGTATCAAAATTTCTTATTTACCCTATATGGATGAATAAGAGATATAAACATTCTTACAAAAAATAATAGTAATTATTTAATAATAACAGCATGTTGGGTAGTGTATATGTAATACGAAGTAGTAATTTGTATTTTGAGAATAATAACAAGTCATGGTAGTCTAATTAGAATGCTATCGGTTTCATTTTATACATTAAATACGTTACTATCGATATTAATTTATGTATATAATATTTTATTAGGTTAGGACTTCGTAGAAATTCCGTGGTGAATAGTACTAACGGAGTGGTAGTAACCTGCTAATTAGGTAAGGTTATCCCTACTCAGTTTACGTTGTATGTTTGCATATTGTATGATATAATGGTATAATAATGATATTAAGATTGCGGTTGTGTACCGATTGAGAGAAGCTAGCTAGGACTAGCTAGGCCCGGTTGATCTCGGGACCTTCCCTAATGTTTCCTCCTAGGAGAGCCTAGGAGAGGTGTGCACACTCGGACTGACGGGGCGTGACTGCGGTCGCGATAGTGATGATAGGAATGATGATATTGATGACGATATTTGTGATGTGGATTGTACTAATATTGTTAATGTTATCATAAACTGATCTTATGTGTGTATTTCTGATGTTTCTGTGATGATCCACTTGACGGTTATGGTCATTTGGAGAGCAGAGATGTATTCAGGTGCTTGATGGAATGTGGTTTTGACTCGGGATGCTATTTTTGGGATGGGCAGAGTGCGAAATCAACAGAGTAGTATAGACCCTGATCGTTCATATTCCATCTTATTTATTAGACTATCACGAATACTTTTAATTATTTGGTTTGAAGACAAAAATTTTAGAATCTATTATTAAATTGTACGTTTGGACACTCTATTATTGTGAGTAATGATGTCTGCTACCTCGGGTTACCGAGATGGTAACACTCGTATTTGTTTGGGATGTCTTGTTAAGTCTCCTGGAAAAATAAGGGAGTTACGAAGTGGTATACGGGATCGGTATAGTCGGGTTAACACTTGTTGTGCAACATTGTTGTTGTTACGTATTTGCTCAGATTATCCGTGTCATTATTATGGTCGTGTCATGTTAATTACTGCGGGTAACTGTAGACACCCTCATTTTGACCGCCAGGTGTCTATAGTAGGTCCCGCCAAACACCCGATGATGATCGGACGCAAACATGCTTTAATGGACTCGGATATGGGCTCGAAATCATGGACATTTGGTTTAGGCTTATTACGGAGTACAAATCTTACAAAACCAACCTCAAATCTAGGCCCAGTGGGTCGTTTCGAGTCAAATGAGACTAATTTGGGTCGATTCCGACACCGGGGGTAAATCCGTCTTTTTACGACCGAGTCAAAACCCGGTCGAAAAATATTCTCGAGACACACGAGTCAGCCGTGACACTTCACACGGCTGATCCGGTCCCAAACACTGTAAAAATCATCTTCAAATAATATTAAACAAATCCGTTTAAGGATGGAATTCGATCTCAAGTAGGAATTCTATCCGGAAACCGAAACAGTTTACAACCCGAGCTCAGATACTCGGCCAAGACAGCCGAGATATCCCTGTTTCAGCCGAGTTGCTTGGCTTCTTCACCAAGAAACGAGAAGTTTATTCCCTTACGAACTCTCGTATTTCCTATCCAAACCGGTATTTCTTGCTACACAAGAATGACTACCTCGACTCCTATAAATAGGACCTCATATTCAACACAAAATACACATGAATCATCGATCAATACACCATAATTATTAGTCATACATATACTCGATATCTAGCAAAAAAATATTCTCGACATACGTCCGAAGGAATCCCGAAGTAGCTTCAAATATCCGACGAAACCGACCCGTCCAAACCGGCCGAATCCGACGTCCCACACGACCAAAAATCCGCACCACCCTAACTCGTCCCATATCATCTCGACGCTCCCGTGCCTAAGCCACTGTCCGACGAGCTCCATACCGAGAAAATAAAGCATGTAGGTTGAGGGTGTAAATCAAACCCGATTCTCTCTTCTCTCTTCTCCTCCTCCACGTTTTTTTAAAATTATTATTTTTGTCGGTCGTTTTATATTTAATATGGGTAGTTTGTCGCATATTTTCTATTTATTTTAATAATCGATATTACAAACTATTTTTTTATGTAACGTTCTTAAAATACGATACCGATTTTCTAATCGAATATCGTATCTACAAGAACAAAATTAAATTAATCCTCGTTGATGCTAATAAAATCACTACCTTTTTTTTTTTTACAAAATTCGATAATTTTAAATACGGAGAGAATTAACATCTTTTTCGTTCAAATTCTTTTTTTTATTTTTCGTTCAAAACAAACCTTTTTTCAAAACCTTTTTCTAAAATCATTCCGGCTATTTGATATCGATTTCATAATCAAATATCGAATACGACGAATATCGAAAATATGAATCGAGTATAAATTAATCCATATTTGTACGCGATTTATAAAAATTAACGATTTTCGACAAATAAAAAAACCCGGCAGCCGGTTCGCCGGTTCTTATTTTTTTCATTTTTTCACTTTTCTATTTTTAATTCTTTTCGAACCTTATATTAAAAGGCGACTTTCGCGACATATTTCGATAAATACTTTTTTTGACCTCGGTCAACACGTGCTAATCCATCATGTGTTATAAAATCTTTTCTAAAATCATGCATATTATTTATTTACATCTTTATTCGATTTATTCACCGTTACTAACTCGTTTTCTCGTGTTTGTAGCTTTTTATTTGTTTTTATCGTTTTATTAGACTAAAACGAACTCACATGCTAAAATAACTTTGACGTTATTAGTTTAATATGCATTAAACGACTTAGCAACCCATTTTATTTTTCTCACATGCTTAGGAAAATAATGTTTGCATATCATTCAACCGTCGAACTAACCCGCGTACACCAAAAACGAACGATATCTTAGTAAAGGCCGCTAAGTGCGGGCGGGGTTGGGTGTTCTTAGTGAACTTCCCAACACGTACCCTCACCCCTTACTCAGAACCGTGGTTTCCGGATGTCCGAAATCATTGGCAACGAGAGTCATTCAATATACGATTAACCGCTCCAGTCGGCATCGGTATCGATATGCAAAGGGACGAGCCCAATAAACTCTGATATCGGAAATGGGCCGTATTTTGTATACGGCCCACTACGACATAGAGTGGGCTCGAATGGTTCCGAATAACCACAAAATTCGGTGGCGACTCCTACTTCGATGTAAATTTCAATTTGACCATCTCATATGGAGATTCATTCGCCTCCCCAAACCCGCGTGTGGCCGCGTCGGGGTGGACCTATGTCATGTCCACAGTAATGTATCGGGATAATGTCGTACCGCTACTGTCGTTATTGCCTTGTAATTGTTACCTCGTATTGTCCTTGAATTTGCGGCCATTATTGTACTGTTGGGAGATTCGAGTTGAGGATTTTAGTATCGTAGGGTGTCGTGTTTGAAACTGGGGATGATAGAATTGTAGAACATAGGGCACGTTTTTCAGGAGGGGAGTGCCGCCATTGTTATCGTTAAGGTTAAGTGTGTTTTTTTTTTTATATTCTTATTATTATTGCTGTAGTGGAATTTCTGTAGTTGAATTGCTGTAGTGGAGTTGATAATAATAATAATAATAATAATAATAATAATAATAATAATAATAATAATAATTTAATAATAACAGCATGTTGGGTAGTGTATATGTAATACGACTTAGTAAATTCTATTTTAAGAATAATAACAAGTCGTGGTAGTCTAATTAGAATGCTATCAGTTTCTTTTTATACATTAAATACGTTACTATCGATATTAATTTATGTATATAATATTTTATTAGGTTCGGACTTCGTAGAAATTCCGTGGTGAATAGTACTAACGGAGTGGTAGTAACCTGCTAATTAGGTAAGGTTATCCCTACTCAGTTTACGTTGTATGTTTGCATATTGTATGATATAATGGTATAATAAGGATATTGAGATTGCGGTTGCGGTTGTGTACCGATTGAGAGAAGCTAGGTAGTACTTGCTAGTCCCGGTTGATCTCGGGACCTTCCCTAATGTTTCCTCCTAGGAGAGCCTAGGAGAGGTGTGCACACTCGGACTGACGGGGCGTGACTGCGGTCGCGATAGTGATGATAGGAATGATGATATTTGTGATGTGGATTGTACGAATATTGTTAATGTTATCGTAAACTGATCTTGTGTGTGTATTTCTGATGTGTCTGTGATGATCCACTTGGTCATTTGGAGAGCAGAGATGTATTCAGGTGCTTGATGGAATGTGCTTTTGACTCGGGATGCTATTTACGGGATGGGCAGAGTGAGAAATCAACAGAGTAGTATAGACCTTGATCGTTCATATTCCATCTTATTTATTAGACTATCACGAATACTTTTTATTATTTGGTTTGAAGACAAAAATTTTATAATCTATTATTAAATTGTACGTTTGGACACTCTATTATTGTGAGTAATGATGTCTGCTACCTCGGGTTACCGAGATGGTAACACTCGTATTTGTTTGGGATGTCTTGTTAAGTCTCCTGGACAAATAAGGGAGTTTCAAAGAGGTATCCGGATTGGTATAGTCGGGTTAACACTTGTTGTGCGTCATTATTGTTGTTACGTATTTGGTCATATTATCCGTGTCATTGTTGTGGTCGTGTCATGTTAATTACTGCGGGTAACGTATCGGGATTATGTCGTACCGCTACTATCGTTATTGCCTTGTAATTGTTACCTCGTATTGTCCTTGAATTTGCGGCCATTGTTGTACTGTTGGGATATTTGAGTTGAGGATTGTAGTATCGTAGGGTGTTGTGTTTGATACGGGGGATGACAGAATTGTAGAACATAGGGCACGTTTTTCAGGAGGGGAGTGCCGCCATTGTTATCGTTAAGGTTAAGCTTGTTTTTTTTATATATTTTTATTATTATTGCTGTAGTGGAATTTCTGTAGTGGAATTGCTGTAGTGGAGTTGATAATAATAATAATAATAATAATAATAATAATAATAATAATAATAATTTAATAATAACAGCATGTTGGGTAGTGTATATGTAATACGAAATAGTAAATTCTATTTTAAGAATAATAACAAGTCGTGGTAGTCTAATTAGAATGCTATCGGTTTCATTTTATACATTAAATACGTTACTATCGATATTAATTTATTTATATAATATTTTATTAGGTTCGGACTTCGTAGAAATTTCGTGGTGAAAAGTACTAACGGCGTGGTAGTAACCTGCTAATTAGGTAAGGTTATCCCTTCCCAGTTTACGTTGTATGTTTGGATAATGTATGTTATAATGGTATAATAATGATATTGGGATTGCGGTTGTCTACCGATTGAGAGAAGCTAGCTAGGACTAGCTAGGGCCGGTTGATCTAGGGACCTTCCCTAATGTTTCCTCCTAGGAGAGCCTAGGAGAGGTGTGCACACTCGGACTGACGGGGCGTGACTGCGGTCGCGATAGTAATGATAGGAATGATGATATTGATGATGATATTTGTGATGTGGATTGTACTAATATATTGTTAATGTTATCGTAAACTGATCTTGTGTGTGTATTTCTGATGTGTCTATGATGATCCACTTGACGGTTATGGTCATTTGGGGAGCAGCGATGTATTCAGGTGCTTGATGGAATGTGCTTTTGACTCGGGATGCTATTTACGGGAAGGGCAGAGTGCGAAATCAACAGAGTAGTATAGACCCTAATTGTTCATATTCCATCTTATTTACTAGACTATCACGAATATTTTTTATTATTTGGTTTGAAGACAAAATTTTTATAATCTATTATTAAATTGTACGTTTGGACACTCTATTATTGTGAGTAATGATGTCTGCTACCTCGGGTTACCGAGATGGTAACACTCGTATTTGTTTGGGATGTCTTGTTAAGTCTCCTGGAAAAATGAGGGAGTTACAAAGTGGTATACGGATCGGTATAGTCGGGTTAACACTATTTGTGCAACATTGTTGTTGTTACGTATTTGGTCAGATTATCCGTGTCATTATTGTGGTCGTGTCATGTTAATTACTGCGGGTAACGTATCGGGATTGTGTCGTACCGCTACTATCGTTATTGCCTTGTAATTGTTACCTCGTATTGTCCTTGAATTTGCGGCCATTGTTGTACTGTTGGGATATTCGAGTTGAGGATTGTAGTATCGTAGGGTGTTGTGTTTGAAACGGGGGATGATAGAATTGTAGAACATAGGGCACGTTTTTCAGGAGGGGATTGCCGCCATTGTTATCGTTAAGGTTAAGCGTGTTTTTTTTATATATTCTTATTATTATTGTCGTAGTGGAATTGCTGTAGTGGAGTTGATAATAATAATAATAATAATAATAATAATAATTTAATAATAACAGCATGTTGGGTAGTGTATATGTAATACGAAGTAGTAAATTCTATTTTAAGAATAATAACAAGTCGTGGTAGTCTAATTAGAATGCTATCGGTTTCATTTTATACATTAAATACGTTACTATCGATATTAATTTATGTATATAATATTTTATTAGGTTCGGACTTCGTAGAAATTCCGTGGTGAATAGTACTAACGGCGTGGTAGTAACCTGCTAATTAGGTAAGGTTATACCTTCCCAGTTTACGTTGTATGTTTGGATAATGTATGTTATAATGGTATAATAATGATATTGGGATTGCGGTTGTGTACCGATTGAGAGAAGCTAGCTTGGACTAGCTAGGGCCGGTTGATCTAGGGACCTTCCCTAATGTTTCCTCCTAGGAGTGCCTAGGAGAGGTGTGCACACTCGGACTGACGGGGCGTGACTGCGGTCGCGATAGTGATGATAGGAATGATGATATTGATAATGATATTTGTGATGTGGATTGTACTAATATTGTTAATGTTATCGTAAACTTATCTTGTGTGTGTATTTCTGATGTGTCTGTGATGATCCACTTGACGGTTATGGTCATTTGGGGAGCAGAGATGTATTCAGGTGCTTGATGGAATGTGCTTTTGACTCGGGATGCTATTTACGGGAAGGGCAGACTTGAAATCAACAGAGTAGTATGGACCCTAATCGTTCATACTCCATCTTATTTATTAGACTATCACGAATACTTTTTATTATTTGGTTTGAAGACAAAATTTTTATTATCTATTATTAAATAGTACGTTTGGACACTCTATTATTGTGAGTAATGATGTCTGCTACCTCGGGTTACCGAGATAGTAACACTCGTATTTGTTTGGGATGTCTTGTTAAGTCTCCTGGAAAAATGAGGGAGTTACAAAGTGGTATACGGATCGGTATAGTCGGGTTAACACTTGTTGTGCAACATTGTTGTTGTTACGTATTTGGTCAGATTATCCGTGTCATTATTGTGGTCGTGTCATGTTAATTACTGCGGGTAACGTATCGGGATTGTGTCGTACCGCTACTATCGTTATTGCCTTGTAATTGTTACCTCGTATTGTCCTTGAATTTGCGGCCATTGTTGTACTGTTGGGATATTCGAGTTAAGGATTGTAGTATCGTAGGGTGTTGTGTTTGAAACGGGGGATGATAGAATTGTAGAACATAGGGCACGTTTTTCAGGAGGGGAGTGCCGCCATTGTTATCGTTAAGGTTAAGCGTGTTTTTTTTATATATTCTTATTATTATTGTCGTAGTGGAATTGCTGTAGTGGAGTTGATAATAATAATAATAATAATAATAATAATAATAATAATCATAATAATAATAATAATAATAATAATAATAATAATCATAATAATAATAATAATAATAATAATAATAATAATAATAATTTAATAATAACAGCATGTTGGGTTGTGTATATGTAATACGAAGTAGTAAATTCTATTTTAAGAATAATAACAAGTCGTGGTAGTCTAATTAGAATGCTATCGGTTTCATTTTATACATTAAATACGTTACTATCGATATTAATTTATGTATATAATATTTTATTAGGTTCGGACTTCGTAGAAATTCCGTGGTGAATAGTACTAACGGCGTGGTAGTAACCTGCTAATTAGGTAAGGTTATACCTTCCCAGTTTACGTTGTATGTTTGGATAATGTATGTTATAATGGTATAATAATGATATTGGGATTGCGGTTGTGTACCGATTGAGAGAAGCTAGCTTGGACTAGCTAGGGCCGGTTGATCTAGGGACCTTCCCTAATGTTTCCTCCTAGGAGTGCCTAGGAGAGGTGTGCACACTCGGACTGACGGGGCGTGACTGCGGTCGCGATAGTGATGATAGGTATGATGATATTGATAATGATATTTGTGATGTGGATTGTACTAATATTGTTAATGTTATCGTAAACTTATCTTGTGTGTGTATTTCTGATGTGTCTGTGATGATCCACTTGACGGTTATGGTCATTTGGGGAGCAGAGATGTATTCAGGTGCTTGATGGAATGTGCTTTTGACTCGGGATGCTATTTACGGGAAGGGTAGAGTTGAAATCAACAGAGTAGTATGGACCCTAATCGTTCATATTCCATCTTATTTATTAGACTATCACGAATACTTTTTATTATTTGGTTTGAAGACAAAAATTTTATTATCTATTATTAAATAGTACGTTTGGACACTCTATTATTGTGAGTAATGATGTCTGCTACCTCGGGTTACCGAGATGGTAACACTCGTATTTGTTTGGGATGTCTTGTTAAGTCTCCTGGAAAAATGAGGGAGTTACAAAGTGGTATACGGATCGGTATAGTCGGGTTAACACTTGTTGTGCAACATTGTTGTTGTTACGTATTTGGTCAGATTATCCGTGTCATTATTGTGGTCGTGTCATGTTAATTACTGCGGGTAACGTATCGGGATTGTGTCGTACCGCTACTATCGTTATTGCCTTGTAATTGTTACCTCGTATTGTCCTTGAATTTGCGGCCATTGTTGTACTGTTGGGATATTCGAGTTGAGGATTGTAGTATCGTAGGGTGTTGTGTTTGAAACGGGGGATGATAGAATTGTAGAACATAGGGCACGTTTTTCAGGAGGGGAGTGCCGCCATTGTTATCGTTAAGGTTAAGCGTGTTTTTTTTATATATTCTTATTATTATTGTCGTAGTGGAATTGCTGTAGTGGAGTTGATAATAATAATAATAATAATAATAATAATAATAATAATAATAATAATAATAATCATAATAATAATAATAATAATAATAATAATAATAATCATAATAATAATAATAATAATAATAATAATAATAATTTAATAATAACAGCATGTTGGGTAGTGTATATGTAATACGAAGTAGTAAATTCTATTTTAAGAATAATAACAAGTCGTGGTAGTCTAATTAGAATGCTATCGGTTTCATTTTATACATTAAATACGTTACTATCGATATTAATTTATGTATATAATATTTTATTAGGTTCGGACTTCGTAGAAATTCCGTGGTGAATAGTACTAACGGCGTGGTAGTAACCTGCTAATTAGGTAAGGTTATACCTTCCCAGTTTACGTTGTATGTTTGGATAATGTATGTTATAATGGTATAATAATGATATTGGGATTGCGGTTGTGTACCGATTGAGAGAAGCTAGCTTGGACTAGCTAGGGCCGGTTGATCTAGGGACCTTCCCTAATGTTTCCTCCTAGGAGTGCCTAGGAGAGGTGTGCACACTCGGACTGACGGGGCGTGACTGCGGTCGCGATAGTGATGATAGGTATGATGATATTGATAATGATATTTGTGATGTGGATTGTACTAATATTGTTAATGTTATCGTAAACTTATCTTGTGTGTGTATTTCTGATGTGTCTGTGATGATCCACTTGACGGTTATGGTCATTTGGGGAGCAGAGATGTATTCAGGTGCTTGATGGAATGTGCTTTTGACTCGGGATGCTATTTACGGGAAGGGTAGAGTTGAAATCAACAGAGTAGTATGGACCCTAATCGTTCATATTCCATCTTATTTATTAGACTATCACGAATACTTTTTATTATTTGGTTTGAAGACAAAAATTTTATTATCTATTATTAAATAGTACGTTTGGACACTCTATTATTGTGAGTAATGATGTCTGCTACCTCGGGTTACCGAGATGGTAACACTCGTATTTGTTTGGGATGTCTTGTTAAGTCTCCTGGAAAAATGAGGGAGTTACAAAGTGGTATACGGATCGGTATAGTCGGGTTAACACTTGTTGTGCAACATTGTTGTTGTTACGTATTTGGTCAGATTATCCGTGTCATTATTGTGGTCGTGTCATGTTAATTACTGCGGGTAACGTATCGGGATTGTGTCGTACCGCTACTATCGTTATTGCCTTGTAATTGTTACCTCGTATTGTCCTTGAATTTGCGGCCATTGTTGTACTGTTGGGATATTCGAGTTGAGGATTGTAGTATCGTAGGGTGTTGTGTTTGAAACGGGGGATGATAGAATTGTAGAACATAGGGCACGTTTTTCAGGAGGGGAGTGCCGCCATTGTTATCGTTAAGGTTAAGCGTGTTTTTTTTATATATTCTTATTATTATTGTCGTAGTGGAATTGCTGTAGTGGAGTTGATAATAATAATAATAATAATAATAATAATAATCATAATAATAATAATAATAATAATAATAATAATCATAATAATAATAATAATAATAATAATAATAATAATTTAATAATAACAGCATGTTGGGTAGTGTATATGTAATACGAAGTAGTAAATTCTATTTTAAGAATAATAACAAGTCGTGGTAGTCTAATTAGAATGCTATCGGTTTCATTTTATACATTAAATACGTTACTATCGATATTAATTTATGTATATAATATTTTATTAGGTTCGGACTTCGTAGAAATTCCGTGGTGAATAGTACTAACGGCGTGGTAGTAACCTGCTAATTAGGTAAGGTTATACCTTCCCAGTTTACGTTGTATGTTTGGATAATGTATGTTATAATGGTATAATAATGATATTGGGATTGCGGTTGTGTACCGATTGAGAGAAGCTAGCTTGGACTAGCTAGGGCCGGTTGATCTAGGGACCTTCCCTAATGTTTCCTCCTAGGAGTGCCTAGGAGAGGTGTGCACACTCGGACTGACGGGGCGTGACTGCGGTCGCGATAGTGATGATAGGTATGATGATATTGATAATGATATTTGTGATGTGGATTGTACTAATATTGTTAATGTTATCGTAAACTTATCTTGTGTGTGTATTTCTGATGTGTCTGTGATGATCCACTTGACGGTTATGGTCATTTGGGGAGCAGAGATGTATTCAGGTGCTTGATGGAATGTGCTTTTGACTCGGGATGCTATTTACGGGAAGGGTAGAGTTGAAATCAACAGAGTAGTATGGACCCTAATCGTTCATATTCCATCTTATTTATTAGACTATCACGAATACTTTTTATTATTTGGTTTGAAGACAAAAATTTTATTATCTATTATTAAATAGTACGTTTGGACACTCTATTATTGTGAGTAATGATGTCTGCTACCTCGGGTTACCGAGATGGTAACACTCGTATTTGTTTGGGATGTCTTGTTAAGTCTCCTGGAAAAATGAGGGAGTTACAAAGTGGTATACGGATCGGTATAGTCGGGTTAACACTTGTTGTGCAACATTGTTGTTGTTACGTATTTGGTCAGATTATCCGTGTCATTATTGTGGTCGTGTCATGTTAATTACTGCGGGTAACGTATCGGGATTGTGTCGTACCGCTACTATCGTTATTGCCTTGTAATTGTTACCTCGTATTGTCCTTGAATTTGCGGCCATTGTTGTACTGTTGGGATATTCGAGTTGAGGATTGTAGTATCGTAGGGTGTTGTGTTTGAAACGGGGGATGATAGAATTGTAGAACATAGGGCACGTTTTTCAGGAGGGGAGTGCCGCCATTGTTATCGTTAAGGTTAAGCGTGTTTTTTTTATATATTCTTATTATTATTGTCGTAGTGGAATTGCTGTAGTGGAGTTGATAATAATAATAATAATAATAATAATAATAATAATAATAATAATAATAATAATAATAATAATAATAATAATAATAATAATCATAATAATAATAATAATAATAATAATAATAATAATTTAATAATAACAGCATGTTGGGTAGTGTATATGTAATACGAAGTAGTAAATTCTATTTTAAGAATAATAACAAGTCGTGGTAGTCTAATTAGAATGCTATCGGTTTCATTTTATACATTAAATACGTTACTATCGATATTAATTTATGTATATAATATTTTATTAGGTTCGGACTTCGTAGAAATTCCGTGGTGAATAGTACTAACGGCGTGGTAGTAACCTGCTAATTAGGTAAGGTTATACCTTCCCAGTTTACGTTGTATGTTTGGATAATGTATGTTATAATGGTATAATAATGATATTGGGATTGCGGTTGTGTACCGATTGAGAGAAGCTAGCTTGGACTAGCTAGGGCCGGTTGATCTAGGGACCTTCCCTAATGTTTCCTCCTAGGAGTGCCTAGGAGAGGTGTGCACACTCGGACTGACGGGGCGTGACTGCGGTCGCGATAGTGATGATAGGTATGATGATATTGATAATGATATTTGTGATGTGGATTGTACTAATATTGTTAATGTTATCGTAAACTTATCTTGTGTGTGTATTTCTGATGTGTCTGTGATGATCCACTTGACGGTTATGGTCATTTGGGGAGCAGAGATGTATTCAGGTGCTTGATGGAATGTGCTTTTGACTCGGGATGCTATTTACGGGAAGGGTAGAGTTGAAATCAACAGAGTAGTATGGACCCTAATCGTTCATATTCCATCTTATTTATTAGACTATCACGAATACTTTTTATTATTTGGTTTGAAGACAAAAATTTTATTATCTATTATTAAATAGTACGTTTGGACACTCTATTATTGTGAGTAATGATGTCTGCTACCTCGGGTTACCGAGATGGTAACACTCGTATTTGTTTGGGATGTCTTGTTAAGTCTCCTGGAAAAATGAGGGAGTTACAAAGTGGTATACGGATCGGTATAGTCGGGTTAACACTTGTTGTGCAACATTGTTGTTGTTACGTATTTGGTCAGATTATCCGTGTCATTATTGTGGTCGTGTCATGTTAATTACTGCGGGTAACGTATCGGGATTGTGTCGTACCGCTACTATCGTTATTGCCTTGTAATTGTTACGTCGTATTGTCCTTGAATTTGCGGCCATTGTTGTATTGTTGGGATATTCGAGTTGAGGATTGTAGTATTGTAGGGTGTTGTGTTTGAAACGGGGGATGATAGAATTGTAGAACATAGGGCACGTTTTTCAGGAGGGGAGTGCCGCCATTGTTATCGTTAAGGTTAAGCGTGTTTTTTTTATATATTCTTATTATTATTGTCGTAGTGGAATTGCTGTAGTGGAGTTGATAATAATAATAATAATAATAATAATAATAATAATAATAATAATAATAATAATAATCATAATAATAATAATAATAATAATAATAATAATAATTTAATAATAACAGCATGTTGGGTAGTGTATATGTAATACGAAGTAGTAAATTCTATTTTAAGAATAATAACAAGTCGTGGTAGTCTAATTAGAATGCTATCGGTTTCATTTTATACATTAAATACGTTACTATCGATATTAATTTATGTATATAATATTTTATTAGGTTCGGACTTCGTAGAAATTCCGTGGTGAATAGTACTAACGGAGTGGTAGTAACCTGCTAATTAGGTAAGGTTATACCTTCCCAGTTTACGTTGTATGTTTGGATAATGTATGTTATAATGGTATAATAATGATATTGGGATTGCGGTTGTGTACCGATTGAGAGAAGCTAGCTTGGACTAGCTAGGGCCGGTTGATATAGGGACCTTCCCTAATGTTTCCTCCTAGGAGTGCCTAGGAGAGGTGTGCACACTCGGACTGACGGGGCGTGACTGCGGTCGCGATAGTGATGATAGGAATGATGATATTGATAATGATATTTGTGATGTGGATTGTACTAATATTGTTAATGTTATCGTAAACTTATCTTGTGTGTGTATTCTGATGTGTCTGTGATGATCCACTTGACGGTTATGGTCATTTGGGGAGCAGAGATGTATTCAGGTGCTTGATGGAATGTGCTTTTGACTCGGGATGCTATTTACGGGAAGGGCAGAGTTGAAATAACCAGAGTAGTATGGACCCTAATCGTTCATATTCCATCTTATTTATTAGACTATCACGAATACTTTTTATTATTTGGTTTGAAGACAAATTTTTTATTATCTATTATTAAATAGTACGTTTGGACACTCTATTATTGTGAGTAATGATGTCTGCTACCTCGGGTTACCGAGATGGTAACACTCGTATTTGTTTGGGATGTCTTGTTAAGTCTCCTGGAAAAATGCGGGAGTTACAAAGTGGTATACGGATCGGTATAGTCAGGTTAACACTTGTTGTGAAACATTGTTGTTGTTACGTATTTGGTCAGATTATCCGTGTCATTATTGTGGTCGTGTCATGTTAATTACTGCGGGTAACGTATCGGGATTGTGTCGTACCGCTACTATCGTTATTGCCTTGTAATTGTTACCTCGTATTGTCCTTGAATTTGCGGCCATTGTTGTACTGTTGGGATATTCGAGTTGAGGATTGTAGTATCGTAGGGTGTTGTGTTTGAAACGGGGGATGATAGAATTGTAGAACATAGGGCACGTTTTTCAGGAGGGGAGTGCCGCCATTGTTATCGTTAAGGTTAAGCGTGTTTTTTTTATATATTCTTATTATTATTGTCGTAGTGGAATTGCTGTAGTGGAGTTGATAATAATAATAATAATAATAATAATAATAATAATAATAATAATAATAATAATAATAATAATAATAATAATAATAATAATAATAATAATAATAATAATAATAATAATAATAATAATAATAATAATCATAATAATAATAATAATAATAATAATAATAATAATAATAATAATAATTTAATAATAACAGCATGTTGGGTAGTGTATATGTAATACGAAGTAGTAAATTCTATTTTAAGAATAATAACAAGTCGTGGTAGTCTAATTAGAATGCTATCGGTTTCATTTTATACATTAAATACGTTACTATCGATATTAATTTATGTATATAATATTTTATTAGGTTCGGACTTCGTAGAAATTCCGTGGTGAATAGTACTAACGGAGTGGTAGTAACCTGCTAATTAGGTAAGGTTATACCTTCCCAGTTTACGTTGTATGTTTGGATAATGTATGTTATAATGGTATAATAATGATATTGGGATTGCGGTTGTGTACCGATTGAGAGAAGCTAGCTTGGACTAGCTAGGACCGGTTGATCTAGGGACCTTCCCTAATATTTCCTCCTAGGAGTGCCTAGGAGAGGTGTGCACACTCGGACTGACGGGGCGTGACTGCGGTCGCGATAGTGATGATAGGTATGATGATATTGATAATAATATTTGTGATGTGGATTGTACTAATATTGTTAATGTTATCGTAAACTTATCTTGTGTGTGTATTTCTGATGTGTCTGTGATGATCCACTTGACGGTTATGGTCATTTGGGGAGCAGAGATGTATTCAGGTGCTTGATGGAATGTGCTTTTGACTCGGGATGCTATTTACGGGAAGGGTAGAGTTGAAATCAACAGAGTAGTATGGACCCTAATCGTTCATATTCCATCTTATTTATTAGACTATCACGAATACTTTTTATTATTTGGTTTGAAGACAAAAATTTTATTATCTATTATTAAATAGTACGTTTGGACACTCTATTATTGTGAGTAATGATGTCTGCTACCTCGGGTTACCGAGATGGTAACACTCGTATTTGTTTGGGATGTCTTGTTAAGTCTCCTGGAAAAATGAGGGAGTTACAAAGTGGTATACGGATCGGTATAGTCGGGTTAACACTTGTTGTGCAACATTGTTGTTGTTACGTATTTGGTCAGATTATCCGTGTCATTATTGTGGTCGTGTCATGTTAATTACTGCGGGTAACGTATCGGGATTGTGTCGTACCGCTACTATCGTTATTGCCTTGTAATTGTTACCTCGTATTGTCCTTGAATTTGCGGCCATTGTTGTATTGTTGGGATATTCGAGATGAGGATTGTAGTATCGTAGGGTGTTGTGTTTGAAACGGGGGATGATAGAATTGTAGAACATAGGGCACGTTTTTCAGGAGGGGAGTGCCGCCATTGTTATCGTTAAGGTTAAGCGTGTTTTTTTTTATATATTCTTATTATTATTGTCGTATTGGAATTGCTGTAGTGGAGTTGATAATAATAATAATAATAATAATAATAATAATAATAATAATAATAATAATAATAATAATAATAATAATAATAATAATAATAATAATAATTTAATAATAACAGCATGTTGGGTAGTGTATATGTAATACGAAGTAGTAAATTCTATTTTAAGAATAATAACAAGTCGTGGTAGTCTAACTAGAATGCTATCGGTTTCATTTTATACATTAAATACGTTACTATCGATATTAATTTATGTATATAATATTTTATTAGGTTCGGACTTCGTAGAAATTCCGTGGTGAATAGTACTAACGGCGTGGTAGTAACCTGCTAATTAGGTAAGGTTATACCTTCCCAGTTTACGTTGTATGTTTGGATAATGTATGTTATAATGGTATAATAATGATATTGGGATTGCGGTTGTGTACCGATTGAGAGAAGCTAGCTTGGACTAGCTAGGGCCGGTTGATCTAGGGACCTTCCCTAATGTTTCCTCCTAGGAGTGCCTAGGAGAGGTGTGCACACTCGGACTGACGGGGCGTGACTGCGGTCGCGATAGTGATGATAGGAATGATGATATTGATAATGATATTTGTGATGTGGATTGTACTAATATTGTTAATGTTATCGTAAACTGATCTTGTGTGTGATTTCTGATGTGTCTGTGATGATCCACTTGACGGTTATGGTCATTTGGGGAGCAGAGATGTATTCAGGTGCTTGATGGAATGTGCTTTTGACTCGGGATGCTATTTACGGGAAGGGTAGAGTTGAAATCAACAGAGTAGTATGGACCCTAATCGTTCATATTCCATCTTATTTATTAGACTATCACGAATACTTTTTATTATTTGGTTTGAAGACAAAATTTTTATTATCTATTATTAAATAGTACGTTTGGACACTCTATTATTGTGAGTAATGATGTCTGCTACCTCGGGTTACCGAGATGGTAACACTCGTATTTGTTTGGGATGTCTTGTTAAGTCTCCTGGAAAAATAAGGGAGTTACAAAGTGGTATACGGATCGGTATAGTCGGGTTAACACTTGTTGTGCAACATTGTTGTTGTTACGTATTTGGTCAGATTATCCGTGTCATTATTGTGGTCGTGTCATGTTAATTACTGCGGGTAACGTATCGGGATTGTGTCGTACCGCTACTATCGTTATTGCCTTGTAATTGTTACCTCGTATTGTCCTTGAATTTGCGGCCATTGTTGTATTGTTGGGATATTCGAGATGAGGATTGTAGTATCGTAGGGTGTTGTGTTTGAAACGGGGGATGATAGAATTGTAGAACATAGGGCACGTTTTTCAGGAGGGGAGTGCCGCCATTGTTATCGTTAAGGTTAAGCGTGTTTTTTTTATATATTCTTATTATTATTGTCGTATTGGAATTGCTGTAGTGGAGTTGATAATAATAATAATAATAATAATAATAATAATAATAATAATAATAATAATAATAATAATAATAATAATAATAATAATAATAATAATAATAATAATAATAATAATAATAATAATAATTTAATAATAACAGCATGTTGGGTAGTGTATATGTAATACGAAGTAGTAAATTCTATTTTAAGAATAATAACAAGTCGTGGTAGTCTAACTAGAATGCTATCGGTTTCATTTTATACATTAAATACGTTACTATCGATATTAATTTATGTATATAATATTTTATTAGGTTCGGACTTCGTAGAAATTCCGTGGTGAATAGTACTAACGGCGTGGTAGTAACCTGCTAATTAGGTAAGGTTATACCTTCCCAGTTTACGTTGTATGTTTGGATAATGTATGTTATAATGGTATAATAATGATATTGGGATTGCGGTTGTGTACCGATTGAGAGAAGCTAGCTTGGACTAGCTAGGGCCGGTTGATCTCGGGATCTACCTTAATGTTTCCTCCTAGAAGAGCCTAGGAGGGGTGTGCACACTCGGACTCACGGGGCGTGACTGCGGTCGCGATAGTGATGATAGGAATGATGATATTGATAATGATATTTGTGATGTGGATTGTACTAATATTGTTAATGTTATCGTAAACTTATCTTGTGTGTGTATTTCTGATGTGTCTGTGATGATCCACTTGACGGTTATGGTCATTTGGGTAGCAGAGATGTATTCAGGTGCTTGATGGAATGTGCTTTTGACTCGGGATGCTATTTACGGGAAGGGCAGAGTTGAAATCAACAGAGTAGTATGGACCCTAATCGTTCATATTCCATCTTATTTATTAGACTATCACGAATACTTTTTATTATTTGGTTTGAAGACAAAATTTTTATTATCTATTATTAAATAGTACGTTTGGACACTCTATTATTGTGAGTAATGATGTCTGCTACCTCGTGTTATCGAGATGGTAACACTCGTATTTGTTTGGGATGTCTTGTTAAGTCTCCTGGAAAAATGAGGGAGTTACAAAGTGGTATACGGATCGGTATTGTCGGGGTAACACTTGTTGTGCATCATTGTTGTTGTTACGTACTTGGTCAGATTATCCGTGTCATTATTGTGGTCGTGTCATGTTAATTACTGCGGGTAACGTATCGGGATTATGTCGTACCGCTACTGTCGTTATTGCCTTGTAATTGTTACCTCGTATTGTCCTTGAATTTGCGGCCATTGTTGTACTGTTGGGATATTCGAGTTGAGGATTGTAGTATCGTAGGGTGTTGTGTTTGAAACGGGGGATGATACAATTGTAGAAAATAGGGCACGTTTTTCAGGAGGGGAGTTCATTGTTATCGTTAAGGTTAAGCGTGTTTTTTTATATATTCTTATTATTATTGCTGTAGTGGAATTTCTATAGTGGAACTGCTGTACTGGAGTTGATAATAATAATAATAATAATAATAATAATAATAATAATAATAATAATAATAATAATAATAATAATAATAATAATAATAATAATAATAATAATAATAATAAGGGGTTGGGCCGGAGCCTTTCATACTTGGGGTGGGCCTGGGGGGAAGTTGTTGCTCTTGCGCGAAGCCCTAGCGGAGGTGTCCCCTTCTTTTTGTGTGGAGGAGGAGCTTGACTTAGGTGAGCTCAATATCCGTCAGTGTCGTAAGAAGATTTCTGATGGTCATTACACGGCCGCCGTTCGTGTTCTTTCTTCGTCCGGTGTAGCTCCGTACACTGATGCCACTCTCCGAGCTCTCCAGGATAAGCATCCAGATGCTCTTCCTCCTGCCCTTTCGTCTGGGCCTCCTGGCCATTGTCTTGATGCGTCAGTGTCTATTGTTTTTGATATGATTCGGAGTTTCCCCCGGGGCACGTCTTGTGGGAGGGATGGGTTTCGGGCCCAACATCTGCTGGATTGTTTGAGTGGTGCTGCTATTGCCATTTCTGATGACCTGATTGCCTCTATCACCCGGGTGGTCAACCTTTTTCTCGAGGGGAAGTGTCCGCAGGTCCTAGGTGAGTACATCGCTAGTGCTCCACTCACCCCACTCGTTAAGCCAGGGGGAGGGGTTCGTCCTATTGCTGTGGGCACCATCTGGAGACGCCTTGTCTCCAAGGTTGGTGCCTTCTTGGTTGGCCCATCTTTGAGTGGCTATTTTGAGGGCCTTCAATTCGGGGTAGGTGTTTCTAGCGGGGGTGAGGCTATTCTGCATTCCTTGAACCGCCTTGTCGAGGATCGTGGCGCTGATGTGGGTCTCTCCATGTTACTTGTCGATTTCCAGAACGCATTTAACTTGGTCGACAGAGAGACTATGCTGGGAGAGGTCCGTCGTCAGTGTCCTGCCCTTTCCCGCTGGGTTGAGTTTTGCTATTCCAACCCAGCTTGGCTCTACTACGGGGAGCACTGCCTCCGTTCTTGCCAGGGGGTTCAGCAAGGTGACCCTTTAGGTCCCCTCCTTTTCTCTCTGGTCCTGCATCCCTTGGTTCGTAGGATCAGGGATTCCTTTGATCTTTGCTTTCAGGCTTGGTATCTCGATGACGGTACTATTGTTGGGGATACGCTTGTTGTGGGGAAGGTTCTTCAGTTGATCATGGAGGAGGGCCCCCGTTCTGGCCTCCACCTCAATGTTACGAAGACGGAGGTCTTTTGGCCTGTCGAAGATCCGAGAAGCAGGTGGGCTGGTGTTTTCCCTACCTCTATTGCCAGGCCCTTGCACGGTGTTAAGGTTCTGGGGGGGACCGGTCAGGGTGTGCCCAGCTTTCAGTGGCGCTCTTGTCTCGAAGAGGGTCGCCCGTACTATAGAGCTCATGGACTTGGTTGCTACGATTGAGGATCCCCAGTGTGGGTTACTTCTTCTTCGGGCGTGCACAGGTATTTCTAAGTTATACTTTGCTTTGCGCACTTGCTCGCCCCTTGCTTTTGGGTCGGCCCACCTTTCCTTCGACACTGCGCTCCGATCTAGCCTTGAGCGTATTGTCACGGCGTCCGGACCCGGTTTCGGGGAGTGGCAGTGGCGGCTGGCTACCCTCCCCTTTTCCCTCGGGGGGCTCGGTGTCTTTGCCGCAGCGGAGGCCCTCCACTTTGCCTTCCTTGCTTC
The DNA here is from genome assembly GCA_958450325.1 of Agrostemma githago. Classification (NCBI taxonomy): domain Eukaryota; kingdom Viridiplantae; phylum Streptophyta; class Magnoliopsida; order Caryophyllales; family Caryophyllaceae; genus Agrostemma; species Agrostemma githago. The sequence continues at coordinate 31,044,997 of OY288255.1, read as the reverse complement.
TCGCCTCCAGTCTGCCGATTTGCAAGCTAAGCTGCTTCGTCCCTCCGAGATCGCTGCCCCCGGATTTGCCTTTGAGTCTGCCTTGAGTGGGTTCGTTGAGGCCACCAGTTCTGACTTCTTGAGTAACCCATCTGAGATCGCTGTCCCAAAACTTATGAAGAAATTGGCAGATATATATTTCACGAGGGTTGCTTCAGCGGTAGAATCTGTTTTCTCCTTGACTCCTCGACAGGTTGCCCTGTGGAAATCTCAGTAGGGGGACCATTCTTCGGACTGGTTGAGGGCTGTCCCTATTTCTGGGCTCGGGCAAACCATGAACGGTCGGACATATCGCAGTGTTCTTAGCTACCGCCTTGGAGTCCCTCTGTTTCCGCTTTCCGGGACCTGCTCTTCTTGCTCCAGGGGCCTCAGAGACGATATTTTTGGTGATCACGCGGTTTCGTGTGCTGGTACTGTGGGGATTAAACATCGCCATAACCTTGTCCAGGACACACTGTTGGATATTTGCTTCCGGACCGGGATCTCTGCAGGTAAGGAGGTGGAGATTGGCCTCTGCGACGATAATGACAAGCCCTTGCGACCAGCCGACCTTCTGCTCTACTCGTGGGACAAGGGGCGTGATGTTTGTGTTGATCTGACTGGGTCCTCGCCCTTGACTCAGACTGGCCTCACCGCTTTCGAGCCCGGACGGGTCGTTGCTGATGCTGCCCGTCGTAAATGTGCCAAGTACCAGGCACGCTGCACGGCGATCGGGTATGGTTTCTTACCTTTCTCCTTCTCCTCTCTCGGCGAGCTCGACACGGATGATGTTTCTCTACTCCAGCGGATTCGGAAATTTGCTTTATCTCAGGATGCTGGAGCGCGTGCCGCAGTTCATATTTTCACTAGAATTAGCTTTGTAATCGCTAAGGGAGTGGGGGCCCAGATAGTATCTCGGCTTCCCTCTAACTTCTTGTAATTTGTTCTGGTGTTTAATGCAAGTTCCGTTATAATAATAAAAAATAAAATAATAATAATAATAATAATAATAGTAATAATTTAATAATAACAGTAGGTTGGGTAGTGTATATGTAATACGAAGTAGTAAATTCTATTTTAAGAATAATAACAAGTCGTGGTAGTCTAATTAGAATGCTATCGGTTTCATTTTATACATTAAATAAGTTACTATCGATATTAATTTATGTATATAATATTTTATTAGGTTCGGAGGTCGTAGAAATTCTGTGGTGAATAGTACTAACGGCGTGGTAGTAACCTACTAATTAGGTAAGGTTATACCTTCCCAGTTTACGTTGTATGTTTGGATAATGTATGTTATAATGGTATAATAATGATATTGGTATTGCGGTTGTGTACCGATTGAGAGAAACTAGCTAGGACTAGCTAGGGCCGGTTGATCTAGGGACCTTCCCTAATGTTTCCTCCTAGGAGAGCCTAGGAGAGGTGTGCACACTCGGACTGACGGGGCGTGACTGCGGTCGCGATAGTGATGATAGGGATGATGATATTTGTGATGTGGATTGTACTAATATTGTTAATGTTATCGTACACTGATCTTGTGTGTGTATTTCTGATGTGTCTGTGATGATCCACTTGACGGTTATGGTCATTGGGGGAGCAGAGATGTATTCAGGTGCTTGATGGAATGTGCTTTTGACTCGGGATGCTATTTACGGGATGGGCAGAGTGCGAAATCAACAGAGTAGTATAGACCCTGATCGTTCATATTCCATCTTATTTATTAGACTATCACGAATAATTTTTATTATTCGGTTTGAAGACAAAATTTTTATAATCTATTATTAAATTGTACGTTTCGACACTCTATTATTGTGAGTAATGATGTCTGCTACCTCGGGTTACCGAGATGGTAACACTCGTATTTATTTGGGATGTCTTGTTAAGTCTCCTGACAAATGAGGGAGTTACAAAGTGGTATCCGGATCGGTATAGTCGGGTTAACACTTGTTGTGCATCATTGTTGTTGTTACGTATTTGGTCAGATTATCCGTGTCATTATTGTGGTCGTGTCATGTTAATTACTGCAGGTTAAGTATCGGGATAATGTCGTACCGCTATTGTCGTTATTGTCTTGTAATTGTTACCTCGTATTATCCTCGAATTTGCGGCTATTGTTGTACTATTGGGAGATTCAAGTTGAGGATTGTAGTATTGTAGGGTGTTGTGTTTGATACGGGGGATGATAGAATTGTAGAACATAGGGCACGTTTTTCAGGAGGGGAGTGTCGTCATTGTTATCGTTAAGCACTACAAGAAAAACAGTCCCGGACGTCCACCTAGTGGGCACGGATAATGTACTCTATAAAGGGACGGGCGTCCACAAACAGACACCAGAAAGCGGAAGCCACGACCGGTCGCCCATTTTTAAAACGGGCGTCCACTATTGGACGCCAAGGGAATTGACGACCGACAATGGACACCATGGGTGGCGACCGACTGTGGACGCCAGGTGTCCCTGGGTGGCGTCCACAGTCGGACGCCATGTTCCTTGAGTTGGCGACCGACTGTGGACGCCACCCAGGGACACTTTGCGTCCACAGTCGGACACCATTTCAGCTTCCCCTGGCGTCTGCCATGGCGTCCGTTATTGGACGCTAATTACGTTGTTGCATGACCGTAAACATGCGTTCAATGTTTAGCCAAAACCTGCAAAATAAACCACAACCACAACTCTCAACCAACCACAAATGTCGACTATCCACAATACCGCAACCATAGTCACTCTCAGTCAACCAAAAGAGTTCATCTCTCGACTCATTTATGCTAAAAAAACTTATATAAAAGATTGAACATACGGTTTGAAGGTACACAAGTCTAAACTAGTTCGAAGATACTTATCCTTAAATACAGTTGCAACAACAACAACAAAAACAATCAACTAACTGTGAAGCTAGCTGCAGCACCGGAGTTACCACCATCCCCGTTAAAGGGGTTTCTGTCGTCTGGAGGGGATGGGGGACGACCTTGGTTGCATTTGTTAAACATGGCCCGAAACATGGCCATCTCATCCTCTATCTTCTTTATGTGCTCCGCCTGTGCCTTCAGTTGATGCTGCTGCTCCGTCAGCTGTTCCTTCATGGCCTCCTTCTCCGGGTCAGGCTGCTGAGATCCGGCCGGCGTGTACTCCATTTGTGTGGAGGTGCTCAGACGCGATGTGGGAGGTGTGAAGTACATACCGTGTGCATTTCCTACACCGTACACACTTCCTTTCTTGTAACCCTTGGCGACCTTGAACCAAGTCTCATTTAGGTCGACTTCCTCAACATCAGGGTCAGCCTCGAGTCTCTCCATCTCTTCTTGGTAGGCGTCCTGCGTACAGAAGAACGATTTCAATTTAAGTTATTATTAGATGAAATCATTGAAGATAGTTATCCACCACCTACAGTTGATTTAGTACTCACCCAGGTCGCCTGATCCTTTTTCGACTTAAAGGAAGTCCCTTTTTCATCGGTCTGCCCATGCATGTCGAAGAATAGCTCCGCCGCGGTTGGCTCCCTCCCGAGCTCAGCATGCAGCTATTAAATGAGTACGAACGTTAGGTGAATATAAATTATGCAAACGTAGTTTACGATTATTCAAGGAAGAGTACGGTATTAATTAGTAGAAATCATACTCTCTTGGCACGACTGAAAGAAGACTGAGAACCCCGATGATGTGTCGGGTTTGCGTGGCCCTCACGGTCACAGTTCGCCAACTTGTTCCTTTGGGCAATTTCAGACCTCACCTTAAAGTCTTTCTTATTGTGGTAGGCAATCCATCTCTCGAACGCCTCCCTTAAAATATGACGACCCAATATATTATTTAATACAGTGAAAGATTGAAGTTAGATTGTTTATTTGTTAAAATTGATTACCCAAAAAAAAACTAACACCTTTAAGGTCCTTCAACGGAGTCCCCCGCGTACGTCGTTTATTCATCACACAGGTGAAACGTCGTGTGCACGTTTCATTGTACCGGTCCCAGACCCTTCCATCAAACTCTGAGGCCCAACTGAACTTGAAGTATACAGTCATTTATAGTCCACAACAAAGCTGCCTTCAACTGAAAGTTTTGTCTCAGAGAGACATCATAAGTTTCCACCCCTACCTCCCACAGTTGTTTCAGTTCCTCAATAATAGGTTGCAAGTAAACATCCAAATGATTTTTCGGGTTTTTTGGTCCGGGCACAATAAGAGATAGGAAGATGAAAGGTTGCTTCAAACACAACCAAGGAGGTAGGTTGTAAGGTGTGATCATCACTGGCTAGCAGGAGTACGACTTACCAAATTGGCCAAACGGTGCAAATCCATCAGTGCACAACCCAAGCCTTACATTTAGGGGTTCTAACGCAAAGTGGGGATGTAGTCTACCAAAATGCTTCCACTCCTCACCATCACTCGGATGACACATCTTCCCTAGTACCCTAATGTCCTCCTTGTGCCACCTCATTTGCTCCGCTATGGTTTTTGTGGCGTACAATTTCTGAAGCCTAGGTGCAATAGGGAAGTACGTAAGCTGACTTATTGGGATTGGTTTGTTACCCCTGACACCACTTTTCCCTTTTCTACCTCTCAAAACAATATCCCCCTCAACCATCTTATACCTACCCTTACCACATCTCCTACATTCATCAAGCATCGCATCATCCTTCCAAAATAGCATGCATCCATCTGGACAACCATCAATCTTTTGATGCGGGAGTTGAAGTCCCTTCACAACTTTTTTGGTTGTGTAGAATGATCGGGTCATGATATTGTCTTTTGGAATAACTCTCTCGATCAAGGCAGCAATACCATCGACACAAGCAAAGGGCAGGTTGAACTCACATTTAAGGCTAACTACCATAGACGCGTCTTCTAACAAAGTCACATCGCACCCTCCGTATAACGGTTTCTCCGAAGCGTCCAACATGTCAAAAAACGCCTTTGCTCGTGGGTTAGGCTCTTGTGGGTTACGTGAGTCTTGTGGGTTGGGTGAGTCTCGTGGGTTAGGTGAGTCGTCATTCGCATATGTGTTCTCGTTATTAAACAAGTTGCACTCCACAACATCAACTATCATACCTCTCAATCCCCCCTCATTTTGATGGTTTTCGGGTCCCTCAGACTGAGATGACTCGCCATGACAAATCCAATAAAAGTAATCGGGTGAAAAACCACTATAGATGACATGTTCCTTCACTACAAGGACCTCAAGAAATTTTAGGTTCTTGCATTTAGTACACGGACACCTAACCTCCCCCCGTGATGCATAATCTATTGACTTTTTAGCTACCTCGACAAATGATTCAACACCCCTCAAAAACTCGACGGTGGGACATCTCTTCTTATCAAGTCATCCCTCATACATCCATTTCCGTTCAATTCTCTTCATTTTCTATGTTCAAAAAATATATATAATAAATTAAAGTTTATTTTTCCTAACTTCATTATAACATACTAAACAAAAATTTAATCACCAGTTAACTTAAACTTAATTTCTCTAACTAAGTTTCCTCAATTTAATCTCTAATACGTCAAAGTAAACCAAAATGTCTTACTACTCTAGAATTGGCCTTACAAAAATGAGTCACCGATTTTAATAACAAATGTAATCACAATTTCATTGCAATTTACGAAAACCCTAACTCATTTTTTAATTTAATCCCAAAATAACCAAACGAAACACAAAAAATCATGGCCTAGCTCCGAAAAAAAAGCTAAAACAGGTCAAATAAGGTTAAATTTTCGGATACAGATAACAAAACTCCGAAAGCACCACTAACACCTAATTACAACCCCGATCAAGATAGAAGTGCTTTCGGGAAAATCCGGCATTATTACGACACCTTTTGGTCCGTCCTAAGTGACACAAAAACTCACAGAATGCCCTAGAGGTCATTCTAGCTCCATTCAACCAAATTGATCACACCCTAATCAAAATTGTGATGGGCAAAACTAATCAACCTAATCGAATTTGGCCTAAACTAATCAACCTAATCTAAATTTAGACATAAACAATATTTACTAGCAAACTATAAATAAATAACGATAACAATAACTAAATATAATGAATAACAACTAAATAAGTAAGAAACATACCAAAGATTAGGAAAAAATTGAGGAGAGGAATAGAGGAATGGCGCGGCGAGGAGAGGAAGAGAGTGAGAGAGTGGTTTTTTTTAGAGAGGGTGGTACGCCAGTATTTGTCGCCATAATACCTGGACGGGCGTCCACTATCGGACGCCATGGGTGGACGCCCGTTTTCCCAAAATGGCGTCCGACAGTGGACGCCATTTGGGGTAAATGGCGTCCAACTGTCGACGCCCGTAGACCTCAATTTCATCCTTCCCATTTTTAGGTCGGACGCCAATTTTGACGTCTGACTGTGGACGCCCGTCGGTTTTTTCCGACGCCATGTCGGCGTCCATACGCCAAGGACGCCAACCAGGTGGACGCCCGGAACAATTTTTCTTGTAGTGAAGGTAAAGCGTGTTTTTTTTATATATTCTTATTATTATTGCTGTAGTGGAATTTCTGTAGTGGAATTGCTGTAAGGGAGTAGATTACAATAATAATAATAATAATAATAATAATAATAATAATAATAATAATAATAATAATAATAATAATAATAATAATAATAATAATAATAATAATAATAATAACAATAATAATAATAATCATAATAATAATAGTAATAATTTAAAAATAACAGCATGTTGGGTAGTGTATATGTAATACGAAGTAGTAAATTCTATTTTAAGAATAATAAAAAGTCGTGGTAGTCTAATTAGAATGCTATCGGTTTAATTTTATACATTAAATACGTTACTATCGATATTAATATATGTCTATAATATTTTATTAGGTTCGAACTTCGTAGAAATTTCGTGGTGAATAGTACTAACGGCGTGGTAGTAACCTGCTAATTAGGTAAGGTTATCTCTACTCAGTTTACGTTGTATGTTTGCATATTGTATGATATAATGGTATAATAATGATATTGACATTGCGGTTGTGTACCGATTGAGAAAAACTAGCTAGGACTAGCTAGCTAGTCCCGGTTGATCTCGGGACCTTCCCTAATGTTTCCTCCTAGGAGAGCCTAGGAGGGGTGTGCACACTCGGACTGACGGGGCGTGACTGCGGTCCCGATAGTGATATTAGGAATGATGATATTTGTGACGTGGATTGTACTAATATTGTTAATGTTATCGTAAACTGATCTTGTGTGTGTATTTCTGTTGTGTCTGTGATGATCCACTTGACGGTTATGGTCATTTGGGGAGCAGAGATTTATTCAGGTGCTTGATGGAATGTGCTTTTGACTCGGGATGCTATTTATGGGATGGGCAGAGTGCAAAATCAACAGAGTAGTGATAACACTCGTATTTGTTTGAGATGTCTTGTTAAGTCTCTTGGACAAATGAAGGAGTTACAAAGTGGTATCCGGATCGGTATAGTCGGGTTAACACTTGTTGTGCATCATTGTTGTTGTTACGTATTTGGTTAGATTATCCGTGTCATTATTGTGGTCGTGTCATGTTAATTACTACGGGTAACTTATCGGGATAATGTCGTACCGCTACTGTCGTTATTGCCTTGTAATTGTTACCTCGTATTGTCCTTGAACTTGCGGCCATTGTTGTACTGTTGGGAGATTCGAGTTGAGGATTGTAGTATCGTAGGGTGTTGTTTTTGAAACGGGGGATGATAGAATTGTAGAACATAGGGCACGTTTTTCAAGAGGGGAGTGACGCCATTGTTATCGTTAAGGTTAAGCGTGTGTTTTATTTATTCTTATTATTATTGCTGTAGTGGAATTTTTGTAGTGGAATTGCTGTAGTGGAGTTGATTATTATAATAATAATAATAATAATAATAATAATAATAATCATAATAATAATAGTAATAATTTAATAATAATAGCATGTTGGGTAGTGTATATGTAATACGAAGTAGTAAATTCTATTTTAAGAATAATAACAAGTCGTGGTAGTCTAATTAGAAAGCTATCGGTTTCATTTTATACATTAAATACGTTACTATCGATATTAATTTATGTATATAATATTTTATTAGGTTTGGACTTCGTAGAAATTCCGTGGTGAATAGTACTAACGGAGTGGTAGTAACCTGCTAATTAGGTAAGGTTATCCCTACCCATTTAACGTTGTATGTTTGCGTATTGTATGATATAATGGTATAATAATGATATTGAGAATGCGTTGTGTACCGATTGAGAGAAGCTAGCTAGGACTAGCTAGGCCCGGTTGATCTCGGGACCTTCCCTAATGTTTCCTCCTAGGAGAGCCTAGAAGGGGTGTGCACACTTGGACTGACGGGGCGTGACTGCGGTCGCGATTGTGATGATAGGAATGATGATATTGATGATGATATTTGTGATGTGGATTGTACTAATATTGTTAATGTTATCGTAAACTGATCTTGTGTGTGATTTCTAATGTGTCTATGATGATCCACTTGACGGTTATGGTCATTTGGGGAGCAGAGATGTATTCAGGTGCTTGATGGAATGTGCTTTTGACTCGGGATGCTATTTACGGGATGGGCAGAGTGCGAAATCAACAGAGTAGTATAGACCCTGGTCGTTCATATTCCATCTTATTTATTAGACTATCACGAATACTTTTTATTATTTGGTTTGAAGACAAAAATTTTATAATCTATTATTAAATTGTACGTTTGGACACTCTACTATTATGAGTAATGATGTCTGCTACCTCGGGTTACCGAGATGGTAACACTCGTATTTGTTTGGGATGTCTTGTTAAGTCTCCTGGAAAAATGAGGAAGTTACGAAGTGGTACACGGATCGGTATAGTCGGGTTAACACTTGTTGTGCAACATTGTTGTTGTTACGTATTTGGTCAGATTATCCGTGTCATTATTGTGGTCGTGTCATGTTAATTACTGCGGGTAACGTATCGGGATAATGTCGTACCGCTACTATCGTTATTGCCTTGTAATTGTTAGCTCGTATTGTCCTTGAATTTGCGGCCATTGTTGTACTGTTGGGAGATTCGAGTTGAGGATTGTAGTATCATAGGGTGTTGTGTTTGAAATGGGGGATTATAGAATTGTAGAACATAGGACATGTTTTTCAGGAGGGGAGTGCCGCCATTGTTATCGTTAAGGTTAAGCGTGTTTTTTTTTTATATATTCTTATTATTATTTCTGTAGTGGAATTTCTGTACTGGAATTGCAGTAGTGGAGTTGATAATAATAATAATAATAATAATAATAATAATAATAATAATCATAATAATAATAGTAATAATTTAATAATAACAGCATGTTGGGTAGTGTATATGAAATACGAAGTAGTAAATTATATTTTAAGAATAAGAACAAGTCGTGGTAGTCTAATTAGAATGCTATCGGTTTCATTTTATACATTAAATACGTTACTCTCAATATTAAATTATGTATATAATATTTTATTAGGTTCGGAGTTCGTAGAAATTCCGTGGTGAATAGTACTAACGGAGTGGTAGTAACCTGCTAATTAGGTAAGGTTATCCCTTCCCAGTTTACGTTGTATGTTTGCATATTGTATGATATAATGCTATAATAATGATATTGAGATTGTGGTTGTGTACCGATTGAGAGAAGCTAGCTAGAACTAGCTAGTCCCGGTTGATCTCGGGACCTTCCTAATGTTTCCTCCTAGGAGAGCCTAGGAGGGGTGTGCACACTCGGACTGACGGGGCGTGACTGCGGTCGCGATAGTGATGATAGGAATGATGATATTGATGATGATATTTGTGATGTGGATTGTATTAATATTGTTAATGTTATCGTAAATAGATCTTGTGTGTGTATTTCTGATGTGTCTGTGATGATCCTCTTGACGGTTATGGTTATTTGGGGAGCAGAGATGTATTCAGGTGCTTGATGGAATGTGCTTTTGAACCGGGATGCTATTTACGGGATGGGCAGAGTGCGAAATCAACAGAATAGTATAGACCCTGATCGTTCATATTCTATCTTATTTATTAGACTATCACGAATACTTTTTATTATTTGGTTTGAAGAAAAAAAAAATTATAATCTATTATTAAATTGTACGTTTGGACACTCTATTATTGTGAGTAATGATGTTTGCTACCTCGGGTTACCGAGATGGTAACACTCGTATTTGTTTGGGATGTCTTGTTAAGACTCCTGGAAAAATGAGGGAGTTACGAAGTGGTATACGGATCGGTATAGTCGGGTTAACACTTGTTGTGCAACATTGTTGTTGTTACGTATTTGGTCAGATTATCTATGTCATTATTGTGGTCATGTCATGTTAATTACTGCGGGTAACGTATCGGGATAATGTCGTACCGCTACTGTCATTATTGCCTTGTTATTGTTACCTCGTATTGTCCTTGAATTTGCGGCCATTGTTGTATTGTTGGGATATTCGAGTTAAGGTTTGTAGTATCGTAGGGTGTTGTGTTTGAAACGGGGGATGATAGAATTGTAGAACATAGGGCACGTTTTTCAGGAGGGGAGTGCCGCCATTGTTATCGTTAAGGTTAAGCGTGTTTTTTTTATATATTCTTATTATTATTGCTGTAGTGGAATTTCTGGAGTGGAATTGTTGTAGTGGAATTGATTATAATAATAATATTAATAGTAATAATTTAATAATAACAGCATCTTGGGTAGTGTATATGTAATACGAAGTAGTAAATTCTATTCTAAGAATAATAACAAGTCGTGATAGTCTAATTAGAATGCTATCGGTTTCATTTTATACATTAAATACGTTACTATCGATATTAAATTATGTATATAATATTTTATTAGGTTCGGAGTTCGTAGAAATTCCGTGGTGAATAGTACTAACGGAGTGGTAGTAACCTGCTAATTAGGTAAGGTTATCCCTTCCCAGTTTACGTTGTATGTTTGCATATTGTATGATATAATGGTATAATAATGATATTGAGATTGCGGTTGCGGTTGTGTACTGATTGAGAGAAGCTAGCTAGGACTATCTAGTCCCGGTTGATCTCGGGACCTTCCCTAATATTTCCTCCTAGGAGAGCTTAGGAGGGGTGTGCACACTCGAACTAACGGGGCGTGACAGCGGTCGCGATAGTGATGATAGGAATGATGATATTTGTGATGTGGATTGTACTAATATTGTTAATGTTATCGTAAACTGATCTTGTGTGTGTATTTCTGATGTGTCTGTGATGATCCTCTTGACGGTTATGGTCATTTGGGGAGCAGAGATGTATTCAGGTGCTTGATGGAATGTGCTTTTGACTCGGGATGCTATTTATGGGATGGGCAGAGTGCGAAATCAACAGAGTAGTATAGACCCTGATCGTTCATATTCCTTCTTATTTATTAGACTATCACGAATACTTTTTATTATTTGGTTTGAAGACAAAATTTTTATAATCTATTATTAAATTGTACCTTTGCACACTCTATTATTGTGAGTAATGATGTCTGATACCTCGGGTTATCGAGATGGTAACACTCGTATTTGTTTGGGGTGTCTTGTTAAGTCTCCTGGACAAATGAGGGAGTTACAAAGTGGTATCCGGATCGGTATAGTCGGGTTAACACTTGTTGTGCAACATTGTTGTTGTTACGTATTTGGTCAGATTATCCGTGTCATTATTGTGGTCTTGTCATGTTAATTACTGCGGGTAACGTATCGGGATAATGTCGTACCGCTACTATCGTTATTGCCTTGTAATTGTTACCTCGTATTGTCCTTGAATTTGCGGCCATTGTTGTACTGTTGGGAGATTCGAGTTGAGGATTGTAGTATCGTAGGGTGTTGCGTTTGAAACAGGGGATGATAGAATTGTAGAACATAGGGCACGTTTTTCAGGAGGGGAGTGCCGCCATTGTTATCGTTAAGGTTAAGGAGTGTTTTTTTTATATATTCTTATTATTATTGCTGTAGTGGAATAGCTGTAGTGGAGTTGATTATAATAATAATAATAATAATAATAATAATAATAATAATAATAATAATAATAATAATAATAATAATAATAATAATAATAATACTCATAATAATAATAATAGTAATAATGTAACAATAACAGCATGTTGGGTAGTGTATATGTAATACGAAGTAGTAAATTCTATTTTAAGAATAATAACAAGTCGTGGTAGTCTAATTACAATGGTATCGGTTTCATTTTATACATTAAATACGTTACTATCGATATTAATTTATGTATATAATATTTTATTTAGTTCGGACTTCGTAGAAATTCTGTGGTGAATAGTACTAACGGAGTGGTAGTAACCTGCTAATTAGGTAAGGTTATCCCTACTCAGTTTACGTTGTATGTTTGCATATTGTATGCTATTATTGTATAATAATGATATTGAGATTGCGGTTGTGTACCGATTGAGAGAAGCTAGCTAGGACTAGCTAGGCCCGGTTGATCTCGGGATCTACCTTAATGTTTCCTCCTAGAAGAGCCTAGGAGGGGTGTGCACACTTGGACTGACGGAGCGTGACTGCGGTCGCGATAGTTATGATAGGAATGATGATATTTGTGATGTGGATTGTACTAATATTGTTAATGTTATCGTAAACTGATCTTGTGTGTGATTTCTGATGTGTCTGTGATGATCCACTTGACAGTTATGGTCATTTGGGGAGCAGAGATGTATTCAGGTGCTTGATGGAATGTGCTTTTGACTCGGGATGCTATTTATGGGATGGGCAGAGTGCGAAATCAACAGAGTAGTATAGACCCTGATCGTTCATATTCCTTCTTATTTATTAGACTATCACGAATACTTTTTATTATTTGGTTTGAAGACAAAATTTTTATAATCTATTATTAAATTGTACGTTTGCACACTCTATTATTGTGAGTAATGATGTCTGCTACCTCGGGTTACCGAGATGGTAACACTCGTATTTGTTTGGGGTGTCTTGTTAAGTCTCCTGGACAAATGAGGGAGTTACAAAGTGGTATCCGGATCGGTATAGTCGGGTTAACACTTGTTGTGCAACATTGTTGTTGTTACGTATTTGGTCAGATTATCCGTGTCATTATTGTGGTCTTGTCATGTTAATTACTGTGGGTAACGTATCGGGATAATGTCGTACCGCTACTATCGTTATTGCCTTGTAATTGTTACCTCGTATTGTCCTTGAATTTGCGGCCATTGTTGTACTGTTGGGAAATTCGAGTTGAGGATTGTAGTATCGTAGGGTGTTGCGTTTGAAACAGGGGATGATAGAATTGTAGAACATAGGGCACGTTTTTCAGGAGGGGAGTGCCGCCATTGTTATCGTTAAGGTTAAGGAGTGTTTTTTTTATATATTCTTATTATTATTGCTGTAGTGGAATAGCTGTAGTGGAGTTGATTATAATAATAATAATAATAATAATAATAATAATAATAATAATAATAATAATAATAATACTCATAATAATAATAATAGTAATAATTTAACAATAACAGCATGTTGGCTGGTGTATATGTAATACGAAGTAGTAAATTCTATTTTAAGAATAATAACAAGTCGTGGTAGTCTAATTACAATGGTATCGGTTTCATTTTATACATTAAATACGTTACTATCGATATTAATTTATGTATATAATAGTTTATTTAGTTCGGACTTCGTAGAAATTCTGTGGTGAATAGTACTAACGGAGTGGTAGTAACCTGCTAATTAGGTAAGGTTATCCCTACTCAGTTTACGTTGTATGTTTGCATATTGTATGCTATTATTGTATAATAATGATATTGAGATTGCGGTTGTGTACCGATTGAGAGAAGCTAGCTAGGACTAGCTAGGCCCGGTTGATCTCGGGATCTACCTTAATGTTTCCTCCTAGAAGAGCCTAGGAGGGGTGTGCACACTTGGACTGACGGAGCGTGACTGCGGTCGCGATAGTTATGATAGGAATGATGATATTTGTGATTTGGATTGTACTAATATTGTTAATGTTATCGTAAACTGATCTTGGGTGTGTATTTCTGATGTGTCTGTGATGATCCACTTGACAGTTATGGTCATTTGGGGAGCAGAGATGTATTCAGGTGCTTGATGGAATGTGCTTTTGACTCGGGATGCTATTTATGGGATGGGCAGAGTGCGAAATCAACAGAGTAGTATAGACCCTGATCGTTCATATTCCTTCTTATTTATTAGACTATCACGAATACTTTTTATTATTTGGTTTGAAGACAAAATTTTATAATCTATTATTAAATTGTACGTTTGCACACTCTATTATTGTGAGTAATGATGTCTGCTACCTCGGGTTACCGAGATGGTAACACTCGTATTTGTTTGGGGTGTCTTGTTAAGTCTCCTGGACAAATGAGGGAGTTACAAAGTGGTATCCGGATCGGTATAGTCGGGTTAACACTTGTTGTGCAACATTGTTGTTGTTACGTATTTTGGTCAGATTATCCGTGTCATTATTGTGGTCTTGTCATGTTAATTACTGCGGGTAACGTATCGGGATAATGTCGTACCGCTACTATCGTTATTGCCTTGTAATTGTTACCTCGTATTGTCCTTGAATTTGCGGCCATTGTTGTACTGTTGGGAGATTCGAGTTGAGGATTGTAGTATCGTAGGGTGTTGCTTTTGAAACAGGGGATGATAGAATAGTAGAACATAGGGCACGTTTTTCAGGAGGGGAGTGCCGCCATTGTTATCGTTAAGGTTAAGCGTGTTTTCTTTATATATTCTTATTATTATTTCTGTTGTGGAATAGTTGTAGTGGAGTTGATAATAATAATAATAATAATAATAATAATAATAATAATAATAATAATAATAATAATAACAATAATAATAATTATAATAACAACAACAACAACAACAACAACAACAACAACAACAACAACAACAACAACAACAACAACAACAACAACAACAACAACAACAACAACAACAATAATAATAATAATAATAATAGTAATAATTAATAATAACAGCATGTTGGGTAGTGTATATGTAATACGAAGTAGTAAATTCTATTTTAAGAATAATAACAAGTCGTGTTAGTCTAATTACAATGCTATCGGTTTCATTTTATACATTAAATTTGTTACTATCGATATTAATTTATGTATATAATATTTTATTTAGTTCAGACTTCGTAGAAATTCCGTGGTGAATAGTACTAACGGAGTGGTAGTAACCTGCTAATTAGGTAAGGTTATCCCTTCCCAGTTTACGTTGTATGTTTGCATATTGTATGATATAATGGTATAATAATGATATTGAGATTGCGGTTGTGTACCGGTTGAGAGAAGCTAGCTAGGACTAGCTAGGCCCGGTTGATCTCGGGATCTACCTTAATGTTTCCTCCTAGAAGAGCCTAGGAGGGGTGTGCACACTTGGACTGACGGGGCGTGACTGCGGTCGCGATAGTTATGATAGGAATGATGATATTTGTGATGTGGATTGTACTAATATTGTTAATGTTATCGTAAACTGATCTTGGGTGTGTATTTCTAATGTGTCTGTGATGATCCACTTGACAATTATGGTCATTTGGGGAGCAGAGATGTATTCAGGTGCTTGATGGAATATGCTTTTGACTCGGGATGCTATTTATGGGATGAGCAGAGTGCGAAATCAACAGAGTAGTATAGACCCTGATCGTTCATATTCCTTCTTATTTATTAGACTATCACGAATACTTTTTATTATTTGGTTTGAAGAGAAATTTTTTATAATCTATTATTAAATTGTACGTTTGCACACTCTATTATTGTGAGTAATGATGTCTGCTACCTCGGGTTACCGAGATGGTAACACTCGTATTTGTTTGGGGTGTCTTGTTAAGTCTCCTGGACAAATGAGGGAGTTACAAAGTGGTATCCGGATCGGTATAGTCGGGTTAACACTTGTTGTGCAACATTGTTGTTGTTACGTATTTGGTCAGATTATCCGTGTCATTATTGTGGTCTTGTCATGTTAATTACTGCGGGTAACGTATCGGGATAATGTCGTACCGCTACTATCGTTATTGCCTTGTAATTGTTACCTCGTATTGTCCATGAATTTGCGGCCATTGTTGTACTGTTGGGAGATTCGAGTTGAGGATTGTAGTATCGTAGGGTGTTGCGTTTGAAACAGGGGATGATAGAATAGTAGAACATAGGGCACGTTTTTCAGGAGGGGAGTGCCGCCATTGTTATCGTTAAGGTTAAGCATGTTTTTTTATATATTCTTATTATTATTTCTGTAGTGGAATAGCTGTAATGGAGTTGATAATAATAATAATAATAATAATAATAATAATAATAATAATAATAATAATAATAATAATAATAATAATAATAATAACAATAATGGAAGTGAATGGGCTGCAAGTACAAAAGGATATTCTGTGGGTAGCGGGTATCAATGGTTATGCAATCCTGGACAGAAACGTGAATGGTGGAGCGTGGTGTGGTGTCGTATGGCACTACCGAAGCACACCTTTATTGCTTGGTTGTATGCGTGGGAGCGGCTGCTTACGCAGGACCGGTTGATGAGTTTTTGTATCACTGATGCTAATTGTTGTTATCTATGTGGGTGAGCTGAAGAAAGCCATCAACACCTATATTTTGATTGTTTGTACACAAGACGTGTGTTTGATTTGCTGCAAGATTACGTACAGTGTTGGCTTGATCAAAAGAATATATTGGAGTGCTGTGCAAGGTTGAGGCATCGACATAAACATTGGGTTTTTACGGCTGTAGTGGCTACAATTTATGCTATATGGTTGGAGAGAAATCGGTGTTGGAAGGAAGGGAGTTTGAAGCTACCACAAAGACTGATAGTAGAGATAAAAGAGTCTATTGAGAACCGTGTTAGGAGATTAACTTTCCTACGCGCTTGATGTGATGTATAGAATCGTATGTGTAATTGGTGACATGATTTTCGTAATATATTTACAATTTACCAAAAAATAAAAAAAATAAAAAAATAATAATAATAATAATAGTAATAGTAATAATTAATAATAACAGCATGTTGGGTAGTGTATATTTAATACGAAGTAGTAAATTCTATTTTAAGAATAATAACAAGTCGTGGTAGTCTAATTACAATGCTATTGGTTTCATTTTATACATTAAATACGTTACTATCGATATTAATTTATGTATATAATATTTTATTTAGTTCGGACTTGGTAGAAATTCCGTGGTGAATAGTACTAACGGAGTGGTAGTAACCTGCTAATTAGGTAAGGTTATCCCTACTCAGTTTACGTTGTATGTTTGCATATTGTATGATATTATTGTATAATAATGATATTGAGATTGCGGTTGTGTACCGATTGAGAGAAGCTAGCTAGGACTAGCTAGGCCCGGTTGATCTCGGGATCTACCTTAATGTTTCCTCCTAGAAGAGCCTAGGAGGGGTGTGCACACTTGGACTGACGGGGCGTGACTGCGCTCGCGATAGTTATGATAGGAATGATGATATTTGCGATGTGGATTGTACTAATATTGTTAATGTTATCGTAAACTGATCTTCAGTTTGTATTTCTGATGTGTCTGTGATGATCCACTTGACAATTATGGTCATTTGGGGAGCAGAGATGTATTCAGGTGCTTGATGGAATGTGCTTTTGACTCGGGATGCTATTTACGGGATGGGCAGAGTGCGAAATCAACAGAGTAGTATAGACCCTAATCGTTCATATTCCATCTTATTTATTAGACTATCACGAATACTTTTTATTATTTGGTTTGAAGACAAAAATTTTATAATCTATTATTAAATTGTACGTTTGGAAACTCTATTATTGTGAGTAATGATGTCTGCTACCTCGGGTTACCGAGATGGTAACACTCGTATTTGTTTGGGGTGTCTTGTTAAGTCTCCTGGACAAATGAGGGAGTTACAAAGTGGTATCCGGATCGGTATAGTCGGGTTAACACTTGTTGTGCAACATTGTTGTTGTTACGTATTTGGTCAGATTATCCGTGTCATTATTGTGGTCTTGTCATGTTAATTACAGCGGGTAACATATCGGGATAATGTCGTACCGCAACTATCGTTATTGCCTTGTAATTGTTACCTCGTATTGTCCTTGAATTTGCGGCCATTGTTGTACTGTTGGGAGATTCGAGTTGAGGATTGTAGTATCGTAGGGTGTTGCCTTTGAAACAGGGGATGATAGAATAGTAGAACATAGGGCACGTTTTTCAGGAGGGGAGTGCCGCCATTGTTATCGTTAAGGTTAAGCGTGTTTTTTTTTTTTATATATTCTTATTATTATTTCTGTTGTGGAATAGTTGTAGTGGAGTTGATAATAATAATAATAATAATAATAATAATAATAATAATAATAATAATAAGAATAACAATAACAATAACAATAACAATAACAATAACAATAACAATAACAATAACAATAACAATAACAATAACAATAACAATAACATTAACAATAACAATAATAATAATAATAATAATAATAATAATAATAGTAATAATTAATAATAACAGCATGTTGGGTAGTGTATATGTAATACGAAGTAGTAAATTCTATTTTAAGAATAATAACAAGTCGTGGTAGTCTAATTACAATGCTATCGGTTTCACTTCATACATTAAATACGTTACTAACGATTTTAATTTATGTATATAATATTTTGATAGATTCGAACTTCGTAAAAATTCTGTGGTGAATAGTACTAACGGAGTGGTAGTAACCTGCTAATTAGGTAAGGTTATCCCTACTCAGTTTACGTTGTATGTTTGCATATTGTATGATATTATTGTATAATAATGATATTGAGATTGCGGTTGTGTACCGATTGAGAGAAGCTAGCTAGGACTAGCTAGGCCCGGTTGATCTCGGGATCTTCCTTAATGTTTCCTCCTAGAAGAGCCTAGGAGGGGTGTGCACACTTGGACTGACGGGGCGTGACTGCGGTCGCGATAGTTATGATAGGAATGATGATATTTGTGATGTGGATTTTACTAATATTGTTAATGTTATCGTAAACTGATCTTGGGTGTGTATTTCTGATGTGTCTGTGATGATCCACTTGACAGTTATGGTCATTTGGGGAGCAGAGATGTATTCAGGTGCTTGATGGAATGTGCTTTTGACTCGGGATGCTATTTATGGGATGGGCAGAGTGCGAAATCAACAGAGTAGTATAGACCCTGATCGTTCATATTCCTTCTTATTTATTAGACTATCACGAATACTTTTTATTATTTGGTTTGAAGACAAAATTTTTATAATCTATTATTAAATTGTACGTTTAGACACTCTATTATTGTGAGTAATGATGTCTGCTACCTCGGGTTACCGAGATGGTAACACTCGTATTTGTTTGGGGTGTCTTGTTAAGTCTCCTGGACAAATGAGGGAGTTACAAAGTGGTATCCGGATCGGTATAGTCGGGTTAACACTTGTTGTGCAACATTGTTGTTGTTACGTATTTGGTCAGATTATCCGTGTCATTATTGTGGTCTTGTCATGTTAATTACAGCGGGTAACATATCGGGATAATGTCGTACCGCAACTATCGTTATTGCCTTGTAATTGTTACCTCGTATTGTCCTTGAATTTGCGGCCATTGTTGTACTGTTGGGAGATTCGAGTTGAGGATTGTAGTATCGTAGGGTGTTGCCTTTGAAACAGGGGATGATAGAATAGTAGAACATAGGGCACGTTTTTCAGGAGGGGAGTGCCGCCATTGTTATCGTTAAGGTTAAGCGTGTTTTTTTTTTTATATATTCTTATTATTATTTCTGTTGTGGAATAGTTGTAGTGGAGTTGATAATAATAATAATAATAATAATAATAATAATAACAATAACAATAACAATATCAATAACAATAACAATAACAATAACAATAACAATAACAATAACAATAACAATAACAATAACAATAACATTAACAATAACAATAATAATAATAATAATAATAATAATAGTAATAATTAATAATAACAGCATGTTGGGTAGTGTATATGTAATACGAAGTAGTAAATTCTATTTTAAGAATAATAACAAGTCGTGGTAGTCTAATTACAATGCTATCGGTTTCACTTCATACATTAAATACGTTACTAACGATTTTAATTTATGTATATAATATTTTGATAGATTCGAACTTCGTAAAAATTCTGTGGTGAATAGTACTAACGGAGTGGTAGTAACCTGCTAATTAGGTAAGGTTATCCCTACTCAGTTTACGTTGTATGTTTGCATATTGTATGATATTATTGTATAATAATGATATTGAGATTGCGGTTGTGTACCGATTGAGAGAAGCTAGCTAGGACTAGCTAGGCCCGGTTGATCTCGGGATCTTCCTTAATGTTTCCTCCTAGAAGAGCCTAGGAGGGGTGTGCACACTTGGACTGACGGGGCGTGACTGCGGTCGCGATAGTTATGATAGGAATGATGATATTTGTGATGTGGATTGTACTAATATTGTTAATGTTATCGTAAACTGATCTTGGGTGTGTATTTCTGATGTGTCTGTGATGATCCACTTGACAGTTATGGTCATTTGGGGAGCAGAGATGTATTCAGGTGCTTGATGGAATGTGCTTTTGACTCGGGATGCTATTTATGGGATGGGCAGAGTGCGAAATCAACAGAGTAGTATAGACCCTGATCGTTCATATTCCTTCTTATTTATTAGACTATCACGAATACTTTTTATTATTTGGTTTGAAGACAAAATTTTTATAATCTATTATTAAATTGTACGTTTAGACACTCTATTATTGTGAGTAATGATGTCTGCTACCTCGGGTTACCGAGATGGTAACACTCGTATTTGTTTGGGGTGTCTTGTTAAGTCTCCTGGACAAATGAGGGAGTTACAAAGTGGTATCCGGATCGGTATAGTCGGGTTAACACTTGTTGTGCAACATTGTTGTTGTTACGTATTTGGTCAGATTATCCGTGTCATTATTGTGGTCTTGTCATGTTAATTATAGCGGGTAACATATCGGGATAATGTCGTACCGCAACTATCGTTATTGCCTTGTAATTGTTACCTCGTATTGTCCTTGAATTTGCGGCCATTGTTGTACTGTTGGGAGATTCGAGTTGAGGATTGTAGTATCGTAGGGTGTTGCCTTTGAAACAGGGGATGATAGAATAGTAGAACATAGGGCACGTTTTTCAGGAGGGGAGTGCCGCCATTGTTATCGTTAAGGTTAAGCGTGTTTTTTTTTTATATATTCTTATTATTATTTCTGTTGTGGAATAGTTGTAGTGGAGTTGATAATAATAATAATAATAATAATAATAATAATAATAATAATAATAATAACAATAACAATAACAATAACAATAACAATAACAATAACAATAACAATAACAATAACAATAACAATAACAATAACAATAACAATAACAATAACAATAACAATAACAATAACAATAACAATAACAATAACAATAACATTAACAATAACAATAACAATAACAATAATAATAATAATAATAATAGTAATAGTAATAGTAATAATTAATAATAACAGCATGTTGGGTAGTGTATATGTAATACGAAGTAGTAAATTCTATTTTAAGAATAATAACAAGTCGTGGTAGTCTAATTACAATGCTATCGGTTTCACTTCATACATTAAATACGTTACTAACGATTTTAATTTATGTATATAATATTTTGATAGATTCGAACTTCGTAAAAATTCTGTGGTGAATAGTACTAACGGAGTGGTAGTAACCTGCTAATTAGGTAAGGTTATCCCTACTCAGTTTACGTTGTATGTTTGCATATTGTATGATATTATTGTATAATAATGATATTGAGATTGCGGTTGTGTACCGATTGAGAGAAGCTAGCTAGGACTAGCTAGGCCCGGTTGATCTCGGGATCTTCCTTAATGTTTCCTCCTAGAAGAGCCTAGGAGGGGTGTGCACACTTGGACTGACGGGGCGTGACTGCGGTCGCGATAGTTATGATAGGAATGATGATATTTGTGATGTGGATTGTACTAATATTGTTAATGTTATCGTAAACTGATCTTGGGTGTGTATTTCTGATGTGTCTGTGATGATCCACTTGACAGTTATGGTCATTTGGGGAGCAGAGATGTATTCAGGTGCTTGATGGAATGTGCTTTTGACTCGGGATGCTATTTATGGGATGGGCAGAGTGCGAAATCAACAGAGTAGTATAGACCCTGATCGTTCATATTCCTTCTTATTTATTAGACTATCACGAATACTTTTTATTATTTGGTTTGAAGACAAAATTTTTATAATCTATTATTAAATTGTACGTTTAGACACTCTATTATTGTGAGTAATGATGTCTGCTACCTCGGGTTACCGAGATGGTAACACTCGTATTTGTTTGGGGTGTCTTGTTAAGTCTCCTGGACAAATGAGGGAGTTACAAAGTGGTATCCGGATCGGTATAGTCGGGTTAACACTTGTTGTGCAACATAGTTGTTTTTACGTATTTGGTCAGATTATCCGTGTCATTATTGTGGTCTTGTCATGTTAATTACTGCGGGTAACGTATCGGGATAATGCCGTACCGCTACTATCGTTATTGCCTTGTAATTGTTACCTCGTATTGTCCTTGAATTTGCGGCCATTGTTGTACTGTTGGGAGATTCGAGTTGAGGATTGTAGTATCGTAGGGTGTTGCGTTTGAATCAGGAGATGATAGAATAGTAGAACATAGGGCACGTTTTTCAGGAGGGGAGTGCCGCCATTGTTATCGTTAATGTTAAGCGTGTTTTTTTATATATTCTTATTATTATTTCTGTAGTGGAATTGCTGTAGTGGAGTTGATAATAATAATAATAATAATAATAATAATAATAATAATAATAATAATAATAATAATAATAATAATAATAATAATAATAATAATAATAATAATAATAATAATAACAACAACAACAATAATAACAACTACAATAATAACAATAATAATAATAACAATAATAATAATAATAATAATAATAATAATAATAATAACAGCATGTTAGGTAGTGTATATGTAATACGAAGTAGTAAATCCTATTTTAAGAATAATAACAAGTCGTGGTAGTCTAATTACAATGCTATCGGTTTCATTTTATACATTAAATACGTTACTATCGATATTAATTTATGTATATAATATTTTATTTAGTTCGGACTTCGTAGAAATTCCGTGGTGAATAGTACTAACGGAGTGGTAGTAACCTGCTAATTAGGTAAGGTTATCCCTACTCAGTTTACGTTGTATGTTCGCATATTATATGATATATTGGTATAATAATGATATTGAGATTGCGGTTGTGTACCGATTGAGAGAAGCTAGCTAGGACTAGCTAGGCCCGGTTGATCTCGGGATCTACCTTAATGTTTCCTCCTAGAAGAGCCTAGGAGGGGTGTGCACACTTGAACTGACGTGGCGTGACTGCGGTCGCGATAGTTATGATAGGAATGATGATATTTGTGATGTGGATTTTACTAATATTGTTAATGTTATCGTAAACTGATCTTGGGTGTGTATTTCTGATGTGTCTGTGATGATCCACTTGACAGTTATGGTCATTTGGGGAGCAGAGATGTATTCAGGTGCTTGATGGAATGTGCTTTTGACTCGGGATGCTATTTATGGGATGGGCAGAGTGCGAAATCAACAGAGTAGTATAGACCCTGATCGTTCATATTCCTTCTTATTTATTAGACTATCACGAATACTTTTTATTATTTGGTTTGAAGACAAAATTTTATAATCTATTATTAAATTGTACGTTTAGACACTCTATTATTGTGAGTAATGATGTCTGCTACCTCGGGTTACCGAGATGGTAACACTCGTATTTGTTTGGGGTGTCTTGTTAAGTCTCCTGGACAAATGAGGGAGTTACAAAGTGGTATCCGGATCGGTATAGTCGGGTTAACACTTGTTGTGCAACATAGTTGTTTTTACGTATTTGGTCAGATTATCCGTGTCATTATTGTGGTCTTGTCATGTTAATTACTGCGGGTAACGTATCGGGATAATGCCGTACCGCTACTATCGTTATTGCCTTGTAATTGTTACCTCGTATTGTCCTTGAATTTGCGGCCATTGTTGTACTGTTGGGAGATTCGAGTTGAGGATTGTAGTATCGTAGGGTGTTGCGTTTGAATCAGGAGATGATAGAATAGTAGAACATAGGGCACGTTTTTCAGGAGGGGAGTGCCGCCATTGTTATCGTTAATGTTAAGCGTGTTTTTTTATATATTCTTATTATTATTTCTGTAGTGGAATTGATGTACTGGAGTTGATAATAATAATAATAATAATAATAATAATAATATTAATAATAATAATAATAATAATAATAATAACAACAACAACAATAATAACAACAACAATAATAACAATAATAATAATAACAATAATAATAATAATAATAATAATAATAATAATAACAGCATGTTAGGTAGTGTATATGTAATACGAAGTAGTAAATCCTATTTTAAGAATAATAACAAGTCGTGGTAGTCTAATTACAATGCTATCGGTTTCATTTTATACATTAAATACGTTACTATCGATATTAATTTATGTATATAATATTTTATTTAGTTCGGACTTCGTAGAAATTCCGTGGTGAATAGTACTAACGGAGTGGTAGTAACCTGCTAATTAGGTAAGGTTATCCCTACTCAGTTTACGTTGTATGTTCGCATATTATATGATATATTGGTATAATAATGATATTGAGATTGCGGTTGTGTACCGATTGAGAGAAGCTAGCTAGGACTAGCTAGGCCCGGTTGATCTCGGGATCTACCTTAATGTTTCCTCCTAGAAGAGCCTAGGAGGGGTGTGCACACTTGAACTGACGTGGCGTGACTGCGGTCGCGATAGTTATGATAGGAATGATGATATTTGTGATGTGGATTTTACTAATATTGTTAATGTTATCGTAAACTGATCTTGGGTGTGTATTTCTGATGTGTCTGTGATGATCCACTTGACAGTTATGGTCATTTGGGGAGCAGAGATGTATTCAGGTGCTTGATGGAATGTGCTTTTGACTCGGGATGCTATTTATGGGATGGGCAGAGTGCGAAATCAACAGAGTAGTATAGACCCTGATCGTTCATATTCCTTCTTATTTATTAGACTATCACGAATACTTTTTATTATTTGGTTTGAAGACAAAATTTTATAATCTATTATTAAATTGTACGTTTAGACACTCTATTATTGTGAGTAATGATGTCTGCTACCTCGGGTTACCGAGATGGTAACACTCGTATTTGTTTGGGGTGTCTTGTTAAGTCTTCTGGACAAATGAGGGAGTTACAAAGTGGTATCCGGATCGGTATAGTCGGGTTAACACTTGTTGTGCAACATTGTTGTTGTTACGTATTTGGTCAGATTATCCGTGTCATTATTGTGGTCTTGTCATGTTAATTACTGCGGCTAACTTATCGGGATAATGTCGTACCGCTACTATCGTTATTGCCTTGTAATTGTTACCTCGTATTGTCCTTGAATTTGCGGCCATTGTTGTACTGTTGGGAGATTCGAGTTGAGGATTGTAGTATCGTAGGGTGTTGCGTTTGAAACAGGGGATGATAGAATAGTAGAACATAGGGCACGTTTTTCAGGAGGGGAGTGCCGCCATTGTTATCGTTAATGTTAAGCGTGTTTTTTTATATATTCTTATTATTATTTCTGTAGTGGAATAGCTGTAGTGGAGTTGATAATAATAATAATAATAATAATAATAATAATAATAATAATAATAATAATAATAATAATAATAATAATAACAACAACAATAATAACAACAACAATAATAACAATAATAATAATAACAATAATAATAATAATAATAATAATAATAACAGCATGTTAGGTAGTGTATACGTAATACGAAGTAGTAAATCCTATTTTAAGAATAATAACAAGTCGTGGTAGTCTAATTACAATGCTATCGGTTTCATTTTATACATTAAATACGTTACTATCGATATTAATTTATGTATATAATATTTTATTTAGTTCGGACTTCATAGAAATTCCGTGGTGAATAGTACTAACGGAGTGGTAGTAACCTGCTAATTAGGTAAGGTTATCCCTACTCAGTTTACGTTGTATGTTTGGATATTATATGATATATTGGTATAATAATGATATTGAGATTGCGGTTGTGTACCGATTGAGAGAAGCTAGCTAGGACTAGCTAGGCCCTGTTGATCTCGGGATCTACCTTAATGTTTCCTCCTAGAAGAGCCTAGGAGGGGTGTGCACACTTGAACTGACGTGGCGTGACTGCGGTCGCGATAGTTATGATAGGAATGATGATATTTGTGATGTGGATTTTACTAATATTGTTAATGTTATCGTAAACTGATCTTGGGTGTGTATTTCTGATGTGTCTGTGATGATCCACTTGACAGTTATGGTCATTTGGGGAGCAGAGATATATTCAGGTGCTTGATGGAATGTGCTTTTGACTCGGGATGCTATTTATGGGATGGGCAGAGTGCGAAATCAACAGAGTAGTATAGACCCTGATCGTTCATATTCCTTCTTATTTATTAGACTATCACGAATACTTTTTATTATTTGGTTTAAAGACAAAATTTTATAATCTATTATTAAATTGTACGTTTAGACACTCTATTATTGTGAGTAATGATGTCTGCTACCTCGGGTTACCGAGATGGTAACACTCGTATTTGTTTGGGGTGTCTTGTTAAGTCTTCTGGACAAATGAGGGAGTTACAAAGTGGTATCCGGATCGGTATAGTCGGGTTAACACTTGTTGTGCAACATTGTTGTTGTTACGTATTTGGTCAGATTATCCGTGTCATTATTGTGGTCTTGTCATGTTAATTACTGCGGCTAACTTATCGGGATAATGTCGTACCGCTACTATCGTTATTGCCTTGTAATTGTTACCTCGTATTGTCCTTGAATTTGCGGCCATTGTTGTACTGTTGGGAGATTCGAGTTGAGGATTGTAGTATCGTAGGGTGTTGCGTTTGAAACAGGGGATGATAGAATAGTAGAACATAGGGCACGTTTTTCAGGAGGGGAGTGCCGCCATTGTTATCGTTAAGGTTAAGCGTGTTTTTTTATATATTCTTATTATTATTTCTGTTGTGGAATAGTTGTAGTGGAGTTGATAATAATAATAATAATAATAATAATAATAATAATAATAATAACAACAACAACAACAACAACAACAACAACAACAACAACAACAACAACAACAACAACAACAACAACAACAACAACAACAACACCAACAACAACAACAACAACAACAACAACAACAACAACAACAATAATAATAATAATAATAATAATTAATAATAACAGCATGTTGGGTAGTGTATATGTAATACGAAGTAGTAAATTCTATTTTATAACAAGTCGTGGTAGTCTAATTACAATGCTATCGGTTTCATTTTATACATTAAATACGTTACTATCGATATTAATTTTTGTATATAATATTTTATTTAGTTCAGAGTTCGTAGAAATTGCGTGGTGAATAGTACTAACGGAGTGGTAGTAACCTGCTAATTAGGTAAGGTTATCCCTACTCAGTTTACGTTGTATGTTTGCATATTGTATGATATTATTGTATAATAATGATATTGAGATTGCGGTTGTGTACCGATTGAGAGAAGCTAGCTAGGACTAGCTAGGCCCTGTTGATCTCGGGATCTACCTTAATGTTTTCTCCTAGGAGAGCCTAGGAGGGGTGTGCACACTTGGACGGACGGGGCGTGACTGCGGTCGCGATAGTGATGATAGGAATGATGATATTTGTGATGTGGATTGTACGAATATTGTTAATGTTATCGTAAACTGATCTTGTGTGTGTATTTCTGATGTGTCTGTGATGATCCACTTTAAAGTTATGGTCATTTGGGGAGCAGAGATGTATTCAGGTGCTTGATGGAATGAGCTTTTGACTCGGGATGTTATTTACGGGATGGGCAGAGTGCGAAATCAACAGAGTAGTATAGACCTTGATCGTTCATATTCCATCTTATTTATTAGACTATCACGAATACTTTTTATTATTTGGTTTGAAGACAATTTTTATAATCTATTATTAAATTGTACGTTTGGACACTCTATTATTGTGAGTAATGATGTCTGCTACCTCGGGTTACCGTGATGGTAACACTCGTATTTGTTTGGGATGTCTTGTTAAGTCTCCTGGAAAAATGAGGGAGTTATAAAGTGGTGTCCGGATCGGTATAGTCGGGTTAACACTTTTTTTTTTTTTTGGTGAAATGTAAATTATATTATTATCGAGTAACCAAATACATCACAATCGGAGAGATCTAGTTAAAATAACCAGAACTCAACCATTCTTACATCAGCCTGTCTATCCAAAATCTATCCTTATCGGATAGTTTTCCATGGCATTGCGACTTAACTCTATTCCTAACTTCAGCCTTTATAAGATCAGCACACTTCCTCGGGGTATCAAATCGGTGTTCCATCCTGCTATAATTCCGTTGACTCCAGAGATGATATATCATAGCACTTATAATGCTATTCAGAATGCCCTTTTTGAGTCTCGAAAATATCTTATGCCGTCTCCAGCTCTGATTATTATCTATTGCCAGGCTCAGTCCTGTCCAATCTTGAATGTACTGCAATACATTCTTGCTGTAGTCGGGTTAACACTTGTTGTGCAACATTGTTGTTACGTATTTGGTCAGATTATCCGTGTCATTATTGTGGTCGTGTCATGTTAATTATTGCGGGTAACGTATCGGGATAATTTCGTACCGCTACTATCGTTATTGCCTTGTAATTGTTACCTCGTATTGTCCTTGAATTTGTGGCCATTGTTGTACTGTTGGGAGATTCGAGTTGAGGATTGTACTATCGTAGGGTGTTGCGTTTGAAACGGGGGATGATAGAATTGTAGAACATAGGGCACGTTTTTCAGGAGGGGAGTGCCGCCATTGTTATCGTTAAGGTTAAGCGTGTTTGTGGACATGAGATAGGTCCACCCCGACTCGGCCACGCGCGGGTTTGGGGAGGCGAATGAATCTCCATATGAGATGGTCAAATTGAAATTTAAATCGAAGTAGGAGTCGCCACCGAACTTTGTGGGAGTTCGGGCTCGTTCGAACCCACTCTATGTCGTTGTGGGCCGTACAAAATACGACACATTTCCGATGTTAGAGCTTATTGGGTTCGTCCCTTTGCATTATGATACCGATACCGACATTATCGGATATCGTGTATTGAATGACTCTCGTTGCCAATGGATTCGGATATCCGGAAACCATGGTTCTGAGTAAGGGGTGAGGGTACGTGTTGGGAAGTTCACTAAGAACACCCAACCCCGCCCGCACTTAGCGGCCTTTACTAAGATATCGCTCGTTTTTGGTGTACACGCGTTAGTTCGACGGTTGAATGATATGCAAAGATTATTTTCCCTAAGCATGCGAGAAAAATTAAATGGGTTGCTAAGTCGTTTAATGCATCTTAAACTAATAACGTCAAAGTTATTTTAGCATGTGAAGTTTGTTTTAGTCTAATAAAACAAAAGAAAGAAAGAAATCGCTACAAACACGAGAAAACGAGTTAGTAACGTTTGATAAATCGAATAAAGATGTAAATACAATAATATGCATGATTTTGAAAAAGGTTTATGACACGTGATGGATTAACACGTGTTGACCGAGGTCGAAAAAAGTATTTATCGAAATCTGAAAATATGTCGCGAAAGTCGCTGTTTTATGTAAGAAACGAAAAGAATAGAAAAGCGAGAAAACGATAAAAAAGGGGCTCGGCCTTCCAGGCTCTCGCGCGAGTCGCCTGGGAGGCGTGGGACTCGCGCGGGAGTCTGTCCTGCTTTTTTATTTTTCGAAAATCGTCAATTTATAAATCGCGTACAAATATGGATTAATTTATACTCGATTTATATTTTCGATATTCGTCGTATTCGATATTCGATTATGAAATCGATATCGAATAGTCGGAATGAGAAAAGGTTTTATAAAGTTTGTTTTTTTAAAAAAAAAGAATTTGAACGAAAAGAAGAAAAAAAGATGTTATTTCTCTCCGCGTAAAAAATCGTCGAATTTTGTTTTAAAAAAGATGTAACGATTTTTAGCATCAACGAGATTTAATTTGGTTCTTGTTAGATACGATATTCGATTAGAAAATCGATATCGTATTTTAAGAACGTTTGTTTTATGAAAATATTTTTTGTAATATCGTTAAAAAAATAGGAAAAACGTGGCAACGACCCATATTAAAAAATAAGCCCGACGACACAACATAAAAAAAACGAGAAAAAAACGTGGAGAAAGGGAGAGAAAGGAGGAAGAGTCGGGTTTGATTTTACACCCTCAACCTACATGCTTTGTTTTCTCGGAATAGAGCTCGTTGGGAAGTGGCTTAGGCACGGGAGCGTCGAGATGATGTGGATGTGTTAAGGTGTCGTGTAGGGTGACGGATTTCGGCCGGTTTGTGGGGTCAGATTCGTCGGGCTGATTTTGACGATATTTCGATGTAATGTTTGACGTTACGAGGTTGCTCGGGAATTGTTTTGGATGTTGTAGATTTTTTGTATCGTAGATGTGATTATTTCTGTATCGATGATGGATAATTTCTGAATATTGATGAGCGATAATGAATGTGTTTTGATTGTGTATGGGAATAATTGATGTGTAATTGTTAGATAATTCTGAATATTG
The DNA here is from genome assembly GCA_958450325.1 of Agrostemma githago. NCBI lineage: Eukaryota > Viridiplantae > Streptophyta > Magnoliopsida > Caryophyllales > Caryophyllaceae > Agrostemma > Agrostemma githago. The sequence goes on along the minus strand of OY288255.1, from coordinate 31,014,340 downwards.
ATGAGCGATAATGAATGTGTGTAGATGATTTCTGGATCATTTGTGTGTGACCGGAGGGTCCTTGATAGGAGCTAGGAGAAGTACTCTTGCTTAGGTGACAAGAAATACCAGTTTGGATAGGAAACGTAGGAGTTTGAAGGGAACGAGAGTCCCGTTTCTTGGTGAAAAAGCCATGTCTCGGCTGAAATGGGCTGTTCTGGCCGAGTGTTTGAGCTCGGTCGGTAAGTTGTTTTGGTTTTCGGATAGATTCCTACTTGAGAACGAATTCTATCTTTGAATGAATTTATTTAATATTTTCGAAGCTGATTTTTTGTAGTATTTGAGTCCAAACCGGACGTGTGGTGTCACGACTGGTCCATGTGTCTCGGGAAAAAATATCTTTGACCGGGTTTAACCCGGTCGCTAAAAGACGGTTTTGCCGCCCCTGGTGCCGGATTCGACCCAAATTAGTCTTATTTGACTCGAAACGACCTACTGGGCCTGGATTTGAGGTTGGTTTACTAAGATTTGTACTCCGTAATAAGACCAAGCCAAATGTCCATGATTTCGAGCCCATATCCGAGTCCATTAAAGCATGTTTGCGTTCGATCATCATCGGGTGTTTGACGGAAACTACTATAGACACCTGGCGGTCAAAATGTGGGTGTCTACAGTGTTTTTTTTATATATTCTTATTATTATTGCTGTAGTGGAGTTGATTATAATAATAATAATAATAATAATAATAATAATAATAATAATAATAATAATAATAATAATAATAATAATAATAATAATAATAATAACAGCATGTTGGGTAGTGTATATGTGATACGAAGTAGTAAATTCTATTTTAAGAATAATAACAAGTCGTGGTAGTCTAATTAGAATGCTATCGGTTTCATTTTATACATTAAATACGTTACTATCGATATTAATTTATGTATATAATATTTTATTATGTTCGGCCTTCGTAGAAATTCCGGGGTGATCGAATAGTACAAACGGAGTGGTAGTAACCTGCTAATTAGGTATGTTTATCCCTACTCAGTTTACGTTGTATGTTTGCATATTGTATGATATAATGGTATAATAATGATATTGAGATTGCGGTTGTGTACCGATTGAGAGAAGCTAGCTAGGACTAGCTAGGCCCTGTTGATATCGGGATCTACCTTAATGTTTCCTCCTAGGAGAGCCTAGGAGGGGTGTGCACACTTAGACTGACGGGGCGTCACTGCGGTTGCAATAGTGATGATAGGAATGATGATATTGATGATGATATTTGTGATGTGGATTGTACTAATATTGTTAATGTTATCGTAAACTGATCTTGTGTGTGTATTTCTGATGTGTCTGTGATGATCCACTTGACAGTTATGGTCATTTGGGGAGCCGAGATGTATTCAGGTGCTTGATGGAATGTACTTTTGACTCGGGATGCTATTTACGGGATGGGCAGAGTGCGAAATCAACAGAGTAGTATAGACCCTGATCGTTCATATTCCATCTTATTTATTAGACTATCACGAATACTTTTTATTATTTGGTTTGAAGACAAAATTTTTAAAATCTATTATTAAATTGTACGTTTGGACACTCTATTATTGTGAGTAATGATGTCTGCTACCTCGGGTTACCGAGATGGTAACACTCGTATTTGTTTAGGATGTCTTGTTAAGTCTCCTGGAAAAATGAGGGAATTACAAAGTGGTATCCGGATCGGTATAGTCGGGTTAACACTTGTTGTGCAACATTGTGGTTATTACGTATTTGGTCAGATTATTCGTGTCATTATTGTGGTCGTGTCATGTTAATTACTGCGGGTAACGTATCGGGATAATGTCGTACCGCTACTATCGTTATTGCCTTGTAAATGTTACCTCGTATTGTCCTTGAATTTGCGGCCATTATTGTACTGTTGGGAGATTCGAGTTGAGGATTGTAGTATCGTAGGGTGTTGTGTTTGAAACGGGGAACGATAGAATTGTAGAACGAATATAAGGCACGTTGATCAGGAAGGGAGTGCCGCCATAGTTATCGTTAAGGTTAAGCCTGTTTTTTTTTATATATTCTTATTATTATTGTTGTAGGTGATTTTCCGTAGTGGATTTGCTGTAGTGGAGTTGATAATAATAATAATAATAATAATAATAATAATAATAATAATAATAATAATAATAATAATAATAATAATAATAATAATAATAATAATAATTTAATAATAACAGCATGTTGGGTAATGTATATGTAATACGAAGTAGTAAATTCTATTTTAAGAATAATAACAACTCATGGTAGTCTAATTAGAATGCTATCGGTTTCACTTCATACATTAAATACGTTACTATCGATTTTAATTTATGTATATAATATTTTATTAGATTCGAACTTCGTAGAAATTCCGTGGTGAATAGTACTAACGGCGTGGTAGTAACCTGCTAATTAGGTAAGGTTATCCGTACTCAGTTTACTTTGTATGTTTGCATATTATATGATATAATGGTATAATAATGATATTGAGATTGCGGTTGTGTACCGATTGAGAGAAGCTAGCTAGGACTAGCTAGGCCCGGGTTATCTCGGGACCTTCCCTAATGTTTCCTCCTAGGAGAGCCTAGGAGGGGTGTGCACAATCGGACTGACGGGGTGTGACTGCGGTCGCGATAGTGATGATAGGAATGATGATATTGATGATGATATTTGTGATGTGGGTTGTACTAATATTGTTAATGTTATCGTAAACTGATCATGAGTGTGTATTTCTGATATGTCTGTGATGATCCACTTGACGGTTATGGTCATTTGGGGAGTAGAGATGTATTCAGGTGCTTGATGGAATGTGCTTTTGTCTCGGGATGCTATTTACGGGAAGGGCAGAGTGCGAAATCAACAGAGTAGTATAGACCCTAATCGTTCATATTCCATCTTATCTATTAGACTATCACGAATACTTTTAATTATTTGGTTTGAAGACAAAATTTTTATAATCTATTATTAAATTGTACGTATGGACACTCTATTATTGTGAGTAATGATGTCTGCTACCTCGGGTTACCGAGATGGTAACACTCGTATTTGTTTGGGATGTCTTGTTAAGTCTCCCGGAAAAATGAGAGAGTTACAAAGTGGTATCCGGATCGGTATGGTCGGGTTAACACTTGTTGTGCAACATTGTTGTTGTTACGTATTTGGTCAGATTATCCGTGTCGTTGTTGTGGTCGTGTCATGTTAATTACTGCGGGTAGCGTATCGGGATAATGTCGTACCGCTACTATCGTTATTGCCTTGTAATTGTTACCTCGTATTGTCCTTGAATTTGCGGCCATTATTGTACTGTTGGGAGATTCGAGATGAGGATTGTAGTATCGTAGGGTGTTGTGTTTGAAACGGGGGACGATAGAATTGTAGAACGAATATAAGGCACGTTGATCAGGAGGGGAGTGCCGCCATAGTTATCGTTAAGGTTAAGCCTGTTTTTTTTATATATTCTTATTATTATTGTTGTAGGTGAATTTCTGTAGTGGATTTGCTGTAGTGGAGTTGATAATAATAATAATAATAATAATAATAATAATAATAATAATAATAATAATAATAGTAATAATTTAATAATAACAGCATGTTGGGTAATGTATATGTAATACGAAGTAGTAAATTCTATTTTAAGAATAATAACAAGTCATGGTAGTCTAATTAGAATGCTATCGGTTTCACTTCATACATTAAATACGTTACTATCGATTTTAATTTATGTATATAATATTTTATTAGATTCGAACATCGTAGAAATTCCGTCGTGAATAGTACTAACGGCGTGGTAGTAACCTGCTAATTAGGTAAGGTTATCCGTACTCAGTTTACTTTGTATGTTTGCATATTATATGATATAATGGTATAATAATGATATTGAGATTGCGGTTGTGTACCGATTGAGAGAAGCTAGCTAGGACTAGCTAGGCCCGGGTTATCTCGGGACCTTCCCTAATGTTTCCTCCTAGGAGAGCCTAGGAGGGGTGTGCACAATCGGACTGACGGGGTGTGACTGCGGTCGCGATAGTGATGATAGGAATGATGATATTGATGATGATATTTGTGATGTGGGTTGTACTAATATTGTTAATGTTATCGTAAACTGATCATGAGTGTGTATTTCTGATATGTCTGTGATGATCCACTTGACGGTTATGGTCATTTGGGGAGCAGAGATGTATTCAGGTGCTTGATGGAATGTGTGTTTGACTCGGGATGCTATTTACGGGAAGGGCAGAGTGCGAAATCAACAGAGTAGTATAGACCCTAATCGTTCATATTCCATCTTATTTGTTAGACTATCACGAAAACTTTTTATTATTTGGTTTGAAGACAATTTTTATAATCTATTATTAAATTGTACGTTTGGACACTCTATTATTGTGAGTAATGATGTCTGCTACCTCGGGTTACCGAGATGGTAACACTCGTATTTGTTTGGGATGTCTTGTTAAGTCTCCTGGAAAAATGAGAGAGTTACAAAGTGGTATCCGGATCGGTATAGTCGGGTTAACACTTGTTGTGCAACATTGTTGTTGTTACGTATTTGGTCAGATTATCCGTGTCATTATTGTGGTCGTGTCATGTTAATTACAGCGGGTAACGTATCGGGATAATGTCGTACCGCTACTATCGTTATTGCCTTGTAATTGTTACCTCGTATTATCCTTGAATTTGCGGCCATTTGTACTGTTGGGAGATTCGAGTTGAAGATTGTAGTATCGTAGGGTGTTGTGTTTGAAACGGGGGACGATAGAATTGTAGAACGAATATAAGGCACGTTGATCAAGAGGGGAGTGCCGCCATAGTTATCGTTAAGGTTAAACCTGTTTTTTTTTATATATTGTTATTATTATTGTTGTAGGTGAATTTCTGTAGTGGATTTGCTAGTGGATTTGCTGTAGTGGAGTTGATAATAATAATAATAATAATAATAATAATAATAATAATAATAATAATAATAATAATAATAATAATAATAATAATAATAATAATAATAGTAGTAGTAGTAGTAGTAATAATTTAATAATAACAGCATGTTGGGTAATGTATATGTAATACGAAGTAGTAAATTCTATTTTAAGAATAATAACAAGTCATGGTAGTCTAATTAGAATGCTATCGGTTTCACTTCATACATTAAATACGTTACTATCGATTTTAATTTATGTATATAATATTTTATTAGATTCGAACTTCGTAGAAATTCCGTGGTGAATAGTACTAACGGCGTGGTAGTAACCTGCTAATTAGGTAAGGTTATCCGTACTCAGTTTACTTTGTATGTTTGCATATTATATGATATAATGGTATAATAATGATATTGAGATTGCGGTTGTGTACCGATTGAGAGAAGCTAGCTAGGACTAGCTAGGCCCGGGTTATCTCGGGACCTTCCCTAATGTTTCCTCCTAGGAGAGCGTAGGAGGGGTGTGCACAATCGGACTGACAGGGTGTGACTGCGGTCGCGATAGTGATGATAGGAATGATGATATTGATGATGATATTTGTGATGTGGATTGTACTAAAATTGTTAATGTTATCGTAAACTGATCATGAGTGTGTATTTAAGATATGTCTGTGATGATCCACTTGACGGTTATGGTCATTTGGGGAGCAGAGATGTATTCAGGTGCTTGATGGAATGTGCTTTTGTCTCGAGATGCTATTTACGGGAAGGGCAGAGTGCGAAATCAACAGAGTAGTATAGACCCTAATCGTTCATATTCCATCTTATTTATTAGACTATCACGAATACTTTTTATTATTTGGTTTGAAGACAAAATATTTAAAATCTATTATTAAATTATACGTTTGGATACTCTATTATTATGAGTAATGATGTCTGCTACCTCGGCTTACCGAGATGGTAACACTCGTATTTGTTTGGGATGTCTTGTTAAGTCTCCTGGAAAAATGAGGGAGTTACAAAGTGGTATCCGGATCGGTATAGTCGGGTTAACACTTGTTGCGCAACATTGTTGTTGTTACGTATTTGGTCAGATTATCCGTGTCATTATTGTGGTCGTGTCATGTTAATTACAGCGGGTAACGTATCGGGATAATGTCGTACCGCTACTATCGTTATTGCCTTGTAATTGTTACCTCGTATTATCCTTGAATTTGCGGCCATTTGTACTGTTTGGAGATTCGAGTTGAGGATTGTAGTATCGTAGGGTGTTGTGTTTGAAACGGGGGACGATAGAATTGTAGAACGAATATAAGGAACGTTGATCAGGAGGGGAGTGCCGCCATAGTTATCGTTAAGGTTAAACCTGTTTTTTTTTATATATTCTTATTATTATTGTTGTAGGTGAATTTCTGTAGTGGATTTGCTGTAGTGGAGTTGATAATAATAATAATAATAATAATAATAATAATAATAATAATAGTAGTAGTAGTAGTAGTAATAATTTAATAATAACAGCATGTTGGGTAATGTATATGTAATACGAAGTAGTAAATTCTATTTTAAGAATAATAACAACTCATGGTAGTCTAATTAGAATGCTATCGGTTTCACTTCATACATTTAATACGTTACTATCGATTTTAATTTATGTATATAATATTTTATTAGATTCGAACTTCGTAGAAATTCCGTGGTGAATAGTACTAACGGCGTGGTAGTAACCTGCTAATTAGGTAAGGTTATCGCTACTCAGTTTTCGTTGTATGTTTGCATATTGTATGATATATTGGTATAATAATGCTATTGAGATTGCGGTTGTGTACCGATTGAGAGAAGCTAGCTAGGACTAGCTAGGCCCGGGTTATCTCGGGACCTTCCCTAATGTTTCCTCAGGACGAATATAAGGCACGTTGATCAGGAGGGGAGTGCCGCAATAGTTATCGTTAAGGTTAAGCCTGTTTTTTTTATATATTCTTATTATTATTGTTGTAGGTGAATTTCTATAGTGGATTTGCTGTAGTGGAGTTGATAATAATAATAATAATAATAATAATAATAATAATAATAATAATAATAATAATAGTAATAATTTAATAATAACAGCATGTTGGGTAACGTATATGTAATACGAAGTAGTAAATTCTATTTTAAGAATAATAACAAGTCATGGTAGTCTAATTAGAATGCTATCGGTTTCACTTCATACATTAAATACGTTACTATCGATTTTAATTTATGTATATAATATTATATTAGATTCGAACTTCGTAGAAATTCCGTGGTGAATAGTACTAACGGCGTGGTAGTAACCTGCTAATTAGGTAAGGTTATCCGTACTCAGATTACTTTGTATGTTTGCATATTATATGATATAATGGTATAATAATGATATTGAGATTGCGGTTGTGTACCGATTGAGAGAAGCTAGCTAGGACTAGCTAGGCCCGGGTTATCTCGGGACCTTCCCTAATGTTTCCTCCTAGGAGAACCTAGGAGGGGTGTGCACAATCGGACTGACGGGGTGTGACTGCGGTCACGATAGTGATGATAGGAATGATGATATTGATGATGATATTTGTGATGTGGGTTGTACTAAAATTGTTAATGTTATCGTAAACTGATCATGAGTGTGTATTTCTGATATGTCTGTGATGATCCACTTGACGGTTATGGTCATTTGGGGAGCAGAGATGTATTCAGGTGCTTGATGGAATGTGTTTTTGACTCGGGATGCTATTTACGGGAAGGGCAGGGTGCGAAATCAACAGAGTAGTATAGACCCTAATCGTTCATATTCCATCTTATTTATTAGACTATCACGAATACTTTTTATTATTTGGTTTGAAGACAAAAATTTTATAATCTATTATTAAATTGTACGTTTGGACACTCTATTATTGTGAGTAATGATGTCTGCTACCTCGGGTTACCGAGATGGTAACACTCGTATTTGTTTGGGATGTCTTGTTAAGTCTCCTGGAAAAATGAGAGAGTTAAAAAGTGGTATCCGGATCGGTATAGTCGGGTTAACACTTGTTGTGCAACATTGTTGTTGTTACGTATTTGGTCAGATTATCCGTGTCGTTATTGTGGTCGTGTCATGTTAATTACTGCGGGTAACGTATCGGGATAATGTCGTACCGCTACTATCGTTATTGCCTTGTAATTGTTACCTCGTATTGTCCTTGAATTTGCGGGCATTATTGTACTGTTGGGTGATTCGAGTTGAGGATTGTAGTAACGTAGGGTGTTGTGTTTGAAACGGGGGACGATAGAATTGTAGAACGAATATAAGGCACGTTGTTCAGGAGGGGAGTGCCGCCATAGTTATCGTTAAGGTTAAGCCTGTTTTTTTTTTTATATATATTCTTATTATTATTGTTGTAGGTGAATTTTTGTAGTGGATTTGCTGTAGTGGAGTTGATTATAATAATAATAATCATCATAATAATAGTAATAATTTAATAATAACGGCATGTTGGGTAATGTATATGTAATACGAAGTAGTAAATTCTATTTTAAGAATAATAACAAGTCATGGTAGTCTAATTAGAATGCTATTGGTTTCACTTCATACATTAAATACGTTACTATCGATTTTAATTTTTGTATATAATATTTTATTAGATTCGAACTTCGTAGAAATTCCGTGGTGAATAATACTAATGGCGTGGTAGTAACCTGCTAATTAGGTAAGGTTATCCGTACTCAGTTTACGTTGTATGTTTGCATATTATATGATATAATGGTATAATAATGATATTGAGATTGCGGTTGTGTACCGATTGGGAGAAGCTAGCTAGGACTAGCTAGGCCCGGTTGATCTCGGGACCTTCCCTAATGTTTCCTCCTAGGAGAGCCTAGGAGGGGTCTGCACAATCAGACTGACGGGGTGTGACTGCGGTCGCGATAGTGATGATAGGAATGATGATATTGATGATGATATTTGTGATGTGGATTGTACTAATATTGTTAATGTTATCGTAAACTGATCATGAGTGTGTATTTCTGATATGTCTATGATGATCCACTTGACGGTTATGGTCATTTGGGGAGCAGAGATGTATTCAGGTGCTTGATGGAATGTGCTTTTGTCTCGGGATGCTATTTACGGGAACTGCAGAGTGCGAAATCAACAGAGTAGTATAGACCCTAATCGTTCATATTCCATCTTATTTATTAGACTATCACGAATACTTTTTATTATTTGGTTTGAAGACAAAAATTTTATATTCTATTATTAAATTGTACGTTTGGACACTCTATTATTGTGAGTAATGATGTCTGCTACCTCGAGTTACCGAGATGGTAACACACGTATTTGTTTGGGATGTCTTGTTAAGTCTCCTGGAAAAATGAGAGAGTTACAAAGTGGTATCCGGATCGGTATGGTCGGGTTAACACTTGTTGTGCAACATTGTTGTTGTTACGTATTTGGTCAGATTATCCGTGTCGTTGTTGTGGTCGTGTCATGTTAATTACTGCGAGTAGCGTATCGGGATAATGTCGTACCGCTACTATCGTTATTGCCTTGTAATTGTTACCTCGTATTGTCCTTGAATTTACGGCCATTATTGTACTGTTGGGTGATTCGAGTTGAGGATTGTAGTATCGTAGGGTGTTGTGTTTGAAACGGGGGACGATAGAATTGTAGAACGAATATAAGGCACGTTGTTCAGGAGGGGAGTGCCGCCATAGTTATCGTTAAGGTTAAGCCTATTTTTTTTTTTATATATTCTTATTATTATTGTTGTTGGTGAATTTTTGTAGTGGATTTGCTGTAGTGAAGTTGATTATAATAATAATAATAATCATAATAATAGTAATAATTTAATAATAACGGCATGTTAGGTAATGTATATGTAATACGAAGTAGTAAATTCTATTTTAAGAATAATAACAAGTCATGGTAGTCTAATTAGAATGCTATTGGTTTCACTTCATACATTGAATACGTTACTATCGATTTTAATTTATGTATATAATATTTTATTAGATTCGAACTTCGTAGAAATTCTGTGGTGAATATTACGAACGACGTGGTAGTAACCTGCTAATTAGGTAAGGTTATCCGTACTCCATATTATATGATATAATGGTATAATAATGATATTGAGATTGCGGTTGTGTACCGATTGAGAGAAGCTAGCTAGGACTAGCTAGGCCCGGTTGATCTCTGGACCTTCCTTAATGTTTCCTCCTTGGAGAGCCTATGAGGGGTGTGCACAATCGGACTGACGGGGTGTGACTGCGGTTGCGATAGTGATGATAGGAATGATGATATTGATGATGATATTTGTGATGTGGATTGTACTAATATTGTTAATGTTATCGTAAACTGATCATGAGTGTGTATTTCTGATATGTCTGTGATGATCCACTTGACGGTTATGGTCATTTGGGGAGCAGAGATGTATTCAGGTGCTTGATGGAATGTGCTTTTGTCTCGGGATGCTATTTACGGGAAGGGCAGAGTGCGAAATCAACAGAGTAGTATAGACCCTAATCGTTCATATTCCATCTTATTTATTAGACTATCACGAATACTTTTTATTATTTGGTTTGAAGACAAAATTTTTAAAATCTATTATTAAATTGTACGTTTGGATACTCTATTATTATGAGTAATGATGTCTGCTACCTCGGGTTACCGAGATGGTAACACTCGTATTTGTTTAGGATGTCTTGTTAAGTCTCCTGGAAAAATGAGGGAGTTACAAAGTGGTATCCGGATCGGTATAGTCGGGTTAACACTTGTTGTGCAACATTGTTGTTGTTACGTATTTGATCAGATTATCCGTGTCATTATTGTGGTCGTGTCATGTTAACTACTGCGTGTAACGTATCGGGATAATGTCGTACCGCTACTATCGTTATTGCCTTGTAATTGTTACCTCGTATTATCCTTGAATTTGCGGCCATTTGTACTGTTGGGAGATTCAAGTTGAAGATTGTAGTATCGTAGGGTGTTGTGTTTGAAACGGGGGACGATAGAATTGTAGAACGAATATAAGGCACGTTGTGCAGGAGAGGAGTTCCGCCATAGTTATCGTTAAGGTTAAGCTTGTTTTTTTTTTATATATTCTTATTATTATTGTTGTAGGTGAATTTCTGTAGTGGATTTGCTGTAGTGGAGTTGATTATAATAATAATAATCATAATAATAATCATAATAATAGTAATAATTTAATAATAACAGCATGTTGGGTAATGTATATGTAATACGAAGTAGTAAATTCTATTTTAAGAATAATAACAAGTCGTGGTAGTCAAATTAGAATGCTATCGGTTTCATTTTATACATTAAATACGTTATTATCGATATTAATTTATGTATATAATATTTTATTAGGTTCGGACTTCGTAGAAATTCCGTGGTGAATAGTACAAACGGAGTGGTAGTAACCTGCTAATTAGGTAAGGTTATCCCTACTCAGTTTACGTTGTATGTTTGCATATTGTATGATATAATGGTATAATAATGATATTGAGATTGCGGTTGCGGTTGTGTACCGATTGAGAGAAGCTAGCTAGGACTAGCTAAGCCCGGTTGATCTCGGGATCTACCTTAATGTTTCCTCCTAGGAGAGCCTAGGAGGGGTGTGCACACTTGGAATGGCGGGGCGTGACTGCGGTCGCAGTAGTGATGATAGGAATGATGATATTGATGATGATATTTGTGATGTGGATTGTACTAATATTGTTAATGTTATCGTAAACTGATCTTGTGTGTGTATTTCTGATGTGTCTGTGATGATCCACTTAACAGTTATGGTCATTTGGGGAGCAGAGATGTATTCAGGTGCTTGATGGAATGTGCTTTTGACTCGGGATGCTATTTACGGGATGGGCAGAGTGCGAAATCAACAGAGTAGTATAGACCCTGATCGTTCATATTCCATCTTATTTATTAGACTATCACGAATACTTTTTATTATTTGGTTTGAAGACAAATTTTTTAAAATCTATTTTTAAATTGTACGTTTGGATACTCTATTATTGTGAGTAATGATGTCTGCAACCTCGGGTTAACCAGATGGTAACACTCGTATTTGTTTGGGATGTCTTGTTAAGTCTCCTGGAAAAATGAGGGAGATACAAAGTGGTATCCGGATCGGTATAGCCGGGTTAACACTTGTTGTGCAACATTGTTGTTGTTACGTATTTGGTCAAATAATCCGTGTCATTATTGTGGTCGTGTCATGTTAATTACTGCGGGTAACTGTAGACGCCCACATTTTGACCACTAGGTGTTTATAGCAGTTTCCAAAAAACACCCGATGATGATCGGACGTAAACATGACTTAATACACTCGATTTTGGACTCGGAATCAATGGTAGTTGGCATGAGCTTTTAGCGGAGTAAAAATCTCACCAAACGACCTCAAATTCAGGCCCAGTGGGTCGTTTCCAGTAAAATGAGACTAATTTTGGTCAAAACAGAGACCAAGGGCAAAACCGTCTTTTAGCGACCGGGTCAAACCCCGGTAAAAGATATTTCCGAGGCGGAAAAATCTGTCATAACACTTCAAAATTCTGACTCGAAGTCAAAAACTACAAAAATCTGCTACAAGAAATATTAAACAAAGCCGTTAAGGATAGAATTCGATCTCCCGTAGGAATCCTATTCGAGAACTCCACCGAGCACAAGGAGTACTCGGCCGAGACTCCTCATGACGGCCGAGTTTCATGACTTCTTCTCCAAGAAACGGAGTTCTCGATCCTTTCAACTTCTTACTTTTCCTATCCAAAGCGATAATTCTTATCCAACTACCTCTCCTAGCCAAGGTCGCGAACTCTCCTATAAATAGGCCCCTTGCACAACACAAAACAACAACTTTTCCACATCGATCGTAACTACGAAAACACACCAATCAGTCATCACAACTCCCGACACATCCAAAAATCCGGACATATACAACCCACAACCTGAATCTCTAGCAAACTTTAGGCAACCTTACCAAAAATACAACACCTTAACTCCACCTATATTCTCGTCACTCCTACGCAAGCGCCGTTACTACGAGTTCCTAATCGAGGCCGGAATTAGCACGTAGGTTGAGGGTGTTCCAAATCCCGATCTCTCTCTCTCTCTTTCTCTCTCCCTTGTCTCGTTTTTTTCTCTTCTCTCGTCCGTCGTCTTTTTTCATCGTCGGTCCGCTATTATTTATGGGTCAATCGTCACATTTTTTTATCGATACTACAAATTATTTTCATATAAAATAAACGTTCCTAAAATACGATATCGTCTCTATTGTCGAATATCGTATCAAAAGGAACTAAATTAATCTCGTTGATGCTAAAAAAATCGTCACATGATTTTAAAAACAAAATACGACGATTTTAACGCGGAGAAAATCAACATTACTTTTTTTTTAGATCGATTTTCAAAATAATTTACAAAACTTTTTTTTTTCTTTTTCTAAAAATCATTCCGAATATTTGATATCGATTTCATAATCGAATATCGAATACGACGAATATCGAAAATATAAGTCGAGTATAAATAAATCTATATTTGTACGCGTTTTATTAAAATTAACAATTTTTGAAAAATCGAACTCGAGAGCAGCCCGTGACGCAAGCCGCACGCATCCCGGCCGAGTCGCGCCCTTCCCGAGCGGGTTGCGCGGACCCCTGAAATCCGCGACATATTTTTTTTCTCTTTCAGCATCGTTTCTTTAACGAAACAGCAGGTTTTCTCGACATTTTTTTTTTCTTGACCTCGGTCAACGCGTGTTTAATCCATCACGCGAATTATCTCTTCAAAACCGTGCATATTATCATATTCATATTTTTTTATTCGATTTACAACCGTTACTAACTTGTTTGCTCATGTTTGTAGCAATTTCTTTTCATTTGTTTTATTATACTAAAACGAACCTCGCATGCTAAAATACAACTTTGACGTTAATTTTAGTTGCATTAAATCGACTTAGCAACCCATTCAATTTTTTTACATGTTTAGGGAAAACAATGTTTGCATATCATTCAACCGTCGAACTAACGCGTGTACACCAAAAACGAACGATATCTTAGTAAAGGCCGCTAAGTGCGGGCGGGGTTGGGTGTTCTTTGTGAACTTCCCAACACGTACCCTCATCCCTTACTCAGAACTGTGGTTTCCGGATGTCCGAAATCATTGGCATACGAGAGTCATTCAATACATGGTATCCGATAATGTCGGTATCGGTATCTCAATGGAAAGGGACGAACCCAATAAACTCTGAAATCGGAATGGACCGTACTTTGTGCGCAGCCCACTACGACATAGAGTGGGCTCGAACGGATCCGAATTCCCACAAAATTCGGTGGCGACTCCTACCTCGATTTAAACTGGAGATTCATTCGCCACCCCAAACCCGCGCGTGGCCGCGTCGGGGTGGACCTATGTCATGTCCACAGTAACGTATCAGGATAATGTCGTACCGCTACTGTCGTTATTGCCTTGTAATTGTTACCTCGTATTGTCCTTGAATATTCGGCCATTGTTGTACTGTTAGGAGATCCGAGTTGAGGAATGTAGTATCGTAGGGTGTTCTGTTTGAAACGGGGGATGATAGAATTGTAGAACATAGGGCACGTTGTTCAGGAGGGGAGTGCCGCCATTGTTATCGTTAAGGTTAAGCGTGTTTTTTTTATATATTCTTATCATTATTGCTGTAGTGGAATTTCTGTTGTGGAATTGTTGTAGTGGAGTTGATAATAATAATAATAATAATAATAATAATAATAATAATAATAATAATAATAATAATAATAATAATAATAGTAATAATTTAATAATAACTGCATGTTGGGTAGTGTATATGTAATACGAAGTAGTAAATTCTATTTTAAGAATAATAACAAGTCGTGATTGTCTAATTAGAATGCTATCGGTTTCATTTTAGACATTAAATACGTTACTATCGATATTAATTTATGTATATAATATTTTATTAGGTTAGGACTTCGTAGAAATTCTGTGGTGAATAGTACTAACGGCGTGGTAGTAACCTGCTAATTAGGTAAGGTTATCCCTACTCAGTTTATGTTGTATGTTTGCATATTGTATGATATAATGGTATAATAATGATATTGAGATTGCGGTTGTGTACCGATTGAGAGAAGCTAGCTAGGACTAGCTCGGCCCGGTTGATCTCGGGACCTTCTCTAATGTTTCCTCCTAGGAGAGCCTAGGAGGGGTGTGCACACTCGGACTGACGGGGCGTGACTGCGGTCGCGATAGTGAATATAGGAATGATGATATTGATGATGATATTTGTGATGTTGATTGTACTAATATTGTTAATGTTATCGTAAACTGATCTTGTGTGTGTATATCTGATTTGTTTGTGATGATCCACTTGACGGTGTTGGTCATTTAGGGAGCAGAGATGAATTCAGTTGCTTGATGGAATGTGCTTTTGATTCGGGATGTTATTTACGGGATGGGTAGCGTGCGAAATTAACAGAGTAGTGTAGACCGTGATCGTTCATATTCCATCTTATTTATTAGACTATCACGAATACTTTTTATTATTTGGTTTGAAGACATAACTTTTATAATCTATTATTAAATTGTACGTTTGGACACTCTATTATTGTGAGTAATGATGTCTGCTACCCCGGGTTACCGAGATGGTAACACTCGTATTTGTTTGGGATGTCTTGTTAAGTCTCCTGGACAAATGAGGGAGATACAAAGTGGTATGCGGATCGGTATAGTCGGGTTAACACTTGTTGTGCATCATTGTTGTTACGTATTTGGTCAGATTATCCGTGTCATTATTATGGTCGTGCCATGTTAATTACTGCGGGTAACGTATCGGGATAATGTCGTACCGCTACTGTCGTTATTGCCTTGTAATTGTTACCTCGTATTGTTCTTGAATTTGCGGCCATTGTTGTACTGTTGGGAGATCCGAGTTGAGGAATGTAGTATCGTAGGGTGTTGTGTTTGAAACGGGGGATGATAGAAGTGTAGAACATAGAGCACATTGTTCAGGAGGGGAGTGCCGCCATTGTTATCGTTAAGGTTAAGCGTGTTTTTTTTATATATTCTTATCATTATTGCTGTAGTGGAATTTCTGTAGTGGAATTGTTGTAGTGGAGTTGATAATAATAATAATAATAATAATAATAATAATAACAATAATAATAATCATAATAATCATAATAATAATAGTAATAATTTAATAATAACAGCATGTTGGGTAGTGTATATGTAATACGAAGTAGTAAATTGTATTTTAAGAATAATAACAAGTTGTGGTAGTCTAATTAGAATGCTATCGGTTTCGTTTTATATATTAAATATGATGCGTGCTATTTATATATGATTATTCTGTCTTTTACGCACGCATTTCCATGCATATCGAGTAGCATTGTCTACTATTTTCCCCCGAATTTGATACTTTGTGGTCATGTTGCATTTTATGCAGGTTTGAACTCATGGACGCATAAAGAAGGCAAAAATCGTGCTTAAAGATGAAATCTTATGCGAAATAAGAAAAGAGTATGATCGTTTCCAAACAGGTCAAATTAAAACGTGAATATCTTGAGTTCTACAACTCCAATTGAGCTGATTCCAATATCTACGACAAACCTGTGACTTAGACCGTGACCATATGAGATTCGTAGTGAACCGACAATCCTAGTTTTCTCCCTATATTTATTCATCTTTATTCGTCTTATTTTATTTTAGTTATTTCTTCTCTTTTAATTCTCATTCCTTCACTACTTTAGTTTAGTTAAATAGAAAACATAAAAACCCCCGATTTTTACTTAGATAGACTTTAATTGCAAGTATGATTTATTTGTCTCCCTATGAAATCGATCCCGATTTCCCTAGCAATATTTTTAGTTGGACCGTAGTTGGTTATTTTTGATAGGTACACGACTATCTTATCAAATTTTAGCGCCGTTGCCGGGGAGACGGTTAATTTTACTTGTCGTTTTAGTTTATCTTTTGTCTCAGGGAACTTTCAGTTTCTTGGGACGATTATTATTATTAATTTTATTTTTATTTATTTATTTATTTATTATTATTATTATTATTATTATTATTATAAACCGAACATGTATTAATACCAAAATCAATTACAAGAAGTAAGTGGGTAGCCGAGATACTATCTGGGCACCCACTCCCTTAGCGATAGCAAAGCTAAGTCTAGTAAAAATAAAAGTAGCAACGCGTGCCCCCGGTCCTGAGAGATAGAAAATTTTTGAATTCGCTTGAGCAACGCAACAACCTCTGCATCAAGCTCCCCAAGAGAAGAGAAGGAGAAAGGCAGGAACCCACAACCCGTCTTGGTGCACAAATCTTCGTACTTGGCGCACTTACGCTGAGCAGCATCAACGACCGCACGACCAGGCAGAAAATCAGCCATCGCAGACTGAGTCAATGGGGACGACGTTGTCAGATTGACACACACATCACGCCCCCTATCCCAGGAATAAAGAAGCAAATCCGCCGGGCGTAGGGGCTTGTCGTGCCCATCAATCAAACCGACATCCACCTCCTTACCAGCCGAAATATCAGATCGGAAGCAGATATCCAATAGGGTGTCGCGAACCAAGTTATTATTATTATTATTATTTTCTTCTCTTAGTTTTTTTTTTCTTAGTTTTATTTTTACTTATTAGTTATTTATTTATTTAATTTAATTTTTTTCATCATTATGACTATTTTCTACTTCCCTTAGTTTGAACATGGACCATTGCATATTTATTTTGATAGACTTGACTCTTTTATTACTCAAAATGGTTATCATGTGAGTGTGTGGGAGGTGAGTCATATGATTTATGAGGGTGTCGATGACGTGACACGGGCTTATATTGAGGGAAACTGTGAAGGCATGTTTAAATACATGTCTTATGTGAAACGATGGGCGCTACTCCAATATTTAATCCGAAACAGTTTGGAGTCAGAGATAAAGAGGAAGGCAGAGATATCGGAGCTTAAGGCGATGATGCAACAACTTATAGATATGGTAAGTTTCAAGAAAAAAGAGCATGATACTCCATGTGAGTTAGATACTAAAGTTAATTTCTCACATTCTACTAACTATGTTATGACTGAATCTGTTGCATCTATTAGACAGCACATACGCCCATTTGAGGAAGATGATGATGATGTGTATAGTGTTCCCCAAATCCCCATGATTTCTAACTTGATGCAGGAAGATGACTTGCATTCTTTGGATACTTGTGAACCACCTTACCCTCCTACAGAACAATTTTCACGCCTTTTAGTTAAATCCACTTCTCATTTTGTGAATGTTGTTGTGGCAAACAACGATTGTGAGATGGAAAGTGTTATATTTGAGGAAAATGTGTGTATTGATGCTTTGAATGATATTCCTTGTGAGGATAACATTGAGGATTTTGGTTCATGTGAATTTGAGAGTGCGTCATTTGATGTCAATTTTGAGGTTTTGGAAAGTGAGTTGAACAAAAGAGAAGCCCGTAATCGTGAGAGAAAAGATCAGACTGACGAGAGTCGGGAAAAGAGTGCAATTTTGAATGATACTTTGAGTGAAGAGAGTTACAGCATTGAGGATACTTGGGATTGCGAATCTGATTTCTTTGAGAAACCTATTTTAGAGAAATTTGACTTTTCCCCTTATTTTGAAGATGAGTCTCCTTCACCCATTGATTATTTTGATCTAGATTCCTTTACACCTTTGCTTGAACCTATGATTATGGATGAGAATTGTGAGACTCTTTTAGAAGAGGTTGTTTTGGCTCTTGGTTTCTCGTTTGATGGTTGTTTGCTTAAGAACATTGAAGATGACAACCATAACCGCCAAGCCCACTCGATCGAGTGACACCTCAAAAACCGAGGCAGACCCCTTTTTCCGAGACCACTCGATCGAGTCCTTTAGTGACTCGACCGAGTGGCTCATGGTTCATCAAAATCGTGAGTCTTTAAGCGTCTTTCAAGTCTCGATAAAATATTTTCAACGACTTCGGTCAACACGTGTCAAGTCTATCACGTGATACATCTTTCCAAAACCATGCATCATTTCATATTTACATCTTTCATTCAATTCGCAAACCGTTACTAACCCGTTTGTTCATGTTTTTAGCGATTTCTTTTCATCATTTGTTTTATTATACTAAAACGAACTTCGCATGCTAAAACAACTTTGATGTTAATTTTAGATGCATTAAATCGACTTAGCAACCCATTCGATTATTCGCATATTTAGGCAAAACAATGTTTGAGTATCATTCATCGTATTACTAACGCGCGTATTCGAGAGTCAAACGATATCTTAGTAGAGGCCGCTAAGTGCGAGCAGGGTTGGGTGTTCTTTGTGAACTTCTCAATACGTACCCTCACCCGTTAGTCAGAACCATGGTTTCCGGATGTCCGAAATCATTGGCATACGAGAGTCATTCAATACACGGTATCCGATAATGTCGGTATCGGTATCAAATGCAAAGAGACGAACCCAATAAACTCTGACATCGGAATGGGCCATACTTTGTGCACGGCCCACTAAGATATAGAGTGGGTTCGAACGGGCCCGAACTCCCACAAAGTTCGGTGGCGACTCCAACTTCGATTTAAATTTCAATTCGACCCATCTCATATGGAGATTCATTCGCCTCCCCAAACCCGCGCGTGGCCGCGTCGGGGTGGACCTATGTCATGTCCACAAGTTGGGATTAAAACACACTGACAAACTATATCTTATTAAAAGAAATGGTAAGTCAATACAAAGACCTCTTTTTACAAAATGACTAAAAAGAAAATTCTCCAAACAGGTTTATACAAATCCATAAATCGTTAATGAAGAAAAGAGTAGGATCCACGCTACTTGCTAGCTCACACCCAAAACCCAACAACAAATATCTGTCATGTTATAAACATAACAGCCACGTCAGTGGGGAGTAACTCGAAGGTTCTCGCACCCATATTATATCATATGGAAAATAATAGTATTATTATATCAAAATATTAAAAAAGAGAAAACATTAAAACGATATAATAAAAGAAAGTTTTCAGCAAAACTTAAAGCACTTGCCAACCTGCAAGTCAAAATCAACCGATAATAATAATATTCAAAAATGGCGTTATGGAAATTCAATTAGTGTGCACAAGGCTAGACTTTCACTAGGATAATAGTGGAAACTAGTTTCGAGAACTGTAGACTTAACTCATAACAGACTTCAGTCTTTAACTAGGCAACTCAACCATAACAGGACTGCGTGCAGCGAGGTCCTGGTTTAAGTAGTATACACCCCCCCGGATACCAAATGTATCCAGTTCAACTGACGGCGACTAACACGATGCGATATCTAGCTTAAGGGCACAATGTACACTCTCCTGAACACAAACCATGCTCAGTTCAACAACCAATGTGCACCATAAAGGCACACCAGCCTTACAGTTGATGGCAAAACGTACATCCCAAACTATATTATTCTAACCCCATACTTGTCTTTATTCCATAACTCCAAAACAAGTCATTATCGATATAAACAAAAGATATCATCATTATAATAACATGAAGAAAAAAGGAATAAAAACATTTCATATTAAAAGGGAAAACTTTCTATAAATAGAAACTTACTTAAAATAGAAATATTCTTATAGAAATACGTAAATTATTAAAATAAATGAAATGTATAAAAATAGCATTTCTAACGAAATGTCGCCAAATTGTGGACATGACATAGGTCCACCCCGACGCGGCAACGCGCTGGTTTGGGTAGCGATATGTTTCTCGTGTGAGATAATTCTCGGGACAAAATTTAAATCAAAATAGGAGTCGCCACCGAACTTTATGAGAGTTCGGGCTCGTTCGAACCCACTCTATACTTGGGCGATCCATGCACAAAGCACGGGCTCACTTTGATACTAGAGCTTATGGGGTTCGTCCCTTTGCATTACGATATCGACGCCGAGTTATCGGGTATCGGGTATCGTGTATCGAATGACTCTCGTATGCCAATGGTTTCGGTCATCCAATAACGGAGGTTCTGAGTAAGGGGTGAGGGTACGTGTTGGGAAGCCCACAAAGGGCACCCAACCCCGCCCGCACATAGCGGCCTCTACTATATCGATCGGTTTTTTAATACGCGCGCTAGTAATTCGGTAAAATGATATGTAAACATTATTTTACGATACATAATTATAATACGTGTTGCTACGTCATTTAATCTCGGTTTATGTCGAAGTGGTTTAGCATGCCATGTTCATTTAAATGCTATAATGCAAACATCGAAAATAAAAGCTCGTAAATAAATTAAAAATTACGCGGGCGGAAATACAACCCGGAATTACAATACAACAAGCGGTAAAAAATAAAGGATTAGAAACGGTAAACAATGACAATAAACGGACCCGTAAATAGTAAATGTAAGCTAGACCGTAAATTGAATAACCAGACAAACTTCGATCAAGTACGCATTATATTGTGTATTGATCGGAGGACGGAAACTTTTAATACGTGTTTAGCGTACGAGATTAAAGTGTAAGGCTAGCTTGATCCTGGGTTTCGCAGTCTTGTCCCGACCTATCACGGTGGATTAGAAATGTCTTAACTTATCGAATATCGGATACGACTAGAAAGTCGTCGACACTAGACTAGTTACTCGATACACCACACAAAGTCGTAAGGTAAAGAAATAGAATATGGTATGATGTATGGGTTTTGAATAGAAAAACACGTGATTGAATTAGCACGCTGATAAGTGTAGTTTGTAGTGCCTAATTTGTCGTATTTGGTCTTGTTTTCCCTTGTGATTTCGGGGCTACTTATACTTCTTCCAGCTCGTTTTAGCTTTCCGAGATCATTCATGAAGAATTGGAACGATTCCAACTCGTTTCATACACCTTTGGAGCCAACGAAGAGAAGGAACGATCACTCGGTGCCTTGGATTCGATCCCGAGACCTTGGGACCCATTCCCGAGCCCCGAGAATCGATGAGAAGCCCATGAGAAGCAAGGAGAGACCAAAAAGATCATATTTGAAGCCTACAAGACCCATCCCGGTAGGGAAGGACCTCATCCCGACCGGGATGAAGAAGCAAAAGAAGACGGCTACTGATGAGTCCATCCCGACCGGGACCAACCTCATCCCGACCGGGACACCGGTCGGGATGAGCCCAGTGAAGAGCTGTCTCGCTTTTCCTTCTTCCCTATTCATTGTAACCCTATAAATACCCCCCCCTCTTGTATTGTTCCACTATCGGAGGTTATGTTCTTCATTACCCAATAAGCCCTAGACTAATTTAGCATAGATTAGCCTAGATTAGTGTAGATTAGTCTTTAGTTAATCGTTCATTTTAGTTTAGTCCTTGTATTAAGGGAATTCTTCAAGATTCAACCAAGATTGACAACCTTGGGAGATTGTTTTGGGTTTTCTTCTATATATGCAAGATTTCTTCTTTTCATCTTCTCTTGTTTGGTATAATCTCTCTTTTCTCTTCTCTTAATCTTGTTTTATCATTAAAGTTTGATTCTTTGTTCATTGTTCATTGTTCATTGTTTTGTTCATTGTTCATCTTTGTTAGTTTTCCATTATGTATATATGTTCTTGTTCTTGTGTTGAATCTCTTGTTCTTGTTTGTTTTAGTTTAGTTATGTTTGAGTAGTCCTCTTGCTAGGATTAGTAGGGGGATTTTGTGGTTTAAAGGGTGATTAAGGGTTTGTTTAAGATGTTGGTGGAAGTTTTGGTTGCTTCTTGGTTATATGCATAGAACATGTTTGATGAATTGCTTGAATGACTTGTAGATGGAAATGCTTGTTCTTCTTACCTTCCTCTTGCGGTTTTGTATGTCGCTAGGATGGGTTCTTCCGCGAGAGCGAGGAACCTGTAGGTCGGTTTAAGTAGCGAGAGCCCGGACTATACCTAGATAACCCGACTACCTCTTCACCTTTGCTTTTCCTTTATCATACCATCTCCCTTGAACCCGACCTAATCCTAGCCGTTCTCTTAGTTGTTTTTCTTCTTCGTCTTAGCTATTATTCCGTTAGATAGTTGAATCCCTAGCTCTAGTTGTCACATTTAGCCTAGTTCTAGTCATAGTCTTCTCCCCTTTTAATTGCTTTAGTTAGTTTAGCCTCGTCGACCTAATCTTGTTTTTGGGTGACTTTAGTCTAGACACCTCATAACCGTCCCCGTGGACTCGACCCGACTTATCCTATCTACGTGTTAGGTGTAAATGGTTATTATTTGTTGGTAGGGATCCACGGCAAATCCCTACCACCAATTTGGCGCCGTTGCCGGGGACGACATAGTTTAGACTTTTGTGTGCTTAGTTTTAGACTTTGTTCTTGACTTTTGTGTTTTCTTCTCCTTATGTATCTCCGTTCTACTTGTTGTGTGCTATTCTCTCTTCCTAGTGCCTCGAAAGCACTAGGCTACTAACGTTCGCTCAAGTGCTTCTAGTTCATCCTAGGTATCAAAGCAACGTTATGGAAATGGCACGTCCTAGCTTCCATCAATCTTCACGGGACAACTATGGGGCAAATTGCCAAGTCCTAAAATTTCACCAACCATATCAACCTCATCAACAATCTTACGAACGCCCTCCATATGGTTACCATGAAAGTTGTCAAGGATCATTCTGACATCCTAACAACTACCAAATACCCTCACATAACCCACAACCAAAAAATTCCCAACTTTGAGACTTGTCAAAGGTTGGTTCAAATGCAAAAGAGTCAACAAAAGATGATGATTCTATTGCAAAAGAGTCAACAAGAGATGATGATTCAAATACAAGGGGTCAAAGAGGAGCTTAGGGCCCAAAAAGCGGTGCAAGATGCTCGAATCGATGCACTCATGGCTCGCATCACGATGTCGGCCACTCGAGCTCCACAAATTGTTGAGGAAGGTTCATTTGGGCAAAAAGATCGGTTGTCTCCACATGGAAATCAACCCGATCATGAAGCCACGAATGAAGAAGAGAGGGTAAATCAAGAGATCATTGTTGAGTGTTGCTTGGATGGTGAAGATATGGGAAGAATGGAGGATGTTGAAGCTTCAAGGGTCGACAATGAGGAGGGATTTGAACATGATTATCAAGATAACTCTTGGGTAGCCAATGTATTGGCTATTAAATTGGATTTGTATGATTTTCTTCGTGATGAATCAGATCTTGACAATCCAAAGCCAAGTGAAGACATACCTCCTTTAGGCCAATTAGACAAGGTGAGTGAAAAGGAACGTAATACTTTGGAGAAAGAGGTAGATGCCTTAGAACTCGCCTTGAATGGGAAATTGGAGGAGCCAATCGCCTCCAATGAAGATAACTTGATGCCTTCACCTCCTTTATCGCACTCGATTCCAAGTCCCTTGTCTTGTGAGACGGTTGATGAAGTGGATCCTTATCGGGCGACGGAAAAGGGTTTCACTCTTGACCCCGTAGAAGAAGCGACCACCTTAGGGTGTGATCTCCCCACTCATAATGCCAAGCTTGACTCTAGACCACTATACCTACCGGATGGTCATAAGAGTCGTTGCTATGTATGTTCGGAAGACCCGGAAGATCACAAGGAACCCGAGCGCAATGGATTAGATGACTGCTTCTTGACTCCGACTTGGAAACTCTTGAAAGTAGCTAGGCTCGGCCATGTGAGCCTCAGTGAAGATGTTGCTAGAGCATTTGACTTACTCCTTCGAGCTCTTGATGGCTATGGAGGTGTAGATGGTGAGAGTATCCTATTGTAATTATCTTTTTGAGCTTTTGTGTGTGTATAATTGTTAGTTTGGATAGTTTGGTTTCTAGAATTTGTTAGTTTTTGTGGAATTCTTGTGATTCGGTATTTTGATGAGCGATGTGAGGGAGAGATTTTGATGGTGTTTATTGAGTTCATTTGATAGGTTATAGTGAAGATGAAGTCTTGAGAGAGTGGTTATTGATAGAGTTTGGACTGTGAGCAAGGGAGTCGGTTTTTGAAGCTTTGGACAAGCTTTTGGGGTTATTGAAGGTTAGAAGATCCATCCCGGGCGAGAAGAAGACTTCCCGACCGGGACGAGTGATCCATCCCGACCGGGAGGAGCCATCCCGACCGGGATGAGGGTACCAAAATTTGAGTCCTCTGGAGCGTCATCCCGATCGGGAAGGGAGCTTTCCGATCAGGACGGGTGTGTCATCCCGGCCGGGACCATCCATCCCAACCGGGATGGTCCTCTGCTCGACATTTTGCCTCTTCTTCGACATTCGAGCCCACCCAACCATTTTATACCCCCTTCCAACATCCCTACCTACCCTCAATCAACCAGAACACCCAAAATGCTCAACTTCGAGAGCCTCCAATAGCAACAACCTAACTCGTCTACAAAAGTAAAGAAGGAAGCGAAAAGGAAGGAAGTTACCTAGCGGGTTGCTTCCATAATCTCTTCAAAATGTGCTTTCAAGGTGGTGGTTAAATGTAAGAGTAGAGAACAAGACCATACAATGGACACGAAACATAACGAAAACGAGAAAAGAAAAGGGAAAAGAAAAGAAAAATATTTTGGATTTTTGCAATTTTTCTAATTTTTAAGGTTTTTGAGAAGATTTTCGAAAAGATAAAAGATAGTAGATCCCTCCCTCACACTAAAACTGTACATTGTCCTCAATGGACAATTAGGGGAAGATCGAAAAAGACGGAAAATAAATATAAGAAAAATCTATTTGGATTTTTATGATTTTTCAAATGTTTTTGGATTTTTCGAAATTTTTGGAAAGAAAAGGGAATAAAATAAATAAAGCAATAAAAGAGTGGCGGCCCTAGGTGCAATCACATCACCTAGACCCTAGCCAAGTGGCTAAGAAACCAAAAATTAAATGATGAGGGTCGGTAGCCTACCACGGGTCGCCCGTCAAATGGGCACCCAGGGTGGTCCGTCCCAGGAAGAAAAGGAGGTTTGCCTTGCAAGCCATCCTGCGAGTTCGCTACACTGTGTGCAGCTCGTCACCTGCTATCCGGCAGGCCGTACCGTCGGCCGAGCAGCGCAACCAAGCCCCCCCTGCCTGCCTGTCCAGGGGGTGTTCTTCCCCTTGGCAGGGCCAGGGGGAACCAGGGGCCCCTCTGTCATTCTGCCTAAGGTATATAGAAATGGGTGGACATAACGGGTCCACGTGTCGCTTTACTGACCACCCATCCTCCTTCTCTCTCTCTTTTACGTTTCTCTCTCTTGGAGGAAGGTATAAATACTTTCCTTACTCCTCTATACAAGAGTTGAATTTTCTCTCTCTAGATTCGCACTCTAAAAACGCCACCTAGCTCCTCACAAACTAGGTTCATCAAGGCATTCCACGGACTGACTTAGCCATCGGTGAGGGTTCCCTCGGACACGTCCGAGGCCCTGTGCGCTCATTGTGCAGGGAGCAGGCCACCTCCGCCGGGAAGGTCCGATCGACAGAGTGAGGAGAAGGAGAGATTGAAGGAAGTCGAATGATTATCACATTAGCAATACCACATCCTTGGACCCGAATTCGAAGTCGGGTTAATTGATTCCTTAACCGGAACAATTTGGCGCCGTCTGTGGGGACGAAATTCGGTTGTACCCACTGGTTACCCACAAGAAATCAACCAGTTTAAACAATCATGCCTGAAATTGTTGACGCCAGTTCGGGGGCAGGTCCGATGGTCCCACCGGAGGCCCCCCTGTACGGCATGCCATTGTCGGAGAAAACGCCCGCCGCCACAATTCCCGGGGTAGGGCGGGCCAGTTTCCAGAGAGCACCCGGCAAGGATGCTGCTGTAGTAGCAGGGCAGGCTGGAAATCAGAGGCACAACTTGAACCTCACCCCTGCTCAGATGGCACAAACTGCGGCCTTCTTCTCGGCGATGCTCAACCAAGAGTTCACTCCAGAGGATCTGGTAGGCAGGGTCGCGACGACCCCAGGCAACTCCACTTTGAAAGTGGGGAAGGGACTGGGGGCACGAAGCGGACCGCCGCCAGGAAAATCCAAAGGAAAGCAAAGAAAACGACTCAAGCGTATGCGCAAGCGCAGAAGCGTATTACAGCAGACAATCAGGAGCAGCCTGCCCAACAGCAGACCTTCTCCATACACACTACTGAATCCACAGCTGCCCTCGAGAAAAGGGGTTTGTCCCAGGATCTGCGAGATCGAATGGGGCATAGAGAGCCTGCGTCCAAACGCCTGGGAGATATGCAGGGTGATGTCTTTTCCAGGCTGACACCTATGGCAGAGTCGCAGCCAGCCCCAGGGCTGTCTCAAAGCCTCCAGTCAAGACTCAACCAGGGGCAGCCCATTAAGTCAAGGCATCGTCAAGATGACAATCTCGAGCCTGCCCAGAAAAAACGCTCGCGATATCACTCCCCTGCCAGAGATGACGAAGCAATCAGCAGGCAGCCGCCCAGACACCGCTCCCCGGGCAGTAGGAAACTGACCCCCGATAGATGGGACGATCACGGTTACCACTCCGTCGGGAGCAGGTCAAGGATGGCAGGCAGACCTACCAGGACCCCACTTCACCCAGAAGTGCAGGGGTACCCTATTCCAAAAATCAAAATGCCGTCTGTTAAGTTCGATGGCACGACCGACCCAGAAGATCATTTGGCTGCATATGAAAGTCACATGGGTATATACGACGCCGACGACGCAGTATGGTGTAAAATATTTCCCACCACCCTGGTAGGTCTGGCCCAGGGGTGGTTTAGGGATTTGCCACAAGGTTCAATCAGCTATTTCATCGAACTAGCAAAGGCTTTTCTAGACCAATATGCTGGAAACAAGAGACGTTGTCTCACCCGATTTGACCTGATGACCCTTAGACAGAAGAAGGGCGAAACCGTTAGATAGTACCTGAAGAGATTTGATCTATCCTTCCAGCAGGTCAAGGAGATAGATGACCCAACAGCAGCGTATGCGCTGACTAACTCTCTGCTCCCTGGAGAAATGAAGAATCAGATGATCAGGGCCCAGCCGGAAACTCTAGCCAAAGCTCGAAAAATTGCTGAAGGTTTCATGCTGCAGGAGGAATTCCACAGCCTGCCGGATACCCCCGCAGGCCCTACCAGGCAGCAGGGGGGACCGCAGGGTGGGCGCGGCAGAGCCGAGGCAGGGAAGCAGAGAGCCGAAGAAGGAGATACTCCCAGGAAAGAGCGCGTAGCTTACCAGCCCAGATTTGACAGCTATACGGCTCTCAACAAATCTAGGGCAGAAATTTTCGAGCTGGAAAAAGAAACAGCTAAATGGAACCGCCCGAGTAAGCCACGCAGCCCGAAGGGAGACCCGAAGAAATTTTGTACATTCCATGACTGTGTAGGGCATACCACCGAAGAATGTCGCCACCAAGACGAGATCGAAAAACTCATCAGGAATGGCTGGCTGAGCAACTAGCATCAAGGAACAAAGCCCAGAAAGAAACAGTGGAAAAACCTGAAGGCTCGGTGCAAAACCGCCTGATAATCCATGTGATATCAGAAGATGCAGAGGGCCAGACAAGCAAGAGAGACCAGAAAAAGCAAATCCGCGAATTGAGAAATCAAATCTGTTACGCTGAAAGCGCAGGAAGCCCAAAGGGCATGACCCTGAGCATCACCCCTGAAGATGTAAGGCGAGTAATATACCCCCACAGTGACCCCTTGGTACTGTCCCTCGAAATTAGCAATCACATCGTAAGAAGATGCATGGTGGATACTGGTGCCTACACGAACTTATTGTACAAGGACGCCTTCGAGAAAATGGGTCTGGAGAAAAGACACCTGAAACCTGCCCCTGGATCGTTGTACGGGTTCAGCGGAGCAGGCGTACTTCCCACGGGAATTATAGATCTGCCAGTAACATTTGGAGAGGGGGCCTCCGCCAGGAATGTTAGGGCATCATTCGTTGTGGTAGACGCGAAATCTGCGTACAACGCCCTGATAGGCAGAGCCACCCTGGACGAAATTGAAGCTGCCATATCAATCAGGGCCCTAACCATAGCCTAGGTGACAGACTTTGGCATGGAGGGAAAGGTGCACGGGGACCAGGAGTCGGCCAGGCAGTGCTACTCCATGGCCCTACGGACCCACGAAACCGAGAGAAAAGGGAAAAGAAAAGCTGACAGTTCCCCCAGCAGGGAGGGAGAGATTCCAGCTGGCCAGCAGGCAGCTAACCACCTCGAACCTGGGGGGAAAGCATGCTGGTGGACCTGGAACCAGGAAGACAAGTCCTCATAGGGGCTGACCTGGAAGAGTCCTACCAAGCAGAGCTGATCAAGGTCCTAAGGGACAACAGGGACGTGTTCGCCTACTCGGCAGATGAAATGCCGGGGGTCGACCCAGCTCACATCGTTCACAGGCTGAACGTGAGTCCGGAGGCTCGCCCTGTGAAGCAGAAGAAGAGAAATATGTCTGCAGAGAAGGATCTGGCCATCAAGGAGGAAATAGAAAAACTTTTGAAGGCGGATTTCATAGAAGTCTGCGACTACCCTGAGTGGCTAGCGAATGTCGTAATGGTTAAGAAGTCCTCGGGTGCATGGAGGATGTGCGTGGACTTCACAAACCTCAATAAGGCTTGCCCGAAAGACTGCTACCCCCTTCCAAGAATAGACCAGCTGGTAGACGCCACTAGTGGCTACTCCATGCTGAGTTTTCTTGATGCTTTTTCAGGGTACTATCAGGTGTATCTTTGGCAGCTTGACAGGGTGAAGTGTGCCTTCATCACCAGCTCTGGCACTTATATGTATAAAATGATGCCATTCGGACTAAAGAACACAGGCGCCACCTACCAACGGTTAGTCGACAAAGTCTTCGAAGACCAGAAAGGAAGGAATCTAGAGGCTTACGTCGACGATGCCATCGTAAAAAGTAAAGGGGACAATGAACACCTGATGGATTTGCAGGAGACTTTTTCCTCCCTGCGTACCTACAAAATGAAACTCAATCCAAAAAAATGTACGTTTGGAGTTCGTTCTGGCAAGTTCCTGGGCTTCCTGGTCAGCTCTAGAGGGATAGACGCCAATCCAGAAAAGGTTCAGGGGAAGACGAACATAAGAGACATCCAGTGCCTGACGGGCACGATGGCTGCCCTGGCACACTTCATCGCTAGGTCAGCAGACAAATCAACCCCATTCTTCAAAGTGTTAAAGGGGAACAACCAGTTCAGATGGGAAGACGAACAACGAGAAGCTTTTGAGCAACTAAAGGAGCATTTGAAGAAACTCCCTACCCTGGCAAGACCAGTAGCAGGGGAGAAGCTTTTCCTCTACATCGCCGTAACTAATTCAACGGTGAGCGCTGTTATCTTGAGGGAAGAAGCAGGCTCCCAGCAACCTATATATTTCGTAAGTCATGCCCTAGGGGCAGCAGAAAGGAACTATCCAATGGTAGAAAAGGCAGCCTATGCAGTCGTCATCGCGGCCAGAAAGCTCAGGCCATACTTTGACGCACACCCGGTCGTGGTATTGACCGACCAACCATTGGAGAAGGTACTGGAAAAATTTGAGAAATCTGGGAGACTGCTGAAATGGGCTATCGAATTGAGCGGGCTGGGAATATCATACCAGTCCAGGACCGCCATCAAGGCGCAGGCTTTGGCGGATTTCCTGGTCGAGTTTTCCCACTCAGAAGAAGATGACCTCCCTGTGGGAGAATGGGTGGTATACACAGATGGGTCCTCCACGGCCAATGGTGCGGGGGCAGGGGTTGTGCTGACCAGCCTCGAAGGAATGGACTTCGAGCACTCACTCAGGTTCACCTTCCCTGCATCGAACAATGAGGCCGAGTATGAAGCCGTCCTTGCAGGGATTAAGCTGGCCAGAGCCGCGGGGGCAGAGCGAGTTATCTTAGCAACAGACTCTCAGCTCATTGCTAACCAGATTAATGGAGAATACGAGGCTAGGGATCAGGCCATGGCTGCGTATCTGGAGAAGGTAAAGCAGGAATTATCAGGTTTGAAATCCTACGAAGTCAAGTAGATCCCCCAGTCCCAGAATAACGGGGCGGACGCCCTGTCAAAGCTCGCCAGCTCCAGCCTGCAAGACATAAGAAGGTCAGTCTGGGTGGACGTTGTCCAAGAAAAGTCCACCACCTGTTAAACGATCAATGCAATTGAAGAGGCAGGGCCCAAAGACTGGATGACCCCCATCATCCAGTTTAAGAAATATGGAACCCTTCCCTCTAACCCTGCACAAAAAAGAAGGATGCCAGCAAAAGCAGCATGGTTCACACTAATCGGGGAGGAGTTGTACAAGAAGTCATTCTCCTCACCCCTTCTCAAATGTCTGGGAAAGGGCAGGCTGCAGAGGTTTTAGATGACATTCACTCGGGAATCTACGGTCATCACATAGGAGGGAGGTCTCTAGCCCACAAGGCCCTAAGAGAAGGCTACTACTGGCCAACCCTGCTAGCCGACGCAAGAGACCTAACCCGGAGATGCAGGAAATGCCAGTTATTCGCCCCAGCAATTCATGCCCCGGCCCAGGAACTCAGGCCAATCTTGTCTCCCATCCCTTTCGCACAGTGGGGAATGGATATATTGGGACCCTTTGCTGTGGCAATGGGGGGCCGAAAGTTTTTAATAGTCGGAATCGATTACTGATAAGTGTAGTTTGTAGTGCCTATTTTGTTGTATTTTGGTCCCATTTTCCTTGTGGAATCGCTCCTTGGGAGCGTTTTATGGGCTACTCATGCTTCCTTTAGTTCGTTTTAGGTTCCCGAGACCATTTAAGAAGAGTTGGAGCGATTCCGACTTGATACATACACTTTTTGGAGCCAACGAAGCGAAGGAACGATCACTCAATGCCTTGGATTCGATCCCGAGACCTTGGGACCCATTCCCGAGCACCTTAGGCTCGATTCCGAGTCAATGGGAAGCCCAGGAGAAGCAAGGAGGGACCAAAAAGATCATAATGGAGGCCTGCAAGGTCCTTCCCGGGCGGGATAATGCCTTCCCGACCGGAAAGGAGGTTGCAATTGAAGATGCTACTGGTTTGGGTCCTTCCCGACCGGGAAGGGGGGCTTCCCGGACGGGACCACCTCTTCCCGACCGGGACCACCACCTTCCCGGCCGGGAAGGCCCAACTGCAACCCGCGTCAACTTGTTTCATCTCCTTACTCATTGTAACCCTATATATACCCTTCCTCTTGTATTCTTATGTTAGGTTAGACATTACCCACTAAACCCTAGCATAGTTTAGCCTAGATTAGCATAGATTAGAGTAGATTAGTCGGTAATTAGTCCTTAATCCTAGTTTAACTCTTGTATTTTGGGAATTCTTGAAGAATCCAACCAAGATTGACAACCTTGGTTGATGTATTTGGGTTTTCTTCCATTTATGCAAGATTTCTTCTTTTCATCTTCTCTAGTATGGTATAATCTCTTTTTCCTTCTCTTTATCTTTGTTTTATTATTCAAGTTTCAATCTTTAGATCTTGTTTATTGTTTTGTTCATCATCCTTGTTAGTTTTAGATATGTATGCTCTTGTTCTTGAGTTATTTCATCTTGTTAGTGTTAGTTTTAGTTTAGTTATGTTTGAGTAGACTCTTGCTAGGGTTATTAGGGTGATTGGTTGTGATTGTGGATGATTAGGGTGAGATGGGTGGTGTAACACCCGCTATTTTTCCCAGCGCTTTTATCCTTTCCGCTATGACTTCGTCATAACTCTATTTCGGCCTTATGTTTCATTATTTTTCCAAGCTTTATTTTTATTTTCGAGTCCAATGATATTTATTTTTATTTTAAAGGATTTTAATTTAAACCTATTTATTCAATTTTCATCGTAAACTAATTAATTTTCCGCGAGGAATTCTATTTCTATTCGAATTGATGTTTTTAAACTCGGATTTAAGTTATTCCTTTTCCTAAAAATGTTTGAATACGTTTATATAAAATTTTCAACTAGTAAATATTTTTATTTATTTACAAGTATTTAGTCGTTAATAATTTTATTACGAAGCTTCGCGAATAATTATTTTCTTACGCGAGGTTTGCTGGAATTACCTTGAAATGCCTTTAACTATTTTACGATTATACTTTTTATCAACTTATAAGTCATTTGAGACCTTTTCCTTATATTTTGGACCAACAAAGCTGCTTGTCACAATTTAACTGTTTTATTAATACGTTTCATTTTATCACATTAAACCGTAAACATAGGATTCTTTTCTTTTCATTGAACTAGTATAATACCCGTGATAAAATCAAGGGGTTGAGCGGCATTTTGGTCTTAGGTTCTATGTGTATGATAGTATTAAGGAACGTATGAATTTGAAGGGAAAGAACATATTAATTACTAAATGAAGTTGCGAATGATGAAACATGTCCGGATATGGTAATGAAATAATAACGTCAATAGTTGAGATGACATTATTTGGAAAAGTAAAGTAAGTAAAAAAAAAGGAATATGTGAAGTAACGATTTAGATAACCGAAATGCTCGGAAAATTGGTATTCGTTAATGATGTTTTTGTGGTAGACTAATATTATGAGTAAATAATATCAAACATTAAATCTAATAAATAATATGGTTCAATATAATACGTTTTAGATATGACGGACAGATTGCATTCAACGAATTTATCGAAGCTATAAAGTTAGTATATAATTCTTGCCAATATTGTAAATGAAAATAAACCCCATTATACCGTTTTGAGTACTATCGATGTCTAACACATGCACCGATGATAACTTTCACAAAATGATGGATATATAATTCAAATCAGGTACTTACTGCATTACGATATGCTTCGTGTAACGAACATATGGTTGATAAAGGATACGAATAAGTGACGGGAGTTCAACAAATAAGAGTTGGCAATTCATTAGGTCATAGCATTGGAAAACAACAAAGATTCTAGATTAGATTGTTGCTTGTATAGGTAAGCATCACATATCTAGTAGTGAGTTGATGTTGCTGTTGTTAATATTTTAAGATGAATTGCAGATGTATTCGATATCAAGTATCTGAAGGAGCATATTTGTTTGAAAAACCAAAAGTTAGGGACAATTTGCCTTCCATTTCTGAAAAAGCGAGCAAAATGGGAGTAGAGTACATAAGGATATGAATCAGTAGACTATAGAAACGCTGTGTGATGAACTATTGTCCGACTAAGCTACAAACGACATTAGGAATTGTGCTGCCTCAATGACCACCCGATATGATAAATCGGAATTGTCGTCTCAGCAGATAATAAATAGCAAACAATAAGACTAAACTTCAAGTGATGATTTTCCCGTACAAACTTACGCTCAATGTTCGATTACTGTATGCGGATCAGATTGAAGTATGGACTTCATGCAAAAGTGAAGTGAATTAAGGGGAATATCTTGGCATGTGGCAAATGAGAGACATTGGAAAGACAATTATTCCCGATTAGATAGTTGCTTGAAATGGTATGCATCACATGCTACCTAATTGAGTAAGTTTTGAAGCTACAATCAAAATCACATAAGCTTACATCATCAGCTATGGCAGCATCAAGTAAAGTGATCCATTTTCCCCACGACATTTGGCAGAATAGAGGGTAGTGTCCATGCCAAATTGCCCTCCTTATTGCTATAAATAGGCTGCTAAGTAAGGAGGGTAAAATCATAATTAAAATCCAAACTAAATATAAGAAAACATATAAAACAATGGCAGAAGAGTACGTTCATCCACCAACTGTTGTTATGCATAATATGCCATATTCCATACAAAAACCGAATAGAGTGATAGGGAGAAGCTTTACCTGTGTGAGGGATTAGTTGCGAAGACTTGGATATCGTATAAGGCAAATCCGCCACGTTTGGAACAACCCCAACTTCTTGAGGGCAGTGGTACTGGAATTCGAAAACGGTGACGACTGTTATAGGCAGGCGTTCAAATTACAGAAGTGTTCCGAGAGAGTAGGCAAGGGGAGGGCTGATTATGAGAAGGAGCTTCACACAACAGCTGGTCCGCACCTGTGGGTGGCAAAGGAAGAAGATCTGGACTTGATGATGAAGGACGTGACGTGATTGGTGTGCCGGACCAGGAGAAGTATGATGGCTATAGTGATGCTGATAAAGATACTACGTCTGTGTATGCATGCATCATGGTTCTGCTCATGAATCACTGCCCCGGCTTTTACAGCAACAATTGAATTGTGCCTCGGTCTTTGCGATATAAGTGGTAATGTTACTATCGGAATGTGTTAAGTTTAAGTAGTACTGTGTGCAGGTTAATGAATATTGACGGAAGTAAGTATATATAATGTCAGTGGTTTGTTGATCTGTGGTCGGTGGTTGTGGTTGACGGTGTCATCTAGCAGTGGAATGTTATTATTAGCGGGTGTAGTTGACAGTCTTATTGTCTTATTGCGACAGTCTTATTATGCGATCAGCGTGTTTTTATGTCGGTAGTTATATATGTGCTTATAAGTACATCTACCGTCATTAGTTGGTTGTTAACTACTTATATATGTATGGGGTAGTCCAACTGGTTTGTCGTAGTCGGGTGACTACATTATTAGAAGTTCAGTGGTGATTTCGACCTCGAGAAAATGTGGTCGACTCTGCAGTAGTTTATATCGAATCTATGTAATAACCGTGTAGACTGTTTCTATCCTATGTAATGCTAGTGTGTCTGTAAAATAATCATCCATGTTTTCAATGTAATATAATTGGGTGGTTATAGACCGTTGTTTACGATACTGTCTCGTACTCTCTACCGATAACATAATGCGATAACCCGAAAAAATATACTAAGTCTCAGTCGATGCTAACTAAACAAAAATTGTTAATTACATGGTATTAAGTAGTGAGTTGATGTTGCTGTCGGGAATATTTTGAGATGAGCTGCAGTTGTACTCTAAATCGCATATCTGAAAGAGTATACTCGTTTGAAAAGCGAAAAATTTCATAACAGGTGTGCCGTTTCTGAAAGAGCGAACCAAAATGGATGTAAGTGTACAAAACAAAATGAATCGGTAGTCTATAGAAACACTGTGTGATGAACTATTGTCCGACTAAACATCTGACGACATTAGGAGTTGTGCTGCCTCGATGACTACCTGATATGAGAAAATACCTCCTTGTAGACAACGTTCGTAGTGGTGGGAGTGATGACATCTAAAGCTGTTGTATCAGATGGAACTAATATCTTCAACTCACGTCTGGTTGTTACCCTTGATATAGCAACATACAGCTGTCCGTGCGTGAAAACCGGTTTAGGTAAAAACAGCCCGACGTGTTTGAGTGACTGACCTTGACTCTTATTAATAGTCATTGCATAACAGACTGCAATCGGGAATTGTCGTCTAAGACATTTAAAGGGGAACTTTGTCTCGTCCGATGGGTCGACAGTGATCCTTGGAATGAAGACCTTGAGACCCTTGGTCGTTCTAGATATAACTTCTGCTGCAATTACTCTATCTCCCAAATCCGTCACAACCAATCTAGTTCCGTTGCATAGTCCGTTGGCCTGGTCTATGTTCCTCAGCAACATAATTATGCATCCAACTTTCAGTGTTATTCTATGGTTAGGTAGTCCGGAGCAGTGAATTGTGTTAAGGAATTCAGTGGAATACAGGTCACGAATTATAGTACTTGTCTCGCTTTTGCTAATTTCATCGGAACTCAGGTACGTTCTCTCATTACCAGGAATTAGAGAAAGGATGTACTTATTAACTTCTTCGACGACGTCATTTGTTGGTGCTAGAATGGCTTTTTCATGGAAGAATTCAGTGTCCCTGAGGTTGTGGTCAAGGTTGGGGTATATTGACTGAACAATGGATGATATGGGATCTCCTTCATCTTCAATTATAATGTCCTCGGGTAATTTTATTTCTGCTATCCCGTCATTAGGACCACCAGCAGTTCCGTCCCCGACATTAAGAATCCATTCTGAGAAGTCACGCAACTCTGCATTCTCCTTCTCAGTTTGTCCTGACTCGAGTCTCATGTTCCGAGATAATTTTAGGAGCTGTGCGGGAAAAAAGAAGACCCACTGTTATATATTCATGGACAGTGTACACGCTGAAAACATGTCGACTAAGGTATGATCAAGTTATACAGAAGTTAAAGTAATATAGGTCTATGATGTACGTAAGAGAATATATACCTTGCAATATCTCCAGAGGGGAGATGAGCATATAGATGCGCGGACAATGTCTTGGCGACTTCCCTTAGGTACAACAGGAAGAATTTGCCTAAAGTCCCCACCTAGAACAACCACTTTACCTCCAAAGGGTTGGTCGATGTCGCCATCCGGTGCAAACCTTGCTATATCGCGTAGGCTACGATCCATTGCTTCAAAACAGTGCCGATTAACCATGGGTGCTTCATCCCATATAATGAGTTTCGCTCGCAGTATGAGTGCAGTGAGGTCCGTCCCGGGTATAATTCCGGGACATATTGAATTTTCTTCAATCTTAATCGGTATGCTAAATCGAGAGTGGGTTGTCCGACCACCCGGCATTAGAATTGCAGCAATACCGCTGGACGCTACAGGTAGCACAATATCCCCCTTCCTTCTGATCGCAGCACACAGTGTTTTCCATATGAATGTTTTCCCGGTCCCGCCGTGACCGTATAGAAAGAACAAACCCCCATCAGCACGGGTAACTGCGCCCATTATTTCATCGTAGACTTTTCTCTGTTCTTCAGTTAAAGATTTCATGCAATTGTCATGAATTGCAGCCTGCTCGTCACGATTGTATGAGAGTTCATCTGAAATAAGCCTGTTAGTATGGACTGACACTAACTCGAAATCTGGGAAAGGCATATTTTCGAACTTCCGTAAAGTACACCCGTTACGTTGCAGT
Source organism: Agrostemma githago (assembly GCA_958450325.1). Taxonomy (NCBI): domain Eukaryota; kingdom Viridiplantae; phylum Streptophyta; class Magnoliopsida; order Caryophyllales; family Caryophyllaceae; genus Agrostemma; species Agrostemma githago. Next base: position 30,976,747 of record OY288255.1, on the reverse strand, counting down.
GCTTGTTCTATTTCTGCTAGCGCATAATTCTGCAACTCTTCGCTACTCATCTGTAAATCTAGTGGAAAAATGAGATAAAAAGATAAGATTATAGGAGAGCAGACTGAAATAACATAAATTTCATGCAACTTAGAAAGGATAAAAATATCACCATATTTAAGTAGCTGAGTCCTCCTCAGGTGTAGTATATCCTCGCTCAAAAAATGCCAAGTCTTTTCCCAAACATATTCCGGTTTAATCAAGGAACCGGAGAAAAGAAGAGTGGCAAATAGATTACGAAGATAATATCCCGATCCCCAGTAGCTGGCCTCCTCTATAGCGTCAATGTATTCCTTGTCATCGCCGAGCAGCCCACGGGCGTAGCAAACGTCCTTGAAAGTCGGGTGAATGATGCCATTAACGGTTCTGATGTCCTGATAAGAAGTAGCACCTCTGACAAAATTGAGGAGAGTCCTCATATAATATCTCTCAACACCTGTAGGACTCATATGGAACATTCTACCTAAGGTGAATCCTTGTCTTCTCGGTGCCCAGTTCTTCTCCTTGGCGTGCCACACATATCTGTTTGGGAACTCTGAGTATGTAAGGTCACGGGCATCAGGGTGTTCTTTATTGTACTCAAGCCAGGCTGTGAATTTCGTACGTGCCCCACCTGATCGAGCCATGACTTCTTCTAACGGGTCGTCGTCATTAAATACAACATTATGCTCGTTCGGAAGATGATAATCGAGGCGTAACACTGGAGGAGTTCTGTAATGTATATCGAAACCAAATATCCTCCAAACGGCTTCACATGGAGATATGTAACGGCAATCATAGTACTCTTTTATCTGATCAACATCGCCTGTTTTCCCTCTGACTGATGCACCAACGGTAACCCTATCATAACCCTTGTTTATGTATTTGAATAGATACTTGATAGACCTACCCTGATTACACCATTCTACGTTTATGTGTGCATGGTAACGCGTCAGTAAGTCAGGGTTGTAGGGAACAACGAAACCGTTGTGAACTGGGACACCTCCCTTATCCACAGTAACGCCATTGTCTGCCCTCTTATATATTGGATAACCATCCCCGTCGACGGTTGTGCGGTCACTGAATGGCCTCGGAAACCTTTTGGTGCATACTCCATCCTGCATACAAACTGCCTTGGGGTTTGCAGGACCACATGGTCCATGTATCATCAGTTCAGAAACTGCGTTGAATAAGACCGGGTTTTCATTTTTATCCGGCAGTTCAGCACTGATGATACCATCCACATCTTCAGCGACAGGGAATTTATCCGCCCGGTGTAGAAATAATAGAATATGGGCATGAGGAAGACCTCGCTTCTGAAATTCAACGGTGTATACAACTGTGACAAATAGCAGAACAGAAATTAATCTTTACGGCGAAATATGTTAAAAAATAGATTGACGAAGAGGTTACAGTTCAATAACATACTGTTAGCTAAGCCTAGCATTCAGGTAAGGTGTAATAAATACATACGAAAAATTTATAGTCCGTCTAAATATTCTAGGTGATATAAAGCAGCATTTTTTATTAATAATCCAACGAAAAATTGATAGTTAACGCAAAAAATGTGATTATAGCATTACCTGCCCTTGTTCTACCAAATATTAGTCCATCCTTGTAGTCCTTGATCAATTGCTCGAGTTTCATTTTAAAAACTCTGGTAAGGATATCAGGTCTGTGCTCACTACGTACGCCCTTGGACTTCACAAATCTGGTAATTTCTGGCCATTTGGGATTGCAGGTGAATGTGATAAATAAATCCGGGTAACCACACCACCTACATATGGCTATGGTGTCCTGGTAAGTTTCCCTCATATACCCTTTTCCCCCAAGAAAACTTGACGGAACAATGTAACGTGCGCCAGACAACCCAGGTTCGGTTACCCCGCTCTCAACTGACGCAGCTAGACGTTTGTAATTTTCTGATCTCAATTTAGGCTAATTGAGTCTAAAATATAAGAGTCTTTGAGCTTCAACCATCGTGTAACCGTCGACGCAGAACTGCTGGAAAAGATTGGCTGCGTTCAATATCGTTGGTGGCTCGACGTCAGCAGGCCTATCCATGATACGAAATGCGAACCATTCTCTGAGCGTCAGCTTATTTCTTCCAGTTTCTGGATATTTAGATGAAGCTATTGACTGTTCACTGTGAGCAATGCCTAGTCGTGGACCATCCTCACCACGTGGGAAAAGAAACGGATATTGAAGGGACAGGTAAGATGGGTGAAGTTCTGAGATTCGTTGCAATTTGCCAAATCTCTCCTCGACAATGATATCCTTGTGTCCTCAATGTCGCCAAAAATAAGAGCTGCAACTTCAGAAACGGATGGCAAATTATATCTCCTGCCATCAACATTCCTGCCACTGATAAGTCTTAGTCTGACCTCATCTTCAGTTGCAGCATTTCTAATTCGATCCCTTGCCATTCTGAAACACTTTACCAAAGGATTGTATTCATCGAGCATCCTTTTTAGATCTGCCATCAGCTGCGAATCCCAATTGTTCTTCTTATACGAACTGTTATCCATAGAATTTCAAGAATTTCAAGCTTTGCGTAAAGTATTAGGAGATTCTATATAAGTCTATTCTGTATTTGAAATTGCGAATTACCTCAATGCATTTTGTCTATTTGATATCTCTTCTTCGGTGTCGTATATATATAACTGGCAGAATTTTGGGGATTCGTTTTCAGGAGGTAACAGGCTGCCGATACGGTGACTGTTCTGTCCACTCAGTCGGAAGGTGTATGTACCCCTTCCTTTGTTAATTTCGTGGTCAATCTTTCCCCCTATGGACGTCATTGAAAAACCATTGTTGTAGTTGCGAATGTTGTCCTTAATGTGACCACTTTTAGGGTGTTGACCTGTGAGTAAGTCAAGCAAAAGTTGTGGAGGATTTTGGAGGTACGGTAGTTCTACAATGCCATCCTTGCAACACATTGTGAAAGTTGGTTCCAACGGTTTTCGATCCATACGATCCCTTTCATTATACCACATCTGCGCCGCGCACTTACGGCAAGAGTATTCTGGGTCATCGATGTCTACGTAGCCCTCCAACTCTAGTAAATATTAGTAAAACAGTCATTACCTTATGTAATTCGTGAACTAAAAAAATGAACCATGAATAGATATTATGAGTTGCTTCAACTGACCTAAACCTTCAGTCAATTGTTGGGGTTCCTCTATAAGTGATGCTGACGACCTAGCGCCGAAGATGTCTCTCGCAAGACTGTGTATAACTGTTTCCCTATCATATTGCCCATGAATGGAAGGATGAGACAACGCTGATGCAGCAGTGACGCAACTCTGGAAGGTAGGAGATGGTGTTTGAATTATTAAGTTGGACGCAGTACCTGCAAAGATAATGTCATGGTGAATTTATGCAATATATACGTTTAAACATAGCTTGTAACAGGTGCGAAACAAACGATTTGATGAAGAGGAAGCTGGAGTTGAAGCAGCCGATATTTGGGGAGTTAATGTTAGCTGACTCGCCCTGAATTCATTCTGAAGAACGCGCCTATTATGTCTGGCAAGTTTAGTCCGCCATCGTTGATCAACTTGCGCACCAAAAATAGGGTGCGAGGATACAACGAGAGTGTTTCCAGTAACTGCTGCCCTTTTATCGTTGACAATACGTCTACGGTCATGCCTTTTGATTTGTGCAGTATAATAACGATTGACGTATTTCTGAATATGCAGGGACAAACCTGTAATCCATCCGTCAAAGGTGTCACAGAGTATATTGCATATGTTGATAAAAGTATGAATACACCGCGATGATAAAATGTACGAAGAATAGAAATTATTTTTTGTTGTTCACCGGTTTGATTTAGTAGGGGAAGATTATATCGAGGATGATTTGAAGCCTGAATTTCATTATTCGAAGATAGACTATTAATTAGAAGAGTAGTAGCAGCAACAACACGATCCTGATCTGCGTCACAACGTAATAAAGTTGTAAAGACGGTGACAGTTATAAACAGATTTGTAGACTACAAAAAATCACGATTTGTAAATGTTTCAGTAATGCACCTTGTGTGGAAACTCCATGTAATGTAGACGTGCTACAGCGTAACGGAGTTGCTCGCTCGGGGGTACTTTCATTGAATGTATCTTAAATTCACAAATAACAAAAATATTGAAGACATCAGACTATAAGACTCTGACCGTGTCGAGCATATATCTGTCGAAGAAATGCTTGACAGTCACATAATAAGATGCTAACGTTAAGTGTATGTATTATAGCTCAATTATATACCCACAACTTAGGTAGTAGTCTCAAAGAAGACTGCTGAATGACGAATTGTTATGATTAATGAGAAATAACACAATGCGTTGAAATGGATGTAACTTTTGTAGCAAGTTGTTTTCCCTTGCCAACGGAAATGTTGTTCTTTTTCGAAGTGCATTTTGCCTGAGAAGGAATTTGGGTGCTCTGCGGTGCGTTGTTGTCTGCAAGTTGATATAGGACAGATTATTTTAATGTCGTTGAATATGATTAGACGCCAGAATAACAGCCGACTTATTAGTACAACAAACTACAGAGCAGAAACAACAATGACTACATACTCTACTTACGTATTTCGGCAAGCGGCTCACGAAAATGTACATCTCTTTGAACCGGCTGATCCACATTACGATTGGATATGTCCGCAAGTATGAGTCCACTTGATCTTCGCTTACCTCTACGAACAGATTGATGAGAACTATTTGTTTCTACATTTTTGTTGGATGTTGGTTGTTGAGTTTGGGGTATATTCTCTAAGTGGTCAGTATCATGAGTACTACGTTGCATAGAATACCGTATTTGACAATTATTATACATTTCGACAAAGAAGAACTGCATCATACCTATGTCTTCAACTTGGCGCTGAGTTGTATTTACGATCTTAGCTCGCTTCTTGATGGAGGGACGATCCATAATAAATGTCGATCAAGAGTATAGCTGCACAACGCTGCAGATTGAACACCGTGAATTCATAGGAAGGTAGTGTGCAACTGTTACCCCTATTCAATATAAACAGCAATATATATCAGTAGATGGAAGATTTTATAAGTCTAATCGTATACGTATGATCAGTTATATAAGTAAAGCAAAAAAAGTTACCGTGTTAAAGGGAATCGTTATATGCAATGCTATCATCGAATGAATTGAATATATTATTTGACCCAAAATATTAAGTATGATAATGATAATATATGATATAATAATAGTTAAGGGAAAATATCTGAAATATTTAATATCGATTACATATTTTTATTATAATACAATGAACTGTCGTGTATTCCGGCTATGATATGGTTGTTATCGTATTCGTTTACATTTCGAATGTAAACAAAATAATAACAAAATAAATATTCCAGTTTTCAAGGTTAGATTCCAAGATGTATAAGATCCTATGAGTTGGTTGTTAAGATACACTTGGTTGAAGGTTGTGCAGCTAGAGGGCTACTCTGAAAACAGTTTAGATATAGATGGTCATTAAGTTTATATTGGTTAGCACTGCATCGGTAATTTCGAATGAATGTTTCACTGTGTAGGTGACGGTGTTCGGGGACGATTAGATGTTGTCAGTAGAACCGAGTCGAAGACCCATTCGATCGAAATGACCGATGCGTGTTTAGATGTGATCAAGAAGAAGGTAACAAAATAGATTGGATAGTACATTGAAATGCAAAGTAGAATAGAGACATCAATTATTGGTCCGCTTCGAAACAGAAAAGCAAGCTAAATTGTCTTCAAAACGACGGAAAATAAAATGCAAATAATACTACTTGGCAGATTACGGCGTGGATAGTAACTGCCAAAACATACTGCAAATCCTAATAAAATTGTCTGCAAAACTAATGAAAAGAACACACTTTAAGTTTGTCTAGAATAAGTGATGAAATTGAAACAGAGACGTCGGACTATGCGACCGGCTTGCCCGCCTTGTCTTCAGCAATTGCCTTCGAAGTTGATCCCGCATCATTTGTAGATAAGTCATCAATGATGCACTCAGTAAAAGGGAGGACTCTTTTGAGTGGAGTCAACTTGGACGTTGACTGCGGAGAAAATGCCTCAGTGACCTTAGAATAAAACGAATGAAAAACATGAGTGACATGGAATTCGGGAGAAATGCTGCTGTGGAAAACCATGTTCGGGAAAGAGTAAGTAGCAAACCTGATTAACGGGGGTTATAATATTGGACAATACAACCTCGTCATCTATAACAGTGTCGTTCTTCAGGTTCTGAATCTGTTTCTGTTACATAGAAGCTTTGTATTCAGACTTGTTCCATTAGAAAAAAACTGGTAGGGATTGCGATAGTATGACTTTACCATTGCAGACTCTGTAATGATGGCAACTTGATCCGTGCTGTTCTTGAGGGCGACCATATCACGCTGTTTCGTATAAACACGGAAAAGAGGTGAGCTGTAGACAGATAAGTAGAATAAGAATGAATTAGTGCAGAATGTTTAGAGACGATTAAAACACCTTAAATTTCTCTGTGCACGTCTTCATCCAAAACTCCATCAGATTGGTGTCATCACTCATGGTTACAACAGTGTACGAATTAGATCCCTGTTGAACATTGTAGCGTTCACTGATGTCAACCTTAAACACAAATGTTTTTTCAATGAAGAACTCCAGCTCAGTGGGGATGGAATCTGGTTCGCCAGCCTACATTTATCGTAAATAGGAATATATCTAAAGGGTTAGCGCCGAATATATCTATAACGATAGAAATGACTATAAGCTGGGGATGTCGCAACAGAGTACGGACCTGCTCGAGAGCACTAATCAATTCAGAGGCATGGTGGTTTATGAAATGCGTTATCTGTCCGTCGAAGACAACGAAGTTAACCGTATCGTCGCCTACGTCAGATACAACAAACTTGACTTGAAACCTGTGCACAAAAGAAAAAGGAACATATATTTGTGAGCTTGAGCGGCAGGCAATGCATCTAAACAACTGACGGTTAGTAACGTATGAGGAGAACAACCTCGGTACCCTAGATGCATAACCACGGGCGTTACCATCACAACCGGTCCTGTTACATATCCAACGACCTTCTTCATTCTTTGTCGCTTTCGCCCAGCATGTCTTGCAGCTATTGTAATACCAACCCGATGAGCAATCAAGATCGATTATGCGACCGTATGTGTAGAATACACCAGCCTGTGTAAATGTTATTTTAGTTAGGTAATGTCGCAAAAATTGTTATTTAATTGTGTAGATTTTTTCGGAATGTATAAATGATTGCAGAAACAGGACATGGTTTACCGCATCGTTGAGCTTAATCTCCGATATCGTCTTTATGTTATCCATGTTTATGATGTTGACCTCTTCATCATCGTGCACATGAACAATCTGAAGAGAGTTGCTCGGTGCGGGGGTCGAGATGCTGTGTATGAAGAAAGAGTTAGATGAACGCCGAAAAGGGGAGATGCTTTTGGAATATATGTTCTTTGACAGGTATATTAGTAGCATGAAGATAGAATTAATCGCGGATGCGACTGACATGGTGGGAATAGTGTCGTACCTGTCTGAGAAAGCAGCGACCTCAGGTATGTCTACGTCAAAATGGAAGGACGTGGCGTTGTAAGTGGTCTGCAACCTCCACATTCCTAATGTGAAAAATCGACACTACAGGTAAGAAGGTCTATGTGTGCATACATAAAATAAGCTGTGAATGTTCTGACGGTGACAAAGGGACGATGCAAGATGCCGGAATTAATACTTACGGTCATATTTCTTCACTTCCACACACTTGATGACAACAACCTTGGATTGAGTTGGATTCGGAAGCTTGCTTATAAGTTCAGGCAGGACGTCGCTATGCGGAGACCACAAAGTACAGGAGACCTGACAACAGCTGTCCCAAAAAATTGAACGAATGAGCTCTACGTCACATAAGCAAGGATTGTAAATGGTAAAGCGGTGTCAGATTAATAATTTTACAGCAATTGTATGGTTCAAATTACAAAGGAAACGTACTTAACATCCTCAAGTTTGATGTTACGGTATTCGAATCCGTTTTTCGTGTGGTTCACCGGGCCAATTTCAAAGAGTTTTCCGACCAAATCTGAAATTATTTGGCAAGCAGTAAGTAGTCTGATTGAAAAAAATTATAGAATGGTAACGAAAAAAGAAAAAGACGGTTTTTTAAACAAAGGATGTATTTTACCGATATAGTGAGTCGTCGAAACACGACCGTTGACAATATCCTCGAAATTAGCAAACCGAAAACCGTGTACTGGTATAGAGGACTGTCCGTCGTAAGGGACAACCTTGCTCGAGTATTCAAACTGTAGACGAACATTGCTGGGAGTAGCTCTGTCGAATCCGGTATTGGGTCCAACTGTGAGGTTTCGAATGATGTAGACCACACCAACATCTAGTGAATCCGAATACTTGCTCAAAATCTGGCGACGCACAGTACCTTGCACGATTTCATTCTGGGAAGAGATAAGTTAGATTAAGATAAATTAATTGCACTGAGAAATATTAACATAGACAATTATACGTAAAAATATACATATGTAAGTAAACTATACGCAAATAAACTATACATAAAAAAACATCGCATAAAATAAAATACAATGTGGATCATATCTTTAATTAAATGTAAACGTGAAAGAGTATACGAAATAAAGGAGAACGAAAGATCGTAGTAGCAAAATAATGAGTAACGCAATACCTCTGAGTCAATCAGCAGGACCTCGATAGAATCCGTTTTGGTTCTTTCCTTCATGACAGGACGGGTCCAGCGATGGACGACCCGAACGACCATCTCCTTAAGGCGTTTGCCTTGCTGCAGCTTCGATATGTTTGTTAGGTCACCGGTCGACATTGTAGGAATAGGTTGGATGTGCGAATAGAAAGAGTGAGATTTTTTGGTAATGGTGGACTAATGAATGAATAATAAGTGGTATTTATATATTTTCGGTGTCTAATGTGAACCCGGGATTATGGTATATTGATATTAAGGAATATTCGGGTTGAGAAAATATAGGAAGAAAAGGTAAATATTTAACAGTATATACACATCACGAATTTGAAACGTACAAAAACTCTGTTAAATGAATTCGTCTTAGATTGTATACTGTAAACGAAATTGAAATCCACGCCAAAACAAATATGATATGTGTATATACTGCTTCGAAAACTAAATGTTGTTAATTTTGCATTGAAATCGTAGTATATCATGTACATATGTGATGTCGGGCTTCATTATATACGTAAATATATTATATACGTAAATGAATTATAAGGATAAATATACGTACTGTGTGTGTGTGTGTGTGTGTGTATATATATATATATATATATATATATATATATATACGTAAATATATACATAAATATACATAGGTATTATATATATACTATACTATATATAATATACATAGGGAGCTTCTGAGAGCTCTGAGGTGTGCCACATCAGCGAAGCTGGGCCTATCTTTAGGTTAAGTAGGATTGAGGCTTTACTACTCAAGCTCTTCCTACTCCTCTTCTTATCCCTTTGGCTAGCCATATTTGTCTAGATGCACTTACGATTCTTCAACTATTTTACTATCATTTATGCTTTTAAGTGTAGTAACCTCCTTCTCCTTTAATCTACTCTACATTCATTTTGTGCATTAACAAAAAAATTACTACAACATATTCATCATCATTTTTTTTCATTCTTGGCCGAGTACTCCCTCCCCTATTCCAGCCTGATTTTTGCTCCATTTCGAGTCTCAATCGTATCGTTTTTATCGTCATATTAATCCTCTTTCCGATTCCTTCGTTAAGGTAATAATCGACGTCGTTTTCGATCATTATTTACCTTGATTTTTGTTAGTTTTCTCATGGTACTTTTCTGCCATGATTTTCGTGTTTGGAAGGATTTGTGGACGATCATGAGGCCGACGAGTATATAATCGATTCAGACTTGGAGTAGAGGTAACGTCGATGTTACTCGGTATTTCATGATTTTAATTGTGTATTTGCAAGTATATATTTTTACTTTTTATTTTGACAATATATGTATGTCACCAAATCTGGAAAATTTTTAAAAGTTGAAAATTTGCATGTTTTGGTATTTTTATCGTTTTTTCGAGATTAACGATTAAATTGTTATATTAATTTGTAAAATCATAATATTCGGCCTAAACATGTAATATATGTTTATATTCTGTAAAATTGATATTTTTGATGATTTATAATAATTTAAGATTTTTCTGATATTTTAAATATCGATTATTGGATTATTACCGTTTACGGACAAAAACGATTAAAAGCCGATTTTTAGTTCTAGTACCTAAACATTTTATTGTAATCTGATTTTTGACGTGGTGAAACTTTCTGATGAAATAGAAGTTTCTGAATTGTTTCATAATTTTTCGGAATTGTTAAGTGCATGAATTAATTAATTACTTTAAATCATCGTTTATCGTTAAAACCGTGTTTGTTGTTTAAATTCTCGAATTCTGGCCTTTGGTTTAAATCTGGAAAAATTTGTGATTCTGATTATTTCATATATTTTTATGATTTTTAGTGCCTTAATAAAATGTTAGGAACGATAAGTTTATTAATGAAATCGTTAATTGTGAAAACGGGTTTAAATGACGGTTTTGTTGGAATTTGTTGAATCTGGAATTTTGGAAAAATATGAAAAATTTATATTCTGGAAAATCATGATTTTTAAGTTTAATAATAATTTTTGGATATTAATATTTAAATCGTTTGGTAATTACTATTTTTATTAATCGTTATTGTCGAGATTAGACGATTAACAAGAAAACGCTTTAAAAACCGAGTTTTAGGATTCTGGAAAATTTCATTTTTGGAAAGAATGTCCATAATTATGTTTTAACTATTTTACGTAATTTTTGGTACTATTTATTAAAGTCTTTAATTAATAATTATTGATCTTCGGACAAATTGTGCTTTATCGTTAAAATTCTTCGTCTTACCTAAAAGAATTATTTTTCCAGCAATTTTGAAAGTATTTACATCTGAAAATTTAAGAGTTAAATCATCCCTTAACGTATTCTAAATATATTCAATGGTTTAATTAAATAAAAGACGTTAAAAGATTTTATTTGACATTTGCCGTAAAATCCTATTTATAATCGTATTGTCGAAACTAATAATAATTAGGGAATTTTAGTTTTGTAGATTTTGGAAACACCCTAATTAGTAGTATTTAAAATGTTTAAGACATTTCTAAATCATTTTATAAACACCTGTATGACGTTTCAATAATTTCACTAACGCAAAAGTTCTCGTTTTAAGAATTAATATCGTTAAGGTCGAAAGTACTAGTTTTATAAATCTATATCGTTTACTAATATTTTGCTATTTTCATATGATGCTATTTTTAGTAAGTTTCTAAAAATAGAAGTTTCCTAAAATAGAAAGTTTCCTCTTTTGGAAAGCGGTTCTTTTTCCTTTTGTTCTCTTATGGTTTATATTATTGAATACATCTTTTAATTATCGATAATGGCTTGTTTTGGAGTTATGGGATAAGGAAAAGTGCGGGTTTAGAGTAATATAGTCTAGGCTGTACGTCTTGCCATCAACTATAAAGCTGGTGTGTCTATGTTGAGACACATTGGTCGTTGAACTGAGCATGGTTTGTGTTCAGGAGGGTGTATGTTTACCTTAAACTTAGATATCGCATCGTGTAAGTCGCGTCGGGTTGAACTGGATATGTTTTGTATCCAGGAGGGGTGTGCACTACTTAAGCCAGGACCTCGCTGCACGCAGTCCTGTTATAGTTGAGTTGCCTAGTTAGAGATCAAAGTCTGATTTGTTTTGACTAAGTTCTCGAAACTAGATTTTAGTATTGTCCTAGTGAAAGTCTAGATTCTACATTAATCCTATCCATAACGCCATTTTTATTATTTTATTTATTATCGATATAAATTGGTTTGCAGGTTGGCAAATATTTTTATGTTTCTTCGGTAACCCATTTTAATATTTTGGTTTTGTGCCGAAAACTTACTTTAATATGATGTTTTACTGTTTTCCATTTTTATTATTTTTCTATAGTAGTAAGTATAGTCTTAAAATCCTGTTATAAGGCTGGGAGAACGTTGACGTTGCTCCCCACCGATTGTGGCTGTTATGTTTTAACATGGCAGGTATACGTGTTTGTTTCCGGTGGATGTGGGCTAACGAGCAGTCTTGGATCCTGCTTGATCTTTTTAATAATTATGTCTTACGGATTGTTTAACCTTTTTATGGATTGTTTTAAATTTTAGCCATTTTTATGTATGGCATACGTTTGACTATACCAATTTAATTTACTAAGACATAGTTACAGTGTGTTTTAATCCCGACTCTATAGTGTTTCCGCCACTGTATTGCGTTAGAATTTCTAGGGGATTACAGTTGGTATCAGAGCATCACTGCTCCAAACAGTTACACCTGAAATTAGGAAAAATACCAGTAAATTATTTAAACAGTAAATACAATATTATTAGAGATGGGTAGAAACAAAATAAGGACTTAACTGTTAGGTTTATATGTTCTTGTAACTCAATGATTAGCATTGAATATTTGTTGCTTTTGTCTGGAGGAAGACGAATGAACAAGATGCTGTCATGATGCTGCTCCAGATCGGGACAAGACCTGCTTAGAACTCTCAACGCCTACTGACTCGAGTGGACAATTTGGTGCTCCAAGAAAAATGTCGAAGGTGACTTCTCATCTCCGATTTAGTTTGCTCAAGCTACAGGTTAGATGATCAAGAGTAGATTCATGTTCCACGATGTTGCAGTCGATCCAGATCGAGCGACCCAAGACTTGCGTGCTCGTTCCTTTGCAAGAAGATGAAGTAATCCTTTTGGTCCCCTCGTGAACCTTAGAGGTCCGAACTTTCCCTTCTCGTTATAGGTCTTCATCATCTTGAATCATTGATTCTTTTCTTCCTGCTTCTGCCTTTTCCAATTCTTCTCTTATATATTCTCATCATTATTCGCTTGGTGAATCCTTGTTCTATTCTCCTACTTTACCATCTCCCTCTTGAGATTCCTTTGTTAGACCAAATTCTGTCTTGTGAATCTTTTGGAAGTATAGATGTTGAGATTTAGTAAACCCTTAGCTTGTTACTTGATTTGAGGATTGTGAGTCTACCCTATCTTCTAAGCAAGTATGAAATTTTTGAGGATTGAGTTGAATGGTATTAGTTGATTAATGGAATTAGGTTGTTACTTTAGACACTAAACCTTGGGTTATAGATTACTTTGATTATTTTGGAGTACTTAGAGTTGAATATATTTTGGAGTAGTAAGAATAAAGTTTATTCTGTCTGATGGATACCTAATACCCAACATGGAACCTAGTTAAGTGTAAATAACAATATTACTTGGGTTTCCTACCTAATGTTGACTTAATGGACTAATCGTGGAATTTTGGGATCATAAATCATTGATTAAGATGTTAGCCTAAGTGTTTTGGTACCATTTCAGGTCCTCATTAATGTTTAGTAAATTTTGGTTGACATAGATTAAACCTTGTTTCTTATGGATTAGATCGCAGAGCGTTGATGTAAGGTTGTAACCTACAAACCTTAGAGTTGAATGACCTAAGTTTGGGCAGATCATTATTAGCCTTGAAGAAGAAAACATATTGCTCAATTAAAGGTTGGCTTTATCGCGTTGTTTTGAGGAATACTTAATATCAATCATCTTGATGGATTTATAGTTCAGAACCCTTAGACCACCGAGATTGTGGCTTCGTTGAGTTAATAAATATTTTAGTGGTTTCACTGTTACGATATGAAATTTGATGGAATTCTCAGAAACCTTAGCTGAATGACGTATTTGAAAATGTGAGTATCTGGCGTTACATGTCAGGCTGAGTGTGTTTAAGGTTTGGCGTACTTTCCTAACCTTTGTCTATTGATGATGTTAAGAATGTGTTGATGATCACTTTTGAGGTTTTCGTGTCCGAACATTCTTAATTGATGGATTTTTATTTAGTGTTCCTTAATCGAGAAATTTGAAGTATACCTCGAGTTCAGACCTTATGAGCTTTGAATTTATGAGCCTTAGTGATTACGAGTTTGGGTATGTTTTGATGACCGTTGGAATATTAATTAATGGATTAGTCTAAATCATTTGTGGATTCTTTTTCATACTAATTGAAGGAATATATAAGTATGTAAGACTTAATTTTGGAGGCTATGGCAGTCGATAAATTTGGAGGTTGTAGATTAAGTAAGACCACCCTGTACCGATATTGGTCTTAGCGTTAGTTGATGGGTCAATTAGGAACCCATGTTTGTGAGAGTCGTGTTAGGAATCTCGAGATGGTTAATTGCTTCTATAATCCTTGCGAGCTCTTTTTTACTCTAAACTCCGCCTTCCTTTCTGCTTCTCTTGAATTTTGTTACCCCCATCTGCTGCTAATCCCTTCAACCTTTGTCGATTTTGAAAGCTCTTATTTTTAATTTATTTATCCTTGTTCTATTTACCCGTTAATCATTTTTTTGAACTCCCTATTTTATAAAAAAAAATTGACCAGTTTAAAAAAAATTATGGATTATCGTAAAATTTTGACATTTTGAGTTATAATTCCTAATTATGAAATTACCCGTTTTGTATAAAGTTGACTAACTTAAACTTTTCGGATATCGTGAAATTTAACATTTTTGAATTATAATTTAAAAAAAAAAAAATTATACTTCACTTTTATTTTATCTTTGGTTGATATTTATATTTACTTCTATTTCAAAATGCCTTAATAATTTATTTAAAATTATTTCAAAATTGTTTCAATTTTTTATTTTCAAGCGATCGGAGTTTTATGAAGACTTTCAAGTTTTCAAATACTTAAATTACTATAGGATTATTATGCAAAACGTTTTAACATTGTCGAAATTATTTTATGTTCAGGTTTGATAACATATTTGAAAACTTTCATAATTACTTTGATAAAATTTTCAAAATTTTAACATTTTGAAATCAGTTTTCGTTTTGTTGTTGGTGGACTTTTGAACCTGTCATTGAAAAACGTCTAACGACTGATTTAATTTTACTAACTACAAAATTTGCTTTCTCAAAAATAATTTTTGTTTTGTCTTAAAACAAAATATTGTCGAGTTTCTTAATCAAAACGCTTTGTTTTGAACGTGTTTTCGGTATTCTCCTCCGAGTTCTTTTACAAATGTTATTCAACAATGTTATTTTATCAAATAACCTTACTTTACGGTTTCATTAATTTAAAAGGTTTTAAACTTCGGGTAGCATAGATCAATTCCTCTTGGAATAAATATTTGCCATCGATTTTGTATCACTTTGAAAGTTGTAAAATTTTCTTTTAAACCAATTTTTTTTAATGCAAAATAAGTATTCTCATCTTTTCGACTGAGGTAATCTAGATTCCTTTCTGCTTATTCTCAGTTTCAAGGACGAAACTTTCTTTTAGCGGGGAGGATTGTAACACCCGCTATTTTTCCCAGCGCTTTTATCCTTTCCGCTATGACTTCGTCATAACTCTATTTCGGCCTTATGTTTCATTATTTTTCCAAGCTTTATTTTTATTTTCGAGTCCAATGATATTTATTTTTATTTTAAAGGATTTTAATTCTTTTGAACCTATTTATTCAATTTTCATCGTAAACTAATTAATTTTCCGCGAGGAATTCTATTTCTATTCAAATTGACGTTTTTAAACTCGGATTTAAGTTATTCCTTTTCCTAAAAATGTTTGAATACGTTTATATAAAATTTTCAACTAGTAAATATTTTTATTTATTTACAAGTATTTAGTCGTTAATAATTTTATTACGAAGCTTCGCGAATAATTATTTTCTTACGCGAGGTTTACTGGAATTACCTTGAAATGCCTTTAACTATTTTACGATTATACTTTTTATCAACTTATAAGTCATTTGAGACCTTTTCCTTATATTTTGGACCGACAAAGCTTCTTGTCACAATTTAACTATGTTTTATTAATACGTTTCATTTTATCACATTAAACCGTAAACATAGGATTCTTTTCTTTTCATTGAATTGAGGCTTTACTACTCAAGCTCTTCCTACTCCTCTTCTTATCCCTTTGGCTAGCCATATTTGTCTAGATGCACTTAGGATTCTTCAACTATTTTACTATCATTTATGCTCTTTAAGTGTAGTAACCTCCTTCTCCTTTAATCTACTCTACATTCATTTTGTGCATTAACAAAAAAATTACTACAACATATTCATCATCCTTTTTTTTAATTCTTGGCCGAGTACTCCCTCCCCTATTCCAGCCTGATTTTTGCTCCATTTCGAGTCTCAATCGAATCGTTTTTATCGTCATATTAATCCTCTATCCGATTCCTTCGTTAAGGTAATAATCGACGTCGTTTTCGATCATTATTTACCTTGATTTTTGTTAGTTGTCTCATGGTACTTTTCTGCCATGATTTTCGTGTTTGGAAGGATTTGTGGACGATCCCGAGGCCGACGAGTATATAATCGATTCAGACTTGGAGTAGAGGTAACGTCGATGTTACTCGGTATTTCATGATTTTAATTGTGTATTTGCATGTATATATTTTTACTTTTTATTTTGACAATATATGTATGTCACCAAATCTGGAAAATGTTTAAAAGTTGAAAATTTGCATGTTTCGGTATTTTTATCGCTTTTTCGAGATTAACGATTAAATTGTTATATTAATTTGTAAAATCATAATATTCGGCCTAAACATGTACTCCCTCCCATCCATTCAATTCTTTACACTTACTATAAATGGACAATCCAATCAATTCTTTACATTCCCTTTTTGGCAAAACACTTTACCTTATAATCCTTATATCCTTACTCTATTTACACAAAATGTCACTACTTTTTCCTTACTTTAAGTTTGGTGGACCCATAAAACCATTTGATTTACCAATAATACCCTTACTTTTACCACTTTTCTTAAAACTTGTGAAACCCCCCATGTCAAGAATTGAATGGATGGGAGGGAGTAATATATGTTTATATTCTGTAAAATTGATATTTTTGATGATTTATAATAATTTAAGATTTTTCTGATATTTTAAATATCGATTATTGGATTATTACCGTTTACGGACAAAAACGATTAAAAGCCGATTTTTAGTTCTAGTACCTAAACATTTTATTGTAATCTGATTTTTGACGTGGTGAAACTTTCTGATGAAATAGAAGTTTCTGAATTTTTTTATAAGTTTTTCGGAATTGTTAAGTGGATGATTTAATTAATCACTTTAAATCATCGTTTATCGTTAAAACCGTGTTTGTTGTTTAAATTCTCGAATTCTGGCCTTTGGTTTAAATCTGGAAAAATTTGTGATTCTGATGATTTCATATATTTTTATGATTTTTAGTGCCTTAATAAAATGTTAGGAACGATAAGTTTATTAATGAAATCATTAATTGTGAAAACGGGTTTAAATGACGGTTTTGTTGGAATTTGTTGAATCTGGAATTTTGGAAAATTCTGAAAAATTTATATTCTGGAAAATCATGATTTTTAAGTTTAATAATAATTTTTGGATATTAATATTTAAATCGTTTGGTAATTACTATTTTTATTAATCGTTATTGTCGAGATTAGACGATTAACGAGAAAACGCTTTAAAAACCGAGTTTTAGGATTCTGGAAAATTTCATTTTTGGACAGAATGTCCATAATTATGTTTTAACTATTTTACGTAATTTTTGGTACTATTTATTAAAGTCTTTAATTAATAATTATTGATCTTCGGACAAATTGTGCTTTATCGTTAAAATTCTTCGTCTTACCTAAAAGAATTATTTTTCCAGCAATTTTGAAAGTATTTACATCTGAAAATTTAAGAGATAAATCATCCCTTAACGTATTCTAAATATATCCAATGGTTTAATTAAATAAAAGACGTTAAAAGATTTTATTTGACATTTGCCGTAAAATCCTATTTATAATCGTATTGTCGAAACTAATAATAATTAGGGAATTTTAGTTTTGTAGATTTTGGAAACACCCTAATTAGTAGTATTTAAAATGTTTAAGACATTTCTAAATCATTTTATAAACACCTGTATGACGTTTCAATAATTTCACTAACGCAAAAGTTCTCGTTTTAAGAATTAATATCGTTAAGGTCGAAAGTACTAGTTTTATAAATCTATATCGTTTACTAATATTTTGCTATTTTCATATGATTCTATTTTTAGTAAGTTTCTAAAAATAGAAGTTTCCTAAAATAGAAAGTTTCCTCTTTTGGAAAGCGGTTCTTTTTCCTTTTGTTCTCTTATGGTTTATATTATTGAATACATCTTTTAATTATCGATAATGGCTTGTTTTGGAGTTATGGAATAAGGAAAAGTGCGGGTTTAGAGTAATATAGTCTGGGCTGTACGTCTTGCCATCAACTATAAAGCTGGTGTGTCTATGTTGAGACACATTGGTCGTTGAACTGAGCATGGTTTGTGTTCAGGAGGGTGTAAGTTTACCTTAAACTTAGATATCACATCGTGTAAGTCGCGTCGGGTTGAACTGGATATGGTTTGTATCCAGGAGGGGTGTGCACTACTTAAGCCAGGACCTCGTTGCACGCAGTCCTGTTATAGTTGAGTTGCCTAGTTAGAGATCAAAGTCTGATTTGTTTTGACTAAGTTCTCGAAACTAGATTTTAGTATTGTCCTAGTGAAAGTCTAGATTCTACATTAATCCTATGCATAACGCCATTTTGATTATTTTATTTATTATCGATATAAATTGGTTTGCAGGTTGGCAAATATTTTTATGTTTCTTCGGTAACCCATTTTAATATTTTGGTTTTGTGCCGAAAACTTACTTTAATATGATGTTTTACTGTTTTCCATTTTTATTACTCCCTCCGTCCCACTAAGATTGTCCCGTATTCCTTTTTGGGTAGGTTCTTAATGATTGTCCCATTTCTCAACTTTCCTTTTTAGTCTATCCTTTTTTACAATTTCGTCCCTACTAAGACAAAGTATTTACCATTTTGCCATTTCATTAACCCACACCACCTCACACATCACCCTATAAAGTAGTCATGATTGCCTATATACTCAATCATCACACCATTTTCTTAGTTATCGTGCAAAAGTAAACGGGACAAACATTTTGGGACGGAGGGAGTATTTTTCTATAGTAGTAAGTATAGTCTTAAAATCCTGTTATACGGCTGGGAGAACGTTGACGTTGCTCCCCACTGATTGTGGCTGTTATGTTTTAACATGGCAGGTATACTTGTTTGTTTCCGGTGGGTGTGGGCTAACGAGCAGTCTTGGATCCTGCTTGATCTTTTTAATAATTATGTCTTACGGATTGTTTAACCTTTTTATGGATTGTTTTAAATTTTAGCCATTTTTATGTATGGCATACGTTTGACTATACCAATTTAATTTACTAAGACATAGTTACAGTGTGTTTTATCCCGACTCTACAGTGTTTCCGCCACTGTATTGCGTTAGAATTTCTAGGGGATTACAGGTGGTATTAGATGTTGTTTTTGTTGTTTCCCATTTACCTTGCACTCCACATGTTTTATGAAATGCTTGTGAGACTAGAGACGATCAATCCTTGTTTTTCTTGCATCTTCTCTTGTATGTATGTGTTTGGTTGGTTGGTTTGGTTCCTTCATTACGTAGCGAGAGCCCGATGAGGACGACCCCTAGGCCGATTACGTAGCGAGAGCCTGATCGGTAGAATCTAGGCTACGAAAGCATGCTAGTAACCCCGTTTTTCCCCTTTTTGCCTCCTTTGCATCCATGAACCCGACCTAACCCTAGTTTTCTTCTTATCGATTTATTAGCTTCCCTTAGTCGTTCGTCTTTGGTTTTGTCTTCCTTTCCCGTGTTTTAGAGCTAGTTTAGTCCTTAGCCTCCCCCTAGATTAGCTTGTCTCGAACCTAGTCCGAAACCGTAGCACCCACTAGTCCGAACGCATTTTCGTCCCTGTGGATTCGACCCGACTTGCCCTAGCTACCCTAGTTAGGTTAGTTGGTTATTATTTGATGGCGGGATCCGCGACAAATCCCTCCCATCAATTATTTTACCAAGTGGATCGAAGCCAAAGCAGTTCCGAATATCACCGAGCCTGCAGTCAGGAAGGTGATTTGGAGGAACATCATAACCAGATTTGGCCTGCTGAAAGTAATGGTATTCGACCACGGAAGGCAATTTGACAATGACTCTCTGAAAACCTGGCTGGAAGGCCATGGCATAGTAGTCGCCTACTCTGCTGTCTGCCATCCCCAAACCGACGGGCAGGCTGAAGCCGCCAACAAGCAAATCCTTAATGGGCTTAAAAAGATGGTGGATGAGCTTAAAGGCAGGTGGGCAGATGAATTGACAAGCATCCTTTGGTCAATCAGGACTACCCGGAAAGAGTCCACAGGTCAGACCCCCTTCGGCCTGGTTTACGGGGCGGAGGCCCTGCTGCCCATTGAGGCAAGGATCCCCACCCTGCGGTCCCAGCAGTATAACAGGGCGGATAATGAAGCAGCAATGGCCGAGGCCTTGGACCTGGTCAGTGAAGTAAGGCAGGAGGCTGGCGTTAACATAGCCGCCTACCAGCAGCGAATGAGGAAAGCATACAACAAGAAGGTGAATGAAAGGAGTTTCCAAGTAGGGGACTTAGTCTTGAGAAAAACGCAGGAGGTGGGAAGATCAAGAGAGCATGGAAAGTTGAGCGCCAATTGGGAAGGCCCGTATGAGGTAACCCGGATTATGGGGCCAAGTACCTACAGAATTGCTAATCTTGAAGGCCAGGAGTTGGCTGCCCATTGGAACGTAGACACCCTGAGAAAATACTATGTCTGAGCACAAGAAGATTAAAGGATTTTCTTTCTTTTTGCTATTTCTCGAAAATTGGCGGAGAACGGGCAGAATAGAATGTCGACGGCTCTGAACACGAATATGTTAAAGATGTTTTTGAAATGAAAAGGTTTGAAGTTTATACTCGTTGTCTGTTCAAATTCGCATTTTCACACACAAACGAGCAGGAGGCAATAAGGGGAGCCCCCCTGTTGCCAGAACCAAGAAAAATGGATACCCCAGCAAAATCCCAAGTCCTCCTGCCTACCTCTGGGCAAGCAGGGGGCAGGCCCCCTGGACTTCGACCAGAAGCCAGGGCCAGGCCGGGCCCCACGCGCCGAATGAACAAGGACTGGGGGCATCCCCCAACCTTGTATAAAAAACGCTAAGTCCTCCTGCCTGTCTCTGGGCAGGCAGGGGCAGGCCCCCTAGACTTCGACCAGAAGCCAGAGCCAGGCCGGGCCCCACGCGCCGAATGAACAAGGACTGGGGGCATCCCCCAACCTTGTATAAAAAACGCTAAGTCCTCCTGTCTGTCTCTGGGCAGGCAGGGGGCAGGCTTCCTGGACTTCGACAAGAAGCCAAAGCCAGGTCGGGCCCCACGCGCCAAACGAACAAGGACTGGGGGCATCCCCCAACCTTGTATAAAAAAACGCTAAGTCCTCCTGCCTGTCTCTGGACAGGCAGGGGGCAGGCCCCCTGGACTTCGACCAGAAGCCAGGGCTGGACCTGACTTTGAAAGAAAAGCAGGCAAAATAGAAAATAAAGGGGATACATTCATAAACAAATGAACGAGTTTGACAAAAGGACGATAAAATCAATAAACAAAAGAGTTAAAATATTACATCAAATAGGCAGCCGGCCACATTAGAGCCCGGCGCGCAAAAAGATCAAGATATCAGCAAGGGAGCGAAGGCGCAGCAGGGTAAGGACAAGAGCCCTCAGAGGACGACTGCCCCGCATGTTAAGCTGGGGGGGACCTTGGTCAGGGCCAGCAGCCTCCTCCGGCGTTCTAGTTGCCCGAGCATCGTTCTTGACAGCATAAAGATCTCTGAAGGCATCCTCATTGAAGTCAGGAAACATTTCCCTAATAACTTCCATGACAAACTGCAAGGAGGGGGAGGCGCCATCATTAAAACCCGCTGCCACCGCAGCCTCAGCCTCCTGAACTATGGCATCTTTCTCCTTCTGCCATTTCTCACTCTTCGCCTTCAAGTCATCCTGGGCCCCCTGGAAGTCTAAGTCATCTTTAGACAGACGCTCCTCTAGGTCAACCACCTTTCTTTTGGTGTGCTCCAACTCAGCCACCGCTTTCTTAGCCTGCTCTAGCTCAACAGCAGCCTGCCTGGCCTTTTTCAGCTCCTTCTCCAGGTTGGACGCTTACCTTATAGCTCTTTCGCCCTGGGTCTTCCAGAGGGCCGCCTGACCCTTAGCTTCCTCCAAATCACCCTATTTCTTCGCCAGTTGGTCCTTCAAGCTGGCAATGAGAGTAATATCCTTCTCAATCAGGGCCAGACGGTCAGAAAGAGGAAGCCCAAGAGTACCAGCTAGTTCTTCATCGCTCAGGCGGATAAGCGCCGCCAACTCAGCAGAGGCCTGAAGTACCCGGGAAATAGGCTGGATGTACCGGAGAACCTGGTTAGTAGTGGAGGTTACAGACTTGGTGAGGTAGTCCGCCAAAACGGCGCTGGAGTTAGAGAGCAGAGCAGAGACGTCAAGGCTGTCCCCAGCAGTATAGTGAAACTCAGTGTTCTCCTCTGAAAAGAGGGCGCCTGGGGTACCATGAGCAGTGCGCTTGGGGTCCGGTGTGTCTGCCTCTAAATTAACCACATGCGCAGCTTGTAGGCTCCCTGTTCCTTTTTCTCCTGCGCTCCAGAGGAACACTCTCCCCAGTCTCCTCAGAGCCAGCAGGCTGCGGTCCCAGGGGTGTACGAGTCCCTACAAGGGAACCCCCCTGTTTGCTGGCGGGAGAGGGGGTGGCCTCCGAGGTAGCCTCCGTCTTCACGCCGCGGGCAGCAGAGGGGGAAGCCGCCGGTTTCGCAGGCGGTAGCCTAGGAGGGAGAGGAAGTCTCGCTCGATTGGCAGGGATACCCTTCAAGTACTTCGTCAAATTTTTCTCACGCTTCTTGAAGTTGGAAGGAAGGGGGGACGCTTTGCAACAATGGTGAAGTCGTCGTCCAGACCGAGATTCTTCACCTCTCTCCTTGTCCAGGTTCGAGTGGCAAGATCTACAGGGCAAAAGAGGAATCAGTTAGAAAACTATAAGAGGGAAGGGTAGAAGTAAGACAAGGCCAGTAATGTCCCTGAACTACCTCTATCAAGATCGGGATTCATGCCCACTCGAGTTAGATAGGTATCAGTAGAAATGAGCTCCGGATTAGGGAGCCAGAAACCAGGGCCACATACGCCTGACTTATCCAC
Source organism: Agrostemma githago (assembly GCA_958450325.1). Lineage (NCBI taxonomy): Eukaryota > Viridiplantae > Streptophyta > Magnoliopsida > Caryophyllales > Caryophyllaceae > Agrostemma > Agrostemma githago. The sequence continues at coordinate 30,953,535 of OY288255.1, read as the reverse complement.
AAAAGCGACGAATTTCTCCACCATCTCCTCGTCTTTTTTATTCAATTTCACCTCAAGGGCCCTCCCCCCGACACCAGGGTGGTATTCCTGGCGAGTTTCCAATCTCGTATGAACGTGATTCCTGAAGTGTCGAGGAATCTTCCACCCTGTAGTGTTGTGCACATACAAGAAATTGTTCTTTCAATCTTTCAAGCTATCTAAAACCGGCCAGACTAGAGTGTACCCCTTCTGCCTTTGGATAGACCAGTATCCAGGGGAGCCCTCACCCCCAGATGAGGCCACCATCTGCAAGCCGACCATGAACCTCAGAGCGTCAATTAAAGGCTCCTCACAATGGAACAGGCAGGTCCACGTATACGATATCAGCGACCTAACTGCCATGGCGGTCAACTGGGCGATGGCCATGTTCATTCGCCTAAATGCCTCCTCCAAAAAGGGGTGCAGGGGGAAACGCAAGCCAAATTCCAGGCACTTGTGGTTGACGGCAATACAGCCGTCAGGAGGACAACAAGCAGTGTCCCTCTCCCCAAGGAAAAACGATTGTATACCCTTCCCCAAAATTGTAAAAACGCTCAATGGCCTCAACAACATTTTTCTTTAAAATCAAATCCCGGTTCTTGGTCTCAGGGTAGGTTTTTAGAGGAACTTGGTACTTCGCCTTGTCCAAATAATAGGTCCCCCTTTCTCCCTAGGGATAAGTGGACCAGCGATGGTTGAAGGGTCAATCTCCCTCGCCTCATCATCAGAGTCAATAACATCGAAGGGGGCGGGGTCAGGAGAGTTGGCATCCCCATCCAGGCAATCCTCCCCGGTCATCCTAGCACTAGGCCCCCCAGAAGAGGAGGCCAGGTTAGCCCCAACCCTATCTCTACCCTCTGCCCTTTCAGCAGAGGATTCAGTAAAATCCAAGATGCGAATACGACGACCGCTCATGATGACTAAGGAGAATAAAAACGAGGAAATGAAAAAAATGAAGCTTGAGGAGAGGATTCTGACCTAAATTGATGGTCGATCAGACGAAGGCGCAAGAAAGCAGTTCTTCAGTCTGGAGTGTTTTTTAGCAGAAAAAGATTGTGAAAAGGGGTTGCTTGGGTTTGCAAGAGTGTAAAAGGGGGAGCAGGAAGAGAGGGGATGCTTTTATAGGAAAGGGCAGTTGAAGAGTCGCCCATCCTGATGACCTTCCCTAGAAAAGCCCCCACGTGTCACACTTTCAAAAACCCAACCACTCATCACTTCCCGAGAAGCCTCGAAAAGGCAATAGAAGCCAAGAGGGTAATCATAGCATGACGTCATTCGTCCATCCATTCATTCGTTCAAAAAAAACAAGCACACAAAAACGAATAAAAAGCCTGCCTGATATCCATTAGAAAAAGCCCAAGAATGGCCAAGAGTTACAAACTTGACAGGGAAATTAGATTACAAAAAGAGTCTGACGATTAGGCTCAACCAGCTTGTATGTGCAGGGCAAAGCTTAATCATCATCGAAACCTGGAGAGTAGTCCCCAGGGCTGTCATGGCCACCAGCATCAGACTCTCAGTCCCAGTCGTCGGAGTCTTTGAAAGGATCATCAGGGCCATCATCTTCGTTCCTACCAGAGGAGTAACTCTGGCCTTCGCTATCCCCGGAGTCGTGACTGCTAATGTCCCAGTCCCTGCCATAGGGGACTGCCTTGGCATTGTCACAGGAACCACAACCCACCTTCCTCATCAGAGGAGAGGAAGGGCCTGACTTAGAAGAAGAGTTCAGTTCAGGGCAGCTGGGGTCAAACTGCTCTGGATGCAGCCAGGGGAAGCACTTGTGGCATCCCCGATAGAAACAGCCTCCCGCTTGGGAGCAACGCCTAGGCATGGGCCCGGCCGGAGGTGAGGCTTTTGCAGGGTGCTTGCCTGCCCTGGCTGAACCTTTCCTCCTGCACTTTGAGAAGAACAAGACTGAAGCCGCCTGCTGCGATGTAGGGCCAGAAAAGCTGCTCTGGAGTACTTCAACCTCCAGCGCCCCCAAAAACAACGAACGACCACACGGACCCCACAATGAAAAACTATTTTCTTAATCCAAGACATGCTTCTTTGGAAAGGGAGTAGGAAAAAATGGAGACGGGTTATGAAAATGGTGAGGAGGGTCGGAATTTATACAAAAGCAAGCATGGCATTAATGGCGTCCCAACCACCTCTGTGAGAAGGAAAGCCAATCACCGGCCTGGCACGCTGCTCAAAGAGGCCACTTGAAGAGGAATGTAATCATGAGGAAGGACATTCCAACTCTTCGCATGCCCAATGCGGTTGTGTTCTCTCCCTCGGGAACGCGCGGTGCATTAAATGCAAAGTTGGAGCCTAGAAAGTCAACCTCCCACCATTCAGAACAAGATGTCGCCTGCCGAGAGGAAGTCATAAGTGTAGTTTGTAGTGCCTATTTTACTGTGTTTTGGTCCCATTTTCCTTGTGGAATCGCTCTTTGGGAGCGGTTTATGGGCTACTTATGGTTCCTTTAGTTCGTTTCAGGTTCCCGAGACCATTTGTGAAGAGTTGGAGCAAATCCGACTCGATACATACACTTTTTGGAGCCAACGAAGTGAAGGAACGATCACTCGATGCCTTGGATTCGACCCCGAGACCTCGGAACCCAACCCCGAGCCTCTTAGACCCGATCCCGAGTCCTGAGAATCGATGAGAAACCCATGAGAAGCAAGGAGGGACCAAAAAGAGCTTATTTTAGGCCTACAAGGCCCATCCCGGTCGGGAAGGCCTCAACCCGTCCGGGATGGGGTGCACAAAAGCGAGCCCTTCTATCCTGAACCCGTCCTGGTTGGGACCAACCCGTCCCGGGCGGGAAGGAGCAGGGGCAGCACGCACTTGTTTCTTTTATTCTCCCTTCCTCTTGTAACCTTATAAATACTTCCCTCTTGTATGTTTATGTATCTTACATGACATTAGACTCTCTTAAGCCTCTCTACAACTTTAAAACCCTAGATTTAGTGTTCATCCATTTAGATTAATCTTCCTTTAATCTTTAGCTAATCTTCCTTTAATCTAGTTGTAACTAGTCTTGTATTAAGTGGGTTCTTGAAGATTCATCCAAGCTTGACATCCTTGGAGTTGATTTGGGTTCTTATTTATGCAAGTTTACATCTTTTTCACCATCTTGTTGTTGGTATAATCCTCTTTACTCTTGTTCTTTGTATTTATTCAAGTTTGAATCTTTATATATTGTTATTGTTCTTGTTGTTCATAATGGATGTTTGGTTTGTTATGTTGTTTTCTCTTGTTTATGTTATGGTTAGTTTGATAATGAGTGAGTAGTCTCTTTGTGGGGTTAGTAGGGGGATTAAGGGTAGATTATGGGTGATTAGGGTTGATTAGGAGTAAAGGTTACATCTTTGTTGCTAGTCTCATATTGGGCACACCATGTGTTTGATCATTTGCTTGTGTGGGTAGTAGTGGTCAATGCTTCCTATACTTGTTTCTCTTCTTCTCATTGTTTGGCTAGTGTGTGATTGTGTTAGGGGATAGTCTTTGTCACGAGAGTGCGGACATTGTTCTACGTAGCGAGAGCCCGGACCGACCTTGACCTAGGTTTAGACGCGAGAGCGCAAACCGACTCTAGCAACTAGGAGACACCTACACCCTTGATCACCCAATTACCCTTCTACACTTAAGAACCCGACCTACCCCACTTCCTTCCATATTTGATTTCTCTAGCTAGTTAGTCATCATTCCTCTAGTTGTTAGTTTCATTAATCCTAGTTATTTCAATTAGTTCATATTGCATCTTTTCATTGTTCTAGTCATTGTTAGCCTAGTTCATACCACTTCCTCTATCATAGTTTGTCAATTATTATTTTCTTTGTGTTGTTTTGGTAGCCTAGTCTCGTTTTTAGGTTGACTTAGTCTAAACTCTACCATACCGTCTCCGTGGCCACGACCCGACTTACCCTAGCTACCTACTAGGATTAGCCGGTTATTTATTGACGGTAGGACCCACGACGAATCCTACCATCAATTTGGCGCCGTTGCCGGGGACGGTGCATTGTTTAGACTTAGTTTACTTCTAGCTTGACTTAGTTACCCTTCTTTGTGCTCTTCTATCATCTCTTGTGCATATCTTGTAGATTTTTCTTGTTTCCTTAGCTTCCTTTTCTCTTTGTCTTTCGATTGTGTTCGTTTATTGTCGTTGCCTAGTGCCCATAAAGCACTAGGTGTTCTAACGTTTGTTCTAGTGTGTAGTGTATGCCTAGGAGGGGAGGCGATTTCTTTCTCTTTAATCCAGAGCCGGAGAGACTCTTTCGAGCCTTTCGCTAACGGATGATTAACCGGGTTAGAATCTCTCAACCAAGCGCTAGCAATACCCATCAAGAGCAAGCTCAAGGATCCGACTTTAACGAGTCACCTCGAGAGACGGCCGGAGAGACCTTCATCAATCCCTTCGGTAATTCTAGTCCTAGTTCCCCCTCTACATCTTCTTCAACACCGTCTACACCATCGTCTCCCTTACATTCAAATATGCCGAAGTTTTCATCTCACTCCACTTTCACCGAGGATGTCTTGCCGGGACCGAGTGCTTTGCCGGATACATATACCGGGAATTTTGTGGCAAAGACAGAATTCATACAACTTGTGGAGAGAAACCAATTTAGTGGTTTGCCCACCAAAGACCCGCATCAACACATGGAGACATTCTCCGATTATTGCGATGCTATCTCTTAAACCGGGGTTACTCAAGATCAAATTCGTTGGGTACTTTTCCCGTTCTCTCTCATAGGAAAGGCAAAGCAATGGATCAAGAGCCTCGATAGGGCAACCATAGGTATCGATACTTGGAAGAAACTTGCATTGGCGTTCTACCAAAAATTTTACCCTCCGGAGAAAACAAATTTGCTTAGGGCCTCCATCACCGGTTTCCAACAACGGGATGAAGAAAGCCTTTATGAAGCTTGGGAACGGTTTAAATCTTTGGTTAGATCATGCCCCCACCATGGACTTTCACAATGGTTCTTAGTCCAACAGTTTTGGAACGGTCTCTATGAGGACTCAAGAACTATACTCAATATGGGCTCCAATGGTAGGTTTACCGAGGTCGATGATGATCAAACTTGGGCAAGAATCGAGGAGATGGCGGTGCACAACTCCCAATACTCAAGGCCTAGAAAGGCGAATCGAGGAGGTAGGCACGAGGTCGATGCCATTACACAATTGAGCATTGACCTTGGAGCTCAATTAAGAACTCACATGGAATCTATTGACAAGAAGCTCCAAAGCCACCTCAATCAAGTTCAAAGCTCTAGTTTCTCCAACCAACACTCGGTTCATGAAATTAATGCTTTGGGAGTTGTGTCTCCTACACCTTACTATGGGATGTGTGATATGTGCGGGATAGTTGGACATGAGCCTACACATTGTCGGGGAAGTATTGAGCAAGTGAACGCCTTCCAAGCGTTCAAGCAAGGTGCCTCCTAATCCAATACGTTCCAAGCTTCCCATCAAGTCCCTCAACAACAAGCTCTACAACCTCGTCCCTATGTTCCACCTCCCTTAAGGGACAACAATCAAGGATACCAAGATTATGTAGGTAACCAAAGACCATTCAACAATTTTAAGCAACATAACCAAGGTAATTACAACAACAATCAAGGGTTCCAACAAGGGAACTTCAATCAAGGTGGTTTCCAAGGAAACCAAAACTTTCAAGGACATCAAAACCACCACCAAGGACATCAAAACTACAACCATGGCAACAATCAAGGCCTTAATCAAGGCAATTCTCATGGGTTCCAAGGGAACCATCCACAACAACAAGCAACCCAAGGTGATAGACAAGAAAGCAAGCCTAGGAGCCGGTCTTCTATTCATGATTATGGTGCTCCATTAGCCCTCACCGATACTCCGCACAATCCACAATCTCCACCTCGGAATTTCAACGTGCAAAAATCTTTGATGGATATGCAAAGGAGTACTCAAGAAATGCAAAGAAGCCAAATGGAGATGGCAAGAAACCAACAAGAGTTCTTTGCTTATGTTCAAAGGGATAACATAGCAAGAGATGCTCATACGAAGATGCTTGAGACCCAAATATCTCAACTTGCTTCGGGAAGCTCTTCAAGACAAAAGGGGCAACTACCTCCTCAAGGTGAAACACCGAAATTTGAGCATGTAAATGCTATTACCACGAGGAGTAGTACATCATATGATTCCCCCTTACCCCCTAGTGAGCAAGAATCAATGCAAGAAGTTACACCCTCCTCTCAAGGCAATTCAAGTAAGGAAAGTCCAATGGAGGAGCAAGTCTTAGGGGAGATCGAAAAAACCCATGAAGACAAGCTTCCCCCACTTCAAGGAAAAGAAAAGGGTAAAAGGAAAGTGTCATTTGAGAAGTCCACCCCAATTGAGCAAAACAAGTTCCATATCAAGTTGCCTTTCCCAACAAGGCAAATGAAGACTAGGGTGGATGTCCAATTTGACAAATTCCTAGACATTGTGAAGAAATTGGATGTGAGTGTCCCGTTTATCGAGTTACTTACCCAAATCCTGGCATATGGAAGATTTATGCGAGAAGTCTTGGCTAGGAAGAGATCCATCGACAAGGAAGAGACAATAGCGTTCACGAGGGTGGTGAGCGAGCTTATTCAAGGTTCTACGCTTCCCAAGTTGAAGGATCCGGGTAGTTTCTCAATCCCATGCACCATAGGCAATTTTAAGATCAAGAGAGCATTATGTGATTTGGGTGCGAGTGTAAGCATTATTCCCTACACCATTTGTTTGCGACTTGGGATAAAGGACCTCAAGCGTACTTCCATTACACTCCAAATGGCCGATAGTTCACTCAACCGACCATTGGGGATATTGGAAGATGTGCCGGTAAGAATTGGAAAGTTCTTCGTTCCGGTTGATTTCCTCGTACTTGACATGCCGGAAGATGCTATCACTCCCATTATCCTTGGGCGCCCATTTCTACATACCGCCGGTGCCATGATCGATGTGAAGAACGGTAGGATCACATTTGAGTTAGGCGAAGAAAAGCTCGTGTTCGACCTCCAAGGCAACACCTCGCCTACTAATGATGAGTCTTGCAATATGATCCACGCCATGAAAGACGTCGATCTAGGGGAAGAATCGGGACAAAGCTTGAAGAAGGACTTTTATGAGCTTGGGGATGATGACTCCGAGATTGGGGAAGATGAGTTCCCATATCATGGGTTTGATGACAAGTTGAAAAGCAAGGAGAAAGATGAGCCTCCCTTGGGGCCACATGAGGATCGATGGACGTTTGGGTATATCCCGAAGGATCGCAAGTATAAGTTCAAGCCATTGAACTTGGTAGATCGGGATGCCCCGGGAACGTCAAGGTTAGGAGGCGATGATCCTTGGAGTGGAGGTTGGTATTCCACTAGTTTGATTGAAGACTTTGCTAGGATCTTCGATTTGTTTCTTCGTGACCTTGACGGGGATGGAATGGGTTTCAAGGTTGTTGAAAAAGAATTGAGGAATGCACCATCCATGGTTTGACGGAGTTCCAAAAGAACCGTCTCTTTGTATATATCTCTTTCTTGTAGTTTCTTTGGTTTTGTGAAATTCTTGTTATTTGGATTGTTGATGAGCGTTGTGAGGGAGAGAATTTGATGTTGTATTTGAGTTTATTGTGATAGGTGAAGTGAAGATGACTCCTAGAGAGGATTGGTTATCGATAGAGCTTGGATCGTGAGCAAGGGAACGGGTTTTTGAAGCTTAGGATAAGCTTTTGGGTTTGTGGAAGGCTAGAAGACTCTTCCCGTCCAAGAAGAGGGCTTCCTGACCGGGAAGGGTACGGCATCCCGACCGGGAAGGAGCCATCCCGATCGGGATAAGGGTGCATATTATCGAGCTTCCTGGAGTGCCATCCCGACCGGGAAGGGAGCGTCCCGACCGGGACGGGTGTGTCATCCCGACCGGGACCATCCATCCCGATCGGGATGGTCCCCTACTCCCCCTTATGCCTCTTCTTCGACATTTGAGTCCACCCAACCATTATATACCCCCTCCCAACCTCCCTTCTTATCCTTGCTCATATCATATGACCCATATACTTCATTTGCATACCCTCACTTCATTTCCTATTCACTTTACACCAAGCCTCCCATCAAATCTCACCTCCTCATACCATTGCAAGCTTACTACCTCAACCATGCGATTTTCTCAAGTACGAAGTGGGATGACAATGAAGACAACAAGCAAGTGCATTTATTGAATCATTGAAGACGATGGAGTTCGTATGTTGCTCACTTATTGGTAAGGCAACTCTCATTACTTTTCCGTCTTTTGTTGCTTTTTGCCCTTTGAAAACTCCCCTTCCCTTTTGTCATGGTGGCCCTCTGGGCCTTGATAATGGTCGCTCCCGACTCTCGATGATTGGCTACATCGAGAGTCCTTTCAAAATCCAAATTTTACGAGTTTTTCACCCCTTTTTTTTAGGATTTAGTCGGATTTGGGCGGAATCCGGGCTAGGTGACTTGATTACACCTAGTCCTCCCCTCCCATTTCCTTTTATTTCCTTCTTTTTATTTCCTCCCTTTCCATATCTTTTCTTGTCTCGGCTCACGGTGACTTGATTACACCCCGGCCGGACGCATTCTACCCTTTTCTCCGCTTTCTTTTAGATTTTAGCTTTATTTTCGTAGTTTCTTTTATTTTCTTTTGTGTCTCCGCACACTACGATCGAGCATGAGGACATTGCTCGGTTTAAGTGTGGGGGAGCGGTATTCTAGCGTAGTTAGTTTTATTTTCTTAGTTTTTTCGAAAAATCTTAAAAATCTCTAAAAATTTGAAATTTTTTCACAAAAATCAAAAATATTTTCTTTTGTGTCTTTTCCTTTTGTGTCGTTTTGTCGTATATTTGTTTTGTGTGCGTGTTTTGCCTCCCTTTTTCCTTATAGGTTGCTTAAATCACCAATAGCTTTGGAGAGCTTTCAAGACTTCCGGTAACAACTTTATCCCTTTTTCTTCTTTATCTCTTGCGGAGTTTGGAGGAGATTGTGATGTTGTGTGCTCGGGTGGAGCTTTGCAAAGTTGTGGTTGATTTGGTGGCTTGTTTGGATGCTCGGGGTGGTGTTTGTGTTGTTTATGTGTTCGTTTTGTTTTGTTTTTGTTTTGTTTTTGTTTTGTTGCTTTTGCTTCTTTTTCTTTCGTTTTCGTCATGTCTTTGTTTTGTGTTGTGTAGTGTGTCGTGTGTGTAAACGGTTTTCGAAAACCCGGTGTTAGAGGCTAGTGTGCAAGGGTCTACTTTCCCTTTCTAGTAATGTAAATCGAGTCTTGGACTTTAGTCTAGTAGAATGACCCTAAATCAAAGATTTCGTTGGTCCTTTACCTTGAGTCCACCTAGCTTACTAGGGATTTACTACGGGATTTGCATTTTGACCATTATGACCACCCATGGTGTGAAAAGGCCTTGGTTGCCGAGTCCCGTCCCTTTGGTGACCGTGTTTAGGATTGTTTGATTAGTCCAAGTTCTACCCTTTTTGTGGGTTTGAAGGGAAAGCGCGCTCCCGACTCACCCATTCCCCTACCTTCCACACATATCCACCAAATAAATTTGCAATTTGTTGAAATCTCTCTTTCTTGTTGCAAATAAATGTCTACAATTCAAATCAAGCCAAAAAGGCAAAGAAATGAAAGAAAGATAAGATTGAAGAAAAAGAAAAGGCACAAAAGGCCAAAAAGAAAATAGAAAAGAAGAAAAAGAAATGGCATAGCAATACACAAAGCAAATATGCAAAAGAAAGAAAAATGCCAAAAGAAAACCGTCTCACAAAAAAAGAATCCCCTCTCAAAAATAAGCCTTTTACCGACTATTACCGTGAAGAGCCTACCAAAGGACCGAGTCCCTAGGAAGGATGATAGCGGTAGTGGTCGGGCTTCCCTCACTTTGCAAATAATTCCACCTTTTTACTTGGACTAGTTAAGCGGTTTCGGGCATGGGACGACCCTCTTGGCTCATCGCTAAAGGGGGCGGGGTCTCACTTACCTACAGTGTCGACTAACACCGTGGTTCATCCCTTTTCCATTCCGCCGATCGTCCCGTAGTACGTTCTTAGAAAGTTAGGAGGACCTAGGTAAGTTACCAACGTTTTTGTTGCTTTATCGTCATACTATTAGGGTTTAGTTCATCTTGGTTTGTATTGCTAGCTTGGGAACGTTGTCACTTGCCTTGAGTCCTAAACCGGTGTTTCATTCACCGCTTTTTAGAGGGAAGCGGTATTTATTTCTCTTTGGGTGCAACCGTTTATTTGTTTGTTTGTGTGTTTGTTTGTGTGTTTGTTGTTTATGTGTTGTTGTGTCCGGTTGCATCCACAGTTTTATCGCAAGACCTTACTTGCCTTACGGAGTATACTTTTCCTCTAAGTGTACTCACGTGAGTTCAAAGAGCGTAGGGTGCGCTAATACCCACTCGGCTAGTTTAGTAGTTAGTTTCTGCTTACTCGAGGGCGAGTAAGGGTTAAGTGTGGGAAAATTGATAAGTGTAGTTTGTAGTGCCTATTTTAATGTGTTTTGGACCCATTTTCCTTATGGAATCGCTCCCTGGGAGCGGTTTATGGGCTACTTATGCTTTCTTTAGTTCGTTTCAGGTTCCCGAGACCATTTGTGAAGAGTTGGAGCAAATCCGACTCGATACACTTTTTGGAGCCAACGAAGTGAAGGAACGATCACTCGATGCCTTGGATTCAACCCCGAGACCTCGAAACCCAACCCCGAGCCTCTTAGACCCGATCCCGAGTCCCGAGAATCGATGAGAAACCCATGAGATGCAAGGAGGGACCAAAAAGAGCTTATTTGAGGCCTACAAGGCCCATCCCGGTCGGGAAAGCCTCAACCCGTCCGGGATGGGGTGCACAAAAGCGAGCCCTTCTGTCCTGAGCCCGTCCCGGTCGGGACCAACCTGTCCCGGTCGGGACCATGCCATCCCGGGCGGGACCAGTCCGTCCCGGGCGGGAAGGAGCAGGGGCAGCACGCACTTGTTTCTATTATTCTCCCATCCTCTTGTAACCTTATAAATACTTCCCTCTTGTATTGTTTATGTATCTTACATGACATTAGACTCTCTTAAGCCTCTCTACAACTTTAAAACCCTAGATTTAGTGTTCATCCATTTAGATTAATCTTCCTTTAATCTTTAGTTAATCTTCCTTTAATCTAGTTGTAACTAGTCTTGTATTAAGTGGGTTCTTGAAGATTCATCCAAGCTTGACATCATTGGAGTTGATTTGGGTTCTTATTTATGCAAGTTTACATCTTTTTCACCATCTTGTTGTTGGTATAATCCTCTTTACTCTTGTTCTTTGTATTTATTCAAGTTTGAATCTTTATATATTGTTATTGTTCTTGTTGTTCATAATGGATGTTTGGTTTGTTATGTTGTTTTCTCTTGTTTATGTTATGGTTAGTTTGATAATGAGTGAGTAGTCTCTTTGTGGGGTTAGTAGGGGGATTAAGGGTAGATTATGGGTGATTAGGGTTTATTAGGAGTAAAGGTTACATCTTTGTTGCTAGTCTCATATTGGGCACACCATGTGTTTGATGATTTGCTTGTGTGGGTAGTAGTGGCCAATGCTTCCTATACTTGTTTCTCTTCTTCTCATTGTTTGGCTAGTGTGTGATTGTGTTAGGGGATAGTCTTTGTCACAAGAGTGCGGACATTGGTCTACGTAGCAAGAGCCCGGACCGACCTTGACCTAGGTTTAGACGCGAGAGCGCAAACCGACTCTAGCAACTAGGAGACACCTACACCCTTGATCACCCAATTACCCTTCTACACTTAAGAACCCGACCTACCCCACTTCCTTCCATATTTGATTTCTCTAGCTAGTTAGTCATCATTCCTCTAGTTGTTAGTTTCATTAATCCTAGTTATTTCAATTAGTTCATATTGCATCTTTTCATTGTTCTAGTCATTGTTAGCCTAGTTCATACACTTCCTCCATCATAGTTTGTCAATTATTACTTTCTTTGTGTTGTTTTGGTAGCCTAGTCTCGTTTTTAGGTTGACTTAGTCTAAACTCTACCATACCGTCTCCGTGGACACGACCCGACTTACCCTAGCTACCCACTAGGATTAGCCGGTTATTTATTGACGGTAGGACCCACGACGAATCCTACCATCAGGAAGCCCTGCTCCCCCCTAGCCAGCGAGGGACAATTGATGAGGGTCGGTAGCCTACCACGGGTCGCCCGTCAAATGGGCACCTAGGGTGGTCCGTCCCAGGAACAAAAGGAGGTCTGCCTTGCAGGCCATCCTGCGAGTTCGCTGCACAGTGTGCAACCCGTCACCTGCTATTCGGCAGGCCGTACCGTCGGCCGAGCAGGGCAACCAAGCCCCCCTGCTTGCCTGTCTAGGGGGTGTTCTTCCCCTTGGCAGGGCCAGGGGGAACCAGGGGCCCCTCCGTCATTCTGCCTAAGGTATATGGAAATGGGTGGACATAACGGGTCCACATGTCGCTTTACTGACCACCCATCCTCCTTCTCTCTCTCTTTTGCATTTCTCTCTCTTGGAGGAAGGTATAAATACTTTCCTTACTCCCCATACAAGAGGTTGGATTTTCTCTCTCTAGATTCTCACTCTAAAAACGCCACATAGCTCCTCACGAACTAGGTTCATCAAGGCATTCCACGAACTGACTTAGGCATCGGAGAGGGTTTCCTCGGACACCTCCGAGGCCCTGTGCGTTCATTGTGCAGGGAGGAGGCCACCTCCGCCGGGAAGGTCCGAGTGAGGAGAAGGAGAGATTGAAGGAAGTCGAACGATTATCACATTAGCAATACCACATCCTTGGACCCGAATTCGAAGTCGGGTTAATTGATTCCTTAACCGGAACATTTAAATAAACGGAAGGAAAAGAAATTAAAATAAAGGCCGGAAAATTTGGCGTAGGTGTAGTCACGTCACCTAGCCCGAATTAAGAAAAATTTGAGAAAATGATTAAAATTTGGATTTTCAAAGGGTCAATGGCGTATTCACGTAGTCAAAAGACCGGGAGCAATACCAAGGCCGCTTCGGCCACAACAATCGGATAGTGGGACAGCTTGCAAATTTGGTTAGAGGTAAGATTATCACAATGATCTTGATAATAATAAGGGAACAAGGAACAAGGAACGAAATTAATCCAAGGACATGGAATTATAGATGATTAAAGACTCACTAACACAACCCGCACACAAACAACATACACAACCCTACCTACCGACTCTGGGAGAGGATCTAAATTGGGTAATCGTTCGACGCACAAGAAGCTGTCGGAGACCCGGGATAGGGTTGTATGCCCTCGGAGGATTCTATCTCACAAAGGTCATAGATCGTACGACCCTCGGGTAATGTGTAGTGCGCATACCCCCAAACTTCCCTTCCTCCCGACTCAATCTTGGTTAGTCGGAATTCGCCGGGTCCTAAAGGTAGGTCCCAATTGTGGCGAAAAAAGATAGTGGTTTGGTGTGTGTTGGGAACAATAAAAGCTCTTCCATGGCTAATGTGGACGAGGCGTTGATCGGGTACATGAAAGATCCAAGTCGGAAAGTAGGCATCGTCAAGCCAAACGGAATCGTCTAGTGCGGTAAGGTGGTTGGTCGCATAACCCAAGTTGGTCGCAATTATGGTCACAAGACCTCTATAATCAACAAAGGGGCGTTGGGTGACAATAATACGGTGAAAATGCAATGCCACGACAAGTGGTAGGTCCAAAGGGTTAGGGTTACCAAGCAAAGTGTCACAAATTAATTGCAAGACACACACATCAAGATTAGCAATATTATCGGTCGAGGGTAATATGCAGTTGGAGAGTATCTCAAAGAAGTAACGAATTGCGGGGTTACAGATTTCGGAGGTAAAGTGTAATCCCCTAGAAATTCTAACGCAATACAGTGGCGGAAACACTGTAGAGTTGGGATTAAAACACACTGACAAACTATATCTTATTAAAAGAAATGGTAAGTCAATACAAAGGCCTCTTTTTACAAAAGGGCTTAAAATAAAATTCTCCAAACGGGTTATACAAATCCATAAATTACATGAATAAAGAAAAAGTAGGATCCCCGCTACTCGCTAGCTCACACCCAAAACCCAGCAACAAATATCTGTCATGTTATAAATATAACAACCATGTCAGTGGGGAGTAACTCGGATGTTCTCCCAGCCATATTATATCATAAGGAAAAATAATAATATTATTATATCAAAATATTTAAAACCAGAAAACATTAAAACGATATAATAAAAGTAAGTTTTCAACGAAACTTAAATCACTTGCCAACCTGCAAGTCAAAATCAATCGATAATAAAAATATTCAAAAATGACGTTATGGAAATTCGATTGGTGTGCACAAGGCTAGACTTTCACTAGGATAATACTAGAAACTAGCTTCGAGAACCGTAGACTTAACTCATAACAGAATCCAGTCTCTAACTAGGCAACCCAACTATAACAAGATTGCGGGTAGCGAGGTCCTGGTTTAAGTAGTGCATACCCCTCCTAGACAACAAATATGTCTAGTTCAGCTGACGACGACTAACACGATGCGATATCTAGCTTAAGGTCAAAACATACACCCTCCTGGGCGAAACTACGCCCAGTTCAACGACCAAATGTGCCCCAAATAGACACACCGACTTTATAGCTGATTGCAAAAAGTACATCCCAGACTATATTAATCTAACCCTACTCTTATCTTTATTCCATAACTCCAATACAGCCATTATCAATATAAACAAAAGAATAATCATTATAAATAATATGAAGATAAAAGGAATAACCATTTTATAATAAAAGGGAAACTTTCTATAAATAGAAACTTACTTAAAATAGAAATATTCTTATAGAAAATACGTAAGTTATTAAAATAAGTGAAATGTATAAAAATAACATTTGTAACGAAATTAACATATTATTATTATCGTCGTTATCGTAACTTTATTATATTTCCAAATTCGTTACTCAAAATATAAGTGAAATATAATAAGTCAATACATAGTATATTATAAAGAATTAGGAAATCGAGTTAAAATTATAAATTTTAGAAAATAGGGGTTTCAAGAAAAACGATATCAAAATTAATTGAGTCAACGAGTTTTATAAATTAAATGAGATTTTATAAAGCTTTCAAATTAGTTTTAGGAAATAGATTTTATCAATAAATAATACTGATTTTACTAAAAATAATCAATCGTAGACAAATGAGAAATTGTTAGGGAAAATAGTCTCGACTAAAAGTGTATTTAAAACAAAATCGACAACTTTCTCATTTATTAGTGTAAGTCGTAAAACGAAATTAATTTATTGAACAAGTACACAAATCTCGACTATAATATAAAAATACGATTCGAGTTAAAATTATAAATTAACAAAATATGACGAAAATATGAAATCGATATTAATTAGTTACTAGTGTCACGATAACCAACAAAATATTATAACGATAAAAAATATTTAAATTACTAACGATTTATAAAACGATATCGAATACTTGTAAAATATTTCTAAAGTGCACGATTAAAAGAATAATTTAGGAAATAATAAATAGATAAAATTAGAAAATCGAAGTTAAAATATTTACTACATACTACTACTCAACATATGATATAAAATCGAGTAACATCCTAAAGTTACCTTGATTCGATATCCAAAACAAACCCGTACTCGTCCCCCTTGATCAGTCCAAGCTTCAAAACCTCAATAGTAACGCCTTTGAGCTTCAGGTTGTAGAATCGATAGTCCTCTAAGCATGATCCACCACGATACTCATGAAGGCAAAACAAAAGAATAAGACAAGTGTAGTTGACATAAGACGGAAACGGAATAGATTGGATATGATAACAGAATATATAAACGAACATATGGGGTATATGATCGAATTACCAGGACTAGAGGGGAAAGGAAGATTAGCGAGGACGGAGAAGGAACGGATAGATGGGGTGATGACAAACACGGACTCGAAGTCACATAACGGATGCAGAACATAAAACAACAATAGACACAAGGCTTGACAAAACGCACCAGCAGAAATGCATAGCCACGGGAGGAAGTAGAGGAGAAGAAAGGGAGCAAAGATCAATCGATCCGATATCGAACCGAGCACAAATAGAAATGAGCAGAGAAAGGTGTGATACAGGACAGAAAACGAACAAAGGCAACGAAAGAGTAAGAAGTAGAGCGGGGCTATAAAACAGCAGACTCGATAACGAAACGGAGAGAAACAGGGCAGAGGATGAGAATCAACAACAAAACGCAGCACTAAGTACAACATCAGCAGCGAACTATAGCGATAAAACAACAACAAAATAGCAACAGCATCAACAATTGCAACCGACCACAATAGCAGAGGACAGCAACAAGGAGGAATCAACCAATAGAGTCAACAATACAACAAATAGAAGAAGAAGAAGAAGAAGAAGAAGAAGAAAAAGAAGGAGAAGAAGAACAGGAGGAGAAACGGACAGCAACAAGAACAACAATAACAAAACCTAAGAAAGAACAGTAGCGTCGACGAAGATCGATAACAACAGCAACAATCGGCAGCGATAAAAACAGCAGCAACAAAACGCGGAGGAAAAGTAGCAACAGAACATCGAAACACGAAGAAGACAGCAAAGATAAAGAGGAAGGAGAAGAAGAAGAAATGGGTTACCTTAATTGAAATCAGGTGATGGAACCTGCAGTGAAAACGGAGGAAGAGAAAGGGCAGGGGCGCAAGATGTTGTCCGGAGAAAGAAAAAAAAAGGAATGGAGTGAAGGAGAGTGCACAGAAAATGAATTGAAGAGGTGGAGGACGAGCGTTTGACGAGGAAGAAGTACAGGAGGCAGGGGGTCGGGATGTGTGAAGAACAAAAAGAGGTGAAGGGGGAACGTAAGAGAGAGGGAAGAGGTGCGTTGAATACAAAATAGTGAAGCGGTGGAGGAAGGGGAAATGAATGTAAGTGAGGTTGAAAGATCATTAAACAAGTGGGATGAATGAGTAGAGGAAAACAAAAGGAAGAGGGGCTGAATCAGCACACAAAGAAGCGGATTAGAGATATGGACAATTTAAACGAATTGGGTAGGAGACGAATTCGTAACGATAAGTTTACTGACCCACGAGTTGAATTAAAACGAGTCAATAAAATTAATAGATAATTGGGCCGTCAAATAAATGAGTAAATAAAGTATTTGAGAAGAAAATGAAGCTTATAGAAATAAATAATTAGACGGTGAAATAGTATTTCCCGATAAATAATAAATCTTCGATAAAGTGAAATAAATTGATTTCTCGAGGAAATGAAATAAATATTTTGACGAAACTTAAAATAAATGAGCCTCGAGCCGAAAAATAGAAAATTCGAGCTGAAATATAAATAAATAAAAAGAATTTAGAATTTAAATCGTCGAAATAGACTTTCCATAATAATTAAATTAAATGTATATAATGAATCGAAACAGAAATAAAATATGTTTTAAATATAAGAAGAGTTTTCGAGTCAACTAGAATTTTAGGAGTTTGAAACGATTAAATGATAAATTCGTTTTAGAATAATTTTAAGAATTACGAGTTAATATGTAAATAAAATAAAAATACGATTATAACTTTAATTTAATTTATTTTATAAAATCAGGGGTGTTACATAAAATATGAAGTAGGCTCGTAACCTTCTTGACAGCGTGATAAGCACGTCCAAAGGTCTCCTCTAGACACACTAGCTTGTAAATTGCTCGGAGGTTTACTAAGTATGGTGCCCGATGAGGGTAGGCCTAAAGTTAAGCCAAACTCGGAAATAGTCAAACAATGGGGTTTACCGAATAGTCTAAATTTAAACGCTCTTGGTGTGGTCGGATTGTCAATGGTAAAAGTTCCTAGGAAGTAGTCACAAGTCAAGTCCTTGTATGTAGAAGCCGCGAAGCTAAGGAGTCCGCTAGTTTCGATCCTTGAAGATAACTCTTTAATATCGTCAACGATTTCTAAATTGGTCGTTGTGAAGGGACAATGCCACCTAGTACTCTGAAAGGTCTTTTCAGAGAAGGCTCGAGCTAAAGAGGTATTAGGACAAGGTAAATATTTAGGCTTAGAGGACTTACAAGATGTAGAACATTTAGAAGGTGTAGAAGTCGAAACCATACCTTGTTTTCGAGCGGCTCGCTTTGCTCTTGTCTCCATAGTAATAATAACCTTGCAAGAATAATCCCAAAAACTTTGCTTCACCTTCTTCAAGAACCCAAAAATAATCACCCAAGATGGAATAGAACACTACAAGAATTTAAGTCTCGGGCGACTGATTTAGCCATCGTCATTTGTCGCTAAAAGAGACACGCGACAGATGACAATCGCTAAGAAACAGTCGCACCAGATAGTCGCTTTTAGCGACTGAAATCGGTCGCTAAATAATACGCGCGACCGATTTCGGTCGCTAAGTGTAGCGACCGAAATCAGTCGCTATGGCATCCCTTTAGCGACTGATGTCAGTCGCTGAGAGCGTAAGGTTAGCGACCGACATCGATCGCTAAGGGGTGTAACGTGGCGTTTTCTGAGCGTCTCATAGCGACTGACTTCAGTCGCTAAATGAATAGCTTTGCGACTGATATCAGTCGCTACCTTACCTGAAATAGGCCGATTTTATTTGTTTCTTTTCTAGCCAAAATCTGCATAATAAAACAAACCAACAACCACAATACGTCCCAAACATCATTCCAAACGTTGTTCCAAATGTTACACCAGCTTCACACTCTAGAATTGGCAACCAAGTAAGCAAACGTCTTGAATACACTAAATTAAAAGAGTTGTTACAAACTGTTTTCAACAAACATTCACAAACTACGTACTGTTTTCAATCTACTCACCTAACAGTGAAACTAGCTGACCCATCACTACCACCGTCATTGAAGTGGTCTCTATATTCTCGGTGTCGGGGAATGGGGTCGAAGTTACAGTTCTGCTGCTGCATGCTCCTTAGGCGGTTTAGCTCTTCTAGAATTTGCAAACTAACGTCATCCTGTCGCTGGATACGCTCATCCTGCATCTTCAGCCTGTCATCCTGCTCTTTCATCTTCTCAACCATAGCGGCCTGTAGCGCCCTCTCCTCTCGCAGTTCCGACCTCATCTCAGCAACGATGGACGGTACATACTCCGTTGAGGTCGCATGCCCCCCCCCCCAGCGTTGGGTGGTGTCCAGTACAGGGTATGAGAGTTCCTCGTACCGTACACCGCTCCCTTGCGGTACCCCTGCGCGACTCTGAACCAAATCTCGCTCGGGTCCACAACTTCAGCCTCGGGCGCTCTAGTGGCCTCCACATACGATCTCTAAAAGAAATTGTAGTGATGATTAGGTGAGATGTAAAGAAAAATTTAAAGAAGCCTTATGTTTGAAACTTACCCAAATGGCGGCGTCATTCTTCGAAGCGAAGCTTCGAACGGTGGTGGCGTTCCCCTTGCTCTTCGTGTCGAGAAACAGCTGCACAAGCGGGGGGATTTCTCCGGTTTGCTTCTTTAACTGTTGACAGTACATGTAGATTTCTCATTTATATTTACAATGAAAAAATTAAATGAAAATCCAAAATAAAAATCAAAGGAAAGGAAATACTAACATACATAGCCCGCTGGTGCATCGACTGCGACCCACCGTAGTGGGTGGCTTGCGCATCCGCCTTTGGGTCCCCTCCCCGCCTCTTGTTCTTCTTCGCCTGAACGGATCTCTTAATGAACTTCGGGTCGGAGCGGACTTTTTCGAACTGTTCAATGGCGGCACCTACAATTCATATGAAGAGATCAATAAGCGTATTGAAGATATATACAACTTTCTATTCAAGTACGAACACTAATTGAGTAATCAAACCTTTAAGATATTTGTGTGCCCTTCCATCGTTCGCCAACTTCCACATGTTGTCCTTGTATCTTGGCTTCGCGACGTCCATGTATCTGTCTCTTGCAGCCACCTCGAGACTATCGTGCCAATAGTGTTTCATCTGCAAGATCGTTTGTTGTTAATGTATTATTAATCCGTAAACAATAAGAGTTAATTAATAAAATAAAAAAATTGGTGCACCTTAAAGTTGGCGAACCACTTCTCCCGCTGCCACTGAGGCACCTGGGTCCAACCAGCGCAATAAGTAGTTAATTCTTTCATGAAACTGTCCGACACACCAGTCACCACCGTTCGATCCCGAAACCTACACCAAAGAATGAAATAAGATGATGTCTCACAAAAAAATGAAATAAAATGAAGTTGCTAATGTGATTAAAGTTTGAAAACCAGGAAATGACTGATGGGAGGAATTTGTCGTGGAATCCCAACCGTCAATAATATAACCGGCTATTCCTACGGTAGGGCTAAGGAGAAAGCAAACAAAGGAGAACGGGCTAGGATTAGGTCGGGGTCGAAGGGGTAACGGAATGGTCGAGGGAGAACTAGAGTGAAGGAGGTAGTAGGGTGATCTAGGTTGGTCCGGGCTCTCGCAACTTAGACCCACCTAGAGGTTCCACCTAGAACCCATCTCGACGACACACATGACAAACGGGGTTCTAGCGCGCTATGGTGGCCTAGGTCGCATCCGGGCTCTCGCTACTTAGACCGACCTAGGGGTCGTCTTCACCGGGCTCTCGCAACTTAGCGAGGGAACCGAACCCACAACAAACTAACACCCACAAGAAAAAGGCAAGAAGAACAAGCATTCGCAACTACTTAGTCATTCAAGCATTTCAACAAACATGTGATGTGCACCAAACCAAGAGGAAACCCAAATCTTCCACCAACATCTCTAACAATCCCTTAATCACCCAATTTACACCCTAATCACCCTACTAACCCTAGCAAGAACACTACTCAAATATAATTATACTACAACTAACAAGAACAAGAGGATTCAACAAGAGAACCAAAACAAACATAAACAAACTAGTGAAAACAATGAACAAGAACAAAACAATCAACTAAAGATTCAAACTTGAACAACATAAACAAGATTAAGAGAAAGGGAAAAGGATTATACCAAACTAGAGGATGGAAGGAAGAATAAAACTTGCATTAATGAAGATAACCCAAATTCATCCACCAAGGTTGTCAATCTTGGATGGATTCTTCAAGAGATCCAATAATACAAGAGTAAACTAAGATTAACTACTAATTACCGACTAATCTACACTAATCTAATCTAATCTAACCTAAAGTAGTCTAGGGTTTAAGGTCTAATGAAGTCCATAAGCTTTACATAACAAGGGAAGGGTATATATAGGGTTACAAGTGGAAGGGAGAAGAAAGAAAACAAGGCGGAGCTGCAGCAGGCCCGTCCCGGCCGAGACGGTGTGGTCCAGGTCGGGAAGGGGTGGTCCCGACCGAGACAAGGTTGGTCTCGGCCGAGACGGCTCTTCACAGCAACCTCCTTAAACGTGCACTTCTTCCCGACCGAGATGGCACTTGGTCTCGGTCGGGAAGGCTCTGTAGGCCTCCAATATGCTCTCTATGGTCCCTCCTTGCTTCTCATGGGCTTCTCACCGAATCTCGGGTCTCGGGATCGAGTCTAAGAGGCTCGGGATTGGGTCCCAAGGTCTCGGGGTCGACTCCAAGGCATCGAGTGATCGTTCCTTTACTCCGTTGGCTCCAAAATGTGTATGTATCGAGTCGGAATCGCTCCAACTCTTCCAAATCGGTCTCGGGAACCTGAAACGAACTAAAGGAAGCATAAGAAGCCCCTAAACCGCTCCCAAGGAGCGATTCTACAAGGAAAATGGGACCAAAACACTACAAAATAGGCACTACAAATCACACTTATCAACTCCCCCACACTTAACCCTTACTCGCCCTCGAGTAAGCACATACTATCTACTAAACTATCCGAGTGGGTATTAGCGCACCCTATGCCCCTTCAACTCACGCGAGTGCACTTAGAGGAAAAGTGCACTCCGCAAGGCAAGTCGGGTCTTGCGACAAAACTGTGGATGCAACCGGACACCAAACACACAAACAAACAAACACACAAACAAACACATAATCGGTTGCACCCAAAAGAAAAACAAATACCGCTTCCCTCAAACAAGCGGTGAAAGAAACACCGGTTTAGGACTCGAGGTAAGTGACAACGTTCCCAAACTAGCAATACAAACCAAGGTGGACTAGACCCTAATAGTATGACGATAAAGCAACAAAAATGTTGGTAACTTACCTAGGTCCTCCTAAATTTCTAAAAACGTACTACGGGACGATGGACGGAGTGGAAAAGTGAAGAACCACGGTGTTAGTCGACACTGTAGGTAAGTGAGACCCCGCCCCCTTTAGCGTGAGCCAAGAGGGTCGTCCCGTGTCCAAAACCGCCTAACTAGTCCAAGTAAAAAGGTGGAAAACATGGAAAAT
This sequence comes from Agrostemma githago, assembly GCA_958450325.1. Taxonomy (NCBI): domain Eukaryota; kingdom Viridiplantae; phylum Streptophyta; class Magnoliopsida; order Caryophyllales; family Caryophyllaceae; genus Agrostemma; species Agrostemma githago. Next base: position 30,931,220 of record OY288255.1, on the reverse strand, counting down.
GAGGGAAGACCGACTAATGCCGCTATCATCCTTCCTCGGGACTCGGTCCTTTGGTAGGCTCTTCACGGCAAAAGTCGGAAAAAGGCTTATTTTGAGAGGTAGGGGTTATTTTTGTGAATCGGGTTTTCTTTTGGCATTTTCTTTCTTTTCGACGTTTTGCTTTGTTTGTTGCCATGCCATTTCTTTTTCTTCTTTTTTCTATTTTCTTTTTGGCTTTTGTGTCTTTTCTTTTTCTTCATTCTTTTCTTTCTTTCATTTTCATTCTTTTCTTTTCTTTGCCCTTTTGGCTTGATTTGGCTTTTTGGCATTTCATTGTGTAACAAGAAAGAGAGAATCAACAATTTGCAATTTATTGTGTGTATATGTGTGGGAGGTAGGTAAATGGGTAAGTCGGGGGTCACGATCCCTCTTCAAACCCACAAAAAGTGGAGAACTTGGACTAATCAAACAATCCTAGACACGGTCACCTAAGGGACGAGACTCGGTAACCAAGGCCTTTTCACACCGTGGGTGGTCATAATGGTCAAAGGTGCAAATCCCGTAGTAAATCTCTAGTAAGCAAGGTGGACTCAAGGTAAAGGACCAACGAAATCAATGATTTAGGGTCATTCTACTAGGCTAAAGTCCAAAACTCGATTTATACAACTAGGAAGGGAAAAATAGACACTCACACACTAGCCTCTAACCGGGTTTTCGAAAACGGTTTACGCACAAGACACACAACACAACACAAAACAAAGACAAGACGAAAACGAACGAAAGAAAAAGAAGCAAAAGCAACAAAATAAGAACAAAACAAAACGAACACATACAAAACACAAACACCACCCCGAATTTCAAAACAAGTCACCAAATCAACCGCAAGTATGTACAAGCTCCACCCGAGCACACCTCAACACAACTTTCTCCAAACTTCACAAGAAATAAAGAGGGAAAAAGGGATAGAAGATGTTAACGGATGTCTTCAAAGCTTTCCAAAATTAATGGTGGTTAAGCAACCTAAAAGGAAAAAAGGGGACAAAACACACACAACAAAACAAATGTACGAAACGATGACACACAAAAGGAAAAGACACAAAAGAAAATCTTTTTGATTTTTGTGAAAAAATTTCAAATTTTTAGGGTTTTTGAAGATTTTTCGAAAAAACTAAGAAAATAAAGTAAACTATACTAGAATATCGCTCCCCCACACTTAAATCGAGCCATGTCCTCATGCTCGATCGTAGGGTGCGGAGATACAAAAGAAAAAGAAAAGAAACTACGAAAATAAAGCTAAAATTCAAAAAGAAAAGTGGAGAAAAGGGTAGAATGTGTCCGGCCGGGGTGTAGTCAAGTCACCATGGGCTGAGACGAGAAAAAGATATGGATGGGGGAAGAAATAAAAGAAGGAAATAAAGGAAATGGGAGGGGAGGGCTAGGTGTAATCAAGTCACCTAGCCCGGATTCCGCCTAAATCCGACTAAATCCTCAAAAAAAAAAAGTGAAAATCTAAGAAACAAAACACACAAATACAAACACAAGTATTCTAAAGAAGAGAGGAGGGGAATATACAACATGACGGTTCTTTAGGAACTCCGTCAAACCTAGGATGGTGGACTCTTCTTCAACCGTAGCCCTCAAGGGCATGGAGGAGCAAGTCGAACGAGCTACCGACATCATAGTGAAGGCCCAAGAAGCGCTCGAGCTTAGCCGACCTCCACGGCCTCCAAGGAGGAGGCAAGAAGTAGGAATCAAAAGACCCAACATCATATTGCACGTCGTCTCGGGGGTCTATCCATCCTACGAGCTTCACCGACCTCTTCCTCCCTAAGCATCGCCTCCAATCACAAGCAAGCTTCATCTCCAAGAATCGAGGCACAAAGAGCGGTTTTGGCCTCATCTCTTCATTGCACACCCCCACACTTTCTTCAAGTTGTGGTTCCCCACCTTCATCACTTGGCCCCACATCATCTTGGAGGAGAGGATCGAAACTTCTACTGGCGGTTTCAATCTCCTCCAAGTCATTACTTGGTTCACTAGCTAGGGGCTCTTGATGCTTATCCACATTCTCGGACAAGGGCAACTGGTGGCTAACAATTTCACCCAACATCCTCACAAACTCTACCAACCCATCCAACTCACTATCCTCCTCTAATTCCTCCCCAATGTTGCCTTCACCAAGGGTCATCTCCTCATTCGTCTCTTTTTGGGTAGACGATTGAGGTTCTTCAAAGCAAACTTCTCTATGAAAGGGAATTACATTGGCGGCTTCATGGTTAGGATGCTCCTCTTTCTCAAGTGGGCACCCTTCATCTAAATGTGATGCTTGGGATAAAAACATTACGGTTTGAACCGATAATGCATTTAATTGAGCATTCCTCGCCTCGTTTCCCCTTCGAATTTGGGCCATTAATTCCTCTTGTTCTTTTCGGAATTGAATGGCCGTTTCTTGGATGCTCCTTTGCATTTGAAGCATAGATTGATGTAACTCCAAGTTTGGCATTTGGTGGTCATTGGGGTCTTGTAAAGTTCCTTGAAAATCTTGATGATACCCAAGGGGTGGGGTATCATATTGTTGGTAGTGGGGTTGAGGTGATTGGTAGTATTGTGGGTCATAGGGTTCATATTGTGGTTGGGGTGGAGGGTAATATGTTGGGTCTTGGGGGTATTGGCTTCCATATGGTGAATCTTGATTGAACATGGTGGGTTCACAATCATAACTCGAGTAATAGCCACCATGATCGTAGGAGTGATAGTCATTCACTCGTTGGTAGCCATTTCCATAATCTTGAAGATCATACCCGTCTTGATTACCCCAAGAAGCTTGATTATGGTAGGGGGGATGTCATGTCATAGCTTTGGTTCAAAGAAGAAGAGAAGTAGCTCATATCGGCTCCCGAGTGTATGGAGTTTAGAACAAACCCCATGCTTGCTCGAAAATCGTAGCTCATACCCGGTTGGAAACCTCTCACCCTAGCAACCGTCCGTTTAAGCGGCTCTGAGTTGCAAGAAGAAGATAGTCACCACCTCTAAGCACAAACTGTAGACTAAGAACAAACGTGAGAAGTCTAGTGCTTTTTGGGCACTAGACAAGAGAGAAATAAACCACACACACACAAGAAGCAAAGAAACAAAAAGAAAAAAGAAAAACACAAACACAAAGACAAAGTCAAGTAACTAGGAAAACAAAGTCCAAACTAGCACCGTCCCCGGCAACGGCGCCAAATTGATGGGAGGGATTTGTCGTGGAATCCCAACCGTCAATAATATAACCGGCTATTCCTACGGTAGATAGGGCAAGTCGGGTCGAATCCACGGGGACGGTAATGTAGAGCCTAGACTAAGGTCGCCTAAATACGAGACTAAGTCAACGTGCTAAACTAACTAGGAATGGTAGAGAGGGAAGAAAGCTAGACTAGGCTAAGGCTAAGGAGAAAGCAAACAAAGGAGAACGGGCAAGGATTAGGTCGGGGTCGAAGGGGTAACGGAATGGTCGAGGGAGAACTAGAGTGAAGGAGGTAGTAGGGTGATCTAGGTTGGTCCGGGCTCTCGCAACTTAGACCCACCTAGAGGTTCCACCTAGAACCCATCTCGGCGACACACATGACAAACGGGGTTCTAGCGCGCTATGGTGGCCTAGGTCGCATCCGGGCTCTCGCTATTTAGACCGACCTAAGGGTCGTCCTCACCGGGCTCTCGCAACTTAGCGAGGGAACCGAACCCACAACAAACTAACACCCACAAGAGAAAGGCAAGAAGAACAAGCATTCGCAACAACTTAGTCATTCAAGCATTTCAACAAACATGTGATGTGCACCAAACCAAGAGGAAACCCAAATCTTCCACCAACATCTCTAACAATCCCTTAATCACCCAATTAACACCCTAATCACCCTACTAACCCTAGCAAGAACACTACTCAAACATAATTATACTACAACTAACAAGAACAAGAGGATTCAACAAGAGAACCAAAACAAACATAAACAAACTAGTGAAAACTATGAACAAGAACAAAACAATCAACTAAAGATTCAAACTTGAACAACATAAACAAGATTAAGAGAAAGGGAAAAGGATTATACCAAACTAGAGGATGGAAGGAAGAATAAAACTTGCATTAATGAAGATAACCCAAATTCATCCACCAAGGTTGTCAATCTTGGATGGATTCTTCAAGAGATCCAATAATACAAGAGTAAACTAAGATTAACTACTAATTACCGACTAATCTACACTAATCTAATCTAATCTAACCTAAAGTAGTCTAGGGTTTAAGGTCTAATGAAGTGCATAAGCTTTACATAACAAGGGAAGGGTATATATAGGGTTACAAGTGGAAGGGAGAAGAAAGAAAACAAGGCGGAGCTGCAGCAGGCCCGTCCCGGCCGAGACGGGGTGGTCCAGGTCAGGATGGGGTGGTCCCGACCGAGACAAGGTTGGTCTCGGCCGAGACGGCACTTCACAGCAACCTCCTTAAACGTGCACCTCTTCCCGACCGAGATGGCACTTGGTCTCGGTCGGGAAGGCTCTGTAGGCCTCCAATATGCTCTCTATGGTCCCTCCTTGCTTCTCATGGGCTTCTCACCGAATCTCGGGTCTCGGGATCGAGTCTAAGAGGCTCGGGATTGGGTCCCAAGGTCTCGGGGTCGACTCCAAGGCATCGAGTGATCGTTCCTTTACTCCGTTGGCTCCAAAATATGTGTATCGAGTCGAAATCGCTCCAACTCTTCCAAATCGGTCTCGGGAACCTGAAACGAACTAAAGGAAGCATAAGAAGCCCCTAAATCGCTCCCAAGGAGCGATTCTACAAGGAAAATGGGACCAAAACACTACAAAATAGGCACTACAAATGAGGCACCTGGGTCCAACCAGCGCAATAAGTAGTCAACTCTTTCATGAAACTGTCCGACACACCGGTCACCACCGTTCGATCCCGAAACCTACACCAAAGAATGAAATAAGATGATGTCTCACAAAAAAATGAAATAAAATGAAGTTGCTAATGTGATTAAAGTTTGAAAACCAGTAAATGACGTTGCTAATAATATAATGTCTCACCATGTGTTCTCGGGGCTCATAATTAGACGCCCGTCGTCTAGATATTCAAGCCCTCCAGGTCCCTGCTGTGGTTGTTCAGGTTGCTGATCCTCGTTCGCCTCCTCCTCGTCCTGCTCCTCCAGCCGGTCCTCCTCCTGTTGGTCCTCCTGCTGCTGCTGGGACCCCCTGTTCCTGCTCCCACTCCCGTACCACATTCTTCTGCCCAACGTCATATTTGCAGACAAAGGTAGAAAGTTAGAAATTGACATCATAATATTGAAATAATATGCCCAAAATAAGAGAATACAGACTACTATATTGAAATAATATAACTTACTAAAACTATACCCTACTAGCAATCTTCGTCACTATCGATGTCATCTTCCACTTGCCTACTCGAACCAACTACATCCTCTTCCTCGTAGTCATCTTCCTCCTCCTCATCATCGACCTCCACGGTGTCACATGTCTTACCCTCTACATCCATGACGGTGTGAATCAGTTGCTCAAAGAAATTCTTCTCAATATGCATCACATCCAGATTATGTCGGAGTAATAAAGTATTCCAATATGGAAGGTCGAAGAAGATGCTTCTTTTAAACCAACCATTTTTTAATTTCTTAAGATCCTTGAACTCTTGATCGGTCCCGTCAACAGTAGATGGGAAATCTGAAATCACCTCCCAAATCTCATCTCCTTGGAGACGAATCGGTGCCTCATCTAGCACTACCTCACCCTTCTTGAAAGCTCCTCATCTACCCTTCTTGAAAGATCCTTGAACTCTTGATCGGTCCCGTCAACAGTGGATGGGAAATCTGAAATCACCTCCCAAATCTCATCTCCTTGAAGACGAATCGGTGCCTCATCTAGCACTACCCCACCCTTCTTGAAAGCTCTCCTATTCTTCCTATACATGTGACCCTCGGGTAGGAACTGTCTATGACAGTCAAACCAACTAATTTTGCTTGAATTACTTAGGTAAAACGCTTTACTTTCACTCATGCAACAAGGACAAGCTTTTTGCCCCGCCGTAGACCAACCACTCAGCATACCATACGCAAGGAAATCGCTTATAGTCCACAAAAGCGATGCTCTAAGCTGAAAATTTTGTTTCAACGACACATCATATGTCTCCACCCCTACTTCTCACAAGTCTTTCAATTCCTGTACCACTGGTTGTAAGTGAACATCCAAGTGGTTTTTTGGATTTTTTGGGCCGGGAAGAATAAGAGAAAGGAAGATGAACGGTGGTTTCAGACAAAGCCATGGGGGTAAGTTGTATGGTATGACCATGACAGGCTAGCATGAGTATGACTTACCGAACTGACCGAAAGGGGCAAACCCATCGGTACACAAACCAAGTCTCACATTACGGGGTTCCTCAGCAAAATCAGGGTAAATCCTATCAAAGCGTTTCCACTCCTCCCCATCACTAGGATGACACATCTTCCCCTCTACACGAGTTTCTTCTTTATGCCACCTCATTTGTTCGGCAATGGTGCTGGTTGCATATAATTTTTGGAGTCTAGGGGCGATGGGAAAGTAGGTAAGTCAACTAAGTGGTATAGGTTTTTTATGCCTCGCAACACTCTTTCCCTTCCTACCCCTCAAAACAATATTCCCGTCTACACTTTTGTATCTACCCTTACCACATATCTTACATTCCTCAAGCAGGACATCGTCCTTCCAAAAAAGCATACATCCATCAGGACAAGCATCGATCTTTTGATGTGGAAGTTCAAGACCTTTAACTATTTTTCTTGTATTGTAGAATGTTTTGGTCATAATGTTGTCTTTTGGGATGAGTTTTTCAATCAATGCAGCGACACCGTCTACGCACCCAAATGGTAGGTTATACTCAGATTTAAGGGTCACTACCATAGACGCGACTTCTAACAATGTCACATTAGACCCTCCATATAACGGCTTCTCCGCAGCCTCTAACATATCAAAAAACGCTTTCGCTCGTGGGTTTGGCTCTTGTGGGGTTGGTTGGTCATCGTCGTTAGTGTACATGCTTTCATCATTAAACACATTGCACTCAACCACATCAACAATCATTCCTCTCAAACCGCCCTCATTCTGTTCAACCTCAGATTCCTCAACACCAGACGTCTCACCATGACAAATCCAACAATAATAATTTGGGCAAAACTCATTTGAGATAATATGTTCCTTAATCAAAATAGTATCCAAGAATCTGAGGTTCATACATTTCACACAAGGACATCTAAATCTACCCTCTGAGGCGTACTCGGGGTGGGTTTTAGCAAACTCAAGAAAACTACTAACACCCTCTAAAAATTCCGTTGTGGGACGACGTCTCTTATCCAATCTTTCCTCATACATCCATTTTCGTTCAAAACTTTTCATTTTTTATCTAAAAAAATTGAGATAACAACCAAATACACATTACTTCCTCTAAAGTAATTTACTAATATACACTACTCACATATTTAGTAAAATTCTCAATTCACCTAAACATAGTAATATTTGCACCTAATCCGTCTATAAGTACATCACTAGATGGGCATAATTGTATTTTCACTTTCAATTTCCTAACACATTAAAACAACTCAATTCATTCAACTACTTAACCATAAACACTAACTTTATACTAACAATCTACCTATTTTAAATTGGGAAACCTATGGGCAATTAACATTCTAACTACACTAAATACTCCAACAATAACAACACTACACTGTAAAAACATCTAACTAAATAACTAATTTATTTATATCAATAAATACAAAAATTAACAAATAATTTAAATTAAGTGTAGATAGAAAACATACTGTAACTAAGAAAAGTGGAGAAAAGAATAAGGAATGAAGAGGAAGGATGATGAAGGGCGCGGGTAGAGAGAAGGAGGAGGCGAGGTAGAGAGAGAGTGAAATGAAGGTTGTGCGAGGGGGGAGGGGGGGTGTTCGCTGATTTATAAAAAATCAGCCCCGTTAGCGACCGACAGCAGTCGCGCGGTCCTCTTTTAGCGACTGATTTCGGTCGCTACCGGGAATTACTTTTTCCCCCAACCCGTCTCTTCGTCCAGCGACTAATATCGGTCGCTCGCGTTACTTTCATTCGCTAAATAAGCGACTGAAAGTTGCAGTCGCGCGTGTATGGTAACTATTTGAAGTATTTCTTGTAGTGGAATTATGAATGGAGGTTCGAATGGAGTTGGGGTATGGAAGGTGGTTGGTGATTCTATGAGGGGTGAAAAGGTGGAATGAAGAGTAAGGTAAAAGGTGATATAAATAAGGGTAGTTGAGGAAGGAAATAAAAAATTTTTTAAAGTAGATTGCTAAAAATTTGGTGTAAATGTTTTGGGAGGGAAAGTTATGTGGGGTAAATGTGAAGGAGGGAATTGATAGTGTAGTGAGTAAATAGGGTATAGGTGATTGATCCACGTCGTCGGATGAAGTTACACCCAGTCAAGTAACATCGGGTGAAATTTCACCTGACGGATTTTCATCGTGAAAAGCAATTCTGCCAAGTTTTTCCACCAGGTGAAGTTTCACCCGGTGAGAATCTCATCGGGCGAAATTTCGCCCGACGGTAATTTTCAGCAAATCCCTAGTCGTGGCAAAAATTTCCACCGGGTGAAGTTTCACCCGACGGAAAACCGTCGATAATCTCACTGGGCGAAGTTTCGCCCATCGGTCTTGCTTACTTCGTTTTTCCGCCTCGCCATTTCATGGCTCTTCAATTACCTAGAGTTTTAAATAACGACTCGACTCACATTACATAATCAATTTCTCCCACAAACATGGTTGTGGTCTTGAATTTAAGCTCCATAACTTCTCCAAAAGCTTGACCTTCATCCAAATATTTGCTCCATGGTGAAATCCAAGTTCATCCATTCTTCTCAAGCTAACAAACTAATAAAGTCAAAGAATGTGATACATATATACAAGTGGTTGTTGAGGATACCACCAAACCTACATTGATTTGAGAGGGGGTCAAGCAACGCTCCCCAACGGGAGCTCACCAAGTTTCACGGTAGCAAAGGTCTCACGAACGTGACCGGCATGGTAAATCTTCAACGTTGCCCATTAACCATAAATTTCCCGGTTTCCGGGCTAGATATCTCTATCGATCCATATGGTTGCACTTTAGTCACTTTGAATGGACCCGACCATTTCTATTTCAACTTACCGGGGAAGAGCTTAAAACGAGAGTTGAAGAGTAATACCTTATCACCAACGAAGAAGTGTTTACGAATTATTCGAGAATCATGCCATTTGCGAGTTCGCTCCTTGTAGATCTTCGAATTTTCGTAGGCTTCGAGTAATAGTTCTTTCAATTCTTGTAGTTGGAGAAGGCGATTACTTCCTACAACACTCTCATCAAAGTTTAGCTCTTTGATTGCCCATTTGGCTTTGTGTTCTAATTCCACCGGTAAATGACAAGTTTTACCATACACAAGACGATAAGGAGTGGTTCCAATCGGCACTTTGCAAGCCGTTCTCAATGCCCAAAGGGCGTCATTCAACTTTAATGACCAATCCTTTCGGTGTGTATTCACAACGTTTTCCAAAATTCCCTTGATTTGACGGTTGGAGATCTCGGCTTGCCCATTTGATTGATGGTAGTAGGCTAGGGACATCTTGTGAGTGATACCATATTTCCTAAGAAGGTGTTCAAAGGTATCTTTCCTAAAATGAGAGCCTCCATCACTAATTATGGCTCTAGGCATACCGAATCTCGGGAAAATTACATTCTTGAAAAGCTTGATTACAACCTTAGAATCATTGGTGGGACTAGCTACGGCCTCGATCCACTTTGAGATATAATCAACCGCGACTAAGATGTATTTGTTGCCAAAAGAGGATGTGAAAGGACCCATGAAATCAATACCCCAAACATCAAACAATTCGATTTCTAAAATGGGTTGAAAGGGCATCTCAGTTCTTCTTGTAATATTACCACTTCTTTGGCAAGCATCGCATGTGAGAATGAAAGCTCGAATGTCCTTGAATATGGAAGGCCACCAAAACCCGCTTTGGAGAACCTTGTTAATTGTCTTTTGGTTGGCCAAGTGTCCACCATAAGATGTCGAGTGAAGGTGCTTCACAATATTGTATCCTTCTTCGGCCGTCACACATCGTCGATAATTTCCATCTATACAACGGCGAAACAAGTAGGGCTCATCCCAATAATAGCATCGGGCTTCATAAAGTAGTTTCTTCCTCTCTTGCTTGGAATAATCGTCCGGAATATAATGAGATACTAAGAAATTGACGATATTGGCATACCAAGGTACCAAGGAGTAATAGTTTCAATGGCCATCAAGGCCTCATCTCTCATAGCTTCATTGATGGGTATACCATCATCTTCATTGCCTTCTTTACTAGCCGCTAGTCTACTAAGATGATCCGCTACCAAGTTCTCCGATCCGGCTTTGTCTCTAATCTCAATATCAAATTCTTGTAAGAGGAGAACCCACCGAAAGAGTCGGGATTTTGTCTCCTTTTTGGACATGATGTAACAAATCACCGCATGATCGGTATGAATAATGACTTTGGAACCGGTAACATAAGTTCGGAATTTCTCCATGGCATAGACAACGACAAGCATCTCTTTTTCGGTTGTTGTATACCTTGATTGGGCTTCATCTAGGGTTTTGCTTGCATAATAAATCACATGGAGCTTCTTATCAACCCGTTGTCCTAGAACGACACCAACGGCAAAATCGGAGGCATCACACATGATCTCAAACGGAAGATTCCAATCGGGGGCTTTGATAATTGGTACGGTGGTGAGAGCGGTCTTTATCCTGCAAAAGGCCTCAAGACACGAGTCATCAAACACAAAAGGTGCATCTTTCATAAGGAAAGAAGTCAAAGGCTTGGCAATCATAGAAAAATCTTTAATGAAACGCCTAGAAAAGCCGCGTGACCTAGAAAAATCCTCACCCCTTTGACATTTGTTGGTGGTGGAAAGTTTTCGATCACGGAAACTATAGCCTTATCAACTTCGACTCCTGTATTAGAAATGATATGACCTTGGACAACACCTTGTTCAACCATAAAATGACACTTCTCCCAATTCAAAACAAGTCTATACTATTTACATCGAGCTAACACTTGATCTAGATAGTTAAGACAAGAATCAAAAGATGTACCATGGACACTAAAATCATCCATAATAACTTCCATGGATTTTTCAATAAAATCGGAGAAAATAGTCATCATACATCTTTGAAACATTCCCGGCGCATTACACAATCCAAATGGCATCCTTGGATAAGCATAGGTGCCATAGGGACATGTGAAAGTGGTCTTCTCTTGGTCATCGGGGTGCATGGGAATTTGAATAAATCCCGAATGACCATCGAGGAAACAAAAATAAGAATGATGCGCCAATCGTTCAAGCATTTGATCAATAAAGGGAAGGGGGAAATGGTCTTTTATGGTGGCCGTGTTCAATTTTCGATAGTCTATACACATGCGCCAACCGGTAATAGTCCTAGTAGAAATTGACTCTCCCTTTTCTCCTTTTACAACCGTCATTCCTCCTTTTTTCGGCACAACTTGTACGGGGCTAACCCATTTACTTCCGGTTATAGGGTATATATAATGTTAGCCTCATACAACTTGAGGACTTCCTTCATGTCAACCTCTTTCATGGTGGGGTTCTACCTACATTGACCCTCAACCGAAGGACGGTAGTCATCATCAAGGATGATCCTATGCATAAAAACATTTGGGCTTATGCCTTGGAGGTCCGCAATACTATACCCAATGGCCTTTTGTGTTTTCTCAAAACAATAAAAAGTTTTTCTAATTGAGAATCATCAAGTGTAGCATTGACGATAACGGGATAATTAGTTCCTTCAAGAAAAGCATATTTGAGGGAAGATGGGAGTGGCTTAAGTTCAAGATTAGGAGGAGAGGATACCATACTCTTACCCACCGGTAGTGGTTCTACCTTTTTTTCATGTAAGCTTTCTTCTTCAAGAGGTGGGGAATCAAATGGTTCATCTTCTTGCTTATCATCATCTATCAGGCTATACCCAACCAAACTATCAATAACTTCAATGGAATATGTTCGTTCAATCATTGGTTGTTTAAGAGCTTGCGAAAGGGAAAACTCTGCTGACTCGTTCCCTATATTAAATGACAACTTTCCATTCTTAACATCAAATATAGTACCACCGACACCAATAAAAGGTCGACCTAAGATAATGGGGGTAATAGTGTCTTTGGTCACCATGACAACAAAGTCGGAGGGGATGAAAAACTTACCAACTTGAACGGGTACATCCTCAAGTATCCCAAGTGGGTACTTGACGGACCTATCGTCAAGTTGAATCGACATACTAGTGGGTCTCATCTCCCCCACACTAAGTCTCTTGGCAATAGAATAGGGTAACAAACTAACACTAGCCCCTAGGTCACATAAATCTTGATTAACAACATTTCCAACCCGACAAGGGATGGAAAAGCTATCGGGATCCTATGGTTTCTTTGACATTTGATTCATAAGAATGGCACTACATTGTGCCGTGAGAGAGACACATTTTTTGTCCTTTATGGTTCTCTTTTTAGTCAAGACATCTTTCAAAAACTTAGAATAAAGGGGCATTTGAGAAATTACCTCGGTGAAGGGTAAAGTTACCTCCACTTTCTTCAACATATCCACAAAATGGCTAAATTGTGCATTCTCCTTATGTGATTTAGCTCGCTCGAGAAAAGGCAATGGTGGGACAAAAGCGGGAGGCGGTGGAACATTGGATTTTTCTTCTTCTTCGGCTAATCGCTCCATCTCTTTTATTTTTGCTTCTTCAGCTTCCATTTGCTCTTTCTTCTTTCTTTTAAGTTCTCTTTGTTCAATCTCCGCATTTTGGAGGATATCAAACTCCGCTTGTATTCCCCGGTTTTGTTTGGGGGAAGTAGGAGATGTTGCTTCTGGTGCACTTTGTTGATTAGCTTTGGATGGGGTGCTCAAGTTTTTGTACGGGTGCTCAAGTTCCTTGCCACCTCTCAAAATGACGGCATTTGCTTGGTGTGAAGGGTCTCTTAGGTTTTGGGGTTGCCCGGGCAAACCATGGGGTGGATGAATTGGGGTGGATAAGGCTTTTGTTGCTTCTTGTGATTTCCAAACCTTTAGCCTTGCTTTGGTATGTTGATGCTCACTCCATAGTTGCCCAACGGCTCTTTGCAAATCACTAATGTTATCCCATGGAACTTCTCCTTGACCATATTGAAAATTGCTTGATTGGCCATAAGATTGAGAGGGTTGATTAAATGGTTGTTGATTGTAACCTTGATTACCTTGGAAATTGGTTTGGAACCCTTGATTGTATCCATGATTGAAATGATTACCATGTTGATTTTGGTAATTGTTGTAATAGTTGGGAACATGGAAGTTGCTACCTTGTTAATTGAAGTTGCTCCTTTGATGAGGAGACAAATATGGGGCATCTTTGGAGGACCTTGGTTAAAGGGCCTTTGTTGACTTTAATTAAATGGCCTCGGTTGACTCCCTTGGGCATGTGGTATCGGATTTTGAACATTTTGGTTTCCATATGAAAATTGGGATGAAACCTTGTGCTGACATTGTAGGTATTATAAAAGGGATCAAATTGAGGTCTTTGCCCATACACTTGTATAGCTTGGACTTCATTTCGCTCTTCAATATAAGTTTCTTCATTAGGAATACAAGAGCTAGAATCATGGCCATAATTGCCACAATGATCAGATTGAACTTCCCATGTTATTTGTTTAGGAGGTGATGGTTGCCTTGTTGGAACACTCCCTTGAATTTGGTACATACCTCTAGGAGTTGGTCTAGAACTCACGGCATCAATTCTCTTTGTTAACTCTTTAACTTGTCCCTGAAGTTTCAATTCATTAGAACTCTTAGATGAGTTCACTTCAACTTTCTTTCTAGAATTCCTTGATTGACCCACTCTAGCATCACTCCTTGCCATCATTTCAATAAGATTTTTAGATGCCTCATCGGTAAGAGAAGAGAAGTCTCCTCCGGCGGCCGAATTGAGGTTTTCCTTGGTTCTCGATGAAAGGGTGTTATAAAATGTTTGGGTAGTTAGCCAATCGGGTATCCATGGTGTGGACACTTGCGTAATATTTCTCTAAATCTTTCCTAAGCCTCACTTAGGCTTTCAAATTCATCTTGCTTAAAAGTTTGTATTTCCATGCGATATTGGTTAGTCTTTGACGGTGGAAAATATTTCTCCAAGAAGGCATTAGATAATTGAGCCCATGTTGTAAATGTATTAGCGGGATGGCCTTGAAGCCATCTACGAGCTCCATCTCTTAGTGTCTTTGGAAATAGCAAATGGTGCAATTGGCATGAAGTTAATCCATTGAGACGGGCTCCAACTAATTTTTCCTTGAATGAAGCGATGTGCTCTTGGGCATCCTCTTGAGAGAAACCTTGAAAAGTATCTTGTTGAACTACGTTTGTTAAGGAGGCTTTCAGTTCATAGTTCTCGGGTATCACTCCGAAATCAACCGGTGAAGGTGTTTCTTCGTGTGTTAATTGAGAATGGGAACCTAGGGTCGCCATTGGTTGGATTGGTGGTGATGGTGGATTTGGATTTGGATGATTTGGAGGGGTTAGATTATGATTTGGTGGTGGAGTTTTTGGTGATGGTGGGGTGGATGGTGAATTTTGTGATGTAGATGGTATGGAAGGATTATTTGGTATAGGATTATGTGATTTAGAAAGTGTAGAGGGTGTATGTGATGTAGGTGGTAGAATGGGATTATGGTTAGGAGGTGATAATGAAGGATGTGGAATAATGGTGGTTGAGCTATTTCCCCGAAATTGCAATGCTCTAAAAGTTCTTTCCGTCTCCGGATCGAACCATAAGGGCGATGACTTATTCCTAGGCATAAAACTCAATTAAACGGCGAGTCTCCTAACACCTAACGGTACTAGGGAAGAGGGAGAAAAGCAAGTAACCAAACACAATAACTAAAAACACAATAACTCGTCGTTCTCGGCAACGGCGCCATTTTGATGCGTGGCCCAATCGGATCGGTCGTTTAACGAAGGATGGGGGATCAAACAATATTTATAGACTCTCATAAACACAAAAACTACTAGAGTATTCGTGGTAAGTCGAGGTCGGTCCACAGGGAACGAAACGGCATCGAGTTAAAAGCAACGTGTTTGGGATCTAGAGGGGGTTTTAAGGGTCGAGTCTATGCTAGAAATACGGTAAAAACGAAAATTAAATAACTAGAGAATTAACAAGAGAAATGACAAGAGGTGAAAAATCTAAGAGAAGGTGTTAGGGGGAAGTCGAAATTCGGAAATCGGGGTCTAAGAGTCTCGGAATCGGGTCGGTCACAACATTGATGAAGGGAGAATGCCACCTTTCGGTTTCTTCATCCAACCCACCTAAAAACCCGCTTTCGCGGCGAAGAAGGGTAAGTCTCAAATTAAGGTAATCTCTACCCCGAGTTTCCCCATATTGATAGAAATGAGTCAAGGTCGGTCTAGTTGGCCGGACTAAAACAACAATGACACAACAACCATAAACAAGATAAACCAACAAGCAACCAATCAACCAAAAACTCCTCAATTCAAATAATCCAAGATTCTCATCCCTAAACCCCCCCCCCCCCCCCCCCCCCCAACAAGAAATATACTCACTACTCATAATGGAAAACAACAAAACATTAACAAAGGAGAAAAGAACTAAAAACATGCATAATAACTAAATCTAAAGAAAATAACAACAAAAAACGATAAGGAAATTACGATCTACCAAATTAACCACTAAACTAGGAAAGAAATTGCAATCAACAAAATAAACTAGAAAATAATCTAGAGCAACATAAGTAAAATCTAGAGGAACTAACAACACAAAGATGATCAAAATAACAATCAACAAAGTGAAACATAAAACGATCTAGAACAACATGAATAAAGATGATCAAAACAAGACAATAATGAAAGATCAATAAAATGAGCGAAAGAACAAGATTAAATCTAACTAGAGATTAGAGAGTGGAAGAGAAATATACCAACTATGAAGATCAACAATAAAGAGAAAGATTGCATAAATAAAAGATGAAGCTTGATGAAGAGGATGAAGAATTTGTCACTAATCCTTCAATAATCACCAAAAATCTTCAAATAACAACTTGAATCTACAAAGCTTGAATGTAAATATAGAGAATTATTGATGAAAACTATGAAGATCTACTATTAATTTACTACTAGGATGATCTACTAAAGAGAGGAATAAAAAGGTAGTCTAAACTAATGGTGAGATAATGGAGTGACTTGGCTAAATGAATATGACTTGGGCAACAAACTAGGGTAAACATATATATAGTATTGCTTTAATAGATCCTTAACCCAAAGCCCAAATCCAACTTTTTGCTCCATTAGTGAGACAATCACCCTTTAAGTCTTCATGAGGTGGAACTTCACCCTACCATACACGGACCAATACCGTCGGTTGAAACTTCACCCGGTGAACTTCTTCCAGTTTTGCATTTTTGGACCCTTTTACCGTCGAACGAAACTTCACCGGTGGGTGAAAGATTCGCCCGGTCATTTCACTGGTGGAGAAACTTGTCTGAAGATCATCGGGGAGGCAAATTACCGTCGGGCGAAACTTCGCCCGGTCATATCTCATCGGATGAAACTTCACCCGATAGTTTTCTGGCCTCTTTTCTTCTCTTATTCTTCGTCGTTTGATTGGATGGCTTTGAACTTTAAGTTTAGTGCTTTGCTCTTTGGACGATATTCCCTTCTCTTGTGCTCGTGGAAGCTCAATCATGCTTTCGGTGCCAAATCCTATCAAAATTGATAGAAAAACTACCAAAACACGTAAAATGCACAAGAGGGACGCTAATGCAAGAAATACTCAAAATAGGGCAATAATCGCACTCTAGTCTTGCAAAACGGGGAGAAAACGGGTCTAAATGAGGGGGAAAACGGTCTAAATTTAGCACACAACAATATTATTCCTCTTCTTCTTTTCTTCTTCTTCTTACTGTTGTTGTTACTGCATATGCTGCTGTCCTCCTGCTAAGTCGTTTCGCGTTCGATGCCGAGATTGATGTCGGCCTGATGTCGCTATTACTGTTGTTGCATGTTGTTGTTGTTTTGTTGCTGCCATTGTTCGTCGCACAATCAGACCCATTTTCCATCCTATTTTGTTCATCATTAGATCATAATTCATCCCATTGTTCATTCTAATTTCAAGGGTAATTTAATTACTCTTATTCTCTGTCTCGTTTCCCTCTTTCTATTCACTTACTATGTGGTTTTAATACCATATGTTTTAATTATTTCATAGGCTATCGTGCTAGATCTGATGAAGACGGTTACTTTATTAACTCGTATCTCGATGAAGGTAGCACATGATGGGATGACTTTGAAGCACTAAACTATACATAATCAATCACAATCACATAACCCCTCCCATTCAATCATTTCGCCCAATTTTGAACAAACATAACGAAGGTGTTGTTTGGCCTAATTTCTTATGATGTTTTTAGATTTTGATCCGAATGAAGAAGCAACAACAAATCTGGATTTCAATGAGCTCACACTAGCTCCAAATGGTTCAAGTTCAAGCCCCTTAGCCCCTCCTTCAAGTCTAGTAGTGTGCCTTCTTCAAGTGTTAAACTAGCTCTTGTGAACACCTACGTGGACTGAATAAAAGAGCTGAAACACACATTGCTCTATTCTGATTTCCAAGTTCAAATAACAAGCAATTGGAGTTATTGCTTTCATACATGAATAAGACTCATTCACACCTCCAACCAGCCAAAGCACACCAAGAGAAAAGCACCAGATTTGGAGTATAACTAGAGGATGAATTCAGTCATTTTAGTTCAATGTATTTACTTTGTTTTTATCACTTAGTAGTTTGTATCCTTTAATGAGGCTTGACTATTCTGGTTGGAGCCTCATTTGGGACGTGTTGCTTGGCTATAAATAGCCAAACACTTGATGAATAAAGCATTCAACTTTCATCAAACAAATCTGAGATAAGCTTTGCTTTTTCTTTCCGTCTTTGTAGTTCACAAGACAAAGTATTAGAGTTAGTCGCGTCACAAGCTCTATACTCGCTATTTCAATCGAGTGTTTGAATTAGCACCCGCTTTGTTGAGGTATAGGTCTATCTCACTTAGCACACTATCCTTGGCTACGTTCTATCATCCCTTACGACAACTTTTCCATTCTGATTTCGTAACTTTATTTCATTCATTTCGATCTACTACCAATCACCAAATCACTTGTTCAAAGTTCATTCCAAATCACATCATTAGTGGTATAAGAGCTTTGGTCTTCCAAAGACGTAATGAATGGCAGGAGGAGTGAACTTTGACGACCCTAACTTCTTGGAGCACCTGAAGAAGGCGTTGGAGAACTTTCAACCCGTGAATTCTCGTTTCCAAGCAAGAAGGGAGCCCGTGGACAGAATCAAAGTGAATGAACTCCCTGAGTTCATGGGTGGTACTGATCCAGAAGTGTACTTGGAGTGGGAGCGAAACATCGAGAAGCTCTTCGATTTCAAGGACCTAGAAGACGAGGAAAGGTGCAAGTATGCAATTCTGAAACTAAGCAAGGGGGCATCTCTTTGGTACGAGGGGCTGAAGGTGCAACGCACTAGGGCTGGTAAGAGTAAAATCTCATCGTGGGAGTCCTTAAAACGTAAGCTACGTAAGAGGTATGTTCCAACTACACATAAGTTGTCCTTGTACAAAAAGATTGCTAATCTGACACAAGGGAGGTTAAGTGTTAGTGAGTATATTGATGAGTTTGAGAATTTGGTTTTAATGGGGGAAGTAGAAGAAAATGAAGAAATAAAAATGGCTAGATTCTTGCATGGGTTAAGTCGTAGTATTGCTAATACGGTCGATTTATGTCCTTATTCTGACTTTGATACATTATGTGGGCTTTGTTTAAAAATTGAGGCACAAGGGAAGGCAAAACATGAAGGTGAGTCTAGTAAGGGTCATACTTGGCCACGAACTGATGAAGGTAATAGGTTCAATTCTACTAATACCAATCAACCCCTCACCATTAAGAATAACCCAGCAACCCCACTTCAATCTACTACTAAAACACCCACCGAAACTAGTCTATCCAAAGTACGTTGTTTCAAGTGTCAAGGGTTTGGTCACTACAAAAATGCTTGTCCTAATAGGAGAGTTGTGACCTTAAGAAAAGTGATCACTGTTAGGGATGAAATATGGGAAGAGGAACAACGAATAGGAGCTGTTTTCAATGTTAATGAGGAAGAGGAAGAGGAAGATATTGAGGCTTATGAGCCCCCAACTTATGATACACTCTTAGTACTACGTACTCTACATGCTAACCCCATTCAACATGATACTGAACAAAGAGACCAACTATTCCATACTAAGTGTCAAGTTAACAACAAATGGTGTAGTTTAATAATTGATGGAGGTAGTTGTACCAACGTCGCCTCAACTGAAATGGTAACCAAATTAGGTCTAGCTACTACTAATCACCCTAAACCTTATGCACTACATTGGTTAGATGACGGGAACAAAGTGAGGGTCACTAAACAAGTAAGGGTTGGTTTGACCATGGGTTCCTATGTTGATGAGGTCTTATGTGATGTTATTCCTATGGATGCTTGTCACATACTATTGGGTCGTCCTTGGCAGTTTGATAGGGATGTAGTTCACCATGGGAGGAAGAATGAGTATGAATTGAGGGATAGGGGAAAGAAAATTGTGCTAAAACCAATGACACCTCAAGATGTGTGTTCCATGTTAGCTAATCGAGTCAGGAAACCCAACCTCTCCATATTTGCTAGTAAAAGTGTGGTAGAACATGCCATAGAAGAGGGAGAGTGTGTCTTTGTCATGGGTACTAGAGAGGAACCAGTTAGGGTTGATAATGGGTTTGGAGGGAAACGGTTTGAGGAGTTGCTAAAGGAACTGGGTTTTGTCATTCCTAATGAATTACCAGCTGGTTTGACACCTATTAGAGATCATGAGTCCTTAAAGTACATCAATGGCTCGCAAAAGCTAAGTCCAAGACATACCAAATGGGTGGAACTCTCGCAACCCTTTCATTTCTCTTCCAGATATAAGGATGGTATGAGCAATATCGTGGCTGATGCTTTATCTTGTCGCTACACACACTTATCCACCCTAGATGTAAGATCGCTTGGATTTGAGACTTTGAAGGACTACTACTCTGTGGATGCTGATTTTGGTGAAGTATTCACCAAGTACAAGGCTGGTGCTCTTAGTATTTTTGATGAGTTTGTTTTGCAGGAAGATTTTCTTTTTAAAGGGAACCATCTTTGTGTTCCTAAACATCCTATTTCAGAATTTCTAGTTAGAGAAGCTCATGGAGCAGGGCCAGCTGGGCATTTTAGCATGACTAGGACCTTAGAGGTGTTGAAAGAACTCTTCTTCTGGCTAAAGATACAAGGGAACATTCAAAACATTGTGGGCAAATGTGTGACATGTCATTTCTCAAAAAGTCCTTTCGAACCAAGAGAGTACTTGCCATTCTCCAAAATGGCTCACTTCACTATTTGTCACATAACTGACGATGCTAACAAAAGGCCTGACTTTTACTTTCGAGGAGTGGTACGCCTACATGGGAGTCCCAAGCCTTTTGTTTCTGATCAAGATTCCAAGTTCCTTAGCTACTTGTGGAACACATTATGGAGAAAGCTCAAATCCATGATAAAACTCCACGAACAAATTCGAGAAAGGATCAAGGAAGTAAATGAAGCCTACAAAAGAAGGTCCAACAAAAACAGGAAACCAAGACTCTTCCAAGAGGGTGACTTGGTTTGGGTTCACTTAAGAAAGGAGAGGTTTCCAAGCAAGAGAAAGAATAAATTGATGCCACAAGCAGAAGGTCCATATAAGATCATATCAAGGGTAAACGACAATGCCTATAAGGTGGAATTACCGGATGATTATGGAGTTCATGCCACGTTCAACGTGGGAGATCTTTCTCCTTATCTTGATGATGATGGCATTTCAGAATTGAGGACAATTCCTTTTCAAGGGGGAGGAGATGATCCGAATGAAGAAGCAACAACAAATCTGGATTTCAATGAGCTCACACTAGCTCCAAATGGTTCAAGTTCAAGCCCCTTAGCCCCTCCTTCAAGTCTAGTAGTGTGCCTTCTTCAAGTGTTAAACTAGCTCTTGTGAACACCTACTTGGACTGAATAAAAGAGCTGAAACACACATTGCTCTATTCTGATTTCCAAGTTCAAATAACAAGCAATTGGAGTTATTGCTTTCATATATGAATAAGACTCATTCACACCTCCAACCAGCCAAAGCACACCAAGAGAAAAGCACCAGATTTGGAGTATAACTAGAGGATGAATTCAGTCATTTTAGTTCAATGTATGTACTTTGTTTTTATCACTTAGTAGTTTGTATCCTTTAATGAGGCTTGACTATTCTGGTTGGAGCCTCATTTGGGACGTGTTGCTTGGCTATAAATAGCCAAACACTTGATGAATAAAGCATTCAACTTTCATCAAACAAATCTGAGATAAGCTTTGCTTTTTCTTTCCGTCTTTGTAGTTCACAAGACAAAGTATTAGAGTTAGTCGCGTCACAAGCTCTATACTCGCTATTTCAATCGAGTGTTTGAATTAGCACCCGCTTTGTTGAGGTATAGGTCTATCTCACTTAGCACACTATCCTTGGCTACGTTCTATCATCCCTTACGACAACTTTTCCATTCTGATTTCGTTACTTTATTTCATTCATTTCGATCTACTATCAATCACCAAATCACTTGTTCAAAGTTCATTCCAAATCACATCAGATTTTTTTTAAAAAAAGCAAAAAACTTCCATTTGGCCACACACGCTTTTTTGCAAAGTAAAAAACTGTTTTATAAAAACTCAAAATCAACTTTTACCACCCAAAAGAAGAAACATCAATTTGATTCTTCTGGCTTATTCTTTTATCTTTACGATATTTATGCTCAAATGACAAATTTGTAATTCGTAAAAACATTTAAATAAAATTGAAAAAATAATATATTCATTCATATTTTTTAATTCTCTACAAATAGAAATGCATCTTGCTAGACTTTTAAAATATATCTTTTTATCTTTCATTTGCTCAAGTGAAAAAATTATTTTTAATAAATAGTTTTGTAGAACGATAACCAAACACTTAGAATTTTTCCGAGAAGCAGCTAGTGAATAAATTATTTTAAGAAACAAAAGCTCTTTTAATTAAGGCCAAATACCGCCGAAATAATTGAGTATAACGAAGTACTATATTTTTAAGGGGAAAGAAACTTATAGTATTAGATTAGTCTCCGCCAACGCGAAAACCACGTCTGGAAAGTTTGCAAAATATACCAAATCATAAGTGAAAGACGGACACAACTTAGCTATGTAGTGTTTTGTCGTATTTCCCCCTCGCTTCACATGAGATCATAAAGAATTAAACATGACTCAAAAGACCTGGCAAGAGACCTTAAGTCCTCAATATGCATAAACCGACAGGTGCTATTCACCCTCCTGTTGTATGCCTCGTTTTACCCTAATATTTTTCCTGCAATACACCCAAAACAATCAATTTAACACCCAAATATCCCATTTGATATAAACAAGTAATCAATATTGAACGGAAGTTGGAATACAAAGAAGCATACAAAATTCATATACCAACTTGGTGTGAAACTATGGAAAATGAAATAAAGAAATGAGAAGAAGAAATGAAACCAAGAAACATTGATGTAGATGAACGAAGTAAAAGCGATACAAATACTTAATTTTATATGCATGTTGAATTCGGATTTCCTTGCTTTCACTACAAATAATAAAGTCTAGATTTTATGTTTAATCTCGCAATTCACCACAAATATGCACAAATCTACATGCACCGAAAACCCAATTAAAGTGCTTGATTGAACTAACAAAGCAACAA
The DNA here is from genome assembly GCA_958450325.1 of Agrostemma githago. Lineage (NCBI taxonomy): Eukaryota > Viridiplantae > Streptophyta > Magnoliopsida > Caryophyllales > Caryophyllaceae > Agrostemma > Agrostemma githago. Next base: position 30,908,295 of record OY288255.1, on the reverse strand, counting down.
ATCGACCAAAACTGCTAAAAAAAATACCTGAAAATTGTAGTTCCAAGGCACGGTCATCGAAATCGTCGGCTATTATACTAACATACAATGCACGAAACCCCTAGTACTTAAGTGAAGTACTCTAGTGTCGAACTAATCCAACTAACACTACTTAATCCTATATAAATTAAGCACAATTGAACTGTACAATTAAACAAATTGGCAAAAACTCAACTGAAATAAAGAAAATTAATTACTTGAAAATTCCAGTTCCGAAGCATATAATCATCGAATTCATCAGTTAGCGTAAGTGGATTTTGTAATATGCAGAAACTGAAATTATATTTGTGCAAACGATGGAGGTAACAAAACAAATCTTCGATCTAGAGAGTTTGACGATGTGCATCGATATGTACGGATGGTTGGTTATAAGTACGAAGGGAACAACGATACCATGAAATGGCGATATCAACAACCCTTTCAAAAACCTCAATACTGCGGCTAAAATCTTATAAAATCGCAATAACTAATCAAATAAAGTGCAATACGAAGTATTACTCAGAGTTTAAACTTGTAACATTACATTAGTTTTTGAAAATGAATAACGGCGCTAAATCGAAGAGCCTTAGGGAGTACAGTATTTGTACCAATACCAACACCGGAATAGGAGTTGCTCAATCTGTTAACTGCTGGCAATCACGGATGACCTCAACAAATGTGTACATGAATGATGAATTAGGCAAATCATTTAAATGAATGAATAGTCAAAATCACTCATCAAATGAACAATAGTCACCAATTCCTGCAAATAAAGAAAAAATCAAAATCATGATCAAAGCTTAATCAACCAATCAATAATTGACTTGGACTACAAATTAAACATCAATAAAGCTTAAAAACGATGACAATTTGATGATTATAGATTGATGAATACACTGAAAAGTGAAAATTATCATTAACTTTCACTGTCCAGATTGTTATATGCCTTGAATTGCATGACAAAAGAGGGGAGCAACATTCAGAAATGCATATTTTTCAAACTATAAAAAAAGAATGTAATTCAAAGGGCTGATAGGTGAAAAGGAAACGAATAAAGAACACACGGTAACATTTGCATCTGAGGCCTCCTCTTGTGTGGTATAAGATTGACCTCTCAATCTATCATGGCTGGCACCAAAATAAGGTGTTTTTCCCTTGATATCACTTGATATTTTTGGTGTGATTATCTTCCTGATATTGATGATTGATGAATACATCGGAAAGTGAAAATTGAAAGACGTTTAAAGTAAATCAACATATTTGAATAGTTGATCAATCAATTAAATAATTAAAACCACTATATTTCATGTCGATGAGGCGCTCGAAGGGTTGAGTACCTTGGAACTGAATGCATAAAACAAAATAATGATTTTGGCGATTTTGATGTGGGTCCCTTCAAACGCTCAAAATGAAAAATCGTTAGAGATATGGCCATTGGCTGCATTTCTTGTTGAAGTTGTATTTGCGAATTGTGCTGATCTTTACCGCAATAATTTTTGCAATGCTTTTGGTAGGATTGTTTATATACCTGCACAAAGAGGTTTTCCTAAGTTTTGTAAATTACTAACTTTATAGTTGCTCAAATTTTTTAAAAAAATTATCCAAGGACCTTAAATTCGATTTTTAATTCTTGAGATGTAGCATTTTCTTAAAAAACAGGCTAAACATGCACTTATTTTGTTCTCGTAAACGTACCTTAAGGTAAATTGTAGACACCTTCATCCATCAATAGTTCACGGTTGTAGTCTCACACATTGTAGTAGTTCTTTTGTAGCATGATCGCCTTTCTTTTCATTCCCTTATTCTCAAACATCCTCTTCCTTTTGTAGAAAGATGGTGACAGGCCCACTATTTATTAAAAAAAACCTACTAATCTTAAATACAGTACAAATTTAAACAAAAATAAATAAATTGGTTATACGTACCATTTAGGAGCAATTTCGGAAGAACGGAGATACTTCCACTGGGGCAGGTGTCGACAGTTTCAAGAAGTGAAGAAACCTGATTTTATAATTGAAATTAATGCAGATAATGAAGATCGGTGGCAGTACCATTTTTCAAATAAATTCAATTGATATAATCTGTGCTTACGATATACTAAATATCACCTAACTCAACTTCAAAATCACATATTTGTCCGCCATGAACGCATTGTCGCCACCGCCAGCGACAAAATTATTATAGAAGAAACAAACCCGATCATCATCAAACATCAATAATTGAACATCAAAATCTTAGCATATGAATGACAAATGGATATAACCAGATAGATATAGCTTTAAAATTTGAAGCAGTAACACCAAATAACCATCATTTTAAGAGAACCCTACAAACCGTATAAATATGACTTTAATTAGTTGTCTCCCGATCTCAACTTAAATGGATTTCGGTAAATAATTAAAAATAAATATTAAAAAGCTCATTTAGAACAAAAATAATATAAGGCCGAGAATATATCACTCGTTACTAAAATTATCTAGCTCAAATAGTATATAGACGACACTGAAATTATTATATTAAAAGTATAAAAATATGTATAAATATTGACTTATCGTTCGTCGTTCAAAAAAAAAGAAAAAAAAAAGGCAGGAAAGTTAAAACTTTGTTTCTATATTGGCCTAGAAAAATGCCAAGCAGATTGGGGGCCCGTCAAATTCTCAAACACTGCAAATCAGAAATTAACTCATCCAATTTTGAGTTTTCTGAAGTCACTATAACACCATAATCTTTAGTGGTTGTTGGAAGCAAATCTTTCTCGTAGATAACTACAACATGTTCATAAAGTTAAAATCCAATTCATTCTTGGTACAACTGATTACATGTAGACATATAGTGTCAACCGAAAATAACCAATTCATTTCATTAGTTTTCTTTTGTGCTTGCCGCATCTTGTGAGACCAACCAACAACGAAATGAATGGTTTCGTATATCCAATGAGTTCCATAGAGTCTTATTGAAGGAGTTATGTCCACTGTCCTACGGATTAACCCGCTTAAGTCTATGTATCCGATATGCCTTGCTAGAGGTCGATGTCGGATTGACATGTAAATGACTTACGTGTCTGGTAGTAATACGGACTCAGCTGCGTTGTCGGGTTATGGTAATTAGAGTTATACTAATAATCTAATTATGGTAATTAGAGTTATAGTAATAACCTAATTCTACCTTCTCATCTCCTATATAAGGAGGTTCATATGATGAACCAAAATATGGAATTAAGAGTATTGACTCATAATATATATACGGAGTATTCTTCTTATAAAGAGTTATAAGATAGATATAGAGAGAAGTTGTGAGACGGTCTCACGTACCTTTATACTAGCATATACATCGCAGTTCTGTACCCGTGTGGATACCAAAGGAGGCATCACGTTTGGGGTGCTTTATTCTATCCGTGAAGATTATTTATTATGTCCGTGGGAATTATTTATTCTGTCCGTGAATATTATTTATTCTGTCCGTGGAGATTATATATATTTATGGGTTTATTATACTTCTTATTAATACGCTGTTCCGCTGCAAATAAGGTATAATTGTTATCCCTCTTCTTTTGTCTTTTCGGCTAATACTCGTAACAGGTCCTTGGGTTTAAGGGTTGTAACCCTACAGCGGTATCAAAGCCACTGTTATGTAGTATTAATCAAATCGACCTGAATCTTTGTCTCATAATTGGTTATGAGGGATTCTATTGCGTATTAATTTGATTATTTGTGAGATCCGTTCTCAATTTATTTGGTATCGTCTGAATTTGCCGCTTGTAACGTATGGAGTATATGTTAATTCATGCTGGTCATCTTTTAAACCATGATTGTTTAAGATGTTTGTCAGATCATTAGTTTTGCATTACCAAATTCACGCATCAAGTGGGTCTTGCACACCTTTTTTTTTTATGTTGTACTATAATTTGATTATACGGTAATAATACATAATACTCGTATGTTGCACTAGTGATTGATATCGTAATGGTTACAAGATTTGTGTGTGTTTGTTTACTCACCGAGATTATGCGACTAGTTCTTGGGATTAACGGTTAAGTTTGGGGTTTCTTAATTTATGAATTTAAATCGTTAAATTATGAAATTGACACTTAAAATTAATTTAAAATATAATATTGATTATGATTTAATTAAATTTTGCCCTAAATTGACCCACTATAATCCCAAATTACTTTGTTGACGATGAGACTAATTGGATTAGTCAAGATTCGATTGAAATTTGGAACGTAAAATTACAAGAATTTATCGTTGACGATGAGACCTAATAAGATTAGGACAAGACTCGTTTTTACCTATGGTGGAGATGGAACGAAAAGAGACCAATCCGGTTGGCACGAGTATGACTCGGTGGACACGAGTGTGACTCAGTCGGCATGGGTATGTCCCGGTTAGAACGGGATGACCCGAGCGGCAAAAGGTTTGACCAAGACGACACAATATTTACCCGGACGACATGATGTCGGGTCGGGTGACGCTTTTAAGAAAAGTCGTTTTCTTGCGTTTGTGTGTTGATTATGAATCAAATATGGATTATACTTTTATTTTTCCGAATCAATGAAAAATTAGTTTTCTAAATTGGCTAATTAATTTTATGCTTTTTAATTATCATATTATCATATATAGATCGGGAAAAGAGTTTCTCGAGTCTTATTTGATTTTGATGAATTGTTCATCTATATGACAATTATAAGTTGCAGATCGATTGTTAATCGAGTTTTGTATAACCGTTCAATTTTTCCGGGTGGGAAATTGTTCCTCGTAGTTGGAAAAATGAAAGATATTGGTAAAATTGTTCAAACCGAAAAGCAATTATGAATTATAATATGATTATGAATCAAAATATGGGATCTTTAACTTTTATACACATATCACTAGTAACAATTGGATTATTATGTCATATGATGCATGTTTTTTTTTATTGTTTGATACTTGTGACTTGTGTGCTTAGGTTGCCTTGTAAGTTGACCTAGCAGCATGGTTAGGACCCATATGCATTTAAACCCTCACACAAATATTAAGCATTGTCTTTCCAGAATTGACCACTACAACAATTTCATATTATTGGTTGAAGTGACTGCCTAAGCGGTGCTTTGCCGATGTGTGTGTACTGAATAGGTGGGTAACGGTTACCCGCAGGTTCAGTCTGGTTTGCTTAACATTGCTATCAAGTCGGACTTGGGCTTTGAGACAAATAGTTGGTGTCATATGATGACTAATTCCGACGAACCAAGAATTACATATTGATGTAATTGACAATGTCGTTGTCTACCTTTACTTTTGGAGCTTGAGCAGTGAGCCCAAGTTCACTTGAGCGACAAAAGGTTTAGGATCTTGGAATATTATGCGAACTTGAGGGTAGTTTTCATGATTTTATCTTAAAATTGTTTAAGATTATTAATATCAATTATCGTTTTACTTAGCATATAATTGTAGTTGTAATTTAGTCCCTTTATCACATTTATTGAAGATAAGTTTGAATTGTTCAACTTTGTCGATTGGTATATTGAGAATTGTTCTCAAAATTAGAGATATGAATTTTGTCCTTGTGAAGGATAATTTCGACAAATTATAACCAGTGCTAATGTACAGTATGAACTATATAATTAGAGTCATGGAGATGACTATTATAAGTACCAAAATCAATTATTTCAATAAAAGGGAACAATTTCCATTAAGTGAGAAAATGTTAAAGGATCCAATTAATTCATGTCATATGATGAGTGATTATATTAATAATCAGGAAATTTTGGATGTTTTTTCTAAAGAATTAGGAATTGAAATCGTTTCAATTAGTCCTAAGTTTAGGTCATTTTATTATGAATAAAACAAGTGACTTAATGAAGTTTCTCACCTTTTAGCATGAGATGTTAAAAGACTATTGAACATTGTATCAAGAAGGCAAATAATACTAATGTTCTATGAGTTCATTAAGAAAATTGCTTGAGATAATGATTAATGAATCTAAGACGTTGGTTAAAGTAAGGGAAGGACAATCGTTGTCATACCCAAACTTGTTGCCAAATTTAGATTAGGTACGATTTTATTAGTCATTAATGTAATGACAGATATAAGACATTGGTAGATAGTTTCTAGAAGTGTCTAGAAAATCTGCAAATCAATTGAAGTATGACTTCAGGTGTATATGTTACTAAAGTAATTGTTACTTTCATTCTACTGTTTTGGTATAAGATACCAAATGCAACTATTACATTGTGGATGTGATGGCTCGAAGAGGGTGGAATAATGGTATATAAGTGAAGTGTTTTTGAAATGGACAAACGTTGTTGTTTCATATATAAAAGGAAAATCACTTAATTTTACCATAAAGCTGACTACTGGAATTGAATAATTGGTATTCTTGTACTAGTCATTAGCAAGAATATTGATTCTGTTTCATGTATGGGCATGAAAAGTTTTAATAAAAATAGAACAATTGTTGCTCTATATCTTGCAAGAATATGAAGTACAATAATAAGGCTAACATGATTGTTGGACTCTACATTCCTAGTAGTGAATGTTTTATTTTTAACATAACGACCAAAAGGTTCAAGTCACTCGACTCAAATTTTACCTATTATGACATTGTCCTTAATCCATGAGACAAGAAACATAAGAATAGTGATAAGGATCATTTGAGGTAAATGGATCTTGTTAAGATGGATAAATGACATTAGAAGTGACTCCTATTATTTGTAATGGGAGGGTACTTAGACTTGTTGGATCACACATATACAGATACATGTGAGTTTAACTAGTAGTGTTGGAAAAATGGGTAACATGTATGGTTTTATTCATTTGATGAATTTTGAAACTGAATGCTTTGAATTGTTCAAGGAAATTCAGATAAAAGTACAAGATCAACTTGATAAGCTGATACGAGTCGTTCGATATGATTGAAACAGGGAGGAATTGAACTAAGAGATTGTGATCATCTTAGAAGTAGTAAAAGTGTTTCAAACTACATCGAACCATATTTGATATGATTTGGTCTATGATGAGTTATGCAGATTTTATTGACTGTTTAGAAAGTTATGCACTATAAAAGTCTTTGTACGAATGTTGATGAGATTGTCCATGTAAGTCGGAGAATAGACACCATATGAGATATGGATTGAAAATGTTCTTAAAAGTCTTTTCTTAATTATCAAGTTAAGTTTAAAGAAAATTGTTTTCTAGAACTTAGACTCAATTATGGCATGTGTTTTATTAGGGGTATTATGTTAATTCTACAAACCAACCAAAAAACAAAACTGTTTTGTTGAATGGAGTGGTATGTTTCTTTTAAAAATATGTGATTTCTAATGGAAACAGTGGGAGTAGAATCGACCTTGAATTGTTCAAAATTAACAGCAATTCTCTACAACTGTTGAAGAGGATATTGATGCATCCATGAAAAGTCATGATCATCTTAGCTGTAAAATATTACCCTACATAGGTTTGATCTATAATGAAACAATAATGGGCAAAGACTCCAAAAGTCACATAAAATCTAATAGATTCTATATACCATAACTACCAGGTATAGACTTTGGTTAAATGGGTCTTATAGTGAAGAATAGTCTTCAATATAAAGACGATGTAGATTGATATAAGAGTATCTATGAAGCATAGTTGATAGTTAAGGATTGATCTCATAGTAATGACTATGGGAAAACCCTTTTTACAACATTATGCTTGAGTCTATTAGGAACGATTTAGCATTTTGATTATCATCACTCATTTGATGAGTTTTTGACATATATATGTGAAATACATTTCTTGAAAGGGATGCAATATGATGTGTGTGCGACACATCGTATGAATTTCATATTATTAAAATTGCTAGACAAATGTGAATGATCCAATTCGATTGGAGCAAGTATTATGGAATAGTATCTTCGTTCTCAATGTGGTAATTCAAAGATGTTTGTTTTCCTTTGAGACGAAGAAAGACAGTGTGTACAAGGGGCTAGTGGGAGTGCATTTATCGTTATGATTTGGTATGTAAGTGACATACTTCTCTAACTAAACGACATTTGATTGCTTTGCAAGAAATGTGTTTATTATGTGCTCGTGTGACGAGTAGATACTAATCTAGTGAGTGTCACTAGAATGCTATCTAAGAATTGTTCCTTTGCGCTTAAGAAGCAAAAGGGAAATTATTTAAGAGATGTGCATGATGTAATAAGCGAATTATTGTAAACAAGTTACAACGATTCATATTTCCAAATAGACAAAGATGACGTGAGGTTGTAATCTCAGTATATTTTGTTTTGGATGAGAAGTTGTGTGTTGGAACGGTTCCAAAGAACAACTTTATGACTAACATTATAACTAAAGTTAGTGTTCTATTGCTTCTGAAGCAAATAGATGTTTGATTACGAATCAAACACACACTCAACTTTAAAGTTTATGAAGCAATTTGTTGCTTATGAAACTAACAGTTTACCTTAATCGAGAGAAGGTAGATTGATTATATGTTTGTAAATAACCGATACAAATGTTGTATGTCCCGAAACCTCCTCTACATAAATATCATATTGTTATGATTGGTATAAGACGCATGGGCGAGTGGTCTTAGTACTTTTAGAGGTGTTTGGTTTAGTGGGAGTTATTTCGATAATTGATATATGTATGACATATTGTCATTTGGTTATTAATGTAACCAAGTTTTGTCCCTTAATAATTTACATTGATGAAATAGATCACTAAGTACGTGATTAGTCTTGGAACTCTATTTGGATGATGTAATTATTTTGTCTCTAGTCAGGGTATTGTGTTGGGACATTTGAATACCCTTAAATGACTGGTGTGTGAGTTGGTTGATGACTAAGTTCCTTGAGTCATAGGTATTGAGATACTAAACCAGGCACACGGGTGTATGTTAAGAACATGCATTAGAAAGACCCGTCGAAAAGGATTTTACTAAGATTTCGCTTAGTGTCAGTAAAGTTCTTTGCAAGTTATGAACTTGTACGGTCTTTAGACCTGAGTCTTTGACTATTCTGTACATGTGATGTGTATGCTTTGATACTATTCCTCGTCAGCTGTGAAAGGGGGCTATGGATGGTTATTGGGCATGCATGGATCATGTGATAGTATGTGGTTAGACAAGAGGGGATTTGCTCTTCCTTTATTGAAAGGAATTTATTGTTTCTTGGCCACTCGAAGAGTGTGACTTGTGCAAATGCGTAGCCGCGCTCAGATATGATGATTGTCATCTATCTGCTCTTTTAACAAGTTAACTCAAAGATTCGAGTAAAAGATTGAGACATGCGAGGATGACACTTCTTCTTACCTCATTCTCAATTGGAGACAATAGTAGCAAAGAGACTTAACGCTGTTCGTGAAAGGACATGTACAAGTGGGAGACTGAAGGAGTTATGTCCACTGTCCTACGGATTAACCCGCTTAAGTCTATGTATCCGATATGCCTTGCTAGAGGTCGATGTCGGGTTGACATATAAATGAGTTATATGTCTAGTAGTCTTAAGTGGGCCCATTGGGTCACACACAATATGTACGGGATATTATTAATATATATATCGATATATTAAATATATCGGGTCATTAGTAATACGGACTCAGCTGCGTTGTCGGGTTATGGTAATTAGAGTTATACTAATAATCTAATTATGGTAATTAGAGTTATAGTAATAACCTAATTCTACCTTCTCATCTCCTATATAAGGAGGTTCATATGATGAACCAAGATATGGAATTAAGAGTATTGACTCATAATATATATACGGAGTATTCTTCTTATAAAGAGTTATAAGATAGATATAGAGAGAAGTTGTGAGACGGTCTCACGTACCTTTATACTAGCATATACGTCGCAGTTCTGTACCCGTGTGGATACCAAAGGAGGCATCACGTTTGGGGTGCTTTATTCTATCCGTGAAGATTATTTATTCTGTCCGTGAGAATTATTTATTCTGTCCGTGAAGATTATTTATTCTGTCCGTGGAGAGTATATATATTTATGGGTTTCTTATACTTCTTATTAATACGCTGTTCCGCTGCAAATAAGGTATAATTGTTATCCCTCTTCTTTTGTCTTTTCGGCTAATACTCGTAACAGGTCCTTGGGTTTAAGGGTTGTAACCCTACACTTATACCAATTTTACCAACAAAAAATTGTTAATTTAAGAAGAGTTGGACTCTCGGGTGTCTCTTCTGAATAAAATATACTCCCTCTGTATTTTTCCAGAAGTTTTGCTCAAATGAGGCTAAATAAAAAAAAAGGGAGTAACAAATATCGGGCAAGGTAGAATGTATATAATTTGATTAACAAAGTCATGGTAAACGTTTATAAATTCGGTTGGTCTTCGGTCTATCGAAAGATTCGTGAAAATATAAGACACGGGTTTTATGAGCTAAAAAAAAGGAGTTGATAACTCACATTGAAGAAAAGCAAAGGGACTTTATAGGCCGGAAAGATAACAGTATTACTCAGTTGAAAGTGTTTGTGATGGAAAGTGTTTAATAGAGTAGAAAAAACAAACTCCAATTTAAAAGCAAGCATGAGATACCTTCATGGAGACAATGATCCACCATTCTATGCATTCCGGCCACCTGAAAGTGTATTTAAGTTCCCATAAATTCGGATTTCATCAGTCGTCTTCAAAAGGGAAAAAAACTTTCAATGCCGAAGTCCAATTGGGAATCAATGTACCTGATGGATTGCATTGGAAAATTGTCTCACAACCTTCGTGAACTCCCTCCCCTGGGCTCATCGAAATAATTCGGTTAGATTCAAAGTGGTGAGTTCTTTGAAGAATAAAAAGTCATACTTATTAGTTTTCCCATAGATTATAGAATCGAAACTCAAGTGCAATACCAGAGCTCAATCAATTGCAAAATCAGAAAATACTCACAAATTCACAATCATCAAACCAAGAAATGAGCAATACAATCCAAAATTGAATACATAAATTAATCAAATACCTAAATAAAAACAATAAAAAAATCAATCATAATCAAAAGCGTAAACTGAAAGAAAATTAAAATGCATAAAATTTACGGAGATTAGCGGAATACACTTAAACAACGATGCTAAATCACCAATTTCGTGGAACAAACATAAAACCTCGAGCACTTTCAGCAAGTTTATGCCGATTTTTCTGACCGTTCCCCTGATTTTCCGCAATCTGAAGCTCTTGCTCATCCAGCAAACTCTTGCCTTTCTCGAATCAAAATCTTCAAATACACGAAACAAAAATCACACATAAAATTACGATTTCCAAAATCAAGCTCTAGTGCAACGATCAAGCTATCTAATTACGAATCGATAGTGGAATTAGATTAAAATCATCAAAAACATGAAGATAATTAGCAGACCTTTCCTAAAATTAGCGACAACAGAAACTAGAGAAGCAACCGTCGAGGTCGATTTATCCCTCTCGAGTAAGCCTTACGGGACCTTCGTTGACAAACCTGAATATGAGATGTTGAATTAGGTTAAATTCGTATGGAAGTAAAGCACGTGAATTGAGATAATTGTGACCGGGTTGAAGATTGTCTGTTAGTTAGAGATTATCTAAGTCATGAAGAAATGAGCAATACAATCCGAAATTGAATGCATAAATTAAGAAAATACCTAAATAAAAACAATAAAAAAAATCAATCAAAATCAAAAGCGTAAACTAACAAAAAAAATGAATAAAATTTACGGAGAATAGTGGAATACACTTAAACGACGATCCTAAATCAATAATTAAAAAGTATGCCTATAGTTTCCTCCATAAGCTTGAATTGAAATTCATGAAATGCACCCAATCTACACCGGATAATCAAGTAATCAACCAAACAATAATCGATTAAACAGAAGTCACTGATTTGATTACAAGTTTGAGAAGTAGAAATCTATAATACCTTGAAGAGAAGATCGTGAGAGGACACATAAAACACAAAAAAAAACTGAAAACAATAAGGTGAGATATCACATTGTTCGAGGAACCCGAGCTAAAAAGGCGTTAATTTTTAAAATTGTTTTGAATTATTTGATTTATTATATCTTGAATTTTGATGAACTTTTTTCAATTCATGGCCATTTTTTATTTCTTTTTGGTTCTAAAACTATAAGTTCTAGGATCTTTTTCTATCAGATAGGAAGGGCTGTTGCACAAAATGTACTATCGGAAAAATTAATGAAGATTTATGGCGAATAGCAATATGGCTTCTTCTTCAAATTAATTGACCGGGGTTTTTTTGCTAAAGATTTCAATGCAATTAAGAAATAGAGATGGACGACAGAAATTGGTGGGGAGTTTCTACTAAAAATTGAATTGGATGGAAACCGTAAATTGTAACTGCACCCCACACTTTTTTCTGTGTTTTTTTTAACTGCTAACTCAGTGCTGTAGGGTTACAACCCTTAAATCTAAGGACCTGTTACGAGTATTAACCGAAAAAACAAAAGTAGAGGGATGACAATTATACCTTATTTGCACCGGAACAGCGTATTAATAAGAAATATAATAAACCCAGAAATATATATAATCTCCACGGACAGAATAAATAATCTCCACGGACAGAATAAATAATTCTCACAGACAGAATAAAACACCCCAAACGTGATGCCTTCTTTGGTATCCACACGGGTACAAAACTACGACGTATGTGCTAGTATAAAGGTACGTGAGACCGTCTCACAACTTCTCTAGATCTCTCTTATAACTCTTTATAAGAAGAATATATATTATGAGTCAATACTCTTAATTCCATATATGGTTCATCATATGAACCTCCTTATATAGGAGATGAGAAGGTAGAATTAGGTTATTTCCATAACTCTAATTTCATAATTAGATTATTAGTATAACTCTAATTACCATAACCCGACAACGCAGCTGGGTACGTATTACTACTGACCCGATATATTTAATATCGTTATATTAATAATATCCCGTACACATTGTGTGTGATACAATGGGCCCACTTAAGACTACCAGACACGTAAGTCATTTACATGTCAATCCGACATCGACCTCTAGCAAGGCATATCGGATACATAGACTTAAGTGGGTTAATCCGTAGGACAGTGGAAATAAAACTCCTTCAGTCTCCCACTTGTACATGTCCTCTCGAGAACGGCGTTAAGTCTCTTCGCTACTATTGTCTCCAATTGAGAATGAGGTAAGAAGAAATGTCATCCTTGCATGTGTCAATCTTTTACTCAAATCTCTAAGTTGACTAGTTAAAAGAGCAGATAAATGACAATCATCCTATCTGAGCGCGGTCACGCATTTGCACAAGTCACACTCTTCGAGTGGCCAAGAAACAATAAATTCCCTTCAATAAAGGAAGAGCAAATCCCCTCTTGTCTAACCACATCCTATCACATGATCCATGCACGCCCAATAACCATCCATAGCCCCCTTTCACAGCTGACGAGGAATAGTGTCAAAGCATACACATCACATGTACAGAATAGTCAAAGACTCAGGTCTAAAGACCGTACAAGTTCATAACTTGCAAAGAACTTTACTGACACTAAGCGAAATCTTAGTAAAATCCTTTTCGGCGGGTCTGTCTAATTCATGTTCTCGACGTACACCCGTGTGCCTGGTTTAGTATCTCAATACCTATGACTCAACGAACTTAGTCATCAACCAACTCACACACCAGTCATTTAAGGGTATTCAAATATCCCAACACAATACCCTGACTAGAGACAAAATAATTACATCATCCAAATAGAGTTCCAAGATTAAGTCACGTAGTTAGTGATCTATTTCATCAATGTAAATTATTTAGGGACAAAACTCGGTTACATTTACCAAATGACAATATGTCATACATAAATCAATTATCGAAATAACTCCCAGTAAACCAAACACCTCGAAAAGTACTAAGACCACTCGCCCATGCGTCTTATATCGATCATAACCAATATGATCTTTATGTAGAGAAGGTTTCGGGACATACAACATTTGTATCAGTTATTTACAAGCATATGATCAATCTAACTTCTCTCAATTAAGGCAAACAGTTAGTTTCATAAGCAACAAATTGCTTCATAAACTTTAAAGTTGAGTGTTTGCTTGATTCGTAATCAAACGATTATTTGCTTCAAAAGCAATAGAACACTAACTTCAGTTATAATATTACTCATAAAGTTATCCTTTGGAACCGTTTCAATACACAACTTCTTATCCAAAACTAAATTTACTGAGATTACAATCTCACGTCATCTTTGTCTATTTGGAAATATGAATCGTTGTAACTTGTTTACAATAATTCGCTTATCACATCATGCGCATCTCTTAAATAATTCCCCTTTTTGCTTCTTAAGCGCAAAGGAACAATTCTTAAATAGCATTCTAGTGACACTCACCAAATTAGTATCTACTCGTCACACGAGCACATAATAAACACATTTCTTGCAAAGTCTCATAGACTAAAGCAATCAAATGTCGTTTAGTTAGAGAAGTATGTCACTTACATACCAAATTATAACGATAAATGCACTCCCACTAGCCTCTTGTACACACTTTGTCTCTCTTCCTCTCAAAGGAAAACAACCATCTTTGAATTACCACACTAAGAACGAAGATATTACTCCATAATACTTGCTCCAATCAAATTGGATCATTCACATTTGTCTAGCAATTTTGATAATATGAAATTCATATGATGAGTCGCACACACATCATATTGCATCTCTCTCAAGAAATGTATTTCACATATATATATATATGTCCAAAACTCATCATAATCAGTGATGACATTCAAAATGCTAAATCAATCTTAATAGACTTAAGCATAATGTTGTAAAAAAAGGTTTTTCCGTAGTCATTACTATGAGATCAATCCCTAACTATCAACTATGTTTCATAGATACTCTTATATCAATCTAAATCGTCTTTATATTGAAGACTGTTCTTCACTATAAGACCCATTTAACCAAGGTCTATACTTGGTAATTATGGTATATAGGATCTATTAGATTTTATGTGACTTTTGGAGTCTTTGCCCATTATTGTTTCATCATAGGTCAAACCTATATAGGGTAATATTTTACAGCTAAGATGATCATGACTTTTCATGGATGCATCAATATCTCCTTCAATAGTTATAGAGAATTCATGTTAATCTTGAACAATTCAAGATCAATTCTACTCTCACTATTTCTCTTAGAAATCGCATATTTTTAAAAGAAACATATCACTCCATGCAACAAAACAGTTTTGTTCTTTGGATGGTTTGTAGAATTAACATAATACCCCTAATAAAACAAATGTCATAATTGAGTCTAAGTTTTAGAAAACAATTTTCTTTCAACTTTAAGACTTGATAATTAAGAAAAGACTATTTTAGAACATTTCAATCCATATCTCATATGGCGTCTATTCTCCGACTTACATGGACAATCTCATCAACATTGTACAAAGACTTTTATAGTGTATAAGCTTCTAAACAGTCAATAAAATCTGCATAACTCATCATAGACCAAATCATATCAAATATGGTTCGATGTAGTTTGAAACATTTTTCACTACCTCTAAGATGATCACAATCTTTTAGTTCAATTCCTCCCTGTTTCAATCATATGTAACGACTCGTATCAACTTATCAAGTTGATCTTGTACTTTTATCTGAATTTCCTTGAACAATTCAAAGCATTCAGTTTCAAAATTCATCAAATGAACAAAACCATACATGTTACCTATCTTTGCAACAGCACTAGTTAAACTCACACGTATTTGTATATGTGTGATCCAACAAGTCTAAGTACCCTCCCATTACAAATAATAGGAGTCACTTCTAATGTTATTTATCCATCTTAACAAGATCCATTTACCTCAATTGATCATTATCAATAAGGTTTATAATTTCATCGTTATGAAACTTATTCATATGTTTCTTGTCTCATGGATTAAGGACATTGCCATAATAGGTAAAACTTGAGTCGAGCGACTTGAACCTTTCGGTTGTTATGTTACAAATAAAAGTATTCACTACTAGGAATGTAGAGCTCAACAATCATGTTAGCCTTATTGTACCTCATATTCTTGCAAGGTATAGAGCAACAATTGTTCTATTTTTATCAAAAAAATTCATGCTCATACATGAAACAGAATCAATGTCCTTACTTATGACTAGTACAAGAATAACAATTATTCAATCCTAGTATTAAGCTTTAAAATAAAATCAAGTGACTTCCTTTTATGAACTGAAATAACAACGTTTGTCCATTTCAATCATAAAACGCTCACTTAATTCATTATTCCACTCTCTTTGAGCCATCACATCTACAATGTAATAATCGCATTTGGTATCTTTATACCAAATCAATAGAATGAAAGTAACAATTACTCTAGTAACATACACCTGAAGTCATACTTCAATTGATTTGCAGATTTTCTAGACACTTCTAGAAAACTATCTACCAATGCCATATATTTATCATTACATTAATGATAAATAGTTTCGTACCTAATCTAAACTTGGGAACAAGTTTGGGTATGACAACAATTATCCTTCCCTTACTTTAGCCAACGTCTTAGATTCATTAATCATTATCTCAGACAATTTTCTTAGTGAACTCATAGAACATTAGTATTATTTGCCTTCTTGATACAATGTTCAATCGCCTTTTAACATCTCATGCTAAAAGGTGAGAAACCTTATTAAGTCACATGTTTATTCATAATAAAGTGACCTAAACTAAGGACTAATTGAAACGATTTAAATTCCTAATTCTTTAGAAAGAAGCATCCAAAATTTCCTGATTATCAATATAATCACGTCATCGTATGACATGGAGTAATTAGATCATCTTCAACATTTTCTCACTTAATGAGAACGATTCCCTTTATGAAACAATTGATTTTGGTACTTATAATCATCTTCATGACTCTAATTATACGGTCCATACTGTACATTAACATTGGTAATAATTTGTCGGAATTATCCTTCACAAGGACAAAATCCGTATCTTTAATTTTGAGAACAGTTCTCAAGATACCAACCGACGAGGTTGAACAATTCAAACTCATCTTAAATAAATGTGATAAAGGTGACTAACTTACAACTACAACTATATGCAAAGTAAAACAATAATTAATGTTAAAAATCTTAAACAATTTTAAGATAAAATCATGAAAACTACCCTCAAGTTCGCATAATATTCCAAGATCCTAAACCTTTTGTCGCTCAAGTGAACTTGGCCTCACTGCTCAAGCTCCAAAAATAAAGGTAGACAACGACATTGTCAATTACATCAATACGTAATTCTTGGTTCGTCGGAATTAGTCACCATATGACACCAACCATTTGCCTCAAAGACCAAGTCCGACTTTATAGCATTGTTAATCAAACCAGACAGAACCTGCGGGTAACCGTTACCCACCTACTCAGTCCGCACACATCGGCAAAGCACCGCTTAGGCAGTCACTTCAACCAATGATATGAAATTGTTGTAGTGGTCAATTTTGGAAAGGCAATACTTAATATTTGCGAGGGATTAAATGCATATGGGTCCTAACCATGCCACTAGGTCAACTTACAAGGCGACCTATTAGTTCTAACCACACAAGCCATAAGTCTCAAACAATAAAATTCATGCATCGTATGCCATAATAATTCAATTGTTACTAGTGATTTGTGCATAAAACAAGTTAAAAGATCTCATATTTTGATTCATAATCATATTACAATTCATAATTGCTATTTGGTTTGAACAATTTCACCAATATCTTTCATTTTTCCAACTACGAGGAACAATTTCCCACCCGAAAAAATTGAAAGGATATACAAAATTCTATTCACAATCGATTTGCAACTTATAATTGTCATATAGATGAACAATTCATCAAAATCAATTAGGACTCGAGAAACTTTTTTCCGATCTATCTATGATAACATGACAATTAAAATGCATAAAGTTATTTAGCCGATTTAGAAAACCAATTTTTCATTGATTCGAAAAAATAAAAGTATAATCCATGTTTGATTCATAATTAACACACAAACGCAAGAAAACGACTTTTCTTAAAAGCGTCGCCCGACCCGACATCATGTCGTCCGAGTAAATATTGTGTCGTCTTATTCAAACCTGTGTTGCCCGGGTCACCCCGTTCCGACCGGGACACACGTGTCCCCCGAGTCACACTCGTGCCCACCGAGTCATACTCGCACCAACCGGGTTGGCCTCGTTTCATTCCGTCACCAACATAATTAAAACGGGTCTTGTCCTAATCTTATCAGGACTCATCGTCAACAATAAATTCTAGTAATTTTACGTTCCCAATTTCAATCGAGTCTTGAATAATCTAATTAGTCTCATCGTCAACAAAGAAATTTGAGAATTATAGTGGGTCAATTTAGGGCAAAATTAAATTAAAAATAATCAATATTAGATCTTAAATTAAATTTACGAGTCAATTTTAGAATTTAAAAAATTAAATTCACAAATTAAAACAAATCCTAAACAGACAGAAACGACAACTTCTAACCGCAACACAAGAATAAAACGGAGTAATTATCAAGCATCATCAACGTCATGATAATCATTATAATTGAAATCATTAGGCACTAGGCCACAAGCTTATTTCACATACAATAGACAAAAAAATTGACTTATCAAGACGAAGATCAGTGTTGTGTGCTAAATTTAGACCGTTTTTCCTCCCATTTAGACCTGTTTTTCCCTCGTTTTGCGAGTCTTGAGTGCGATTATCGCCATATTTTGCATATTTCTCGCATTAGCGTCCCTCTTGTGCGTTTTACGTGTTTTTGGTAATTTTTCTATCATTTTGATAGGATTTGGCACCGAAATCACGATTGAGCTTCGACGAGCACAAGAGAAGGGAATACCGTCCAAAGAGAAAAGCACACAACTTAGAGTTTGAAGTCATCCAATCATACGACGAAGAATGAGACAAGAAAAGAGGCCAAAAAAATGACCGGGCGAAATTTCACCCGGTGGGCGAAATTTCACCCGACGGTAAAAATACCTCCCGAAGATTTTCCGAGACTCCCCACCGGGCAAAACTGACCGGGCGAAATTTTGCCCACCTGGTGAAATTTCGCCCGATGGAAAGAGGAGCCGGAAACCGCGAAAAAAAAAGAAAATCTCACCGGGCGAAAATTTCACCCGATGGGATTTATCGTCAAGTCCACAGGGCAAAGTTTCACCCCATGAAGATGCTAAGGGTGATTGTCTCACTAATGGAGCAAAAAGTTGGATTTGGGCTTTAGGTTAAATACCCATTAAGGCTTTACTATATATATGTTACCCTAGTTTGTTGCCCAAGCTACCACCCCATCATTAGAGTAGTTACACCATTCCACCTTATTACACCATCCATTAGTAGAGTAGTAGTAGTAGTATTCTAGTAGAAATCCTCCATAATTCTAGTAGTTTACATTGTAATTAGTAGTAGATCTACTTAGTTTGCATCAACAATTCTCTAGATTTCAAGTTTGTAGAAGATTATTATTTCAAGTTTTATTTTGAAGATTTGTGGGTTTATTGAAGAATTAGTGATAAGTTCTTCATTTTCTTCATCAAAGATTCAACCTTTATTTATTGTTCTAGTTTTATTTGAAGATTTGTGGGGTTTATTGGAGGATTAGTGACAAGTTCTCCATTTTCTTCATCAAAGATTCAATCTTTATTCTTGCAATCTTATTATTTCTTATAGATCTTCATAGTTGGTATATTTCTCTTCCACTCTCTAATCTCTAGTTTAGTTTTAATGTTATTTCCTTGTTATTGTCTTGTTTAGATCATATTAGTGTTGTTAGTTTCTCTAGATTTTATTTATGATGTTTTAGATTATTCTCTAGTTTATTTTGTTAGATAGTGTTTCCTCCATAGTTTAGTGGGTAATTGTTAGATCATAGTTTTCTCATAGTTTTTTTTGTTAGTTTCCTTAGATCTAGTTAATATGCATGTTGTAGTGATTTTCTCCTTAGTTAATGTTTTATTGTTTTTCATTATGATTAGTGAGTAGATTTCTTGTTGGGGGGTTTAGGGATGAGGACTTGGATTATTTGAATATAGGGATGTTGGTGGGTTGCTTGCTTGTTGGTTTATCTTATTTATGGTTGTTATGTCATTGTTGTTTTAGTCCGGCCAACTAGACCGACCTTGACTAGTTTCTATCAATATGGCAAAACTCGGGGTAGAAATTACCATAGCTAGAGACTTACCCTTATTCGCCGCGAAAGCGGGTTTTTAGGTGAGTTAGGTGAAGAAACCGAAAGGTGGCATTCTCCTTTATCAATGTTGCAACAAAAACTTGATTCTGACCTTCTTAGACTCCAAGTACCGAATCCCGACTTCCCCCTAACACCTTTTCCTAGATTCATCACCCCTAGCTATTTCTCTAGTTATTTTCCCAGTTTAGACTCGACCCTTAGAAAACCCCCATCTAGACATCAAACACACCGCTTTAAACTTAACGTCACACTCCGTTACTTGTGGACCGACCTCGACTTACCACGATTACTCTAGTAGTTTTTGTGATATTCCGAGTCTATAAATATCGTTTGATCCCCCGTCCTTCGTTAACGACCGATCCGATTGGGAGGCGATCAATCAGACACAATGAACAAGAACAATTCTCGAGACGAAACATATAATCAAATTAATATGCGGGTGAAATATCTCATAACAAATTATGAGACATAGATTCACGTCAATTTGATTAATACTACGTAATAGAGGCTCTGATACCACTGTAGGGTTACAACCCTTAAATCCAAGGACATGTTACGAGTATTAACAGAAAAGACAAAAGTAGAGGGATAACAATTATACCTTATTTGCAACGGAACAACGTATTAATAAGAAATAAAATAAACCCAGAAATATATATAATCTCCACGGACAGAATAAATAATCTCCACAGACAGAATAAATAATTCTCACTGACAGAATAAAGCACCTCAAACGTGATGCCTCCTTTGGTATCCACACGGGTACAGAACTGCGACGTATATGCTAGTATAAAAGTACGTGAGACCGTCTCACAACTTCTCTATATCTCTCTTATAACTCTTTATAAGAGGAATATATATTATGAGTCAATACTCTTAATTCCATATATGGTTCATCATATGAACCTCCTTATATAGGAGATGAGAAGGTAGAATTAGGTTATTTCCATAACTCTAATTTCATAATTAGATTATTAGTACAACTCTAATTACCATAACCCGACAACGCAGCTGGGTCCGTATTACTGCTGACCCGATATATTGAATATCGTTATATTAATAATATCCCGTGCATATTGAGTGTGACCCAATGGGCACACTTAAGACTACCAGACACGTAAGTCATTTACATGTCAATCCGACATCGACCTCTAGCAAGGCATATCGGATACATAGACTTAAGTGGGTTAATCCGTAAGACAGTGGACATAACTCCTTCAAGTGCCACGTTTTTTTTAACTGCTAACTCAGCGCCACATTTATGCCAAATGGATGCCTATGTGGATGCTGAGGTGGGTGCTTCTAAGGACTTAAAAAGTTTCAGCTTTAATATATAAAAGATATATAGAATATACATCTACAAAGTAGGAGTTAGGGTTTAGATGTCAAAGCTGAAGACTTGAAGGTAACTAGGTATTCGTTCTTTAAGCTTCACCAGTGTATGTACTCATTACTAACATTCTCCTAAGCTAGGCATACTTTTTTTTACAATGATGAAAGAGGTTTGTGGAAGTTCATGGAAAGTAGAAAATCATGAAAAATAAACTTATGTTTTTAATTCATGGGAAGTTCTAAAAAATGTTGGTTACCAATGTGGGAACTCAATTTATGGGAATTGCAAGTTACCGAGGAGGATGTCGGTAAGCAACTTCCCCATTTATGTAGGAAGTCAATTCCTGAGGAAGTTTCAGTGCCCCCATATGTAGGAATTTGAGGCAAACAAACAACTTCATTTTTTGCAATTCATGGGAAGTTTTGGCCACAAGATCGGTCAAGGCAATCAAACAAGGCATTACATATAAAAGTTTGACGGAGCGTCGAGATGTGTATTGGCCAGAAATGTTTCCCTTCTTTTCATGGAAGAAGCTTCCCTACTTTTTTAAAAGAAGATCGGCCCTCCTAAAGCTTGTTGCCACTCACGCCAAGTAGCATCACAACTTAAGCATCATCTAGAGAACCACAAATAAGAATATCACGAAATAAGTTTATGATTTCTACATTTAGATCCAGTTTCTTAATGGAACGTTGACATCAATTACATGCATATTATAGACACTCATTTGTATACTAGATTTTTATTTGAATTTTCGTCGAGCACCCGATGATGATCGGGTTGCAATCTGCCGATTTTGAATGCGATAGACGATTTGTCTATAGTTCGATTCTAAACACTACTTGGGAATATTAATTCAACATCAAGAATGTCTTAACCGAGTCAAGATGATCGTATCTCCATTGAGTAGATTCAATTCCGACTCAGGGACTCAAATCGGCTCCAAAATAATACCCCGCTCACCTGAATCAATCGAAGAACCAAGCCAAAAACTATCTAAAAACCTTCTAAAATCATGGCTTGATTGGAGAACAAGGTGCATATTGTTGAATGAATAATCTCGATATTATAATAATAAACACTAATATTACGTATAAAAATGCTTTGGTAAACTTTCTACAAACTCAAACCAGAAGATCTTAAAAACTTGATGTCAGATATCATAGTATACCAATACCCAACATAGGGTATAACAGTCTTGCCGCGCCTAACGCCAAGCGCCTTTAATTTGTTCGCTTTTCTTACCTGATTTCCATGTCTGGAGGCAGAGAAACGGTGCTTGGCATGAACTGAAGATTCTGAGACCGAAAACAGTTGCAAATACGATCAAGAAAGAAGCTACAGCAAGAGTTATGGGGAAGAATGCTATGAATTTAATTCATTGGAGATGATTTGTGGCTGATCTGTTTTGTGTATTCACAAGATGAATATAATTAGTTTGTTTTGTATATGTTAGGAAGTGAATTTCCTCTCGGTGTAAACGATTTCATTGATATTTTTTGGCAATATACTCACATTTTACCAAAAAAAAACATCATGTTTTTTTACGCATAACGGAGTGGAAAAAAATGGAACATTAAAAACTTCGTATCAGAATATTAGCGAACTAAAAGCCCTTTTAGAGGTCGTTTGGTTCGCTTGGTATGGGGTCGGAATCAGGAATCAAACCAAAGTGGTATGGGGTTGGAACTTGATTCATGTTTGTTTCATTTTTGGATGATTTGAAATCAAATTTGAAATTCTATTTTTTTTAATTATATTTAATAATCTTAGAAGTATTTTAAATATTATAAAAAGTTAATAAACTTCTTTTAGATGATTGAATACTTAACATTGACGGTATAAAATCTAAAAAATTTAGCACGAAAGAAAAAAATAAAATAAATTTAATTACAAAAGTCTCTTGTTGGCGATATAAAATACTCCCTCCGATTCAGAAAGATCTTCCCCTTTGTTTAATGTATGTGAGGTATATTTCAATTAAAGGGGAAGATCTTTCTGAATCGGAGGGAGTAGTGAGTTACATTAATGAATATTTTTTTTAAAAAATAATATCTTAAATTAGTGTTCTCAGTAAAATATTTCAGTCATTATATTTCAACAACACTCCCTTGGGTATGAGAAATACGAGAGTTTGAGTATGGGTTCAAAATACAAAATTTATCAACCAAACATAAGGTATTGATTTAACATTGATGATAGGATTTTGCCGTCAATCCTACCAAACAAATAATAACCAACAATTCCTAACTGGGTAGCTAGGGTAAGTCGGATCGATCCACAGGGACGGGGTACCGGATGATAAGTGTAGTTTGTACTGCCTAATTTGTTGTGTTTTGGTCCCGTTTTCCTTGTGAAATCGCTCCTTGGGAGTGGTTTATGGGCTACTTATGCTTCTTCTAGTTCGTTTTAGGTTCCCGAGACCATTCATAAAGAATTGGAACGATTCCGACTCATTTCATACACTTTTGGAGCCAACGAAGAGAAGAAGCGATCGCTCGATGCCTTGGATTCGATCCCGAGACCTTGGGACCCGATCCCGAGCCCCTTAGACTCGATCCCGAGCCCCGAGAATCGATGAGAAGCCCATGAGGAGCAAGGAGGAACCTTAAAGATCATATTGGAGGCCTACAAGACCCATCCCGGTCGGGAAGGACCTCATCCCGTCCGGGATGGGGTGCACAAAAGCAACTGGGTCTGTTTTGGGTCCGTCCCGGTCGAGATGACCCTGCTGTAGCCCGTGTTTGATTCTTTTCTTCTCCTTCACTCTTGTAACCTTATAAATACTTTCCCCTTGTATTGTTTAAATAGGATACATTACCCTAGACTATTTTAAGCCTCTCTACATTGTTTTAAACCCTAGATTTAGTTCTCCTTTCATTAGCTTAATCTTCCTTTAAACTTTTGTTAATCTTATATTAGTCTAGCAATTAGTCTCGTATTAAGAAGATTTTGAAGACTCATCCAAGCTTGACAACCTTGGAGATTATTTTGGGTTTCTTATTAATTCAAGTTCTCATCTTTTTCATCCTCTTGTAGTTGGTATAATCTCTTTTCTCTTGTTCTTTGTTTATTCATCAAGTTTGAATCTTTACATATTGTTTATTGCTCTTGTTTGTTCATTATGAATGTTTGGATGTTTACACTGATTTCTCTTGTTTATGTTAGCCTTAATTTGATAATGAGTGAGTAGAATCTTTGTGGGGTTAGTAGGGGGATTAAGTGTGGATTATAGGTGATTAGGGCTTGATTGTGGGTAAAGGTGAATCCTTTGTTGCTAGTCACTTATTGGGCACTCTATGTGTTTGTT
This sequence comes from Agrostemma githago, assembly GCA_958450325.1. Classification (NCBI taxonomy): domain Eukaryota; kingdom Viridiplantae; phylum Streptophyta; class Magnoliopsida; order Caryophyllales; family Caryophyllaceae; genus Agrostemma; species Agrostemma githago. Next base: position 30,883,484 of record OY288255.1, on the reverse strand, counting down.
GAATTGCTTGTGTGGGTAGTAGTGGCCAATGCTTCTCATACTTGTCTTTCTCTACTCATTGTATGTTTGGTTTGTGATTGAATGCTTGTGTTTTGAGTAGCATCTAGCATGAGTATTCGGGTCTAGTCTTTGACACGAGAGTGCGGACTTAGGCTTTATGAAGCTTGGGAACGGTTCAAATCTTTGGTTAGATCGTGCCCCCACCATGGACTTTCACAACGGTTCTTAGTCCAACAGTTTTGGAACGGTCTATATGAGGACTCGAGAGCTATACTCATTATGGGCTCCAATGGTAGGTTTACCGAGGTCGATGACGATCAAACTTGGGCAAGAATCGAGGAGATGGCGGTGCACAACTCCCAATACTCAAGGCCTAGAAAGGCGAATCGAGGAGGTAGGCACGAGGTCGATGCCATTACACAACTAAGCATTGATCTTGGAGCTCAATTAAAAACTCACATGGAGACTATTGACAAGAAGCTCCAAAGCCACCTCAATCAAGTTCAAAGCACTAGTTCCTCCAACTAACACTCGATTCATGAAGTTAATGCTTTGGGAGTTGTGTCTCCTACACCTTATTATGGGATGTGCGATACTTGCGGGATAGTTGGACATGAGCCTATACATTGTCGAGGTAGTATCGAGCAAGTGAACGCCTTTCAAGCGTTCAAGCAAGGTGCCCCTTATCCTCATATGTTCCAGGCTTCCCATCAAGCTTCCAATCAACAATCTCTACAACACCGTCCATATGTGCCACCTCCCTTAAGGGACAACAACTAAGGTTACCAAGGTTATATGGGCAACCCAAGGCCATTCAACAATTTCAAGCAACATTACCAAGGTAACTTCAACAACAATCAAGGGTTCCAACAAGGGAACTTCAATCAAGGTGGTTTTCAAGGAAACCAACACAATCAAGGATATCAAAACAACCAAGGTAACACTCAAGGGTTCCAAGGGAACCGTCAACAACAAAAAGCAACTCAAGGCACCCAACAACAAAGCAAGCAAAGGAGCCGGTCTCCTACTTATGACTATGGTATTCCACTAGCCATCACCGATACTCCGCACAATCCACAATCTCCACCCCGAGATTTCAACATGCAAAAATCTATGATGGATGTGCAAAAGAGCAACCAAGAAATGCAAAGAAGCCAAATGGAGATGCTAAGAAACCAACAAGAGTTCTTTGCTCATCTTCAAAGGGAGAACATAGCAAGAGATGCTCATATGAAGATGCTTGAGACTCAAATAGCTCAAGTTGCTTCGGGAAGCTCTTCAAGACAAAAGGGGCAACTACCTCCTCAAGGTGAAACGGCGAAATTTGAGCATGTAAATGCTATTACCACGAGGAGTGGTGCATCTTATGATTCCCCCTTAAACTCGATTGAGCAAGTACCAATGAAAGAAGTTGCATCTCCAACTCAAGAGAATTCAAGCTTGGGAAATCCAATGGAGGAGCAAGTTTTGTGGGAGATTGAGAAACCCCATGAAGACAAGCTTCCCCCACTTCAAGGAAAAGACAAAGGTAAAGGGAAAATGTCTTTTGAGAAGTCCAACCTTAATGAGCAAGACAAGGTACATATCAAGTTGCTTTTCCCAACAAGGCAAATGAAGACTAAGGTGGATGTTCAATTTGACAAGTTCCTAGATATTGTGAAGAAATTGGATGTGAGTGTCCTGTTTACCGAGCTACTTACCCAAATCCCGGCATATGGAAGATTCATGAAGGAAATCTTGGCTAGGAAGAGATCCGTCGACAAGGAAGAGACCATTGCGTTCACAAGAGTGGTGAGCGAGCTTATTCAAGGTTCTACGCTTCCCAAGTTGAAGGATCCGGGTAGTTTCTCGATCCCGTGCACCATAGGCAACTTCAAGATTGAGAGAGCACTATGTGATTTGAGTGCGAGTGTAAGCATCATTCCCTATTCCATTTGTGAGCGACTAGGGATGAAGGAGCTCAAGTGTACTTCCATTACACTCCAAATGGCCGATAGCTCACTCAACCGACCATTAGGGATGTTAGAGGATGTGCCGATAAGAATCGGGAAGTTATTCATTTCGGTCGACTTCCTAGTGCTCGACATGCCGGAGAATGCTATCACTCCCATTATCCTTGGGCGCCCATTTCTACATACCGCCGGTGCTATGATTGATGTGAAGAACGGTAGGATCACATTTGAGTTAGGCGAAGAAAAGCTCGTGTTTGACCTCCAAGGCAACACCTCGCCTACTAATGATGAGTCTTGTAAAATGATCCACGCCATGAAAGACATCGATCTAGGGGATGAGTCGGGTAAAAGCTTGAAAAATGACTTCTATGAGCTTGAGGATGATGATTCCGAGCTTGGGGCGGATGAGTGCCCATATCATGAGTTTGAAGACAAGTGCCAAGACAAGAAGAAAGATGAGCCTCCCTTGGGGCCACATGAGGATAGATGGACGTTTGGGTATATACCGAAGGTTCGAAAGTACAAGTTCAAGCCATTGAACTTAGTAGATCGGGATTCCCCGGGAACGTCAAGACAAGGTTGTGAAGAACCTTGTAATGTGGATGGTTACACCACGAGCTTGATTGAAGACTTCGCTAGGGCCTTCGATTTGTTTCTTCGTGCCCTTGATGGCGATGGAATCGGTTATAGTGTTGTTGAAAAAGAATTGAAGAATGCACCATCCTTGGTTTGACGGAGTTCCAAAAGAACCGTCTTATTGTATATATCTCTTTCTTGTAGTTCCTTTGAGATTTGTGAATTCTTGTAATTTGGTATTTTTGATAAGCGATGTGAGGGAGGGAGTATGATGAATGTTTTAAGCTTGTTTGATAGGTGTGAAGTGAAGATGAACCAAAGAGAGGAATGGTTGTAGATAGAGCTTGGATTGTGAGCAAGGGAATCGGTTTTTGAAGCTTTGGATAAGCTTTTGGGGTTATGGAGGTCATGAAGACTCTTCCTTGGCCGAGAAGGGGGCTTCCTGACCGGGAAGGATGTGTCGTCCCGACCGGGAAGGAGCCATCCCGATCGGGATGAGAGGGCAAGAAATGGAGCTTTCTGTGGAGCCATCCCGACCGGGACGAGATCTTCCCGACCGGGAAGGGTAGTTCATCCCGACCGGGACCATCCATCCCGACCGGAACGGTCCCTGCTCCTCTTCTTTGGCATGTGAGCCCACCCTACCACTTTGTACCCCCTCCCAACCTCCCTACCTACCCTTGCAACTATCACACGACCCCTACACTTCATATACACACATTCACCTCATTTTCTCCTCACTTTACACCGTGTTTGACATCAAATCCCACCTCCTTATACCTTTGCTCTCCAACCATGCGGGCTTATCAAGATTGAAGAGGAATAGCAATGACGAAGACTAGCTACGTGCCGATATCGAACTATGAGACGATGGAGTGAGTGAGTTGCTAACCTATTGGTACGGCAACTATCCTTTCTTTTCCGTCTTTTATTGCTTGTCTTCCTTTGTTTGTTCCCTTCCTCTTTTGCACCTTCATGTCATGGTGGCCCTCGGGGCCTTGGTAATTGTTGCTCCCGATTCTCGATGACGTGACTACATCGAGAGTCATTTCAAAAATCCAAATTTACAAGATTTTCACCCTTTTTGTAGGACTTAATCGGATCCGGGCGGAATCCGGGCTAGGTGACTTGATTACACCTAGTCCTCCCCTCCCATTTCCTTTTATTTCCTTCTTTTTATCTCTCCCCCATCCATATCTTTTCTCGTCTCGGCCCATGGTGACTTGACTACACCCCGGCCGGACACATTCTACTCTTTTCTCCGCTTTCTTTTTGATTTTTAGCTTTATTATCCTAGTTTCTTTTCTTTTCTTTGGTGTCTCCATACACTACGATTGAGCATGAGGACATTGCTCGGTTTAAGTGTAGGGGAGCGATATTCTATCGTAGTTAGTTGTATTTTCGTAGTTTTTCGAAAAATCTTGAAAAAATCCCTAAAAATTTGAAAAAATTTCACAAAAATCAAAAAGATTTTCTTTTGTGTCTTTTCCTTTTGTGGCGTTATGTCGTATATTTGTTGTCTTGTGCGCGTTCTGCCTCCCTTTTTCCTTATAGGTTGCTTAATCACCGATAGCTTTGGAGAGCTTTCAAGACTTCCGGTAACATCTTTATCCCTTTTTCTTCTTTATATCTTGTGGAGTGTGGAGGAGATTTGTGATGATGTGTGCTCGGGTGGAGCTTTGTAAAGTTTAATGATGATTTGGTTGCTTATTTGGAAATTCGGGTGGTGTTTGTTCTCTTTATGTGTTTGTTGTGTTTTGTCTTGTTATGTTGCTTTTGCCTCTTTTTCTTTCGTTTTCGTCGTGTCTTTGTTTTGTGTGAATAGTTGTGTCTAGTGTGTAAAAAAAAAAAGTTTTTCGAAAACCCGGTTTTGAGGCTAGTGTGCAAGTGTTTACTTTCCCTTTTTAGTAGTATGAATCGAGTCTTGGACTTTAGTCTAGTAGAATGACCCTAAATCAATGATTTCGTTGGTCCTTTACCTTGAGTCCACCTAGCTTACTAGGGATTTACTACGGGATTTGCGTTTTGACCATTATGACCACCCACGGTGTGAAAAGGCCTTGGTTGCCGAGTCCTGTCCCTTAGGTGACCGTGTTTGGGATTGTTTGATTAGTCCAAGTTCTCCACCTTTTTGTGGGTTTGAAGAGGGATCGCGACTCCCGACTTACCCATACCTCTACCTCCTACACATATCCACAAAATAAAGTTGCAAATTGTTGAAATCATCTTTCTTAGTTGCAAAGAAATGCCTACAAATCAAATCTAGCCAAAAAGGGCAAAGAAAAGGAAAAGAAAGAAAAGATTGAAGAAAAAGAAATGGCACAAAAAGCCAAAAAGAAAATACAAAAGATGAAAAAGAAATGGCATAGCAACACACAAAGCAAAAATGCAAAAGAAAGAAAAAAAATGCCAAAAGAAAACCGTCTCACGAAAAGAATTCCCACATCTCAAAAATAAGCCTTTTGCCGACTATTGCCGTGAATAGCCTACCAAAGGACCGAGTCCCTAGGAAGGATGATAGCGATAATGGTCGGTCTTCCCTCATTTTGCAATACCATTCATCTTTTTACTTGGATTAGTTGAGCGGTTTTGAACATGGGACGACCCTCTTGGGTCATCGCTAAAGGGGGCGGGTTCTCACTTACCTACAGTGTCGACTAACACCGTGGTTCATCCTTTTTCCATCCCGCCGATCGTCCCGTAGTACGTTCTTAGAAGGCTAGGAGGACCTAGGTAAGCTACCAACGTTTTTATTGCTTTGTTGTCATACTATTAGGGTTTAGGTCATTTCGATTTGTATGATTAGCTTGCGAACGTTGTCACTTGCCTTGAGTCCTAAACCAGTGCTTCTTTCACCGCTTTTTAGAGGGAAGCGGTATTTGTTTCATTTTGGGTGCAACCGATTACTTGTTTGTTTGTATGTTTGTTTGTGTGTGTGTTTTGTGTCCGGTTGCATCCACAGTTTTGTCGCAAGACCCCACTTGCCTTGCGGAGTGCACTTTTCCTCTAAGTGTACTCGCGTGAGTTGAAAGGGCGTAGGGTGCGCTAATACCCGCTCGGCTAGTTTAGTAGTTAGTTTGTGCTTACTCGAGGGCGAGTAAGGGTTAAGTGTGGGGGAGTTGATAAGTGTAGTTTGTAGTGCCTAATTTGTTGTGTTTTGGTCCCGTTTTCCTTGTGGAATCGCTCCTTGGGAGCGGTTTATGGGCTACTTATGCTTCTTCTAGTTCGTTTTAGGTTCCCAAGACCATTCATGAAGAATTGGAACGATTTCCACTCGTTTCATACACTTTTGGAGCCAACGAAGAGAAGGAGCGATCGCTCGATGCCTTGGATTCAATCCCGAGACCTTGGGACCCGATCCCGAGCCCCGAGAATCGATGAGAAGCCCATGAGGATCAAGGAGGAACCTTAAAGATCATATTGGAGGCCTACAAGACCCATCCCAGTCGGGAAGGACCTCATCCCGTCCGGGATGGGGTGCACAAAAGCAACTGGGTCTGTTTTGGGTCCGTCCCGGTCGGGACCATGTCGTCCCGGTCGGGATCACTTCGTCCCGGTCTGGACCATTTTGTCCCGGTCGGGATGATCCTGCTGTAGCCCGTGTTTGATTCTTTTCTTATCCTTCACTCTTGTAACCTTATAAATACTTCCCCCTTGTATTGTTTAAATAGGATACATTACTCTAGACTATCTTAAGCCTCTCTACATTGTTTTAAACCCTTGATCTAGTTCTCCTCTCATTAGCTTAATCTTCCTTTAAACTTTTGTTAATCTTAGATTAGTCTAGCAATTAGTCTTGTATTAAGATGATTCTTGAAGACTCATCCAAGCTTGACAACCTTGGAGATTATTTTGGGTTTCTTATTAATTCAAGTTCTCATCTTTTTCATCCTCTTGTAGTTGGTATAATCTCTTTTCTCTTGTTCTTTTTTTATACATCAAGTTTGAATCTTTACATATTGTTTATTGCTCTTGTTTGTTCATTATGAATGTTTGGATGTTTACATTGATTTCTCTTGTTTATGTTAGCCTTATTTTGATAATGAATGAGTAGATTCTTTGTGGGGTTAGTAGGGGGATTAAGTGTGGATTATGGGTGATTAGGGCTTGATTGTGGGTAAAGGTGAATCCTTTGTTGCTAGTCACTTATTGGGCACTCTATGTGTTTATTGAATTGCTTGTGTGGTTAGTGGTGGCCAATGCTTCTCATACTTGTCTTTCTCTACTCATTGTATGTTTGGTTTGTGATTGAATGCTTGTGTTTTGAGTAGCATCTAGCATGAGTATTCGGGTCTAGTCTTTGACACGAGAGTGCGGACTTTGGATTTGGCGCGAGAGCGCAAACCGACTCTAGTAAGTAAGAGACACCTACACCCTCGACCACCCAATTATCATCCTACCATATTTAAGAACCCGACCTAACCCTACTCCCTTCCATACTTGATTTCTTTACCTCTTTAGTTATCATTTCTCTTGTTTATTGTTTAATTTGTCTTTAGTTATTTCATTTAGCTCATATCATAGTTAGTCCATTGTTAGTCCACTTTCATCACCTTCAACCACCATAGTTTGTCAATTATCTTCTTCTTTGTGTTGTTTTGGTAACCTAGTCTCGTTTTTAGGCCGACCTAGTCTCGACTTTACAATAACGTCTCCGTGGACACGACCCGACTTACTGTGGACATGACATAGGTCCATCCCGACGCGGCCACGCGCGGGTTTGGGTAGGCGAATGAATCTCCATATGAGAATGGATCGAATTGAAATTTAGGTCTATGTGGATTCGCCACCGAATTTTGTGGTTATTCGGAACCATTCGAGCCCACTCTATGTCGTAGTGGGTCGTATACAAAATACGGCCCATTTCTGATGTCAGAGTTTATTGGGCTCGTCCCTTTGCATTTGATACCGATACCGACGTTATCGGATATCGTGTATTGAATGACTCTCGTGCGCTAACGGTTTCGGGCATCCGGAAACCGAGGTTCTGAGTAAGGGGTGAGGGTACATGTTGGGAAGCCCACAAAGGACACCCAACCCCGTCCGCACTTTAGCGGCCTCTACTAAGAATTCGAATGACTTTCCAATACTCGCGTTAGTAAAACAGGAAAATGATATGCAAATATTATTTTCCCTAAACATGTGAATGGAATTGAAAAGGGTTTCTATGTCAATTTAATGCAATTAATTCTACATCAAAGTGGAATTTTAGCATACAGGTTCATTTAGTACAACAAATGAACAATAATTAAATTGACAAAAGAAATAACAAACGCGTTAGTAACGATGACGATATAACGAATAATAACGGTTTGTGCAAATATTGAATTGAATTGAATGATAAACAAGATGATGCATGGTTTGAAAAGATAGTATACACGTGATTAATTACGCACGTGTTGACCTAAGTCGTGAAATACTATCGAATTTAGAAAATAAAAGAATGTACGACTCATTGTTTTAGTCGTTATGAAGTCACTCGATCGAGTGGTCGATGGACTCGATCGAGTGGACCTTTAAAAGATGATTTTGTTTTGCGTTTTAGACCGTACTCGGCCGAGTTATTGACCAACTCGGTCGAGTACGTAGACACTCGATCGAGTCACTGTGAGACTCGATCGAGTGGGGGTCGTAATAGGCATTCTGACTTGATTTCGGGGTGCCACTCGACCGAGTGGGCTAGGCACTCGGTCGAGTGCCCCCTGTACGAATTGTAATTCGTTTGCAAATTGTATCGATTTTGAAATTGCTTTTGATTTTTGATAATTCGACGATTCTACCAAATCGGACATAAATATTGTACAATTTATGCTCGACTCGGATTTTACAAATTGTCGATTTTGTTGAGTCGAATATAAATATTGCGGGATTTATATTCGATTCTAAATTTGAATACTCGTAGTATCCCATATTCGATTATCGAATCGATATGGAATACTAGCGTGAAAATAAAAGAAAATAAAATAATTTTAGTCGTCTTAAATTAATTAGCGCGATATGGATAAATCACGTTAATTTATTTAGGTGACTAGATTGCTAGATTCGACATCCAATTATGAAATTGGTATCGAATCTAGGGAATCGACTCTTTGCTTGAATTAAAGGACTTGATTCCCTCGACTTTTCCGACATCGAAATAAATTCCTAGGGATTGTGATGTCGGATCCGTGTCAACGGGTTTCGACCCTTATTAAAATACAATGTTTGTTTTGAAAATTGACGTAAGTATGTGACTCGAATAATGATGAAAACGAAATAAAAAAGATTATTGTTTAAGTTAACTTATTTCAATAATCAAACGATCGGGGTGATGAGATAAGCGACTGACGACGCGTGTGCAGTACACTTGTATATGCGGTTTTCCTTATCCCACCATCACTCACATTCGACACAAATCAATAAATATTTTAATGCTTTGATATTAACAATATTATCGATATTATGATGCAATGAACAAAATAAAAAAATGAAAATAGACGCGAAAAAAAGGAGGAGAACGACGAGAAGAGAAGGAGAAAAGAAAGGGTTTTGACACCCTCAACCTACATGTTCTTGTCTCGGATCAAACTCGTAACCGTGGCTTTAACACAAGAGTTTCGAGGTGTATGAAGGTTGAGTTATGGTGGCTCGGGATCGATTCCTAAAATCTAGGTTTAGGGTTTTGCTAGTGTGATATTGCTTAGGGTTTGCTTAGGGTTGTGTGTGTAGGATTAGGGTTGTAAAAGTTGTAAAAGAGTTGTGTAAAAGGGTTGCTTATATAGGCATGCTTAGGTGGTAAGAGCTCTCTAACTCCGACCGAGAGGTTGGGGGTTCGATTCTCATCTGCGACATAGTGCGCTCTTCTCTTGACCAAAAAAAAATATATAGGCATGCTTAGGGCACCCGGTTTAGGGTTGCTCGACCGAGTAGGTGGCCAACTCGGTCGAGTGGCCCGTTATGCCAGCCGTCGGGCTCGAAACAGGCCCACTCGATCGAGTGGGTCGGGCACTCGATCGAGTGGCCCAACTGGGTCGCGTGAGTCCGTTGACTTTGGACGGTGACTTGAGTTTGATGGGTTTTGTGTTTGGCTTGGACTTTTGATGATGTGGGAGCTGTTTTGTGTGTCTCGGAAATGACTTTGATCGGGGTTGACCCAATCGCTAAAAGTCGATTTTACTTCCGGTGTCGGTTTTGGCCCAAATTAGTGTTGTTTGACTCGGAATGATCCACTGGACCTGGATTCGAGGTTGATTTTGTGAGATTTGTACTTCGTAAGTGTGTTAGCCAGCAATTAATGGATTTGAGCCCGTATCCGAGCGCGTAGAAGCACGTTAGCGTCCGATCATCATCGGGTGTTTTTTGGAAACTGCCATAGACACCTGGCAGTCAAAATGCGGGTGTCTACAGAGCCCCCACTCTGACTGAGGCTTGGACAGGGCGAAAGTCAGAGTAGCTACCAAGCCAGTTAAGACCTGGTAGACTTTCGTCCGGTCGTTTATAGTCCATTAGACTCGCGTGAAGGGCTCGCCAGCCATAAGATAGAAATCATACCTGAGTTGACGATGATAACTCCGTGGGGCATTTGGACTTGTCGCGTAAATCCTGGGTGCGCCTGTGTGTAGGCCCATCCCGTGAAAATGCTGGGGAGATTGAGAGGGTTGTAGGTCCCTGTTTGAGTCATACCTGTATAAGTTACACAATTATGCATGCAACACGTAGGTAGTAAAATGACTCGTGCTGGGGAAAATGATTTTTGAATTTTTGAAAACTTGAATTTTTGAAATTTTTTGAAATTCTGAAATTTGGCAATTTGGAAATTTTGAAAGAATTGACTCCTAAAGAAATTAGGAAAGTTCGGGATGAATCTTTCCGTGCTAGTATCGGGACTATGCTTGCGGGTTGATTCCGTTTTGGAATTAGAAAACTTTTCCTAAAAGTGATATGGAAAGTGGTTTGCAAGACTAATGCTATATATAGCCCTCTCTTGCCCTTGATTTCTTCATAATCCCATCACAAATCAATCTTCTTAAAAGAAAGTCTCTTTATTTTCCTTAAGGCAAAAAGAAAGTCTCTTTATTCCCTTAAGAAATTTAGCCATGGGAATCGATAGGTTGAGTGCCATGTTGCAGGCATGGTCCCGACAATTTAGGGATGATGATAGGGTGGTCTTGAACCAGACGGGCATAACTCAGCTATACCCGTTCCGTCAGATGGTGGTTGACCGTTATTTCTTGGATGCATGCTTGGCTTACTGGGACAACATATATCATGTCTTTGCTTTTCCTCGGGCCAAAGTCTGCCCTTTACCTGAGGAGATTGCTGCTATAGGAGGATGGAACCCAATGCTTCGTCCCGCTGTCCCGTATTCGGTTTATGACCTGAGAAGGAAGCTTCGAGAATTCTTAGGCCTCTCCCACAATGAAGTGTCTCGAATGACCCAGGATGACAACACGGTTTCCTTGATTGACCTGGTTGAGAAGTTTATGAACCCGCATGGTGTCCGGGTGAGATCAGTTCATAGCCGTAGGTCCTTTTCTTTTTGCATGCTCCATGTTTATGCTTTTGAGGGTCACATGGATTTATTGTCATGTATGGGTCACATCCGTCTACTAACCGTGGTTGATTTAATGGAGACGGAGCATAGCCCGGCTTGGTTAATCACGGGTGAAATAATCCAAGGCTTGGACAACCGCAAGAGGGATCCGTCCGTTCGTCTCACCGGAAGTACCCGTTTGCTGCAAGTATGTCGGATTTTTTATTTTTCTCGATTTCTTGATTTTTTGAATTTTTTTCGAGAATTTGGCTACTGTAGTGGGCACTCGATCGAGTCACCCTGGCACTCGATCGAGTGCCTTCGTAAAAAGACTTCTGTTTGCTTCCAGTGACGCCACTCGATCGAGTCACCCTGTCACTCGATCGAGTGTCGTCTGTTTCGTCTTGGAATCTAATGCTTTTGTTTCCCTTTTCATATTTGGCTGTATGAGAGGCTATCAGTGATAGATCCTCCCCTTGATGCGAGCAATTATCTTCATAACCAGGTGATGACTAGGAGGCGGGCCATTGACTTTTCTCGTCTGATTACGCAGAAGTATTGGGACGAGGTGTTATCAATCCACGGTGGACGACTAATTTGATGGGTTGTGCCATGGTGGCCCATCTATGCTTGGTCCGGCTTGGACCCGAGGGACAGAGCTCGCTACCAAGTAATCTTATCTTTTAGGCAAACAGTTCATCTTTACCCGGATCGCATACTAAGGCAGTACGGACGGGCTCAACGGATACCAGAAGTTGAAGCAGTTGTGAGTGACCCTACCCAACTGACTGATGTGATGTGCGATACGTGGATGCAAAGATGGTACACCCGGCACACCTGGCCCGTTTCCAAATCTCGCCATTCGATTTGGGTCTCAAACTCATATGTGAAGTGGACCAAAGCAGGTGATGCCAAGGCCCGAGCTGCTTTGAAGGTTGATGAAGCCTTTGACCTGCTGAGAAGGGAGCGAGCTAAAGACAACAGAGGGTTCTTTGATGAGGGAGACACTCCGGCTACCCTAGTTCGTCTAATGTCAGGACAGAAGAAGACGACTAAGTCTCAAGCTGGAGGGTCTAGTGCTAAAGGTGCTTGGGGGAAGGTGAGCCCCCAGACGGACTTGGAGAGGAGACTGGGCCCCAGACTAGCCGTGCAGGACCGACTTGGCCCACGGGATAGGCTTCCCGAGCATGTGCGAGGCCGACTTGGGCCGAAGACTGTGATTGAAGACCCGTCGTCAAAGAAGCGGGTTCGTGCTAAAGAGGTTCCCCTTGTGATTAGGGAACGCTCATCCCCACCTCGGCGACCTCGGGCTCCACGCGACCCGAAGGACAAGGGAAAGGGGAAGATGCCCGAATATTAGTCTCCTTATTTTATTATTTGAATATTACTATTATTATTATTTTTTTGGTGTGATTTTTTGTAATTTTGCCGTTTTGGCGTTTTTTGTTTTTTTTTTTTTGTAATACCCGAGTTTATCGAGATATTAATAAAAGACGTATTATTGAATACCGTTCCCGTCTTTTCGTTATTGCAATGGTTGTACCCTTTTGAGGGGTTGCCTACGTATCCACAATTAGCGGAATCAAACCAAACGTAGTTCGAAATTTGATTTGATTGATCTTTTTTTGCAATTTTCGAAATACATCAAGATTATTAATTCGAGATGTGCGACGCTAGAATGATTAATTCTAACTCATTGACTTGTCTAAAATTTTGAAAATTTATAAAAAGAAAAAATTTTATAAACTTTTGCAAATGACATTGAGATAGGGGGTTATGGGTAATAGCGCTTCAGCTGGTCCAAGTTGGTCGGGTTGACGAACTCGTTCCCGTCCAAGTTGGTCGGGTTGACGAACTCGTTCTCGTCCAAGTCTGTCAGCATCACCGCTCCTCCTTATAGGACCTTCTTGACTAAGTATGGCCCAGCCCAATTGGGTTTAAATTTTCCCCTTGGGTCAACCGGTAGTAAGGCACAAACCGATTTCAGGACCAAATCCCCTTCTTTAATGTTCCTGGGCCTAACCCTTTTGTTGAAAGCCCGTTGGATTCTCTTTTGATACACTTGAATATTATTGAGAGCCCGGGATCGCCGTTCGTCTAAAAGGACTAGCGAATCGTATCGGGCTTGGACCCAATCTGCCTCAGGTACTTGGCTTTCAAGTAAAATCCTGAGGGACGGCACCTCTAGCTCGACCGGTTGGACTGCTTCCATTCCATATGTCAGGTAATATGGAGTTGCTCCGGTTACGGTGCGAATTGAAGTTCGGTATCCCCATAGGGCGAAGGGTATTTTATCGGGCCAGTCCCGATAATTCTCAACCATTTTTTAAGTATGGTGACAATTGTTTTTTTTTTTGGAATAGGTAAAAAATTGTATAAATGAACGATTATACACAGTTATTGTCCTTGAGGTCAATCAGTTACATCCAATTTTCTCAATCCAATTCCTATCACTAGCGGATAAATTTCCGCCAGTACACGCTCGAATTCTAGTCTTCATCTCCTGTTTTATACACAGCATCACAGCTTTTGGCGTGTTGTCATAGTATTCCAATCGACCTTTGTTCCGTTCCTGCCAGATATTATAGATAATCGCATTAATAATTCCATCGATCACTTGTCTTTTGAGCTTTGATCCCCTCCTTCTTAGCCTCCATTCATGTAAACCAGAAACGGGTAACCTGATTTGCAGCCATGTGCTTATCATTTCCGTAATCTGCATGCTATACATACACTCACAGAAAAGATGTTCGTGCGTTTCAGGCTGTAGGCCGCATATACAGCATAAGTCATCCTCTACCACATGTAACTTGATTAATTTATCCTTAACATTGAGAGCTTTGTGTTGATAAATCCAGTTCAGCACCTGATGTTTCGGTATGGTCCATTTGTTCCATATTAAGTGCCACCAGTTGATCTCCTCACCTCTTTCCCTTAACCATTCATATCCTTTTTTGACATTATATCTTCGCCCTGCAATATTGCTCCATTCATCGGCCATAAACGCAGGTTTCAGGATGTTTTTCACCTCGCAAATCTTTTTCCATGTCCAAGTAGAATCGTTGGTAGGTTCATAATCTAGCCAAGCATTCCCTTTAAGGTATATTTGATGAACCCATTTCACCCAAAGAGAGTCTGCCTTAATACATAACCACCACACCATCTTTCCAAGTGCAACTTTGTTCCAGATAGTATCGTCTCGCAGTCCTAGACCTCCTTCCTTAATCGGTTTGCAAATCTTCCTCCACGAGACTAAAGGGGTCCTCTTGTATTCGGTGCCCCCGTCCCACAAGAAATTTCTGCAGAGGGCTTCGATTTTATTAATTACTCCTATAGGAAGCATGAATATTGATGCCCAGTATGTGTGTAGTGTCTTGAGAACCGATTGAACTAGAATTAGTCGTCCGGCATATGACAGTTTCTTAGCTCCTAGCATTCTTATTCTCTCCATGATGTTGTCAATAAGAGGACTACAATCATTAGCATTCAATTTTGAAGGCTTAATCGGGACTCCTAGGTACTTGAATGGCAGTTTACCTTCCACGCAACCTGAGACAGCCACGACATCCTCCATCACCTGATCCGGGACACCATTAAAATAGACATTCGACTTGCCGGGACTCATCTTAAGTCCAGAAGCCTGCGAGAAAGAAGCAAAGGTCCTAAGTAGGACCATAATGGATTTGATGTCCCCCTTGCTAAATAATAACAGATCATCAGCAAACATAAGACTACTCAATCTCATAGAGCTACAGAGAGGATGGAATCTGAAGTCCAAGGAGCTTGTGGTGTGGTCGAGTAGTCTCGTCAAATATTCCATACATATAGTGAAGAGGAGTGGTGATAAAGGGTCCCCTTGTCGGAGTCCTCTCTTCCCTCGAAAGAAGCCAAACAGATTACCATTCAGGTTTAGTGAGTATGAGGCAGTCGTGACACATTCCATCACAAGGCCGATGAAAACAGGAGGGAAATCCAAAGCCCGTAGCATTTGTTCCAAAAAAGTCCATTATATGCTATCATAAGCCTTCTGCAGGTCGATTTTAAATAAACATCTTGGCGAGACCGATTTCCTCCCATACAGTTTGATCAAGTCTTGACAGATTAGGATGTTCTCTAGGATGTTTCTACCCTGAATAAAGCCACCTTGAGTATTAGAAATAATCTGGGGTAGAACCAGAGCCAATCGATTACAAAGAATTTTAGCGATGCATTTGTAAACCATGTTACAACAGGCAATGGGACGAAACTGTTGAACTGATTGTGGTCTTGTGATCTTAGGAATAAGAGTCAACATGGAATTGCTGATCTGTTTGAGAAGCTTTCCATGAATAAAGAACTCCTGAACAGCGTCACATACATCGGTACCAATCACCTCCCAGCTTGCCTTAAAAAATTTACTCGAGTAACCATCCGGGCCTGGTGCTTTGTCATTGGGGATAGAGAAAAATACTTCTTTTATTTCATCTTGAGAAACCGGTTTCAATAGCAGCTGGTGATGTGTAGTGCTGCAAACCTTCCCCTTCTGCACAATGTATCTGCACACTTTCACAGTTTGTGTATGCGTTCTTAACAAGCCTGTATAGAACCTTAGGAAGCTATTCTGCATATCCTCTGGGTTTGAATGTGTCACACCCTCCATATCAGTAATCTGGGTAACTAAATTCCGAGCCC
Source organism: Agrostemma githago (assembly GCA_958450325.1). NCBI lineage: Eukaryota > Viridiplantae > Streptophyta > Magnoliopsida > Caryophyllales > Caryophyllaceae > Agrostemma > Agrostemma githago. Next base: position 30,867,773 of record OY288255.1, on the reverse strand, counting down.
TTCGAACTCTAATTGTACTGTGGAAATAGGCCGTATTTGCGTCTCCTTCAGTGATCCAATGTGCTTTCGCCTTCTGTTTCAAGTATGAGAGCTGATTCTGTTCTAAGATTGTGTAATTAGCAGCTGCATCCCTCTCTTGAGCCATAAGATCCGTATTCAAAGGCTGAGATATCAGGTCTTTTTGGATTTGCACCAGTCTGACCTTAGCAATATCAGCTTGTCTCTCAATATCTGAGTATTTGCTGAGATGGAGTTTCTTTAGGTGATGTTTCATGGCTCTCAACTTGTTAACTAGAATAAACATCTTTGTCCCATAGATCTCCATTCCCCAGTTGCGTCTAATAATCCCCATAAAGTCCTGATCAGCCGTCCAAATGTTGCAAAATCGAAAAGGTTTCTTACTGGATAACTGCACATTTGATCACCTGACTAGACACGGACAATGGTCAAATAAACCTTCAGGTAAGAAGGTCGCTCTCATATCTGGGTTTGCCGTGCACCATTCCTGATTGACAAGAAAACGATCGAGACGGCTATACACTCTATCCTCAGGCACCTGTTTGTTATTCCAAGTATAAAAGGCCCCATCAGCTGAACAATCCAGCAGTTCGCAATTCAGTAAGCATTCCTGAAAAGGGCGTGCTTCCTCAGAATTGAAACCGCCTCCTAATCGTTCCTCAGGCACCAGTACGCAATTAAAATCGCCTCCTACCGCCCACGGACCCGTCATAGAGGCAGAAATATTATTGAGTCTATCCCACAGCACCTCTCGTTCACGAATGCCATTAAACGCATATACAAAAGTCATATGAGATATCTGTTGAGTAGTGATATGCGTCAACTTCAGATGGATAAATTGAGCATTATATTCAATGAACTCCACATGAACATTCTGATGATTCCATCCTACCCAAATACGCCCACCTTTGTGGGTATGATTATTAGTTGAAATACTCCACTGAGGGAAGTTCAACAAAGCTGATGACTGATTACTATGTTTTATTTTTGTCTCTAGTAAACCAAAACAATCTACCTTATTGTGGAGCATAAAGTTATTAACTGTACATTGCTTATGCCCTTTATTCATACCTCGCACATTCCAGAAAGCGATAATCATTGGGATGAAGTAGCGTCACCCCCTCCCCGCCTACCATGCTCCCCAATCAATATTCCTTTGAAAGAGGGAGACCCTACCTGCAAGTTGTCTGCTAAATCCACTACATCCTCAGAATGTAGTGGGTTCTCAATTTGGTCCTGCATTGACCTCTGCCCCTGAATTTGCTTAGGCTCAGATGGAACCATCTGCACTTTCAGTTTGGGAGCCTCAATTGCATTCACAGTTCTTTGTTTAGGTCTCCAGACCAGTTTGTCAATTGCCTTAGTACCTGGTTCCAGATTGTGCTTTCTACATTGCTTCATTTCATGGCCCATTTGCTGACATTTACCACACCTAACTGGTCTCCATTCCCATTCAATAGGTGTAGATATCAATACCTGTTTTTCATCCTTAAACTGAATATTTTCAGGATAATTCTTGTTAACTTGAACCTCCACAAGCACTCGAGCATAACCAAGTTTAGTTTTCTGTTGAGTGGCCTCATCCACATCCAATACTCTCCCTATTCTGCCTGCTATCTTTCTTAGGCTCAAGCCCCAGAATTTGAGAGGAAGATTGTGAATACGAATCCAAGTTGGCACCACCGTCACCTCTTCCTTTTCTAAAATAGCCTCAGGCGTCCACTTCCTCACAATAACCGGTTTACTATCAAACATGTAGTATCCCGCACTCAAAACCTTCATTTGCATTTCAGCTGTCACAAAACGAACCAAGAATACTCCATTCGGTAAGAAGGATATCTTGTCAATGCTGTGATTTTTCCAAATTCTCTTCAGATATCCTTCAAAAACCGGCCAAGGAGGGTTTGATCCTAAGACATACCCATAAATAGCCGTCTCCCAATACGAGAGTTACATCCTCATCATTAACAATTGTTTTGTTGGCCGCTTCTACCGCTCCATTTGTTTGAGGTTGGTAGGGTGAAGATGTATGCCTCTGAATTTTGTATTTTGCCAGTAATGCAGTGGTTTCAGCTTGGAAGTGGGTCCCGTGATCACTAATAAATTCGTGTGGGATCCCATATCGGCATATGATCTTATTTTGGATGAATTTGGCCACGTGCTTGGCGTTCAAGACACGGTATGACTCAGCTTCGACCCATTTGGTGAAGTAGTCGATGGCCACCAAGATGAAGCAATGTCCTCCCATCCCGGAAGGGTGCACTTTCCCAATTATGTCAAAATCCCATGTCGAAAATGGCCATGGTGATGTCATGGTATATAATAGGGAAGATGGCATATGTTGTACATTACCGAAGATCTGACAGTTATGGCAGTGCTTGACATATAACTGGCAGTCTGTTTCCATGGTGTTCCAGTAGTACCCGAGCCTCATGATTTTGCGGGATAGCATATGGGCGTTCATATGCGGACCGTTTTCACCGTCGTGGACCTCGGCCATGACCTTTTCGGTCTGTATTTTGTCGATGCATAGGAGGAGAGCCCCATGTGCCGTCTTTTTGTACAATTGCCCGTCATCCGTACGAACAAATTGGGTCGCCAATCTTTGCAAGGCCTTTTTGGCCAGATTTTCAATTTCCGGGGGATATTCTCTCGTTGTAAGGTAGGTTAGGACTGCTTGATACCAAGGTTCTGGGTCAGTTATCTCGATATCCTGAATGGCATGGATGTATGCCGGCTCGGACCGTCTTTCGACACAGATCGGCATGCTGGTCAGGTGATCCGGGATGTTCAGTAAAGATGCTAATTTGGAAAGTGCATCTGCAAACTGATTTTCCTCTCGGGGCAGGTAGATATACTCTACCTTTTGGAATTGTTTCTCTAGAACCCGTACTCGCGCTTGGTAAGCCACGAGATTGGCGTTCCGAGTTTTCCATTTTTGGAGCGCTTGATTGATGACCAATGATGAATCACCGTGGACCCGGAGGTTTGTTACCCCTAAATCAGCGGCGGCTTGCAACCCGTGAATGCATGCTTCGTATTCGGCTGCGTTGTTGGTCACGTCGAAGTCCAACTTGATGGATAAGGGAGTGTGTTCCCCTCGGGGTGAGATTAACAGAATTCCGACCCCAAGTCCTCGGAAGTTGGATGCCCCGTCAAAATACAAATCCCATGTCTCGGTATCAGTATGGAATATGTCTTCATCAGAAAAGGCCCATGTATCAGTGTGGCCTTCTTCGGATATCGGGCTGTCAGCGAGGAACTCGGCTACTACCCGGCCCTTGATGGCTTTTAATGGTACAAACTTGAGGTCAAACTCAATTAACATTAAAGTCCATCTTGACATCCTGCCGTTGAGGATGGGCTTCTCGAATAGATACTTGATAGGATCCATTTTGGATAACACATGTACCTCGTGACTGAGCATGTAGTGTCTGAGCTTTTTAGTGGCCCAAACCAAAGCTAGGCACGTTTTCTCGAGCATGGTGTACTTGCATTCATACTCGAGGAACTTTTTACTGATGTAGTAAATAGCCCGTTCTTCTGATTCGACTGTCTGGGCCAGCATAGCCCCCAAAGCTGTCTCGGTCGTCGTTAGGTATAACGACAAAGGCAGACCGTGTTGAGGTGGCATTAGTACCGGCAGAGCAGACAGAATCTCCTTGATTTTATCGAAAGCTGCTTGATATTTGTCGTCCCATAGCACCCGTTCCCCGATCTTTAGTTTCTTGAAAATGGGTTCACATACCATGGTTAGCTTTGAAATGAACCGGCTGATGTATTGGACCTTCCCGAGAAACCCCCTTATTTCCTTTTTGGTCTTGGGTGGCTGCATCTCGGTGATGGCTTTGATTTTAGTTGGGTCGACCTCGATGCCGCGTTGGCTAACGATATGGCCCAGTAATTTGCCCGACGTTACCCCAAAACAGCATTTTTGTGGGTTCAGTCACATATTGTATTTACGTAGCCGGATGAAGAACTTTCTTAGGGCCGAGATGTGCCCGCTTCGGTCCTTGGATTTGACGATCATGTCGTCCACATAGACCTCCACTTCCTTATGCATCATGTCGTGTAGCAAAGTAGTGGCGGTCCGTTGATAAGCGGCTCCAGCGTTGATAAGCCCAAATGGCATAACGGTGTAAAAGTAAGTCCCTCAAGGTGTAATGAAGGTGGTCTTACCCATATCCTCTTCTGCCATTTTAATCTGATTGTATCCGGCATACCCGTCCATGAATGATAGAAGGGCGTGGTCGGCCGTATTATCCACCAATATGTCGATGTGTGGTAACGGGAAATCGTCTTTTGGACTGGCCATGTTTAGGTCCCGAAAGTCCACGCATACTCGCACCTTGCCGTCCTTCTTGGGTACCGGCACAATGTTTGCAACCCAGTCTGGATATTCAGACACTTGTATAAAACCCGCTTTGAATTGTTTATCGACCTCTTCCTTGACTTTAATAGACCATTCGGGCTTCATTATTCTGAGCTTCTGTTTTACCGGTTTGCACCCATCTTTGATGGGTATTCGGTGTTCTGCTATTTCTCGATCTATTCCCGGCATGTCCTTGTAGGACCATGCAAAGACATCTTTGAATTCTTGGAGGAGGTCCGTGAATTGTTTTCTCTGCTCTGGATTTAAAGATAGGCCCAACTTAAGCATCTGGGGCTCTAAAGTGGTTCCCACGTTGATGGATTCGGTGTCTTCAATTACCGGATCTCGGGATTCCCTTTGCTCGAGCTGCTCGACTAGATGCGGTGGTAGAGGTACCTGTTCGTCGGGTTTCTCAATGTCATTGCATATAAAAATTTTTAAATTGAGAAAATTTTGGAAATAAGACAAGTCGTAAGCAGAACGGTTTTCGATATTATTATTGATAGTAAATTTGGAAAATAGCTCGAAAAGAGCGGCCATCTGATCGTTGGTCAGTGGCGGGATAAGGAGAGGTCTTGGGATAGGCCCCGAGACCTCAGTGGCTAAGGGAAGAGGGATTACACACTCGATACTAGCACCAGACCCTCTAGACTCGGACTCAGACTCCGACTCTGACTCTGACTCTGACTCGGATCCGGTATCCGGCATGTCTCCCTCGCCGGTGGTCAGCTTGTAGACCCGTCCTTGACTGTCGGTCCATTTTATGGTCTTCCTCCAAGCCCTTATCTCGGTGTTGGCGCCGACCTCGGTGATTAGCTTGGTTGGGTCGAACCGATCGCTGCGGAGGATCAAGTTGACCAAGTCGTCCTTTGGAGCGGGGACGGACCTGTCTTCTCCAAATAAGAGCCCCAGCACGGGCTCGGAGTCGCTTTTACCTTTCTCGGACTCGGCCTGGATAACGGTGAATATATCATCGGGGATATAGTTGCATTCCCGAGCCGTTTTGGTCTCGGGATATGTGATGTTGGGTTGGTAGAGGCCCACTGAATAGCTTCGAAGACTGGAGTGACGAATTTGATTGTACCGGTCCGGCCCACATTCTCCGAGCTTATAGTATATCCCAATCCGAGTCGGGACTCTCCATTGTCTAGGACTTCGATAACCTTCCCCGCCGGAAGGTACGGCCTTGAAGTGGCTTCGGGTAGGTAACCCAGATTTTGTAGCATCGTGTCGATGCTAGGGGCGAAGTAAGGCTTGAAGAGATATTCCTCTTCTATCATTCCCACGAAATCAAATCCTCGTGGTTCGTCCCGGCTTGTGGCATTACAGCTAGCCACGGTCATTGGGGTCGCCTCCAGTGTGATGATACCGTCTTTAAGTGGCATCTTGACTTTCCGGTGGAGGGTAGACGATACGGCCTTGACTGCATGGATCCAAGGCCTTCCCAGCAAGAGGTTGAATGATGACGTGACATCTATCACCTGAAATTCTAGCTCCTTTTCGATTGGGCCCGTGATATTCAATTTAACGGCCCCGGCGACTGGTTTTGGGCTTCCGTCAAAAGCCTGAATAGTTTGCGCTGTCGGGAGATAGTCGGCATCCGTGATGCCGAGGGCCCTAGCAGTCCTTAGAGGTAGGAAGTTCACGGCTGACCCATCGTCGATAAGGGTCATCGGAAGGTACTTACCTTTGCAGATGACCGTGATGTATAGGGCCAGATTGTGATTGGGCCCAAATGATGGCAGATCAGATTCAGCGAAGGTTATGAGTGGGCCTTCGTTCTTGGACTTGCCCTTGAGGTAGGGCATGATAGTAGCTACCATTTCAGCAGGGGTAGCTTGCGAATCGACCTTGATTTCATCGAGAGCCTTAGTTAGTGCTTCTCGATGTGCTTGTGAGCTAACCAATAGTTGTCATATAGTTAGATCAGTTCGAACCCTTTTCAGTTGTTGGACTAGGGTCGTGTCATTGTTCGACTCTTCGAGGGTAGATCCCGTCCTGGCAGGTTCAGTGACGGGTGTTGGAGTGGCGCACCCAGCAGTGGCGAGGTGGTTGGTGGCCAAGGCCTTGGACTTGGCTTTTCGGACCTCTTCAAGGGTGATGGGGACAGCTTCCCCTTTGGCTAGGTACACGTCGTCCTCGTCATCGAACCATATCTCATTGATTTGTGGGATAAAAGGAGAAATGAGGTGAGAACAATCGATTACCTCCCCCGTGAATATTGCGTAGGCGCTGAACGGGTTTTCTTTGTTGCTCGGTTTGTCTCCGGGCAACAGGATCTTTCCGCTCTCGATAAGATCTTGGATCAGATGCTTTAGTCTCCAACATTTTTCAGTATCATGTCCATTACCCCGGTGATACTGACAGTAAGCTTGGGCATTATAAGCTTTGGGCCTCTTCTCTACTGGAGGCTCTACAGTTGGGCCTATCGGTTGGATCAGGCCCTTCGAGGATAGCCTTTGTAAGGCATAAGTATAGGTACTCCCTATATCTGTGAATACCCGATTTGGTGTATTCTTTTTGGATGAGGTGTCGAGCAGGTTTACCTCATCAAAGATGCTGCGAGTTGCAGCTGCGGGTACGGGCTTGTTTGTGGATGAACTAGCCCCTTGATAGCCTTTGGTAGAGGCCTTAGTCAGGTTCTCTAACCTTAGGTCATCCTCGATCCTGGTGCCCATTTCAGTAAGGGCGGCAAAATTGGGGATAATAGCATACCGGAGATGGGCCCAGTAGGATGGGAGGAGGTTCTTGACAAAGGCCTCCGCCAGCACTTTTTCGCTGGGCTTATCGACCAGCTTCACACTCTCGGCCCACCATCTTTGCAGATACTTGATGAACCCTTCTTTTGGCTCTTGGGCCATTACTTCCAGAGTACGCATCGTAGTCTGGATTTCAGTATTGTCGGCGTAATTCCGAGCAAACTCGGTAGCCACATCGTCCCAAGTTTTGTATTTCTTGGAATCGAGCCTGTAGAACCAGGCCTTAGGATGCTTTTCGAGGGAAGTAGGGAATAAGTGTGTAAACATGGTGGACTTCACCCCCTTTAACCGCCATGAAATCTTTGAAAGCCCGGATGTGATGGACCGGGTCTTCAGTACCCTCAAACATTAGAATTCCCGTGAGGTTGAGGTTGGCAGGCAGATCGTCGTTCAAAGGCGAGTAAGAACGAGCATTCTCGGTATGGATCGAGTTGTTCGTCGATAGGTGAACTTGTTCTTCAAGCCTACGAACAACGCTGATCAGTTCAGCTATAGGCCCAGTGGTCCCGGACCCATCGAGGGGAGTCCCCTTCTCCACGACGCTCACACGGGTGGCTAAAGCTGTTTGGTTAGCCTGGATGGAAGTCAGCTAAGTCTCGATCTTGGTTAGTGCCTCTTTCAACTCGTCCATCTTGCGTTGATGTCTTGTCACGGGTGGCCTGTCTGTAAGAACACCACGTAATCAGAAACTAGCCCAAAATCCCGGAATAGAAAGTACATCCCGAACGAGACTAAAAGGGAAAATGACTTGGAAAAGACACCTAGACGGGTGACTTGTGAAATGTGGGCCTTCCTTAGGATTCGGCGAGTGGGCCTAGTCCTGTTCGAAGGAAGGATCACGTGAGACATCCCCAGACTTATGGACTCGATTGTGTTGATGGGCCCTCCATTGTAGGGGTTTGTCCTACGTAGGTGGGCCTTGCCTTAGTCTAATAAAGCGGACTGGGATAGGGAAGAAACTCTTGATGTAAGATCGACAGAGTTTCGACGCTAAAGACCTTGACAACTTAAGACGCGACCCGACGCTGCTAAATACGGGAAGTCCTAAGGAGAGGAAGGTTTTGAAAATTGATTGTTTTTGATAAAGGTCCGAGAAAACTCGGTTGAGGGCCCAATTTTCGGAAAAAACGAAAATGGTATTTGGCCGCGGGTTTTGAAAGTTCGAAAATGCTTTTGAGTTTTGAATTGGGCAGCATACCGTCTAGAAAATAGGCTATTTTGAGTAAAATCATAAGTCCTAAATTCGGTATGTGTCCCGGGTTTTGAAATTGAATAGTTTGAAAAAGATGCAATCTTTGAAAAAAAAGGGTTTTTGAAAATGACTCGGAAACCAAGTAGCACGTAGTCACACAAGCATTATAACGACGCCATGTATGCTCTATACTAAGTCTCGGTGGGTCTATAGAGGGTCTATACCAGTGTACATAGTCTAGACGTTGATCGGGACGGACTTCCTAAGTCGAGTTGATCTTAGAACATGCCGCGAAACCCACTCGAATCGACTATGGACACCTTTTGACATATCCATATTGAAGTACATCAACGGTATAGTGGGACGTCGGTCGTGAGTACCGGCCCGGGAAAATATGGGTTATGCATGAACCGTAGAACTAAAACGCGTATTGTATTTGTCAAACGATTTCTATTCGAGTCTCACCCTGAGGATGCCGATGGTAAGTCACGCATCAGTTAATCCCCAGCGGAGTCGCCAAATTGTGGACATGACATAGGTCCACCCCGATGCGGCCACGCGCGGGTTTGGGTAGGCGAATGAATCTCCATATGAGAATGGATCAAATTGAAATTTAGGTCTATGTGGAGTCGCCACCGAATTTTGTGGTTATTCGGAATCATTCGAGCCCACTCTATGTCGTAGTGGGCCGTATACAAAATACGGCCCATTTTTGATGTCAGAGTTTATTGGGCTCGTCCCTTTGCATTTGATACCGATACCGACGTTATCGGATATCGTGTATTGAATGACTCTCGTGCGCCAACGGTTTCGGGCATCCGGAAATCGAGGTTCTGAGTAAGGGGTGAGGGTACGTGTTGGGAAGCCCACAAAGGACACCCAACCCCGCCCGCACTTTAGCGGCCTCTACTAAGAATTCGAATGACTTTCCAATACACGCGTTAGTAAAACGGGAAAATGATATGCAAAGATTATTTTCGCTAAACATGTGAATGGAATTGAAAAGGGTTTCTATGTCAATTTAATGCAATTAATTCTACGTCAAAGTGGAATTTTAGCATACGGGTTCATTTAGTACAACAAACGAACAATAATTAAATTGACAAAAGAAATAACAAACGCGTTAGTAACGATGTAACGATATAACGAATAATAATGGTTTGTGCAAATATTGAATTGAATTGAATGATAAACAAGATGATGCATGGTTTGAAAAGATAGTATACACGTGATTAATTACGCACGTGTTGACCTAAGTCGTGAAATACTATCAAATTTAGAAAATAAAAGAATGTACGACTCGTTGTTTTAGTCGTTATGATGTCACTCGATCGAGTGGTCGATGGACTCGATCGAGTGGACCTTTAAAAGATGATTCTGTTTTGCGTTTTAGACCGTACTCGGCCGAGTTATTGACCAACTCGGTCGAGTACGTAGCCACTCGATCGAGTCACTGTGAGACTCGATCGAGTGGGGGTCGCAATAGGCATTCTAACTTGATTTTGGGGTGCCACTCGACCGAGTGGGCTAGGCACTCGGTCGAGTGCCCCCTGTACGAATTGTAATTCGTTTGCAAATTGTATCGATTTTGAAATTGCTTTTGATTTTTGATAATTCGACGATTCTACCAAATCGGACATAAATATTGTACAATTTATGCTCGACTCGGATTTTACAAATTGTCGATTTTGTTGAGTCGAATATAAATATTGCGGGATTTATATTCGATTCTAAATTTGAATACTCGTAGTATCCCATATTCGATTATCGAATCGATATGGAATACTAGCGTGAAAATAAAAGAAAATAAAATAATTTTAGTCGTCTTAAATTAATTAGCGCGATATGGATAAATCGCGTTAATTTATTTAGGTAACTAGATTGCTAGATTCGACATCCAATTATGAAATTGGTATCGAATCTAGGGAATCGACTCTTTGCTTGAATTAAAGGACTTGATTCCCTCGACTTTTCCGACATCGAAATAAATCCCTAGGGATTGTGATGTCGGATCCGCGTCAACGGGTTTCGACCCTTATTAAAATACAATGTTTGTTTTGAAAATTGACGTAAGTATGTGACTCGAATAATGATGAAAACGAAATAAAAAAGATTATTGTTTAAGTTAACTTATTTCAATAATCAAACGATCGGGGTGATGGGATAAGCGACCGACTACGCGTGTGCAGTACACTTGTATATGCGGTTTTCCTTATCCCACCATCACTCACATTCGAGACAAATCAATAAATATTTTAATGCTTTGATATTAACAATATTATCGATATTATGATGCAATGAACAAAATAAAAAAACGAAAATAGACGCGAAAAAAAGGAGGAGAACGACGAGAAGAGAAGGAGAAAAGAAAGGGTTTTGACACCCTCAACCTACATGTTCTTGTCTCGGATCAAACTCGTAACCATGGCTTTAACACAAGAGTTTCAAGGTGTATGAAGGTTGAGTTATGGTGGCTCGGGATCGATTCCTAAAATCTAGGTTTAGGGTTTTGCTAGTGTGATATTGCTTAGGGTTTGCTTAGGGTTGTGTGTGTAGGATTAGGGTTGTAAAAGTTGTAAAAAAGTTGTGTAAAAGGGTTGCTTATATAGGCATGCTTAGGGCACCCGGTTTAGGGTTTCTCGACCGAGTAGGTGGCCAACTCGGTCGAGTGGCCCGTTATGCCAGCCGTCGAGCTCGAAACAGGCCCACTCGATCGAGTGGGTCGGGCACTCGATCGAGTGGCCCAACTGGGTCGCGTGAGTCCGTTGACTTTGGACCGTGACTTGAGTTTGATGGGTTTTGTGTTTGACTTGGACTTTTGATGACGTGGGGGCTGTTTTGTGTGTCTCGGAAACGACTTTGACCGGGGTTGACCCAATCGCTAAAAGTCGGTTTTACTTTCGGTGTCAGTTTTGGCCCAAATTAGTGTTGTTTGACTCGGAATGATCCACTGGACCTGGATTCGAGGTTGATTTTGTGAGATTTGTACTCCGTAAGTGTGTTAGCCTGCAATTAATGGATTTGAGCCCGTATCCGAGCGCGTAGAAGCACGTTAGCGTCCGATCATCATCGGGTGTTTTTTGGAAACTGCCATAGACACCTGGCAGTCAAAATGCGGGTGTCTACACTTACCCTAGCTACCCGTTAGGTTTAGTTGGTTTATTTTGTGTTAGGATCGACGACAAATCCTACCATCACCGGACCTAGGTGTGCCACGGTCTAGGACTAGGTTCAAGACAAGCTAAACTAGGGTGATGGCTAATGACTAAACTAGGTCTAAAACACGGAAAAGGAAGACAAAACAAGTAACTAATGACTAAAGGAAGCAAGGATATCAATAAGAAGGAAAACTAGGGCTATGTCGGGTTCATGGATGCAAAGGAGACAAAAAGGGGAAAAACGGGGTTACTAGCGTGCTTTTGTAGCCTAGGTTCCGATCGGGCTCTCGCTACTTAATCGGCCTAGGGGTCGTCCTCACCACGCTCTCGCTACTAATGAGGGAACCAAACCAACCAACCAAACACACACATACAAGAAAAGAGGCAAGAAAAACAAGGATTGATCAAACATGTGGAGTGCAAGGTAAATGGGAAACAACAAAAACTACAACTAATACCACCCATCTCACCCTAATCATTCCTAATTACATCCAATCCCCCTAATAATCCTAGCAAGAGTCTACTCAAACATAATTAAACTACAACAAACAAGAACAAGATAAACTAACTCAAGAACAAGAACATACATATGTAAATCTAACAAGGATGATGAACAAAACAATAAACAAGAGCTAAAGATTGAAACTTGATTAATAAAACAAAGATAAAGAGAAGGGAAAAGAGATTATACCATACTAGAAGATGAAAGGAAGAATAAAAACTTGTATAAAAGAGAAAACCCAAATACATCTACCAAGGTTGTCAATCTTGGTAGAGATCTTCAAGAATTCAATTAATACAAGGATAATCTAAGATTAAGAAGTAATTAAAGACTAATCTACACTAATCTAGGCTAATCTATGCTAAAGTAGTCTAGGGTTTTGTGGGTAATGAAGAACATCCCATAAGATTACAAGAGGGGGGGTATATATAGGGTTACAAGAACAAAGGAGAAGAAAAGAAGCAAGTGCGGGCTACAGCAGGGCCATCCCGACCGAGACGGGATTCATCCCGGCCGGAAAGGCTGGTCCCGACCGAGACAAGGTTGGTCTCGGCCGAGACGGCTCAAAACAGCAGCTGGTTGAAACGCGCACCCCTTCCCGGTCGGGAAGGCTACTATCCCGCCCGGGAAGGGCCTTGTAGGCCTCCAATATGATCTTTTTGGTCCCTCCTTGCTTCTCATGGGCTTCTCATCGATTCTCAGGGCTCGGGATCGAGTCTAAGGGGCTCGGGAATGGGTCCCAAGGTCTCGGGATCGAATCCAAGGCACCGAGTGATCGTTCCTTCTCTTCGTTGGCTCCAAAAGTGTATGAAACGAGTCAGAATCGTTCCAATTCTTCATGAATGGTCTCGGGAACCTAAAACGAGCTAGAAGAAGTATAAGTAGCCCCAAAATCGCTCCAAAGAGCGATTTCACAAGGAAAAACAAGACCAAAACACAACAAATTAGGCACTACAAACTACACTTATCAAACATCTTTTGAGCGAACCAAACGAGTCCTTAGAAGTTAAAATCAAAACTGATATGATACCAAAACGTGGTTAATAACCTTCAAAATCATAACCAAAAAAAACCCTTCGTTTGCTCTGGAAATTTCCGACTGCTGAGGTGATTTCCGGCGACCGTGTTCGGCGTGGACAGCCCTGATTCTGACTAGGATGTTCGACGCGTTTTCTTATCAACGCTTCAATGAGGAAGAAGACCCGCGTTGTTCCGAAAGGACCTATGGCAATGAAACCGGTCACGCGTAAGGCTAAGGAAGAAATTTTACGAAAACTTGTCAAGAACTCGAACTTGGATGGAAATCAATCACAGGCTAACGATAGTTCATCGAATTCGACGAACGTCCAATTGGCTGAGATACCTGGACAACGGGACAGAATTCGTTCTGGAGTCGTTGAATGACACGACGATGAATGATGGTATTTGGAAACAAAGGGAAGGCAAGAAAATTGTAGACATGGATGAGGATGAGGAACTTCTGTGATTCTCAGATGAGGATTTGGATGACGAAATAGAATACTGGATTAATGCAGTATACTGTTTCATTATGGGTGCAAACCCTCCTTGGGAGGTGATAGAAGGGTTTGTGAGAAGGATTTGGAAAGAACATGGAAGTGACAAGATTTCGTTTCTGCCCAATGGAATATTCATAGTCCGGTTCAAGAACAAGGAAACAAAGGTAAAGATTCTCGATGATGGCTGCTACATGTTTGATAATAAACCTTTGATTGTGAAAGAATGGACCCCTGATGCTAAATTGGACAAAGAGGATGTTACTGAAGTACCTATATGGATTCAGCTACATGACTAACCTTTGAAATTCTGGGGTCGGTGTTTACCCCGGCTAGCTGCCCTAGTAGGCTCGTATGTTAAGTCAGACATTGCTACGGAGGAACGTACTAGGCTAGGGTATGCTAGAGTGTTGGTCATGGCAAAGGTGGGACAAAAATTTAAGAACTCAATTAAATTCTTGGATGAATGTGAGAACTTGGTTGAGGTGTTTGTTAGGTATGAGTGGAAACCTACTTGGTTCTCCAAGTGTAGGGGGTATGGCCATGAGGTTAAAGAATGTAGACGAGATGAGTTGAAAAAGGCAAGGCAAGACGCAAAGCAGAAGAAGGTTGTTGGGGGAGGTGCGATTGTCAAGCCTGCACCGAGAATGAATGTTGGGCAGAAATCAGCAGTTCAGCTCGCACAGCAGCAGCAAAGTAGCACGCATAAAGAGAAAGGCTCCGGGTCTTTGGGACTGCAAAATAATGCGGTAGTGAAAAATGGAGTCTCCTTCATGGATGTAGTGATGGGGGCTCCTAGAAAAGAAACGGTTGGGGAAAAAGATGGGGTTGGATTGGAGATGGTGATCCATGAAGGTACATAATATAGGTTGTTGGAATGTTCGCGGCATGTGTAATATAAATAAGCAGCGGACAATTTGCGAGTTTATTAGGAAGCAACAGGTAGACATTTTTGGTTTACTTGAAACGAAAGTTAAGAATAAAGCGTATGCAAAAGTCCATAGGAATATTTTCTATGAATGGAGCATTACGACGAATAATCATTGCTTTGATGGAGGTCGGGTTTGGCTTCTATGGAAACATGATAGGGTGAACTTGACAATTTTGGAATACAGTAATCAGAGTATTCATGTTAAAGTGACTACGAACTCGGGGTTAGAGTATTTACTTACTTTTGTGTATGCTTTTAACTCTGGGATGGGGAGATGTGAACTTTGGCGTAGACTGGAAACCTATGCCTCGAGTGGTCCTTGGATTATATTTGGGGATTTTAATTGTGTGGTAGATGCGCGAGAAAGGCTTGGTGGTTTATCTTCGGACGAGGAGATGAGTCAATTTCGGGAATGCATCGCTAATTGTGAGGTCAGTGACTTCAAGGCGAGTGGCTCGTGGTTCACCTGGAACAACAAACATAAGGAAGTGGAGACTAGAGTTTTTAGCCGAATTGATCGTTGCTTGGTTAATGACGAGATGGTGAGCCTGTTTCCGAACGGGTTTGCAAACTTCCTGCCTGAGGGTACCTTTGACCATTGTCCATGTATTGTGCAGCTAGGTAATCCTCCGACGAGGAAAAATCGGAGTTTCAAATATATGAATATGTGGAGTAAGTCTCCGGATTTCAAAAATTGTGTCTCGGCAGTCTGGGATACGATGGTCACAGGGACAGAAATGTTCAGAATTGTGACTAGGATGCGGACCCTGAAGAGACCATTGAAGGAGATGAATGCGACCTGTTTTTCTTATATAGAAAGCAGATGCTCTCAGGCTGAAGTCAGGCTCGCGGAACTACAATCTCGCCTGAGGACTGACAAAAGCGCCACTTTGTTGAAGGAAGAGTCGGATTTGAACGAGAAGGTCCGGGAGCTCCAAGCTGCTAGGGCGGATTTTTGGGGCCAAAAATCGAAGCAAAAATGGGTCAAGGAGGGTGATGTGAACTCCGCGTACTTTCATGGCTTATTGAGGGCAAGAAGAGCTCATAACGCAGTCTCGAAGATTAGCGATGCTGAAGGCCGTGATCATGATATGAAAGATGGGATCGAGGATGTTTTTCTTCGATATTACCTAAGGCTTTTGGGTGAATCGAGAAGCGTCGAACCGATTAATGTCGGTCTTGTTCAGTTGGGCCGAACGTGTTCTGAGGAGCACAAAAGCTGGCTGGGTGCGCCTGTTTCCGCGGAGGAGATCAAAGGTGCGTTGTTTAGCATTCCTCGGGATAAAGCACCTGGGCCGGATGGGTTCTCAAGTCAATTCTTTATTGATTCTTGGGACATTATTGGTGACGATGTGGTCAAAGCTGTCAAAGATTTTTTCATCTCAGGTAAACTTCTGAAACAGCTGAACTGTGCTAATATCACCTTGATTCCTAAAGTGAATAGACCCCAGTCCGTGAAGGAGTTTAGACCAATTGCTTGTTGTAATGTGTTGTACAAATGCATTGCTATGATTATTTGCTCTCGACTTGCTAGAGTGCTTCCTCATATAATTTCTCCTACTCAAGGGGGCTTTATTGAAGGGCGAAGCATTGTGGAGAATATTCTAATTTGTCAAGACTTGGTTCATATGTATCAATGGAGGCGTATTTCTCCTCGGTGCTTGTTTAAATTTGACATCCATAAGGCCTATGATAGTGTAGAATGGAGTTTTGTGGATCATATGTTGAGAGCCCTTGATTTTCTGGACCATTCCGTGGTCTAGTAATGGAATGTGTTATGACGGTCTCTTATTCCCTTTGTGCTAACGGTGATAACTTTGGTTTTTTCCGGGGCAAAAGGGGACTGAGGCAAGGTGATCCCATGTCTCCGTTGCTTTTCACAATATGCATGGAATATTTTTCTCAGCTTCTGATTCATGGCAAGATGGATAGGAATTTTAAATGTCATCCTAAGTGTGGCCCGATGAAGCTCACCCACCTGCTTTTTGCTGATGACCTACTCCTTTTTTGCAAAGGGGAATCGGAGTCAATGGAATTCTTGTGGAGAACTTTTGCCACGTTTAGCAGAGCCTCGGGTTTATGTATAAGCGTGGGTAAGTCGCATGCCTATTTTTGCAGGAGTTGACGAAGATAGAAAGGCGACTATTCTGCAATTTTCAGGCTGTGTGGAAGGTACGTTGCCTTTTCGGTACCTTGGGTTGCCAATTCAATGTACTCATTTAGGTAAGAATGACTGTGAAAAGCTTCTAGCTCGAATTATCTCGAGAATATCTAGTATTGGAGCCCGTAAGCTGTCTTATGCGGGAAGGCTGACTTTAGTTCAGGCTATTTTATCTCAGCTGCATAACTATTGGGCAATAGTTTTTATTATCCCAAAATATGTTTTGGCCCGAATTAATTCATTATGTCATAATTTCCTTTGGGATGGCGGTGTGGAGGGAACTAATATGGCCTTAGTGAGTTGGGAGAAAATTTGTTATCCTAAGGATGAAGGTGGCTTGGGACTTAGAGATATAACGGTGTGGAATGAGGCAGCTGTAGCGAAATTAGCCTCCTGGATATTTGATCAGCCTGATCGATTGTGGGTTCGATGGGTAAATAGCATTTATCTATAGAGGAAAACATGGAGCGAGTATCAACCCAATACTGATGTCACATGGGCTTGGAGGAAAATTTGTCATGTGAAGGAGAAAATTAAACACATGTACGTGAATGGAATGTGGCATGACTCGAGAAAGGTCTATTCGATCGCGACGGCTTACGAGGCTTTGTGTGGGCATAAACCACGAGTTCCTTGGTCGCGCCTGGTTTGGAGTGCTTGGAGTGCCCCTAAACATAGCTTCATTATTTGGCTTGTGTTTAGGGGGGCTTTAAACACTAGGAAGAAGTTATTGAGGATTGGGGTTGCAGACTCTGATAGATGCTGCTTGTGTGAAGCGCAGGAGGAGACCTTGGAACATCTTTTTTTTGGATGTCCTTGGAGTTCTCGGGTTCTGGATTTGTTGAGTGACTGGGTAAAGAAGAAAATGTCGAGTAATGATGGCTTGATTTGGGCGTGTAATGTGAGGGGAACGAAGTTACAATGCAATGTTCTTCGTGCTCTGATTAATGCCACGATTTACCATGTATGGAGACAGCGCAACTTAAGCAGAATTGAAGGAATGGTTTTACAACCACAATGTGTGGTCAAGATGATTAAGATGGACGTCAGAAATAGAATCATGTGTAAAATTAAGTATCCTTTACGTGCGAAAGACGCTAGATGGCTACATAATTTGATGTAGTCATATTTTTTGTAATTAATTACACGGCATATATATATATATACTTACCCTTTAACAAAAAAAACTTTGAGTCCTTTTCCCTCTTTAAAAAACGAAATTACTTTTTCCTAACGAGCCTTTACTCAATCCTAACGAAAATAACGTCACTTTTCCAATTTTACCTTCTTCATAATTTAACCTAACTTGTAATTTTCTCTCTTCTTCTTTGTCCCTTTACCTCCCCAATCTCTTTAATCAACTGAAGTCTTTCGAATTCGATTATAAATTTTAATTCAATTATCAACGAAGTAATATCATTTTAATTAATTATTTAATTAATTGATTTATATTTTGCATAGTTTAATTAACCTTTTAAATTAGGGTTAGGGATTTAGGGTGCATTATGGGTGGTTCTAGGACATCAATCGTATATCCTGATATTGCACTGAGTCTTGCACCTTGCTAGTAAACAATATGGGTATCTTAATTTTTTTTTTCCTTTTCATGTAATTTTTTTAATTCGGTTTTTCACTGTCTTATTTTTCATTCTTTTATTATGTCAAATTAAACTTAATTAATTGTGTTTTGGGTGGTGTTTGTTGGTGTTTTGGGTGGTGGTTAATGGTGTTGATGGGTTGTTAAATTTAGGGTTTTTTTTATAGAAAATCAATTTGGGTGAAATGACAAGGACAAATTGATAAAATATCGTTAGCATTGAGTAAAAGCATTAGGAAAAACACGACCCTTCGAGAATTGTCTCTCTAGAAACCCAATAAAAACCTCCTCCCCTGCCGCCTGTTACCACCACCTCCCTTCTTTCCCATACTCTCCCTTCTCTTCACCTACCCGTCGTCAGAGATTGTACCATTTTATGGCCGATCTTCGGCAACCAATAACTTCCAATTCGATTAGTCCATAACATTCAACCATAATCGATCGTTTTTTTTCTTCGCAAGAAAGTGGGTTATTGTTACAGTACACGTGTCATATATGTAAATAAGGGGCTGAGACTGAATTGATTGTAACAAAAGTAGTTACATTACGATACTAGTATATATACAGTTGCTATGTAACAGAATTCCATCATGAAAATAACAAACTTCTTCTTCCTCTCTACATTCTTTCTTTCTCTACTTTTCATCTGCTAAACCTGTATAGAACTCGAGCTCCTTGACGCCATTGTTGAAGGAGAGCTCCTGCACTATATCATTGGTATCACAGCACTCAATTCTGGCGTCATCTAAACACCTCATCGTCAAGCAATTACAGACAATCATGGAAAACAGAATCGCGACTTTGGAACAGAGGTTAGAGCAACAATCTGCTACGATTACGGAGAATTTGTTGTTGCTGGGGGAGATAGTCAGAATGCTCAAGGACAGGAAAACCGATCCTCCGGAACCTCCTTCTAAGCCTCCGATTCCATGTAACAGACATCGGTTTCTTTCAATCCTAAGGTTGAATTTCCAAATTTTGATGGTAGAAATCCGCGGTTATGGATGAAGAAATGCGTTCAGTACTTTAATCTGTGCAGAATTGATGCGAATCAAATAGTCGATTTGGCAAGTATGTACTTAACTAGTCGAGCAGAATCTTGGTTTAATAGCTATATCGTTGTTAGAACTGTAGTAACCTGGGATGAATTTATCTTAGACTTGTTTGCTAGATTCAAAGAGGATATTGGGGAAAATGTTGTAGAAGAGTTCAACAAATTAACACAAGTAGGTTCAATTGAGGATTACTTAGACGCTTTTGAAAATCTCAGAGCGTTAATGATTCAACGTAATGTTTTGCTACCCGATCAATACTTCTTGGATAGTTTTATCGGAGGTTTAAAGCCTGTTTTGAAGCCATTTGTGCGAGCATTTAAGCCCCAAACTCTAGCTGTTGTAGTTGAGTATGCTAGGTTGCAGGAAGAGACTATCGCTGCTACTCGATATACGCCCAAGACAGTGGTTAATAATACCAGATTTTATTACCCACCCCGGGGATCAATAGCAGTACATAAAGCGTCCAACCCAGACCTACTAAGTTTATGAGTGCTGCTGAGAGGGCTGAAAAATAGAAAAGGGGTGAATGCTATTTTTGTAATGAGCCATATGATAGAAACCACAGGTGCAAATTCAAACAAACCCAATTATTTTCAGTAGAGATTCCAGGATGTGAGGACGATATGGAGGACGACGCAGTTGATACGAGGGAGGATGAGTCTTTTGACCTAGGGTCGGAGAGTACCAACTTGGATGAACCTCAAATCTCAGTAAATGCGTTGTCTGGCAGCCAAGGGTTCCAGGCTATGAGAGTGACAGGGTATTTTGGGAAGAAACATCTTCATATATTGATAGACTCGAGTAGTACTCACAACTTTTTGGATTAGAATATGGCGGTTAAATTGGGATATAGATTGGATGAAATTCCTTCTCAGGCTATCACGATGGCTGATGGTAACCATTTGCCTTGCCAGTTGGTAGCGCGAGGGTTTGAATCGCGTTTACTGAACAACCAATTTTCTACTGATATGTTAATCATTCCCTTAGGGGGGGGGGTGTGACGTGGTACTTGGGATACAGTGGCTTAGCACGTTGGGCACCAGTAAATGGGATTTTAAGCAGCTTAAGATGGAATTCCAGGTGGGTGGATAGAAGTTGGTATTGCGGGGGATGAAATATCAGAGGTTACATACAGTGGAAGGTCCATCCTTGAAGCTACTATCCAATGCTTCCCATCTGTTTTGTTTACAACTATCAATGGCTGAGGATGTTGGCCCGAAAGCATGTGCAGTAAGCTGGAATTGGGCAGTCTTACAGGTCACGCACCTGGTGTCCAGCTTATTCTAAATCAGTTCAGTTCTCTATTTGAAGAGCCAACAAAGTTACCTCCGACCTGGGGTGTATTTGACCACAGGATACCACTAAAGGAAGGTACTCAGCCCGTTAACATCAGGCGGAATAGGTACCCCCTTAAGAGGAGAGACATCATTGAACAATTGGTGGCTGAGATGTTGGAAAGAGGAATCATTCAGCCTAGTTCTAGTCCATTCGCTTCACCAGTCGTATTGGTGGGTAAGAAGGACGGATCCTGAAGGTTATGTGTTGATTACAGGGGCCTCAATAAATGTACCATTAAAGATAAATTTCCTATTCCGATCATGGATGAACTTATTGATAAGTTGGCTGGGGCAAAAGTGTTTTCTAAGATCGACCTAAGAGCTGGTTATCATCAGCTCAGAATTTTTGACAAGGACGTGTTCAAAACTGCTTTTAAGACCCACAGTGGTCATTACGAGTTTCTTGTGATGTCGTTTGGCCTCACAAATGCGCCTGCATCATTCCAGAATTGGATGAATGAGATTTTCAGACCATTGTTGAGGAGATGTGTTCCGTTTTTCTTTGACAATATCCTAGTGTATAGTCCCTCATTGGAATCCCACCTAGGACATCTTACAGAGGTCTTCTTGCTAATGAAGCAACATTTGTTGTATGCTAAGGCTAGCAAATGTGCTTTTGCTATTGCTAGGGTTGAATACTTGGGGCATTTCATATCAGGAAAGGAGTTAGAAACTGACCCGAGCTGTTTCTGGTTGGCCTAGTCCTACCAACGTGAAGGAGTTGCGAAGTTTTCTTGGGCTTGCAGGGTACTACAAGAAATTTGTGAGGAACTATGTTGTCATTAGTCACCCGTTGACCCAGCTATTGAAGAAGGGTGAGTTTAAGTGGTCTAATCAGGCGGCTAAGGCATTTGAGGCACTGAAGTTGGCATTGTGCACAGCACCTGTATTGGTAGTGCCTTATTTCTCTAAACGATTTAATTTGCAGTGGAGACTGATGCTTTAAATAAAGGGATTGAAGTTGTCTTAGTCCAAAATGGTCACCCCTTGGCCTTTATCAGCAAGACTCTAAGACCAAAATGGAAAAAACTCTCTGTGTATGAGAAGGAGCTACTAGCTATTGTGTTTCCTGTTCAAAAATGGGAGCAATATCTGAGTGGTCAGCCTTTTCTAGTTAAAACCGATCAGAAAAGTCTTAAGTGATTGCTGCAGCATAAGATCTCTACACCATTCCAGCAATTTTGATTATCCAAACTCATAGGATTTGACTATGAGATTCAATATAGGGCGGGTAAAGAAAATTTTGTTGCTGATGCGTTGTCTAGAGTAGAAGGGAGTGAGCTGTTGAGTCTGACATTATCTGATATTCAGTCCAACTTGATAGAGGAGATAAAAGCTAGCTATCAAAGTGACCCACCTGTAGCAAATCTGTTAGTGTAGTTGCGCCAACTGGGGCAGGTGGGACATTATAGCTTGCATCAGGGATTGATTAAGAAGAAGGGGAAGATCTTGGTGGGTGCTAATCCAGCATTGAGAAATCAAATAATGCAATGGATGTATAGTTCAGTAGAGGGTGGTCATTCGGGTAGGGATGTGACCATTAGAAGGGTGAAAACCTTGTTTACTTGGAAGGGCATGACTAAGCACTGCACATTAGCCATTTTGTTAACGCACCTTATCCTGGTAAACTGCAACCTTTGGCGATTCCAGAAGAAGTATGGTTTGACATTTCAATGGACTTCATTACTAGTCTCCCAAAGTCTCGAGGCAAGGATGTTATTCTTGTGGTGGTGGACAGGCTAAGTAAGGATGGCCATTTCATGGCGTTATCTCATCTGTTTACTGCAATAGAGGAGGCCCAAGTTTACCTCGATAATGTCTTCAAATTTCATGGGTGGCGGCCAAGGAGTATAGTAAGTGATATAGATGACATATTTGTCAGTCAGTTTTGGCAGGCTCTCTTTACGATTCAGGGCGCTGAGTTACACCTGTCATCAGCTTCTCATCCACAATCCGATGGCCAAAATGAGGTGGTTAATAGGTGCATTGAAGCTTACCTGCGTTGCATGAGTAGTATCAAACCCAAGGAGTGGTTTATGTGGCTGTCACTTGCTGAATGGTGGCACAATACCTCTTTTCACACCTTCATTTAGCTAACTCCTTACGGAGCGATCTACAATCAGCCTCCTCCCTTGCATTTACCATATTTGCCTGGGGAAACAACGGTGAAAAGTGTAGACAGAACAATGCAAAGACGGGATGCGATGATTGTACTACTTAAGCAGCAGCTAGCTAAGGCTCAACAGAAGATGAAGGTACAGGCTGATAAACATAGGTCTGAGAGCTCCTTTGATCTGAGATTGGGGAGTGGGTATGGCTTAAGTTGCAGCCTTATAGACAGGAAAGCATTCAGAGTCGCAGCAACCAGAAACTTTCTCCTAAGTTTTATGGGCCATTTCAAGTAGTTGATGTGGTGGGAAAGGTAGCCTACAAGATAGCATTACCTCCTGAAGCCAAGACACATAATGTGTTCCATGTATCTCAGCTGAAGCGTTTCAGGGGTGCTTTGCCCAGTGAGGTGCATATTCCAGTATGGATGCGAGGTAGGTCTGATGTTACTACACTAGTTCCTCAAGCTGTGGTGGATCGCAAGACGGTAAAAAGACAAAACTCTGCAGCTGTATAATTTCTGATTCAATGGGAAGGGTTTGCGGAATCTGAAGCAACCTGGGAGTTTGCGGATACCATTTAACAAAAGTATCCTGAATTCTACACTTCTGCAGTAATGGCAACTTGAGGGCAACTTGTTTCTTTAAGAGGGAAGGAATGTTACAGTACACGTGTCATATATGTAAATAAGTGGCTGAGATTGAATTGGTTGTTACAAAAGTAGTTACATTACGATACTAGTATAAATACAGTTGCTATGTAACAAAATTTGATCATGAAAATAACAAACTTCTTCTTCCTCTCTACATTCTTTCTTTCTCTACTTTTCATCTGCTGAACCTGTATAGAACTCGAGCTCCTTGACGCCATTGTTGAAGAAGAGCTCCTGCACTATATCAGGTATGAGTTTTAATTAGCTATTTCCCCCTTGTTTCTTTGCTTTTTGTGGGTGATTGAGTGTGTTTTTGAGTTATGGTTGATTATTTTCTTTTTGGGAGACGAAACTATGTGATGGGCAGCTTATTGGTATGTTTTTTTTTTCTGTTTTCTGGTTTGTATCTTGTTCTCCTCTTTGATCTGCCTCCTCCAGTGTCAGTTTCTCTTGTATCCAGCAGGGGAGGTTTTTCCCCTCCCCTAACCCTCGTCCCCCACCTCTCATTGCCATGCTCTTTTCTCCTTTCCTTGAGATGCATCTTTTTGTTGTAAATGACAATCTACCCCTTTACCGGTTTGTCTCTCTTTTTTTAGAGACCGTTTGGTGTTCCCTCGCCTCTTCCCTCCACCATTCAATTTTTCTTGGACGTACTTGTGTTTGGGGTCTTTTTTTCTACAGTTGTGTGGTTGTTCGTCTCCCTTGGTTTAAGTGACCCTGTTCTATAGTCCCGTCTTGGGTGTGTTTCGTTAGAGTTTTTTCGTTGTTTCTGATGGTCTTTTGTGTGTTCTTGATTGGTTTGGTCTGACTTGCATGAGAAGAGAATTTTGATCGTGTTGTCTTTTGTTCTTATGTTCTTAATATGTTGTTAAGTTATTTGGGTGGGTTTGAGTTGGGGCTAGTGATGGTGGTGAATGGATTGGATTGGATGCGGTCATTTTTCGACTTATTTTCAAGCCGAATAATTTAGTTTTTTGCTTTACCTTTTTTTCCAATAAATTTCCTTCTCAAGGGAAATATTGTTGGTAATAATTTAGGCCTACGTGAGACACTCTATACTCTTTCCGTTCATTGTGGGATTCGCCTTGCATGATGTCTTTTGCTAGGGGTTGTCTTTTATCAATGTCAATAACAACAAAGGTCTTTGTGAAGTGGTTCCATCCGCCCTGTGCTCAGTGTGGGTTGATATGACCATAGATTGGTCTTGTATGGTGTCTATTACTCGGAGTTTGGTTGATGGACTATCCTTGTCCTCGACTCTCTACTTGCTGAAACTTTTGGACAATTGATCTTCTGATTGTAGGGTTTGATCATCAAAGTGTAGGAGTTTTATTCTTTCTCAAAGACAAGTCTGCTTTCCACTGTTTCTTTCTACGCACTTTTCGCAAGAGCTTAAGTATACCTTACTCTTGTCACTTTGCAACTCAATTGTATCAATGACCTTGAGAGCTGGCAACTGTTTTGGTGAGGTGGAGAAAGACGTTGGTGGCCAACGACCCGTTCACCGACAACTAAACTTAGTCTGCCGGCGCTTTTAACTTACTGTTATAGTATTACTAGTTGTCTTTTATTTCATTTCAATGTATGATAAAAGGATGTAATATTGGTTTCCAAAGCCCAAACATTATGTAATCCCAACTTTTCGATTGGCAAAAAAACGATGTTATGAGTCTTTCCATACAATTTCGGACAGCAAACTGTATGGAAAGAGTAAAGAGTGTACAAGCTAAAGCATGGCAGGACAGAGTATCACAGCACACAGAACTGAATACCCTTACAAAGTAACGAAAAAATTTGTTAGAGTAATGAAATATGAGTACATTACATAACTTCGCTAGCAAAAAAAATAAAAATAAGTATTGGATGTACAAATAAACTCGATGGCAGCAACAAGTTTCCCGCTTTTTGATCCAGCTAGAAAAAATTCAGTAGCAATCGTCAATTCTCGACCTATCAATGCCTCAGAAAAAAGTTGGAACACTTATTTCGGTAATTAGAAAATTTTGAAACAACATTCACTGTACTCAAGTTTCTAGAGAAGAAAATTACTCCATCAACAGTATCTCAGTTTCATAGCAAATGGCAAAAATACAAGCATATTGTACTGAGTATATATTACTCGTATCAAAATTGCAGCCTCAAGAAATGTTGTAATCTAATCGAATTCTCACGAGTTGAAAAATAAACCCTTGTACGCGATCCATCGTACGGAGAGGCCCTCTTTCACACCCCTTCCTCTTATTGACCCAACAATTTTCACATAGAAGTAGATACTAACAATAACTAAAATTGATAGCCGCAACTCTACTTTTCCCTGCAAAGATAAGCCAACATCAATCATCAGTATTCTTAATGTCCCAACTGATCTCACACAAAAGATACTCCATATCACTTTCAAGTTTCACATATTCAAAGTAACTGCTTCTCACGAATGATTTGTCCCTCGGTCATGGTAACCCACCACAAGACAAAGAGTTCAGGACACTAGTTCAGGAAGCTGCGATCTTAGGTCAATTGGTAAACTGAAGAGAAGACTCAATTAGTAGGACCTAAGCAAAAAGTAATCACGGGCAGAAACTCAGATTGAACCAGAATTCTCAAAAATTCGCCCCATCATCAGTTACCAGTCACACTACATGTCAGGGCATAAACTCCTAAACAATTACAAGTTTACTTAGTACTCCGTATCACTCCGATCTTGGTCCAAAATAAACTTACAAAATTGCTTATTATATTCAATCACATCAGCCAGTAAAACATAGGTCAGAAATCTGTATGTCTATCATAACAGGCCTTTCCTCCAGATAGAACATTCTCATCTTAGATGCGCCTTTGTACTCCCTCCGTTATCCTATTTTCTTCCCATTTGCTTTTAGGAATCAAAGCTACCAAACTTTGACCGCAGATGTATTGGAGAAAGAAAATTAATAATGCATATATCTAAACTATTTACATTTACTTTCGAACCATCTTTCAAAAAATATTATTTTCGACAAAAATAGTAATGTACTCAACATTTACATATTGAAAAATACAGTCAAAATCATATGACGATTTAGGAATGACACTTAAGCCATAGACAGCAGAAGGAATCTATAAGCTACCATCGTAAACTCATACAAAACCCATATCAATGATCATGTATTCATGTGACAGTTTAGAAATCATTGCCAGTCTTTAGCAAGAATGCAGCACATACAGATACTTCGTGGGAGAAAAGGGCAGTAACAAGAACAGAGAAAATGCACGAATTGAAGCCACATTTCAGAGGGAGAAAAGAATGTTACCTTGTATAATATGAGTCATCGTCAGTATTGACGACAATTTTATCACCAGCTACGATGAAAGGGGGTGCCTAAATTAACAAAAAGACAGGAAGCACTAAGTAACCTGTTAATTGAGCGTACAGTTATGCTGGAAAAAACCCATAGAAGAACCAAAAGAACTTAATAAAACAGATTTGAATCTGAGATATTCACAAGAGATGCAAGATGTGCATAGCATGAGTGAGCTCCGATGCTACTTTAAAGTTTAAAGTAACCTAACAACACATGGGGGGGCTCAAACATGTGTTTGGTCAATCCCTTGACCCGAAACTGATAATCCAATAACTATTGAGAATAGCATGTTTGTTGAGATTTCAGCATGCATGACCATGAAATAGCAAGCAAGGAATTATTTTTTAAAACAAAGTTGAAAAAACTGTCATTTGGGTAGGATTGGAATCTCTTTTTAGAAACAAGATCCACATAGGATGGGTAAACCTTCAGACACAAAATACTGGAATGGACATGCCGTTGCTTATGGCGTATTTACACTGATTCCACAGGGAAAAAAATATATTAAACCCTGGTTAACACGTCATTATAGCACGGCCATGTTGGCCCATGTTGATCAAAGGGGGCACATTGTTGCAAATAGTGTGTATTTGGCTTCTCTAATAGCAATGACGAGTTTTCCATAAGTAAAATGAAAACTCTTTTACTATTCAACCAAATAACAATTCGCAGCTCCTTGAGTGTTTCTATATCTCCACATTTTTCCACCTCTTTGAAACCTGCTCAATGACGATCTCAATGTCAAGCAAAATTGTTTGAAAGAAAAAGATATTTTTGTTAGAGCACCCTTGTCCATGGAGGTTTTTTTCTCCATGGAAAAAATGGAATGGAAAAATGGAGAAAAAAAGACTTACAAATATTCATGTGTATGGAGAAGCTATGGAGAAAAATTAGTGAAAAGTTGCCCAAATTGTTCATAAAGTAGGCGGGGTCCCTTCTTTTTTGCTTAAATTTGTATTTTTTTAATTATTCATGGATAGAAGTGTTTTTTTTTAATTCAAAGGATGGAGAAATGACTATGGGTCCCACCGATGGAGAAAATTTTTATCCATTGATATGGATGCTCTTAGTTAAAGTCCTTCAGACCAAACCCATTTGCGGAAGGATGAAACAAAACAAAGTAAACTTCAAAACAATGACCTAAAGGTTGCAATATGTAGATATAAGGACCCCCAACTTCTATTAGCTAGATATAAGCATCTTAGGAGATGGACAATTTGATGTTCAGTTAACTTCTAAGAACTAAGTGTCTAGCATTAGATAATTACCTGTTAGGAAATTGGTTTAGAATAAATATTTAAAGGCAACTTGAAAATCAAAAATAAAAATTGTTAAAGACGTACTTCCCCCATCCAAATTATTTGTTTATTTTTGAAAAAAAAAAAATACTCCACAAATAGAGGTAAATAAATGAACAGGACAAAAATAGAATTTATAACTCTATCCTACAGAGTCAATCAATATTGTTGATCATTTATGTAACTTTCATTACAGATTAGTTTTAAAATACAACTGGGCAGTTTAAAGTGTTCAGGAGTATACAGGTACAATTTGATTGAAAATGCTGTGGCAACAAGCCACAGCCCTTGTTTCTTTTTCTCTCAGTGATTTTACTTTCTACGACATTCAAGAATTAACTTTTATAAGCGTGTGATACTTAAGAAAATAAGTTTGTAGTGAAAGGTAAGAATCTTTTATTTAATAATGTCCTTCTATACCAGTTTTATGTGCCCTTTCTATCTATGAGGAATTAAGGGAAAAAATAATAAGAACAATCCATTCTATCCTTTGAGAAGGAGGGAAGCGTGATGATGGGGGGGGGGGGGGGGGGGGGGTCATGGATATTTTCCCTCCAAATATGTCCCATACTGAAGAGATTTTGATTAGGCTTGAAGGAGGGGAAATCAATCCCTCCATTGTCCACTTCCATCATCTCTATTCTACCCTCTTGGTTATCGAAAGTTCCAAATAAAGAATTTTGCATCACTCCATCCATGCCACCACCTTTTCTTTCTAAATCTATCAATCCAAACGAGGCCTAAGAGACATGTCATTGTTGTGTTCATTGTGTCACAAGTTGGGGTTTTTCAATCCTTCGTGGACCCATTTTGACAATTAAGTTTTAATCCGACCAAAACAAAAAAGAATAAAGATTATTTAAAAAGAATTCAATAATTGATTATGCAAATACAATTTTTTAAACAGCCTCTAGCAACACCAAACGTTTAGACTCCATCAAACATGAATTCAGAGAAAATAAATGATCAGGTGAATAGACAAACTACAAAAAAAAACTAATACGTCCACTATGCATACTCACTTGAACTGAAACTAAGTCTATGATAATAAGCATGATACAATATAGAAGTACTCACAAGAACTGTCAGGCCATTGTCAAGCAAAACCTTCTTATATCTGTGGAGAAGCAACAAGTACAAAACATGACTATCATGCGATAGATGTAAGACAGATCGCTTAGAAGTTTGCATAAACAGAGGTACAGGCACATGATCTGAGTACATTATAATAACAACCAGAGATACAATGAAAGCATAGAGAATTGAGAAAGATGGTATGTTCCTGATGGTGATTTCGATATCAATGGAGTGGAAGAGGACAACTGCAAGGCTGTTGTTATTCCTATTACAAACAGTCTAGCATACATTTCCTCCTGAGAATCCATTCCATGACTAAATTGCAATCACATCAATCTAAAGACCTTGCTTGATAATGGGTGGAGAGATATTGTGAAGTAACTATAAATGAACATACAACAAAAGGAAAAAGTGAAGAACATCAATCCAAAATAAGAGGCAAAGATGCATACTGTGCATTCACGGAGAGCCCCTTCATAGGAGTTTGTGCTTCAATAACTGTGCAAGTAACACGGTAAGGCAATGTAGCTGACATTGGTCTGTCATCAAAATAATGTACTCTCACCATCATATCCTCTGCAGTGTCATTTGAACGGAAATTTATAAGCTTTTAAAAATTATGTGCATAAGCTGATAAATCGTAGCCTCCACAATTACTATCGCTTTTATTTTCACTCACGAGTTATGCAGTAACTAGTAAGTGAAATATGATTTCAACAGCATTTGATAGCTAGCGCAAGGACGTAAAACCAAGGTTACCGGATTCGCTCCCCTACCCTCCGAATCCCAAAACGATAAGATCACATCAATTTGTGGTTCGTTTCTGAATCAATTTGTCCCAATTCGTTAGAAATTTGCCCATATCAATGAATCAATGTACTTTACTAAAAACACTAAATAGGCAGAAAAATGGTGAAGTATATGCAGGATACTTACGAGTATTTTGAAACCAAGGACCATACTTTGACAGATTGGTGAACGAGTTACTCATTTTGACATGAGTTTAGTAGACTTAGCTTTAATTTCATTTTGATTTTTGACATGAGCTATGAGATTTTTTAGGTTCTGAAGGTAGAAAGATAAATTGTCATGAAGAAAGATGATTGAGGTTAATAAATGATGTGAAGTGGAGATTAGTTCACTATTTAGGTATTTTGCTAAAATAATTTTGGGAAATTCCCATTTGTACCCTCTAAGTTTTCACTTTTCTCAGTTGTACCCCTACATATTAGCAACTACCAACTGTACCCCTAAACTCAATTAGTTAGTCCCAAGCGTTACTAAACTAGGATTAGTCGTCAACTATGTCGTTAAGTGCCAAGTTGGATGAAATGACATGGAATTTATTTTTCTCATTTGTACCCTCTAAGTTTTCACTTTTCCCAATTGTACCCTCTAAGTTTTCACTTTTCCCAGTTGTACCCCAACCTATTAGGAGTTACTACTGTCAGTTGATCATGTCAAACAGATTGGTGTTGCTACAATTTATTACTGCTACCAGTGCCGCTATTTAATTGTTGCCCCTACTGTTTACTCTGCTACATATTTGCTCCTATTATTATAGATTTATTGCGCTGAATGCTATGTAATCATTAACCCTACTGTAATTATCGTACGTGTTATGGTCAGTTTCCTGAAAGTAGTTACCGTGCGGGAACAATAATTTACTTTTGTAAGAACTTTAAGTACGAGATATGAAATAAGTTTTTGGTTATGCAACCAAATTCAGTTACTTCCTCAAGCATGTTTTTCTCATTACATTTCAACCATGGTTTTCCTATTATAATTTTATCAAAACAAGTACTACAACAAATATGAGCTATGCAACATAAAAGTACTTTAAATCCTTCATATTTGACATCAATTCTTTCATTTGCATCTTCAATACTGGAAATTCATCACTAATAGCTTCAAGACATGATGCAAAATAAGAGAGAAAATTAAGAGAGTGGGAGAGAGGAAGAAAGAGAAGTGTTTGTAGAGCTAAATAAGTGAAGATAAGAAGATAATAAATAGGAAAAAAAATTGGGAGGGAAAAGATTGAGAATCGGAGGGAAAATTTGAAGGGAGAAGGAAAGTAACACTTTGAAGGGAAAAGAAATTAAAAAAAAAAAAAAAAAAAGATACATTTCATGTCATTTCATCCAAGTTGACACTTAACGGCATAATTGACGGCTAGTCCTAGTTTAGTCATGCTTGGGACTAATTAATTGAGTTTAGGGGTACAGCTAGTAAATTCTAATACGCAGGGGTACAACTGGGAAAAGTGAAAACTTAGAGGGTACAGATGGGAAATTCCCAATTATTTTTTGTATTTTATTCGTTTAGTACATCAAGAGAATCGTTATGAATTAGCAAATTATGATATTTGTAATACGGTCAATGAATCGAATTCGCTAAATAGAGCGAACGGCGAATTCAAATTAAGAATTTGAATAGAGCATATTACAAATCAGGTGTAAACTCCCGGAACAAAATTTCTGGCTTAATTTCATATTTCCCTTCGTTTTTGTAATAAATTCACCAATATGAGTATGATTCCATGACAAAATTATATCCAGTATGTGCAAACAAAAGGGGCTAACAGAAATATAAAAAAAATCATTTAAAGAGGTAAGCAGCACATACAGAGTTGTCAGCATATACAACCTTTAAGATAGACAGCAGTCTTTCCAAACAGATCCTTTGGTATTTCTACTTGTTCATAAGTTTCAGGGCTGATATTTCAAACAAAAAAAAGTATTAGGTGTCGTCGCTAATATGGCAAGCAATTCAAGACACAAATTTCATCACAGATCATCTGAAAACAGTACATAAGGCCTAAGGGGTTGGGTTGCATACGGTTGAGATTGAGTTTGTAGTTCACTCTGCTGAACTGGGTTTGTACTGTTACTAAATAATTTATTAAAGTCATAAAACTAACCATTTAATTCATTTTTAAGTTTTTTGGTAGTGTTGAATACATGATACATCCAAAGTAGTATTGAAATGTGGAGGAGTTGGGCTCTTTTCTACCAAACTGCCCTTTTGAAAAAGTAAAACCTATTAGTCAGCCACTTCCATTTTTATGGAACAACTATGTCAATTGAATTAAAACCCTATAGTCCCCTTCATCTTCGCCTTCCTCCTTCCCCCCTCAGCCATCAGCAAACAGCCCGCCCCAACATACTAGTACTTTCTCCAAGGAGCCAAGTGATGGAGTCCGAGCTGGGAAACTCTGTACATGGGTCTGACTCATCTGAGCTGAAAACGACTTTATTGCAGTATGGCTAAATGGGGTCTAAACTCTGGACCATGTATCTATGCATCCAACCCCCTTACCTAGCCATTAGGCATTGGCTGATGTTTCTGTATGCTTGTACAAGTTAGCCCAAGAAAAGAAAAAGACAGACTCACTCAGTTAAGACAAGAAGATCTCCCTCCGAATACAAATATGTGAACATTTTCTCTTCAACATAAACGCCTGCAGAAAAGCCAGTGTTATAGTCATTCAAGATTTGATGGATGGTTGGAGTGTGTATGTAATCAATTCAATATTTGATTACTGGTTGGTGAAATTGGGACACTAGAAAAGCATACTTTCAATAGCTTCATCAGTGCGAAACCTTTCAGTAACTTTGTTACCACTATCAACATCGCGAAGCTCTGCCTGGATGGTAGCTCCTCCACGGCCCTGCTGAGTGTGTTGCGCTTTCAGAACCTGAAGAAAACAAAATGTTAAAGCAAGTCAAGAATAAACTAAAAAAACATATACCTGGAGGGAGGGGATAGCATACCTGAAAGATGCGGCCTAATATTGATGATCACGGACATAAGAGAGACGGTGAAAAGAGTGAGTAAGGCCGGAATTAAAACACAAATTCTTACTTACGAATCACAAGTTTGCAATGACTCACAACAGATTAAAATGAAGGGGTTGTGAGCATAGGCGAATCCAGACTAAAAATTTTGGGCAGCGAATTCATTATATTTGGTCACTATATATGAAAATGTCTCTTTGCTACTAGTTAGATTCCCCTCGTTATGAGACGCGAAAAGATTGTGACCGTCGTATGGATGCTCGAAATTAATAAATATTTAATCCGTAGATGATTCATGGCGAAAGAAAAAGAAGTAAAAGCAGTACCTTTCTTTTTGATTATATTTCCGGTTCTAACCTGGAAGAAAAAGCAAAAGTTCTTAAGGATTGGAATAGAGTTCTAAAGAGTAGGATGAATGAGAAAAGGCGAGAAAAAGGAGACCTCGGAACCTAGAACTTTGGCACCACGGCGTTGGATGATGAGGCGGGAAGAAGAGGGGAAGGCGAATAGAGAATCTGGAATGGCGGCGGCGGCGGCGGTTAATGTGATTAGGGTTCGTCTGGAAGAGAAGCATTTAGGAGTAGTGGTTTGTAAAACACTGCTCCCACACCACCGTCTTGCAACTCCCAACACTAACGTCTCCACCCGCCGTTGCATTTTTTACTCTTTACTTTATTAGCCTTCGGAATCACCTACACGGCAGCGAGGGGGAGGAGAACGGGTTGTTAGTGGGTGGTCGCGTAGGTTAGCGCGGAATCCTGATCCTGATATGAGTATATCACCAACCAAATATCAATAATATTACGATATCAAATCGTAATATTCCACAATCTCGTAAATAATACTCCGTAGCAACTATATCAACTTCATATCAATATCTTGTAAATAGCTGCAACTATATCAATTACCTATCATTGCAGTGTTTGTATCTTATTCTTGTACTCCCTCCCATCCATTCAATGGTTTACATGGAGGGTTTCACAAATTTTAAGGAAAGTGGTAAAAGTAAGGGTATTATTGGTAAATCAAATGGTTTTATGGGGTCCACCAAATTTAAAGTAAAGAAAAAGTAGTGGTATTTTGTGTAAATAGAGGAAAGATAAGAGGGTTATATGGTAAAGTCTTTTGCCAAAAGAGGAATGTAAAGAATTGATTGGATTGTCCATTTATAGTAAGTGTAAAGAATTGAATGGATGGGAGGGAGTACTTAATTAGCTTATAGTGTCCTTTAGCTTGATTGTAATATCTTAAGATCTCGTAGAATATTGTACTCTAGTATATATACTCGTTCATTCATGTTAATAAAAATCATTCAAAACCTCAATTCTGTTATGGTATCAGAGCGTCTTTAACGATCCAAACAAAACCCGCAATTCATCACCCTCACGCTTACCACCATGGCTCCCTCCCTCCAAATCGAAAATATCGATGAACCCAAAAAACCGCGTTACGTCATTCACTTCCAAAACTGTGTCCAACTTTCCGACCCACTTACCTACAAACAATGGGCGTTTCAAATTCGAGCCCACCTCAACGGCCTTCGCTTATTCAATTCACCTATCTCGATGGCACAAACCCGGCACCCGAACCCACCATCACTGTCCCACCGCCTGCAGAGGATCCCAAAGCCAAACCGACCACCACCCCGAATCCCGCTCATGCTACTTGGTCTCGCCAAGATCAATTTATCTTAGGTGCCCTCGTAGGAACCTTATCCTCCTCTGTTGCGTCCCTAATCACTAATGCCACCACCTCTCACGAGGCATGGTCGACCCTTGCCCGAACCTATGCTAACAATACCCGAGGTCGTAAACTTCAACTCAAAGCCCGTCTCCACTCACTTAAGAAAGGCAATGGCACAATTACCGAATTCATGCAAGCTGTTAAATCTTGCACAGATGATATAGCCCAACTCGACCGACCCATGGATATCGAAGATATCCTGACCGTTGTTTTCAATGGCCTTGACCTGTCTCAGTATAAATCTGTCATCGACGCAGTTAAAGCACGAGACACTCCAATATCTTTTGATGACCTTTAGAGAAGTTAATTCAACATGAATTAACCGTCAACTTAGTCACCCCTCCTGTCCCGACTCATTTCCAGCCGGCTGCTCAGGCAGCCCAGACTTATCAGTCCTCCCGCCCCTACACTCCCCGTAACCGCCCCGATACCACCACCTACACCCCTGCCAATACCACCAACCCGGCCTCGAAACCCTATAAGGGTCGCTGTCACTTTTGTGACACTCCCGGTCATGTCACATCCAACTGTCGTATTTTTGTTACGACCTACCCTATGGTTGTCTTTCCCACTCGACCTCCTCGAACCAACCCGACCTACAACAAGCCCCGTTCTCACCCACAGGCTCATACCGCCTCTCTTCCCAACTCCTCTCAACCGCATGCGTGGCTCCTTGACACAGGAGCCACCCACCACATCACCAATGATCTTGACACTCTTGCACTACACACCCCGTATAATGGCCCTGACGACATTGTTATCGGTGATGGTTCCGCTCTCCCCGTAACTCACATAAGTTCTTTTTCTATCTTGTCTCTTTCTCACACTCTCAAATTTACTAACGTCTTATGTGTTCCATTAATTTCTCGTAATTTATTGTCCGTTCCTCAATTTTGCAAAGATAATAACGCTATTGCAATTTTTTCCTCTTCCTATTTTGTTATTAAGGCGCAAGTCACGGGAGCGGTTCTTCTCCAAGGGCCTCTTAAGCACGGTTCATATGAATGGACACCTCCCGACTCACCCCGAGCCCTTGTCGCCTCCTCCGTCTCATCCGAATGGCATCATCGTCTTGGCCATCCGTCTAAAGACGCGTTACTTCGTCTCAATAAAACTCTTAATTTACGTATTTCCCAATTTCCGCATTGTATTTCCTGTCATATGAATAAATCTCACAAACTACCGTTTTCCATTTCTACATTAAAATCCAACGCTCCGCTTGACCTTATATATTCGGATCTTTGGACCGCTCCGGTCTCATCCTCCCACAATTTAAAATATTATGTTATTTTTATTGATCACTATACACATTATATTTGGCTTTTTCCTATTCAACGTAAATCCGATACTTATCTCACCTTTACTCGATTTAAATCACTCGTAGAAAAACATTTTCAGAAATCGATCCGTCATTTTTATTCCGATAATGGTGGTGAATTTCTTAAACTTAATCCCTCCTTACTCGACCATGGTATTTCACATCTCACCACTCCCCCTCACACTCCCGAACACAACGGGTTTGCGGAACGTCGTCACGGTCACATTGTTGAAACGGGCCTTGCCCTCCTCACTCACGGTAAATTACCCACATCATTTTGGCCTTATGCATTTACGACAGCAACTTACTTAATTAATCGTCTACCAACCGCTACTTTAAATTACGACACTCCTTATTTTCGCCTCTTTCACTCTCATCCTAATTATACTAAATTACACAGCTTCGGGTGTCTCTGTTTCCCCTGGTTACGACCTTATACCCGTCACAAAATGTAACCCTGGTCCCTCCCCTGTGTCTTCCTTGGTTACTCAACCACGCAAAGTGCTTTTCTTTGCCTCGAACCCGTCTCTAACCGCCTCTACACATCTAGACATGTTCGATTTATCGAACATGAATATCCGTACTCATCCCTTATCCAAAAGCCTATTAACCCGGACCCACCTGCACACCCCCCCCCTTCTCTGTCATTGTCCTAGATTCCACAGACCATACGCCCTTATCCTTCCCCGAACCCAATTCTCATGTTACTGTCTCCCCTGTTCCTAACCCCCCCGTTCCCAACCCTGCCTCCCTACCTCCTACGTCCCAGCCCCCAACCACCGCGTACACCGAACCCTCCACAACCGTGTCTCGCCCTACTACCCGTCTTTCAAACAACATAACCAAACCAAACCCCCGCTACTTTAGCTCTCCTCACGCTAATGTAGCCACTATCCCGAGCCCTTACACTACACCCAACACCGTTAAACAAGCTCTCATTGATCCCCTGTGGCGCGACGCTATGATCACCGAATACGAAGCTCTCACCAAAAATAATACTTGGACCCTCGTACCCCCCGACCAAGCTCAAAATATAGTTGGGTGTAAGTGGATTTTTCGGATTAAATATAATCCTGACGGTTCACATAATAAACACAAAGCTCGCCTTGTAGCAAAAGGCTTCAATCAACGACACGGCCTTGACTACTCGGAAACGTTCAGTCCCGTCATTAAACCTATCACCATCCGCCTCATCCTTACCTTAGCCGTCACTCATGCCTGGCCTCTCCGTCAACTTGACGTAAACAACGCCTTTTTACAAGGGTCCCTTACCGAAACCGTTTTCATGAAACAACCGCCTGGCTTTGTAAATGTCGCAAAACCCGATCATGTTTGCAAATTGACCAAAGCTATCTACGGGCTCAAACAAGCCCCTAGAGCCTGGTATACCGAACTCCGAACATACCTTACCTCATACGGCTTCACCCAATCCATCTCCGATCCCTCATTATTTTTTTACCACACCTCCACTACCCGTCTCTATGTGCTTGTATACGTCGATGACATTATTGTTACTGGGTCTCATAACTCTC
Organism: Agrostemma githago; assembly: GCA_958450325.1. NCBI lineage: Eukaryota > Viridiplantae > Streptophyta > Magnoliopsida > Caryophyllales > Caryophyllaceae > Agrostemma > Agrostemma githago. The sequence continues at coordinate 30,830,310 of OY288255.1, read as the reverse complement.
TAATCACTACATTTATCCGAGCCATCTCAACCCGATTTTCCCTCAAAGATCTCGGCCCCTTGTCCTACTTCTTGGGTGTTAAGGTCACACCCACCTCCGCCGGCCTTCACCTCAACCAAACAAAATACACATCCGACATTCTTACCAAATACAATATGCATGACTCTAATCCCGTCACTACCCCACTCACGCCCGAAACTCGCCTCACACATCGACCAGACCTCCCTATTGAAGACGAGCCCACCTATCGTGCCATTGTCGGAAGCCTACAATATTTATCCCTTACTTGACCCGACATAGCCTTTTCCGTCAATAAACTCGCCCAATTTCTCACCCACCCCACTTCGGATCATTGGATTGCTCTGAAACGTCTTTTACGATATATTAAAGGAACTCTTAATCATGGTATTCAATTATTTAAGTCCAGTCCGTTCAATTTACATGCTTATTGCGACGCCGATCATGCACGTGACACCGACAACTACATCTCCACCACTGGTTTTTTCTTGTTTTTAGGTTCTAATCCGTTAACTTGGTCCTCTAAGAAGCAACGTTCTATTTCCCGTTCCTCCACCGAAGCAGAATTTCGTGCAGTGGCTGACACCACTGCTGAACTACTTTGGGTTCGTGGATTGCTAAAGGAAATTGGTATTTCTCCGACTACTGCTCCCGTTATTTTTACTGATAATCTTGGTGCCGCTAATTACTCTGTTAATCCGGTATTCCACTCACGTATGAAACACACGGCCATATCATTCCATTTCGTCCGAGAACAGGTCATGAATAATGTTCTTCGCGTTCAACACATCAACGGCTCCGATCAACTAGCAGATGTTCTTACAAAACCGTTACCAAAGTCATAGTTCTACTCGTTACTTTCCAAGACAGGCCTTTCTGCTAGACCGACTGTCTTGCGGGAGCGTATCAATAATATTACGATATCAAATCGTAATATTCCACAATCTCGTAAATAATAGCAACTATATCAACTTCATATCAATATCTTGTAAATAGCTGCAACTATATCAATTACGTATCATTGCAGTGTTTGTATCTTATTCTTGTACTTAATTAGCTTATAGTGTCCTTTAGCTTGATTGTAATATCTTAAGATCTCGTAGAATATTGTACTCTAGTATATATACTCGTTCATTCATGTTAATAAAAATCATTCAAAACCTCAATTCTGTTACCAAATACTCCAACAAGGAGAGGTTTGTAAGACTGCAGAGAGACTGCGTTTTTAGCCCTACTACATTTGTCGTCGACGTTTTATACGTGCTTTTACTCTTTTATCCTTCTTCTTTAATTATGATTAATGATATTAATTATTTTACTTAATTAATCTAATTAATATTTCCCGACTACTTTAAGATTACGGTTTTGATAATTTTTGACGGTTTTTGAGACACGTGTCTCAATAAAGCTCGAGAATCTTTATATTTTGTAAATGATTTTATTTAGGTCGATTAGTTTCTTTATAATTGTGATTAGGTTGATATTTTAATCTCCCCGTAGCTAGTATGTGGTTAAGTAATCAATGAAGTATTCGATTTTAGTTGTTACGGTTTGACGTATTCGATTTTATACGTCCCTATCGTTGATTTCCGTATGAAAAATTATTTAAAAGAACACGAAAAACATGCCGGACATCCAAAACTGACGCCCAGATGCAAAATTACAGAAATTTGTAATTACAAGAAATCCGCAACCTCTCGAACACAAATGAGCCTCTCTACCACTCAGCCAATTGAACATTGTTGATAAACTTTACTAAAATATTATCTATATTTGATTCTAAAACCCCTTGAAATCGCCTATTAGTACAATTTTAATATTATTAATAATATTAGTGTTGTTGTGGGTGGGGATGATATATAATACTAGTATAACATAATCCATAACATAATAAAATGACGATTTTCAAAAAAAATAACTGTTTCATTATCGAGTTTCATTAACACGATTAAACTTTTTAATTTCATTAACAAAGTTAGTGAATGTAATTAGGGAAGCGCGTTGTTGTCTTTTCACATTAAAAAGCGCCGACGGCTTAGTTTCTAGAAAAGTCGGGTTTCTAGAAAAGTCGGGTTTCTCTAAAGAAAAGACGATTTTTTTAAGTGAGAGAAAATAAAATTAAACATGGTGAGTGGAGTTTGAGTGGATATATAATAAGGACAAGATAATAATATAATAACGGAACGGTTTGAAAAACTGAAAACCGCTTCATTAACGAGTTTCATTAACCTAATTTCATTTCTAAAATTATACTAAATTAGTTAACTAATGTAATTAAGGGAAGGGCAATATCGTCTTTTACATTAAAAAGCGCCGACGACCTGGCTGAAATGCCGACGACCAAAAACAACACTCGTTTTTAGACTATTTGTAGTATTAATCCTCGTGAAAATTCATGGGTTGTATTAATACGGAGTATTTTTCTATAGTCTGTGCTAAGTATACGTAGTTCGTTACATGATTTTCTTTACGGAGTTAGAATAATTAAATAATTGGTTTTGACTCATAACCAAACCCATATAGTAATGCAATTTATAGCAAATCAAACATTGTACGTACTTATGTAGTTACGTAACTGTGGACATGACGTAGGTCCGTCCCGACGCGGCCACGCGCGGGTTTGGGTAGGCGAATGAATCTCGTGGTAAGATTGTTCTCGGGTTCGAAATTTAAGTCAAAATGGAGTCGCCACCGAATTTTGTGGTTATTCGGAACCATACGAGCCCACTCTATGTCGTCATGGGCTATACACAAAGTAAGCCCACTTCGATTTCAGAGTTTATGGGGCTCGTCCCTTTGCATTATTATACCGATACCGTTTACACCGACTTTCGTATATAAAATGACTCTCGTGCGCCAAGGGTTTCGGACATCCGGAAACCAAAGGTTCTGAGTAAGAGGTGAGGGTACGTGTTGGGAAGCCCACTAAGGACACCCAACCCCGCCCGCACATGGCGGCCTCTACTAAGACATCGTTCGTGTTCGTGTACGCGCGCTAGTAAAATGATTAAATGATATGCAAACAGCGTTTTCTAGCTAAAGCATGTGAATTATTGGTTTGCTACGTCATTTAATGCATCTTGATCATGGTCGAAATGATTTAGCATGCGAGGTTCATTTATAAAGCGTAAAGCAAGTAAATAAATAAAGCTCGAAAGGAAATAAAAATAACGTACAAGTTACACGGGCGGAAATACAACCCGGAATTCACAATACAACATTACGTAAAAATAATAAACAAAATAAAAAAAAAATATCGCAATACAATGATAGGAACGGACCCGTATGTAAATTAGACCGCGAAATATGTAGATGGACTACCCCGATTAAATACACATTATGTCGTGTACTAAACGAAGGACGGAAACATGAGACTGTGGCATATTGCTAGCCCGATCTCATATCCCGTAGTCTTGTCCCGACTTATCATGTCAAAAATTGATCAAAGACGTTCTACGTGTCGTGATGTGCATGGTTTTGAAAATAGGAAGGTCACGTGATGGTCTTTACACGTGATGACTAAAGTCGATAAAAGGACGGGGCTTGAAATGTGTGTCAAACCCCTCGGTTTTATGGGTTATAGGACCCACTCGATCGAGTCGTGGGCTGACTCGGTCGAGTGCGTCCTTTATGCAGCTACTGCCCATTTTTATGGGTGCTACTCGATCGAGTACATATGTACTCGGTCGAGTAGACCCTGTACGAAAGATAATTCGTTTCGTTTTATGATTTGAAATCGATGATCGGCCAAATCAAATACAAATATCGCACGATTTGTATTTAACTCGGCCTCCGGTACTATAATCGTGTATGAACGATTATAATACCGTTATCGGAGTTTTAGGAAAATGTTTTATCGCTAGTTTAGAAATTTTGAATTAGTGACGAAATGCTTCCCTCTACGTCACGACATCGGAACTAACTCTTTCGAGTTATGTGATGTCGGTTTCCGTGTCAACGGGTTCCGCGCTAATTATAGAAATGGGATTAAATACGTTCAACTACGACCGATCACGATCACGTCACGCCCTTGAGTACATTAGGGCGGGGCTCCTCGAAAGGGCTCCACCTCCGTCGTTGCTCGTAAAGGGATTAGACGGACCTTAGGTGATCATCGTAGTCCAACGTTTTCAAAACCGGTTTTAGTATTAATATATATATACGCGGTATTATGGTGTTAGTAATAAAAGATGACACAAAAATGCGAAAAGTATAAAAAACGTTAGTGTTAGTGTAGTGTTGCTACGATTATGGTTACAATACAAAATACGATAGAGTAAATAAAATGAGACGAGATAAAAGAGATCAAGATGGGATTTAGGACACCCTCAACATACATGCTAGGTATAGGCCTCGGAAATGGACTCGTAAATAGCGACGGGACGCCGGAGTATCGAGGATGTACGCGAGTTGTGGTGTGTGTGTGTGTGTTGCGTCGGTTTCCGAGGGACAAAGGGCTCGGGATTGGTGTATTTGGCTTAGGGTTTCTAAGGCTTGATGTGTAGGTGAGTTGTGGCTGAAATGTAGAGCAAAATGTAGGTTGAAATGTCTTGTCAAAAGTTGTGAAATGCATGGGGGTGAAGCGGTATTTATAGGCGTTTCCCACGACATAGAGGCACTCGATCGAGTGGCCCTAGTGCACTCGATCGAGTGCCCTTGCAAACCGGTCAAACCCGGTTTAACGCGCTCCACTCGACCGAGTGAGTCAATCCACTCGATCGAGTGGATCAAGTGGGCGAGACAAATAAGGAAAGAATTGATCTTGTTGTTTTGATTGTTTTTTTTGAATTCTGATTTGTGCGCCAGCTGAACTTGGCTGATTTATGAGACGGTTTCGTCTTTGACCGGGTTTTGACCCGGTCGCCAAAAGACGGAATTTATCTTTGGTGTCGGTTTTGGCCCAAAGTAGTCTTATTTGACTCGGAACGACCCACTGGTCAAATTTGAGGTCTGTTTTGTGAAATTTTTACTCCGCTAAAAGTCCATGTCGGATATTATTGATTCCGAGCCCAAATCCGAGTATACCAAGTCACGTTTGCGTCCGATCATCATCGGGTGTTTTTCGGAGACTACCATAGACACGTGGCAGTCAAAATGCGGGTGTCTACAGAACCCCCACTCTGACTGAGGCTTGGACAAGGCGAAAGTCAGAGTAGCTACCAAGCCCGTTAAGACCTGGTAGACTTCCGGTCGGGTCACTTATAGTCCAGTGGACTCGCGTGAAGGGCTCGCCAGCCATAAGCAGAGGGTCATACCTGTCCTGATGATGATAGCTCCGCAGGGAATTAGACTTGTAGCATAAGTCCTGGGCGTGTCTATATGTGGGCCCATTCCGTACCATTTTCGGAAAAATGCCGCCTCGGGCGCTCCGCTGGGGAAATATGTGAGCTGTACGAGCTTGCTTTTGAAGCCCTGAGTCGTACCTGAGCTGATGATGATGCTCTGTGGGGAGTAAAGCTTGCCTTTTTTGGGGAGTAGGTGTACCCGTATGCCGACACATCACACCTTGGATGTAGCATACCGGGGAAAAGCTGACTCCGTTGGGGAATTTAATAGTTTCGCGGAGACTTGCTTCTGAAATCGGGAGTGTACCTATATGCTGACACATAACAACTGGTAGGTAACATATAGGCAAAACACTAACTCGTGCTGGGGAGATAAAAATATTTGAATTTTTGAAAGGACGAAAATTTTTTATCGCGAAGAAATTTTATCACAGAAAAATTTTAGAGACTCTTAGGAAAGCTCGGGACGGCTTGATTCCTATTCTGGGTTCTAGTTTGAAATCAGGCCTGCGCGCGCATAGGGCCCAGTTTGCTGAGGAGGCAGAGTAGTTAGGTTTTCAGTTAGGTTTTCTCATTATAAATATGAGAATCCCCGCTTCAGTTTTCTGCATCTCAACTCAAATTCTTCTTTTCCTTCTCAAAATCTTTTAGACTTTCAAGAAAGCTAGAAATTCCTGTCATGGGTATCGACCACTTGACAGCTATGCTTCTCGCATGGTCCCAATATTTTCGGGATGAGGAAAAGGTCCGACTGACCCAGATGGGAATTGTCAATTTATTCCCTTTCCAGCGCCTAATAGTTTACTCGCATTTCCTGGATGCCTGCTTGTCGTTTTGGGACACCACCCATCACGTATTCGCGTTCCCGCAGGGAGAAATATGTCCTTTACCCGAGGAGGTTACGGCTATAGGTGGTTGGAGCCCTGTTGCTCAGCCAGCTATTCCTCCGTTCTACCCGGATCCAAAGAGACGGTTGAGGGAATTCTTGGGTTTGTCTCATGCTGAGACAAATCGGATGGTGCGGGGAGATAGTGTTTCCCTATTCGATCTGGCTGATAAGTTTATGAACCCTCGAGATGTAAGGGCCGCCCCTGCTCACAGGCGTAGGGCATTTGCCTTTTGCATGCTGCACTGCTATGTCTTCGAAGGGCTGATGGAACTTGACTCGTGCATAGGTCAAATCAGGCTGATTGGAGTGGTTGACCAGATGGAGACTGGTCATAGCCCTGCTTGGCTAGCCACAGGGGAAATCATCATGGGTCTGGATGCTAGGCGGCTCGACCCAACCCGACGGTTGACAGGAAGTACCCGTCTCCTGCAGGTATACAGCTCGCGTTTTTTTTTTCTTTTTTTCACGCGAAATACCTGAAGTACGCAAGTCACTCGATCGAGTGGACCTGTCACTCGATCGAGTGACACTCATATCGAGCTAGTGCCTGCTTTCAGAGGGCTAACTCGATCGAGTCATCTGCTGCACTCGATCGAGTGGACCCTGGCGAACCATTCCGTTGCTTATAAAATTTGTGTATACTTTCCAGATATGGTTGTCGGAGCGACTGTCAATCATAGAGACCCTTCCGAGCATACCCAATTATCGGAGTAGTCAGATCAGGTCAAGAAGGCGAAAGATAAGCTCGAGTCATCGGATAGATCGAGCTTACTGGGATGAGGAGCTGGTGTTCCACGGGGGTCCTTTGATAAGGTGGACCGTTGCTTGGTGGTTTCTTTCGAAGTTGACTGGATTGGCCAAGAGGGACCAAGCTCGCTACCTGGTGATCTTGTCCCTTGACTGGACAGTTCACATTTACCCGGATCGTCTCCTAAGACAGTTCGGTTCGTCTCAGCGCATCCCTGAGACTGAAGCCATTATTAGCGTCTCGCTCCAATTGACGGACGCTATGTGCGACACCTGGTTGCAAAGATGGTTCACTCGTCCTACATGGACTGTACCTAACCCTTGCTAATCCGCTTGGGTGTCACGGGCTTATTAGAAATGGACTTCCGAGGAGTCCGAGGAAGCTCGAAAGGCCTTGAAGCTCGATGAGGCCTTTGAATTGGTTCATCGCGAGACGACGAAGGACAACAGGGACTTATTCACCGGGGAATATATTCCTGAGGCTACAGTCCGGGGAGAATCGGGTCTTAAGTCACAAACTAAGACTCGATCTAAGGAAGTCGGTTCTAGCAGCACTCGGGGGCAGACCGACTTGGAGAGACGCCTTGGGCCAAGGTTGGCGGTCCGGGACCGACTAGGTCCGCGTGACCGGCTCCCTGAGCCCGTGAGGGCCCGACTTGGGCCTATTGATGTGATAGAGGAGTCGGGCTCAAACAATCGAGCCCGAGCTAGAGAGGTTCCTGTGGTGATTCGGGAACGCTCCCCTCCGCGTCGTCGCCAGTGGACGGCTAAGGAGGCCAAGGACAAGGGGAAGGGCAAGATGCCCTAAATGTCGAGTCCTTTAGCTTTATTATTATTTAAGTATTATTATTATTTTTTGTTGTGTACCCTTTTTTTGTATTTATTTTTTGAATTCCTGCACTTTTGTAATTTCCCGAGGTTGTCGGGATTTTTTTTTGAATTAATAAAAGAAGTTTATTAATAAACCGCTCCTGTCTTTTCTCGATTGGATTGGTTGTACCCTTTTGAGGGGTTGCCTACGTATCCGCGATTAGCAGAATCAAACCAAACGTAGTTCAGGCATAGGAAATTTGCAATCTCGAATTACACCAAGACTATTGGTTCAAGATGTTTGCGACAATAGAATAAGTAATTCGAGCTTATTGACTTGCTTTTTGAAAAGAATGATTTTTTTTATAAAATTTCCTAATGACATTGAGAAGAGGCTAGGGGTAGTAACGCTTCAATTGGTCCAGGTTGGTTGGGTTGACAAACTCATTCCCGTCTAGGTCCGTCAGCATTACTGCTCCCCCTGATAGGACCTTCTTCACCAGATATGGTCCAGCCCAATTGGGTTTGAATTTTCCCCTTGAGTCAGCTGGTAGTAGAGCTCGAACAGACTTAAGGACTAGATCGCCTTCTTTAATGTGTCTGGGCCTTACTCTCTTGTTGAAGGCCCGTTGGATCCTCTTCTGGTAGATTTGGATATTATTGAGGGCGCGAGATCGTCTTTCGTCTAGTAGAACCAACGAGTCATATCGTGCCCGAACCCAGTCAGCTTTGGGTACTTGGCTTTCTAGCAAAATTCTGAGGGACGGTACCTCTAACTCAACTGGTTGGACCGCTTCCATCCCATAGGTTAGGTAATACGGCGTTGCTCCGGTTGCGGTGCGAATTGACGTTCGGTATCCCCATAGGGCAAAAGGTATTTTGTCGGGCCAGTCCCGATAATTATCAGCCATCTTTTTGAGTATGGTGACAATTGTTTTATTAGCCGCCTCTACTGTTCCATTTGTTTGGGGGCGGTAAGGCGAGGAAGTATGCCTTTGGATTTTATATTTGGTCAGCAAGGCCGCAGTCTCGGCTTGAAAATGAGTCCCGTGATCACTGATAAATTCGGACGGAATTCCATATCGGCATATTATCTTGTTTTTGATAAACTTGGCGACATGCTTGGCATTGAGAATGCGATATGATTCAGCTTCGACCCATTTGGTGAAATAGTCGATAGCTACCAAAATAAAGCAATGCCCACCGGTACCAGAGGGATTTATTTTCCCGATTATGTCAATACCCCATGTTAAGAATGGCCAGGGTGACGTCATGGTATACAGCAGTGATGACGGCATATGCTGCACATTGCCAAAGATTTGACAGTTATGACAATGTTTGACATACAACCGGCAATCGGCTTCCATGGTATTCCAATAATAACCGAGCCTCATGATTTTCCGGACCAGCATGTGGGCATTCATATGTGGGCCGTTCTCACCATCATGTACTTCGGCCATAACCTTTTCAGCCTTATACTTGTCAACACAAAGGAGAAGAGCCCCATGTGCCGTCTTTTTGTATAACTGACCGTCGCCGGTACGGATGAACTAGGTGGCTAGCCTCCGTAAGGCTTTCTTGGCTCGACCTTCCGACCCGGGAGGATATTCTCCGTTTGTCAGGTACGTTAACACAGCCTGATACCATGGTTCGGGATCAGTTATCTCAATTGTCTTCGATGTCGTGGATGTACGCCGGCTCGGAGCGTCTTTCGACGCAAATCGGCATACTGGTCACGTGGTCGGGAATGTTCAGTAAAGATGCCAATTTTGAGAGTGCATCTGCAAACTGATTCTCTTCCCGGGGTAGGTATATGTACTCTACCTTTTGGAATTGTTTCTCGAGATCCCTTACTCGTGCCTGGTAGGCCACGAGATTAGCATTTCGAGTCTTCCATTTTTGGAGTGCTTGGTTAATGACCAAGGATGAGTCACCATGTACCCGGAGATTTGTGATCCCCAGATTGGCGGTGGCTTGTAGCCCGTAAATGCATGCTTCGTATTCTGCTGCATTGTTGGTAACATCAAAGTCCAGCTTGATGGAGATGGGAGTGTGCTCTCCTTTTGGTGAAATTAGGAGGATCCCAACTCCGAACCCTCGAAAATTGGATGCTCCATCAAAGTATAAGTCCCAAGTTTCAGTATCAGTATGGAAAATATCTTCGTCAGGGAAGGACCAGGTGTCGGTGTGTCCTTCTTCGGTTATCGGGCTGTCGGCGAGAAATTCAGCTACCACTCGACCTTTGATAGCCTTTAACGGTACAAACTTCAAGTCGAACTCTGCCAGCATTAGAGTCCATCTAGAGATTCGACCGTTGAGAACGGGCTTTTCGAAGATGTATTTGATCGGGTCCATTTTGGATAGCACATGGACCTCGTAACTGAGCATATAGTGCCGGAGTTTCTTAGTGGCCCAAACTAGAGCCAAACACGTCTTTTCGAGCATGGTATACTTGCACTCATACTCTAAAAACTTCTTGCTGATGTAGTAAATGGCTCTTTCTTCGGAGTCAACCGTCTGAGCCAGCATAGCCCCCATGGCTGTCTCGGTCGTCGTTAGGTATAACGACAGAGGCAAACCGGGTTGAGGTGGCATTAAGACCGGCGGAGCAGACAGAATTTCCTTGATCTTGTCAAAAGTAGCTTGGCACTTGTCATCCCATAGTACCTGTTCTCCTACTTTCAGTTTCTTGAAAATTGGTTCACACACCATGGTTAGTTTGGAAATGAACCGACTGATGTACTGGACTTTCCTGAGAAATCCTCTTATTTTTTTTTCGGTTTTAGGAGGTTGCATCTCGGTAATGGCTTTGATTTTAGCTGGGTCGACTTCGATACCTCGTTGGCTAACGATATGACCCAGTAATTTGCCTGATGTTACCCCGAAACTGCATTTTTGAGGGTTTAGCCTCATGTTATACTTGCGTAGTCGGGTGAAGAATTTTCTTAGGGCGGTGATGTGACCGTCCCGTTCTTTGGATTTGACGATCATGTCCTCTACATAAACTTCTACCTCTTTATGCATCATGTCGTGTAATAAAGTGGTAGCGGTCCTTTGGTATGTGGCCCCGGCATTAATGAGACCGAACGGCATGACGGTATAGCAGTAAGTACCCCAAGGTGTGGTAAAGGTAGTCTTACTCATGTCTTCTTCCGCCATCTTGATTTGATTATACCCGGCATACCCGTCCATGAATGATAGAAGGGCATGATCGGCCGTGTTATCCACCAGTATGTCGATGTGTGGTAACGGAAAATCATCTTTCGGGCTCGCCTTGTTGAGATCCCGAAAATCAACACATACCCGCACCTTACCGTCCTTTTTAGGAACTGGTACGATGTTTGCCACCCAGTCCGGATATTCGGACACTTGTATGAAGCCGGCTTTGAATTGTTTGTCGACTTCTTCTTTTACCTTGAGAGACCACTCGGGCCTCATCAGACGAAGTTTTTGCTTGACCGGTTTGCACCCGTCTTTGATTGGTATGTGGTGCTCGGCTATTTCCCGGTCTATCCCCGGCATGTCCTTGTAGGACCATGCGAAGACATCCTTGAACTCTTGGAGGAGGTTTATGAACTGTTGTTTCTCCTCGGGATCTAAGGATAACCCTATCTTAAGTATCTGAGGCTCTAAGGTTGTACCCACATTTATGGACTCGGTTTCTTCGATCACCGGGTTTCGGGACTCCCTTTGCTCTAGTTGCTCGATCAGATGTGGAGGTAAGGGTACCTGTTCGTCTGGTTTCTCAATGTCATAGCATAAATCATTTTTGAAAGCAGAATTTAAAAGAGACAAGTCGTAAGCAGAACGGTTGTTATTATTGATTGAAAATTTGGAGAACAGCTCAAAAAGAGCAGCCATCTGATCATTGGTCAGTGGCGGAATTGGTAAAGCACTCGGGACAGCCCCGAGGTGCCAGTAGCAGGAATGATAAAAGGGAGAGGGGTTACAGGAGTGACTCTAGCACCGACTTCCCTAGACTCGACCACAGACTCTGACTCGGACTCCGACTCAGACTCGGACTCAGACTCAGATTCAGGCATGTCTCCCTCTCTGGCGACCAGCTTGTTAATTCTTCCCTGACTGTCAGTCCACTTGACAGTCTTCCTCCAGGCCCTGTTTCCCGTCTCGGAACCAACATCCGAGATCAGCTTGGTCGGGTTAAACCTGTTGCTGCGGAGGATCAGGTTGACCAGGTCTTCCTTCAGAGTTGGGGCTATGACGTCTTCCTCAAATAGTAGCCCTAGCGCGGGCTCAGCATCTTCAGCTCCGTTGGATTGGATGAGGGCGAACACATCATCCGGGATATAGTTGCAGTCCCGGGCCAAGTGGGTCCCGAGCTGCACAGCATTCGGCTGGTACAGACCAACCTGAACAGCCCCAAATACCGGTGTGACAAAGTAGTCAGCCAACCGTGGGCTGTAAGGGCTCAAGTGGATACCCTTAATAATGTTGCAGGCCTTCTCAATTCCTGCTCGGACAACATTGTCGGGAGTTATGGCATACCCGAGATCAAAGTGAGACTCTTCATCTTTGAGAACCTCGATGATCTTCCCAGCTGGAAGATCGGGTCGAGAGGTAGCCCCCGGAAAGTACCCTAGGTTTTGGAGCATCGTGTCGATGCTCGTAGTGAAGTAAGGCCTAAAGAGGTACTCTTCCTCGATCATCCCCACAAAATCGAACCCCCAGAGGTCCGTGCGTCCTGTGGCGTTACAACTAGCCACAGTCATTGGTGTTGCCTCTAAAGTGATGACATCGTTAAGCAGAGGCATCTTGATCTTTCGGTGGAGGGTGGAGGACACCGCCTTGACCGCGTGGATCCAAGGCCTACCTAGGAGCAAGTTGAATGACGAGGTGACATCGATCACCTGGAATTCGAGCTCCTTTTCTATCGGGCCGATTATGATGGTCAGTTTCACGGCCCCAGCTACCGACTTTGGGCTCCCATCGAAGGCTTGGATGGTCTGAGCAGTCGGGATATAGTCAGCCTCGGTAATGCCGAGGGCTTTTGCGGTCCTTAGAGGAAGGACATTCACAGCGGACCCATCATCAACCGGGGTCATAGGGAGGTATTTTCCTCGGCAAACCACCGTAATGTAGAGGGCCAGATTGTGGGAGGCCCCGAATGGCGGTAGGTCGGCTTCGGAGAAAGTGATCATCGGACCTCCTTCCTTGGCTTTGCCCTTTAGGTGGGGCAGGACCGTGGCTACCATCTCAGCAGGGGTAACCAAAGAGTCAACCTTAATTTGATCGAGAGCCTTTGTAAGTGCTTCTCGATGCTCTTGAGAGCTAACCAGGAGTTGCCATATAGTGAGGTCAACTCGGGTTTTCTTCAACTGTTTCATGAGAGTCGTTTCAGCAGTTGGCTCTTCAGGGGCGACTTCCGTCCTGAATGGCTCAGTGATGGTTGTCGGGATAGGGGTGTCCCTAGAGCTAGTGGCTTGATAGGGACGACCAAGGTGGTTACTGGTTAGGACTCGGGATTTAGTCCTTCGAATCTCCTCGGAGGTGATGGGGACAGCTTCCCCTTTGGCGAGGTAGACGTCATCCTCGTCGTCAAACCAGATCCCGTTCACTTGCGGGATAAATGGAGAGATAAGGTGAGAGCAATCAATCACCTCCCCGGTAAAGATGGCGTGGGAGCTGAAAGGGTTCTCCTTGTTGTTGGGCTTATCTCCGGGTAGCGGGATTTTACCGCTTTCGATCAGGTCCTGGATCAAGTGCTTCAGCTTCCAGCACTTCTCGGTATCATGCCCATTGCCCCGGTGGTACTGGCAATAGGCGTGTGCATTGTAGTTCTTGGAGCGTCGCTCGACCGGAACTTCAGGAGTTGGGCCTATCGGTTGGATTAGGCCTTTAGAGGATAGCCTTTGTAAGGCATAAGTATAGGTAGTACCTATATCAGTAAAAACCCAAGGTGGGGTGTTCTTCTTGGACGGGGCATCTAGTAGATTAACCGCGTCGAAAATGCTGCGGGTTGCAGCTTGAGGCTTGGTAGTGGAAGAAGAAGCCCCTTGGTAACCTTTGGCAGCGGCCTTAGTGAGGCCTTCCAGTCTTAAGTCATCTTCGATCCTCATACCCATTTCAGTAAGGGTGGTGAAATTGGGTATGACAGCATATCGGAGGTGAACCCGGTAGGAAGGGAGGAGGTTCTTGACAAAAGCCTCCACCAAAGTCTTCTCACTGGGCTTATCGACCAGTTTCACACTCTCGGCCCTCCAGCGTTGAAGGTATTTGGTGAAACCTTCTTTCGACTCTTGGGCCATAACCTTCAGAGATCTCATTGTGGTTTGGATCTCGGTGTTGTCAGCATAGTTCCGAGCGAACTCGGTGGCCACATCATCCCAAGTAGGGTATTTCTTCGGGTCTAGCCTGTAGTACCAGGCCCGAGGGTGCTTTTCAAGAGACGCAGCAAAAAGGCTCTTGAACATGGTAGAGTCCACCCCTTTGATGGCCATGAACTCCTTGAAGGCCCGTACATGTAGTAACGGGTCTTCAGTCCCTTCAAACATGGGCAAACCGGTGAGGTTCAGGTTTGCGGGCAGCTTGTCACTTAACGGGTTATACTCACGACTATTCTCCCGATGGATATTGTTACTCCCAGTCAAATGAACTTGCTCTTCCAATCGGCGAACCGAACTAACCAGCTCAGCCAAAGGTTCCGTAACCCCCGCATTTGGAGTCCTTTGCTCCACTGTAGCCAAACGAGTGATGATAGCAATTTGACCAGCCCTCATTTCATGCAGTTGGGCTTCGATGTCGGCCTGTTTGTCGACCATGGCGTCCACAGAGGTTTTCAGACTGCCTAAAGTAGCTTCCATTCTGCGAGTGTGTCTGGTTGCCGGTGGCCTGTCTGTAAGAACACCACGTAATCAGAAACCGAACCCAGATCTTGGAATCACAGAAAAAGTATATCCCGAGCAACCCAAAAGGAAAAGACTCGAGAAAGACACCTAGACGGATGACTTAAAGGTGGTATGACTTCCTTAGGATTTCGGCCCTGTGGGCCTAGTCCCGTTCGAAGAAAGGTCCACGTGAGATTATTCCCCAGACTTTTGACTCGAGTGTATGGACGGACTTTCCTTTGTAGGGGTATGCCCTACGCAGATTGGTCGTGCCTTGACAGATAAGACGGACTCGGGAAAGGGGGGAAACTCGTGATATAAGATCGACGGAGTTTCGACGCTATAAACCCTCTACGTACTATGAAAAGACCCGACACACGGATAGACGGTAAGTCCTCTATTTTAGGAAAGTTGGAGGTTTGAAGTTGGAATATGTAAAGGGTGAATTTCCGATAGTTCGAAAATGGAAAGTGGAATTTCGAAAACCAAGATTAGAATTTTGAAGAAAATTCATAAAATCAAAACGGTGTCGGAAATTCGAGAGTTAAAACGGACAGCATGCCGACTAAAGAAAAGGATATTTTGAGTCAAATCGTTGATCCTAAATTTCGGCGGCATTCCGAGTTTTGAAAATTGGATATTTTGACAAAGACGAGTCCCGAAATGGGCAGCATTTCGGGTTTTTCAAATTTGGGCGTTTTGGAAAGACGGGTCCCGAAATGGACAGTATTTCGGGTTTTTTGAAAAGTGGGTATTTTTGGAAAGATGCGATTTTGAAATGACGGTTTTTTGAAAATTGACACGGAAACCAAGTAGCATGTAGTCAAACAAGCATTATAACGACGCTTATGTATGCTTTACACTAAGTCTCGGTCGGTCAAAATAGGGTCTATACCAACAACGATGGCTTTCTCGTATGATGGACGGACTCCCTAACCCGAGTTGGTCTTAGGACATGCCGCAAAACCGAGACGAGTTCCACCATCGATGTCTCTAGCGCACCCATGTAGGAATGCACCGTGGTATAGTGGGACGTCGGTCACAAGTAACCGGCCCGGGCAAAATTTGGGTTATGCATGAATCATTAAACTAACGCGCGCACACTAATCTACGAACGATTTCTCTTCGAGTCTCACCCTAGGAACCCCGATGACATGTGGTACATCAGGTATCCCCAGCGGAGTCGCCAAATTGTGGACATGACGTAGGTCCACCCCGACGCGGCCACGCGCGGGTTTGGGTAGGCGAATGAATCTCGTGGTAAGATTGTTCCCGGGTTCGAAATTTAAGTCAAAATGGAGTCGCCACCGAATTTTGTGGTTATTCGGAACCATACGAGCCCACTCTATGTCGTCATGGGCTATACACAAAGTAAGCCCACTTCGATTTCAGAGTTTATGGGGCTCGTCCCTTTGATTATTATACCGATACGGTTTACACCGGCTTTCGTATATAAAATGACTCTCGTGCGCCATGGGTTTCGGACATCCGGAAACCAAAGGTTCTGAGTAAGGGGTGAGGGTACGTGTTGGGAAGCCCACTAAGGACACCCAACCCCGCCCGCACATGGCGGCCTCTACTAAGACATCGTTCTTGTTCGTGTACGCGCGCTAGTAAAATGATTAAATGATATGCAAACAGCGTTTTCTAGCTAAAGGATGTGAATTATTGGTTTGCTACGTCATTTAATGCATCTTGATTATGGTCGAAATGATTTGCATGCGAGGTTCATTTATAAAGCGTAAAGCAAGTAAATAAATAAAGCTCGAAAGGAAATAAAAATAACGTACAAGTTACACGGGCGGAAATACAACCCGGAATTCACAATACAACATTACGTAAAAATAATAAACAAAATAAAAAAAAAAATATCGCAATACAATGATAGGAACGGACCCGTATGTAAACTAGACCGCGAAATATGTAGATGGACTACCCCGATTAAATACACATTATGTCGTGTACTAAACGAAGGACGGAAACATGAGACTGTGGCATATTGCTAGCCCGATCTCATATCCCGTAGTCTTGTCCCGACTTATCATGTCAAAAATTGATCAAAGACGTTCTACGTGTCGTGATGTGCATGGTTTTGAAAATAGGAAGGTCACGTGATGGTCTTTACACGTGATGACTAAAGTCGATAAAAGGACGGGGCTTGAAATGTGTGTCAAACCCCTCGGTTTTATGGGTTACAGGACCCACTCGATCGAGTCGTGGGCTGACTCGGTCGAGTGCGTCCTTTAGGCAGCTACTGCCCATTTTTATGGGTGCTACTCGATCGAGTACATATGTACTCGGTCGAGTAGACCCTGTACGAAAGATAATTCGTTTCGTTTTATGATTTGAAATCGATGATCGGCCAAATCAAATACAAATATCGCACGATTTGTATTTAACTCGGCCTCCGGTACTATAATCGTGTATGAACGATTATAATACCGTTATCGGAGTTTTAGGAAAATGTTTTATCGCTAGTTTAGAAATTTTGAATTAGTGACGAAATGCTTCCCTCTACGTCACGACATCGGAACTAACTCTTTCGAGTTATGTGATGTCGGTTTCCGTGTCAACGGGTTCCGCGCTAATTATAGAAATGGGATTAAATACGTTCAACTACGACCGATCACGATCACGTCACGCCCTTGAGTACATTAGGGCGGGGCTCCTCGAAAGGGCTCCACCTCCGTCGTTGCTCGTAAAGGGATTAGACGGACCTTAGGTGATCATCGTAGTCCAACGTTTTCAAAACCGGTTTTAGTATTAATATATATATACGCGGTATTATGGTGTTAGTAATAAAAGATGACACAAAAATGCGAAAAGTATAAAAAACGTTAGTGTTAGTGTAGTGTTGCTACGATTATGGTTACAATACAAAATACGATAGAGTAAATAAAATGAGACGAGATAAAAGAGATCAAGATGGGATTTAGGACACCCTCAACATACATGCTAGGTATAGGCCTCGGAAATGGACTCGTAAATAGCGACGGGACGCCGGAGTATCGAGGATGTACGCGAGTTGTGGTGTGTGTGTGTGTTGCGTCGGTTTCCGAGGGACAAAGGGCTCGGGATTGGTGTATTTGGCTTAGGGTTTCTAAGGCTTGATGTGTAGGTGAGTTGTGGCTGAAATGTAGAGCAAAATGTAGGTTGAAATGTCTTGTCAAAAGTTGTGAAATGCATGGGGGTGAAGCGGTATTTATAGGCGTTTCCCACGACATAGAGGCACTCGATCGAGTGGCCCTAGTGCACTCGATCGAGTGCCCTTGCAAACCGGTCAAACCCGGTTTAACGCGCTCCACTCGACCGAGTGAGTCAATCCACTCGATCGAGTGGATCAAGTGGGCGAGACAAATAAGGAAAGAATTGATCTTGTTGTTTTGATTGGTTTTTTTGAATTCTGATTTGTGCGCCAGCTGAACTTGGCTGATTTATGAGACGGTTTCGTCTTTGACCGGGTTTTGACCCGCTCGCCAAAAGACGGGATTTATCTTTGGTGTCGGTTTTGGCCCAAATTAGTCTTATTTGACTCGGAACGACCCACTGGGCCTGAATTTGAGGTTTGTTTTGTGAGATTTTTACTCCGCTAAAAGTCCATGTCGGATATTATTGATTCCGAGCCCAAATCCGAGTATACCAAGTCACGTTTGCGTCCGATCATCATCGGGTGTTTTTCGGAGACTACCATAAACACGTGGCAGTCAAAATGCGGATGTCTACAGTAACATATCAAAAATTAGACCTCTCACATGAAAATTTATGTAACAATACTTAATCTCATGAATTGTGTAACAAAAAGTAAACGGAAATTTCCCATGGTACCCTCGAACTATGTCACATTACACATGGCACCCCTGCTTTTAAGTTTGTTTACATGGTAACCTTGAGTTTTATAGTTTAGTTCCCGATTTGCCCTTTCCCAAATTTCTGTCATGACGCCGTTAAATTATTACCAAAATTAACAACTACTTTTCTTCAAAAAAAGAGATGTTCTCATGGTACCCCTAAGTTTTCATAGTTGTTCCCATGGTACCCTTAAGTTTTCATAGTTGTTCCCATGGTACCCTTAAGTTTTCATAATTGTTCCCATGGTACCCTTAAGTTTTCATAGTTGTTCCCATGGTACCCTTAAGTTTTCATAGTTGTTCCCATGGTACCCCTAAAAGAAAAGCAACGACTCAGTGAAGCAAAGCAACGATTAGTTTAATGAACTAGCTGTTACACAAGGGCTTACAAATTCACTCTCCTTTCTATTTTGGCATAAGAAGATCAAACCATCCACACTCACTCACTCAACCTTTTCACCTCCTTCTTCACTTGTACAAAAAAATTGAAAAACTTCATCACCATAACTTTGAAGCTCGATCATCCGGAAACATTAATTTTTTTCCATTTTTTTGTACAAGTGAAGAACGAGGTGAAAAGGTTGAGTGAGTAAGTGTGGATTGTTTGTTCTTTTCTGCCAAAATAGAAAAAGAAGTGAATTTATAAGCACTTGTGTAACAACTAGTTCAGTAAAATAGTCGTTGCTTTGCTTCAATGAGTTGTTGCTTTTCTTTCAGGGTACCATGGGAACAACTATGAAAATTTAAGGGTACCATGAGAACAACTATGAAAACTTAAGGGTACTATGGGAACAACTATAATTAATTTTGGTCATAATTTAACGGCGTCATGACAGAAATTTGGGTAAGGTCAAATCGGGAACTACACTATAAAACTCAAGGTTACCATGGGAACAAACTTAAAAGCAGGGGTACCATGTGTAATGTGACATAGTTCGAGGGTACCATGAGACTTTTCCCTTTAAATATAAGATCAACTTTCTTAAATTTTGTTAACTTTTATTTTCAAAAACTTGTACTTCGTATTTTCTTAATTCAAATCTTTGTGACATATTCCGTATCATTTCATGATAAAACATTTTTTACTTACGTATTACGGTAAAATACAAATGTTAACTTGTGTGGTAATCGCATGAATTGCGTTTAAACAATTCTTTATAACGAAAAAACTTCAAAATGTTGATCATAATCTTACGAAATTGGTAAGAATTTCTTTTACTACTTCGTATATCAATTGGTTTTTTAGTTTTTGTTTTATGACAATATATTGTATCCATGATAATTTGTATAGTTATTGATATAATTTTAATGGGTGATTTCATTTTAATTTGATAAGCGTTTATTTTATTATAATTCGTAACTTCTCCTCAAATTAATATTTTACTCCCTAAAAAATTGTGGTGCCGACACATCATCGTTTTTTGGTGAGGATGAATGTGAGAGCTTTATTTAACATTACTTTAATAAAATAGGGATAGAGATTGGTGTCAATTGATCGATCAAGCTACAATAGGAGGTATTTTTTGATTTTTTTCGCTACATTGACTTATTTACGGAATTTAATCGATTCATATCGTAGATTGGGGTAGATTCATCGGTTTAGGTTGACTTATGATTTTTCGTTTCGTCGAATATCACGGAAATCAATACAAATTGAAAAAAACCCGGAAATAGGGTCGGGTGGGGTGGGTCGAAAATTCTACTCAACCCAACCATATTTCCGGTTTTTTTTTCCTTTTTTAAATTTGCATCGATTTGTATAATAAATCATGATTGTCGACTTGTCGTCGTTCATTTTCCCCAATTATTCCTTCCACCGTCGTTCATCCTTCATCCCCAATTTGCAATCAATCAACTGCAATTCTCTTCAATCAACCGAGATTATGAATTCTACAAACAGATATATTATCTGATTTTTCTATTCCTCCATTCATCAATTTTTCAATCAATCAATATGAATCCCGGTAAGTTTCAAATTTCATCTATTTAGGGTTAGTTTATTCGATTTAATTCAATGATTAGATTTTTGATGTTAGTTAGCTAGTTCTCGCTATTTCTGCTGCGGTTGTTGTCAATCGATTTAATTTCATCAATTTAAGTTCTTGATTGCATCAATTTTTCAATCTAATTTATTCCATTTAAGTATTTAACTCCTGCGACTGCCCATGTTGGTGTTTGATTCAACGTTATTTCTTCCTTCACCCACACCGCTGTTTCCACCTGACATTTTCCACCCTTTTTCTTACCAAAACAAAAAACAGAGGTTTTGGAACACTTTGTAGGGTACCTACCCTTGTAATTATTATTATTGTTATTATTATTATTATTATTATTATTATTATTATTATTATTATTATTATTATTATTATTATAAGGATGATATGATTATTGGTGAAACATGTGAATGAGTTGGTAAACCGGAAGTTTAATATGGAATAAATTTGGTGATTATTTTCTATGTTGGTGCACAACTCTATATGAATATGATTCTGAATGATTTAGAGGGAGAAAGGAGATTAATTCTTGTGTGGGTTGCAGCCGATCAACGTAGGACTGGAGGATCACAAATTGCACGATTAATTTTTGTGAAATTATTTATTGATATATCAGTAAAAAAATTATCATTTATGCGTATTGCTGTTTAGTGCATCCTCCCCTATTTTTTGTTTGCACCTGCTGCCATTGTTATCGTTGTTGTTGATATTCATGTTCACACAAGGTTGTCACAAGCTATTATTCTAGAATTTAGTATATAATCGTGCACTTACATTTCTTCACCGTCTACTTACACTTTATCACCGTCTAGTTACACTTTCTTCGTTATTATTCTAAAACTTATTACATAATCGTCCACTTACACTTCTTCACCACCCACTTACACTTTTTCACCGTCTCATTACACTTCTTCATTATGATTCTAAACTCCAATTTACTGATCTAAATCGGTATAGTTTTCATGAATAATTTCATTCTAAGTTCTAGTACGTTATTATAGTGGTCAACTTAGAAACCGTTTATGAGTTTCCCATGTGAGAGTGTGTAATCAGAACTTCAATATTTTTTTTCTATCTGCCATTTTTGAAGAACCATGTGTGAGTGTGTGTATATACGTACCCTTCTTCGTTATGCTTTTCATAATCACTTATTTTGCCAGATATGAAGAATGTGCTCGCTATTCCAATTAACAAAAGAAAAAGAGATGATAAAGTTGATGATAATGCCGCTGTTTGTGATGTTGATATTCCAATTTTAACAAATGAAGAACATTTTTTTGAAGACAAGGAAGACACACAAACATCTTATGAAGTTTATTAATAGCCACTGGAAGAAAGAATGTGGTGAGACATGGGCTTAAGAAAAGGGATGAAGTCCAACTGTGTTGGGATAATCAATCACAGGTTGTTGTTCACTATTCTTTGCAGATTGACACTCATCGACAATTAAACATGATGATCAACGTGTTATATTTACAAAGTCTACTTATATAGGAAGTAGTTATGAGTATATAAGTAGAAATTATTTGATGAACATGGAACAACAACTCCATCTTTGTAAACTTAAATATTTGATGACAGTGCATCTTTTGCATAGAAACACCAGCTCCATCCTTGTAATAATTGCATAATTTGCATCTTTTGTAATTTTATCCCAATGCTTTGAATTGAAAATTCTCACCGAAAATCGTTCATTAATAAAATGGACTAATTTTGTTTAGAGCTACATATGTTGTTAATTATATGTTCATGTAATGGAATGGAATGAACGGAATAGTCGATCACTTGTTCCTTTGCGGTTATTATTTCTATGATCGTTGAATGTTTTGATTAAAGTAGATAACTAATTTTTACTTTCAGCGATCCATATTGGATGCTTCACATCGTATTTAGGTTAAAATGAGAATCAACATGTGATTCTATCACTTCTTTGATTGATCGTCACGTCCATCGTAATGTTTGTTCGCTCATTTTGTTATACGGAGTATATCAAATGAGACTCATTCGTGTGTACTGGGTTTTGATGATTAGGTTATTTGATATCTCATTTCAAGTCATATAATACGTAAACGGAGTTTGGAATTTGCATTCCTCAACAGTTTTCTCAAAGTTAAAAGCGATAATTATATATGATTAGTTTGCTTGTCAGATCGTTTGTTTATAATTCTTACTTCGAGAGCTTTTAAACCATCCGAGTTCACAATTTCTCATTGTTAAATCGATTTCTAGTTTGTTATCCAATTTATTTTGCCATGTTTAAACATTTATAATGGTTGATCTTGATCAATTATAGATATTTTTATTCAAAGAAGCGCATACTTATTAGTGAAATTACAATAAAGAAAAGAAAATACAAATATGAAATCCATTATTCCTTTCCTCAAACTTTTAATAATCTTCCCACTATATATTCATTTGAGTGAGAATAAAATAATAAAGTGAGAAGATCTTATATCTAAAATATCTCGTCTTGACCAATAAATTCAGACGTCTTCAATACGACATTTCTAGACTCTTACTCATTCAATAGTACATCAAGGGTAGACCAAGATGACCCACCTTCATTAATAGCTTTGCTAGCCATCAAACCCACCTTCAACATGTACATCTGCAATTACAGAATTAAACTTTTAGTGCTTGCTTATACTTCTGCAGTCTCTACTTATACTACTTTTAGTCTCTTGTTACACTTCTTAAGAAGTATAAGTGGAGCCTTAAAAAAGTGTAAGTGGAGTCTTAAAAAGTGTAACCTACAAGCAAATGAGACAATTACCCTTCTATAGCCTCTACTTACGCTTCTTTTAGTCTCTTGTTACACTTCTTAAGAAGTGTAAGTGGGGCTTTAAAAGTGTAACCTACAAGAAAATGAAACAATTACACTTCTATAATCTCTAATTATACTTCTTTTATGCTCCACTTACACTTCTTAAGTGTAAATTAAGAAGTGTAAGTGGAGCCTTTAAAAGTGTAACCTACATGAAAATGAGAAAATTACACTTCTATAGTCTCTACTTACACTTCCTTTAGGCTCCACTTACACTTCTCAAAAAGTGTAAGTGGAGCCTTCAAAAAGTGTAAGTGGAGCCTTAAAAAGTGTAACCTACAAGAATGAGATAATTACACTTCTATAGTCTCTATTAAGAAGTGTAAGTGGAGCCTTAAAAAGTGTAACCTACAAGAATGAGATAATTTCATTTTAAAAGATCACATGAAGATCGATATCCTTGATAAACCAAATGAAGAATTCATACCGGCTTCACAAAAAATAGATCAAGTGTAACCCTAAAACGATTAAAACGCCTATCAAATGAACAATTATGTAGTATAAGGAAACACCTAATCCACAAACAATTACGTAGACAGATATATTCGTCTGTAGACACCCACATTTTGACCGCCAGGTGTCTATAGTAGGTCTCGCCAAACACCCGATGATGATAGGACGCAAACATGCTTTAATGGGCTCGGATATGGGCTCGAAATCATGGACATTTAGTTTAGGCTTATTAAGGAGTACAAATCTCACAGAACGGACCTCAAATCCAGGCCCAGTGGGTCGTTTCGAGTCAAATGAGACTAATTTGGGTCGATTCCTGCACCAGGGGTAAAACCGTCTTTTAGCGACCGAGTCAAACCCGGTCAAAGATATTTTTTCCCGAGTCACACGATCTGGCCGTGTCATTACACGTCCAATTCGGACTCAATCACTACAAAAATCAGCCTTCAATAATATTAAACAAATCCGTTTAAGGATAGAATTCGATCTCAAGTAGGAATTCTATCTAGAAACCGAAACAAAGTATCACCCGAGCTCAGATACTCGGCTGAAACAGCCGAGATACCTCCCCCACCAGCCGAGTTTTTGGCTTTCCCACTAAGAAACGAGAAGTTTATTCCCTTACGAACTCTCGTATTTCCTATCCAAACCGGTGTTTCTTGTCACACAAGCAAGACCACCTCGATTCCTATAAATAGGACATCCCGTCCAACACAAAATAAGGTTTTTAAGACACAAAAAATACATTCATTATCGATCGACACACTACAACTTTTCAGCAACTCATACACAATTATTATAGCAAAAATAGTCTCGAAATCCACATCCGAAGGAATACCGAAAAATTGTCCAAAAGCCGACGAAACCGTCCCATCCTACCCGGCCGAATCTGCGCCTACATACACACAAAAAAAACACTCCAAAAACCAACACCTTAACTCATCCACATCATCTCGACGCTCCCGTGCCTAAGCCACCGTCCGATGAGCCCTATACCGAGAACACAAAGCATGTAGGTTGAGGGTGTAAATCAAACCCAACTCTTTTCCTTTCTCTTTCCCTATCTCACGTTTTTTTTATCCTTTTTTCATCCGTCGTTTTATTTATTTTTCATCGGTCGTCTAATTATTAATATGGGTCGTTCGTCACATCATATTTTTATTTATTTTCGATAATAAAACTATTTTCATATAAGGTTCTTAAAATACGATACCGATTCTCTAATCGAATATCGTATCTACAAGAACTAAATTAATTTATTCTCGTTGATGCTAAATAAAATCGTTACATCTTTTTAAACAAAATTCGACGATTTTTAACGCGGAGAGAATTAACATTTTTTTCGTTCAAAATTCTTTTTTTTAACCTTTTCGTTCAAAAACTAACTTTTTTTAACTTTTTCTAAAAACATTCTAACTATTTGATATTGATTTCATAATCAAATATCGAATACGACGAATATCGAAAATATAAATCGAGTATAAATTAATCCATATTTGTACGCGATTTATAAAAATTAACGATTTTTTCGAACAAAACAAAAAAACCCGAACAGGCTGTCACGCGAGTCGCGTGCCTGTCAGGCGACTCGCGCCACAGCCTGCTCGGCCGAGTTCTTTTTTTTCGTTTCTTCGCTTTTCTATTTTTAATTCTTTTCGAACCTTTACATTAAAATGCGACTTTCGCGACATATTTTAATAAATACTTTTTTTCGACCTCGGTCAACACGTGTTAATCAATCACGTGTCATAAACCTTTTCTAAAAATCATGCATATTTATTATTTATATCTTTATTCAATTTATTCACCGTTACTAACTCGTTTTCTCGTGTTTGTAGCTTTTTATTTGTTTTTATCGTTTTATTAGACTAAAACGAACTCACATGCTAAAATAACTTTGACGTTATTAGTTTAATATGCATTAAACGACTTAGCAACCCACTTTATTTTTCTCACATGCTTAGGAAAATAATGTTTGCATATCATTCAACCGTCGAACTAACCCGTGTACACCAAAAACGAACGATATCTTAGTAAAGGCCGCTAAGTGCGGGCGGGGTTGGGTGTTCTTAGTGAACTTCCCAACACGTACCCTCACCCCTTACTCAGAACCGTGGTTTCCGGATGTCCGAATCCATTGGCAACGAGAGTCATTCAATATACGATTAACCGCCCAGTCGGCATCGGTATCGATATGCAAAGGGACGAGCCCAATAAACTCTGACATTGGAAATGGGCCGTATTTTGTATACGACCCACTACGACATAGAGTGGGCTCGAACGGTTCCGAATAACCATAAAATTCGGTGGCGACTCCTACTTCGATTTAAATTTCAATTTGACCATCTCATATGGAGATTCATTCGCCTCCCCAAACCCGCGCGTGGCCGCGTCGGGGTGGACCTATGTCATGTCCACATCGTCATAAGATTAAAATTGGTCAATTAGCAAACCGCATGCATACACAAAATGAATACGAGTATTTTGACCCATTAGAAACTTACAACAGATATTTAACATCAAGTACAACCAATTAGAAATCGCATGCATACACAAACCAGAATCCGTGATTATCAAGGAATGTGCAACTAGCAATTTAGCATCAAGTACAACCAATGAAAGCCAAAATCATAGTTGCAGGAAGTGCAGCTAATTGAATGATGAACAACAGTTGATAAAAGTGTCAATTATAGAGTATCTACTGTCAAAAATTACAACCAATGTATGATTGCATGAAAAAAAAAGTAAAATCAAATCAAATACTATTAGTAGGTAAATATAGAACTCTTTAAACTAAGTAACATCCTCGACTCGACTCGACTCAAAAATTCAATCACATAATTACTATCCACAAATTGACTATCATTCTATAAATAAAGTAGGACTAACCCACGAACAAAAATTCAATCATATGAGACACTCGTTTATGCACAAATACTGAAAATGGTTGTTTGGAGTACACTCACATCTTTTTTTCAAAATAAAATAAAATCTCAAGCTAGATTAACAAAGATGCTCATACATTAATTGTTTAATCACTGTCACCATTAGCAGATTTACCACCATCATCATCATTGATATCCCCCTGCCTTTGGAGGGTACAAGCTTAATTAACTTAACATAATCATCATAAGTTGACAACTCAATAATGAACCAATACTGGTGAACAAATACAACTAAAATTGAATGACCAAATACTAGAAATAACAAATCATAAAATGAATGATATAAACCCTAATTGAGTAAAATGCGTAGAAATTCACACGAAAATCACACAAAATCAATCAATAAAAGCATAGAAAACATTCACACTGTACTTGCAATCAAATTCCAGAAGAAATCAAAGAATTCGACGAAGAAACTCAACTAAAATAAATCAAATTGAAAAATCGAAAATCAAAATTGAAGATGAGAAAATACAAACCGAAAATCGCGGATGATATATTGAGATGATTGATTGAAGTATCAAGCAGCAAATTAATTGACTGAAGGATTTGGGAGGATTGATGGAGGGGAGAATTGTTGAGGAAATCGGGCAATTGGGGAAGAATGTAGCGCGTGTTTAGTACGTTTGATGAGAACTAATGCAACGTGTGTTTTTTTGGTTATTATATAGTTCGGACGGTTCGGATTGAACTAAGATTCGCACCGGATCCCGACCCTATATATATATATATATATATATATATATATATATATATATATATAGAGAGAGAGAGAGAGAGAGAGAGAGAGAGAGAGAGAGAGACTCTTATGAGTCCTTCTCTATATATAAGTCCCTAAGTGCTCATCTCGTCCATTGAATGAGATGAGAATCGATGGACAAGATTTATCCTAATAATTGCATTAAAAAAGAAAAGAAAAAGGAAGATACTGCTTCCTAAAATAACTCCCATAATTTTAGGAAACAATAACATCACATTCATTCATTCACGTTCACTTTCATCAAAAACCTAAAAAAAAATTGCTTTCAATATCACGTTCGTTCATTCATTCATTCAAATTTGTGCTCGAAATACCGTTACTATGGATTCAATGATCGCGTTATCTTCATCAACTGTTGATAATCAATTCATCGACTATAACAATGGTGAGTTTCGTTATTGCTTTCATGTTTTGCGTTAGTTTTTATTTATCATCTCGACTAATTTGCGTCAATTTGCTTTCATGTTTTTCGTCGATTTTCATGTCGATATTGCTTTCATGGTCATTTCATTCATCATAGATTCATATCTGGTTCATTGCTCTCTTGTTAGTATAGATTCCAAATTTTTATATTTGTTAAAAGGTGGAATTTTATTCATTTGATTATTCATAGATTCATATCAATGGTCCGTTATTACTCTCGTGTTATTGTTTTGTTTATTCTTTAGGTTTTTCTTAAACTTCACTAATACTATAGTTTTGTTTTCTATTGAAGCAAACACGGTGTTGAAGTAACATACTTACATACGTTCTGAGTTACAGTAACACCTAATTTTAATTAGAGTAACACAAAAATGTAACACAAAAAGGTCTAAGCATTATATGGATTTTACGCACGAACAAATATATGGAGTTATTGTAATGCACATACTGTGTTACTTTAATATACACAATCTGTTATTTTAATGACTAACCTGTTATTTTAATACACATAATGTTAACAGAATCTCGTGTTAGTTTAATGCACTTCATCTGTTACTTTAGTTCTTTTCATCTGTTACTGTAATGCATTGGAGTGACAAAAAGGATTTAGAATACCGTCGTATAAAAAAAAAGATATTGCTTCCTATAATTATGGGACGTGATTGACTTCAAAATAGGAAACAAAATCAAAGAATATCACCCTCATTCGAAGAAAGATATTGCGTCATACTCTCATTTCTGATCATTATATGAATTTTTTGCACTAACCTATACCTGGTGTTATTTTAATGAACATTATCTGTTACTTTAATTCACACTATCTGTTACTTTAATGTCCGACCTCTGTTACTTTAATTTATATCTGGTGTATAAGCATCCTCTGTTAATTGAATCCAGTGTTACTTCAATGCACTTCATCTGTTACTTTAATTCTTGTCATCTGTTACTTTAATCCATATTTCAAGTTCTGATTGTTTCTTTTTCGCCACGTTTATTGGCACTGTTATTATTTTTCAGTAGATGCAAAAACACATGAATGGTGTAGGGATGTGGGTGAGAGTTTCCTCCATACATGAGTCAGCAAACTTCTATAAAATCTACGCATTGGCTTGTGGATTCGATGTGAGGAGGTACACAAGCAACGAAAAGATGGCGCGGTGGCTAGATTAAATCAAAGCTTCTGACGATGATGATGATGAAGAAGAAGAGGACGAGGAGGATGAAGAAGCAGAAATCTAAGTAGGATAGTAAATTGTTAGAGTAACATACATTATCATACATTATTCGTTAGAGTAACATACTTAATGAGTTACAATAACACATATTATGAGTATCAGGTGTGAAACATTGGAATTGTAATGAAGTTGATTCAGTTGAAACTTCCGTACCAATTTATTGATGTAAAATGAGTTAGAATAACACACATTATGCGTTAGAGTAACATACATAATGAGTTACAGTAACACAATTTATAAGTATAATTTGATCAGGTGTGAAAAATTGGAATTATAATGGAGTTTTATAATTTTTGTGTGGGGTATCCTTAATAGAAACATACATTCTGCAACAGTATAAGACACTATTATGTAACGTAGCAGATTTTATGAGTTAAAGTAACACAATTCATGAATTAGAGTAACACATTATATGGGTTAGAATAACACATTGTATGAGTTAGAGTAACATGGCAGTAGCGAAATGATGATTTTTTTTTGGTGAAAATGAAGATGAAACAACACACTTGTTGTGTGATAGAAAGAAGCAGTTAAAAATTTGATGAGGGAGAGAAGATTTGCATTAAGATAATTAAGGAGGAGAGAGAAAAAAATAAAATATTTACCAAGATTTAGTTAGTTATTTCCTTAATTTAAGGGTTAAGATGAGGACTCACGGACTCAATTATGATAAGTGGACTCACTTGATCCTCTCTCTCTCTCTCTCTCTCTCTCTCTGTCTCTGTCTCTCTCTCTCTCTCTCTCTCTCTCTCTCTCTATATATATATATATATATATATATATATATATATATATATATATAACTATAGAAGTATGATCACTTACCCATCCCATCTTTTTGTACAATTTACCTCCATTTTGCAACCATTAGATCCAATTAAATCAATTGTCAATATTAAATATTAAAATTAAAAAGTGAAGTGTCAGACACATCCTGCCTTCAAACACAGCTCACACTCAAACCCTATACCCAAATTGAAAAAAAATCCCTAGCTCCCAAACACTCTCGCATCCCACTCCAAATTCACGAAAAACCGTCAATATTGCGAGAAGAAATCGCATCTCACCAATATCTACAAACAATGTTGCATCCAAATCAGGTATTTCAATCTTTAGTTTGATCAATTTTTTTGTATTGTTTGATCAATTTCAATCGCATTGTATTTTGTACTGTATTATTTCAGTCTATTTTGTCTATTGTATTTTGTATTTTGTACTATATTTTTTATTTCAATCATATTTTTGTATGGTTTTAGTCTATTTCAATTTTAGAATTTTTATACTGTATGATTTTTTTTTTCAATTTATTTAGTATTGTTCAATTTTTTTTGCAATTTATTTATCAGTCTACGTATATGTCAATTCCAAATTTTTTTTACTGAATATTAGGGTTTCAAATTGCTGTTCAAATTAGTGAATATTATGGTTTCAAATTATTGAATATCTTGATTTAAATTGATGAATATTAGTTCAATAACTAGGGTTTCTGAGTATATATCGATTCCAGATTTTACCGGGTTTATGATATTCGGGTTGCGCTAATATCGTTGTTGATTTCAAATTCCGGGTCAATAGAGTTGTTTTTGTGCAGCATCTTGTATCGGCGTTACTTGCTGATATCCCACTTTTTATGCTTTACTGAACTTGTTATTGCAATACTTAAATATGAACAATGAAATAACTACATACTATTTCATAGCATGAATTTCTGTGTTTGGTTCATTATATTATCTATAAAATACCAATTATTTTATTATGTTATTCCAATTATTTTATAATATTGTTGCGGTTATTCTATAATATTCTTACAGTTATTTCACTATATTAGTTACTGCGTTTCATAATCAGTTATTTTGTAGTATTTTTACAGTTATTCTATTGCACATACACGATTACTGTATTTCAATTTGTTTTTTTATACTTTCTACATAACTAACTCCCTCTTTTTGGTTTATTTGTTTTTCAGTGAGATTTTTTTGCTGGATGCGCCCTCAATGATGCAAGATGTTTCATTCAAATATAATAACACGAGTTATTATTCATTGCAATAACTTACTTCTATAATGGAATAACTTCGTAAAATCATATGCCAATATTCTAAAATTGACTATATTTGAGTTTCAACTCAATATAATAACACAAGTTATTCATTACAATAACTAAAATTCTACATTATAATAACTACGTAAAATCAAATAATCAAATGACATTATTATAAAATTAATTATATTTGAATTACATCTCAATACAATAACACAAGTTATTCATTACAATAATTGTGTTTCCACAATGAAATAACTACGTAACATCAGATAACATTATTCTAAAATTGATTATATTTGAGTTTCATCTCAATACAATATCACACAAGTTATTCAATACAATAATTGAGTTTCTACATTAGAATAACTACGTATTTACATTAAAATGACTATGTATTAAAATTAAAATTATAATGTTTCTCATCAGGAAACAACTGAATTTACCATAAAATAATTATGTTTCTTCATTAAATAATCATGTTTGTACATTGAAATAACTATGAAAACTTGAAGAAAAAATTGATTTGGTGATCAAGTGAGTTTTAATCTTAGCTGTTCATCATGTGAGATCCAATGCTCCTTAAAAGAAGGTAAAATGTACAAAATTTGGTAAATATACCAGAACCTACCTTTATATATGTGTATATATATAGATCTAGGATCCTTTGAGGCAGCTCAACTCGCCGCATCCATTGAGGCACAATCTCAACCATTAGATTAAAATCAAATTAAAGGCTAAGATTAAAACAAAAACTCATGCATAAAAAAAAATTCCCAATTTTTTTCCCGGGGAAAAAAAATCAATATTTTTCGGGAAAAAAAAAAAATATTTTCGGAATTTTTTTTTTCCGAAAGAAAAAAAAAATTCGTAATTTTTTTCCAAAAATAAAAAAAATTTGTTTCCGAAAACAAATTTTTTTTCCCCAAAAGAAAAAAAATCCAAAAAATCATTTTTTTAATATTAAAATAAAATTGGTGTATATTAAAACAATTTCAGTGTACATAGTAACTGTTTTAGGGTATATATAACAATTCTACTATATCAAATAATTAAGTACATATGACAACTATTTTAGTGTATATATGTTGATTAATTGGTGTACATAGTAACCATTTGAGTACATATAACAATAACTATTTTACTGTATATATATTGAGTTTTGAAGTGTATATATATAGTGAGTTTAATAGCATATATAATGAGTTTTTAGTGTATATAAAAGTTATGTGGATGTATTTTCTATTGTTGATTAATTGGTGTACATGATAACTATTTGGGTGTATATAACAATTATTTTACTGTATATATTAAGTTCTTAAGTGTATATATATGTAGTGAGTTTAATAGCGTATATAATGAGTTTTTAGTGTATATAACAATTATTTTGATGTATGTTCCATTGTTGATTAACTGATGTACATATTAATTATTTAGTTTGGGTGTATATAACAATTATTTTATTGTATGTATTGAGTTCTTAAGTGTATATATGTAGTGAGTTTAATAGCGTATATAATGAGTTTTTTTTAGTGTATATAACATTTATTTTGATGTATGTTCCATTGTTGATTAATTGGTGTACATAATAACTATTTGAGTGTATATAACAATTATTTTACTGTATATATTGAGTTCTTAAGTGTGTGTATATATATAGTGAGTTTAATAACGTATATAATGAGTTTTTAGTGTATATAACACTTATTTGGATGTATGTTCCATCTTAATCTAATGGTCTAGATTGTGCCTCAATGGGTGTAAGGAGTTACCCTGCCTCACCGGAACCCGCCTCTATATATATATGTTAATAAATATGTGTGTATATATTCGATTTTTTTTTTTCCGAAAAATATTAATTTTTTTTCCCCGGGAAAAAAAATTTATGTATGAGTTTTTGTTTTAATCTTAGCCTTTAATTTGATTTTAATCTAATGGTTGAGATTGTGCCTCAATGGGTGCGGCGAGTTGAGCTGCCTCAAAGGTTCCTAGATATATATATATATATATATATATATATATATATATATATATATATGCCAGACACAACAAAGCTTGTGGCAAGAATTTGGAGTGCTACGTACTATGGGAGCTGAGGAGCGTTACGCGTATCTCGACGCACTTCTTCACGCTTATGACCCGTTTCTGCCCTCAGCTACACGACCGTGTCGTCGTTGATTACTTCCCCACCCCCGTTTTAAAGTTTAACCTGAACGTTGAATGGTGGTTTAATTTGTTAAAGACTTATTGTTTTTATGCTTTCTTTACATTTCAGTCATGCAAAACTTGTTTATTTATTTCATGTTGAGCATAATAATGAACTTTGTTGAAGTTTGTTTTTAATGCATTTTATATATATTTGTAGCACGGTTAAACAACTAATATTCCGTACCTACTTACATTTCGTTGCATTGTTCATACATATCTTCCCACATCTTTAATTGGTCGACAAATAAACCCGAATAATGTCGCACCAATGCATCCGGTGTCCACAATCTGTTAATCGGGGGCATAGGACAACCGTCGGTCATACGGATTCGCAAAAAATGATTACCCGTGTGACATACCCATAACACACCATATGGGTTATGAACACTGGGTACAGTGGTCAAAGGAATGTAAGTTGAACTGGTTGCGAAGACCTTAGTGGGATCATACTAGCTACGCAGCATCGAACTCATCAAACAAATAACCCAGTTATTCATTGTCGAATATCGGAATAGCTCGATGTCCCACATCCAATGTCTCCTCAGTACGTCGGCTGGACAAACCCAATACGGTCCAAAATGAAACTTAAGTCCTCCATCTCTGTAGAAGATGTTGATCTATATATATCGGCCGTTGAATCTTTGCGTACAACTAAGTCCTCATAATAGTGTAGTGATCTTCGACTCCCCGTATTGCATGTGATATCACACGGAATCCATAATGACCATCTGCAATTGGATCATACCCCCTCCCCCCTCCCAAAAAAAAAAGAAAATTGGACGCTGAATTGGATCACATAGTTACTGTAAGGACAACTACTATGATAGTATGATCACCGACAATGTAGCCCGTCTCAAGTGGTGCATTTTGCTCACCTGCCCAGGTACCGCTGCTTGACTCCGTTGCTGCACTACTCTCGGAAGGGCCCGAGGTGGGAGGGTTCGTACAAGACAATGATAATCGCCTCTTTGCATGTTCAACACCAATAAGCTTTCAACCGGTTAATCCACATCTGAGGGTTCAGATTCGGCGATGGCTCTATCAAACGAAATACCTCGGGGTTAAGTTCAGCTTCTATAACTTCTAAGTATGTCGATCTGAAAGTTTGATCACTTATTGCAAATTGATCAATTAGTCCGTTTAACCTAAAAACATCACTATAAGGCATGTCAACCTCGCCTTCATAGTTCACGTCATCAACTTCCAGTATGCCATCTTGGGCAAATACTGCGTGTAGGCGGCAAGCACATGGTAGTCCACATGTGGTGAATAGAACACACTCAGAATCGTGATTAACTCTATCACCCAATTTTGTCATTTGTCGAGCTCTTGTACTAACACGTCCAAGGCATTACGGCTAAACCAAAGACTTAAATTTCTCAACACGAATGGGAGGTCATTAATTTTCTTCATCCGAGATTTTTCCGGATGAGAATTAATGAAAGAATGTTGTCTTCCCAAATAAGAGTGCGCTCTCTCCCAAATTGAGTTGTATCCAAAGCACCAACCGAAGTGTTCAAGGTGCACTTCAACTCCGAATGTAGGCCCTTCACTCTCAAAGTGGTTGTATTCCCAAAATGCACAACGCCGTTTGTATCCCATGATCCCATTTCCTAATATGAGGTTGGACCCACATTTTAGCGATATACATCACTAACCCACCATAATGCTAGGTCCTTACCAACACGTTCCATCTCTCCAATGTCTCCTCGATGGTATTTGCGTGCAAAACCTTCTGCCAGATCGCATGCATAAACATAGACCGTACTCCACTATCAACAATATTCTTAATGGCCCGGGCTTCAACACAGTTATTAATATGCCATGTGCATGACAACGAAGAAGAAGTGGGAAATACCGTTGATATAGCCTCAAGCAAACCAAGCTCACGATCGGTTACTATGGCATTCGATGCAACACCAACCCCAAGGAGCAGCCTTAGCTTCTCTAACACCCATTCATACGTTTCAGATGTCTCATGTTTAACCAAGGCATACACAATAAGGAAACTATTACCAACCGGAGTAATACCAACCATCTCAATCATCTTCATGTCGTACTTGTTGGTTTTGTACATTGCATCGATAAGAACTACGTGGCGGTAAGTGCGAAACATCTTCACAACAACCGGGCGATCCATGAAAATGTTATCCACCTCCAAGGTGAATGAATTCTCATTGTAGAACCGAACGTATCCTTCACTACAAGCAAGTGTCATCATCTGCTCAATGCCGTTCCTCCCTTCCCTTCCCGCCGCCCTCAATCTAGCTTCTATGTTGTAAATAGTGACAACATTGGGACGTGTCTTATCAGAAGCCCTCGCATGTAAAACCTCGAGGATCCGATCAAGTTGTATATGTGCTCTAAGCATAGAGATGACACATTATTTCTCATCTTCAGTCAATGCGGCTCGTCGACTATGTCCATTGATGTACACGAGAAATGTGTGGTTGTGTATACCTACTTCACCAACACCCAAATACCACCCCTGTTGACCAACACGTACTCTGAACAGCTTTAACGAACACCTTACACCCAAGTTTTATAGAAGACATTTTGCGATTAGTTTCTCTTTTAGAATTCTTTCTTGGTGGACCGTAAGCGTCACAGTGAAAATAATTAGCACGAAGATGCGACAATGGTCAACAAGCTGACTTGTTGCTTGCCTTTGTGAGATTAAATACAAGCTCAAGAGCTATTTCATTCGCATATTCAAAAATGGCATCACTTGTTGGGAACAATGTCTCGGTGAAAAGAAAACAAATACGGTAGTCCATACCATCACCGCAATAATCAATCTCATAAGCCTGTTCAACATAATAATAAAATATATACAAATTAGTAACATCGTTTACATAACAAACATTAGAAAAAAAATATAATAAACACAGAATCATATAATTACGTAATCGACGAAAAAAAAAAGTAAACAAGGAATTATAGAAGATCGAATTCAACGAACATAGAAATTAAATAAACGAAGATTTTATTAATCAAGAAAGATTTAAAACCAAAGAATTAACTTAAGAACGAGCGAGAACTACGACTAATTGTCATGAAAATTGATGGAAAACGGGGGTGAAGGGAGGGGAGGAGGTTGGTCAACTAGATTTTTTGACTCACCCGACCAAACACCAAAATCCAAAAAAACGATTTCTTTTTTTAATTTGCTTGACAATTTACGGATACTAGAAAACGTAAAACAACGGGAATCGATGAAAAATAATTATTTAGTTAAAAGTAAAGTTGTAGACACCCAGATTTGGACCTGGTGGCTGCAGAAGCATCCAGCTAACCCCGATGACGATCGGACAGCAACGCGACGCGAGTTTGCGATGTTTTAGATAGTTTTTCTATAGAACAGATCAAATAATTACTCGGAAAAATTAAATTAACATCAAGGCAGCCTTAGTCGTGTCATTACGGTCGCATAGACACTAATTAGAGTCAATTCCGACACCGGGACTCCGAATCGATCCCGAAACACGAACCAAGTCAGCACCGTGCCAAGCGAACCTCGGGATGCACACCCGAGGCCCACTCGGCGCAACAGCGCTAGGTTAAAGGAGAGAAAGCTTAGTCTCCAAGTCACGTATAATACGCACAACTCTCGGTTTTGGAAAGTATCAAAATCGTATCTTCAAATTTCTGGGTGCCTCACCTCGTGCGTCTCAGTCTTCACACGCCCAAACCTGGGCGCCTGAGTTCTAGTGTGCCTGGACTCAGGCGTCCATCCAGGTGACGAGAGCCGAAAACGACTATAAATACCCCCTCCATCCCCTTCATTCGACACAACACACATCTTCCATTCTCTCTTTACTCGTTAAGAGTTTCTCGCTTGGGGTCGCACTCCGACACCCAAAGCAAACGATCCACTCGATCGTAGTCCCGATAAGCGTAATCGACGCTACTCCTCACCTTCGAGAACCCCACTCGATCCCGAGGTGCCTGTGTTCGACTAGCTACTCCGAGTCTAGTAACGGAGTTCTGCCGGATTAGCCGCAGAACCAACAAGTAGTACCGAAGTTCTGCCGGATTAGCCGCAGGAAGGGCCAACGGTAACTGAACTCTGCCGAAATCACCAGGCAAGCTAGGAGGATCCGCCTTTTGAAGTCGAACCGTCACTAGGTTGTCATCTAAACAAAACTTTATATTCTTGTACCTTTATTATGCACTACGATAATATCAAATGTGGACACTAGGTCCACGCCACGTACTAAAATATGTACCGTCTCAACTTCAACCATAAACACTAAAATACCCTAAATAGACCCGAGTAGTTCCGAGATCCGTTCTCAACTATCTATGCATCGTGTCCCGTTTAGCGTATACTCCGAGGGTGCAACTACTCACTATGTGATTTACTTACATTTCGTATTTACAGCTTTCTTATGATTTATTGCTTTTATTACCTTATAATCGAATGCTAAATCACCTTACACGGAAATCAAAACGTAAACAAGCTAAAATTGAAAAAAGGGATGGTCGGGTTCCGTATTAATCCCGGTGCTCGCCTTACACGGTTCGATGCATCCCTATTAATGCCGAGCCGACGCATCTTAAGTAGAATACCAGGTAAGGTATATCACAAGAATGACTAATATCCGTATTATCATGTTAAAACTGACTTGCTAATACCTATAATATTAGTACTATCTACTCTCCTACGTGCATCTTTTCATGGCCTGCCTTTCACGTGAAATCGCATGCAAAGAATGTAAACACAACTACTTCGGCGACAAAGCTTACTTGTCCCTAAACAACCAACATAGCTAAATATAGGGTTAAAACAACGGATGTTACAGTACTTTCGCCACAACTAGGAAACAAAGTTATCAGCCCACCGATTGATTAGTAGAGGCCGCTACGTGCGGGCGGGATTGGGTGTCGATGTCTAGCGGACGTTGACTTCCCAATACGTACCCTCACCCCTTACTCAGAATCGACAGTTTTCGGATGTCCGAAACCATTGATAATGAGAGTCATTCCAGGCATGAAGTGCTTAAGGGTACAAGTTTTTATCTTTAGGTCCCGCGCCACTCAGCTTTAAGTCGGCTAAGGATCAAAGTTGACTTGAACGGTTTCCGAGTCCCCATAATTGACTCGGTGGTGATTCCACAAATCGGCAACGAATTCAGTTCACTAAAACGGTCGCCTTACCAAACATATCGGCCTTTATACATTTACAACCATGACTCGATCGATTCCAACGGAAACACGGGTGCTCGCACCCGTCTAGTACAAGTCTGAATCGTCATCCAAATCAAGGTCCGACACTTCGCCCCGAACGCGAGATTGGACCGGCCCCTGACCGGGAGGGGGCCGCATGGGAGGCCGCCGCGATAGAAACCGGGTCGGTCCCACGCGGGCGCGCGTGGGGCACCGGGCGGTGCGGATGGACGTCCACAAAAGTTGTAGAATCGTAAACTAGGTAATTATTGAATTACGTAAATAAAGATTAGCCACAAATGTTGTAACAAAAGTTGTAGAATCATTGGCCATATTCGTAACCTCGGAAATGAACACCGAAGAGGAGACGGAAATAAAAGATCCGAAGATGCCAAAAAAAGGATAATTTTTTAAGAGAGATAAAAATTGAAGTGAAATGTGAGGAGTGAAATTTTTTTTAACCATTTTACCTCATCCGTATATTACCTTTTATAGAAAGTCAGTTTTAGTTTAATACGATAATCGGAAAAAAAAAACGGATTTATTATCGAGTTTTAATAAACCGATACTCTATAAAATGTAAATGTGATATTATTTCGAGAAATAATTGCAAGGGAAAACTCGTCATTTTACGTAATTTTGTATATTATCTTTATAGGAAGACGGTTTGGTTTATTACGATAATAAAAAAAAGTTGGTTTTATTATCGAGTTTTAATAAATCGATAATCTATAAAATGTAAAAGTAATATTATTTCGAGAATAAATAGCAAGGATAAAGTCGTCATTTTACGTTATTAAGCCGACGGTAAGAAGAAAAGCGTCGACTGTAAAAAGTAGTTCTGAAGTTTATTTTTGTTTTTGGTGTAATGTAAGTATATTAATCAAAGAATCTCAAAAAATACAAGAATTACTAGACAGGTACAACAAAGTCTTTAACCATCTAGCATCCTTATTCGGAACCGGATAAAGAATTAATGTTCGTATTCTACTCATAATTTCATTCTTAATCTCTCTACTAACCACATGAGGTCGTTTTAGAACACCATCTAGTCTATTAAAATTTCGTTGCCTCCAAACATGATAGACCAAGCATTCATTACAGCTCTTCCAACCCTGCACTGAAGAGGGAGACCAAAATACAAGTTTTTTTTTCATGGTGCTCTTAGAACTAGAAGGATTAATAATATGGTACTGCAAATCAGTGATGAATATGGAGTCCTCCACAAGACCCAGGATGATATTCAACAAGCCTTTCTCTCCTATTATCAAAAGCTACTAGGGGGAAGGACACCTACTGTTAATGTTAGCCTGGAAATCATGGAACATGGGGCGATCTGCTCTGCGGATCATGTTCAAAAACTTGAACAACCTGTCACACCTGACGAGATAAAAGCAGCAATTTTCAATATCCCTGATGATAAATCACCGGGTCCGGATGGGTACTCTAAAAAGCTCTTTAAGGACTCATGGGACATTTCGGGGAAGGATTTATACGATGCAGTGATGGATTTTTTTAGCTCGGGACAACTTCTTAAACAGGTCAATACAACTGCAATAACTTTGATCCCAAAAGTTGAGAGGCCGACTTCAGTTCTCCAATATAGACCAATAGCTTATTGCAATGTGACTTATAAAGTGATATCCAAACTTCTTTGCTCAAGGCTAGCTGATGTTCTTCCTGATTTGATCTCTCCAGTCCAGGGTGGCTGATGGGAGGATTTTGCCGTCAATCCTACCAAACAAGTAAAACCAACTATTCCTAACCGGGTAGATAGGACAAGTCGGGTCGAATCCACAGGGACGGAGTGTCAGACTAAGGTGTGCTACGGTCTAAGACTAGGTTCAAGGCTAACTAAACTAGGCGATGACTAAGGTAGACTAAAGACTAAGCTAAACAAGTAACTAATGACAAATGGAAGCAAATAAATCAACAAGAAGGAAACTAGGGCTAGGTCGGGTTCATGGATGCCAAAGAGACCAAAAGGGGAAAAACGGGGTTACTAGCATGCTTTCGTAGCCTAGGTTCCGATCGGGCTCTCGCTATTTAAACGGCCTAGGGGTCTTGATAAGTGTAGTTTGTAGTGCCTATTTTACTGTGTTTTGGTCCCAGTTTCCTTGTGGAATCGCTCCTTGGGAGCGGTTTATGGGCTACTTATGCATCCTTTAGTTCGTTTCAGGTTCCCGAGACCATTTGTGAAGAGTTGGAGCAAATCCGACTTGATACATACACTTTTCGGAGCCAACGAAGTAAAGGAACGATCACTCGATGCCTTGGATTCGACCCCGAGACCTTGGGACCCAATCCTGAGCCTCTTAGACCCGATCCCGAGTCCCGAGAATCGGTGAGAATCCCATGAGAAGCAAGAAGGGACCAAAAAGTTCTTATTTGAGGCCTACAAGACCCATCTCGGTCGGGAAGGCCTCATCCCGTCCGGGATGAGGTGTGCATTTAGCGAAGCTACTGACCTGGGTCCGTCCCGGTCGGGACCAGCCCGTTCCGGTCGGGATCAAGCATAACACCAGGCTGTGTTATTACCCGTCCCGGTCGGGACCGATCCGTCCCGGTCGGGACCGTGGAGCTGTAGCACGCAACTCATTGTTTCATCCTCCTTCATTCTTGTACCCATATATATATACTTCACTCTTGTATTGTTTATGTATCTCACATTACATTAGACTCTCTTAAGCATCTCTACAAGATATAAACCCTAGATTTAGAGTTCATCCATTTAGTTTAATCTTCCTTTAATCTTAGTTTAATCTAGTTTGTAACTAGTCTTGTATTAAGTGGGTTCTTGAAGATTTCTCCAAGCTTGACATCCTTGGATTTGATTTGGGTTCTTAT
Organism: Agrostemma githago; assembly: GCA_958450325.1. NCBI lineage: Eukaryota > Viridiplantae > Streptophyta > Magnoliopsida > Caryophyllales > Caryophyllaceae > Agrostemma > Agrostemma githago. The sequence goes on along the minus strand of OY288255.1, from coordinate 30,788,970 downwards.
TTATACAAGATTGCATCTTTTTCTTCCTCTTGTTGTTGGTATAACTTTCTTTACTCTTGTTCTTGTTTATTTAATCAAGTTTGAATCTTTATATTTTGTTGATTGTTATTGTTCTTGTTCTTCATTATGGATGTTTGGTTTATGATGTTATTTTCTCTTGTTATTGTTGGTTTCTTCTTGATTATGAGTGAGTAGTCTCCTTGTGTGGTTAGTAGGGGGATTAAGGGTAGATTATGGGTGATTAGGGTTTGATTAAGGGAAAAGGTGACTCTTTTGTTGTTAGTCACATTATGGGCATTCTATGTGTTTGTTGATTTGCTTGTGTGAGTAGTAGTGGCCAATGCTCCCCATACTTGTGCTCATCTTCTTATTGTTTGTCTATTTTGTGTTGTGTTGAGGTTAGTCTTAGACACGAGAGTGCGGACTAGGGGTTAGTGATGGTAGGGATTCGTCACGTCCCTAACCGTCAATAAAACACCGACTAACCTAGTGGGTAGCTAGGGCAATTCGGGATCGTATCCACGAGGACGGTATATCAAGGTTTAGACTAGGTCGGCCTAAAACAAGACTAGATCACCAAAACAAACACAAAGAAACGATAAATGGAAAACTATGGTGGAGAGGAGATAAGAACTAGACTAATGATGAACTAGAAACAAACTAAACAATGAAACTAATGAGACGATGACTAACTAAGAGGTGAACTCAAATATGGAAGGAAAGTGGGGTAGGTCGGGTTCATAGGAGTGGAAGGGTAATTGGGGTGATCAAGAGTAATGGGTGTCTCCTAGTTGCTAGGGTCGGTCCGGGCTCTCGCAACTTAAACCGATGCCAAGGTGGGTCCGGGCTCTCGCAACTTAGACCCTAGTCCGCGCTCTCGCGACTAAACTATTCTCAACATTTCCACATAATAGACAATAAATGAGAAGATGAGCACAAGTATGGGAAGCATGGCCACTACAACTCATACAAGCATATCAACAAACACATAGAGTGCCTACAATGTGACTAACAACAAAAAATCACCCTTTTCCCTTAATCAACCCTAATTATCCATAATCTACCCCTAATCCCCCTACTAACCCCACAAGATTACTACTCACTCATTATCATGAACAAAACAACCATAACAAGAGAAAACAAACTCACTAAACAAACATCTATAATGATTAACAAGAACAATAACAATAACAATCACAATATAAAAAGATAGAAACTTGAATAAATAACAAAGACTAAGGATGAAAAGATTATACCAACAATAGGATGAAGAAAAGATGAAAACTTGTATTAATGAGAAACCCAAATACAATCCCAAGGTTGTCAATCTTGGAACAATCTTCAAGAATCCCTTAATCCAAGACTAATTACAATGATTAACTAAGGATTAAAGAGAGAATTAAACTAATGAGAGTAGTACTAATCTAGGGTTTTGAATGTTAATGGAGGCTTAAACTAGTCTAGGGTAAGATAAGATGTCCTAATATTAAAAGAAGGGAGTATATATATGGGTACAAGAATGAAGGAGAAGAAAAGAAGAAGCCCGTGCTGCCAGCTCTTCGTCCCGACCGGGACGGATCATCCCGACCGGGACGGCTCTATCATCCCGATCGGGACGGGTTGGTCTCGACCGGGATGGGCTCACAGTGGCACCCTTCAACGTGCACCCCATCCCGAACGGGATGAGGCCATCCCGAACGGGATGGGTCTTGTAGGCCTCCCTTAAGAGCTCTTTGGTCCTTCCTTGCCTCTCAGGGGCTTCTCGTCGATTCTCGGGACTCGGGATCGGGTCTCGGAGGCTCGGGATTGGGTCCCGAGGTCTCGGGATCGATTCCAAGGCATCGAGTCATCGTTCCTTTACTCCGTTGGCTCCAAAATGTGTATGTATAGAGTCGGAATCGCTCCAACTCTTCCAAATCGGCCTCGGGAACCTGAAACGAACTAAAGGAAGCATAAGAAGCCCATGAATCGCTCCAAAGGAGCGATTCCACAAGGAAAATGGGACCCAAAACACAACAAATAGGCACTACAAACTACACTTATCAACTCCCCCACACTTAACCCTTACTCGCCCTCGAGTAAGCACACACTAAGTACTAAACTAGCCGAATGGGTATTAGCGCACCCTAAGCCCTTTCAACTCACGCGAGTACACTTAGAGGACAAGTGTACTCCGCAAGGCAAGTCGGGTCATGCGACAAAACCGCGGATGCAACTGGATACAAAACACACAAACAAACAAACACACAAACAAACACTTAGACGGTTGCACCCAAAACAAAAGAAATACCGCTTCCCTCTAAAAGCGGTGAAAGAAGCGCCGGTTTAGGACTCGAGGTAAGTGACAACGTTCCCAAGCTAGCAATACAAACCAAGGTGGACTAAACCCTAATAGTATGACGATAAAGCAACAAAAACGTTGGTAACTTACCTAGGTCCTCCTAACTTTCTAAAAACATACTACGGGACGATCGGCGGAGTGGAAAAGTGAAGAACCACGGTGTTAGTCGACACTGTAGGTAAGTGAGACCCCGCCCCCTTTAGCGTGAGCCAAGAGGGTCGTCCCGTGTCCAAAACCGCCTAACTAGTCCAAGTAAAAAGGTGGAAAATATGCAAAATGAGGGAAGACCGACTAATGCCGCTATCATCCTTCCTCGGGACTCGGTCCTTTGGTAGGCTCTTCACGACAAAAGTCGGAAAAAGGCTTATTTTTGTGGGGATTTCTTTTTGTGAGACGGGTTTTCTTTTGGCATTTTCTTTCTTTTGGCATTTTTGCCTTGTTTGTTGCCATGCCACTTCTTTTTCTTCTTTTCTATTTTCTTTTTGGCTTTTGTGCCTTTTCTTTTTCTTCATTCTTTTCTTTCTTTCATTTTTTTTCTTAATTTTTCTTCTCTTTGCCCTTTTGGCAAGATTTGACATTTTTGGCAATTCTTTGGGTGATGAGAAAGAGAGAACTCAACAAATTGCATTTTATTGTGTGGATATGTGTAGGAGGTAGGGTAATGGGTATGTCGGGACGACGTCTTCCTTTCATACTCACAAAAAAGGGGAGAACTTGGACTAATCAAATGATCCTAAACACGGTCACCTAGGGGATGAGACTCGGTAACCAAGGCCTTTTCACACCATGGGTGGTCATAATGGTCAAAATGCAAATCCCGTAGTAAATCCCTAGTAAGCTAGGTGGACTCAAGGTAAAGGACCAACGAATTCATTGATTTAGGGTCATTCTACTAGACTAACGTCCAAGACTCGATTTATACTACTAGGAGGGGAAAGTAGACACTCACACTCTAGCCTCTAAACCGGGTTTTCGAAGACTGTTTACACACATGACACACAACAAAACACAAAATGAAGACTCAACAAGGACGAAAGAAAAAGAAGTAAAAGCAACTAAACAAAAACAACACAAAATGAACACATACACAACATAAACACCACCCCGATGTTCCATACAAGTCACCAAATCATCCACCAATATGCACAAAGCTCCACCCGAGCACACAACATCACAATCTCCTCCAAACTCCACAAGAGATAAAGAAGAAAAAGGGATAAGATGTTACCGGAAGTCTTTAGAGCTTTCCAAAGTCATTGGCGATTAAAGCAACCTATAAGGACAAAGGGAGGCAAAACACGCAAACTAAACAAATGTACGACACAAAGACACAAAAGGAAAACACACAAAAGAAAATCTTTTTGATTTTTATGAAAAAATTTCAAATTTTTAGGGTTTTTAAGATTTTTCAAAGATTTTTCGAAAAACTAAGAAAATAAAACTAACTATACTAGAAAATCTCTCCCCCACACTTAAATCGAGCCATGTCCTCATGATCGATCGTAGGGTGCGGAGAGACAAAAGAAAGAAAAAGAAACTACGAAAATAAAACTAAAAATCAAAAATAAAGTGAAGAAAAGGTAGAAGGTGTCCGGCCGGGGTGTAGTCAAGTCACCATGGGCCGAGACGAGAAAAAGATATGGATGGGGGAAGAAAATAAAAGAAGGAAATAAAAGGAAATGGGAGGGGAGGGCTAGGTGTAATCAAGTCACCTAGCCCGGATTCCGTCCAAATCCGTCTAACTCCTAAAAAGGGGTGAAATCTTGTACAATTGGATTAATCGATCGACTCCTGACGTAATCACGTCGTCGGAAGTCGAGAGCAACCAAACTACGGCCTCGAAGGCCACTAAGATACCATGACTCAAGGGAAGGGGGCAAACAATGAAAAACAAGCGATAAAAAGACGGAAAAGTAAGGATAGTTACCCAAACCGAGCGGCTAGTAACTCACTTGCTCCATCGTCTCGATGATCATTAGAGGCTCGTCGCTTGTCTTCTTGGATGCCATCTCGCTTCACACTTGAAAAGAACTCATGGTAGAGGTAGTAATGGTAGAGGGTGGGATTTGATGTGAGAGTCGATGTAAAGTGGATAGGAAATGGAGTGAGGGCATGACAATGAAGTACATGGGGCATATGATAAGGCTAGGATAGCTAGGGAGGTTGGGAGGGGGCATAAAACGGTTGGGTGGACTCGATTTGCGAAGAAGAAACACAAAGGGGGAGCAAGCGCCCGTCCCGGTCGAGATGATCGGTCCCGTTCGGGACGTCTCACCCATCCCGGTCGGGACGCTTCCTTCCCGGTCGGGATGGACCTCCAGTGAGCTCGGATTTGTGCACCCCCATCCCGATCGGGATGACTCCCTCCCGGTCGGGATGCCACGCCCGTCCCGGTCGGAACGGCTCTTCCCGGCCGGGATGGGTCTTCTTCACCTTCCACAATCCCAAAAGCTTGCTCCAAGCTTCAAAAACCCGATCCTCGTGCCTACAACCCAAGGTATATCATAGCCAATCCTCTCTAGGGATCATCTTCACTTCACCTATCCAACAAACTCAACTCAAGCATCAAATTCTGTCCCTCGCCTCGCTCATCAATAATCCAAATAACAAGAATTCACAAAAATCCAACTAACTACAAGAAAGAGATATATACAATGAGACGATTCTTGTGGAACTCCGTCAAACCAAGGTGGTGCTCTCTTCAATCTTTTTCAACAATACTACAACCGGTTCCATCTCCATCAAGAGCACGTAGGAACAAGTCGAAGGCCATAGAGAAGTCTTCAATCAAGCTCGTAATGTAACCGACCACATCCCAAGGCTCTTCATGGCCTTGCCTTGACGTTCCCGGGGCATCCCGATCTTCCAAGTTCAACGACTTGAACTTGTACTTTTGGTCTTTGGGGATATACCCAAAAGTCCACCGGTCTTCATGTGGCTCCAAGGGAGGCTCATCCTTCTCCTTGCTTTTCAACTTGTCATCAAGCCCATGATTTGGGCACTCATCTTCCTCCAAATCGGAGTCATCATCCTCAAGTATATAAAAGTACTTCTTCAAGCTTTGTCCCGGATCTTTCCCTCGATCGATGTCTTCCATGGCATGGATCACATTACACGTCTCGGTCATAGGCGAAGTGTTGCCTTGGAGGTCGAACACTAACTCTTCGTCGCCTAGTTGAAAGGTAATCCTACCCTTCTTCACATCGATCACGGCACCGGTGGTGTGTAAAAATGGGCGTCCAAGGATGATGGGAGTGTTATCATCCTCCGGCATGTCAACCACATGAAGTCGACCGGAATGAAGAATTTCCCTATTCGTACCGGCACATCCTCTAACATTCCTAATGGTCGGTTAAGAGACTTATCGGCCATTTGGAGTGTAATGGAAGTACATTTCAGCTCCGTCATCCCTAATCGCTCACAAATGGTGTAGGGAATAATGCTCACACTCGCACCCAAATCACACATAGCTCTCTCGATCTTGTAATTGCCGATGGTGCATGGGATAGAGAAACTACCCGGGTCCTTCAACTTCGGAAGCGTGGAACCTTGAATAAGCTCGCTCACCACCCTCGTGAACGCTACCGTCTCTTCCTTGTCGATGGACCTCTTCCTAGCCAAGATTTCTTTCATGAATTTACCATATGCCGGGATTTGGGTAAGTAACTCGGTAAACGGGACACTAACATCCAATTTCTTCACAATACTAAGGAACTTGTCGTATTAAGTGTCCACCTTAGTCTTCATTTGCCTTGATGGGTAAGGCAACTTGATTTGGTACTTGTTTTGATCATTAAGGGTGGACTCTTCAAAGGACACTTTCCTTTTTCCCTTGTCTTTCTCTTGAAGAGGGGGAGGGTTGTCTTCTTGGGGTTTTTCAACTTCCCATAAAACTTGCTCCTCAATTGGATTTTCATAGCTTGCATCGTCTTGAGAGGGGGGTATGACTTCTTGTCTTGGTTCTTGCTCACTAGGGGAAAAAGGGGGTTCATAGGACGTACCACTCCTCGTAGTAATAGCATTTACATGCTCAAATTTCGGTGTTTAGCCTTGAGGAGGTAGTTGCCCCTTTTGTCTTGTAGAGATCTCCGAAGTAAGTTGAGATATCCGGGTTTCCATCGACTTCGCATGAGCATCTCTTGCTAGGTTGTCCTTTTGAATGTAAGCAAAGAACTCTTGTTGATTTCTTGCCATCTCTTGATTACTCCTATGCATATCCATCATATACTTTTGTACGTCGAAATCCCGTGGTGGAGATGATGGATTATGTGGAGTATCGGTGAGGGCTAACGGAGTACCATAGTCATGGATAGGAGACCGACTCCTAGGCTTGCTTTGTTGTTGATGACTTTGATTTGCTTGTTGTTGTTGATGGTTCCCTTGGAACCCATGAGAATTGCCTTGATTAAGGCCTTGATTGTGGTTTTGTTGTTGTTGGAAGCCTTGGTTTCCTTTGAAACCGCCTTGATTGAAGTTCCCTTGTTGGAACCCTTGATTGTTGTTGTGAAAGGTACCTTGGTTATTTTGCTTGAAGTTGTTGAAGGGTCTTGGATTACCCATGTAACCTTGGTAACCTTGGTTGTTGTCCCTTAAAGGAGGTGGAACATAGGGACGATGTTGTTGTTGATGTTGAAAGGCTTGTTGTTGAGGGACTTGATTGGATGCTTGGTATTGATTAGAGTAGGAGGCACCTTGCTTGAACGCTTGAAAGACGTTCACTTGCTCAATACTTCCTCTACAATGCATAGGATCATGACCAACGATTCCACAAGTATCACACATCCCAAAATAAGGCAAAGGAGGTGCAAACTCCAAAGCATTCACTTCTTGAATCGGTTGATGGTGGGAGGAACTAGAGCCTTGGACTTGGTTGAGGTGGCTTTGGAGCTTCTTGTCAATAGTCTCCATGTGTGTTTTCAATTGAGCTCCAAGGTCAATGCTTAATTTGGTGATAGCATCGACCTCATGCATGCCTCCTCGATGTGCCTTCCTAGGCCTAGAGTATTGCGAATTATGCACCGCCATCTCTTCGATTCTCGCCCAAGTTTGGTCGTCATCGACCTCGGTAAACCTACCATTGGAGCCCATGTTAAGAATAGCTCTCGAGTCTTCATAAAGACCATTCCAAAATTGTTGCACCAAGAACCATTGTGAGAGTCCATGATGTGGGCACGATCTTACCAAAGACTTAAACCGCTCCCAAGCTTCATATAGGCTCTCTTCATCCCTTTGTTGGAAACCGGTGATGGAGGCCCTAAGCATATTGGTCTTTTCCGGAGGGTAAAACTTTTGGTAGAACGCCAAGGCAAGCGTTTTCCAAGTATCGATCCCCATGGTTTCCCTATCGAGACTCTTGATCCATTGCTTCGCTTTTCCAATAAGAGAAAACGGTAAGAGTACCCAACGAATTTGATCTTGAGTAACCCCGGTTTGAGATATAGCGTCACAATAATCGGAAAAGGTCTCCATATGTTGGTGCGGGTCCTCGGTGGGCAACCCACTAAATTGGTTCCTCTCCACAAGTTGGATAAAATGAGTCTTCGCCACAAAATTCCCGGTATAAGTATCCGGTAATGCACTCGGTCCCGGCAAGACATCCTCGGTGAATGTGGAGTGAGAGGAAAACGTAGGCATGATTGGATATAAAGGAGAAGATGGTGGTGTAGACGGTGTTGATGTAGATGAAGAGGGGGAACTAGGAGAAGAAGAATCACCAAAAGGGTTAATGAATCTCCCTTCGGCCGTCTCTCGATGTGGATTGTTCAAGCCGGCTCCTTGGGCTTGCCCTTGATGAGTATTGCTTGCACTCGGTTGAGAGATCCTAACCCAATTAATCGTCCGTTGGCGAAAGGCTCGAAAGAGTCTCTCCGGCTCTGGATTAAAGAGATAGAAGTCCCCTCCCCTCCTAGGCATACACTACACACTAGAACAAACGTGAGAACACCTAGTGCTTTGTGGGCACTAGGCAACGACAATAAACAAGCACAACTAGGGACAAAGAAAAAGAAAGCTAAGAAAAAGAGAAAAACTAGAAAATTTTCACAAGAGAAGATGGGAGAACACAAAGAAGGGTAACTAAGTCTAGAAATAAGCAAACTAAGTCTAAACAATGCACCGTCCCCGGCAACGGCGCCAAATTGATGGTAGGGATTCGTCACGTCCCTAACCGTCAATAAAACACCGACTAACCTAGTGGGTAGCTAGGGCAAGTCGGGATCGTATCCACGAGGACGGTATATCAAGGTTTAGACTAGGTCGGCCTAAAACAAGACTAGATCACCAAAACAAACACAAAGAAAAGATAAATGGAAAACTATGGTGGAGAGGAGATAAGAACTAGACTAATGATGAACTAGAAACAAACTAAACAATGAAACTAATGAGACGATGACTAACTAAGAGGTAAACTCAAATATGGAAGGAAAGTGGGGTAAGTCGGGTTCATAGGAGTGGAAGGGTAATTCGGGTGATCAAGAGTAATGGGTGTCTCCTAGTTGCTAGGGTCGGTCCGGGCTCTCGCAACTTAAACCGATGCCAAGGTGGGTCCGGGCTCTCGTAACTTAGACCCTAGTCCGCGCTCTCGCGACTAAACTATTCTCAACATTTCCACATAATAGACAATCAATGAGAAGATGAGCACAAGTATGGGAAGCATGGCCACTACAACTCATACAAGCATATCAACAAACACATAGAGTGCCTACAATGTTACTAACAACAAAAAATCACCCTTTTCCCTTAATCAACCCTAATTATCCATAATCTACCCCTAATCCCCCTACTAACCCCACAAGATTACTACTCACTCATTATCATGAACAAAACAACCATAACAAGAGAAAACAAACTCACTAAACAAACATCCATAATGATTAACAAGAACAATAACAATCACAATATAAAAAGATAGAAACTTGAATAAATAACAAAGACTAAGGATGAAAAGATTATACCAACAATAGGATGAAGAAAAGATGAAAACTTGTATTAATGAGAAACCCAAATACAATCCCAAGGTTGTCAATCTTGGAACAATCTTCAAGAATCCCTTAATCCAAGACTAATTACAATAATTAACTAAGGATTAAAGAGAGAATTAAACTAATGAGAGTAGTACTAATCTAGGGTTTTGAATGTTAATGGAGGCTTAAACTAGTCTAGGGTAAGATAAGATGTCCTAATATTACAAGAAGGGAGTATATATATGGGTACATGAATGAAGGAGAAGAAAAGAAGAAGCCCGTGCTGCCAGCTCTTCGTCCCGACCGGGACGCATCATCCCGACCGGGACGGCTCTATCATCCCGATCGGGACGGGTTGGTCTCGACCGGGATGGGCTCACAGTGGCACCCTTCAACGTGCACCCCATCCCGAACGGGATGAGGCCATCCCGAACGGGATGGGTCTTGTAGGCCTCCCTTAAGAGCTCTTTGGTCCTTCCTTGCCTCTCAGGGGCTTCTCGTCGATTCTCGGGACTCGGGATCGGGTCTCGGAGGCTCGGGATTGAGTCCCGAGGTCTCGGGGTCGATTCCAAGGCATCGAGTCATCGTTCCTTTACTCCGTTGGCTCCAAAATGTGTATGTATAGAGTCGGAATCGCTCCAACTCTTCCAAATCGGCCTCGGGAACCTGAAACGAACTAAAGGAAGCATAAGAAGCCCATGAATCGCTCCAAAGGAGCGATTCCACAAGGAAAATGGGGCCCAAAACACAACAAATAGGCACTACAAACTACACTTATCAGTTAGACGCGAGAGCGCGAACCTACCTCGGCATCGGTCTACGTAGCGAGAGCCCGGACCGACTCTAGAAACTAGGAGACACCTACACCCTTAATCACCCCAATTACCCTACTACACTTAAGAACCCGACCTACCCCACTTCCTTTCATATTTGATTTCATCCTCTTAGTTAGCCATCATTTACTCTAGTTTGTTTGTTAGTTTGATCATTAGTTATTTCATTTTAGCATTGTTTAGATAGTCATTGTTAGCCTAGTTATACATCTCCCACCACCATAGTTTGTCAATTATAGTTCTCTTTGTGTTCGTTTGGTGATTTAGTCTCGTTTTTTAGGCCGACCTAGTCTAAACTCTATCATACCGTCCCCGTGGACACGACCCTACTTACCCTAGCTACCCACTAGGAATAGTCGGTTTATTATTGACGGCGGGGCACGCGGCTAAAACCTCACCATCAATTTGACGCCGTTGCCGGGGACGGTGCATTGTTTAGACTTAGTTTGCTTATAGCTAGACTTAGTTACCCTTCTTTGTGCTCTTCTATCTTCACTTGTGCATATTTTGTAGTTTTTTTTCTTGTTTTCTTAGCTTTCTTTTCTCTTTGTCTTTCGATTGTGCTTGTTTATTGTCGTTGCCTAGTGCCCATAAAGCACTAGGTGTTCTCACGTTTGTTCTAGTGCGTAGTGTATGCCTAGGAGGAGAGGCAATTTCTTTCTCTTCAATCCAGAGCCGGAGAGACTCTTTCGAGCCTTTCGCCAACGGACGATTGACCAGGTTAGAATCTCTCAACCAAGCGCTAGCAATACCCATCAAGAGCAAGCTCAAGGATCCGACTTGAACGAGTCACCGCGAGAGACCGCCGGAGGGACCTTCATCAATCCCTTCGGTAATTCTAGTCCTAGTTCCCCCTCTACATCTTCTTCAACTCCGTCTACACCATCGTCTCCCTTGCATCCAAATATGCCTAAGTTCTCTTCTCATTCAACCTTCACGGAAGACGTTTTGCCGGGTCCAACCACTTTACCGGAGGCATATACCGGGAATTTTGTGGCGAAAACGCAATTTATCCAATTGGTCGAGAGAAGTCAATTTAGTGGGTTACCAACCGAAGATCCTCATCAATACATGGAAACCTTTTCGGACTATTGTGACGCTATTTCTCAAACGGGAATAACTCAAGACCAAATCCGGTGGGTATTATTTTCTTTCTCTCTAATTGGCAAGGCGAAGCAATGGTTCAAGGGGTTGGACAAAGCAAGACTCGTTATTGATACTTGGAAGAAGCTAGCCTTAGATTTTTACCAACAATTCTATCCCCCGGAGAAGACAAATCTATTGAGAGCCTCTATCACGGGATTCCAACAACGTGATGAAGAAAGCCTCTATGAATCGTGGGAAAGATTCAAAGCCTTGATCCGTTCTTGTCCACACCATGGTCTATCACAATGGTTCCTTGTGCAACAATTTTGGAACGGGTTATATGAAGACTCAAGGGCCATACTCAACATGGGATCTAATGGTAGGTTTACCGAAGTGGATGATGACCAAACTTGGTCAAGAATCGAGGAGATGGCGGTTCATAATTCACAATAATCAAGGCCTAGGAAAGCAAATCGAGGAGGTAGGCACGAGGTTGATGCTATTACTCAATTAAGCATTGACCTTGGAGCTTAATTGAAAACACACATGGAGACCATTGACAAGAAGCTCCAAAGCCACCTCAACCAAGTCCAAGGCACTAGTTCCTCCCACCAACACTCGATTCAAGAAGTGAATGCTTTGGGATTTGCACCTCCTTTGCCTTATTATGTGATGTGTGATACTTGTGGAATCGTTGGTCATGATCCAATGCATTGTCGAGGAATCGTTGAGCAAGTGAACGCCTTTCAAGCGTTCAACCAAGGTGCCTCTTATTCTAATCATTACCAAGCTTCCAATCAAGTCCCTCAACAACAAGCTATGCAACCTCGTCCCTATGTTCCACCTCCCTTAAGGGACAACAATCAAGGTTATCAAGGTTATGTGGGTAATCCAAGACCCTTCAACAACTTTAAGCAAAATAACCAAGGTACCTTTCACAACAACAATCAAGGGTTCCAACAAGAGATTTTCAATCAAGTTGGTTTCCAAGGAAACCAAAATTTCCAAGGACAACAAAACCACAACCAAAGGTATCAAAATCACAACCATGGCAACAATCAAGGCCTCAAGGCAATTCTCATGGGTTCCAAGGGAACCGTCAACAACAAACAACTCAAGGTCAACAACAACAAAGCAAGCCTAGGAGACGATCTCCTACTCATGACTATGGCATTCATCTTGCCATCACCGATACTCCGCATAATCCACAATCTCCTCCTCGAGATTTCAACATTCAAAAGACTATGATGGATGTGCAAAAGAGTAATCAAGAGTTGCATAAAAATCAAATGGAGATGTCAAGAAACCAACAAGAGTTCTTTGCTTATATTCAAGGGGAAAACGCGGCAAGAGATGCCCGTACGAAGATGCTTGAGACCCAATTATCTCAACTTGCTTCGGGAAGCTCCTCAAGACAAAAGGGGCAACTACCTCCTCAAGGTGAAACACCAAAATTCGAGCATGTAAATGCTATTACCACGAGGAGAGGTACATCTTATGACTCCCCTTCATTCCCTAGTGAGCAAGAGCCAATGCAAGAACCAACGAAGAAAGTTGCATCTTCAATTCAAGAAAGCTCAAGCATGGAAGATCCAATGGAGGAGCAAGTCTTATGGGAGATCGAAAAACCCATTGAAGACAAGCTTCCCCCACTACAAGCAAAAGAAAAGGGTAAAGGGAAAGTGTCATGTGAGAAGTCCACCCCTATTGAGGAAAACAAGGTTCAAATCAAGTTGCCTTTCCCAACAAGGCAAATGAAGACTAAGGTGGATGTCCAATTTGACAAATTCCTAGACATTGTGAAGAAATTGGATGTTAATGTCCCATTCACCGAGTTACTTACCCAAATCCCGGCATATGGAAGATTCATGCGAGATATCCTAGCTAGGAAGAGATCCATCGACAAGGAAGAGACAATAGCGTTCACGAGGGTGCTGAGCGAGCTTATTCAAGCTTCCACGCTTCCAAAGTTGAAGGATCCGGGTAGTTTCTCGATCCCATGCACCATAGGCAATTACAAGATCGAGAGAGCATTATGTGACTTGGGTGCGAGTGTGAGCATCATTCCTTATTCCATTTGTGATCGATTAGGGATGAAGGAGCTGAAATGTACGTCCATTACACTCCAAATGGCCGATAAATCTCTTAACCGACCATTGGGGATGATAGAGGACGTGTCGGTACGAATCGAGAAGTTCTTTATTCCGGTCGATTTCATCGTGCTCGATATGCCGGAAGATGCTAATACTCCCATTATTCTTGGGCGCCCATTTCTACACACCGCCGGTGCCATGATCGATGTGAAGAACAGTAGGATCACCTTCGAGTTAGGCGAAGAAAAGCTAGTGTTTGACCTCGAAGGCAACACTTCGCCTACTAATGATGAGTCTTGCAACATGATCCACGCCACGAAAGACATAGATCTAGGGGAAGATTCGGGACAAAGCTTGAAAAATTACTCTTATGTACTTGAGGACGATGAATCCGAGAGTGAGGAAGATGAGTGCCCATATCATGGGTTTGATGACAAGTTGAAAGGCAAGAAGCAAGATGAGCCTCCCTTGGGGACGCATGAGGACAAGTGGACGTTTGGGTATATCCCGAAGGATCAAAAGTACAAGTTCAAGCCATTGAACTTGGAAGATCGGGATGCCCCGGGAACGTCGATGCAAGGTCATGGAGAACCTTGGTATGTGGATGCTTATATTACTAGCTTGATTGAACACTTTGCTAGGGCCTTCGACTTGTTTCTTCGTGCCCTTGAAGGAGATGGAATTGGTTATTGTTGTTGAAAAAGATTGAAGAATGCACCATCCTTGGTTTGACGGAGTTCCAAAAGAACCGTATCATTGTATATATCTCTTTCTTGTAGTTAGTTTGAGTTTTGTGATATTCTTGTTATTTGGATTGATTGATGAGTGTTGCGAGGGAGAGAATTTGATGTGTGTTTGAGTTTTGTTTGATAGGTGAAGTGAAAGTGATTCCGAGAGAGGAATGGTTGATGATAGAACTTGGATTGTGAACAAGGAAGTCGGTTTTTTTGAAGCTTTGGATAAGCTTTTGGGGTCATGGGAGTCATGAGGAGCCTTCCCGACCGGGAAGGATGTGCCATCCCGACCGGGAAGAGGGTGCAAAAATTGGAGCTTTCTGTGGAGCCATCCCGACCGGGACGAGGGCTTCCCGACCGGGATGGGTGTGTCATCCCGACCGGGACCATCATCGAGAGTCATTTCAAAATCCAATTTTACAAGATTTTCACCCTTTTTTTTGGATTTAGTCGGATTTAGGCGGAATCCGGGCTAGGTGACTTGATTACACTTAGTCCTCCCCTCCTATTTCCTTTTATTTCCTTCTTTTTATTTCTTCCCCCATCCATATCTTTTCTCGTCTCGGCCCATGGTGAGTTGACTACACCCCGGCCGGACACATTCTACCCTCTTCTCTGCTTTCTTTTTGATTTTTAGCTTTATTTTCGTAGTTTCTCTTCTTTTCTTTTGGCTCTCCTTTCACTACGATCGAGCATGAGGACATTGCTCGGTTTAAGTGTGGGGGAGCGATATTCTATCATAGTTAGTTTTATTTTCGTAGTTTTTCGAAAAATCTTTAAAAACCCTAAAAATTTGAAAAATCTTCACAAAAATCAAAATGATTTTCTTTTGTGTGTTTACTTTTGTGTCATTGTATCGTATATTTGTTTTGTATGCGTGTTTTGCCTCCCTTTTTCCTTATAGGTTGCTTAAATCACCAATAGCTTTGGAGAGCTTTCAAGACTTCCGGTAACATCTTTATCCCTTTTTCTTCTTTATCTCCTGCGGAGTTTGGAGGAGATTGTGATGTTGTGTGCTCGGGTGGAGCTTTGTAAAGTTGTGGTTGCTTTGGTGGCTTGTTTGGAAGATCGGGGTGGTGTTTGTGTTGTTTACGTGTTCGTTTTGTTTTGTTTTTGTTTTGTTGCTTTTGCTTCTTTTTCTTTCGTTCTTTGTTGAGTCTTTGTTTTGTGTTGTGTAGTTGTGTCTTGTGTGTAATTCGGTTTTCGAAAACCCGGTTTAGAGGCTAGTGTGCGAGTGTTTACTTTCCCTTTCTAGTGATGTAAATCAAGTCTTGGACTTTAGTCTAGTATAATGACCCTAAATCAATGATTTCGTTGGTCCTTTACCTTGAGTCCACCTAGCTTACTAGGGATTTACTGTGGTATTTGCATTTTGACCATTATGACCACCCACGGTGTGAAAAGGCCTTGGTTGCCGAGTCCCGTCTCTTAGGTGACCATGTTTGAAATTGTTTGATTAGTCCAAGTTTTCCACCTTTTTGTGGGTTTGAAGGGAAGGACGCTCCCCGACTCACCCATTACCCTACCTCCTACACATATCCGCACAATAAATTGCAAATTGTTGAATTCTCTCTTTCTTAGTTGCAAAGAAATGCCTATCAATCAAATCAAGCCAAAAAGGGGCAAAGAAAAGAAAATGAAAGAAAGAAAAGATTGAAGAAAAAGAAAAGGCACAAAAAGCCAAAAAGAAAATAGAAAAGAAGAAAAAGAAATGGCATAGCAAAACAAAGCAAAAATGCAAAAGAAAGAAAAATGCCAAAAAGAAAATCGTCTCACAAAAAGATCTCAACCCCACAAAAATAAGCCTTTTACCGACTATTACCGTGAAGAGCCTACCAAAGGACCGAGTCCCTAGGAAGGATGATAGCGGTGATGGTCGGTCTTCCCTCACTTTGCAAATATTTCCACCTTTTTACTTGGACTAGTTGGGCGGTTTCGGGCATGGGACGACCCTCTTGGCTCATCGCTAAAGGAGGCGGGGTCTCACTTACCTACAGTGTCGACTAACACCGTGGTTCATCCCTTTTTCCATCCCGCCGATCGTCCCGTAGTACGTTCTTAGAAGGTTACGAGGAATCTAGGTAAGTTACCAACGTTTTTGTTGCTTTATCGTCATACTATTAGGGTTTGGTTCACCTTGGTTTGTATTGCTAGCTTGGGAACGTTGTCACTTGCCTCGAGTCCTAAACCGGTGCTTCTTTCACCGCTTGTTTGAGGGAAGCGGTATTTTTTTTCTTTTGGGTGCAACCAATTGTTTGTTTGTTTGTATGTTTGTTTGTTTTTGTGTTTTGTGTCCGGTTGCATCCACAGTTTTGTCGCAAGACCTTACTTGCCTTGCGAAGTGCACTTTTCCTCTAAGTGTACTCGCGTGAGTTGAAAGGGCGTAGGGTGCGCTAATACCCACTCGGCCAGTTTAGTAGTTAGTTTGTGCTTACTCGAGGGCGAGTAAGGGTTAAGTGTGGGGGAGTTGATAAGTGTAGTTTTTAGTGCCTATTTTACTGTGTTTTGGTCCCAGTTTCCTTGTGGAATCGCTCCTTGGGAGCGGTTTATGGGCTACTTATGCGTCCTTTAGTTCGTTTCAGGTTTTCGAGACCATTTGTGAAGAGTTGGAGCAAATCCGACTCGATACATACACTTTTCGGAGCCAACGAAGTGAAGGAACGATCACTCGATGCCTTGGATTCGACCCCGAGACCTTGGGACCCAATCCCGAGCCTCTTAGACCCGATCCCGAGTCCCGAGAATCGGTGAGAAGCCCATGAGAAGCAAGGAGGGACCAAAAAGTTCTTATTTGAGGCCTACAAGACCCATCTCGGTCGGGAAGGCCTCATCCCGTCCGGGATGAGGTGTGCATTTAGCGAAGCTACTGACCTGGGTCCGTCCCGGTCGGGACCAGCCCGTCCCGATCGGGACCAGCCCGTCCCGGTCGGGATCAAGCATAACACCTCGCTGTGTTATCAATAACACCAGGCTGTGTTATTGCCCGTCCCGGTCGGGACCGATCCGTCCCGGTCGGGACCGTGGAGCTGTAGCACGCAACTCATTGTTTCATTCTCCTTCATTCTTGTACCCATATATATACTTCCCTCTTGTATTATTTATGTATCTCACATTACATTAGACTCTCTTAAGCATCTCTACAAGATATAAACCCTAGATTTAGAGTTCATCCATTTAGTTTAATCTTCCTTTAATCTTAGTTTAATCTAGTTTGTAACTAGTCTTGTATTAAGTGGGTTCTTGAAGATTTCTCCAAGCTTGACATCCTTGGAGTTGATTTGGGTTCTTATTTATACAAGATTGCATCTTTTTCTTCCTCTTGTTGTTGGTATAACTTTCTTTACTCTTGTTCTTGTTTATTTAATCGAGTTTGAATCTTTATATTTTGTTGATTGTTATTGTTCTTGTTCTTCATTATGGATGTTTGGTTTATGATGTTATTTTCTCTTGTTATTGTTGGTTTCTTCTTGATTATGAGTGAGTAGTCTCCTTGTGGGGTTAATAGGGGGGATAAAGGGTAGATTATGGGTGATTAGGGTTTGATTAAGGGAAAAGGTGACTCTTTTGTTGTTAGTCACATTATGGGCATTCTATGTGTTTGTTGATTTGCTTGTGTGAGTAGTAGTGGCCAATGCTCCCCATACTTGTGCTCATCTTCTCATTGTTTGTCTATTTTGTGTTGTGTTGAGGTTAGTCTTAGACACGAGAGTGCGGACTAGGGGTTACACGCGAGAGCGCGAACCTACCTCGGCATCGGTCTACGTAGCGAGAGCCCGGACCGACTCTAGCAACTAGGAGACACCTACACCCTTAATCACCCCAATTACCCTACTACACTTAAGAACCCGACCTACCCCACTTCCTTTCATATTTGATTTCATCCTCTTAGTTAGCCATCATTTACTCTAGTTTGTTTGTTAGTTTGATCATTAGTTATTTCATTTTAGCATTGTTTAGATAGTCATTGTTAGCCTAGTTATACATCTCCCACCACCATAGTTTGTCAATTATAGCTCTCTTTGTGTTCGTTTGGTGATTTAGTCTCGTTTTTTAGGCCGACCTAGTCTAAACTCTATCATACCGTCCCCGTGGACACGACCCTACTTACCCTAGCTACCCACTAGGAATAGTCGGTTTATTATTGACGGCGGGGCACGTGGCTAAAACCTCACCATCAGGTCTCCTCACCACGCTCTCGCTACTAATGGGAGAACCAAACCTATCAACCACACAAGAACATGCAAGAGAACAAGCAAGAAAAACAAGGAATGATCATCTTAAGTCTCATAAGCATTTCATCAAACATGTGGAGTGCAAGGCAAATGGGAATCAAGAAAAACAACAACTAGTACCACCCATCTCACCCTAATCATCCCTAATCACACCCAATCCCCCTACTAACCCTAGGGGATAACTACTCAAACATAATCAAACTAAAACACAAATAAGAGAAACCCAAACAAGAATCAAAACATTCACAATGGAGAACAAGTATGAACAACAAACAAGATATAAAGATGAAAACTTGAATAACAATAATGATTAAGAGAAAAGAGATGAGAAAGATTATACCAAGTAACAAGAGGATGAAAAGATGAACACTTGCATAGAAGAAGACCCAAACATCCACCAATGTTGTCAAGATTGGTAGAATCTCCAAGAATTCCAATATTACAAGAGTAATCTAACTAGATTAAACTAAGATTAAGGAGTAATTAAAGAGGGATTAAGCTAATCTACACTAATCTAAGCTAATCTAACCTAAACGTAGTCTAGGGTTTCATAAGAGTAAGGTAGTGTCTTAAAACAATACAAGAGGGGGTATATATAGAGTTACAAGAATAAGGGAGGTGGAAAAATGAAGGCGGGGCTGCGCTGAGCCCATCCCGGCCGGGAAGGAAGTGATCCCGGTCGGGATCATGCATAAACCCGGGCGGGTTTATGCTCTTCCCGGTCGGGATGATGTCGGTCTCGGTCGGGAAGGGTTGGTCCCGGTCGGGAAGGATGTGCTCCCGGCCGGGATGGCCTCACAGGAACTCGATTCTTCTCGTCTTCTCATCCCGGTCGTGATGGATGTGGTCCCGATCGGGAAGGGTCATGTAAGCTTCAAATATGATCCCATAGGTCCCTACTTGCTCTTCCAAGGCTTCTTATCGACTCTCGGTGCTCAGGAATGGCTCCAAGGGACTCGGAATCGAGTCTAAGCCACCAAGTCATCGTCGCTTCTCTTCATTGGCTCCATCATATGCGTCGCAAACGAGTCGGAATCGTTCCATTTTTCCAAGATAGGCCAAAGGAACCTAAAACAAGCTAGAAGAAGCATAAGTAGCTTCGAAACCGCTCTAAAGAGCGATTCCACAAGAGAAATCGGGACCAAACACGAGAAATAAACACTACAAAACACACTTATCAGTGGCTTTATTAAGGGGCAGAGTATTATCGAGAACATTCTTATATGTAAGGATATCATCAGATTATACAATAGAAAGAGTGTCTCACCCAGGTGTATCTTCAAAATCGACTTGCAAAAAGCCTATGATACGGTGGAATGAGACTTTCTTGATCAAATGTTGAAGGCTTTACATTTCCCTTTACATTTCAGGAACCTGGCAATGAATTGCGTGAGGCCTGCTACATATTCTCTAAATTTAAATGGCAACTCTTTTGGTTTCTTTGCAGGTAAGAGGGGATTAAGGCAAGGAGATCCCCTCTCTCCCCTTCTATTCACCATTTGTATGGAATATCTGACTAGACTCCTTCAATTAACAACCGCAACTAGACCTTTCAAATATCACCCACTTTGCAAGCCTATGAAACTATCGTGTTTGATGTTCGCTGATGATTTACTTCTCTTTAGCAAAGGAGACACTGCATCCATGATGGTTTTATTAAGGACTTTTGCCTCCTTCTCAGTTGCGTCTGGTCTGAAAATGAGCAAAGGAAAATCGAATGCTTATTTCAATGGAGTACCACAGGCGATTAAAAAAGAAATCATACACATTTTCGGCTGTACTGAACGAACGATGCCATTCAGATACCTTGGTGTCCCAATCAAGCCCGCTAAGCTCTCTGTTCTTGACTGCCAGTCACTCATTAACAACCTGGTGGACAGAATAAGGAGGATTGGGGCAAGGAAACTATCATATGTGGGTCGACTAGTCTTGATTAAGAGTGTTCTTGCAACACTCCATTCTTACTGGAGCTCCATTTTTATTATTCCCACTGCGGTTATTAAGCAAATAGACTCTATATGCAGAAATTATTTGTGGGATGAAGTGGTGGATTATCATAGAACACCTACTGTTGCGTGGGAGATGATATGCATGCCCTACAAGGAGGAGGTTTGAACTTAACCCAAAGTTCAATATGGAATAAAGCTGCTATTGGGAAACTCGCCTGGTGGATCAACTCGAACCAAAACAGGATTTGGGTACAATGGGTTCACCATATATTCTTAAAAGGACAGAACTGGGATGACTATCAACCCAATACCGATGTTAGTTGGGCATGGAAAAAGGTATGCGATGCTCGAGATTTGATGCAACCTGGACTTACTATGAATTGCTGGAGTTTGCAGGGGAATAACCCATACGAGGTGGCGAAAGGTTACCAGTGGTTACGAAAGAAAGGCGATGTGGTTAACTGGTTCAACCTTGTTTGGAATCCATGGACCATGCCAAAACATAAAATTCACGCCTAGATGGTTCAACACGGGGCACTTAATTTGAAGGACAAATTATTCAGACTCCACATTAATGATAACGATGACTGCTGCTTGTGCGCTAATGCTACCGAGAATGTCACACACCTCTTCCAGAGGTGTCACTTTGTTGTAAGTCTCAAAACGGAAGCGGTGAAGAGATTAGGCCGGTCGAGCACTCTAGACTTTGATAATGCGAGAAGGCAAAAAATGAGGGGAACTAAACTCCAAAGGGTTGTGAAGAACAGACTCATAAATGCTATAAACTATCATGTTTGGATGCAACAGAATAAAAGTAGACTTGAAAATCAAATAATTCGTCCTGAGCACGTAGCTAAACAGAGTGTAGATGAATTTGTTTTATATTGTAGTGGAAAATATAACCACAAGTTTAGAATGAGGGATGACAAATTCTTATCTACCCTTATGAGGCTCTCTTTGTAAATGATAATTTTTTCATTTATAATATACTTACCATTTAACAAAAAAAAATCCCTGCACTGAAGTTGCAATCCTGAAATCCCCAGTCAGACGTTGGGGCAAGGCCAGATGAAGGCAGTTCCGAACCGCACATATCACCTGAGCCCTAAAACAACAACCAAAGAAAAGATACTCCTTATTTTACAACAAGAAATCGGGTTCCGGGCGTCCACCTTATCGGCGTCTAGGTCATACAGACGCCCATATGGCGTCTGCCTAAAAAAACGTTCGTCCACTATCGGACGCCATACGTGGCGTCCGACACATATATGGGAAGGAAAGCTGAGGAGCCACTACTAAAAAGCGGGCATCCACTGTCGGACGCCACATGGCTACCTTTTAAAATTCGGGCGTCCACTGTCAGACGCTGATGAGTGTTATTTATATACATATTTTCACCCCCTAATTGTTAGTTTAGTCTCGGTTTTTGTGCTTAACTCGTTAAAAATGATGCAATATATACTTTGAATGTCGATACTTCCGTATTTGTGTGTATTTTGTAGATTTGGATGCATTTGGAGCTAATCGGAGCATTACGGAATTGATAATTGAAGAATTAACATCTAAGCACGGAATCGAAGGAAGAAGATGTGGAATACACTGTGGACGTCCGTCCGCACCACCCGGCGTCCCGCGCAGGACCGACCCGATTTTTCAACGTGTGGCGGCGGCCACCCATGCGGCCCCCTCCCTGCCGGGGGCCGGTCCGATCTTGCGTACGGGGCGATGTTTCGGACCTCGATTTGGATGACGATCCGGACTTGTACTAGACGAGTGGGGGCACTCGTGTTTCCGTTTGGGAATCGATCGAGTCGTGGTTGTAAATGTTTAAAGGCCGTTTTGTTTGGTAAGGCGACCTTTTTAGTAAACTGAAGTTGTTGCCGATTTGTGGAGTCGCCACCGAGTCAATTATGGGGACTCAGAAACCGTTCAAGTCAACTTTGATCCCTTGCCAGCTCAAAGTTGAGTGGCACGGGACCTAAAGATAAAGACTTGTACCCTTAAGCATTCCTGGAATGACTCTCATTGCAAATAGTTTCGGACATCCGGAAACCGTCGATTCTGAGTAAGGGGTGAGGGTACGTATTGGGAAGCCAACATCCGATAGATGTCAACACCCAATCCCGCCCGCACTATAGCGGCCTCTACTAATCAATCGATGGGCTGATATCCTAGTTCTTTTGTTGTGGTGGAAATGCTGTAACATCCGTTGTTGTAACCCTATTTGCTACGTCGGTTGTTTAAGGACAAGTAAGTTTTGTCGTCAAAGTAATTGTGTTTACATTCTTTGCATGCGATTTCACGTGACAAGCAGGCCATCAAAAGATGCACGTACGAGAGTAGAGAGTACTAGTATTATACGTATTAGCAATTTAGTTTTAACGCGATAATACAGATATTAGTCATTCTCGTGGTATACTTTACCTGGTATTCTGCTTAAGATGCGTCGGTTCGGTATTAATAGGGATGCGCCGAACCTAGTAAGGCGAGCACCGGGACTAATACGGAACTCGACCATCACTTTGTTCAGTTTTAGTTGTTTTACGTTTTGAATTCCGTGTTAGGTGATTTAGCATGCGATTATAAGGTCATAAAAGCAATAAATCACGCGAAAAACTGTAAATGCGAATGTAAGTAAATCACGTAATGAGAAGTTGCACCCTTGGAGTATACACTAAACGGGACACGATGCATAGATAGTCTGAGAACGGATCTCGGAATTACTCGGGTCTATTTAGTGTGTTTTAGTGTTTGTAGTTGAAGTTGGGACGTTACGTATTTTAGTAGATGTTTGTGGGCCTAGTGCCCACATCTAGTGTTATCGTAGTGCATAATAATAGAAAGTGCGAGTATGGAAAGTTTTGTTTAGATGGCAACCTAGTGACGACTGGATCAACAGGCGGATCCTCCTAGCTTGACCAGTGATTCCAGCAGAGCTCCATTACCGTTTGACTATTTCCTGCGGCTAATTCGGCAGAGCTTCAATACTAGATTTGAGCTAATCGAACACAGGCACCTCGGTATCGAGTGGGGTGCTCGAAGGTGAGGAGTAGCGTCGATGTCGCTTTTTTATCCAAACTACGATCGAGTGGATCGTTTGCCTCGGGTGTCGGAGTGCGAGCCCTTAGCGAGAATTTAGAGGGAGAAGATTGAGATGTGTGTTCAAATGAGGGTGTGAAGGGGGGGTATTTATAGGTGTTTTCGGCCCTGGTCGCCCATATAGGCGCCTGAGCTGAGGCGCACCGAGACTCAAGCGTCTAGGCCTAGGTGTATTGAGGTGGGGTGGTCGGAGTTTTGAGGATACAGTTTTGATACTTTCCAAAACCGAGAGGGAGGAGTGTGATATGATTCTTGGGGATTAAGTTTACTCCGGGTTTGACCTAGCGCCGTGAGTTTAGTGGGCCTCGGGTGTTCATCGCGAGGTTCGCTTGGCGCGGTGTTGACTCAGTTCGAGTTTCGGGACCGACTCGGGGTCCCAGTGTCAGAATTGACTCTAATTAGTGTCTATGCGACTATAACAACACGACTAAGGCTGCCATCATGTTAGTTTAATTTGTCCGAGTAATTTACTTGATCCGTTCTATAGAAAAGTACCTAAAACATTGCGGACCCGCGTCGCGTTGCAGTCCTATCGTCATTGGGTGTTTGTTGGGCACCTCTGCAGCCACCAGGTCCAAATCTGGGTGTCTACAGATGCCCCCACTTTGAATGAGGCTTGGACAAGGCGAAAGTCAAAGTATAGCCGCCCAGACCAATCGAAGATTACGATCTGGTGGCTGTCCGGTCAGGTCGTTTTAAGTCCATTGGACTACGTGTTGAGGCTTGCCAGCCAAGGCTTAGAAGTCATACCTGATGTCTTCGTTTACGGTTGCTTGCTTGGGCCCGGGCCGTTGCTTTTCATCTTGTTCTTGATTCTTTGTGTGCGCGTGCTTCGTCTTCTTCGGTTTATTTAAAGGTTTGTTTAATTTTAAGCGCTTTCGTGTGTTAAGTGTAAATGTATTGGCTTTTATTTGAACAAATGTTTTTCGGGATGCTTGTGAACCCTTGATGACATAAAACGTTCGAGGGCGTTAGTCTCCACTCGAACTGCTGTTTTTGGGATGCTTGTGACCCCTAGGACAAAATTGTTGTTGACGTGCCTCCGAAATAACTAGGACCCCTCGGGCAAAATAAAATGAGATAAAACTATTCGAGGGCGTCAGTCTCCACTCGAGTAGCTGTCTTTCAGGATGCCTATGACCCCTAAGACAAAATAAATTGTGATAAATTACTCGAGGGCGTCAGTCTCCACTCGAGCGGCTGTCTTTCGGGATGCTTATGACCCCTAGGACAAAAATTGTTGTGCCTCCGGGATAACTAAGACCCCTCGGGCAAAGTTTTTGTGCCTCCGGGATAACTAAGACCCCTAGGGCAAAAGTGCTGTGCCTCCGGGATAACTAAGACCCCTCGGGCAAAATTGCTGTTGCTGTGCCTCTGGGATAACTAAGACCCCTCAGGCAAAATTGGTGTGCCTCCGGGATAACTAAGACCCCTCGGGCAAAATTGTTTTTGCTGTGCCTCCAGGATAA
This sequence comes from Agrostemma githago, assembly GCA_958450325.1. Classification (NCBI taxonomy): domain Eukaryota; kingdom Viridiplantae; phylum Streptophyta; class Magnoliopsida; order Caryophyllales; family Caryophyllaceae; genus Agrostemma; species Agrostemma githago. The sequence goes on along the minus strand of OY288255.1, from coordinate 30,764,172 downwards.
CTAAGACCCTTCGGGCAAAATTGCTGTGCCTCGGGATAACTAAGACCCCTCGGGCAAAATTGTTGTGCCTTCGGGATAACTAAGACCCCTCGGGCAGAATTGCTATTGCTGTGCCTCCGAGATAACTAAGACCCTTCGGGCAAAATTGCTGTGCCTCCGGGATAACTAAAACCCCTCGGGCAAAATTGTTGTTTGTTTATTCGTCTTTAGTTAAATGTTTGTTTTGTGAGTTTGTCTTATCTCGTTTGTGTTTGCTTTTGCTTTTGTATTGGTTTGTTTATGCATTTGAGTCTATTCAGAGTTCAATTATGTTAGTCTAGATTGTTTTGTTACGTGTCCGGGTGCAGCGTTTAGGTTAAGTGCTTGTTTTATAGTCGAGAGTGTATTATCGATGTTGATTAGTTGTTGTCCCATTATTGTTGTTTTGCTTGTCTTAGTAGGTGCATGTTTTATGTGTATCGACTTTGAGTTTGTTTGCTTTGCTTTGCTTTGTTTTAGTCTGGAACGGGCCGCTTAGGCGCGCATCCTTTTGCGCCCCAAGACTCAGGCACCCAGCCCCCAGCGTGCCAGGACTCGGGAGCGTCACTCGGGGCGGTCGGATTTTTGTGGTCCGGGTTTGTTTAAGTAATCTGAAAATTGGGGCGCTCGTTCATTTCACAAAGAATTCGAACGCGTCATCCTCTTCGCCCCAAGCATCGACTTATCGACTTTTCTTGCCAAATTTTGTTTTGATTTCCGCTATTTACGACAATGTCGACTCCGGGTTAGTGTTCTTTACTCGTTTAATGTCGGTTTTGCTTGATTTGATTGATTATGAGTTGGTTTTGTTGAAAACCCTAGAAAATCGATTTGGGTGTTTTTTATTCACTAAGTTTCGACGCTTGTGCTTAGTCTTATTGTTAAATTAAGGTTGATTAGAGCTTGTTGAAGTAGTTATAAGCTTGATAAGGATGTTCGAGGTGCGACAATGGCTCCTTATGGGAATGTGCTTGGGATGCTAGGGTTAAGGACCGTTTCCCGATTATTCCTACGATTATTTTGCGTAGTTTTGTTCGAATAGTGTTTATGAGGATGTGGGTAGCTCCCTTGTCGATTCTTATGGGCTAGGATGACTTTTAGGACCCTCCGTAAGGTTTTTTGTGTCTTAAGACGGACCAAAAGGTGTCGTAATGATGCCGGATTTTCCTGAAACCACTTCCATTGTGACCGGGATAAAAAATGCGTGTTGGCGGCTTTTTCGTAATTTTGATATCCTTATCCGAAATTTTGACCCTATCTTGACCTGTTTAAGCTGATTTAGCCTGACTAGGGTTATGTTTTAGATTGTTTGTTTACAGCTAGAGATGATACCGAGCGTCCCGAGGGAATTTCCTCAGTTGGTGCTAGTGCTAGTGCTAGTGCTAGTGCTAGTGCTAGTGAGGAGGTTTTTAGGGCGAGTTCACAGACTCCCCGAGGCATTCGCAGGAGACACCGGAGTATCTCGTCTCAGCGTCGTGATCCCGAGACTATTAATGAGGCTGATTTCGATAGGGTGAAGAAGCGTAAGCTTCCGGAGACCGTGGCTAGGAGGGTTCACGTCCCGGTTCCTGTACCGGAGGATGAGGAGGTTGTCTACGAAGATCCTGATTGGGCTCGGGATTGGGATGGTCATCAGCTGATGTTTCATCTTGATCTTCACATTTCAAACCGCATTGTGCGGGGCCTGGTGAGTGTTCTATCCATGTTTGTTAGTTATGCCTAAGATTTTACTCTTGCTCGGGTTAGGCTAGGCCTGTTTTGTTTATACTTGTGTTGTTTCGGTTTGCAGCCCCCAGGTCCGATGAGGACTTTCTTGGGCTTCACTACGTGTCTTGACGTTTATTTCTAGAAGTTGACTCCCACGGTAAAGGGAATTATTGCGAGGACCGCTCTAGGTCCCGTAGTCGAGCAGTGGGTTAGGTTGGTGGGTTGCAAGACTAAGTGCAACCTTATGGTGATTAGGGCGATGATAGATCGCTTTCATGATACTACCTCGACCTTCCACATGGCTTTTGGGGATGTCGGGATGACCCTAGAGGATTTTGGGATGATTAGCGGCCTGCCCTGGGGCCGGATAGGATTAGGTGGGCCGCCGAGGGTCCTAGTCTAGATAGTGATCGATGAGGTGCGGGGCCTCATCGGGGATTGTTTACCGCGTGAGGCATATAGTGCGCCTCGTGCTTTAGTGAGTTCGTACATCACCGATCACTTCGAGCGAGTGGCGGTGCTAGAGGGTCTAGAACCCAAGACGTTGGACCAGGATGCCCGGTTGTGGCTGTGGTACTTCCTAGGGTTGACCCACTTTTCGGACAAGGGCGAGAGGCTCAGCACTAGGATTTTGCCCTTTCTAGCTGACCTGACTCAGCTAGGGCGCTATGATTGGGTGACCGCGGCTTTCGCGGAGATGACTCGCTGCCTGCAAGTCATGGTGAGGTCGTTGGTGATAGGGTCGGCCTCAGCTGTGCCCATTGTGGGTCCGGGCCTTATACTGGAGGTTAGCTACTGCTCTCACTCTTGGATTTTGAGTTAACTTAGTTTTGGTTTGGGGCTGCTAAAGTTGTTTCGGGATCTTACAAGCTTGGATCTATTCCTACTTCCCGTGTTTGGCACCTAAGACGGTCCGGGTGCACCCGAAGAGATTTCCAGCGGGAATCGAGTGGAGGCTAGCTCAGCCTAAGAGCACAATCAGCCACTATCCGACGGAGAACGCGCTGGTTAACAAGCTAGGCCTTGACGACGTAAGTTTTCTTCCTATAGCTTATTTTGTTCAATAGCCCCCAAGGTTTGGGATTTATTAGGATATTGGTTTCGTTTGTGTAGTTTGTGGCCCGCCCTTGGGCCGATTATGAGGGCGTGCCGGAGTATGTGGCCACGGAGCTGAGGCCGCGGAGTTATAGGAGGATGCTTCTCCCTGCGTTCTATGTTTCGTCCAGTTTGGTATCTGGGCGAGCGGTTGGCGCGTCAGTGTCTGTACGACGATTTTAGGGTACCGGTTGATCCTCCCCGGACCATGTTCAGACCACCGACCGCCGCAGAGGTTCTCGAGGATAGGGACGGAGAAGGAGGCGATACACTCTTGGTGCCTGGTGCCTCCTATCTATCTCACGTCACCCAATGGTTAGCTTGGTATCGCCTCGTGGTAATGTTCTAACTTTGGTTCTAAGGTTCGTGTTACGGTTTGTTATTTCTTTGCCCTTTGACTGACCAATCTGTTGTCTTTTCAGCTGGCCGACCCGGCTGACGAAATCCAGCCCCCAGATTTTCCCCTGACTCTGCTTAGGGTGGATGCGGCTGGGATACCCTTCACTGAGCCTCTCCCCCCGTGTTCTGCCGAGGAAATGGATGTCGGGATAGAGTGGCATGACCGGGTGTACCGGGTAAGTTTTTGGCTTTCGTTTTCGATTTTGTGTTCTAAGGTTTAGGATTAATTCATCTAACCTTCATGGTTTCAACTCTCAGGTTTCGTTGGCTTACCATCAGCGGTTATGGCAGGCCGCCAACTGCTTCCGGGCCTATGCCTCGAGGGTTTCCCGTGACACTTCGGGGCCTCGATTGGTGAGTTTATCTGACTAAGGTGGTTTTCTAGGTTGCTTGTGTGTTTTCCTAATGTTTGAGTGTACTCGCAGGATGTCTCGGATATGGTGGGACAATTGGAGACTCGGGTGACCGAGCTCGAGGCGAGAGACGTTGAGTCGCAGCGGCTCCTGCAATCTCGGGCTGACGAGATTGCCTTCCTAAAGGAGCAGCAGGCTCGGTCTCGGGGTGAGACCTCTATGCAGGGTGAGGCCAGACATCGGGTCGAGAGGGAGACTGAGGCTGAGGCTACGGGTGCTAACGAAGAGGTTGGAGGAGTCCCCGAGATAGCTACCCTAAACATGCTGTCGGGGATGGACGGCAGTGAGTCTCCTACCTTCGACTTAGAAGACCTAGGTCTGGACGACAACCTAGGTGAGCTTTTGATAGCCATCGGCGCGGCTTCTAGGGGTCCTCCCTAGTCCCGATTTGTGTATAAATTTGTATATTTTGTGTATTCGTTTTAAATTCTTAGTATTTGAAATAGTCTTGTGTTTGGCGAATTTGTTTACCTAAATTGACAAGTAATCACTTCTTGCGTTCATTTGTTTTGCGATTCGACCTAGTTTAAGGTGCGTTAGCGTTGAAAGTATGAAAATTGTTTCTTTCGGATGTTTCGAAATGTGTTAGTTTGAACCGGGAATCGGATCAGGTAGTACATCGATTAAAACGTTTTGACTTGAGATGTAAAATATTAACGTGCCTTGACTAAATGCGTCAAGAGATGAGCGCGATTGTTCGACATTCAGAACGAGGCCGAAGTTACAATTCGGGCGATTTTTGAAAAAAAAGTTAGACCACTTTTTATACAATATTCATAATATTGCCTTGTTAGGCTACAGACGTGACTTGAGGATAACCGTTAAAAGGCTACAACACGCCTAGGTGGGGTAGCTTATCCTCCTAAAAAAAATAAAAAAAACGTCTAAGTCTCGTGCGTCCGACGAGTAAATTCGCGTTTCTATAGTTCTTGCATGGGTGTCTTGGTTTTCGGGACGGGTTTTAGTGATTTCGGGAGGTCGTTCCCGATGTCCGAGGTGTAGGATGATAGCTACGATGATAATGCGGGGTCAAAATTTCTATCCTTGGGTTGCTCGGGATGTCGCCTGCCTGGCCATGGGCGCTTGGGCTGAGGCTACCGGGTTCCGGGCCGCTTGGGCTCGGGCGGCCGGAAACTCGGGCGCGTGGGCCTGTGCGGTTTGAGCCCGGGTTATGGAAATTTTCCGTGTTTTCCTAATTCTTGTGGGATTAGGGCTATATATACGGGTTGTGGGTGCTTGTTTAAGACATGCTAGAATATCCTTAGGGTATAGCACACTTATATCTTGGGTCATGTCGGGTTTTGGGAGGATCCTAACTGAGTGGGCGGGTTAGTTCAAATGATGGCTTGTCAACGGTTATTGCGCTTAATCGAGTCAAGGTACAAGATAACTTCTTATGGGCATGTTCTAGGTTTTGGGACCCGAAGTACCACGTTTTTGCCTTTCCCGGGGGTAAAATTTGTCCTTTGCCCGAAGAGATAGATGTTATAAGTGGGTGGAGCTCGGTTCCCCCTTGTGTTCCTTATGGAGATGAGGCTTACATGGAGCGGTTTTACCACTTTTTGGACCTTTCTTCATTAGAGGACGCTAAAGGTTATTTTGGTGTGGACGGTCTTAACTTAGAGTTTCTTTCTACGACATTCTCACAAGTTGGTTCTCGTCCCGTTTCGGCCTTAGCGTGTAGGCGTGCTTTTAACATTGCTATTGCTTGTTATTATCTTTTTGAGGATGTGCGGTCACGTGAAGGTTGGGGTAATCCTTGTGTTTTGGATGTGGTAGCGGTAATGGAACACGGTCGATCACCCTCTTTGCTTATTTTGGGTCTTGATGCTAGTGCTCGGTTATGGGGGACACCTTCCCGTGGTTCTAGGATTATCTTACAGGTATGTTCTTGTGTTATTTTTTTTTTGTTGGTGCTTTTTTTTTGTAACCCATTTTTTGGTTTAGTTTTTTTTTGTGTTTGTTTTGGTCTGGAGGCGTGATATTTTGTAGCGGTTTGTACAGGTGTGGTTGCAGGAGCAACTCGGTTTGGTCGTCCCTCCCCGGTGTTTTAAAGACTATAGTTACAGGGGTTTCACGGGCCGGAAGACGGTGCAGGTGTGGAGCAAGGGTCAAAAGGAAGAGGATTGGCTTTCCTATTTGGTCGGAGGAGATGTTGTCATCAGGCGGTCTATCCCGTGGTGGAATATTAGTGGGCGTAACGGGTTTCCATTTTCATCTTCGACTTGGGCCTTGTTAATACTATCGATGAGGGATCAGGTTTATGTTTACCCGGGCGTGTTGTCACATCAAATGAGTGTCCAACTTTCTATTCCCAAGGAAGCTAAAGTTGTTTCTAGTTCTGACCCATGGACGGGGGATTCGCATAGGGAGTTCAGGGTTTCTTGGGAGCAGAAATTCTTGCGTCCCGTTGTTGTTGAGAGTGTTCGACCGACTGACAATGTTTCCATCCGGCGAAGGGTTTATGAACACCCGTCCGGACAGAGCAAATTAAAGGTTAGGAAGACATCGCCGTTAAGATGCGAGGAGGAGACTCGAGAGACTAAGTGCCTAACCAAAGACAACATTAACGATCCTAGTTTCGTCAGTTCATCCGAACGGGCCAAGACTAGTGAGACCCATATTGAAAATGTGGAAGAGGAAAGAAAGTGAGATTTGCTGGACTCGTGTTTGGATAGGGCGTTAGAAGCTTGCTTTCGGAAAATCGAGGACGAAGAACGCAAGCAGGCACACCCGAATGGCAAAGGGAAGGAAAAGTTGGACCGGTAGAGCCCAACCATTTTGTATTATGTCTTATTAGTTGATAATATGTGGCGTATTAGTACTAGTTTTTTGTGGAGTTTGACACGTTGCTGATTTCCGGGATGTCCGGATTTCAGATGCTTGATGTAAATGCCTCGACAAAGGCCCGATTTAACCAATTTTGTTATTAATGAGAAGCACATTTTTTGTATATTTTTTTTTGTGGTGGCTCGCAACTCGATTCTTCATTTTACCCGGTGCGCTCATTCGGGTTTTCACTCAGTCCTCGGCTCACCCTTTTTTGCTTCTTTTTTTGTTTTGTTTTTTTTACGGCTCGCAACTCGGTTCTTCATTTTGCCCGGGGCGCCCTTCCGGGTTTTCGCCCCGTCCTCGGCTCATCATTTTTTTTGACGACGGTTCGCAACTCGTTTCTTCATTTTGCCCGGGGCGCCCTTTCGGGTTTTCACCCCGTCCTCGGCTCGTCGTTTGCGCTTCGTCACTTTAAAATCACTCATTGGCCGGGACGTGTGAGGAGTCCCGGTTTGTACGTGGATTGAGTAATCGATTTTTTGTTTGTTTGTTTGTTTGGTTGTACCCGGGGATGGGTTGCCTACGTATCCGCGTTTAGACGGAATCAAACCATGTTCGTAGTTCTTAAAAAAAAACGTGAGTGATTTTGCTTTAGACTCGTTTATGCCAATTATCGATGCGAACTTGCACTAATACAAATCCCTATGAATCTCGACGCTTTTTCCTTTGATTTTCGTCGCTTTAAAGCGTCGATAATTATATTCTTGAGGCTTCAAAAAAGCGTCGGATTTTGAGCCGTCAGGAATTTCTGACGCTTTTAAGTGTCACTATTCTCGACACTTTCTTGTGTCAACAATTCAAGCCGACACTCTATGGCATCAAGATTTCTGTCGCTTTTATGTGTCAAGAACTCAGAGGTTGACATTAATGCGTGTAAAGAAAAAAATGGTGGTGACTAGCCTTGACGTAAAAAAGCGTCAAGATTTACTTTAAAGAAAATAGTTCATAATTCTTAGTTTAACATACTGACAAAAGGATATATAATAAACCTTCAACATTTTTACCGTAAATTAAATATAATACGGAGTAAATAAAAAACAAAAAAGCATGTATCTAACAAAGTTAATCAAATAAAATATTAAATAATAACCAATATACGTACAGTAGTGTACGATTGTCAATCATGCAGATATAGTATTATGATTGAGTCAATAATGTCTCGTACAAAATGGAATTCTAAAAAAATTACATGAAAATATATGCTCTCAAACATAATTGAGTACGTACTAAATTAACAACCCAATCTAATATCGATCGAAAAGAAAAATGTATATAACGAAATGTCTCATCACGAGTATTAAATAACAAAGCTCGCGTGCATGCAACAACAACCGTCTTAATTAATAGTCGTGTCTGAAAGCAAAATCTTGCAATTATTCCGACGGACAATCATCTTTTGCAGAACCTGAAACCTACAAAATTGGAAACTGCCGGTTCCATGAATCTGGTGTGAAACGCACCAACAATAGTTAGTCGGACCTGATTCAAGCATGAGGGGAGGATAACTTAGCGGTTCCTCGATGTAGGTGCAAGAGTGAGAAGTAGACCAGGAAAAACCAACCCAACCGACCTGAATGCTTACCTAAAATGACTCGAATCCTAAACGACCTGACCCAACCCAATTCTTATAGACCCGAAATGACCCAACCCGTTTGCTAGATCTACTCAGACCCTGAGAGGTACAAAAGAGTAGAAAGAAATTACCGTCATACGGGCCTTAAAGGACTTTGCCTTGGCTTCTACAGCCTCAATTCCTTTGAAACCACCGGACAAGCATAATTTCCCTGCATTAGAGCATGACAATTTCATTTGAGTATTTCACACTTCTCATTTGTACAGAGCATCAATTGTTCAACTCAACATCGATTTCAGATTTCAGAAGGTGTTACTAACCGGGCATAAGAAATTTGCTATTTGAACCCTCTCCTCTTCCGGGACTTCTTCATTTGCAGCATCACGTAACAATCGAACTTTCTCTGCGTCAAGCCCTTTGACATTAACCATGCCACTCTTTGCAGCATCAGATGCTGCCTATAATGAATCAAATTCTTCAACTCATGATTCAAAGTGGACATGGATACTAGCTAGAGTAATGTATTTCACCTGCATAGCTTCACCCCTTAGCTTCACCAACTTAAGTCCATCCTCAAAGCTTGAAATATAAAAACAAAAAAACTGGGAAGTAAGCATTATAGTACAACAAGTGAGCATAACCGTCATGAGACAAATGAGCACATGCAAGAATACATCAGTATTACAAGGTCATCGTGATGACAGACACCGAAAGAAGATAAATACCCGAAAATGTGCTAGTCTCGAAACATATAAACTATAAGAGGATGGCGTTAAATGTGAATTAACGAAAGAAATCTCAACAAGTTTCTTGACACACCTGAAAACTCCAGCAAATGCTAAAGCAGTGTATTCTCCAAAACTTAGACCACAAGTCACATCCACTGAATCAAGTATTTGCTGCCCTCCCTCACGCGCACGCAAAATCTCGGCAGCAGCTAAGCTCGTCACATATATAGCTGGCTGCAAGTATGTTACATTGTCGTTACCATTGTTGAAGCATCTTTACATAGTTAAGTACGCAATAGTTTCTATAACATATACTTTTAATAAAAAGGTCAAAATGTCAAGCCATTTATGATTGTGATATATGATTATCATCCGATATGATTTCTTTATGCAGTGATTGAGGTGTTGATCTGGTAAGAAGGATGCTCCGTCCACCCTATTTTTATTGCCCCCTTTCTATTTTGGGAAAAAGATGCAAAATCTACGCCGAAACCCCCGTCGTATTTTGGTAAGAAGGATACCTGTTGACATTAACAGGGAGATTGAATTTGCTACAATCACAAACCTCCTAATTGGTATTTTCTAAGCAACATCTACAGTCCCAGTCATGAGCAGACCAGCTAGCATAAGCGGAATGTGAGATGACCACGAGGATTCAGCGGCGGCAGGTATATATTTTTTCTTGTTAACTCTGTTAAAACACTTAAGTTGGCATGCATGTCCCATAATTTCCAAACATTAAGGCCATAGCTAATCTCCAAATACTAAACTCAAGTGATTTAAGTAGAAGACATCACAGCGATCTCAAAGAAATATCACCACAAGTCAGTTGATGAAATGCCAATGGTAGGCGTTTACAAGTAAGTGTACCTATGAATTCATCATCAAACAAACCAAAACAAGGTATTTCAATGGAGTATAACCTTAATATCATCCAGCTTTTACTCAACATAATATTCATATTTCAAATTTTAACCATTTATACTTGGTCTCTAATTAATACTAACAATAACACAGAAGCAGAAATTTAATCAGACTTGGTCTCTAATTTATACTTGGTCTCTAATGAATTCATCATATTAATTGACGTGAAGTCCAGGAGTTCACATCATCTTTACGAAATAAAAGATCAAAAAGGTTGATTATTTTCAACATACCGCCTCTCAGTTTAGCAGAAAATGTTCAATCAGTACTGAGTACATATATCAACAGATAAGTTCAGTTAAAACTCAGAAAAAAGCGGGGAATCACAACACAATTGGAGGGTATATTCAGGAGTATAAGTTATAGACGGACAGTTTCAAATTAGTTTTATAAACGAAAACAATGTCAATTAATATGAGATGCAGACTTACCAATAGTAAGGACCTCCTCATTACTGAAATTGTTATTAATCAATGGACTATATTTGGTTCTGCTTAATGACTCGTTTGTTTTTGCTTAACTCAATCGTGTATATATACATATAAGCTTTCTATTTTTCGTAATTAATCTGTAGATGCTTCATAGAAGTATTCAATTTACTTTCTGGTCCATTTAGTTGTAGGCGGACCTTTTCTCGTGATTTTAAAACGTAATGTGACCCACTTGAAGGATTGCGAGATTTCTATGAATTTTCTTAAACATTGTGCCAATACAGAAGTTGGCAAATTTATTTTTATGCATCAATGGACTATGTATAAAAGATCTTCAAGGATGATATTGTTTTGAATGTTAAATCCGATCACGGACATGGTTACTTTCTTGTTCCTCGGGTTTCAAGTTAAAAAGAAGCAATTTTTCTGTAATTTTATTACTATTGTAATGTTTGGAGCTCTTGGTACATTAGTATCTTTTTTCATCATTACTTTTGGTAACTCTGACCACTGCATCTCAAATATCTTGCAGTTCCATAGTAGCTTCTAGGACGTTTACATAGAATATCTTTCACTAATTATAGTGGCAAAACATAATATCATGTCCTCCTTTCTAAGAAGCCTAATCTTTAACTTCCTCAATGTAAATCACATTAAAAACACTAGAGTGGTTGGCTGGCTGCTCACTCTTTCCATCATCCATGTGATTTGTATAGAAGAGGAAGCAATTAGTATGTATTGAATGAATTGAATTAATAAAAGTAGTTGCTGTAAGATACATGAGGTGTTTATATAGCCTCTTCGGTTAGTTATCTAACAACTTAGGTTAGTTAACTAGTTAGATTATAACTAACTCTAGTAACTAACTGATATATGTCAATATCCCCCCTTCAAGCTTGACTTGGGTGGAACAGCAAGCCAAGTTTGGATGAGAAAAATTTATGAAGATCTGCACTTAATGGCTTCGTCATAATGTCTGCGAGCTGCATTCCGGATCTGACAAATTGTGTAAGTAGAAATCCTTCTTCTTGCTTTTCTCTTACGTAATGACAGTCTATATTGAGATGCTTTGTTCGTTCGTGGAATACCGGGTTTTGAGCAATGTGAAGGGCTGCTTTATTGTCGCAGAAAAGAGGAATCGGCTGTGGAGTGATCACTCTTAAATCTTTGAGCAGATTGTTCACCCATACGATTTCTGAACTTGTGTATGAAAGACTCCTGTATTCCGATTCCGCAGAACTCTTACTCACAGTTTTTTGTTTTTTTGTTTTCCAGGAAATCAATGAAGATCCAAGGAATACACAAAAACCACTCAAGGAGCGACACGAGAAGACACACTGTCCCCAATTTGCATCAGAGTATGCAGACAGTGACAGGCTTGATTTGCTGGGGTAGAACAATCCTGTGTTAATAGTACCTTTAAGGTATTTCGGAACGTGGATGGCGGCTTGCATATGAGGCACTCGTGGGGCACTCAAGAATTGACTTAAGTGTTGAACCGAGTAAGACAGGTCAGGTCTGGAAGAATTGAGGTACAGCAGACGGCCAACCAAACGCCTGCACTGCTTAGGTTCAGCAAGTAGTTCTCCATTATCAGTTGATAAGTTGAGGTTCTTCTGCATAGGGAATGCTGCTGCTGTACAATTCTCCATATGTAGGTCCTTAAGAATATCAAAGATATACTTGCGTTGATTTAGTATAATTCCTGATTCATTCCGAGCAATCTCTAGGCCTAAGAAGTAGCGTAATTGACCCAAGTCTTTGATGGAGAATGCTATATCTAAACCCCTTTTGATTTCTTGGATTGTGTCATCACACGTGCCAGTAAGCACCACGTCATCCACATATACCAAAGCTATAATGAAGGTGTTAGTCTTAGCTTCATACCTTGTATACAAAGAATAGTCATGCTTGGACTGTTGAAATCCAATGCTTAAAAGATACTTTGTTAATTCCTTGTTCCATTGCCTTGAGGCTTGCTTAAGGCCATACAAGGATCGTCTCAGTCTACAAACCTTCCCAGGTGGAACTGTGTAACCCTCAGGAGGAATCATGTAAACTGTCTCATCCAAAAAACCGTGTAGAAACGCATTATTTATATCCAATTGGTGTAACTTCCAATTCTGAGCTGCAGCAAGAGCTAAAAGTGTTCTAACTGTGGTAAATTTTGCCACCGGAGAGAATGTGTCAGTATAATCCTTATCTTTAATCTGATTATACCCTTTTGCAATGAGCCTGGCTTTGAATCGTTCAACTTTACCATCTGCAAGGTACTTGATTTTGAAAATCCACTTGCACCCGATTGGTTTCTGATTAGCAGGAAGATCTACAACCTCCCATGTATGATTATTCTCAAGGGCTTGAACCTCCTTGTGCATAGCTTCAACCCATCTGTCGTCACGCAAGGCCTGTTTATATGTATAAGGCTCATGCTCAACCATTGCGTTGGCTAGACTTGCCACATAACCTCCTTCAAACATATGCAGGTCCTTGAGAACCGCGGAACAGAAAGACTCTGATCTGGATTCAGAGGATATGGTCTGAGCTGGGATTCGAACATTGCATTGGTAAGGCTGCAGACGCACTGAAACTTGCCTTTGTCTGGTTGATCTTCGTACATCAAGAACTTCTTCAACTGAATCTGTGTCACTGTGGTTCTCATGGATACCACCAGTAATGCTACCATCCTGACTACTCTGAGACTCTATGACTGTGCCACTCACATTCAAATTATTGTTCATAGACTCACTAGCACTAGTATCAATCTCATTGGAATTATTATCAAGAGTATTCATACTAGCATTATCTAAGTGAGGAACAACTAATGTAGAAACAGCTGGATTAACAACAGGCAACGAGTTCACAGGCAAACCAGGTGCAGATTTCTTTTGCAAATAAGGGAATACATCCTCTCGAAAAACAACATCTCTATTTGTGAAAACTGTATGAGTATCTAAATCATAAAGCCTGTAACCTTTCTGATTATGCGGCAAACCAGGTGCAGATTTCTTTTGCAAATAAGGGAATACATCCTCTCGAAAAACAACATCTCTATTTGTGAAAACTGTATGAGTATCTAAATCATAAAGCCTGTAACCTTTCTGATTATGCGGATAACCAATGAACACACACTTTCTAGCCCTATATCCAAATTTATCCTTGTAAGTCGGGGGCATTGTGGCAAAACAAACACAACCAAAAACTCTCAAAGATGAAAAATCAGGCTGCTTTTTAAAAAGTCTGAAATATGGGGTTTGCCAATTTAACACAGGTGTAGGCATCATATTTATAAGATGTGTAGCAGTCATTAAACAATCGCCCCAAAATTTAATAGGCAAGCCTGAATGAATTCTTAAAGCCCGTGCAATTTCAAGCAAATGTCGATGTTTTCTTTCGACTCTCCCATTTTGCTGAGGAGTACCTACAATACTACTTTCATGTTTAAGTCCTTTGTCCTTGAACAATCTCCCACAAACTCTATTAAAGAACTCAGTACCATTGTCAGAACGAATAACTCTAAGACGAGCATGAAACTGTGTTTCAACATAAGTAAAGAAATCTTTAATTAACTGTGGAACTTGGTCTTTGGTCTGGAATAAAATGGTCCAGGTACTCCTAGAATGATCATCAAGCAAAGTCAAAAAATAACGAGCACCATTCATACAAGGAATTTTGTATGGACCCCAAACATCCAAATGAAGCAATTCAAAACATGAAGAAGCATGTGAAACACTTTCATTGAAAGGAAGTCTGTGGTGTTTGGCCATTATACATGTCTCACAAAATTTAGTCTTTGTTGGCATGACATTCTCATCAACATGTTTGATGGTATCAAATGAAACATGTCCTAATCTAGCATGGAAAAGTTCACTAGTAATACTTTTTACAGAATTTGTAGTAATTTTAGTTACAGTAGAAACAATGCTATCTATCAGTTCTTGATGTTTATTTGCTTGCAACCTGTATAATCCTCCTACCCTCTTCCCTTTAGCTACAATTTTATTGGAACGGTCCTGAAAAATACAATCAGAGGAGGAAAATACCGCATGAAGCAAGTTATGATCAATTAATTTTGAAACAGAGAGCAAATTCTGTGTGAACTCAGGAATATAAAACACATTGTTCAACACCACATTGTTCATGATTCTAACATCTCCTACATGAGTTACTCTCTTTGTGTGACCATCCGGCAATCCAATAATTATGGGTCTTTCTAACTGCTTAACATTGTGCATTAAACTCAGGTCATGTGACATATGATCCGAAGCTCCAGTGTCTACAATCCAGTCATGCAATTTACAAACAGCAGAATTAGATATATTAGAGTCTGAGATCATACCAGCAAACCCAGAACTGCTTGCTAAGTCCACATGATTAACCGTAGGTCTTGTGTCAGAAATCCTTTGCATTACCTGATCAACCACAGAAGTAACCAAACCATCGATTAAGGATGCATCAAATGATTTTGGTACCACAGATAATGGGTCATCCAACGAGTTCTCATCCACTGTATCCACATTGTTTGCAGATTTCTTGAATGATTTGCCTTTATTCTTCCCTTTCCCCGGAGGATACCCAACCAAGTCATAGCATTTGTCGATTCTGTGTCCTTTCTTTCCACAATGCTTACAGATCTTCAATTTGAAACAATCTTCAGTGTTGTGGTTGTCCATATTACAATGAGTACAATGTTTAACTTCTGATTCAGTCTCTGCTTTCTTCTTGGAACCACCCTGATATGCAGCATATGCGGCGTTCTCTGCAAGGTTATCCATGTGATCTGTAACCTGCTTTTGCCGTTCAATTTTCTGTAGAAGACCCAGTGCCTTGTTGATTTTGGGCAAAGGCTCCATGGAAAGAATCTGAGACCTCACATTCTCATATCCTGAATGTAGCCCCATTAAGAATTGAATCAACTTCGAGTTTTCTTCTCTTTCAAGCATTTTCTTGGCAACACTGCAGGTGGAAGATGTACTCCTTCCACAGGTACATTGAGGAATCGGATCAAGTGCATCCAGATTCTCCCATAGCCTCTTCAGTTTCCCATAATACTCGACTAGAGGTAGATTGCCCTGCGAAATTTCACCCAAATCCTTTTTCAGTTGGTAAATCTCAATCGCATTTGCCAATCCATACCTCTCATTCAACTCGTCCCAAAGACCTTTCGCAGATTTCACATATTTCATGTTCTCTCTAATGGGTTTATCTAAAGAATTCAAGATCCATCTTAACACCATCAAATCACACCTTACCCACTGATGAAATTTCTTGTCGTTACTCGCAGGTTTCTCACACTCTCCATTAATGAACCCTTCCTTATTTTTTGAAGCTAATGCCATCATGACATCCTGTTTCCACCCGAGAAAATCACGACCGTCAAACGGGTACGCAACTATCTGGGCAAACGGCTGATCAGATGAAGACAGGAATAGTGGATCATCAAAGTAATCGTATGAGCTTTCTTGACCCGCCATTGATGCAGAATTTGAAGAATCTTGAAACAAAGATTAATGGAATTGATTGCGGAATTTGTTATACCAGAATTGAGCCTAGGAGCTCTGATACCATGTGATTTGTATAGAAGAGGAAGCAATTAGTATGTATTGAATGAATTAAATTAATAAAAGTAGTTGCTGTAAGATACATGAGGTGTTTATATAGCCTCTTCGGTTAGTTATCTAACAACTTAGGTTAGTTAATTAGTTAGATTATAACTAACTCTAGTAACTAACTGATATATGTCAATAATCCATCATCTATCATCCAGCCAGTAAGTAAGTAGGTATATTATCATTAATCGTGGAAGCAAATTAAATGGGAATGAAGAAGGAGGAGGAGTACGTTCCTCTGTTCGAGACAAGGCAAGCTAAGGGGAGGTTAATATATACACCGGGTTTGTGCAGCCTCTCTTTCAGTTGCCATCTCTTTTTTCTGGTTTTACAACGTTACCCACTTCCCCCACACTCCCCCACTCTTCCCCCGACTCAGCTGGATTGTTGTCTTTCTTTCCGAGATTTGATTTTCTTTTTATTGGATTCTTATCCAGTTACTTCGCTGGAATTGTGTCTACAGATTTCCCTTTAAACACCGCCTTTCCACAAGGTACCTACTACTATGTGATTTTATTGGTAGTGTATGGCTGTATACCGAAGAAAATATGCTCTGTCTGAAGAAAGTATAAATTAATAACTTCGGCTTGTGA
The DNA here is from genome assembly GCA_958450325.1 of Agrostemma githago. NCBI lineage: Eukaryota > Viridiplantae > Streptophyta > Magnoliopsida > Caryophyllales > Caryophyllaceae > Agrostemma > Agrostemma githago. The sequence continues at coordinate 30,747,850 of OY288255.1, read as the reverse complement.
TAATTTATAAAATACATAGGCTTGCGACAAAAAAGATAAATCTGAAATAATCTTTGAATTATTATCAATATGCCTAACAAAATACAAAAGTGATTTTATGAATTTAATTGTTTTTTTTATTTATTTTCTCAATCCTTTCTTGAGTTTTTTCATTATTGTCTAGGAGTTTTTCACTAAAAATTTTTGTTGATTCAAGAAAAAAATTCTATATTAGTTCGTAGAATATTAATAATATATAGAAATATATCTACGAATAACTTTTCCCAAAAAAATTTTGTAAAAAAATTTGATTTACAAATTAATCGAGTATTTCTTCTTTTTAATATCTCACCGACATTTTGCGGTGATTTAAAAATTGTAGTATCATAATGTGTTTTGTTAGGCTTATTAATTAATTTTAGGGTTTTAAATTTTTTTTCTTTTGAAATTTTTTCTATTTGATTTTTTATTGTCCTTGTTCGATTAGCCAGATACTTTTTTTGTTGTTCTAACACTGAATCTGAATAGCTTACTCGATTCATGAATCCGTCTTCAATGGATGATTCAGGAACCAAATTTTTATTGATTGGCCAATCTTTTTCTTTTTTTATTTCAATTGATTCGTCTATAAATATAAATACTCGAATTGGACTTAGCATTAAAAAAAAAATTATTCTTTAATAATTTTTTTTTTCATTTAGAACGTTTAGAAAAAATTCGAGTTTTTCTTTGACAAATTTTAAAACTTGAAAACAGTTTTTTTTTTAATTTTATAAATTTTTTTTATCGAGTTCAGTAAAAATAGGTTGAAAAAAATCGGATTCTTTTCGAGCGGAACCAAAGGGAACGTCAGTTTCTATTCCCCAAACTGTTAAAAAAATAGAATTATCTTTTTTATTTTTTATTTTATATTGATAAGAAGGTCTTAGCATCGATCCGTGCCAAGGTTTTAGACAGAAAGGAGATAGTATCTTTATCTGAATACCATCTTTTAACCAGTCTTTAGGAAATTCCGTTTCTGATAACTGAACACCATTATAGGTACATTTAACATGTATTTCGTTCTTCCACTCTTTGAAATCCTCAGACCACTCGGGAAATTGGAATAAGAACAGACGACCCATATTTTTTATTATTATGAGTACAAGTAATTTTATATATTTTCTAAGAATTGGTTGAGTTACTAACATCAAACCTCTTATTACTTGAGCAAATGGAATGGTATCCCAGGCTTCAGCTATTTATATTCGTACTTTTTCTTTGTTTTTTTCTTCTTTGTATTTATTGTCTTTTTGTTGTTCTTTTTCGGTTTTTTCTTCTTCGCTATAATAATCGGGAATTTTAAATTCTTTATTTTTTTCTCTATAATTTTTTAAAATCCGTTTAATTAATGTTGAAATGTGAGAATAAAATAATGACAAGTTTTTTTGTCTGTTTAAAAAAAGTGGTGAATGTATATTTGCTTGAAATAATTTCCAAATAACTATTTTACGTCTTTGAATCTGCATGGACCCTTTTACCAGGTCTCGACGAAAATCGGATTGTTGTGAATAACGTACCAAAGCTACTTCAGCTACTTCTTCCGGTTGATCAGACTTATTTTTATCGATGTTCTTAATATTATCCTCGTTATCATTTAAAATAACTACACGTTTCGCTTTTCTTGAGCGAATTTGATGATCCGTCGGTACGTCGTCGTCCGTTATTTTTTCTTGCTGCTCTAACTCATCAATTAATGTGTATGACCAGTATGAAACTTTTTTAATAATTTCTGTTTCTGTGAGTTCAATAGATTTTTTTATTAATTTTTTTTTGTTAGTCCTATGATTGCATCAACTAAAAATTTTAAAAAAAATTCTTGATCTTCTGAACCAAATTGTTCTTCTTCTTGAAATAAAAAAATCCCTTTCCGATTGAATGTTGATTCCCCAGAAAATGGACTCATTAAAGGCATGAAATGCCTAATTTCTTTTGATATTGATTTTTTATTAAATGTATCTTTTTTCTGTTCAAATTCGTGGTAATTATAATCATTACGAAGAATCCTATAAATCTTATTTATAAAAATTCCATCTATCCAATTTTGGACTGCAGTTTCATTTATAATAGAGGGTGAAAAGCATTTTTTTATTATTCCACGATAAGATCCATTTAAGAAAGGATTATTTATTTTTGGCAAATATTCCTTTTTAGTTTTCTCATTGCATAATTGAGTTTTTTTATCGAGCCCATCTATATAAAAAAGTCCTTTGTCTAGAACTGCAATTCTATTAGCAAATTCATTGCTTAAGCTGTTTTTTTTTTGTTCATTGGTATAAATCCAATAAGTTTATAGTTCATCGTATAATAATTTTTCTGTTGTAGACAAAGAAATCTTTCTTTGTATCATTTCCCAGAAAAATGATAAACTGGGTGGATATGTAAAAGAAATTCTTTGTTTTCCATCGTTTTGACATGTATACAAAAAATGTTGTGACATTTCATTTCTTACCGCATTTTCAAATCGATTGTTTTTTATATATCGCGTTGGACGATTCCAACGTTTATAGTCGAAAAGAAGAGAAAGAAGAGAAAGAAGGGGTTTTTCAAACCATAATAGGTTTTTCTTTTCTTCTTTAAGTATTTCTAACTTCGAAATATCTTGATTGCCAGAATAAGAAGTTAGGCTATTTTTATAGCATGCTTCTTTTAAGTGCAAGTGGAATTCATCCTTTGTTTTGTCCTTTCCATTCACTCGGATCTTTTCCGTTTCATCCATTTTCACTACTACAAATATGATTAAATATGATGGTTCTTAACCACCCAATATTGGATAAGGAACCGTCCTTTAGGTCGACGTCCTATTAAATCAAATCAGGGGCGGCCCATGCCCGGTTCAGGAGGAGCAACTGAACTGGGCCTCCAAAATATAGGCCCAAATTTGTAACTATTGCTGGAATTAAAAAAAAAACTGATAACTTGACAAGTACTCTGTACTCCGACTCCTGGGTTCTTCAACCCAACCCTTCCCTAAACTTTCTCAATTTAATAACTCAAGTAATCAACTGTAATTAAGGCCTCCCATTTCTTCTCCTTTCCCACACTGACACAAATGATTACACTCCCTAATACACAATGTTCATCCTTCTCAAGGATCAAACGTTCACCATTTTTTTTGATTATAAATTTCTTCATAAGTTCTTTCACAAATCACAATCATCAAATTCTTATCTTTCACAATCCATCAACAATTTCGAATTGTCATATGTACTCCATCGATTTGGCGATTGTTACTGTGTTGACAGTGAAAGTCGGTTTTTTTACAAGGTAAAATAATTTCAATTTTTCTATTTCAGATTGTTTTTTCTGGGTTAATGGGTTTGATTCTTCATTTTCTTTATAATTTTGATTGCTTTGCCTTGCTTGACTTTTTTTTTCCTGATCTGGGTAATTGTCTGATCTTGCTTAATTGCTTTCATGCTTTGATTTTTTTTTGTTGAATAATTCGGTCGTGCTGTTGGAAAATTGGGATTTGGGGATTTATCAATATTGAGAATTTGGGTATATATTCTGATTTATTTATGTTTAATCACCTATTTATTGAAATTTCATCTACGGATTGCTTGAATCTTTTTTTTTGTAGGATTTGGACCTTTTGGTTAATGAAAATTGAAAAATATAGTTCACTTTCCATTTATTTAAAGGCTTCCTACAAGCAAAATTATGTACTTTATTATTGAGTAAATTTTTAATTCTTTGGGCCTCATTTTGTGGCGGTGCACTGGGCCTCATTTTACTTTGAGACGCCCCTGAATCAAATAGCGCGGTTCCCAGAAGGTCAAACTGTGATATTAAATTCAAATTTAATAGGACGGTTCAAGGAGGAACTGTCCTATTTAATGTGTTATTAAAGAGCGCAGGTCCAGAACTGTCCTATTTAATTTGTAATAAACAGCACGGTCCTGATCCAAACCGTCCTGTTATCCACTGATATAAATAGGATGGTTAACGTACGAACCATCCTGTTAATTCTTTCAAATAAAACACAATATCATCCACTAAATAGGACGCTTACAATAACCGTCCTGTTTGTGTCACATAATTATTTTTTAAAAAAATTATTTCGATACAATTGTACGTCAATCCAAAAATCCAATATTTGCATTAAAACATTAAATCAACATTCAAAAGCCCGACAATTGCATCACATATACCAATCTTTGACCAAAAATTACAAATCGATAAATATGGTCGTACAAAATTTTCTCCATCTATTTCCTCCCACAAATCCGCACAATACACATACACACACTTCCAAACTAGTATAAATTTCATCCATGTACGTCAAAAACCGTAACACCCAAAGCTTTACTCCCAAAATAAACTAGTAATGGTAAGAAGCTAATTACTCTACCTACCTACGAGATCTTGCGACAAAGAAACAGTAGCATAACTACACTGACCCATCCTTAAGAGTCCTGGCCTGCTGCTGTCATAGAAAGATATCAAAAAAGGACAGTTAGGACTAGAGTAGCATAAGCTAATTAAGTTCCCTAATTGCTGAATGAAAAATATGAACATTATTCACAAAATTAATACTAGTATTAATTTGGGTGAGAACCGATGAGTCTCAAAAACCGGATATTCTAAAGTACACTAACGCAAAAAGAGAACATTCAGGAGATAAGGGATACTCAAAGAAAGGATGGTCCAGAAAGTGATAAGTGTAGTTTGTAGTGCCTAATTTGTTATGTTTTAGTCCCGTTTTCCTTGTGAAATCGCTCTTTGGAGCGATTTCTGGGCTACTCATGCTTCCTTTAGTTCGTTTTAGGTTCCCGAGACCGTTCATGGAGAATTGGAACGATTCCGACTCGTTTCATACACTTTTGGAGCCAACGAAGAGAAGGAACGATCACTTGGTGCCTTGGATTCGATCCCGAGACTTTGGGACCCATTACCGAACCCTTTAGACTCGATCCCGAGCTCCGAGATTCGATGAGAAACCCATGAGAAGCAAGGAGGGACCTTAGAGCTCATATTGGAGGCCTAGAGACCCTTCCAAGTCGAGAACAAGTGCCTTCTCGGTCGGGAAGGAGTACGTGCAAGAAAGAGCAAGCCACTGGAGGGGCCATCTCGGCCGAGACCAAACTCGTCTCGGGCGAGACCGCACTATCTCGGCCGAGACCACCTCCATCTCGGCCGAGATGGACCCAGAAATTGGTTGTTTCGCTTTTCTCGCCTCCCTTACTCTTGTAACCCTATATATACCCCCCTCTTGTAATCTTATGATATGTTCTTCATTACCCACAAAACCCTAGCATAGTTTAGCATAGATTAGCATAGATTAGTGTAGATTAGCCCTTAGTTAATCGTTAATCTTAGTTTAACCCTTGTATTAAGTGAATTCTTCAAGATTCAACCAAGATTGACAACCTTGGAAGATTGTTTTGGGTTTTCTCTTTTATACAAGTTTTCATTCTTCCTTTCATCTTCTAGTGTGGTATAATCTCTTTTCCTTTCTCTTAATATTTGTTTTATTATTCAAGTTTCAATCTTTAGATCTTGTTCATTGTTTTGTTCATTGTTCATCTTTGTTAGTTTTACATATGTATCCTCTTGTTCTTGTTTTGGTTAATCTTGTTAGTGTTAGTTTTAGCTTATTTATGTTTGAGTAGATTCTTGCTAGGGTTATTAGGGTGATTGGTTGTGATTGTGTATGATTAGGGTGAGATGGGTGGTACTAGATGTTGTTTTTGTTGTTTCCCATTAACCTTGCACTCCACATGTTCGATGAAATGCTTGTGAGACTAGAGACGATCAATCCTTGTTTTTCTTGCATATTCTCTTGTATGTGTGTGTTTGGTGGGTTGGTTTGGTTCCCTCATTACGTAGCGAGAGCCCGATGAGGACGACCCCTAGGCCGATTACGTAGCGAGATCGAGCCCGATCGGTAGAATCTAGGCTACGAAAGCATGCTAGTAACCCCGTTCTTCCCCTTTTTGTCTTCTTTGCATCCATGAACCCGACCTAACCCTAGTTTTCATTCTTGTTGTTATCCTTGCTTCCCTTAGTCGTTAGTTACTTGTTTTGTCTTCCTTTTCCGTGTTCTAGACTTAGCCTAGTCCTTAGCCTCCCCCTAGTTTACCTTGTCTCGAACCTAGTCCTAGACCGTAGCACCCATTAGTCTAAACGCATTTTCCGTCCCTGTGGATTCGACCCGACTTGCCCTAGCTACCCTAGTTAGGTTAGTTGGTTATTATTTGGTGGCGGGATCCGCGACAAATCCCGCCCATTAAATTGGCGCCGTTGCCGGGGACGGCGTAGTTTAGACTTTTGTTTGCTTAGTTGTGGACTTTGTTCTTGATTTTTGTGTTTTCCTCTCCTTGTGTATCTCCGTTCTATTTCTTGTGTGCTATTCTCCCTTCCTAGTGCCTCAAAAGCACTGGGTTACTAACGTTTGCTCAAGTGCTTCTAGTTCATCCTAGGTATCTAAGCAACGTTATGGAAATGGCACGTCCTAGCTTCCATCAATCATCACGAGACAACTATGGGGCAAATGGCCAAGTCCCAAAATTTCACCAACCATATCAACCTCATCAACAATCTTACGAACGCCCTCCATATGGTTATCATGAAAGTTGTCAAGGATCATTCCAACATCCTAACAACTACCAAACACCCTCACATAACCCACAACCAAAAATCCCCTACTTTGAGACTTGTCAAATGTTTTTTTTTTTTAGAAAGTGTAAGTTGTATATTAATCAAAGAATAATCAAATATACATTAAGAATCCATCATCCTAGTGATGAAGAGGTCATCTCTAGGGGAAAGTTTCCCTTTCTGAACACTATTAAAGTATATTTTCAGCTCTTTAATCATGTTCTTACTAACTACGTTCGGTCTCAGTACAATGCCCTCTATTCTGCTTTTGTTCCTCTGCTCCCATATGTAGTATATAGAGGCGTTAATCACGCTATTAATCACAGCCCGTTGGAGTTTGTTACCTCTCAATCCGTCCCGCTGGGCGTTGCTTCGAGTGCTAGTGAAGTCATGATCTATCCCCATGTTCAAGGTCCTCAGAACCTCGCTACTATACTCACACTCCCAGAAAAGGTGGCTCCTATCCTCCGGTTCCTTACTGCAAACGCAACACTGGTCATCCGGGATCAGGTTAAGACCAAACAATTTGGTCTTCACGTTCATAGCATCATGCTGATATAACCACGCGATGAATCTATGTTTCGGTATAGTCCATTTATTCCAAACTAGCCTACACCAATCCGTTTCCATCTCTTTGTCTCTGATCCAATTATATCCCTTGGCCGTAGTATATCGGTTGCTATCGTTCCATTCCTCTCCTTCAATGCCTGTTTTGAATTTTTCCTTGATTTTGCAAATCTTCCTCCATCCCCATCCTACGTCTGCTGGCGGTTCATAAATCATCCAATTCTACCCTTTTAGATATACAGCGTGAACCCAAGTCACCCACAGCCTGTTGGGATCTTTCACGACCCACCAAACCAGTTTACCTATCGCAGCTTTGTTCCAATTGGAACATTGAGTCAGATTCAACCCTCCTTCTTTATAAGGCAAACAAATTTTCGACCAAGCTACAAGCGGAGCCCTGGTATAAGTGGTTCCACCTTCCCAAAGAAATGTCCTGCATAGCCCTTCGATTTGTTTGATTATCCCAGTCGGAAGAAGGAAAATGCTCGCCCAATAATTGTGGAGAGTTGATAAGACGGATTTAATCAAGACTAATCTTCTCGCGTAGGACAACTTTCTTGCACCCAGCCGTCTTATTCTTTCCGTGATATTATGCACTAGGGGTTGGCAATCCTGGATCGTGAGTCTCGACGCCTTAATGGGCACACCCAAGTACTTGAACGGGAGCGTCCCGGCCTTACAGCCTGAAATGGCTATAATGTCCTGCTGTACCTCCTTCTTCACCCCATTAAAGTAGATATTCGATTTTCCTTTACTGAGCTGTAGCCCCGACGCCTTTGAGAATGTCGCAAAGGTTCGAAGAAGCACCATCATCGAAGCGACATCCCCTTTACTGAAAAGTAATAGGTCATCTGCGAACATGAGATTCACCAGTTTCATTTGCTTGCATTGCGGGTGAAATCTGAAATCCATGTTCTCCGTGGTGTATCTGAGCAATCTAGTTAGGTACTTCATACAAATTGTGAACAAAAGAGGCGATAACGGGTCTCCCTGCCTCAATCTCCGCTTACCAACTTGTCAAATGTTGGTCCAAATGCAAAAGAGTCAACAAGAGGCGATAATGCTATTGCAAAAGGGTCAACATGAGATGATGATTTTAATGCAAAAGAGTCAACAAGCGATGATGACTCACATACAAGGGGTTGAAAACGAGCTCAAGGCCCAAATAGAGATGCAAGATGCTCGCATCAACGCACTCATGGCTCGTATCACGATGTCGGCCACTCGAGCTCCACGAATTGTTGAGGAAGGTTCATTTGGGCATGAAGGTCGGGTGTCTCCACAAGAGAGTAATCCCGATCATGAAGCTACAAATGAAGAATAGAGGGTCGGTCAAGAGATCATTGTTGAATGTTGCTTGGGTGGTGAAGATAGGGGAAGAGTAGAGGAAGCTGAAGCTTCAAGGGTCGACAATGAGGAGGGATATGAACATGATTCTCAAGATAACTCTTGGGGAGCCGATGTATTGGCTATCAAATTGGATTTGTTCGATTTTCTTCGTGAGGAACCGGATCTAGACAATCCAAAGCCAAGTGAAGACATACCTCCTCTAAGCCATATTGACAAGGTGAGTGAAAAGGAGCGTAATAATTGGGAAAAAGAAGTGGATGCCTTGGAACTTGCCTTGAATGGGAAATTGGAGGATCCTAGAGCCTCCAATGAAGAAAACTTGATGCCTTCTCCTCCTCTATTCCACTCGATGTCTAGCCCCTTGTCTTGTGAGACGGTTGGTGAAGAGGATCCTTGTCGGGCGGTGGAAAAGAGTTCCACTCTCGACCCCGTAGAAGAAGCGACACCCCTAGGGTGTGATCTCCCACATCATAACACCGAGCATGACTCTAGACCACTATACCTACCGGATGGTCATAAGAGTCGTTGCTATGTTGGTTCCGAAGACCCGGAAGATCACGAGAACCCCGAGCATAATGAAGATGATTGCTTCTTGCCTCCGACTTGGAAGCTCTTGAACGTAGCTAGGCTCGGCCATGTGAGCCTCAATGAAGATGTTGCTAGAGCATTTGACTTACTCCTTCGAGATCTTGATGGCTATGGAGGCGTAGTTGGTGAGAGTAGCTAGTGTAAATATCTTTTGCCTTTTATTTTGTGCTTGTATTTGTGTCTATGTTTGTTTGGTTAGTTTGTTTTCTAGGATTGTTAGTTTTTGTGATATTCTTGTTTATTTGGATTGTTGATGAGCGATGTGAGGGAGGGAATTTGATGTTGTATTTGAGTTTATTGTGATAGGTGTGAAGGAAAAGTGATTCCTAGAGGGGAGTTGTTAATGATAGAGCTTGGATCGTGAGCATGGGAATCGGTTTTTGAAGCTTTGGTGAAGCTTTTGGGGTTTTGGAGGTCAAGAAGACCCATCCCGGGCGGGAAAGGAGCTTCCCGACCGGGACGGATGTGTCATCCCGACCGGGAAGAAGCCATCCCGATCGGGATGAGGGTACCATAATTCGAGTTTGCTGGAGTGCCATCCTGACCGGGAAGGGAGATTCCCGATCGGGACGGGTTTGTCATCCCGACCGGGACCATCCATCCCGACCGGGATGGTCCCCTACTCCTTTTTATGCCTCTTCTTCGACATTTGAGTCCACCCAACCATTGTATACCCCCACCCAACCTCCCTACCCATCCTTGCTCATGTCATATGACCCTTACACTTCATTCGCATACCATCACTTCATTTCCTCTTCACCTTACACCGAAATTCACACCAAAACCCATTCCCTCACATTATTGCAAGCTTACTACCTTCAACCATGCGGTATTATCGAGAATGAAGAGGAATAACAATGATGAAGACTAGCTATGTGCTTACATTGATCATTGAGACGATGGAGTGAGTGAGCTGCCAACCAATCGGTATGGCAACTATCCTTTCTTTTCCGTCTTTTATAGCTTATCTCCCTTTGCATGTTCCCCTTCCCCTTATATTTGTGTCATGGTGGCCCTCGGGGCCTTGGTAGCTATTGCTCCCGACTCTCGATGACGTGATTACGTCGGGAGTCATTTCAAAATCCAAAGTTACAAGCCTTTTCACTTTATTTTTCACTTTTTGGGATTTAGTCGGATTTAGGCGGAATCCGGGCTAGGTGACTTGATTACACCTAGTCTTCCCCTCCCATTTCCTTTTATTTCCTTCTTTTTATTTCTTCCCCCATCCATATCTTTTCTTGTCTCGGCCCATGGTGACTTGACTACACCCCGGCCAGACACATTCTACCCTTTTCTCCGCTTTATTTTTGTTGTGCGTGTTTTGCCCCCTTTTTCCTTATAGGTTGCTTAATCACCGTTAGCTTTGGAGAGCTTTCAAGACATCCGGTAACATCTTTTCACCCCTTTTTCCTCTTTGTTTCTTGTGGAGTTTGGAGGAGATTTGTGATGTTGTGTGCTCGGGTGGAGCTTTGTAGAGTTTGTGGTTGATTTGGTGACTTGTTTGGAAGTTCGGGGTGGTGTTTGTTCTCTTTATGTGTTTGTTTTGTTTTGTTGCCTTTTTGTCTCTTTTTCTTTTGTTTTTGTCGCATCTTTATTTTGTGTGTGTAGTTGTGTCTTGTGTGTAAAACGGTTTTCGAAAACCCGGTTTTGAGGCTAGTGTGCAAGTGTTTACTTTCCCCTTCTAGTGGCATGAATCGAGTCTGGGACTTTAGTCTAGTAGAATGACCAAACTCGACTCGGGCGAGACCACACCATCTCGGCCGAGACCACCTCCATCTCGGCCGAGATGGACCCAGAAATGGGCTGTTTCGCTTTTCTCGTCTCCCTTACTCTTGTAACCCTATATATACCCCCTCTTGTAATCTTATGATATGTTCTTCATTACCCACAAAACCCTAGCATAGTTTAGCATAGATTAGCATAGATTAGTGTAGATTAGCCCTTAGTTAATCGTTAATCTTAGTTTAACCCTTGTATTAAGTGAATTCTTCAAGATTCAACCAAGATTGACAACCTTGGAAGATTGTTTTGGGTTTTCTCTTTTATACAAGTTTTCATTCTTCCTTTCATCTTCTAGTGTGGTATAATCTCTTTACCTTTCTCTTAATCTTTGTTTTATTATTCAAGTTTCAATCTTTAGATCTTGTTCATTGTTTTGTTCATTGTTCATCTTTGTTAGATTTACATATGTATCCTCTTGTTCTTGTTTTGGTTAATCTTGTTAGTGTTAGTTTTAGCTTATTTATGTTTGAGTAGATTCTTGCTAGGGTTATTAGGGTGATTGGTTGTGATTGTGGATGATTAGGGTGAGATGGGTGGTACTAGATGTTGTTTTTGTTGTTTCCCATTTACCTTGCACTCCACATGTTCGATGAAATGCTTGTGAGACTAGAGACGATCAATCCTTATTTTTCTTGCATATTCTCTTGTATGTGTGTGTTTGGTGGGTTGGTTTGGTTCCCTCATTACGTAGCGAGAGCCCGATGAGGACGACCCCTAGGCCGATTACGTAGCGAGATCGAGCCCGATCGGTAGAATCTAGGCTACGAAAGCATGCTAGTAACCCCGTTCTTCCCCTTTTTGTCTTCTTTGCATCTATGAACCTGACCTAACCCTAGTTTTCATTCTTGTTGTTATCCTTGCTTCCCTTAGTCGTTAGTTACTTGTTTTGTCTTCCTTTTCCGTGTTCTAGACTTAGCCTAGTCCTTAGCCTCCCCCTAGTTTAGCTTGTCTCGAACCTAGTCCTAGACCGTAGCACCCATTAGTCTAAACGCATTTTCCGTCCCTGTGGATTCGACCCGACTTGCCCTAGCTACCCTAGTTAGGTTAGTTGGTTATTATTTGGTGGCGGGATCCGCGACAAATCTCGCCCATTAGAAAGCTATCAGGTTGAAGACGCTGCTATGCTAAAGATGACCAACATGGTCAAGAAAACGCCAATGCTCAATCCAGTAACGATCAAAACCAACTACATGAGCAACAAAGGGATGACAACCAACAACAAATAGATGAAGAACAAAAAAAAATAAGCAACACGCTGTTGAGGACCAACAGCTACAACAAGAGCAACAACAACAAAGTGATAACCCGGTAACATTCAGTGATGAGACAAAGAAAGATCCATCTAAGCAGGATATCAATGAAGACGCCAACGCACGAGTGGAAAAAGAGGACGACAATCAGGAAGAAAAAGTTGGTTTCTCAGCCAAAAGAAGATACAATAATCAAGCAAGCTGATTCTGAGCAAAAGCGGATACTAGTATTAATATGGTGTGAAGATGTTTATCGCTCGATTCTGGGAAAACCTGATTCTAGAGAAACACTGCAGATAAAGAATTGAAGATTTTTCTTTTATGATACATATATGAACTAACCTTTGATAAATAGCAACAATCACTGATTCTGAAACTTGAGAGCGAAATTTGCCCAAATATCCCGCACCTCGTCAATTTGCTCAACTAAATATGTCTTTGGGGCTTTTATCATAAACTATCAACAAAATTAATTAAACATAAGTGACGGTTAAATTATATTCATGCTGACACATGATTAAAATAAATAAGGATTCACATACATCTGGGATGACTTTCATATATCTAGATCTAATGAGCTCCAACATATACCGACAAACATAGTAGCCGCACAAGACGGAATCTTCTGGCTGCTGAGAACACTAAAATATAAACTCACTATCAGAGGCATATTCAAAATGACCAAGTTTACGACTAAAGTACATGAATGAACGAATAAAGTAGGGATTAATATTAAAAATACCTTAATTTTTTTCCAAGAAAGGGTTTTTGCCTCTAACCCGGCAAGTGGATCCATAGAGTTTCTTTTGATAAATGCTCTGTTTTAAATACATAGTTTTACATACAATATGTTGTATTATAGAGAGTTATCAACAAAATGTTAACCTTTAGCGTAATATTAAAAATACAATCAGGTGTCATTGGACTTACATAGTAAGTGTCTCCTCGAGAAAAGGACAAGGTTCCGACGGTCCAGATGGATCACACCAATACACTTTACTTTCGGATGGGCTAATAACAGCCAACATCCAATGTAAACTACAAGTTTAAAAATAAAATTTTACAAAACTAAAATCATTATATGCGAACAATTATATAACTAATAGTGTTATGAAAAGATAAATGTATACTTACCCTTCGTGATATACTTCAATACCCGAGCTTTATTTGCTAGTGTTTTCAAAGCAGGGGTTCTCAGTTTTTCCTTAAAATTACTACTCACTTCGACATCAAGATAGGTGATTCTGGAGTGTGAGGGTGAAGGCTCTTTACGCAAAAAATCGTCTAAACTTGCTTTCTCGTCTTCCTTATATCTCTGAATCACCTTTTATAAATTTATTTAAAACACATAAATAAGAATTATATATGACGCATATAAACTTAAATATATTTGAAATAATTATTTATTAAAACTATCGATTACCAAATTAGGATCATGGATATATTTGAAATAATTATTTATATTTTATCTATCTTGATAGAACCAAATTTGACAATATTACTCTTAAAACAGGTAGGTTTGACACAAGGAAGGATTGAGCAAATAACGTTATTATTATGCATAATAATATCCCAAAATCCTGTTAAATTAGTTTACGAATCCACCAACTCTTCATCTGTTTATACACAGAGAACAGAAGAGCAACACCCTGTGACCTTCACCTCCTTTGTCATTACCATTTTGCATTCTCCTTCATTTATTGTTCTATTGTTTTTTTTTGTACAATTATGCATACAGAAGACGTATCCAAGAAAGCTATACAACAGAAGACGCATCCAAGAAAGCTATACAAGGAATGCACGGAAAAGTATCCTTGAATTCCTTTTACAACTTCATTAATAACTCATTTTGCATTGCTCTCAATTAATAGTTGCTTCTTCGTTTGACTTATATAATATAGCTTTTAAAATACTACTAATTCATATTCATAGTATAATACTACTGTAACACTTGGTAAATGTAATTGACAGTATATATAATTGGAAGCTAATTTTAATATGAATTAACTTTCTATACTACCACTATGATCTACATTTTCTCCATCACCAATTGACAGTATATACTTCTTCCTTCAATTGACAGTATATACTTATGTACTTCTTCCTTCAATTGACAGTATGTGCTGATTTTAATATGTACTTCTTCCTTCAACAAAACCCTCCCTCACCAATTGACAGTATATACTAATGTACATTTTCTCCTTCAACAAAACCCTCCCTCACCAATTCTTGTCCAGAGCTCGGCATGGGAGATGGTGCGTTTACAGCTAGTCAAAGTGCAAACAAGCAAGCCAAAAAAACCGACTGTGTTAGTACATCACAATGCTATGAAGAGTTTGTTAATCTCAATTTGACTAAATCATTCTCAACTTCATATCAGTAATTCATCAGTTTTAAATATCGGTCTCAATCAAGTTATCACGGTTTTGAATTTCAAATTGGCCTCACTTTCGCGTATTTCAAACAATTTGGCCGCGTTCAACGGATTAGGTCACGGACTAACCATACTATGACTGAAATCGAGTTATAATAGTTCATTTATAGCCACTAGTGCCAGAAATTGACGAGTTCTTTACAGGTGAATTAACGCACAGAATTACAGTAAAATAAAAAAAATCTTGAATCTTATAATTGATAATTTCGCACAAATGTATCGTCATTTCTGATATCAAAGTGAAAACGCACAAATTGAACGAAGCAAAATACGAGTAATTGATTCATCCTCGTAATAATTCACACATTATCAAGATTCAAGAAACAGTAGAAAGCAAGAACACGTACAACGAAGCGAAGAACGTTCCTAATTTCAATTTCAATTGAATTACTTATTCCAGACGAAAATCAATGATTCATAAAGCGAAAAAGCAAGACGATCATTTACAATCGCATCATAATCCAAAAGATTCAAATTAATTCACAAAAATCATGCACTGAATCAAATCCGCATCGAGTAATTGAAAATCGACAAATTTCGAGGAGAACGAGATCGAATTAAATTAAAGAAGTAGGAACCTGAGCAAAAGGATTGAAGAGTGAAATTATGGAATAGAGCAGAATTCTTGAGGCGAGGAGCAATCGGACAAGCAGAAGAAAGCGAGAAGAGTGAAATTTAGGGCTTCTCGAAATTACCCGCGCGAAGCGTAACGAGAAGCAGCAGGCGGAGCGGAAAGGCGACGTGGGTGGGCAGGCGGACAGTTGAGCTTCTGAAGGATGAAGACGGAAAGGATGAAGATGTAAGGGTTTAAGGTTGAGTTGAGGATGAAGATGTAAGGTTGAGTTGAGGATGAAGATGCGAGGAGCGCTGAAGGGTTTAGTTATTTTTTTTAATGAAACGTGTAACCTTGTATTACTCTAGGAGTGTTTTAATAGGACGGTTCTATATTTAATAGGATGGGTGTAATATATACCCGCGCTATTAAAATATCTTTAATAGCACGGGTATAACCTATAACCGTCCTTTTATATTATTTAGGACGGTTCCATTGACCAACCGCGCTAATAATAAATATTAAAAGACGGTTCTTATGCTGAACCGAGCTATTTAACCAAGGTCATGGGACGCCAAAATTTATCACGTTATAGAGGACGGTTCCTTATATAAGCGTCCTATTTTGGGCGTCTTCTAATATCAAAATTGTAGTAGTGTTTGTCCGGATCCTCCTTTTCTTCCGAAAAAAGGGAAGGAGAAGAATCTTCTTCGGTGAATCCCTCTTCTTCCTGTTTAGTCTCCTTCGCTTCTGAGGTTTCTTTCAATTTCTTAGTAAAAATGGTTGACGGCATTCAACCTAAATAGTAGACACAGGTAATAAATAAGAGAATACTAAAGATTCGAGCCATAGAATTTTTGAATTCTGACACCAGATACTTATTAGATCGAATAAGTACATTATATCTAATAGAATGATTTTGCTGTATCCAAACTAATACCAACCCAACCCATTTCATGAATAAAATGTGACCAATTAACGAACCAACAAAACTACTTGTTACAAATAACATCTTGTTGTTGCATCGAAACATATAAATGTTGACTAATCTGGCTAACATTGAACTTGGTAAAATGAAATGGTTGAATAATTGAAAAATGAGATTATTCAGGAATACACATTGAATGCTGAGATTACGCATTGAATTTCTGCTAGTAGATCCATAATCAAAAATTTAGTTTTAGACTTGTGTTTGATGATGGCACTTCAAGAGCAAAGGAAGCAACAAGTATGAGCAATAATCAAGGAATTAAAAGTAAAGGCAGTGCAGTTATTACAACAAAAGGATGATGAAATCGTAGCAGAAAATGGAATTACAAGAAGCTGTGAAGAAAATGGAGATTGAAAACCAAACATGATGAACATCTACTCATATCAAAACGCAATGATTATAATTGCATACGATTACATACGATTAAAAGCACTGGTTATAATTTCAGCAGAAAATGAAGAATTTCATACGATTACATTGCAAAACGCACTTGAACAGCTAAAAGAACAACAAGAAGAAAAAGAAGCGTGTTGGTTCATATCAAAATTGCATACGAATATACAAGGAGCACTGATTATTCATATCAAAATTACATACGAAAAAAAATATTGAAAAACAAACTTGATGAAATTAGGGATGAATTCCAAAGTCGTAGCGCTGTTATGCGGAATTATTTTAGGGTTTGGTTCGCTGCTCTAAGTGGTGGCTCCAGCGATTTCTGAACAGAGGAGGCACGAATCACGGTGACCGGAATCTGAGGGTGAACGACGGAGTCCTGGTCTGAGCACGGTGTTGTTGTTGGCTATCGGTGGTGTTGTCCTCTTGTGGGTCGCGCGGCGGTGCTCTTGGTCGGTATGGTGATTGATGAAAGGGGAATTGGAATGATTCATTTGGGGAATTTGTGGAGTTATTAGGGATGAATAAGCGGGACAATGAATTATTAAGGATGAATAGTAGCAGGTTTATTTTGGGTTTATATTTTTCACAATAGCGCTTAAACAAAATTTGTGGGATTTGGGTAAAATAATAATGGCAAATTTAATTTATGACATCAAAGGGTGTCACAATATAAAAGAGGGAAGATTACGAGGTTGACACCCTATGAGAGCGTCAATGACAAAGCGTCACAAAAGCAAGGGATTTGTAGTAGTGTTGATTAATTATTGTTATTTTGTTTTGTTGTTTTTTTTTTGCTTCCCCCTAAGTCAGAGGTCAGGATGTGGTTGCCATGGTATCTATGGGTAGTATCGTTTGAGTTGATCCATGTTGGTCGGGGTTGAGAACTCTTGACCGTCTAAGTCGGTGAGGATCACAGCGCCCCCCGAGAGTATTTTCTTAACGAGGTAGGGGCCTGCCCAGTTTGGTTTGAATTTCCATCCAGGATCGACAGGAAGGGGTGCTCTAATGGATTTGATTACTAAATCTCCCTCGTGTATGTTTCGGGATTTCACTCGTTTATTAAAGGCTCGTTGGATGCGTTGTTGGTAGGCTTGCACGTTGGATAGGGCCTGTATCCTACGCTCGTCTAGGAGTACTAGCTCGTCATATCGTTTTTGGTTCCATTCTTCTTCGGGAATAACGCTCTCGGCTAATATCCTTAGTGACGGTATTTTTAGCTCTACGGGCTGCACGGCTTCGGAACCGTAGGTTAGGTAATATGGTGTGGCTCCAGTGGGTGTTCTATAGGAGGTTCGGTATCCCCATAAGGCGAAAGGGATCTGTTTGGCCAATCCCGATAATTGTCTATCATTTTCTTAAGGATTGAGGTTATGGTTTTGTTGGCTGCTTCTACGGTCCCGTTTGTTTGTGATCTATAGGGTGATGACTTGTGTCTTTGGATTTGGTACTTGTCGAGGAGTTTCTGGGTGTCAGTCCTGAAGTGAGCCTCTTGGTCACTGATGATCTCGTGAGGTATGCCGTAGCGGCAGATGATATTATTTTGTAAGAATTTCACTACTTGTTTTGAGGTTAGTACGGTGTAAGAGGCGGCTTCTACCCATTCGGTGAAATAATCGATAGCCAGCAGTAAAAAACAGTGACCGCCGGTCTCGGACGGGTGTATTTTTCCTATGATGTCTATTCCCCAAGTAGAGAAGGACCAGGGTGTGGCTATGGTGTGTAGAGGATAAGGAGGTAGGTGTTGGACGTTAGCAAATATTTGGCAATTGTGGCAGTGTCGGACATGACGTCGACAGTCTGCCTCTAAGGTGATCCAGTAATAGCCCAATCTCATTATTTTTCGGGCTAGTAGGTGTGCAATCGTGTGGGGTCCGCACTCTCCGTCATGCACCTATTCCATGACTCTCTCGGACTGGTTTTTGTTTATACATCTAAGGAGGACTCCTTGCGGGATTCGTTTGTATAGTAGTCCTTGATTCAGGACATAGTGGGTGGCTTGTATTCGTAGGGCTCTTTTGTTCTTGGTGTTAGTGTTGGGTGGGTATGACCCGCGGGTTTTAAAGTCTAGGATCGCCTTGTACCAAGGTTCTTCGGGGGGTGTCATCGGTTTCGAGGCTATGGATGTAGGCCGGTTTTTCGCTTCTCTCTACGCAAATGGGCATAGAGAAAAGGTGATCAGGTATGTTTATCAGTGACGCTAGCTTAGATAGTGCGTCAGCGAATTGGTTTTCCTCGCGGGGTATGTGTATGAAGTCAATTTCAGTAAATTCCCGGGATATTGCTTCCACTTTGGTTTGGTATGTTGTTAGGCTTTCGCTATAAACCTTTCAGGTACCCGTGGCTTGGTTGACTACTAGGGATGAATCTCCATGTACTCTAAGGTTTTTGACTCCTAGAGATATGGCTGCTTTGAGACCTATTAGGCAGGCTTCGTATTTGGTCATGTTGGGGAGGTTTAGGTGGATGGAGGTCCGGTTGTTGTCGGTTTATTGTTGTTTGGTGATGGGGTCGATGACGGGCTAAGCCTAGGGTCATTGTTTCCGATTTCTTCTTGTTTAGGGTGAAGCTAAGTGGGCCGTTCGTTGTAGCCCTTGCGTTTTAGTCAGTTGCTATCGATAATCGGCACAAAATCGAGTTCCTAAGCGTTTAAAGTAAATTGTTGAAAGAATATTGAGCGATTGTCGAGGCATGTTTGTAAAAAAAGAGTTACTTTATTGATATTATAGTAGACGGGCTAGATGCCCGTGATTTTGTATTGGGGGAGGCGGAGGACATGCCCCTCACACCTCCCTAGACTCTATAAGAAAATGACAATTTATTATTATTATTATTATTACTTAGTCTAGACCCTAAGATGAACTAGACTTTGACTAAGACCAGTTGCACCTCTAAGGGTCGGCCATTACGACCTGGTCGCATTGCGACTTTGACCTCATACGCCCTCCGGACCCAGGCGTCTGCCATTACCCTCCGGGGATGTTCCTCTCGAGCGGTGCCTCGAGGTGGCCTTCGGGGTCGACTCATTGAGGGGTTTAAAGTGGCTTGTGATGACTACCGAGGTCACTAATTCCCCCTCAGCCACTGAGAAAGTGTAGTCCGCCTTTTACCGCTTTGCTTGGGAGAACATCATTGCCTCGATTAGTTCCTCGATGACATGTTTCAAAGTGAAACATGCCTCGGTGTCATTTCAGTTTCCTTGGTGAAATAGGCAGTAGGCATTAGGACTCCAACTTTTGCTACGTTTGCCCACCGGCGGGTCTGGAGTGGGACCCAGGGGGTGAGTAATCCTTGGTCAATCAAGTGTTTGAGGGCCTCGGTGTATGATGAGTTGATTTTGGTAAATTCTTTTCGGGGTGCTCTGGCTTTGTTAGGTAGTATCTGGTGGGGAGTCGAGGTTATTTCTTTGTCGTTCTCAGGGGATCTTGCCCGCACGAAGTATCTGGGTGATCCGCTCGGGGTGTGAGTATGGTAATTGATTGAACTGACATTTGGTTCGTTTTCTGTGACCTCGTTTTCGACGAAATTGAGACGGCTATCGATATGGCGCACGAAACTGGTCAAGCGGTCTACCAAGGTGCAGACATCGTGGACCACTTGGGTTAGGGTATTGACATCAATGCAGAGGTTTTCGATCACTCCCGGGTCTGAAGACATGTTGAGGGACTTATTTCTGTAAGGTAAAGTCAAAGGTCAGGACGGATTTGTCGGACGACTCGAAGGATGCTCGTGACTGAGCGACTTGGAGATAAGGCCCTCTGACTCGCGGGTGCGTGCGGTCAACGACTTAGGGACTCGGGTGCTTTAGACTCTTAGTGTATTCGGCAATACGCCTAAGGGTTTCTTAGATCTCTGTAGCGAGATGATTGACACAAACCTCAGAGATGAGGTTTTTAAAGAGGACTTCTCAAAATGAGACGACCCGAAATGTAAGACCTCGAGTAGAGGTGATCCTAACATAGACAGTTAATCACACGATTGTACGACGTAAGAAACTGATCGCGATCCCGGCTCAGGATCAAAGAATTTTGATATTTTTTTCGAAAAACAACCGATACTGCCAAATGAGAGTTTCGACAAAGATGATTTTGTAAAATTGGGGAGACGATGGTGTGGTGACATCGTTTGTGACGTGTTGCTATATGTGTGTGTGGGGAATCCGACGATAGCATAAACGTAGAAGTTTTTTTTTGA
Source organism: Agrostemma githago (assembly GCA_958450325.1). Taxonomy (NCBI): domain Eukaryota; kingdom Viridiplantae; phylum Streptophyta; class Magnoliopsida; order Caryophyllales; family Caryophyllaceae; genus Agrostemma; species Agrostemma githago. Next base: position 30,727,124 of record OY288255.1, on the reverse strand, counting down.
AAAGGCCCTGGTTCTTTAGGTGAACCGGTTTTGAAAGTGGTAACGTGATGCTTTTATCGAAACTACTATTAGTTAGTTCGATACTTGTAGTGGGTGTGTGTGGTGTTTTAAAGGTGTGACTAAATCCTCGTTTAGGGTTTAGGTAGTGGTTAGTGTTTTTAGAAAAGTTTTTTTTCTTTAAAACGAGTGATCCACGTTTGTCGGTTGCAATAAATAGCATTTGACGGTGGATGGTGGTGTGTTGCGGAAAGCGTTTTGAGAATGTAACCGTTTTGGATTCCTTGACTTCATTAATTGAAGCTTTGGTTGTGTTAACGGTATTCGTGTAAAAACTATTTTTTTTGAAAATAAAATGTAACCGTTTGGTGTGCCTCGATCCCATTAATTGGGAACCCAGGTAGTATTAACGGTATTCGTTGTTTGGCGGGTTTTGCTTTAGCCATGTGATGACGTTTGAAAATATATTTTGTTTGAAAATGTCGAGTGTAAAATTTACCATGACGATGACATTTGAAAACATTTTTTCTTTTTTTAGAAATCATGATTTATCGGAGTATCGGCGTTTAAGAAGGCGTTTTGAAAAGACGAGATATCTTCGAAAACGGAATTGGGTGCGGTTGAATATGTTGGCGTGGTTGAATCCAGATTTTTAATGTTTTATTTGGGTTGAATTGTTCAAAACACGCTACACATAACTAGGAATGCATACACTCATGCAGGATGCAGACACAGGTAGGTTAGGGTAGGCTACCGCCCATGAATAGTCTTTACTTAGGCATTGACAATGATCTGGGGAGACGAGTGTCATACCGTTTGTTCCGAACTATCTTCTTATTATCCCACGGAGTACGCGTTAGGCGGCCGGAGCGTCAACCGAGGATATCTCCGCGTGTCCCTAAAGATCTTACCGCGAAGAGGTCGATTGGTCCTGATATCGGTTAGGGTGGGCTTTTTAGGGCCGAAACCTGTAGTGACCACAACTAGGAACTAAGAAATGAGCTTCACCGACCTCGTTCAAGTTACACCACCACGGGAAACTTGTTTCCAAATCCCCAGCGGAGTCGCCAAACTTTGGACGTCCGTCCGCATCGCCCGCGCGGGACCGACCTGATTTTTCAACGTGTGGCGGCGGCCACCCACGCGCCCCCCTCCCTGCCGGGGGCCGGTCCGATCTTGCGTACGGGGCGATGTTTCAGACCTCGATTTGGCGATCCGGACTTGTACTAGACGGGTGGGGGCACCCGTGTTTCCGTTTGGGAATCGATCGAGTCGTGGTTGTAAATGTTTAAAGGTCATTTTGTTTGGTAAGGCGACCTTTTTAGTGAACTGAAGTTGTTGCCGATTTGTGGAGTCGCCACCGAGTCAATTATGGGGACTCGGAAACCGTTCAAGTCAACTTTGATCCCTTGCCGGCTCAAAGTTGAGTGGCACGGGACCTAAATATAAAGACTTGTACCCTTAAGCACTCCATGCCTGGAATGACTCTCATTGCCAATGGTTTCAGACATCCGGAAACCGTTGATCCTGAGTAAGGGGTGAGGGTACGTATTGGGAAGCCAACATCCGATAGATGTCAACACCCAATCCCGCCCGCACTATAGCGGCCTCTACTAATCAATCAATGGGCTGATATCCTAGTTCTTTTGTTGTGGTGGAAATGCTATAACATCCGTTGTTTTAACCCTATACCTTTTGCTACGTCGGTTGTTTAAGGACAAGTAAGTTTTGTCATCAAAGTAATTGTGTTTACATTTTTTGCATGCGATTTCACGTGACAAGCAGGCCATGAAAAGATGCACGTAGGAGAGTAGAGAGTACTAGTATTATACGTATTAGCAAATTAGTTTTAACGCGATAATACAGATATTAGTCATTCTCGTGGTATACCTTACCTGGTATTCTGCTTAAGATGCGTCAGTTCGATATTAATAGGGATGCGTCGAACCTAGTAAGGCGAGCTCCGGGACTAATACGGAACCCGGCCATCACTTTGTTCAGTTTTAGTTGTTTTACGTTTTGAATTCCGTGTTAGGTGATTTAGCATGCGATTATAAGGTCATAAAAGCAATAAATCATGCGAAAAACTGTAAATGCGAATGTAAGTAAATCACGTAATGAGGAGTTGCACCCTCGGAGTATACACTAAACGGGACACGATGCATAGATAGTCTGAGAACGGATCTCGGAATTACTCGGGTTTATTTAGTGTGTTTTAGTTTTTGTAGTTGAAGTTGGGACGTTACGTATTTTAGTAGATGTTTGTGGGCCTAGTGCCCACATCTAGTGTTATCGTAGTGCATAATAATAGAAAGTGCGAGTGTGGAAAGTTTTGTTTAGATGGCAACCTAGTGACGACTCGATCAACAGGCGGATCTTCCTAGCTTGACCAGTGATTCCGGCAGAGCTCCGTTACCGTTAGACTCTTTCCTGCGGCTAATCTGGCAGAGCTTCAACACTAGACTTGGGCTAATCGAACACAGGCACCTCGGTATCGAGTGGGGTGCTCGAAGGTGAGGAGTAGCGTCGATGTCGCTTTTTTATCGGAACAACGATTGAGTGGATCGTTTGCCTCGGGTGTCGGAGTGCGAGCCCTTAGCGAGAATTTGGAGGGAGAAGAGAAGATTGAGATGTGTGTTCAAATGAGAGCGTGAAGGGGGGGTATTTATAGGTGTTTTCGGCCCTGGTCGCCCATATAGGCGTCTGAGCTGAGGCGCACCGAAACTCAGGTGCCTGGGCCTTGGCGTGGGGAGACCCAGGCGCGTGAGGTGGGGCGGTCAGAGTTTTGAAGATACGATTTTTGATACTTTCCAAAACCGAGAGGGAGGAGTGTGATATGATTCTTGGGGATTTAGTTTACCCCGGGTTTGACCTAGCGCCGTGGGTTTAGTGGGCCTCGAGTGTTCATCCCGAGGTTCGCTTGGCGCGGTGTTGACTCGGTTCGAGTTTCGGGACCGAATCGGGGTTCCCGGTGTCAGAATTGACTCTAATTAGTGTCTATACGACCGTAATGATATGACTAAGGCTGCCTTGATGTTAATTTAATTTTTCCGAGTAATTATTTGATCCGTTCTATAGAAAAACTATCTAAAACATCGCAAACTCGCGTCGCGTTGCTGTCCTATCATCATTGGGTGTTTGTTGGGCACCTCTGCAGCCATGAGGTCCAAATCTGGGTGTCTACATACACGAAGAAACAAAGATCAAAGATGGAAAGTATATCAAACGAGATGAAAGAATGATCGCCTACACAAGGATCAACTTCAAACGTCTAAAAATTTCGTTCTACAAATCTAATCATGGCGATTCAGGTAGCGTTGGAATAATATTTTTCCTAGCTTTCTAACGGTATATTGCACGTTCAATTTGAACAATTAACAAAGAAATGGCAGCCGTTTGAAGTAGAGCGCGCGACGCTGTGATCTACAGCGCTACTCGATCGAGTGCCCCTACTGCACTCGATCGAGTGCCACTCCGTGAAGCTCATGCCTATATTTTGGGGGGTCACTTGATAGAGTGCCATCAGGCACTCGAACGAGTACACCCAAGTCGGGCCGCGCGTCATTCTTATTACGACTTAGAATTTGGGCCTGTTTTCGAGCCCAACTGATTTTCTTTAAATCAGTTTTCTGACTCATATGTCAGACACTTCTTTTGACACTTTTCATTCTACTCTTTCACCAGACTTTTTATTTTCTTAGCATTGAAGTATTACGTTACTTTCGCTTTTCCCTCGCAAGATACATTGAACCTCGTTCTTCCTTTTCAGATCTTGAATTCTCGGTATCGATACTCTTAATATTAATTTCAATTTCAGTTTTCTACTTTAATTCTTGTCTTAATTGAAGAGAGCTAGAGGCAGCAACGGGTAATAAATAATTAGGCTGATCAGCCTCAAGTGACAAAACTGACCCGGCTTGCAAAATAATAGTCGCCTGCTCATGAATAAGCCAAGCTCAAAGATTCTGATGCCTAGAAGAAATCCAGTTAAGAGAAGCCAAATATTGGAGGTTAAGGGTAATCTCGCCCGGGACTGGTTCATGATCCGCTTCGCGAAAAGCGGTCAACCGAAGAGCTAATTGCGTGACTAACCCGCCTATATAAATAGGAACATCGGCAACGGCCGTAGCAATTCTCCTAAACTGGAGGACGAGGTGATAGGCAATATTAATATGCCACACCTTTGGCTTACGCCGCAAATACGAGCCCAAAATAGACACCTCCTCGGTGCGTACATTATGTGGCTCCTTTCTAGCAAAAATCGTCCATCCCATAAACCTCTGCCAAACCTTTATGACCGGATTATGAAAATTATTTGAACTCGTATGCCCCGCAGTAGTGTACGGGGCATCAGCAATGCATTCCCAAAAATCGCCCACCCTAAAGTTAGCATACTCGGGTGGTGAACGGTCATCATAATCAGTAAAAACAAAACAATCCCCAAACTACTTCAGACTTAGCGCAAAACTAGTATTCACTAGATGGAACTCAACAGAAATCGACCCAGACCGTCTATTCTTAGACACTTCAAATGAACTTAGAAATTCCAACGTAAGCTGAGTATACGTAATACGACGCATCGTAAAAAATGTATCCATACCAACACCTTTAAACAAGAGCTCCTAAGCAGAATCTAAGCCTAAAGTTCGCATAGCATCACGATCGATAAAACGAGTACGAACAATAGACCGCTTTCTTCAGTTCTGAAATCGTACCTTTTGGTCAATAGTGGTAAAAATTACGCCCAGAAAAACTGGATCAGGATCAATGTCGGGTTGAGCATGGTCGTTTCTGGTGCGCTTGTTCCGAGGAGGCATTGAAAATCAGCTGAAAGTAGCAGTTTTTGAGAAAATATGGGGAAATTTGAGGAGTGATAGTGAAGAAGGGGAATGGTGAAGCTGGTAATTGAAAAGGGGTTTTGGGAGATGAGAGAGAAGAGAGAGGCGAGAGAGGGCTGAAAGAATGAAGGAAATTATGAAAAAAAAGGGTTTGGGGGTTCGTTGTGCGGCCCGGCCGGTCTGGACCGGCGGCCGGCCAGCCGCCCTGAAGCGCTTTCGCCTTATTTTAATAATAAGCCTTGTCTCACAGCCGGCCGGTCTGGACCGGCGGCCTGCTAGCCGGCCTGATACTCTTTTTCCTTATTTTCAATTTGTTTAATGCTAATCTCCCCTCTCACAAGCACCCGACAGGTACCGGCCCCCGGCTGGCCGGCCTGACTGCCCTATTCATTTGTTCTTTTGAGATTTTTGCTCCAATTTTCTCCATTTTTCCTTGTGCCTCGGCCCCTGAAGTCAATAGGGGGCCTAGGGGCAGGCTAAGGTGCACAACTCTCTCTTGTGGGACTCAAATTCAACTTGTACCTCGGCCCTTAGAGTCGATAGGCCCCCTAGGCATCGGCTGAGGTGACCTGCTATATTATCACAAGCACGGTGAATTTTTTCTTCTCCTTTTTTTTTTCCTAAAATCTTCAATTCGAGTTATTTCCGATGATTCTGCGCATCTCCAAAAACATTAGTCCCTCCTCTCGTCCTCACTAAAACAACTAAGGAAAAATAAAAATAAAACGAGAATGAGGGAAATTATTTACATACCCAGGCTGCCTCCCGGTAGTGATGGTTTAGAGTCCCGCACGACTTGATGAGAATAAGATTTTAGTGGGATGAGAGAACGGGATGAAGTCGTATAACTTCAATCGCTCCAACTTGAGCACCTTCATGATATAATTTCAATCGTTGACCATTCACCTTGAAACGTTCACCCGAATCACTCTCGACTTCAATCGAGCCAAACCTACCAACATGGGTGACGGAAAAAGGTCCGGACCAACAAGATTTCAATTTTCCGGGAAACAACCGGAGTCTAGAATTAAACAATAATACCTTATCCTCCACGTTGAACTCACGGTGAAGGATATGCTTGTCATGCCACCGCTTGGTGCGCTCCTTATAAACCCGAGCACTATCATAGGCACCAAGATGGAATTCCTCTAACTCATTCAATTGCATTAGTCTCTTGTCCCCACTCAAATGTGGATCCAAGTTAAGCTCCTTCATCACCCACCAAGCCTTGTAGTCAAGCTCGACGGATAAATGGCATGACTTGCCATAAACCAATCGGTAAGGGGAAGTACCAATAGGCGTTTTAAAGGCGGTACGATAAGCCCATAATGTATCATCTAGCTTAGAGCTCCAATCCTTTCGAGCTTTTGACACGACCTTCTGGAGAATAGACTTGATTTCCCTATTGGACACCTCAAGTTGCCCACTCGTTTGAGGGTGGTAGGCAAGACCGGTACGGTGAGAGACACCGTACTTAGCAAGTAAAGTATCAAGTCGCTTCTCATGAAAATGGCTTCCACCATCACTAATAATCGCCCTTGGAACACCAAAGCGGGGGAAAATGATCTTTTTAAACGGAGATATCACCGTTCTAGCATCATTAGCAGGAGATGCTACCTACTCCACCCACTTGGAGACATAATCAACCGCAACCAAAATATATCGGTTGCCCTTGGATGACGGGAACGGGCCTTGATAATCTACACCCCAGACATCAAAAATTTCTACCTCGAGAATCCCATTTTGAGGCATCTCATGCCTCCTAGAAATATTACCGGTCCTTTGACATGCGTCGCAGGACATATAAAAAGCTTGGGCATCCCGAAATAAGGTTGGCCAATAAAAACCCGACTGGAGGACCTTAGCCGTGGTTCGGCACGGTCCATGATGGCCACCATATGACGATGAATGACAACTCTCTAGAACTCCTCGAACTTCCCATTGAGGGATACATCGACGGAAAATACCGTCGGCACACTCCTTAAATAAATGAGGGTCATCCAAGAAAAATTGTCGAACATCATGTAGAATTTTTTTTCTTTTGCTGATAAAAAAAATGAGAAGGTAATACCTTGCCAACTAAATAATTAGCATAATCCGCATACCAAGGTCCTTCGCTTTCACCGGTAGTTAAGGCCATAAGGGAATCATCGGGAAAGGAGTCATCTATGGGGATGACAACTCCTTCCTCCTCAACTCTAAGCCTCGATAAATGGTCCGCAACGGCGTTTTCCGCTCCCTTCTTATCCCGGATCGATAAATCAAACTCTTGGAGTAGTAAGATCCATCGAAGAAGTCGGGGCTTCGCTTCTTTCTTAGCAAGGAGGTAGTTAAGAGCCGCGTGGTCGGTGAAAACAATGACTTCCGATCCAACCAAGTAGGTTCTGAATTTTTCCAAAGCATATACTATAGCTAGCAATTCCTTCTCGGTGGTTGCATCGTTAACTTGAGCATTATCAAGTGTTTTACTAGCATAGTATATAGCATGCAAGACTTTGTCCTTTCTTTGGCCCAAAACTGCTCCTACAGCATAATCACTCGCGTCACACATTATCTCGAATGGCAAATTCCAATCCGGTGACTGAATAATCGGAGCAGAAATGAGGGCCTGCTTAATCCTGTTAAAAGCTTCCACACACTCATCAGTAAAATCGAAAGGGGCATCCTTTAGGAGCAATTGTCTAAGTGGCTTAGCAATTTTTGAAAAGTCCTTGATAAAGCGGCGATAAAATCCCGCATGACCAAGGAAACTTCTCACTCCCTTCACATTAACCGGCAAGGGCAATTGCTCAATCACTTGCACCTTTGCTTTATCCACCTGAATGCCCTTTTCGGAGACCACGTGACCCAAAACTACACCCTCAGTGACCATAAAATGACACTTCTCCCAATTGAAGACCAAACTAACCTCGACACATCGGTTTAAAATGGTATCCAAGTTAGCTAAACAAGCTGAAAAACTCATGCCATACACACTAAAGTCGTCAATAAACACTTCCATAATGGACTCGATGTAGTCGAAAAAGATGCTCATCATGTATCTTTGAAAGGTGGCGGGTGCGTTACATAGCCCGAATGGCATCCTGCGATATGCGAAAGTGCCATAGGGACAAGTAAACGTGGTCTTTTCTTGGTCACCCGGGTGTATCGGGATTTGGAAAAATCCCGAATATCCATCTAAATAGAAAAAATACTTGTGAGAAGCTAGTCTCTCAAGCATTTGGTCGATAAATGGTAATGGGAAATGGTCTTTAAGTGTAGCGGTGTTCAACTTTCTATAGTCTATGCACATTCTCCATCCCGTCACAATTCGTGTAGGGATTAACTCATTCTTGTCATTCGGGACCACAGTAGTCCCTCCCTTTTTAGGTACAACTTGTACCGGACTCACCCATTTTGAATCGGGAACCGCATAAATGATTCCCGCATCCAACAATTTCATAACTTCCTTTTTAACAACCTCTTGCATATTCGGGTTCAACTTACGTTGACCCTGGACACAAGGATGATGACCTTCCTCAAGATTAATTCTATGCATACAGAAATCGGGACTGATTCACTTCAAGTCATGAAGACTATACCCCAAAGCTTTCCTATTTTTTTTCAAAACAACTAACAAATCAGAAAGTTGTTGCTCAGTTAAATCAACACTTACAATCACGGGAAAGCTCTCGGTATCGTCAAAAAAGGCATATTTTAGGTGAGACGGAAGTGTCTTACGCTCCGGAACGGTTATGTCAATAACAAATGAGGTGTGTACGATGTTGGTTACATCGACACCTTGCTCCTCCGTGAGCACCCTTCCTTCCAAAGCATCAATGACAACAGAGTCAACGGAAGCATCACCTGCACACGCTTCCAAACATATCAAAGCCTCTAAAGGATCCCGTATAAGGGACGCCTCCATAGAATAATGAAATACAACATCAATAACATCTATCATGCAACAAGAATCTGTTACCATCGGGTTCTTAAGTGTACTATCTAAGCAGAAAACAATTGTGTCTCCACCCACTTCCAAAGTCAATTTACCGTTCTTGACATCGATCACCGCGCCGGCGTTGTGCAAAAATGGCCTTCCCAAAATTATGGGAATTTGGGTGTCCTCGGCCATGTCAAGGACGATAAAATCAACCGGGATAAAAAAATTTCCAACTTTAACGGGCACGTCTTCTAAAACTCCCAAAGGGCATTTTATGGAACGATCCGCCATCTGCAAAGTGACACTAGTACACTTAAGAGGACCCATATTAAGTTTTTCACAAATGGAGTAAGGCATGCCACTTACACTAGCACCTAAATCACATAAAGCCTTATCAATCAATAAGGTGCCTATAGTGCAAGGAATCGAGAAACTACCGGGGTCGTTTAGCTTCGGTGGGGCTTTGTTCTGTAAAAATGCACTATACTCTGCAGTAAGAGCGACGATTTCTACCTCACCAATGCTTCTCTTCCGAGTCAAGATGTCCTTCATAAATTTTGTATAAGATGGGACCTGCATAATGAGCTCGGTAAATGGGACCGTAACCTACAAATTATTCACAACCTCCATGAACTTGCCAAATTGGGTAGTCTCCTTCCGATTCTTCAATCGACCCGGGAACGGCACTTGGATTGTTGGACTAGTCGGAGTGGGAACGGGAGTAGTGGGTGGTGGAACTCGCTCATCACTTGGAGTTTCCACAATAACATTCTCATTGACATCTTCCACTAAAGCCTCCTCCTTCTCAGCCGGTGTATCATCTTTAGGCATCGACGGACCCTCATAGTGTGTGCCACTACGAAGAGTGATCGCATTAGCCGTATCATGCTGTTGATCACCTTGAGAAGGGAGTTTACCTTGTTGACGCGTTGCTTGTGACGCGGCAAGGTGTCCCACTTGGTTCTCTAAATTCTTGATGGCATTATCTTTGGCTTGATCATTCTTTTGCATTTGAGCCATCATAGAGTCCTGGGTCTTGGCCATCATCTGCATCATATTACGAAGCTCAGCCATTTCATTAGAACTCGAAGAAGAAGAAGAAGAATTACCTTGAGCTTGTGCGGAGGATTGGCCAAAATTCTGCTGACTAGTACCGAAATTCTGATGACTAGTATCAAAATTCTGATGAGAATTCCCGAAGTTTTGATCAGTATTGCCAAAATTTTGTTGATGTTGACCCGAGTGAGGTCACTGCTGATAATTTCCCTGATTTTGGAAATTCCTTTGATTACCAAAATTCTGCTGGTTCTGAAAATTTTGTTGGTTATGAAATTGCTGCTGGTTCTGAAAATTCCCTTGATTCTAGAAATTCTGCTGATTCTGGAGATGCTGCTTGTGTGGGGGTACATAAGCTGGTGTAATAGGCGGGTTCAAGACATTAGTACTCTTGTAAGACAAAAGAGATACATCATAGCCTGGTTGGTTCATATACGGATAGCGCGGGCGCATGGAATGAAAAACATTCACTTGTTCTATGGAGCCTAGATAATTCTGAGCTTGGTGGTCCGCGGCACCACAACGAACACATGCATAATCTTGCATGGCATGTACTTGATGCATGCCTCCTCCCCCTTGAGAAGTCGACACCTCCAATGCATCAAATCTCTTAGCTAAAGCGGCTAATTGAATAGCCACGGTATTAGAGGACCCACTTTCACCGGAATTAGACCGAGTATTACCTCGAGGATTACACCATCAGGAGTGGTGAGATGCCATTTCTTCAATTGTTTGCCAAGCCTTATCATCATCCACGTTACATTGGAAACACCCATTACATGCCGAATCCAGAGTACTCCTGCAATCATCATATAACCCATTATAAAATTGGTTACAAAGAAACCAAACCTGAAAACCATGGTGCGAGCATTCCTTCACAAGCTTCTTGAACCGCTCCCACGCTTCATGAATATTTTCGTTCGGAGTTTGACGAAAATTGGTGATTTGACTCCGGAGCATGTTCGTCTTTTGTGCAGGATAATAGTGCTTATAGAAGGCAAGAGCAAGAGAATTCCAATCGGTGATCCCCTCGGTGACTTTATCAAGATCGGTTATCCACTCCCTAGCGGAATCCCGTGGTGAGAACATGAAGAGCATCTCCATGACTTCTTCTTGAGTTACCCCGGCCGGAAGTGGAATCGTGGAGCAATAATCAGTAAAAATCCTCATATGCTTGTGAGGATACTCCTTATGGTCACCACCAAATTGATTCTTCTCCACCAAAGTGATAAAGGCGGGTCGAATCTCAAATGTACCTTGAGTGGCAGTTGGTCGTTTAACCAACTTAGGAAGAGCAGTTTGCTCGAGCTCCGAATGACTAGAAAGCTTCGGTATTTTTATAATCGGAGGAGGTGGTAAAATGATCTCGGACTGAGATTGATCTCCCTCTTCAAAGGACTGATTCTCAGCTATAAATTCGGTATGAATAGCTTCCAAAGTCGCAAGATCGGAAGCTGCGGAAATCTCTCTCCAAAATTGTCGTCGCCTACGAAAGGTTTTCTCGGGTTCAGGGTCGAACGGAGTAAGCTCTGATGACCGGGAAGACTTGGGCATAAGCAAAACTACAAGTAGGGAGTGGGATCAATCTCAAGGAGTTTTAATTCCCTGGGACGAAAGAGAGCAAAAAAGAAACAAGCTAAAAAACAAGAAAAATCGTTTCCCCGGCAACGGCGCCAAATCTGATATAGGTGAAGTCGTCTCACCCAATCAAGATAATCCTAATGCTAATAACAAGAAGATAGCGGCAAGTAAGGTATCGTATCCACAGGGAAGCGGTTAAATTCGTCTAATAGCTATGGCGATTCTAAAATGCTCTAAACAGTTGATTGATGGAAAATATATAAAAGACTACTAAAATACAATAATAAATAATCGAATCTAACAATGAGATGAAAACTAAGGTCACGGGTTCACGATAGATGTTCGACAATTATGCGACAATAATAATAAACACATAAACATGCTAGTCGGCTATAACACGTTCTCTCGAATCGTGCCAACCTAGAAAGGATCTAATGGGCTCTCGCAACTTATTAGACTCCCTACCAAATCGCGCGTTATCTAATCCTAATTCGGCTTTCGCACAAGAACTAGAATTTCCCAAACAGATTAAAATGTTGTGGCCTTTAACAAATTAATCGACAAATAAAACACGCGAAAATGGTACTAGCATAATTACAAATTTAGTATCAAAGCAACAAAATCGTACAATGATCCATCGATCCCCCTCGACCCTAGCGAGAAAATTAGCTACGCATGATAATTACGAAACAACAAATCGCATACATGGAATTCATGATAAAAAGTGAAGCAAATAAATCTAACGACAAACGAACGAGAATCTAGCGAACTAAACGGAACGATGAATTGCAAATAGAGAAAATTACGACGAACTAAGCAATTTACGATGAAGATTGAAAATATAAAACTGAAAATTGCATAAACGAATTTACCGAAATCGAGTACGAGTTGAAACCGAGTGCTAGAATGCTAAGAGTCACGAGTTTTATAATGTAAAATTTCTAAGTATGTAAAAGTGATCCCCCTCCAAACTACAACAACTCCTTAGTTATACAAAATAGGCGGAAATAAGATGAGTGTGCACGCCGGCCGGCTGGCAGGCCGCTTGCCACATGCAGGGGCCGAAGCGCAACTTAAAATGAAGCTCAAATCGCCTTTGTGTCATGTCGGCTGGCCGGCCAGCAGGCGGCCTGTCAGGGCAGGCTGGCGCGCACAATACTAATAAAACAAGTATTGGGCCGCTTTCCATGGCCCAATGAATCGACACTTCTCATTTCTTCTTCGCCTAGACGTCCTAAAGCATTGGTTTTGTCTAGGGATCGTTCTTCTAACCAGATATGAGTGTAAATGCACATAAAGACCTGAAATCGTGTAGAATCTACAAAAACACTCACTCAAAGCAAAATGTTTGAAGAAACGGCTCTAAAGAGCGCGTTCCGACCGTAAAAGACAACAGAATCGAGGGAATAAAACTATATAGACACGACACGTCACTGTCCCTGCCATGTCGTTGTGCGACCAAGCAATACAATCCATGTTATCTTTCAGTAACTGAATTAAATTCTTGTGGATATTACCTGTACATTCTGATCCAATCAACATATTTCCGTTATGGGTGCAGCTTATCCAGGTTGATTTCATATACTTCAGCCTGAGGAGGTTCGATGTACTCCTCCTGAATATGTTGGGTCTGTGATTGCTATGTTGGGGGACTTGCTGTTGTCTTGAGGGCTATCTTGTAGCAGTCCTTGGTGTCTTCCTGATCTTCTCTGACTTCCTGCACCCCCAGAGCGTAGGGAACCTTAAACACTGGTGGTAGGTTGATGGTATTGCCTTCATTTCGTGGATCCAGGGTCTCCTCAGGGTTACGTTGTAGGTGGAGGGCCCATCGATGACCGAATATTGTACTTGCTTGTTAACTCCTCCAGGGTAAGTTGGGATGATAATCTCTCCTAGAGAATGCTTGGTTTCGTCACTGAAACCCACCAAGGGGATGGCCTTCTGGGACAGGTCCTTTTCACTGAACCCCATATTCTGGAGGGTCTCCATCATGATGAGGTTAGCTGAACTTCCTGTGTCCACCAATATTTTCTTTACGGTGCAGTTCCCAATGGAGAGTGTGATTATCAGGGCATCATGGTGCATCTTTGGGTAGACTGTGCATCGGTTTCGTCGAATGCGACAGTTGGGAGATCCTTACGGCTAATTCTGCATGAGTGCTCTGGCTTCTCTCCCTTAGCCTGGGTGGCATGTCTTTTTGCTGCTGAATAGGTTAGCCCACATATTTCCGAACCTCCTGTGATAACATTAACGACCCTGGTGCATACTGGTTGAGGAGAGGGTAACACCTCGACTGCCGAATTTATTCTCGTGGAGTTCTTAGGCATGAGGTGATCTAGGTTTCCCTGGTCATAGTGAAACTTAATTTCTTTCCTAAGCAGGACGCATTCATCGGTGTTGTGGCCGATGTCGTCTTGGAACTCGCATTTCTTGCTGGCATCTCTTCGAGCATTGGTGTATACCTGCTTTTTGGGCCAATTGACTCTGTGTCCCACTTCTTTCAAGGCTCTGAGCACACCTACAAGGCTATTGGAGAACCCGTACTCACTTATTTTAGGTGGTAATTCTGGGTTGTCCTTCCAGTCCCTGCCTCCAGTGTAACAACCCGGATTTTTGATGACTTAAATTAATAGATAATGCGGAAAATTATCTAAGTCATTTAATTAAAATTATATCAGAGTGTAAATAAATCCGGATCGCTACAGATCCTTACAATAAACGACTATTAATTACATTGTATTGATTCACTTAGTACAGAATATATATTATATTTTAAACAAACATATTATTAAATCTCTCTCGCTCGATTCCCCAACGTCTCAGACCTGCAAAAATTAAAACAGTGGCCGCTGAGCAGGACAACAACCAAGCCGTTCATCTAACATCACCTCGAACACATAAGACAACCATGTGAATAACAAATAATATGCTTACAAAAATATTAAAGGATATCATGTAACAGATAGTTTCCTTTACTTCAATTAACCAACATGTGAGGTGATGAAAACGATAAAGTTTAAAAGATGGGACAATGGCAGCCATTTGATTTTTAAATCATTTTTCACGTAAACAAACAAAACACACGAGTCGTGGCTCCTAGTATCACCGCTACTCCATATTGGCTTGCATCTCACCAGTAGAAGTAACCGTGTAACCGACTCATAGATCGAACCGATCTCATGAGGTTTACATCTCACCCATAAGGCTCAATTAGGTCGAACTTCAATTATATTATATGTTTATTCAGATGGGGCTCTGGGCGAAATGAAAGTTGATGATTACATTCTCTGCATCACCAAGAGGGAACCCGCAGTTTTCAGAATCTTGTTCTGCCCCCACTACCTAGGTGGTAATACTGATCAATGACTTGTCTATACGTGCGCCACATACCCTATGCAGACTCTTGAACCGCAGCTCTCACTGTCGTAGGACGACTACCTTAAACACTAGGTTGACTCTCAGACCGCAGCCTCCGAGTCTGCTTTTCATTACAAGTGCAGTCGAAACACCACGCATGGTAGGATCCAACACAAGCTATTCGTCCCAGACTTGCATCGTAAACTTTATATAAAAGTCGCCCGTGAACAAGTAGTACTTTATTTGGCGACCTTCAATAATTGGTCGGACTCATTTGAAACAGTCAAATCCTCAAATACTTACTTTCAATGTGACAACGTTACACTTTAATCCTCAAGTGTCACCCGAAACATTATATCCCAAATATCGTATGACATATTTTTATTTTTAAAATAGTAAATCTTTTAAATGAAGTTTTATATAAAAATAAAATTTAAAGTATAATAATTATAAAATATTAATTTAAAATTTATAGTTTCCGAAAAATATAAAAGTTTATAAAAATATAAATTAAGTCGTACTTAATCGATTAATCGATTTACAAATTTTGACGTAAAATAATTTTTTAAAATATTTATAAATATCGTGTAAAAATTTCAATAAAACAAATCCATTTATTTTGGAAAATGAAATTTATAAATTTCTACCTATATAAAATAATAAGTGAAGTTTTTTTTATTAAAATAAAACATTTTGAAAGTTACTAATTTACTCTATTATTATAATATATAAACAAATGTAAAAGTACTAAAGAAAATTAAATATGACCAACATTACAATTATATAAATACATACAAAACATAAAGTACATAGAATAAATATACATAGTAAATAATAAATAAATAAGAATAAATCAATAAAATGATATAAGTAAATTTTATTCTTTTAAGTTCTTTTATTCATTTTCTCGATTTCTCATATAAACATAAATGTAAAGGTGGTAAGTAAATAAATTAAACAGGTGATAATTTAGTTGAGTTGAATTTAGTCGTAAATAAATATATAACACAAATAAAATATCACGTAACATTTATATATATATATATATATATATATATATATATATATATATATATATATGTTGAGTCCGTGAGTCCCCATCTTAGCCTTTGATTCAAGGTTAGATTAATGGACAAGATTTGATCTCATAATTAAGAAAATAACTAACAAATCTTGTAAATATATCATTTCTCTCTCTCCTTCTTAATTATCTCAATGCAAATCTTTTCTCTCTCTTATCAATCTTTATAAATGTCTTTTTCTCTCACACAACAAGTTTTTTCAATTTTTTTTTTTTCATTTTCACCCAAAAATCATCATTTTCCTACTGTCATTGTACGTATGTTACTATGTTACTGTCATAATCCATAAACTATGTTACTTTAACTCATATAACGTGTTATTTTAATTCATGAACTGTGTTACTTTAACTCATAAAATCTGTTACGTTGTTTAATATATTCTCTTACAAAAACTATTACTCTAATTCATACAATGTGTTACTCTAATTCATGAACTGTGTTACTTTAACTCATAAAATCTGTTACATTGCATAGTCTCTTGCAAAAACGGTTACTCTAACTCATACAATGTGTTACTTTAATTCATGAACTGTGTTACTTTAACTCATAAAATCAGTTACGTTGCATAGTAGTCTCTTGCAAAAACAGGAGTTCCAATTAACGAAAAGAACAATGTTTTTATTAAGATACTCCAAAACAAAAAGTGGTACAAGATTCCTACTAAATCAACTTCATTACAATTCCAATGTTTCACACTTGTTACTCATAATGTCCTACTTATAATTCTGCTTCTTCTTCATCCTTCTCGTTCTCTCCGTCTTCTTCTTTTTTCATCTTCTTCATCATCATCTCAAAAGCTTTGATTTAATCTCGTCACCGCACAATGGAGGAAACTCTCACCCACATCCCTACATCATTCATGTGGATTAAGTAACAGATAACAAGAGTTAAAGTAACAGATGAAGTGCATTGAAGTAACATTGAATTAAATTAACAGAGTAGGCTTATACACCATGTATAAAGTAACAGAGGTCAGCCATTAAAGTAACAGATAGTATGAATTAAAGTAACCGATAATGTTCATTAAAATAACACCAGATATAAATTAGTGCAAATAATTCATATAATGATAAAAATTGAGAGTATGACGCAGTATCTTACTCTTTGATATTGTTTTCTATTTTGAAGTCATCACGTCCCATAATTGTAGGAAGTAGTATTTTTTTTTCTTTTTTTTATATGACGTTACTCTTTGATATTGTTTCCTATTTTGGTGGCAATCACGTCCCATTATTATAGGAAACAATATCTTTTTTTTTTATTATTTTTTTAATATGGCAGTTTCCTAAATTCTTAGGACACTACAATACACTACAATAACAGATGAAAAACACTAAAGTAACAACTGGAGTGTATTAAAGTAACACGACATATAAAGTAACAGATGGTAGACATTAAAGTAACAGATGCTCTACACTAAAGTAACGCAGTATATGAACTAAAGTAACGCAATATATTGTAAACGTAAAAACTAATAATTGAGTAGCATCTTAACGACTTCCATGGCGATTCCAGTATAAATTACAAAACATATATACTCGCCGTTTGTGTGTTCTACGATTTGCATATGAATCTATGATGAATAACACGACCATGAAAACAATATCAACATGAAAATTGACGCAAAACATGAATGACACGACCATGAAAGCAATATCAACATGAAAATTGACGCAAAACATGAACACAAATTGACGCAAATTAATCAAGATAATGAATAAAAATTGACGCAAAACATGAAAGCAATATCGAAACTCACCATTGTTATACTCGATGAATTGCTTATCAACGGTTAATGAAGATGTCGCGATCATTGAATTCATAGTAACGGAATTTTGAGCACAAATTTGATTGAATGAATGAATGAACGTGATGATCGATGGGAACGTTTTTTTTTAAGGTTTTGATGAACCTGTAACGTGAATGAATGAATGAGGAATGATTGTGATTATGGGAGTTATTGTTTCCTAAAATCATGGGAGTTATTTAGTATCATCTTTAATGGCTCCCACTATTATAGGAAACATATTTTTTTTAGTATCATCTTTAATGGCTCCCACTATTATAGGAAACAATATTTTTTTTTCTTATTATTTAGCAATGACGGTTTCAAATATCCCCATGACTCACTAACGCGTTACAATAACAGACTTTAAGAACTAAAGTAACATCTTCGATAAATTAAAGTAACATATCATAAAAGTAATAAAAGTTTGTCATTAAAATAACGGACATTCTACACTAAAGTAACACAGTATCTGAACTAAAATAACCCAATACCTTTTCTGTGCGCAGACATCATGTGATTAATATGCAGCATTACTATAGTTCAACGTAGAAAAGTAAAAACTAAAAATTTAGTATCATCTTAATGACTCTTATATCCCTTCAAGTATAAACTACAATATATACTCACAGTTTGTTTTTTCCACGATTTGCATATCAGCCATTGAATGAAAAGTAGAAGCCGGATTGAATGAAAAGCAGCGCGATTTTATGAGTTAAAGTAACACAGTTCATGAATTAAAGTAACACATTGTATGAATTAGAGTAATAGTTTTTGTAAGAGAATATATTAAACAACGTAACAGATTTTATGAGTTAAAGTAACACAGTTCATGAATTAAAGTAACACGTTATATGAGTTAAAGTAACATAGTTTATGGATTATGACAGTAACATAGTAACATACGTACAATGACAGTAGGAAAATGATGATTTTTGGGTGAAAATGAAAAAAAAAATTGAAAAAACTTGTTGTGTGAGAGAAAAAGACATTTAAAAAGATTGATAAGAGAGAGAAAAGATTTGCATTGAGATAATTAAGAAGGAGAGAGAGAAATGATATATTTACAAGATTTGTTAGTTATTTCCTTAATTATGAGATCAAATCTTGTCCATTAATCTAACCTTGAATCAAAGGCTAAGATGGGGACTCACGGACTCAACATATATAAGTGGACTCACCTGATCTCACTTATATATATATATATATATATATATATATATATATATATAAATGTTACGTGATATTTTATTTGTGTTATATATTTATTTACGACTAAATTCAACTCAACTAAATTATCACCTGTTTAATTTATTTACTTACCACCTTTACATTTATGTTTATATGAGAAATCGAGAAAATGAATAAAAGAACTTAAAAGAATAAAATTTACTTATATCATTTTATTGATTTATTCTTATTTATTTATTATTTACTATGTATATTTATTTTATGTACTTTATGTTTTGTATGTATTTTATATAATTGTAATGTTGGTCATATTTAATTTTCTTTAGTACTTTTACATTTGTTTATATATTATAATAATAGAGTAAATTAGTAACTTTCAAAATGTTTTATTTTAATAAAAAAAACTTCACTTATTATTTTATATAGGTAGAAATTTATAAATTTCATTTTCCAAAATAAATGGATTTGTTTTATTCCGAAATTTTTACACGATATTTATAAATATTTTAAAAAATGATTTTACGTCAAAATTTGTAAATCGATTAATCGATTAAGTACGACTTAATTTATATTTTTATAAACTTTTATATTTTTCGGAAACTATAAATTTTAAATTAATATTTTATAATTATTATACTTTAAATTTTATTACTTGACGGTATAGTTGGTTATTACTTGACGGTGGGGGACGCAGCGGAAACCTACCATCAATTTGGCGCCGTTGCCGGGGACGGTGCATGTTTAGACTTAGTTTGCTTACTAGCTAGACTTAGTTACCCTTCTTGTGCTCTTCTTCTATCTCTTGTGCATATTTAGTAGTCTTTTTTGTCTCCCGTTGTGCTTGTTTATTGTCTTTGCCTAGTGCCCATAAAGCACTAGGTGTTCTTACGTTTGTTCGAGTGTGTAGTGTATGCCTAGGAGGAGAGGCGATTTCTTTCTCTTCAATCCAGAGCCGGAAAGACTCTTTAGAGCCTTTTGCCAACGAACGATTGACCGGGTTAGAATCTCTCAACCAAGTGCTAGCAATACCAATCAAGAACAAGCTCAAGGTTTTGACTTGAACGAGACACCTCGAGAGACGGCCGAAGGGAATTTCATCAATCCTTTCGGTACTTCTAGTCCTAGTTCTCCTTCTACATCTACATCAACACCGTCTACACCAACATCTCCCGCATATCCAACAATGCCTAAGTTCTCTTCTCATTCAACCTTTATGGAAGACGTTTTGCCCGGTCCAACCGTTTTATCGGAGGCATATACTGGCAACTTTGTGGCAAAGACACAATTCATCCAATTGGTCGAAAGAAGTTAATTTAGTGGGTTACCAACCGAAGATCCTCATCAACACATGGAAACCTTTTCAGATTATTGCGATGCTATCTCACAAACGGGAATAACCCAAGATCAAATCCGGTGGGTGTTATTTCCTTTCTCTTTAATCGGTAAAGCTAAGCAATGGTTCAAGGGGTTAGACAAGGTGACTCTTGGTATTGATACTTGGAAGAAGCTAGCCTTAGCTTTCTACCAACAATTTATCCCCCGGAGAAGACAAATCTATTGAGAGCCTCTATCACGGGATTCCAACAACGTGATGAAGAAAGCCTCTACGAATCGTGGGAAAGATTCAAAGCCTTGATCCGCTCTTGTCCTCACCATGGTCTATCACAATGGTTCCTAGTTCAACAGTTTTGGAACGGGTTATATGAAGACTCAAGGGCCATACTCAACATGGGATCGAACGGAAGGTTTACCGAGGTGGATGATGACCAAACTTGGTCAAGAATAGAGGAGATGGCGGTGCACAACTCCCAATACTCAAGGCCTAGAAAGGCGAATCGAGGAGGAAGGCACAAGATCGATGCCATTACACAATTAAGCATTGATCTTGGGGCTCAACTAAAAACCCACATGGAATCTATTGACAAGAAGCTCCAAAGTCATTTTGATCAAGGTCAAAGTGCAAGTGCCTCCCACCAACATTCTACTCATCAAGTTAATGCTTTGGGAGTTGTATCTCCTTCACCTTATTATGGGATGTGCGATATTTGCGGGATAGTTGGACATGAGCCTATACATTGTCGAGGTAGTATTGAGCAAGTGAACGCCTTTCAAGCGTTCAAGCAAGGTGCCCCCTATCCTCATATGTTCCAAGCTTCCCATCAAGCTTCCCAACAACAATCTCTACAACACCGTCCATATGTGCCACCTCCCTTAAGGGACAACAACCAAGGTTACCAAGGTTATGGGGGCAACCCAAGGCCATTCAACAATTTCAAGCAACATAACCAAGGTAACTTCAACAACAATCAAGGGTTCCAACAAGGGAACTTCAATCAAGGTGGTTTCCAAGGAAACCAACACAACCAAGGACATCAAAACTACAACCATGGCAACAATCAAGGCCTTAATCAAGGCAACTCCCATGGGTTCCAAGGGAACCATCAACAACAACAAGCAACTCAAGGTACTCGACAAGAGAACAAGCCAAGGAGCCGGTCTCCGATTCATGATTATGGTACTCCCTTAGCACTCACCGATACTCCGCACAATCCACAATCTCCACCTCGAGACTTTGACATGCAAAAATCTATGATGGATGTGCAAAAGAGTAACCAAGAAATGCAAAGAAGCCAAATGGAGATGCTGAGAAACCAACAAGAGTTCTTTGCTCATCTTCAAAGGGAGAACATAGCAAGAGATCCTCATATGAAGATGCTCGAAACCCAAATAGCTCAAGTTGCTTCGAGTAGCTCTTCAAGGCAAAAGGGGCAACTACCTCCTCAAGGTGAAACGGCGAAATTTGAGCATGTGAATGCTATTACCACGAGGAGTGGTGCATCTTATGATTCCCCCTTAAACCCAATTGAGCAACAAGCAACGAAAGAAGTTGCATCTCCAACTCAAGAAAATTCAAGCTTGGGAAATCCAATGGAGGAGCAAATTTTGTGGGAGATTGAGAAACCCCATGAAGACAAGCTTCCCCCACTTCAAGGAAAAGACAAAGGTAAAGGGAAAATGTCATTTGAGAAGTCCAACCTTAATGAGCAAAACAAGGTGCATATCAAGTTGCCTTTCCCAACAAGGCAAATGAAGACCAACGTGGATGTTCAATATGACAATTCCTAGACATTGTGAAGAAATTGGATGTGAGTGTCCCGTTTACCGAGTTACTTACCCAAATCCCGGCATATGGAAGATTCATGAAAGATATCTTGGCTAGGAAGAGGTCCATCGACAAGGAAGAGACCATAGTGTTCACAAGAGTAGTGAGCGAGCTTATTCAAGGTTCTACGCTTCCCAAGTTGAAGGATCCGGGTAGTTTCTCGATCCCGTGCACCATAGGCAACTTCAAGATTGAGAGAGCACTATGTGATTTGGGTGCGAGTGTAAGCATCATTCCCTATTCCATTTGTGAGCAACTTGGGATGAAGGAGCTCAAGTGTACTTCCATTACACTCCAAATGGCCGATAGTTCACTCAACCGACCATTAGGGATGTTAGAGGATGTGCCAATAAGAATTGGTAAGTTCTTCATTCCGGTCGACTTCCTTGTACTTGACATGCCGGAAGATGCTATCACTCTCATTATCCTTGGGTGCCCATTTCTACATACCGCCGGTGCCATGATCGATGTGAAGAATGGTAGGATCACATTTGAGCTAGGCGACGAGAAGCTCGTGTTTGACCTCCAAGTCAACACCTCGCCTACTAATGATGAGTCTTGTAAAATGATCCACGCCATGGAAGGCATCGATCTAGGGGATGAGTCGGGAGAAAGCTTGAAGAAAAACTTCTATGGAATTGAAGATGATGATTCCGAGCTTGGGGCGGATGAATGCCCATGTCATGATGTTGAGGACAAGTTGCGAGACAAGAAGAAAGATGAGCCTCCCTTGGGGCCACATGAAGATAGATGGACGTTTGGGTATATACCGAAGGATCGAAAGTACAAGTTCAAGCCATTGAACTTAGTAGATCGGGATGCCCCGGGAACGTCGAGACAAGGTTGTGAAGAACCTTGGAGTGTGGATGGTTATACTACAAGCTTGATCGAAGATTTCTCGAGAGCCTTCGATTTGTTTCTTCGTGCCCTTGATGGAGATGGAGTTGGCCAAGTGTTGTTAAAAAAATGATTGAAGAATGCACCATCCTTGGTTTGACGGAGTTCCAAAAGAACCTTCTCATTGTATATATCTCTTTCTTGTAATTCGTTTGAGTTTTTGTGAAATCCTTGTACTTTGGTATTTTGATGAGCAATGTGAGGGAGGGATTTTGATGAATGTTTTGAGCTTGTTTGTTAGGTGTGAAGTGAAGATGAATCCTAGAGAAGAGAGGTTATTGATAGAGCTTGGACTTTGAGTTAGGGAGTCGGTTTTTGAAACTTTAGACAAGCTTTTGGGGTTATGGAGGGTTAGAAGAACCCTCCCGGCCGAGAAGAGAGCATCCCGACCGGGAAGGATGGCCCATCCCGACCGGGAAGGATGTCATCCCGATCGGGATGAGGGTGCCAAATATTGAGCTTTCTGTTGTGTCATCTCGGCCGGGACGAGAGCTTTCCGACCGGGAAGGGTGTGTCATCCCGACCGGGACCATCCATCCCGACCGGGACGAGCCCTGCTCCTCTTTTGGCCTTTTCTTTGTCATGTGAGCCCACCCTACCACTTTATACCCCCTCCCAACCTCCCTACCTACTCTTGCACCTATCATATGACCTTGCACTTCATATACATACCCTCACCTCATTTTATTTTCACTACATACCGAATCACATCGAATCCCGCCTCCTTCTACCATTGCAAGCTTAATACTTCAACCATGCGGGCTTATCAAGATTGAAGAGGAATAGCAATGACGAACACTAGCTATGTGCCGATATTGAACTTTGAGACGATGGAGCGAGTGAGTTGCTAACCGATGGGTACGACAACTATCCTTTCTTTTCCGTCTTTTATCGCTTGTCTTCCTTTGTTTACCCCCTTCCCCTTATACACCTTTGTGTCATGGTGGCCCTCGGGGCCTTGGTAGTTATTGCTCCCGACTCTCGATGACGTGACTACGTCGAGAGTCATTTCAAAATCCAAATTTATAAGAATTTTCACCCTTTCTTTGATTTTACTTTCTTTTTAGGATTTAGTCGGATTTGGGCGGAATCCGGGCTAGGTGACTTGATTACCTAGTCCTCCCCTCCCATTTCCTTTTATTTCCTTCTATTTATTTCTTCCCCCATCCACATCTGTTCTCGTCTCGGCCCATGGTGACTTAATTACACCCTGGCCGGACACAATCTACCCTTTTCTCCGCTTTATTTTTGATTTTCAGATTTATTTTCGTGGTTTCTTTTCTTTTCTTTAGTGTCTCCATACACTACGATCGAGCATGAGGACATTGCTCGGTTTAAGTGTGGGGGCGCAATATTCTAGTATAGTTTAATTTTATTTTTGTTGTTTTTCGAAAAACCTTAAAAACCATAAAAATTTGAAAATTTTCACAAAAAGCAAAAAGATTTTCTTTTGTGTCTTTTCCTTTTTTTTTGTTGTGTCGTACTTTTGTTGTGTTGTGTGTGTTTGCCTCCCTTTTTCTTTGTAGATCACCAAATCACCGTTAACTTTGGAAGGCTTTCAAGACATCCGGTAACGCCTTTCTATCCCTTTTTCCTCTTTATCTCTTGTGAAGTGTGGAGAAGATTTGTGATGGTGTGCGCTCGGGTGGAGCTTTGTGAAGATTTGTGGTTGATTGGTTGCTTATTTGGAAATTCGGGGTGGTGTTTGCTCTATTTTTGTGTTTGTTTTGTTTTGTCTTGTTTTGTTGCCTTTGCCTCGTTTTCTTTCGTTTTCGTCGTGTCTTCGTTTTGTGTTGTGTAGTTGTATCTAGTGTGTAAATAGGTTTTCGAAAACCCGGTTTTGAGGCTAGTGTGCAAGTGTTTACTTTCCCTTTCTAGTAATATGAATCGAGTCTTGGACTTTGGTCTAGTAGAATGACCCTAAATCAATAGTTTCGTTGGTCCTTTACCTTGAGTCCACCTAGTCTACTAGGTATTTACTACGGGATTTGCATTTTGACCATTATGACCACCCACGGTGTGAAAAGGCCTTGGTTGCCGAGTCCCGTCCCTTAGGTGACCGTGTTCGGAATTGTTTGATTAGTCCAAGTCTCTTCCCTTTTTGTGGGTTTGAAGGGAAGGCGCCGTCCCGACTTACCCATTCTCCCACCTCCTACACATAACCACAAAATAAAGTTGCAAATCGCTGAAATCTCTTTCTTAGTTGCAAAGAATTGCCTACAACTCAAATCTAGCCAAAAGGGCAAAGAAAAGAAAACGAAAGAAAATGAAAGAAAGAAAATATTGAAGAAAAAGAAAAGGCACAAAAAGCCAAAAAGAAAATACAAAAGAGGAAAAAGAAATGGCATAGCAACACACAAAGCAAAAATGCAAAAGAAAGAAAAAAATGCCAAAAGAAAACCATCTCACAAAAAGAATCCCCACATCTCAGAAATAAGCCTTTTTCCGATCATTACCGTGAAGAGCCTACCAAAGGACCGAGTCCCTAGGAAGGATGATAGAGGTAATGATCGGCCTTCCCTCATTTTGTGAACTTATCCACCTTTTTACTTGGACTAGTTGGGCGGTTTTGGGCAATGGGACGACCCTCTTGGCTATTCGCTAAAGGGGGCGGGGTCTCACTTACCTACAGTGTCGACTAACACCGTGGTTCATCCTTTTTCCATCCCGCCGATCGTCCCGTAGTACGTTCTTAGGAGGTTAGGAGGACCTAGGTAAGTTACCAACGTTTTTATTGCTTTGTTGTTATACTATTAGGGTTTAGTTCATTTCGATTCGTATGATTAGCTTGGGAACGTTGTCACTTGCCTTGAGTCCTAAACCGGTGCTTCTTTCACCGCTTTTTAGAAGGAAGCGGTATTTATTTCTTCTTGGGTGCAACTGATTACTTGTTTGTTTGTTTATGTGTTTTTGTGTCCGGTTGCATCCACAGTTTTGTCGCAAGACCCCACTTGCCTTGCGGAGTGCACTTTCCCTCTAAGTGTACTCGCGTGAGTTGAAAGGGCGTAGGGTGCGCTAATACCCGCTCGGTTAGTAGTCTAGTTTCTTTTAGTTTTTAGTTAGTTGGTACTTACTCGAGGGCGAGTAAGGGTTAAGTGTGGGGGAGTTGATAAGTGTATTTTGTAGTGCCTATTTTGTTGTGTTTGGTCCCTTTTTACCTTGTGAAATCGCTCTTTGTAGCGGTTTCCGGGCTACTCATGCTTCCTTTAGTTCGTTTTAGGTTCCCGAGACCGTTCATGGAGAATTGGAACGATTCCGACTCGTTTCATACACTTTTGGAGCCAACGAAGAGAAGGAACGATCACTCGGTGCCTTGGATTCGATCCCGAGACCTTGGGACCCATTTCTGAGCCTCTTAGACTTGATCTTGAGCCCCGAGAATCGATGAGAAGTCCATGAGAAGCAAGGAGGGACCTTAAAGATCATAATGGAGGCCTACAAGGTCCTTTCCGGGCGGGAAGAGTACCCATCCCGACCGAGAAGGAGTGCGTGTTTACATAGGCTACTGTTTAGGCCGTCCCGACCGGGACCATTCCGTCCCGACCGGGAAGGATGGTCCATCCCGACCGGGACCAATCCTTCCCGACCGGGATGGAGTAGCTGTAGCCGTGTGACTTTCTTTTCTTCTCCTTCACTCTTGTAACCTTATAAATACTCCTCCCTTGTATTATTTAAGCACTTTTGCATACCCTACATTATTCTAAACCCTAATTAGCCTCTCTTCATCTCTTGTTTAGTTTCATATTAATCTTTAGTTAATCTTAGTTTAATCTAGTTTATTAGTCTTGTATTAAGGGATTTCTTCAAGATTCATCCAAGATTGACAACCTTGGGAGTTTCATTTGGGTTTATCTTTTCAATACAAGTTCTCATCTTTTGTTATCATTGTTAGTAGGTATACTCTCTTTACTCTTGTTCTTTATTTATTCCTTCAAGTTTTAATCTTTGATTATTGTTTATTGTTCTTGTTTGTTCATTATGGATGTTTGGACTATCATGTTGATTTCTCTTGTTAGTGATAGATTTAGTTTCATAATGTGTGAGTAGACTCCTTGTGGGGTTAGTAGGGGGATTAAGTGTGGATTATGGTGATTAGGGCTTGATTATGGGTAAAGGTGATTCCTTTGTTGCTAGTCACATATTGGGCACACTATGTGTTTGTTGTATTGCTTGTGTGGGTAGTAGTGGCCAATGCTTCTCATACTTGTATTCCTCTTCTCATTGTTTGACTAATTTGTGATTGAATCCTTGTGTTTTGAATAGCATTTTGCATGAGTGTTCGGGTCTAGTCTTTGACACGAGAGTGCGGACTTTGGCTTTGGCGCGAGAGCGCAAACCGACCTTGGTAACTAAGAGACACCTACACCCTTGATTACCCAATCATCCTACTACACTTATGAACCCGA
The DNA here is from genome assembly GCA_958450325.1 of Agrostemma githago. Lineage (NCBI taxonomy): Eukaryota > Viridiplantae > Streptophyta > Magnoliopsida > Caryophyllales > Caryophyllaceae > Agrostemma > Agrostemma githago. The sequence goes on along the minus strand of OY288255.1, from coordinate 30,699,848 downwards.
CTTAACCCTACTCCTTCCCTCATTTGATTTCTCTACCTCTTTAGCCATCTTCTCTAGTTTGTTAGTGACTTTAATCTCTAGTTGTTTCGATTAGTTTATGTTATACTTAGTCCATTGTTAGTCCACTTTCTTCACCTCCAGCCATCATAGTTTGTCAATTCTCTTCTTCTTTGTGTTGTTTTGGTAGCCTAGTCTCGTTTTTAGGTCGACCTAGTCTAGACATTATATAACCGTCTCCGTGGGCACGACCCAACTTACCCTAGCTACCCGTTAGGTATAGTTGGTTATTACTTGACGGTGGGGGACGCGGCGGAAACCTACCATCAATGCCGATGGTAAGTCACACATCAGTTAATCTCCAGCGGAGTCGCCAAATTGTGGACATGACATAGGTCCACCCCGACGCCGCCACGTGCGGGTTTGGGGAGGCGAATGAATCTCCATATGAGAATGGATCGAATTGAAATTTGACATGCTCTTCATGAAAAATACATAGCATTTGTTGGGAGGGGTTGTATCTTCAATGATGGCATAAAGATGACAAAATATTAACAAGAATTACAGCAACTGCATTCCACTCTAAGCGGCTTATAAACCTGAACATCAATGGAGCTTAAACAACTAGACATCTATTTGCTTCGCACAAAATTGAAAGCTCCTATACTTGTAGCCACACACCGCCAAACAAGGTCTTAATCGGAAGAGGAAAGGTCATATATTATGAACATGAGAAGAGGTTCCATGCCCAGCTGCCCTAATGCATAACTTACTCATTTTACACAGCACAAACCACTGAAGCGAGCAGAAAGCAAAAAAACACACAGCATCATGATACGAAGATAATATAATACTATACTCTGTATATTGATGCCTTAAGCCTCTTTGCGAGATTTTGTTACAATGCCAAAGAATATGGTCACAAATATCAACTCTTTAACCCAAAATATAAACTCTTTAACCAACAAAGCCATTTTATCATTAAACAGCAACCTCGACTACAAATCTACAAAGTCAAATTCTAACCAACACCCTTCCATTTAAAGGAATTAAGAGCCTACACATTTTCTGGAACAACTTATACAATATTACAAAAAAAAGAAGGAAATGCTGCAGCTTTGCTCAAAAAAAGCTTACCTGAACTAGCAAAAGTAATAAATCCAATTCCTCGGTGGCCTTTTGTCATAAGGTCCTGTAAGAGGAGGTATAGTTTTACCTTATATTCACTGAAAAGGAAAAAAAATCACTGTGTGGGAGAAACCCAACAGATGAGTATATGAACTTGCCTTTAGCATGTAGAGATCATTGATTTCACCATATTTCTCAAAATGGCTGTTCAAAGGGTAAGTACACAGTAGAAGGGAAGTAAGGATATGACTAAAAACCAGTAGTAGCAAATTTACACATCATAAAAGATATATTCTGAAATTATCAATTTCAAGATTGAGTGATGACCATCAAAATTTACCTCCGAAAGTCAGATTCAGTGACAGAGGGAGCAATCCTAGCAACAAAAATACGGGTAATCTTCTTGGAAGAGGATTTCATCATCTCTTCCTGCAAACATTTACATGTTATGTAGAAAGAATATCAAAGACCGCAAACAAGTAAAATTTAGAGCAGTGGCTTTCGGAAAAGAACAGAGTAAATGAAAAGACTGGTAACCAATAAACAAAAAATGGGTGTTCCAATCAGAAAAGGCAGGTGTGTCTGTGAGGGTCTGCTGTTGGAAGCACATTCTTCTTGTTTGTGAAGATGGTAGAGTAGCTTTAGATAATATAGTACAGGTGACTACGTGAGGGAATTTTAACATAACATCTCACTTATACTATTTGTAAAGGGATTTTTTCCATTACATTAGAAGGCAGATATGCATATACTATTTTAAATATTGGCATGTATGTTTATCCAGTGAAAACTAGATACGTACTTAATCTATTTTCCTATCCTTTGAATTTCGGATTTCAGGGGAAAAAATAGGGAAATTCATCTGGGTTTTCAACTAAATTCATCATCACGGACACCTTCAGTTATCATTCCAATATGCAAATCAATCTTAATTTTCTAGTTTAGATGTAAATTCAAAGTCAGCATTCATTAGTCACAATAAAAATTGACGAAAAACATACTAATTCAACATAAACAGGAACTAATTGACGAAAAACATACTAATTCAACATACTAATTCAACATAAACATAAACTACTAATTCAACATACTAATTGACGAAAAACAGGAACTAATTGACGAAAAACATGCTAATTCAACATAAACATAAACTACTAATTCAACATACTAATTGACGAAAAATTGACGAAAAACATACTAATTCAACATAAACATAAACTAATTGACGAAAAACAGGAACTAATTAACGAGAAACACACAAATCGACGAAGAACATAAACATAAACTAATAAACAAACAAATTGACGAAAATCGAATAAGATTTCTGTTCGATTGACGAAAAGCCAATAAGAAGAGAAAACGCACACCTGCGGAAGGAAAAACGCTATTGAACAATAGCACGATTGATCGGATTTCTCTTGGATTGACAATGAGCGGAAGGATTGAACGATTTTCTTGAATTAAGTTTTTGGTTTTTTACAATTAGGTTTCCTGTCTGGGTTATACTGGAATAGCGCGGGTGATAGTTTAGGATTGAGAAAGGTGAGCGCGTATGTTAATTAAGTTTAGCGGTGATTTTAGTATTTGATTTATTTAGTTTAGCGGTGATAGTTTAGTGATGTTTAGGTGAGCGAGTATTTGATTTATTTGATTTATTTAAGAAAGAGGTGAGCACACTATTTCTATTTAGTTTAGCCAGCATTTGATTTATTTGCAAGTTTATTTGTCAATTAAGATGAGTTAAGGTGGCATTTCAATATATGCTATTAAATAAATGCTACGTAATAATTAATCTCTTGTAGTGCGAAGTGGAGTCGTCACCGAACTTTGTGGGAGTTCGGGCCCGTTCAAACCCACTCTATGTCGTAGTGGGCCATGCACAAAGTATGGCCCATTTCCGATGTCAGAGTTTATTGGGTTCGTCCCTTTGCATTGCGATACCGATACCGTCACTACCGGTTATCGTGTATTGAATGACTCTCGTGTGCCAACGGTTTCGGGCATTCGGAAACCGAGGTTCTGAGTAAGGGGTGAGGGTACGTGTTGGGAAGCCCACAAAGGACACCCAACCTCGCCCGCACATTAGCGGCCTCTACTAAGATATCGAAAGACTTTCTAATACGCGCGTTAGTTGAACGATGAAAATGCTTATGCAAACATTATTTTCTCTAAACATGCGAGAAATTGAAAGGGTTTCTATGTCGATTTAATGCAACTAATTCTAACGTCGAAGTTAAATTTAGCATGCGTGTTCATTTTAGTACAATAAAATAAACAATAAAAATCAACAAGGAAGATAACAAACTTGTTAGTAACGGTATAGCGATAATAACGGTTTGCAAATTATAGAATAATATGAAATTATATAAATAAAATGATGCAAAGTTATGGAAAGTAATATTTCACGCGATGAATTAGGCACGTGTCGACTTAAGTCATAAAAAGCATTAATGAGACTCGAATGACTTTATAGGACTCACGATTTGACATGATAAGGGGCCACTCGACCGAGTCATTGGAGGACTCGACCGAGTGGACCTCTGAAAGGGCTTCTGTCCCGTATTTTTGGACCCTACTCGATCGAGTTATTGGCGAACTCGACCGAGTACGGCCACTCGATCGAGTCATTGCGAGACTCGACCGAGTGGAGCTCGAAAAAGCATTCTGTCTCGGTTTTTGGGGTGCCACTCGACCGAGTGTGCTAGGCACTCGATCGAGTGCCCCCTGTACGAACTAGGGTTCGTTTTGCAATTCGCTATCGATTTCGAAATTGCTTTTTGATTTTGATAATTGGGTAAGTTTGTTGAATCGGGCATAAATATTGTATGACTTATGCTCGATTCGTGTGTATGATACTCGTCATATCAAACGTGCGATTATTGAATCGACATCGGATATTAGAGCGAGATAAAAAAAGTTGTTATAAGCCGTTTTAAATGAACTAAGACGGTATGGATTTCTTCCGCGTTTATAGTGTCGTAATTCTAACGAATTATATGACAACTATTTTAGCATCAAAGAAAGACCGCATTAGTTAAATTATTTGACTAAATTGTTTAGATTCGACATCCAACTATTGAGTTGGTATCGAATCTAATAGGTTGACACTTTTTAATTACGACGGACTCGACTTGATTCCCTCGGCTTCCCGACATCTTAATAAATCCCTAGGGATTATGTGATGTAGGATCCGCGTCAACGGGTTTCGACCCTTAATTTAAAAAGTAATTGTTTTGAAAAGAGTTTTAGAATTGATAAAATATGCGATTAATGACGATGTGAACCAAAACTACAAAAAAAAACTTATTGTTTAAATCGACTTGTTTCAATAATCAAGTGCTAGGGATGTCAGGATAAGCGACCGTCAACGCTAGGTGCAATACCCTTGTATATTCGGGTTTCCTTATTCCGATATCATTCACACTCGACACAAATTCACAAGTATTTTAGTATTTTATACAGTAAATTTTAGCGATATTAGAATGCGATGAAGATAAAAAACGAGACAAGGACGACGTGCGGCGCGAGAGAAAAGGAGAGGGAAAAGAGAGGGGTTTTGCACCCTCAACCTACATGTTCTTGTTCTCGGACGGGACTCGTAGTTGTGGCTAGCACGGGAGTATCGATATGTAGGCTAAGTTATGGTGATTAGGGTTTGAATTCTTAGATGCTAGGGTTAGGGTTTGAGTGTAGTATCGATTAGGGTTTTCTAGGGTTGAAAAAGTTGTCTTGAAGTGTGTGCATTGAGGTGTTTATATAGGCATAGCTATGCTCCTCCGGCTAGGGTTACTCGACCGAGTAGCCCCTTGACTCGGTCGAGTGGCCCAAGCGTCTGCAACCGGGCTTGAATGAGGGCCCACTCGATCGAGAGGGCTGAGCACTCGATCGAGTGGGTCAGCTGGGTCGCACGGGTCCAATGTTTTGGACCTCAAGATGGGTTTTGTATTTGGGCTGAGTTTTTGATGTTTATGTGGCTGTTTTTATGTGTCTCGGAAACGACTTTGACCGGGGTTGACCCAATCGCTAAAAGTCGGTTTTGTTTCCGGTGTCGGTTTTGGCCCAAATTAGCCTTATTTGATTGGAAACGGCCCACTGGGCCTGAATTTGAGGTCGGTTTTGTGAGATTTGTACTTCGTAAATGCCTAAGCCAGCAACTAATGGTTTTGAGCCCATATCCGAGCGCATAGAAACACGTTTGCGTCCGATCATCATCGGGTGTTTTTTGGAAGCAGTCATAGACACCTGGCAGTCAAAATGCGGGTGTCTACAGTCTCGTTTTTAATAACAGAAAAGGCTTTAAAATCGTAAATTTTCACATATTTCGTTATTTTAAATTGTTTTTAAGAGATTTGCGAATAAATCGTTCTTTTAGTTATTAAAAAGTATTATAAGGCCGAGACTAAAGCATACATATAATAATTTATTTAACAAATTTCGTGATTTTTAAAGTATGAATTATCAAATTGATAGTTTTATTGTTTTTAATAAAGTTACAGCATGTTTCAGAATCTGTTAGTGTTTTTGTGCGAATTAATATTATAGTCTAAACACTTTATTTCCAAAAACTTTGAAAATAGACTACTATTTATTTTAGGTCTAATTTATTACTATATAATTTCGTAAAATAATTCAAAGTTGTTAGGTCACAATAAATTATTTATGAGCAGGTGTCAAACTAATCCGCGATTCTGTCAGTTGTGATAAGATCTAAATTGAAACATATGTTAAACTTTTTATTTAATATTGGTAAATTACTTAAAGAAACTATGAAGAGTCTAGTTAATGTTTCCAATTGGACTTTATTTAAAATCAATTTGTAAACGTGTTTTGTTAAAGATATACAATCGGGTGTCGAATTCTGACAGTTTGTAAACATACGAATATAACCACATGTTTTATTTAGAATTTGGATTTTCTTCAGTAATAGAAGTTGTAACTAAGTGTCTAAAGTTTTCAACCCCACTGATCTTACGTTATTTCGATTTTTAATGATTTAATTACGAATTTTACAGTAAGACAGTGCAAATCTAGAAAATCTGTCAATTTATTATTTAAATACTTTTAATTACTTAGACTTCAACCTTTTTAAAAATAATTATGATTTTAACTTGACTTGAATTTTAATCATGAATTATACATTTATATAATAAATATAATGTTTACGTCTCAAGGCCTAATATTAACTATTTTATATAACTCCTATTTTGATCGATTTCGATTTATAATAATACGTACTTTTGAAAAAGTTATTATTTTAAGAAAAATATATTTTCATAGAGTTTTCTCTTTTAAGAACGAACTATAATCCCATTGAATTTCGATAATGGCTTTATTTTGGAGTTATGGAATAAGAGAAGTGTACGGGTAGAGTAATACAGTCTAGAGTATACGTTTTGCCATCAGCTATAAGGCTAGTGTATCCGAGCGGGATGGATTGGTTGTTGAACTGGGCATGTTCTTGTCCAGGAGTGTATGTTCATTTTGACCTTAAGCTCGTACCTCGCATGTAAGACGTCGTCGGGTTGAACTGGGCACATTTGGTGTTCCAGGAGGGGTGTGCATATTTACTTAAGCTAGGACCTCGCATTATAATTAAGTCGCCGTCCTATTATGGTTGAGTAGCCTAGTTAGAGACCGAAGTTTGATTTGTTCGAACTAAGTTCTCGAAGCTAGTTTTTAGTATTCTCCTAGTAAAAGTCTGTTCTGTTGCACTGATTCATATCCATAACGCCGTTATTATTATTGGTTGATATTGACTTGCAGGTTGGCATAACCTGTCATGTTATGTTTATAACATGACAGGTAATTTGTTGTTGGGTTTGCGTGTGAGCTAGCGAGTAGCATGGATCCTACTCTACGTCATTTATATTTTTTTGGATTGTTAAACCCATTTGGAGGATTTTTATTTTTAGTCCTTTTGTAAAAAGTGGCATTTGTATTGACTGACCGTTCTTTTTGTAAAATTTGGAACATCAGTGTGTTTTAATCCCAAATCTACAGTGTTTCTGCCGCTGTATTACGTTAGAATTTATATGGGATTACAAACTCCCACTTCTTCACGAGTTTAAGGACCATAACGAAGGGAAAATACTTATTGCCATGGTCACCACTGCTTTTATTCATGGGATATGGCTGGTCAGAAATAAGGTAAGAATTGATGAGGCTATTATGAGGTCAGAAATAATGGCAAAAATCATCCAAGATGGTATCAAGACGACGGCCAGGGAAATTATGAATATGGTAGTTAACAATAGGGAGGCAATTTTCTTGAATATTATGATGTAACTTTTGTTTGTGTTCGATTTGGTTTTTGTTTTTACGGGATTGCGAGGACCCTCCTCTGCCTCCCATTCTCTCCTTGTAAATGATTTTTGAATGACATAATAATACTCACATTTTCACCAAAAAAAAACATAAATACAATGTATAGCTATTGTATTACCGGTGCTTGTATAACACAATAATCGGCCACTTGCATATAAGTTAACACATGGTAAACCAATAATATAAAATAACCAACTGTTTTTTAGAATAACCAACTGATTACTATAAAATATCTAAATCAATACTATAAAATAACTTGGTGGACAACTTCGTTTGGTTATACAATAACTACATTTGTTTATTAGAATAACTGAGTAGACACTTCACAATAACTGGCCATATATATATTTGTTAATTAATTAGTATAATTATGCAGGTTGAAGTACAATAACATAATTCAAGCATTAGGATAACCAAATGACTACTACAAAATAACTAAATCAAAACTATAAAATAACTGACATTGACAAGTAAGATGGTCATAAACAAAGTAATACAAATTCTAGACCAGTTAACAACTTACAGTAGCTTAAGACATCCAGTAGAATGATAACTATGCATATAAAAATATAATAACCACTTTTGTGCATTATAATTATAATAAAAAAGTATAGCCTATTAAAGAGAATTGTATTCATTACATCAACTGCCCTTGCTCGTATTGCATCATCTGTTTCCAATCCTTCAGGGAGTTCCATGTAATTTTTTTGGCCTTCCTTAGTACTTACTCCTTGCTTTAGCGAACCCTCAACGTGTCGGAAACCTAATAAATTACATATTATAGTATGGATATAAATCCTTAAATGACTATATAATTACATATTACCAAAAAAAGTATAAGTTAGGGTAGAACATACTCTGTATTTCTTTTGATGGTTGATTATGACAGATAGGGTATACATCTACAATGTATTTCCCATTCCCAACGAACCTGCCTTCATCTCCGCATTCGCCCTCTCCCGTATCGAAATGTAAGTCCCAGTGCTTTATGAGAGGGACATCGGATGGAGATGATTTCCCTGGAATGACATTCTATGGAAGTATACCATAATTACAATAATAATACAACCACGAAGTGTACGGTGGCCGTTCCTGCATGCCTCTACGGCTGACGTTAGTCGAGAAAATACATACTCGCACCAGTCATGTTGTCGGATAGTTAACGTATTATGAACATCTTTTAGGAGTGCAAGGTCAACCGAATGGTATGATGTTGGCGCAAGAAATACCAACATCGTATAGAGCACAAACAGCAGTTTGAACGATTCTCCTCCGTCGTCATCCATGTCATCTAATTTGCTTATAACTGATGCACGAGCACTGCTTTGCTCCCTTCCACCCCAAACTCTTGTCGGAAATCACGTTTCATTGTGTCCTAGGATGACAAATTGTTATGTCCAGTTAGAACAATTTCAATCCCGCGATCCCCCATTGGCAACCCAAATATGTCGTGGACATCTTGCTTGGACACCACAAACTTTACCTCCTGTGCCTTGAACATGTGGGCAGCCGCATTAAAGTGCCTAATAAATAATGGGATGATGTGCAATGGTAGTTTTGTCAATCTCAACTCGAGTAAACCACCAAAACCAATATCAATTACTGCTTTTCTCTGATTTGGCCCAAGCTTTGATACCAGTTCAACCAAGCTCTTCGGTCGACATCACACACCTATGTTATCAGCGCTACGAATCAAACAATGCACAAATGAAGATAAAATAAACGATAAGGATAAGTGAAAGACATTTGCAATATTAGACCAAAAAAAGTAACATACAATGTTATAGATTGAGCTTGGTTAGCCTTCTTTGCCTCAATCTCTATATTATCTATCTTAGAGCGTTTTTTTTTGTTGAACCATCTTCACCTGACTTACGTTTCCGGGCGTTTTCTGCTTTATTTTTTACCATGTCTGTAGAAAAGATTACATGCGTTAGAATAATTGACAAAAAAAGACAATATAATGGTAGTAAAATTGAAATATAACTGACATTAACTATATTTCAAAAAAAGGTTATCATAAGTTTAATTGATTTAGTTAGTTTTAATTTGCCTAATTAAAGTCATGTGCATGCGTATTGAAATACAACTTGATTTAAGCATTACAATAACTGAAATTTATATTGTACAAAGAGAACTAAGCAATGGATCTTATGAACTCGTGTAACTTTAAGCACTTTTTGTGTAACTTTAACACTGGATCTTATGAACTTATTAGAGTTCTTGTCCTTATGTGACTCTCTCTCTCTCTCTCTCTCTCTCTCTCTATATATATATATATATATATATATATATATATATATATATATATATATATATAAAAGGGATCAAGGGAGTTTGGTGAAAAGTGGGAAGTTGGGAAGTTGTGTTGTTGGCCATTGATCTTGGGTTGGATGGATGGCTTAGATGAATAATGTTAAAAAAAAAAAAAAAAGAGTAAATGTCAGTAACTGACACAGCAACAGTGGAGAGAGAAAAGGAGAAAAGCAAAAAGCAACCCTTCCCTCAATCAAATTTTCACTTCTTACCACTAGTCTTGATCACTCCTTACCACTTGATACTCTCTCATCTTCATCTTCCTCTTCATCTATCAAACAAAAAAAAAGCATCACCATCTTCAAGATCCATTCATTCGTATAACTCCGACCATACTCCGTCAACTACTCCGACCATATTCCGTCAACTACTCCGATCATACTACGTTTTTAACCCAACATACTCCGTAGTAACTTCGATCATCATACGAAGATATGTTCATCTTCATCTTCATCATCTTCATCTTCATGCTCATTTTTCTTCATCATCTTCATCTTCATCATCATGCTTCTTTTTAACACAACATGACGTATAATTATACCAAGGTATGTTTATGCATAAACTTTGATCATCTTCATTTTTTTTAGCTTCTTCTTCATCTTCATCTTCATCTTCGATCATCTTCAAGCTTCTTTTTATTTTTCATATCTTTTTTTTTGTATTTATAAAATTATTCATCTTCATTATCTAAAAAAAAGAACAACTTCATCTTTAAGATAAAGTTTGAAGATGAAGTTGTTCTTTTTTTGGTATTTATAAGATGAAGTTTGAAGATGAACTTCATCTTTAAGATGAAGTTTGAAGATGAAGTTATTCCGTATAGTCACAAATATTGAGGTGTACAATCGCGTGATATAAGTTGCACAATCACACATGTTGATGTGTACAATCACACGCTATAAGGCGTACAGTCACACACATTATGCTGTACAGTCACACACTTTATGCTGTACAGTCACACACTTTATGCTGTACAGTCACACACTTTATTCCGTATAGTCACAATATTGAGGTGTACAATCGCGTGATATAAGTTGCACAATCACACATGTTGATGTGTACAATCACACGCTATAAGGCGTACAGTCACACACTTTAGGTTGTATAGTCACACTCATTATATTGTATAGTCACACTCATTATATTGTAGAATCACACAAATTCTTACAGTGATTAGTGTATGTAATCATCTTTTCTAATGATGATTGAAGTATAAATAAGTACGAGTATAATTTAGTTGTATAGTCACAGAGATTATGTTGTATAGTCACACTGTTGAAGTTGTATAGTCATACTCGTTATGTTGTAGGATCACAGTCATTATGTTGTAGGATCACACTGTTTATGTTGTATAGTCACACAGTTAAAGTTGTACAGTCACACTCATTATGCTGTACAATCATGCAGTTGTAGAGTCATTGTAGTCACATATTCAGTTGTGTTGTGTGATTTAGATTGATTGTGTGTTTTGTTGCAGCGAAATAGTTGGTGGAAAGAGGAATGTTGGTAAAAGGGGCGATGGGAAGAAGAAGGTCGTGGAAGATACAACGACCGACCACGTAATTGGACAATGTATTGTTGCACATGTACAGGAGACCATCGTTAAGCTCTTGTGTGTTTATGTGAGATAAAATATTTGCTTTAGGATGAACGTACTATGTGTAAATGATGTTTCAGACTTGGTGTTTGGGAAGAAAAAAAATTAACATTTGAATAGTCATACAGAGTTGGTTGTACAGTCATACAGAGTTGTTTATACAGTCACCCGTTTGAAGATACATAGTCGCACTCGTTATATTTTGTTGTGAAGTCACAGAATGATGTACAATCACACCTTTGAAGCCACACAGTCGCAGTAGTTATGGTGCAAAGTCACACGCTTTATATTGTATAGTCACAGAGTAGGTGTTTGGGAAGATAAAAAATCACTTATCCTTCCACCTGTGTGACTATACAACATAATCTCTGTGACTATACAACTAAATTATACTCGTACTTATTTATACTTCAATCATCATTAGCAAAGATGATTACATACACTAATCACTGCAAGAATTTGTGTGATTCTACAATACAATGACTCTACAACTGCATGATTGTACAGCATAATGAGTGTGACTATACAACTTTAACTGTGTGACTATACAACATAAACTGTGTGACTATACAACATAAATTATACTTGTACTTATTTATACTTCGATCATCATTAGCAAAGATGATTACATACATTAATCACTGCAAGAATTTGTGTGATTCTGCAATATAATGAGCGTGACTATACAATATAATGAGTGTGACTATACAACCTAAAGTGTGTAACTACAAAACTGAAACCGTAAAATGGAAAATAAAAGCCATACTGTAGACACCCACATTTTGACCGCCAGGTGTCTATAGTAGGTCCCGCCAAACACCCGATGATGATAGGACGCAAACGTGCTTTAATGGACTCGGATATGGGCTCGAAATCATGGACATTTGGTTTAGGCTTATTACGGAGTACAAATCTTACAAAAACAACCTCAAATCCAGGTCCAGTGGGTCGTTTCGAGTCAAATGAGACTAATTTGGGTCGATTCCGACACCGGGGGTAAAACCGTCTTTTTACGACCGAGTCAAAACCCGGTCGAAAAATATTCTCGAGACACACGAGTCAGCCGTGACACTTCACACGACTGATCCGGTCCCAAACACTGCAAAAATCATCTTCAAATAATATTAAACAAATCCGTTTAAGGATGGAATTCGATCTCAAGTAGGAATTCTATCCGGAAACCGAAACAGTTTACAACCCGAGCTCAGATACTCGGCCAAGACAGCCGAGATATCCCTGTTTCAGCCGAGTTGCTCGGCTTCTTCACCAAGAAACGAGAAGTTTATTCCCTTACGAACTCTTGTATTTCCTATCCAAACCGGTATTTTTTGCCACACAAGCAAGACTACCTCGACTCCTATAAATAGGACCTCATATTCAACACAAAATACACATGAATCATCGATCAATACACCATAATTATTAGTCATACATATACTCAATATCTAGCAAAAATATAGTCTCAACATACATCCGAAGGAATACCGAAATACCGTCCCGAAATACCGACGAAACCGACCCATCCAGCCGGCCGAACCCGACGCCTCTCGCACACATAAATCCGCACCACCTTAACTCACCCGCATTATCTCGACGCTCCCGTGCCTAAGCCACTGTCCGACGAGCTCCATACCGAGAAAATAAAGCATGTAGGTTGAGGGTGTAAATCAAACCCGATTCTCTCTTCTCTCTTCTCCTCCTCCACGTTTTTATTATTATTATTATTTTCGTCGGTCGTTTTATATTTAATACGGGTCATTTGTCGCATATTTTCTATTTATTTTAATAATCGATATTACAAAACTATTTTTTATGTAACGTTCTTAAAATACGATACCGATTTTCTAATCGAATATCGTATCTACAAGAACAAAATTAAATTAATCCTCGTTGATGCTAATAAAATCATTACCTTTTTTTTACAAAATTCGATGATTTTAAACATGGAGAGAATTAACATTTTTTTCGTTCAAATTCTTTTTTTACTTTTCGTTCAAAACAAACCTTTTTTCAAAACATTTTTCTAAAATCATTCCGGCTATTTGATATCGATTTTATAATCAAATATCGAATACGACGAATATCGAAAATATGAATCGAGTATAAATTAATCCATATTTGTACGCGATTTATAAAAATTAACGATTTTCGACAAATAAAAAAACCGGCAGCCGGTTCGCCGGTTCTTTTTTTTTTTTTTCATTTCTTCGCTTTTCTATTTTTAATTCTTTTCGAACCTTATATTAAAAGGCGACTTTCGCGACATATTTCGATAAATACTTTTTTTGACCTCGGTCAACACGTGCTAATCCATCACGTGTCATAAAATCTTTTCTAAAATCATGCATATTATTTATTTACATCTTTATTCGATTTATTCACCGTTACTAACTCGTTTTCTCGTGTTTGTAGCTTTTTATTTGTTTTTATCGTTTTATTAGACTAAAACGAACTCACATGCTAAAAGAACTTTGATGTTATTAGTTTAAAATGCATTAAACGACTTAGCAACTCATTTTATTTTTCTCACATGCTTAGGAAAATAATGTTTGCATATCATTCAACCGTCGAACTAACCCGTGTACACCAAAAAGGAACGATATCTTAGTAAAGGCCGCTAAGTGCGGGCGGGGTTGGGTGTTCTTAGTGAACTTCCCAACACGTACCCTCACCCCTTACTCAGAACCGTGGTTTCCGGATGTCCGAAATTATTGGCAACGAGTGTCATTCAATATACGATTAACCGCTCCAGTCGGCATCGGTATCGATATGCAAAGGGACGAGCCCAATAAACTCTGATATCGGAAATGGACCGTATTTTGTATATGGCCCACTACGACATAGAGTGGGCTCGAATGGTTCCGAATAACCACAAAATTCGGTGGCGACTCCTACTTCGATATAAATTTCAATTTGACCATCTCATATGGAGATTCGTTTGCCTCCCCAAACCCGCGCGTGGCCGCGTCGGGGTGGACCTATGTCAAGTCCACACATACAGTCAATTATTCTTCAATCATCATTAGCAAAGTCACATTCATAATTAGAAAGATGATTATACATACGATTCAGAACAAATTATTTAAACATTCATTAAATATTCAACCTTCATTCATTCATATTCAACCTTCATTTTAATCTTTGCAACAATACATTGTCCAATTACGTGGTCGATCGTTGTATCTTCCACGACCTTCTTCTTCCCACCACCCCTTTTACCAACATTTCTCTTTCCATCAATCATTTCGCTGCAACAAAACACACAATCAATCTAAATCACACGTACAGCTGAATATGTGACTACAATGACTGTACAACTGCATGATTGTACAACATAATGATTATGACTATACAACTTTAACTATGTGACTGTACAACATAAACGGTGTGATCCTACAATATAATGACCGTGATTCTACAACATAACGAGTATGACTATACAACTTCAACTGTGTGACTATACAACATAATCTCTGTGACTCTACAACTAAATTATACTCGTACTTATTTATACTTCAATCATCATTAGCAAAGATGATTACATACACTAATCACTGTAAGAATTTGTGTGATTCTACAATATAATGAGTGTGACTATACAATATAATGAGTGTGACTATACAACCTAAAGTGTGTGACTGTACGCCTTATAGCGTGTGATTGTACACATCAACATGTGTGACTGTGCAACTTATATCACGCGATTGTACAACATAATGAGTGTGACTATACAACTGAATATGTTACTATAATGAGTGTACAGCTGCGTGATTCTACAACATAATGAGTGTGACTATACAACATAATGAGTGTGACTTTGCAATTCTGCGAAAACATTACGCACTAAATGACTTGTTCTCCATTCATCCCACAAAAAAAGAACAACTTCATCTTCAAACTTCATCTTAAAGATGAAGTTGTTCTTTTTTTTTTTGTGTGGATAATAAAGATGAATAATTTTATAAATACAAAAAAAAAGATATGAAAAATAAAAAGAAGCACGAAGATGAAGATGAAGATGAAGATGATGAAGAAAAAGAAGCATGAAGATGAAGATGAACATACCTTCGTATGATGATCAAAGTAACGCAATATGGTCGGAGTAGTTGACGGAGTATGGTCGGAGTAGTTGACGGAGTATGGTCGGAGTAGTTGACGGAGTATGGTCGGAGTTATTAATGGTGATTATTTGTTGGAGTTTTGTTAGAGAGAGATGAATTTAGTTGAGAAATGAATTGAAAATGAGGGGATTGGGAAGTGTATGAGGGAAGTAATGGAGGGATTGATTTGGGTGAGGGGATGTTTCCCTCTCTCTACTGCTGCTGTGTCAGTTTAATTTTATTTTTTTTTTATTTTTTTTTTTAATTGAACCCCATCCATCCACCATCCATCTTAGGATGAATGGATGGAGGGGATCAACACTAAGGGAGAGTTGGAGAGTTAGTAACTCCCTTGATCCCCCCTATATATATATATATATATATATATATATATATATATATATATATATATATATATATATATATATATATATATATATATATATATATATATATATATATATATATATATATAATACATTTTTTTATCTTAATAACTTCTCACTTCAATCGTATAACCAAAGTAGATTTTTTCACGCCTTATTAATAAAATACATTATTTTGCAATTCTTTGCAGAAAGAATAATTTTGTGTATTAATTTTGAATTGCTAATTGAAAGTCCTCGTACTACTGCATTTCCTCCTTATTCTTAAATAAGTCTCACTTTCCTTTGGTGAATTTATTTTTAGTTAGCCTCATTTCCCAATAAGGCAAAATTCTTAAAATTTTGAGACCATATTGTTCATATCAACTTTTTTTAGTACCCTCATTTAACAACTTTCTTTGCTTTATTATGGTTAAAAACACAACAAATACCCTCATCTTTTGTTTTTTCCTTGTTCTTTGTATCCAAACCTTATAGGGCTTGTTCAAGAAGGAGTGAGTAATTTTTTATTTATCCATACCTAACATTGAACACAATAACTTAATTTCAACCATTAGATTATATGATGTGTCTTGGTCCTGGAAAACAATTTATAAAGTCAAGGAAAAAATGAAGAGTGCTTATGAGGAAGAACAATGGCTTGGGAATCCTCATGGTTATACTGTTAAAGGGGGATATGACTGGATTAATCCGACTCCTATCTCCCCTACTTGGAGCCAGTTTGTGTGGAATGATTGGAATACTCCCAAGCATTCTCACATAACCTGGTTGATCATGAATGAAGGTATTAATACGAAGGACAAGTTGTTCCGTCATGAATGCGCTGAGGATGAGATCTGATGTCTTTGCCATCAGGATGAAGAGACAGTTAACCATCTTTTCTTCACCTGTTCTTATAGCAGCAGCATCATGGACTGCATTTTTGAAATTACGGGTTGTAGGCCTGACAAGCAGTACATTATGAATTTGAGTCCGATTCTAGTGTACTGGAAGCTGCATGCCGCGATATTATGTGCATGTTATTACCATATCTGGCTTCAAAGGAACGATGCTCGACTGGAGGGGTACCTGACTCGACCTGAAATCATTGCTCATAAAATCGTCAATGCTATTAGAATCAGAATTAAGATAAAAGACACGGAGAAGATAACCTCAGAAGATATCGAATATCTTAGGAGGATTGGATATAACTGCTAGTTTGCAAGATTTTGTTTGTTTTATCTTTTTCTGTAATCGGTCTAGTCCTTATATGGTTTTTATGTAGTGATAAACACATGATCTGTAAAGCCTAATTTTTTTTATGAATATAACTCACATTTCACCAAAAAAAACCATTAGATTATAACGCATGGTCTTCCGCATTAGGAAACAATTACGACATAATTGCATAAACTTCCTTACTATTATTTTCGCGCTTTATTTTACTATTTGACTTCTATATATATATAAACATTTATTCAAGAACGTATACTTTTTTACCATATAAGTTCATTTTGTGATAAATAAATTCATTAACTCTATGATGTGCGCACTTAAAATTTAGTTTTTATTAACTTGTGTTTTTAAGTATAGGTAGGGATGATGTTAGAATTTTTGCTTATATTTAGAAATTCATGTATGTCATGAATTAGCTGTGTGAACGAAGTAATAGTAAATTTCAATGTATACCTCCGCCAAGAGCCCATGTTTATACAAATAAATCATTCTGATGGAGAATTAAGTTTGTTTTACTCTTTATAAAAGTCATTAACTTACCACCACTTAAAAGTTCGGGACATACAAGTATAAAACATCAAATTTGTCAAATATATAGGATAACATATTTATTAATATAGTCCAAACTAATCTATCTAATCTAAATCTAAACTATATAATAAAACAGAGTAAGGATCAGGTGAGTCCCCTTCTCATAATTGAATCTGTGAGTTCTCAACTCAACCCTTAAATTAGAGATAGATGAATGGTTATGATTTTTTTTATCAATTCAATAAGTTCCTGACATAATTTTGGTAAATATTTCAATTTCTCTCTCTCCTCCTTGATTCACTCGATTATTCTCTCTCTCCTATCAAAATTTCCACGGCTTATGCTAACTATGCTAATTATCCTTTGTATTTTTAAATCCAGTTATGCTAATAAGTAGGGTTTAGTTTTTACTCAATTATTTTAATGCATATCAATTGTTACTCTAATTATCTGTGTAAACCAACTGGGTATTCATGTGGTAGGACTAGTGGAATTCACAAAAGTATGTTACTTTACTACGCACCATCTGTTACTTTAATGCTTCTCAGTTGTTACTCTAATGCTTCTCAATTGTTACTCTAATGCATATCATTTGTTACTTTATTATATACGATATGTTATTCTAATGCTTGTCAGTAGTTACTCTAATGCATATCAGTTATTACTCTAATTATCTGGGTATTCATGTGTTAGGACTAATGGAATTCACCAAAGTATGTTACTTCATTACGCACCATATGTTACTCTAATGCTTGTCACTTCTTACTCTGATGCTTATCATTTGTTACTCTAATTATCTGGTTAAACTATCTGGGTATTCATGTATTAGGACTAATGGAATTCACCAAAGTATGTTACTTTATTATGTACGATCTGTTACTCTAATGCTTGTCACTTGTTACTCTGATGCATATCATTTATTACTTTATTACGTACGATCTGTTACTCTAATGTTTGTCAGTTGTTAATGCATATCATTTGTTACTATATTACGTACGATCTGTTACTCTAATGTCTGTCAAATACTTGTCATGTAATACCCCTGACATGATCAGTTGTTACTCTAACGCATATCATTTGTTGCTTTAACGCGTTAATCATGGGTCACTCCTCAGATGGCTGACGAAGACCAACACAACGGTTCTGACAACGAGTAAGCTGACTCCAAATTTCAGGTCGGGTGCAGACCCGGGACGCTGGACCACCATTTCCACCACCTTACCTCAAACCACCACCCTGATTAGGGTTTAAGTAGGAAAAAAATCAATAATATAACATTTAATTCAATGACTATATTAAAAAGTAAATTATTAATACAAACAACACACTTAATTGTCTCAGATACAAATTATGATTTATTAGGGCTTAATCTAATTATGGCTTAATTAGAATTTGAATAAAAAATTAAGATGCCCCATGTATGCATATGGCGTGAAACTCTCACCCACATCCCTGCACCATTCATCTGCTTTTGCATCTTCTACAATAACATCGTCAAAAAATTAACATGTCAAATAATCAATGAGCTCTATAACATAAACTCAAATTATAGGCACTGATTTAATGAATTACTCTATATACCAATAAAAATTATTTGGGGATCATGTGTTCAAACTAATCGAATTCACTAACTTCATATGTATGCCATTACTATGCAATGTTACTATAAGAAACATCAGTCGTTACTTTATTACGTACAATCTGTTACTCTAATGCTTGTCATTTTTTACTCTAATGCATATCATTTGTTACTTTATTACGTACGATTTGTTACTCTAATGTTTGTCAGTTGTTACTATAATGCATATTATCTGTTACTTTATTTCGAACAATCTGTTACTCTAATGAAATTCATGTGTTAGGACTAATGGAATTCAAGTTATCAAATTATATGCATTGTTCATCGTCAAAACAATGACCTCATTTAAATAATGAAAATTATTACAAACTGTAACGTACAATTTGTAAACATTAAGCAAAACTCATCGTTGATGTGTTCAACAATTTGCAGATCAACCATTGCAGCGTTGTCGCAGTCGCGCAAAGAAGATGAATGAAGGTGTGTTTGAATTAGGGTATGAATGAGGTGAATACTGAATGGGATGAACGTGAATGGACTGAACATGAATATTGAATGAAATGAATTGTGATATTGTTTCCTATTATCATGTCAGTTACATTCCTTTAATTTAGGAAGCCGTATTTTCTTTTTCTTTTTTTTAAATGTAAAACCTCAAAGCATCATATCCATCCATCCTTCTACCATCCATGTAGAAGGAATCTATGGACTCATATGTAGAGAAGGACTCATATAAGAGCCTTACTCATAAAACAGAAACCAAAACATGTTCTTTTGGCGCCGGTAGTTCAATTTCCATATTAATCTAGATAGTGTAAATAGTATAATAATCATTAATTTAATATAACACTCCGTATTAATTAGAAGTTTCATATTTATAAGATATTTTTGGCATGTACACCTATTAAAACATCAAAGACACAAGTTTATAATATTTTGATGGTAATATAATTTATCATGGGTTAAAATATTTTAAAACACCATAGATATAAGTATGTCGAAAAAATAACTTATTATGTTAATTACGATTGAAATTATTTTTATACTGGTAATCGAAAATAGATTAAACATTTTCTGAAATGTCTATAGTACACAAATTTCAAAAATGTAAACAAATATACAGCGTCATAAATTTTATTTATACCAAATGTTGGATCCACGTGGATGTACATTATATAAAGAAATTTATGTATCATATAATAAAACAGAAATCTCAAATTATATTTTGGCGCCAAACTATACACAATGTTATACATCGGTCAAAATGCATTTAAATTCAATTTGAACCCATCATAAAATATTTATGACTAAAAAAGTAAAACTTTAAAAAACATTGTCAAAACCTCACATATATATTGCAATGTAAGTCACAACATAATTTTATTCAAAAAATATTTTTTTCTTATTTCTTAGAAGTTATTTAAAAGAATACAAATTAATAACTAAAATAAATTATTTTAATGAAAATGATTATAGACTTATAACTTTCTAATTTTTAGCCCATAAAGTTGGTATCATAATCCTAACTTGATATTTCTTAGTATATTTTACAAAAATAATTAAAATAGTTCTCATTTGTCCTCGTAATAATACACCCTAACAAATATAATAAAAAAATTATTTTTTTTTATTTGTTGGAAGTTATTTAAAAGAATAAAAATTAACAACTAAAATAAATCAATTTAATGAAAATGATTACAGACTTATAAATTTCTAATTTTAAGATCATAAAGTAGGTATCATAATCCTAACTTGATATTCCTTAGTATATTTTACAAAAATAATGAAAATAGTTCTCATTTGTCCTGGTAATAAAACACACTAACAAATATAATAAAAAAATTACATTCTAATCATAAAATTGATCTCCGTAAAATAAGAACCATCCATAAATAAACTAACATGAAATCTACAAAAAAAAAACTCTACATCTCTATTAAATATATTGTTATCAATAATCAATAATAATTTATTACTCCTTAAACAAAACAGATGTTACTTATGAAAATATTGATATAAACTTTACCTAATTGATCATATTTGATAGGGAACAAGACTCTAGTTAAATAATGAAATTGGATGACATTTTACGTACTACCCGACTACTATAATATTAATATGTACTATACATGATTAATCATTATTGGACGAAATAAGTTTTTTAAAACTTATCCTTTATATATTAAAGCAAGTACATGAGTAATCATTATTGGACGAAATAAGTTTTTTAAAACTTATTCTTTATATATTAAAGCAAGCATCATGCTCAATGATGTGGCACAACCTCAATCTTTTATTCTGAAATGAAGGTTTCTCATTCAACCTACTTGAAATAGTATTCTCCCAGTATTCCTTAATAAAAAGTTAACTTGAGAAGTAGCACCAATGAGAGTCAAACTCCAGACCTTCACGTCAAAAGTCAACACCTTATCCACAACACCACTCTAATTTTGATTGGTAAAATTATACAAACATAATACATATGGAGTATATATACATAGAAGAATGATCAAGTCAGTCCACTTATCATAATTGAGTCTGTGAGTTCTCATGTCAACCCTTAAATTAGTGATAGATTAATGGTTAATATTGTTTTGTCAATTAAGGAAATAACTAACTAAATCTTGGTAAATACTTCATTTTTTTCTCTCTCCTCCTTAATTATCTTAATGGAAATCTTCTTTCCCATCAAATTTTTAACTGCATCTTTCTATTACACAATAAATGCGTCGTTTCATCTTCATTTTCACCAAAAAAAATCATCATTTCGTTACTGCCATGTTACTCTAACTCATACAATGTGTTACTCTAATTCATGAATTGTGTTACTTTAACCATAAAATCTGTTACGTTACATAATAGTTACTTACAAAAACAGTACGTTGCAAAATGTATGTTTCTATTAAGGATACTCCAAAATAAAGATTATAAAACTCCATTATAATTCCAATTTTTCACACATGTTACTCTAAGAACTTGATATTGGTAATCAAATTATAATCATAAATTGTGTTACTGTAACTCATTATGTATGTTACTCTAACGCATAATGTATATTATTCTAACGCATATTGTGTGTTATTGTAACTCATTTTACATCAATAAATTGGTACATAAGTTCCAACTGAATCAACTTCATTACAATTCCAATGTTTCACACCTGTTACTCATAATATGTGTTACTGTAACTCATTAAGTATGTTACTCTAACAAATAATGTATGTTACTCTAACAATATACTATCCTACTTAGAATTCTGTTTCTTCATCCTCCTCGTCCTCTTCTTCTTCTTCTTCTTCTTCATCAGCATCGTCAGAAGCTTTGATTTAATCTAACCACTGTGCCATCTTTTCGTTGTGTACCTCCTCACATCGAATACACAAGGCAATGCGTAGATTTTGTAGAAGTTTACTGACTCATCCACGTCCTTGAAGATCTGCCCTATGTATGGAGGAAACTCTCACCCACATCCCTACATCATTCATGTGCTTTTGCGTCTACTGAAAAATAATAACAGTGTCAATAAACGTGGCGAAAAGGAAACAATCAGAACTTGAAATATGGATTAAAGTAACAGATGACAAGAATTAAAGTAACAGATGAAGTGCATTGAAGTATCACTGGATTCAATTAACAGAGGATTCTTATACACCAGGTATAAAGTAACAGAGGTCAGACATTAAACTAACGGATAGTGTGAATTAAACTAACAGATAATGTTCATTAAAATAACCCCAGGTGTAGCTTAGTGCAAAAAATTCATATAATGATCAGAAATGAGAGTATGACACAATATCTTTCTTTGAATGAGGGCGATATTTTTTTATATTGTTTCTTATTTTAAAGTCAATCACGTACTATAATTATAGGAAGCAGTATCTTTCTTTTTTATTTTTTATTTTTTTTTATATGGCTGTATTCTAAATCCTTCTTGTCACTCCAATGCATTATAGTAACAGATGAAAAGAAATAAAGTAACAGATGAAGTGCGTTAAAGTAACACGAGATTCAGTTAACAATATGTGCATTAAAATAACAGGGGTTAGCCATTAAAATAACAGATTGTGTATATTAAAGTAACACAGTATGTGCATTACAATAACTCCATATATTTGTTCGTGCGTAAAATTCATATAATGCTTTGACCTTTTTGTGTTACATTTTTGTCTTACTCTAATTAAAATTAGGTGTTAAACTCAGAACGTATGTTACTTCAACGCCGTGTCTGCTTCAATAGAGCTTCAATAGAAAACAAAACAAAAGTATCAGTGAAATTTAAGAAAAACCTAAAGAATAAACAAAACAGTAACACGAGAATAATGGACCATTGATATGAATCTATGAATAATCAAATGAATAAAATTCCACCTTTTAACAAATATAAAAATTTGGAATCTATACTAACAAGAGAGCAATGAACCAAATATGAATCTATGATTAATGAAATGACCATGAAAGCAATATCGACATGAAAATCGACGAAAAACATGAAAGCAAATTGACGCAAATTAGTCAAGATGATGAATAAAAGTTGACGCAAAACATGAAAGCAATAACGAAACTCACCATTGTTATAGTCGATGAATTGATTATCAACAGTTGATGAAGATGTCGCGATCATTGAATCCATAGTAACGGGATTTCGAGCACAAATTTGAATGAATGAATGAATGAACGTGATATTGGAAGCGTTCTTTTAGGTTTTGATGAACGTGAACGTGAATGAATGAATGAGTGAATGTGATGTTATTGTTTCCTAAAATTATGGGAGTTATTTTAGGAATCAGTATCTCCCTTATTTTTAATGCAAACATTAGGATGCATCTTGTCCATCCATTCTTATCCCATTCAATGGATGAGATGAGGATTTAGAGACTCATATATAGAGAAGGACACATAAGAGCCCTATTAGCTATATATATATATATATATATATATAGTAGAGATCAAATAAGGTCCACAATTTTTTTAAGTCTATATTGTAGTTACAGATGACATACGCTAAAGTTGCATTTGCCTCAAAATTGATATGTAACTATAACATTCAGATCTTTTATCACTTCAAGTGATAAAGTGCAACTTTATCACTCATCTCGTGTAACTTTAAGTACTTTTTGTGTAACTTTAACACTGGAACTTATGACCTTAAAATAGTTGTTGACCTTATTTGAACCTACCTCTATACATATATATATATATATATATATATATATATATATATATATGTATAGAGGTAGGTTCAAATAAGGTCAACAACTATTTTAAGGTCATAAGTTCCAGTGTTAAAGTTACACAAAAAGTACTTAAAGTTACACGAGATGAGTGATAAAGTTGCACTTTATCACTTGAAGTGATAAAAGATCTGAATGTTATAATTACATATCAATTCTGAAAAAATGCAACTTTAACGTATGTCATCTGTAACTTTAATATAGACTTAATTACATATGGTGAACTTATTTGATCCTCTCTCTCTCTCTCTCTCTCTCTCTCTCTCTCTCTCTCTCTCTCTCTCTCTCTCTCTATATATATATATATATATATATATATATATATATATATATATATATAGAGGAAGGATCAGGGAAGTTAATAACTCCCTAACTCTCCCTTAGTGTTAATCCCACCCATCCATTAAGATTAATATGGACGGTGGATGGATGGGTTTAGATTAATAAAAAAAAAAAAAAGGGCGCTGCGGAACTGACACGCTGCGGACAACCATCACCCATCACCCATCAACAGTCAATAGCCCCCTCAACCTATCCCCAATTAATTTCCCTCCTCTCTATTCTCCCGCCCAACCCATTGCACTTCCCCATTCACCAGCTCTCAATCACTCAGCGCTCTCTTCCTCTCTCTAAAAAAAAAATCCATCTCCATCTCCGTTTCCGCAGCTTCTCCGTCTCCGATAATGCCTAAAATTCCGGTGATGCTACAAAGGTATGTTGAATGTTCGATTTTCGACCTCCGATTTTTGTTTTGTTCAACCCTTTTTTATTCCTTTTTCACGAACCCTAAAATGTGGTCAAGAACTCCGGCATGCATGAACAATAAAAAATGTTGAAAGAGCATTTTTCCAACACGATAACCCTAATTTTGATTGAAGTTGTTGTAGTTGTACAGTTGTTGTAGTTATAGAGTCGAAGTTGAAGTTTTTTCATACAGTTTTTTTTCTTGATTAATCGTTATTCCTCTAGTTATAACCCTAATTTTGAGTTGAAGGGGTCGTAGTTGTACAGTCGTTGTATTTATAGAGCCATGTTGAAGCTTACGTAAAAGCAGTCTTATAGTCACAGACTTTGTGTTTGGGAAGAAATAAAATTAACATTTGAATAGTCATACAATCACACCTTTGAATCTATACAGTCGCACATGTTATGATGCAAAGTCACACGCTTTATATTGTATACTCACAGAGTTGTAAAGTCATACAGAGTTGGTTATACAGTCATACAGAATTGGTTATACAGTCACCCCTCTGAGGGTACATAGTCGCACTCGTTACATTTTGTTGTGAAGTAACAGAACGATGTACAATCACACCTTCAGATCTACATAGTCGCACTTGTTATGATGCAAAGTCACACGCTTTATGTTGTATAGTCATGCAGTGTTGGTTGTATAGTCACACGTTTGAGGCTGTATGGTCACATTCGTTATGTTGCAGAGTCGCTCTCTTTTTACTGTAAAATCACACTCATTACGCATGTTATTATTGCAACAGAAAGTCGGGTGCGAAGAAGAAAGCTCGAGCGAAGACCAGTAAGAAGAAGGAAGCCATGGCAGAGACATCGGTTTGCGGAAATGTTATTGATGATAGATTGGTTGTGGACCAAAATTTGGGTAAGAAGGAAAAAAAGAAGAAGAAGATTGTTGTAAAGTCTGTTGAAGATACATCCGGGGACCACATCGTTGCCGAGACGGATGTGGGGGGACAGAAATCGTAGACGAAGGCAGACAAAAGAAAAAAAAAGGGTGACTTTTGATACACCGGTCGCCGATCTGGATGTGGCTGAGACAGAAAGTGTTGAGGAAGGCAGGCCGAAAAAAATGAGGAGGGTCAAATCTGATACAACCGTCGACCCCACATACGTGTGTGTGTCTCGGAGGAGGAGAGGGGGGGACCGCCGACAGGTTTAGCCCAATATTCAATGTAGGCCCAAGCGGTTGCACCAGCTAATTGGGCGATTATCGAATGATCAGAAAGAGAGGGTGCGTGCTGTTGGATTCGGCGGGCTGTTGGATCTGAGGCGCTGAGCACACGGTTATGTTTCTCCGTGCATTTTCTGACTGGTCCTATATTTTTTGTGCCTCACGCCAGGAGGCATTCATGATGTCAAAGTACGACATCCACGACTGCCTCCAGCTACCTTTGGGCCCTCATCCGATGAAAGTAATCCTAACCAGCAACAAGAAAGGGGCAGACTCACCTGACGTGATCAGGTTAAAGAGTACCTGGAGGAAAGACTTCGGTGTGGTGGACAGCAGCAATCCAATAACATTAGGGAAGGTGCACGAACAGTTGATGGTAACCAAAACCGCTGACGACGACTTTGTCCGCAGGTTTGTGTTGTTCGCGTTGTCATCATTCCTCGCGCCTACAACGAACAATTCACTGGACCTGAGTCTGCTGGCCGCAGTGGAGGACGTGGACTCGATTCGGGAACAGAACTGGTGTACCTTTGTGCTGCATGATCTGGTGCGGGCAGGTAAGGGGACGCGTGACCCCAGCAAAGTCCTCAAGTACCTCCGGGGATGCATCCCTATTCTAATGATTGCATACTTCCAGCGCTACGATTTCCGTAGCGAGAGTTGCAGATGCGACATACCATTCATCGCACATTGGGATGCACGGAGAATAAGCGATCGTCTCGCTGGGGAACTGGAGACAGGGTCGCTGGGTAATCAGCTACGTTCGAAGGTGACGTACCCACGTACATGTGGGACAACAGGCAGCGAGGGCGCCCCCGCTATAACGATGCCCTCTGACAACCAGCACTCTAGTCCCAAGAGAATAATGACTGGGATTAAGAGAGACAATCAGTTGGAAGACATCGAGGAGGTTAACGTAAGTGATCTCCCAGCCACTCTATAAATCATCAATGAATCATCAACTCTTTGTCCGTTAAACGATTTAATCTGACAGCCTTACCTATGTTTATAACAGCATATACAATTCATAAAACAATTATGATCACACTCATCCTGATGTATAGTCACATACTATTGGCTGTGTAGTCACATACTATTAGCTGTAGAGTCACACACTATTATACACACACATTAGGTTGTCCAGTCAGTACTATAACGTGCACAGTCACACACTACAAACTGTACAGTCGCACACTTTATGCTAAACAGTCACACACTTTATTGCGTAGAATCACACAATTACTTGCTTAGTCATACTCACACTGCCAGCCTCAACACCACTGAGCTTCACACTAATGATTTGACTTCAACTGAATTATAGGACGACCGGCGATTTTTCATGAATTTCCGGAGGTGTGCACTAGCCTTTTGCGGTTTCTGTGAGCAGGCTGCCATTAAAGTAAGAGAAATATCGACGAAGAACAACACAGTTCCAAGTCAAGACCCGTCCTCCCAACAATTCTGGGAAGATCCAGCTGTCCTCCGGTATGTCGATCAGGTCACTTCGTTGGCCGGCCAGTTGAAGCAGACTACCGAGAACGCCCCCGTCGTTGAGGGCGAGGAGCACCGCGATGCTGAAGCCTACAGTCTGATAAACCAAATGCTGCAAGACATGCGTGAATCTGGATACACGGAAAAAGAAATTGAGGAAACAAATTTCTGTGTGGGCTATGGTGACGGAACAGATGGTTACGATGATGAGGGCACTTTTGATGGTGGCGTCGTGACACCGGGTTTCTGCGAGGAAGAATGTGAAGAAGATGATGCCTATGAAAAAATCAGCGTTGAAGAGGATGATGCCGCTGAGGACGATGTGCAGGGTTCAGTTGACAGGAGTCCGACCATAGTGGTGGCTCTACGGCAAGCAGTGGGAGAGACAACTGACGCACGATCGGCTTCCAATGTGGAGGAAACGCGTGATGTAATGCCCTCAGGGACAGTGAGTTATAGTCTTGAGAAGGAACTTAACAAAGCAGGTTGGTCTGTAGCGGACGCTGTTGCCACCACGCCTGCGACGGCGGAGATCGTCACGAACGATGATCAGCAGACAGAGGAGGGCTCAGGGACCAGGACGCACCCCATAGAACAACATCATCGGTACATCTTCCACTCCAACGTGAATTTCGAATGCATGGATACGATTCCGGAGGATTTGGGCTGCACGTTGGACTGTGGGACAATATTGAGAGGGCAGTTTGTGGTCTCTAGATTCATGTGCTCCAATGTCGTCATCTTCTCGGATATTCTCCACGTACGGAAAGATGTAATCGACTACGTCTTTGACCACTCAACGCCACGTCCGTCGGGGTACGTATTTATTGTGCTGCTCGTGTCGTTTTTAAAAACATGCATGTGCTAAACGGGACTTCGTTTGGTCTGCAGGGAAATGCTGGTCGAGTTCACAGGTTACGACTGTATAGCGAGGGGCGACATGCAGACTCTCGAGCCTGGCCAGAAGGTGATGAATAACGTCATTGACTGCTGGTGTAGGCTGCTGAACCAGCTGGTGTACGAAAAAAGAGCACCAAGAGTAAATAGTAGATGTTACTTCTCTCTTGGACATACGGTACGTTCACCCCCCAATTTAGTTGTACAGTCAAACACATTATGTTGGCCAATCACCGCTATAAACTGCGCAGTCACGCACTTCAGGCTGTACAGTCACGCACTTCAGGCTGTACAGTCACACACATTATGTTGTCCAGTCACCACTGTAAATTGCGCAGTCACGCACTTCAGGCTGTGCAGTCACACACATTATGTTGTCCACTTACCACTATAAATTGCGCAGTCACGCACTTCAGGCTGTACAGTCACGCACTGGTTGCAGTACAGTCACACCTTTTATGGTCATGTCAAACACACACTAACTACATGTATTACAATCAATGCATGTGAGCAGCATCCAATGTTGGCATTGTGGAGGAAAGGAGGCCAGGGCAACAGTCATGACTCAGAAATATTTTACGTGTGGAACGAGTGGATACAAAACAGTTTTTCCAACTTTGCTTTGGACTCGGACATGGTATTACCCTGCGCATACTGTTGATTCGTAGTTATCGGCACGGATAATACCATGTCTGCCCCATAATCCTGACACATTGTTTGCAGGTGTTCGTCCCGATTTTTAACGGGTGACGAGGGCCACTACAGTTGCGCCTGCATCAACTTCAATACTGAGCAAATAGAGTACCTCGACAACAGGAAGTACGATAAAGATTTTACAAACTTGCCTTACTATGGCATTGCTCGGACAGCGGTCAGGCCCTTTAAATTTAATATTAAATCAATTATGTGACGGCGAAATGTATTCACCGCCTGATCCTGTTTGAACTTGTTTTGCAGGCTAGTAAGATGGGGGAGTTCATGGTACAGCAAGGGCTGAAGAAAGGTGAGAAGATTCGTGCGTTTAAATTCGTAAACGTTCCCTTATCATGGCAGGGGGTGGGGTACTCCGCCAATGACTGCGGAGTGTACCTGATGATCCACATGATGTTGTACAACGGGTCCACGTTCGACTGCTCCTTGGGGACAATGGCGGCCATGAATATGTGCAGGGCGGAAATCACGGCGACCCTTATACTGAGCGACGTGAACAAAATGAGGGACAGTGTTTTGGAAAGAGTGGCAAAATTCGGAAAATACAAGGAAACGTTGGACTCTGCCCGTACGCTTGAAGCCACTTCTGTGAAAAAAACCACCGACAAGCGTCGGCCCAAATCACCGAAAACACCTGCACCCACCCCCCGATCAGTCCCAGAGGAAAGACAGTCGGCAATTAGGTCTCGGATACGGGGCTGTGGGGATGGGTTGGGTTGCTCTTTGAACCAAGGGAGTCCTGACCCCGACACCATTGTCATGTCGACCTTGTTTCGCCTGCACCGACCGCTGACGAGTAAGATGTCCGTCCTGCGGAAGCACACCGCCGACTACTGCTTCCTTGACGATAATGGGTACGACGAAAGGTGAGTAACAGTCTTTGTTTACTGATACGAGTTGCATACTACACGTACTGACCGGTGTAAAAAATCTCGCAGTGAACAATTAGGGTCCTACAGCACTCATGCGCAGCTGCAGAGACGTGACATTCAAATGCTATTGTCCGGGGATAGCATGAGCGCTGCTGTGCTGGAGTGTTGGTCGCACCTCATGAACTGGTGCGAATCAGACGACCACAGTCGTGGGTTATTCTCCCCCGCCGACCCAACGATGGCATGGTTCGGAATTCAACACATGGTATGCCCCAGTTACCTCTTACCTATCGCATTCAATAGTACAAATGACCCCTCATTCACATTAACTGAAAAGATGTAAAGTCCGTGTAATAGTTAGAAATAACCACAAAGTTCACGTAGCACAGTCACACATGTTGATGTGCACAACCACATGTCATGAATTGCAGAGTCACACATGTTAATGTGTACAATCACATGTTAGATATTGCATAGTCACTGTTAGGGTCATTCATGTTGAGGTGTACAATCACGTGATATAAAATGTACAACCACGCACATGATGTAGTCATGTATAGTCACAGTCTGTACGCTGCAAAGTCACACAACTTAGTCTGTACAATCACACACTTCGCGATGTGCAGTCACGCACATGATATAGTACTGTCTCGGGCCCCGTCACTGATGGCAACTAATATTCTCCGTCTGTTAGGACTCACTGACCCGTATAATGGAACAACCCGACTCAAGTACCCCCGCGGACGAAGACACTGACGGTGTGTACGAAGCGTGGGACAGATTCATACAAGACTGCGCCGGGACATTCGACTTGGACGCCGAACTGTTGTTTTTCCCGGTGCATACTATGGGGCACTACGCGTGCATCTGCGTCAACTTTAGAGATAGAACAGTTGATATTCTCGATCACCAGACACACGCCCCAGGGTCGCATATGTTCCGGATGTCCAGCATTATAGTAATTTGCAACCATATGCTTTATTTCACCGCGTCAAAATATTATACTGCCACCATAAGTGCTGACATTTACTGTTAACTAATACTGCATCAGCTTCGAGCATTTACCGACTACGTAGAAGAAAAGGGGCTGATTAAGGGCAGTCACATGTCAACATTTACACATCGACAAGTAAAATTGGAATGGCAGAGCGCCAAAAAGAACGATACGGAGTCCGGCATTTTCTGCTTGATGCACATGTGCCTGTACGACGGTGCGCCGTTCACCCACCCTGATATTGGGACGAAGCTCGGGAGGCGTTACTTGTCGTTCGAGGTTACGGCAGCCCTCGTACTTGCTGACATGAATGGAGCTCGTGAGGACGTGTTGCCGAAAATTCGTGCTTTCATGGACGACGCGCTAACAATATGGGAACCAATCGACGCACGTCGTAAGATACACGGTATCGTGGTACGAAAGACCTCCACAAAACGTAAGGCATGAATGTGTAGTGAAGTAAAAACACTTTTTTGTGAAAATAGAAAAAATCTCATGTCCGAGTATCTTCTAAGTATCAAATGAATGACAAGTCAGTATCAGGGTCGCGTGTGCGATTTGATACAGTCACGCAACTTCTGACTCACAGTCACAGTCAAACTCTAGCAGAGTCATGACAGACAACCACAAATTAACTAAATTCGCTGGATTAATTTAACTTAATCACCCCCACATATGTCACCATCCCATTTTCATAAGATGCAATTTGAATAATTCATTGAATCGCCACATATATCAAATAATTCATAATATGCAATTTGAATCGCCACATATATCAAATTATTGGTTTTACGACGAATGGTTCGTGAATACATTGTAAATTATATAGCGAAAAAATCGTAAAAAAGTTCAAAAAAATGATTTCGATGACGAATGTTAAAAACCAACGTGACTCTGAACGGACGTTTGTGAGTCTCAATGAAACATTAAGAAACACAAACACCCACCTCAAACTCCTAATTAATTTATGAGGGTAAGCACCCCACCTAACCCATTAAATTTTCACCCCCACCTACCCTTTTCAACTTTCACCCCACATTTACTGTCTATCCCATGCATTTTCAGCCCCCTATTTACTGCCTCCCCCTCTATAAATACCAACGCATTTGTCACAACTCCACAACTTCAAACTTACAAAAAAATGGCAAGCAAGATGGAAGAAATCAGAAATTTGATCGAGGAGTACGAGGGTTTATTGAATACCACTATGTCCACTGAATTAAAGGCCGTGCAGCAAGCCGCAACTGCAGTTGACGCGAGGAACTTCGCAGCGTCCATTGGCGATACACATAAAGAGGCAGAACTAGATAACTGCATCCAGTTCTTCATGAAGAGGTCTATGTACTGTTTCCGCACAAGGAAGGGGTTCCAGCGCGACTTGGCCAACTTGAAGAAGATGCTTAAAGAGTACGAAGGTTAAGTATGTATGTTAGCGTTTAGTAACGAACTTTTTTATGTGTTTTAAGTTCTAATGAATGTTAAAATGTAGCGTTTAAATGGTATGCAATGGATGTTTTCCGCATTGTGTCGTAGAATGTTTTCGGCGTTTAATGGTATGCAAGTATTATATGTTGTGTAAAAGATGGACTTTTTCTAATGTACAAATATTTCGCTATTTCTCTATTTCGCTATTTCTCTATTTCCTTTGCTATTTTTCTAATGTACGGACACAAGTTTTATAGTCACACTAAACATGGTTTAGATTTCTAACTTCATTTTGAAGAATCACAGACAGTGTTGTAGAATCACAGTCATTGCCTTGTACAATCACACTCCCATAATTACAATCACACTCCACCTCTTGTTCTACAGTCACGCACTGCCTACTGTAAAGTCGCACTCATTTCGTTGAACAATCACACTCACTTGTTTCGTGTCAACCAAATATTAAGGGCATGATGTTCCTGTACAGCTGTATTTGTAGCCAAAGATGATGCATTCCAGAATGAAAACGACTACGTTCCTCAATGTATTCTTACAATCCAAAAAACAAAACCAATTTAACGGACCCCCATGCTTTACGACTACGCCATATTAGAAATAATTAAGGTCCGCAATAGACGTAAACAAAATCACGGACCTTGACAATTTCAAATGCCGCCAAGTCTTTATGTTTCACAAAAAAATAAAAAAATCCCCCCATGATCTACGACTTACACCATATTAGAAATGATTGAGGTCCGCAATATACGAAAGCAATGTCGCGGACCTTGACCATTTCAAACGTTGACAGCCTTTGTGTTCCCAAAAAGAATGTTCCTAAGTAACGGATGATATTCATGAACAATCCTCCTCGGCAATCCCTGTCGGGTCCTCATCTTCCTCCTCCTCAACATCGACAGACAAGTCAGCAATCGGTGGGCACTCAGCAAATGGGTTGGGGCAGTTCCTCTTGTCATGGTGACCCATCCTCTTGCAGTTCTTACACAGCCGTTTAAGCTTGGCGGCAATTGCAGCAGCCTTCGCCTTAGAAGAAAGAATCCGCTTCCCACTGCCCTTGTTCTTGGCTTTCTTCGGGGGCAATATGGTTATTTCAATTGCGCTTGTACAGCCGAGGATCTCCTCTAATTCTTGCATCTTGCTACAGGGGCCAGCAAGGGCAATATCGGACCTGAAGTCGCGAATGACGTCAGCTAGATTACTAACGTCTTCCTTACCCATTTTGCTGACATGACTGACGGTCTCATAGAACTCCGAAAATAGCCTCGTGACTGTAACAGCCTTATCATCGCTTAGTCGACTCTCTGACAGGGGACATGCATTAACATTACGTAGAGCATCCCTTGTCCATCTACATGCCACGTACCGTTCCGGGATCGTCTCCCGTCCTTTGGAAGAGTATATCCAAATGGCATGCCTGCAAAGAATTCCATACCGACCGAACTTCATGCAAGTACATCTGATCTCACAGGTACCTACGAGTGCATTAAGAAACGCATAAAGAGTGCGACTCCTGACCGTACGGACAGTGGCTACGCAACGTACGGGATGTGGCTTTCTAAAGGTATTACAGAATACAGGCACACCCCGTTATGTTGCATAGTCACAGTCCTTACGTCGCAGAATCAAACGAATTGCGTTGCACAATCATACGCACCGCGTTCCAGAG
Organism: Agrostemma githago; assembly: GCA_958450325.1. NCBI lineage: Eukaryota > Viridiplantae > Streptophyta > Magnoliopsida > Caryophyllales > Caryophyllaceae > Agrostemma > Agrostemma githago. The sequence goes on along the minus strand of OY288255.1, from coordinate 30,665,446 downwards.
TCGCACCCTTTATTAGGTACAGTCACATTCAATGAATTATGGAATAAAACTCGTTACGTTTGGATCATATAGTTAGGCTATCTAATTATGGCTACACGACATGGACAGTGACTTTCTATGCCAGTACCTGGGTTGTATTCAACAATGTAGTTGCGGTCCCGGATGGAGTCCAGTACTGTTGTCGCTTCGATCCCGTCCTTCTCCTGATACCCACGGACGCTGCACGTGTAGAGCGAAAACTTGACCTCTTCCTGAAAGTGTGCAAAAGCCACGTGCGTGTACACACTTGCCGCGTGGCTCTCCATCGGATTCGTCGATCCAATTTTGGGGAATGACTGCCGGTTATCGTTGTCTAGCCTCTTCTGCATGTGCTTCTGTTGGTCCATCGCACTTTCAAAACGCATCCAGAACTGGACCAACGTACCGTTGTTGTCTTCAAACTTTTTAAAGAAGCTGTTCTCGCTCTCTAATCTCTGCGTTGTCCTCATAATTCCGGACATCCTCACCTCCCTGCAATGCGCGGCGACCCATTTGCTCCTGTCTTCAAACATATTTTCGAACCATTCGATCCCAACAGCATCATGGTCGATCATGATCCGCCCCCACCTGTCGTCGAACTCCGACGCCTCGATGTCATCATCCCATATAATTGCATTGAGGGCTTTTACGAATTCTGAGGCCTCCTCTCTTGATCTGCCGTACTTTGCTGGAACCTTGTTCATGATGTGCCACGTGCAGCACCGTTGGTGTGCTGCTTTGAATATTTCCGTGACGGCTTTTAAAATTTCGGGATCCTGGTCTGTAATGATATAACACGGTTCCTTCCCGCCCATGGCCTCCAGAAACCGGGAGAGGACCCATTTAAATGACTCGTAGTCCTCCTTTAATAGCAACGCCCCACAGAACGTGACAGACCGTTTGTGGTTGTCCATGCCAGTGAACGGTGTGAACACCATGGAATACACGTTGGTTCCGTACGTAGGGTCGAACGAAACTGCATCCCCGAATGCCGCGTAGTTCCTTCGAGCTGCACCATCCGCCTAAATGACCCTGCGTAAGCTCCCGTCTGTATCCACATCGTAGTCAAAGTAGAAATCCTCCTGACTGTCCCTCAAACTCTTGAACCGGTCTATGAACAACTGACCATCCTGCTCGTGAACGAAGCACTTAACGTCCCTCCCCCAGTTCTTGAAATCAACCAACGATGCTCCGATATTCTGATATCCGCCCGACAACTCCTTGCACATCCTGTATGTCCGAGTCGCCCCGATCTTCAGCTGCACACACAAAATTGCAACTGCATTAGTCGCGCAGAGTTAGCAGTCAACCATACACTAACAACATTGTTGACATACATTACGCACCCTCGAGTTACAAACGATCATCTCCTTGTGATATCTTGATAAATTTCGAGATGACTTTTGAAACTCTCGGTCCTTAACCATCACAAGATCGTGGTAGTGTTCCTCCGTGAACTCTTCAATATAAAACCCCCCGACCATTGCACAGAGCCTAATTCTTGCTCCATATTGCGTCCTCGTCGCCTTTGTAATCCTTTTGGGTTCGTACGATCCCACATACTCTTGCCCCTCCTTCTCTCCGGTGCTCGACAGCTTCACCATGCTCTGGCTGGCTGTTTTGCCCTCCTTGTTAGAAGCCAACAATTTCTTCTTGATCGAACCATCAAATGATCTAGTTGTCGTATACCTCTTCGCCTCGAAACCAAGATAAAATGCGTAAGCTTGATAAAACTTGAATGCTCCATCGATGTCCGCGAACTTCTGCCCTACGTAAGGAACAATCACTGTGTCTTCCGCTGGCATATAGGTTGGAACAATAAAAACAAAAAACACTATCAGTGGTTGGAACAATATATTACACACTAAAAACTACTTAGAAATAGTAAGAAATAATCACAAAGTTCACTTGACATAGTCACACATGTTGATGTGTACAATCACATGCTATGAGTTGCATAGTCACGCGTATTCAGGTGTACAATCACGTGATATAATGAGTTGCATGGGTTAAACTGCTGTCGATAAAAAAAATCCATATATTACACGCTATCAACCTTGCAACGCACGCATTCATCTCTAACTATAATAAATACTCGACTGTGGCATTGCTCGTATAACAGCATGATTTTACTAAAAACTAGTTAGAAATAGTTGGAAATAATCACGTGATATAAGTTGCATGGGTTAAACTATAATAAATACTCGACAACGCATAAGAACTATAAGTACAATACTCGACAACCAAAAAAAATATTGTGCGACTGTCTATCATATTAAGTGTGACTGTCTAACATATTAAGTGTGACTACCACGTTATAAATGTGCGACTGTCCATCATATAGAGTGTGGTTGTAACTGTGCGACTGTCTATCATATTAAGTGTGACTACCACGTTATAACTGTGCGACTGTCCATCATATAGAGTGTGGTTGTGACATTACAACTGTGTAACTTTTGAAATTAACAAACCAAACAAAAAAATGGAATTCGAAATGCAAGATACCAAATATATATGTATGTACTCATCTTACCTCCTGCAAGTTGAACAGGAATTTTCGACTGGAGCACAGACGAATCTTCAAGAAACAGCACCATTTACGAATTAGAGTTCAGTTATTTTGCATGATAGTATAAATATTGATTTGGGATGAATTTTTGAATTTGAATGAAATGAAATGGTGAGCAATAGGATGAATTTTTGAATTTTAGTGAGAGAGTGAATTTTGGTGAAAGATTGAGAGAAAGAAAGTGAATTTTGAAAGATTGCGAATGGTGAGCAATTGAGAGAAAGAAGGTAGCTTTTGGTGATGGAAATGATGAAAGACTGAGTGAGAGTGCTCTGTTGTTGCTCTGCTCCTGTCTGCTGCTAGTCATTCCACGCAGCACACCTCCTCTTTTTTTTTTTATTGTGATTAATCTAGGCCATCCATCCAACCCAAATCAAGGGCCATAAACACAACTTCCCAACTTCCCACTTTTACCCCAACTCCCTTGATCCTTTATATATATATATATATATATATATATATATATATAGAGAGAGAGAGAGAGAGAGAGAGAGAGAGTCCACTTATCATAATTGAGTCCGTGAGTCCTCATCTCAACCCTTAAATTAGTGATAGAATAATGCTTAAGATTGTTTTGTCAATTAAGGAAATAGCTAACTAAATCTTGGTAAATATTTTATTTTTTTCTCTCTTCTCCTTAATTATCTTAATGCAAATCTTCTCTCTCCCATCAAATTTTTAACTGCATCTTTCTATCACACAACAAGTGCGTCGTTTCATCTTCATTTTCACCAAAAAAAATCATCATTTCGCTACTACCATGTTATTCTAACTCATACAATGTGTTACTCTAATTCATGAATTGTGTTACTTTAACTTATAAAATCTGTTACGTTACATGATAGTGTCTTACAAAAATAGTACGTTGCAAAATGTATGTTTCTATTAAGGATACTCCAAAACAAAAATTATAAAACTCCATTATAATTCCAATTTTTCACACCTGTTACTCTAAGAACTTGATATTGGTAATCAATTTATACTCATAAATTGTGTTACTGTTAACTCATTATGTATGTTACTCTAACGAATAATGTGTGTTATTCTTACGCATAATGTGTGTTATTCTAACTCATTTTACATCAATAATTGGTACATGAGTTCCAACTGAATAAACTTCATTACAATTCCAATGTTTCACACCTGTTACTCATAATCTGTGTTACTGTAACTCATTAACTATGTTACTCTAACGAATAATGTATGTTACTCTAACAATATACTATCCTACTAAGAATTCTGCTTCTTCATCCTCCTCGTCCTCTTCTTCTTCTTCATCATCGTCAGAAGCTTTGATTTAATCTAACCACCGTGCCATCTTTTCGTTGTGTACCTCCTCACATCGAATCCACAAGCCAGTGCGTAGATTTTATAGAAGTTTACTGACTCATCCACGTCCTTGAAGATCCTCCCTATATATGGAGGAAACTCTCACCCACATCCTTACACCATTCATGTGCTTTTGCATCTACTGAAAAATAATAACAGTGCCAATAAACGTGGCGAAAAAGAAACAATCAGAATGAACTTGAAATATGAATTAAAGTAACAGATGACAAGAATTAAAGTAACAGATTAAGTGCATTGAAGTAACACTGGATTCAATTAACAGAAGATACTTATACACCAGGTATAAAGTAATAGAGGTAAGACATTAAAATAACAGATAGTGTGAATTAAAGTAACATATAATGTTCATTAAAATAACACCAGGTATAGGTTAGTGCAAAAAATCTATATAGTGATCAGAAATGAGAGTATGACGCAATATCTTTCTTTGAATGAGGGCGATATTCTTTGATATTGTTTCCTATTTTGAAGTCAATCACGTCCCACAATTATAGGAACCAATATTTTTTTTTTTTGTATATGGCGGTATTCTAAATCCTTTTTGTCACTCCAATGCATTACAGTAACAGATGAAAAGAACTAAAGTAACAGATAAAGTGCGTTAAAGTAACACGAGATTCAGTTAACATTATGTGCATTAAAATAACAGGGGTTAGCCATTAAAATAACAGATTGTGTATATATTAAAGTAACTCAGTATGTGCATTACAATAACTCCATATATTTGTTCGTGCGTAAAATTCATATAATGCTTTGACCTTTTTGTGTTACATTTTTGTCTTACTCTAATTAAAATTAGGTGTTAAACTCAGAACGTATGTTACTTCAACGCCGTGTCTGCTTCAATAGAGCTTCAATAGAAAACAAAACAATAGTATCAGTGAAGTTTAAGAAAAACCTAAAGAATAAACAAAACAGTAACACGAGAGTAATGGACCATTGATATGAATCTATGAATAATCAAATGAATAAAATTCCACCTTTTAACAAATATAAATATTTGGAATCTATACTAACAAGAGAGCAATGAACCAAATATGAATCTATGATGAATGAAATGACCATGAAAGCAATATCAACACGAAAATCGACGAAAAACATGAAAGCAAATTGATGCAAATTAGTCAAGATGATGAATAAAAGTTGACGCAAAACATGAAAGCAATAACGAAACTCACCATTGTTATAGTCGATGAATTGATTATCAACAGTTGATGAAGATGTCACGATCATTGAATCCATAGTAACGGGATTTCGAGCACAAATTTGAATGAATGAATGAATGAACGTGATATTGGAAGCGTTCTTTTAGGTTTTGATGAACGTGAACGTGAATGAATGAATGAGTGAATGTGATATTATTGTTTCCTAAAATTATGGGAGTTATTTTAGGAATCAGTATCTCCCTTATTTTTAATGCGAATATTAGGATGCATCTTGTCCATCCATTCTTATCCCATTCAATGGATGGGATGAGGATTTAGAGACTCATATATAGAGAAGGACACATAAGAGTCTTATATATATATATACACACACACACATATGGAACTAAGTTCACCATATGATCAAATAAAGTTCACCATATGTAATTAAGTCTATAATAAAGTTATAGATGACATACGATAATGTTGCATTTGTTCTAAATTGATATGTTACTATAACATTCAGCACTGTTATCACTTCAAATGAGAAAGTGCAACTTTATCACTCATCTCGTGTAACTTTAAACACTTTTTGTGTAACTTTAACACTGGAACTTATGAACTTATAAGAGTTATTGACCTTATGTGAACCTATCTATCTATCCACACACACACACACACACACATATATATATATATATATACGTTTTTAGAGAAGATTTTTGAAATACATAAAAATATTTTAGTATCTCTTATATGTGGAAATGAAGTACTCTCATTCAATTTACTTCTTATACGGTAATTCCAACACTTTAACCACTGCACCACTTCAGATTAATTCACGCTTCCCTATAATTCACACTTGTGACCTATACTACTTTCTTATATCTAATTAATTGAAATTCTAAATTCACAAGTAGTTATTTGCCGAATAAGTCATACATCGTTTATTCATTTACGTGTCATTACAAGTAAATCTTTGGCGACATTCTTCACTATGACACTTACTAAATCTAAAATGTCTTAAACGAAATCGTCCAACAAAAAGTTGTACTTAACCCTGTGATTATTCACGGGTATTACACCACTCTATTTCTAACTCATTTTGTACATGAATAGTTGAATACTGCTCCTGTAAAATATACTCAACAAAAAAGGTTATGGGAGATCACCTGACAACATGTATCGGGACAGGATACATTTACCTTCAACACTCTATTTAAAAAAATTAACTGAGGGTACAAAAAAAAGGGTGTAGAAATAAATACACTAAATTAAGTAATGATCATATTCTAGGATCGCAATCTGACCCGCTGGGTCAACAGAAATTAAAATTGATAAAATATTTATATTTATATAGTATAGTTGTATTTGTATTTATATTAAGCAGTTAATATTTTAAATTAAAATATAAACAAATTTTCAATTTAATACATACTCCGTATTTGTTACCATTTAATAACAAAATAATTTTAAAAAATGAATTTTTAAATATGAACATTATAGTTCAAAAGTATAAAAATAATAATATACTCTTAAATAAATATTCTTTAGCTTAAAACATCGGTAGATTTTGTATTTAATTGAATATTTCAGTTACTTATTATTGATTAATTGATAATATTATTATTATTTATTAATTGATCAAAGTATCTTCTGATCATATTGCGTTGGTTAAATCTCTATGTCGTTTCGAAGTGGTATAATAAGGAAGAAATTAGATGGGTTAGTTAAGTGGAAGAAAAACTGAGAAATTGTAATGAAATTAATTAAGTCTTGAGTTTTGAGATTGATCAAATTTGTTTCAAATCTTGAGTTATAAGAATTTTACCACAAATACACATTTTATTCTCACTAAAGAAAATTTTATTTTTGTTGTTCTAATTTCATTCGATTAGAATTAGGCACGTTGAGTGAGGAGTTGTACAAGGATTCCGCCCTTATCATGCAACCAGGGTGGCTATGTAACACCCCTAATTTTATGAATTAAACTAATTTAAAGTTATGTTCGTATTTTATTTTATTTACGATTTAACTCGTAATTCTTAAAATTATTATAAAACGAATTTATCGTTTAATCGTTTCAAACTCCTAAAATTCTATTTGTCTCAGAAACTCTTCTTTTATTTAAAACATATTTCTATTTCTGTTTCGATTTATACATTTAATTTAATTTTTATCGAAAGTCTATTTCAACGATTTAAATTCTAAATTATTTTATTTATTTATTTATATTTAAGCTCGAAGTTCATTTATATTAAATTTTTTGTTCACGTTCATCAAAATACTTCGAAATCTTCGTAAATCTCGTTTAATTTATAAAACTCGTTGACTCAATTAGTTTTGATATCGTTTTTCTTAAAATATCTTCTTTCTGAAAATTTATAGTTTTAACTCGATTTCTTAATTATTTATAAAATACTATATATTGACGTGTTATATTTTATTTATATTTTGAGTAACGACTTTAGAAACATATTAAAATTACGATAACGACGATAATAATAAAATGGTAATTTCGTTAGAAATGCTATTTCTATACATTTCACTTATTTTAATAACTTACGTATTTTCTATAAGACTTTCTAGTTTAAGTAAGTTTCTAAAATTAGTAAGTTTCTATTTATAGAAAGTTTCCCTTTTATATAAAATGTTTATTCCTTTTATCCATATTATTTATATTGATTATATTTATTTTTGAATATCGATAATGGCTGTTTTGGAGTTATGGAATAAGGACAAGTGTGGGGTTAGAGTAATATAGTCTGGGATGTACGTTTTTGCCATCAACTGTAAGGTTGGTGTGTCTTTATGGGGCACATTGGTTGTTGAACTGAGCATGGTTTGTGTTCAGGAGAGTGTGCATTGTGCCCTTAAACTTAGATATCGCATCGTGTAAGTCGCGTCGGTTTGAACTGGATATGGTTTGTATCCAGGAGGGGTGTATACTACTTAAATCAGGACCTCACTGCACGCAGTTCTGTTATAGTTGAGTTGCCTAGTTAGAGACTGGATTCTGTTATGAATTAAGTCTACGGTTATCGAAGCTAGTTTTCCAGTATTATCCTAGTGAAAGTCTAGCCTTATGCACACTGATCGAATTTCCATAACGCCATTTTTAAATATTACTCCCTCTGTTTCTTTGATATCTTCCACATTTCCTTTTTCAACCATTTCTTTGATTTCTTTCACTTTCCTTTTTTCTATCACACTTCTCTCTTACCTAGGTGGCCCACTTACTTTACTCTCTCTATTTTTACTTATTTTATTATTTTTTTTAAGAAATGTGCCACTTTTAAGGTGGAAGATATCATAGAAACGGAGGGAGTATTATTATCGATTGATTTTGACTTGCAGGTTGGCAAGTGTTTTAAGTTTTCTCCGAAAACTTATTTTTATTATATCGTTTTAATGTTTTCCATTTTAACTATTTTGATATAGTAATACTATTATTTTTCCGTATGATATAATATGGCTGGGAGAACTTCCGAGTTACTCCCTACTTACGTGGCTGTTATGTTTATAACATGACGGGTATCTGCTGCTGGGTTTTGGGTGTGAGCTAGCGAGTAGCGTGGATCCTACTCTTTCATTATTCTTGTAATTCTATGGATTTGTATAAACTCGTTTGAAGGTTTTACTTTTAGCCCTTTTGTAAAAAGAGACCTTTGTATTGACTTACCATTTCTTTTAATGAGATATAGTTTGTCAGTGTGTTTTAATCCCAACTCTACAGTGTTTCCGACACTGTATTGCGTTAGATTTCTAGGGGATTACAGGCTAAGAGGGGGTTCAGGGTATAAGCGGTGGAACTAGGTATCCAAATACTTGATTTGCACAAGATACGGAAGACACCTTAACTATACAATGGAGCATGATCAACTTTTCTTACTGTTCGTGTTAACGTAGGAATTTTTGGAGTGGTAATCTAAGAATGATGATATTAGAACAATTAGATAAGATAAGTGAAGTGTGTAAATGTGTAAGAACACCAATTTGATTGTGTGGTGATTTCTACGATGGGTATTCTCTTTTAATATTTTGTATTCTAATTTGTATCAAGTCTATGTGAAAATATGTCGTTCAATATTTAGAATCATTTTCAAGTAATTCACGGTAAAACTTTTTCATAAAACAGGTTGTCTCTAAACTATTGATTTTATATAACGTATACTTTTTCGTTTTTTCCAAGTCAAATTTGTGTCCATGGACCCACATGAGTTTTTAAACTTATATACTGACCATACCGTAAAAATATTATTCCTCTAAATTCAATAATTTCACAAATGTACCACGCAATAGCGTCTTTCTGTTATACTGCTTATTAATTTTTTTTCGATATGTTCTAATGCCAAAGAAAATGCCCCAACCCCGTGAATTTTCACGGGTTAGTACACTAGTATGAAATAAAAGTCACACTTATGTTTTCAATGTTACACCTTGACTTTCATAAGGCGTTTATACTTAGAGGCCTATTTTTTATTCATAATTTCTTGAAATATTTTGTGTTACGATTCATATATTAAGTTAGCCCTACGAATAATAAATTTTAAAGTTTTACAAAAACATACTTTAAAAATAATTAACGCAAAGAATAATTGTATCAAACGTACGAGATACGAGTGTAAACATGGTACTCGATACAAGTCGAACACGTCTCTTCGGATAGATTTTCATGTGTGCATATTTCATGTGTGCATATTTCATGTTGATTTTGAGCGTATACTCTTTTTATATTATAAATATTTCTGTTAAAGATTGAATATCCAAATAATATTATTTATATATTCATTTATTTATACCCGTGCAACTTTGCACGGGTGTTAACCTAGTAGATATATTAGATAATTTATGAGCTATGTCATAAGAATACTCACCATGACAAGAAAAAAATCTTATTTAAGGTAAAATTAGTTTATTTATGAAATTTCAGTAATTAGATGTTAAAATTCCAAATTAGTTACTGTGGAGTGTTTGAAAGTTTCAAAAAGAATGGTAATGACAAATGGAATAAAATCACACAGTTTTAACCCCTGATTAAACTCTCCATATGAATAGTGTAAGCTGTTGTAACTTAAAAATAGATGGGGTTTGTTATGGGAGTTTATTATAAATATTAGCACATTTTTTAACTCAAAATCACAAATGATATAACAATACTTCTTTCTCTAAAATCTTACATCAAAGAAACTTTTAAAATTTCTCTCATTTCATTCAAAATATATATTGACGATCAAACTTATAAAATCATATCCTGTAATCAAATCATCAGTTTTTCAACTCGTTGCATTTTCTTGTAATGATTGTATAGTTGAATTGAAACCAAAATTAAATCATGGCTAACTTAGAGGATATTAAGAAGGAGAATGTCGACCTCGTAAGATCACTCGTTTCTTCCTATTACTTAGTACTTATTTCTTTATAATTTAGTAAGATATACATTTAAATTTATTTCTAACTTATTAAGGTTAAATTTAATGAAATATGAACTAATGATCACAAAAATGGCATGAGTACAAAAATGATGGCTCATCATAATTTGTTTATATCTTTGAATAATTAAATAAATTAAGGAAAGGAAAAAAAAATAGTTAATTACGTGAAATATTTCTATACATTCATTTATTTTCAGTCAATTTTTCTAAAAGCATTAAAATGAATGTACTCTTAAAACTCGTACTCCCTCCGCTCCACAATGATTTACCTACTTTTATTCAAAATAATAAGTAGTTAAATCATAGTGGGTTGGAGGGAGTACCTCTGTCTTTCTAAATGTTTATAAAGGTGATGCATGATATTCCATAAAATTTTCAGAATTGGGGCCCAACAACTGTCAACAATATTTAGAATTTAACTTAACATTTAACGATTGTTTCTCGTCATATGATCCGCACTCAGAATAAAATAAGAATCGAAAAAGTATTTATTCACTCCCAAACTTTTTTTGGTCAATTTATCACCCAAAATGGATGAGTAATTTAATTAGAATCGGTTTATCCAAAAAACTATATTAAAATAAAAAATTGTGGCAAAAAATTTGTTAAGAAAAACATATTAGAAATTTAATTGTGACAAAATTATATATTATTATTATATTATTTTTATTTTTATATTCTTTATATTTGTAAAATTTTAGAAATATACTTTAGTTTTTCAACGTTAAATATGTGATCAATATTTTGTAATTTATTAACAAAAAAATCTCTCATTAAAATAAGTTACCCATTCTGTTTCTTTGATATCTTCCACATTTCCTTTTTCAACCATTTTTTTGATTTCTTCCACTTTCCTTTTTTCTATCACACTTCTCTCTTACCTAGGTGGCCCACTTACTTTACTCCCTCTCTACTTTTACTTATTTTATTGTTTTTCTAAAGAAATATGTCACTTTTAAGGTAGAAGAAATCATAGAAACGGAGGGAGTATTTAATGTACTCCTTAGTTATTATGTCAACCTTGTAACAAGGCATCAATCATTATGTATGTAAGGCCTCATGTTTACCATTATATTTATACGGAGTACATTTATCAATATAGAGCCTTAAGTCTACAATTAGAACATGATTATCTGCTTTCAAAGCTATGATTCAAAAAACACGGGTCGTATTTAGTAAAGACAATAGCGCAAGTATAGAAAATGCCCTTGGGTTAATCATATATGAGGTTGAGGATAAAATTTAGTAACAATGATGCATGTTAACAGGAGACAATTCCAGTGGATGAAGTATTTGTACAACTAAAATGCTCCAGAGAAGGACTTTCTGCTGCTGAAGGCCAGAATAGGCTTGCACTTTTTGGACGCAACAAGCTTGAGGAGAAGAAGGCATATACATATATATTTCTCATTCTTTTTTATCCTTTGTTTCCACTTAGTTTTTATGTTGAAACACATCTCTTTGTGATCATCCATATTCGAACCATCAATCCTCTATCCGCCTTTTTTGAGGTGTTGGATTATTTTTTCATTTATTTCGAGAGACGGTGCTCGATCATAATGTATATTGTATAAAATATACAATTGCCAAATGTCGATCTATATTAGAACCTTGTGAATTACCATTTGAAATAATGATTTTTTTTAATATGTGAAACAACAGGAAAGTAAGTTACTCAAGTTTCTTGGATTTATGTGGAATCCATTATCATGGGTTATGGAGATGGCTGCTATCATGGCCATTGCATTGGCTAATGGAGGGGTAATTACATCTTCCATCTTAACCAATCAATCCCTTAAATATATAATTGCTTGATAATTATGAACCACGATGAAACTTTGTATATAATTTAGTGTTGTCTGATATCATTTTATGTACTAAAAATACAGGGTAAACCTACAGATTGGCAAGATTTTGTGGGAATCATCACCTTGTTAATAATCAACTCTACTATCAGTTTTATAGAAGAAAACAATGCAGGAAATGCCGCTGCAGCATTAATGGCAGGCCTTGCTCCTAAGACTAAAGTAAGTAATAATTCACATTATATGAATGATGAGTGTGAGTAACTTTTATTTGTGGGGAATCCACATGGTAGCCTTGGCGCATCAGTGCATCGTGCCTTACTCTTTTCCCCTTTCCTTTAAGAAAACCAACATGTGGAGAACTAAAGAGAAATGCAATGGTATGGTGTAGGTTCTAAGAGATGGGAAATGGACAGAAGACGAAGCAGAAATTCTGGTACCTGGAGACATAATCAGCATCAAACTCGGAGACATAGTTCCTGCTGATGCGCGTCTCTTGGAAGGAGATCCCCTTAAAATTGACCAATCTGCCCTCACAGGAGAGTCATTGCCTGTGAACAAGAACCCTGGTGATGAAGTCTTCTCTGGATCCACCTGCAAACAAGGTGAAATCGAGGCTATTGTTATAGCCACTGGGGTTCATACCTTCTTTGGTAAGGCTGCTCACCTTGTTGACAGTACTAACCAAGTAGGTCACTTCCAGAAGGTACAAGTCTCTTCTTCCAAATTATTATTAAAATGCATTACTAAGACCTTTTTGTATAAATTTTATGTAAAATATGTCGCATTGTTGAAAATAAAAATTTTCTTTTTCGCCAACAAATGATAAATCTAGTACAAAAATTGCTCACACAGTTTATTAGTAAGATTTTAGCCTCACTAATGTCTTAATTATTTAGGAGCATAATGTAATACTCCGTACTAACCAACATTAACTTTGGTGAAAATATTCATGCAGGTTTTGACAGCCATCGGAAACTTTTGTATAGTGTCAATTGCAGTTGGGATCGTAATTGAGTTGATAGTGATGTACCCAATTCAACATAGAAACTACAGAGATGGAATTGACAATTTGTTGGTGTTGCTCATTGGTGGTATTCCAATTGCTATGCCAACGGTCTTGTCAGTGACAATGGCAATTGGATCACATCGTCTTTCACAGCAGGGTGCTATCACAAAGAGGATGACCGCCATCGAAGAAATGGCTGGCATGGATGTATTGTGCAGTGACAAGACGGGAACCCTCACACTTAACAAGCTCACTGTTGACAAAAACATGATTGAGGTTTTCACACTTTCTGTTCTGCTTTCTTTATTTGGTTTTAAAAAAGATGCAAGTCAGCTAAATAGTAAAGACATGAAGGGTGGCCTAGGCCAGAAACCATTTGCATCAAAATCGTGCATGTGACTTCCTACACCAGGAAAAAAAATTGTTACATTGAATTTCAAGTGTTAATTATGATGAATTTACAATTTTTTTCATTTCTCAGACATTTACTCCAGACGTAGACAAGGAGACTGCAGTTTTGTATGCTGCTAGGGCTTCTCGTGTTGAGAACCAAGATGCTATTGATGCTTGTATTGTAGGAAATTTAGCGGATCCAAAAGAGGTAAATTTATTTTTTCTAATAAGTGCCTTCGATAATAGAAGACTCGTATGAGATTAAGAACCGGACATAAAAAATGAGTTGCTTGCAGGCGAGAGCTGGAATCACCGAAGTACACTTCTTGCCCTTCAACCCTGTCGAAAAGCGTACTGCAATAACATACTATGACAGTAAGGGAGATTGGTATCGTGTAAGTAAGGGAGCTCCTGAACAGGTAATTATGAGCTGCAAACATAATATCAAGGGTTATTTCATACTATCCTCTATACACCATCATATGGAGATCTAAATCCTGAATTCTGAGTTTACTTTGTCACAGATAATTGATCTTTGCAACCTTGGTCCTGATGTAAAGAGTAAGGCTCATGCCATCATAGATGGTTTTGCTGACCGTGGTCTTCGTTCCCTTGGTGTCGCTTTACAGGTGAAAAATCCCTTCCTTATTCTTTGTATAAAGAAAATGTTAGTTAGCTCAGCTCATCTAGTTATCGAGACAAGGTATTTCTGATTCGGATTCAATCCCGTTAGCATCAGGAAGCAAAAATATATCCTTGTTTCCTTATTTACTATATTGTTTCTTTCAATGACAGACAATTCCTGAGAAGACTAAGGACAGTGCGGGAGGGCCTTGGAAATTCATTGCTTTGTTGCCTCTCTTTGATCCACCCAGGCATGACAGTGCGGAAACTATCAGGCGTGCACTGAGCCTTGGTGTTAATGTCAAGATGATCACTGGTGATCAATTGGTCATCGGCAAAGAGACAGGTCGTAGGCTTGGCATGGGGACCAACATGTATCCTTCATCCTCTTTACTTGGTAACCATAAGGATGAGAGCATAGCTGCTATACCAGTCGAAGAGCTCATTGAAAAGGCTGATGGATTTGCAGGAGTCTTCCCAGGTATGTTGACAGCTTCCAGTGTCTACATATCATATGCTAAAATTCAGAGTACTAATGTTAAGCCTAATATACGCAGAGCACAAGTATGAGATCGTTAAGAAATTGCAAGAAAGAAAGCATATTTGCGGTATGACAGGAGATGGTGTGAATGATGCACCAGCCTTAAAAAAGGCAGACATTGGTATTGCCGTCGATGATGCAACTGATGCAGCTCGAAGTGCTTCAGACATTGTCCTGACCGAGCCAGGGTTAAGTGTGATCATAAGTGCTGTTTTAACTAGTCGCGCCATCTTCCAAAGAATGAAGAACTACACCATTTATGCAGTTTCCATCACAATCAGAATAGTCATGGGTTTCATGCTCATTGCTCTCATTTGGAAGTTTGATTTCTCTCCTTTTATGGTTCTTATCATTGCTGTACTCAATGATGGAACTATAATGACCATCTCTAAGGACCGAGTCAAGCCATCACCTACCCCCGATTCCTGGAAGCTCAAGGAGATCTTTGCCACTGGTGTTGTCCTCGGCACTTACCTTGCTATTATGACTGTTATTTTCTTTTGGCTTGTTCATGACTCAGACTTCTTCTCAGTAAGTACTTGATCTACACCTTTTAGCATCTTTTTTCCCCTTCATTTACGAGTAGTAAACCCGTCAAACAGTGTGTGCTCATCAGCTACGGTCAATACGAGTCGTGTTCATCCTAGCCCTAATCATAACTTTATGGGTCATTCGCCCCATACCAAGAAAGTTTATGACCCTAAAGAAGTTGGGGTCATTGGGTCAAACTTTTGACAAGTTTACTGACCACAGTTCCAATGTATGTTGAATGCAGCAACATTTTGGAGTAAGAAGAATTAGAGGAAATGAGAAAGAGATAATGTCAGCAATATACCTACAAGTGAGCATAGTGAGCCAAGCCCTGATCTTTGTGACGCGCTCAAGAAGCTGGTCTTTTATCGAACGCCCCGGTCTCTTGTTAGTGGTTGCCTTTTTAATAGCGCAGCTGGTGAGTTAACAGATTAATAAACTCCTTCATCACTCAACTTTACCTCTATAACACCGGACATTGAATTATTAAGTTAATTTGAACTTTGTTTGATTAGATTGCCACATTAATCGCGGTGTATGCGAACTGGGGATTTGCACATATCACTGGAATCGGGTGGGGATGGGCCGGTGTGATCTGGCTATACAGTATTGTCTTCTACTTTCCCTTGGATATCTTAAAGTTCATCATTAGATACACACTAACTGGTAAAGCTTGGGACAATCTCATCGAGAAAAGGGTAAGTATTAATATGACATTGCTTAGTTCTGAGACCGTTGATGATGGATACGGTTCATTTATGTATCTCATATAATAAATGAGGTTACATCTCGATTGTATTCATACAATGGTGTCATACAAGCCTCACTATATGTTTTATTTGATTTGTTTGTATTTAACAACTTTATGTATTTTTATGATCATAGACTGCATTTACAAGCAAGAAGGATTATGGACGAGGCGAAAGAGAGGCACAATGGGCTGCTGCCCAACGGACCCTACACGGGCTCAACCATCCATCATCCTCCGATATCTTAGGTGATACCAACAATTACAGAGAGTTGTCTGAAATAGCTGAGCAGGCCAAGAGACGTGCTGAGATTGCAAGGTAAAATCTATGTTGCACCCAAAATTTACTCCTATATTCTGTTGGGTTTTGGGAACGAGGCAAATTTTAACTGTGTGTCCCAAATCTAATAAAATCCCAAACTTACCAGAGTAGTGATGGGTTGGAGGGGGTGGAATTGTTTCATTGAACTTGAAAAGTTTTGAAAGGATGAATAATCTTCCCTAGAAAAAATATACTTTGTTCTTTCTAGGCCGGGGAAGAAAAATGATCCTTCTTTGCCTTTGTTTCATCAGGTCAATCGTGCAGAAAGCACAGGAAGGACATTTACCTTCCCCTGAAAAATAATCACATTTTGTTGGCAAAAAAAAAGTAATAAAACTTGAAAACTATATGATCAGGTTGAGGGAACTTCACACATTGAAAGGACATGTAGAGTCAGTTGTGAAGCTCAAAGGACTCGACATCGACACGATCCAACAACATTACACAGTTTAAGGTGAATGCGAGAACACACCAATGTGAACTTCTGCAAGATATCTTTTGAAGTTGATGCATGGGGATAAGATCATAAAAGGTGAAAATAAGGAAAAAAATCGGAAAATTCCAAAAGCATCTTGATGCAAGAAAGAAGCAATGGCAATAAACCGGCCATCCAAGGAGATTTCAGTCGGAGAAAATCCGTGGTTTGGGGAACTGGGGCGCCATAGAGGGGGCATAAGACTAAGTACTATCCCATCAGACAAAAACACAAAAAACATGACTAGTACTAGTGTGAGTCTTGACATAAATGTAACAATGTTCCTATCTCTTAATGAAAGAAATGCCCCATTTGTCTTCATTCCTACTATTTATATCTACTTTCCTATGTTCTTATGTCACTTGCAATGATTTATGAAAAATGCTCAAACTTAATTGTTATCACATATCCTACTGAATTTACTAGCCAGAGGATTAACACTTACCTAAACTTCGATACAACCTTCTTGAATCTTACCCTTTATGTACTTTCAAGTCTAAGAATTAAGATCCCACATTCCCACCACGAATCTATAGGGACGATAAATGTGCCACAAATTTATACCACTCGTTTCATTTTTAAAAGCCATTTTTGTAACTAGACTTATTTCACAATAATCACGAATATTGGTAATTTAGTATAGTACGGTAAATTCCATTGGAATTCCACATTTTCACTCTTTTTCGTAAAGATCATCGTTAAGTTAAGTTTAGTATATCAAGATGGTAGAATGTAGTTTTACTCTAAATTAGCCAGTTAGGTGAATTCAGTTTTGAATTTCACTTCTCTTTCTCTAAGGCCCTAGGCTGTTAGATCAATTAGTGAGGTTGATTTAGATCTCGACCAACGTATAAGTTCGACTTCATGCATGCAACAATGTCAACACAAGCTTAGTAGGTGATAAAGTGGGTTTTTTTAGACGATGTCAAAAAAAACTAAGAATAGTGGTGAACAACAAATTACTCCGTAGGATTTACCCATCCAATGTGACTGAGTTTTACATTGGTTGCCACCGACCTACAACAAGTCAACCACCCTCCTCCTTTGTCCGGGTTTAAGACCGATGACAGTGAATATCATAACAAAACTAACTGTTGGAGTTAATAGTGGTGAACAAACAATTGAAAAAAAAAGAGCCGGAGGTTTACCCTATTTTAAAAAGGGATAAACTGTAATAGTCAACGAGTAGGTCTCCTGAGAGACGGTTGTGGACGTCCGTCCGCACCGCCCAGAGCTCCGCGTGCGCGCGCGCGGGACCGACCTAGTTTCATCGCAGAGGCCACCCACGCAGCCCCCTCCCGGTCGAGGGCGGTCCGATCTCGCGTACGAGGCGATTTGTCGGACCTCGATTCGGATGACGATTCGGACTTATACTAGGCGGGCGCAGGCGCCCGCGTTTCCGTTCGAATCGATCGAGTCCTGGTTGTAAATGTTTAAAGGCCGATATGTTTGGTAAGGCGACCTTTTTAGTGAATTGAATTCGTTGCCGATTTGTGGAGTCGCCACCGAGTCAATTATGGGGACTCGGAAACCGTTCAAGTCAACTTTGATCCTTAGCCGGGCCAAAGGGTAGGGGCACGAGACCTAAAGATAAAGACTTGTACCCTTAAGCACTCTATGCCTGGAATGACTCTCATTGTCAATGGTTTCGGACATCCGGAAACCGTCGATTCTGAGTAAGGGTGAGGATACGTATTGGGAAGCCAACATCCGATAGACATCGACACCCAATCCCGCCCGCACTATAGCGGCCTTTACTAATCAATCGGTGGGCTTATAACTTTGTTCCTTTGTTGTGGCGGAAGTACTGTAACATCCATTGTTTTAACCCTATACCTTTTGCTATGTCGGTTGTTTAAGGACAAATAAGTTTTGTCGTCGAAGTAGTTGTATTTACATTCTTTGCATGCGATTTCACATGACAGCAGGCCATGAAAAGATGCACGTAGGAGAGTGGAGAATACTAGTATTATACGTATTAGCAAATCAGTTTTAACGTGATAATACGGATATTAGTCTTTCTCGTGGTATACCTCACCCGATATTCTGCTTAAGATGCGTCGGCTCGGTATTAATAGGGATGCGTCGAATCGTGTAAGATGAGCACTGGGACTAATACGGAACCCGACCATCGCTTTGTTCAGTTTTAGCTTGTTTACGTTTTGAATTTCGTGTTAGGTGATTTAACATGCGATTATAAGGTCATAAAAGCAATAACTCATACGAAAGCGGTAAATGCGAATGTAAGTAAATCACGTAGTGAGGAGTTGCACCCTAGGAGTATACACTAAACGGGACACGATGCATAGATAGTTAAGAATGGATCTCGGAACTAGTCTATTAAGAGTGTTTTAGTGTTTATGATTGAAGTTGGGACGTTACGTATTTTAGTACATGTAATGGACCTAGTGTCCACGTTTGACATTATCATAGTGCATATTAAAAGTACAAGAATGTAAAGTTTTGTTTAGATGACAACCTAGTGACCATTTGACTTCGAAAGACGGATCATCCTAGCTTGCCCGGTGATTTCGGCAGAGTTCCGTTACCGTCGACCCTTTTTGCGGCTAATCCGGCAGAGCTCCGCTATGACTTGTTGGTTTTGCGGCTAATCCGGCAGAATTCCGTTACAAGACTAAGAATAGCTAGTCGAACACAGGCACCTCGGGATCGAGTGGAGTGCTAGAAGGTGAGGAGTAGCGTCGATTTCGCTTTATTGGAACTACGATCGAGGGGATCGTTTGCCTCGGGTGTCGAAGTGCGAGAAACTCTTAACGAGTGAAGAGGGAAGAGAGAATGTTGTTGTGTGTCGAATGAAGGGGGTGGAGGGGGGTATTTATAAGTGTTTTCTGCTCTTGTCACCCGGATGGACGCCTGAGTCCAGGCACACCAGAATTGAGGCACCTGGGTTCTAGCGTATGAAGCCTGAGGCACGCAAGGTGAGGCGCTCGGGATTTTGAAGATACGATTTTGATACTTTCCAAACCGAGACTCGTACGTATTATACGTGACTTGGAAATTAAGCTTTCCCCCTCTTGACCTAGCTCCGGTGCGCCGAGTGGGCCTCGGGTGTGCGTCTCGAGGTTCTCTTGGCGCGGTGCCGATTCGGATCGTGTTTCGGGACTGACTCGGGGTCCTGGTGTCGGAATTGACTTTAATTAGTGTCTATGCGACCATAGTGATGCGACTAAGGTTGCCTTGATGTTAATTTAATTTCTCCGAGTAATTATTTGATCTGTTCTATAGAAAAACTATCTAAAACATCGCGACCTCGCGTCGCGTTGCAGTCCGATCGTCATCGGGTGTTTGTCGGGCGCTCCTACAGCCACTAGGTCCAAATCTGGTGTCTACAACGGTCTCTCGGTAAATAGTGAGAGACGACCTGCATTAGTAATACAGTAGTATCAAGTAGTATTAATGAGTTGGATTAAAAATATATTTTTAGATTCCACCAAATCAGTATAATTTATTATTGGTTATTTAACAATAATAATACCAACTATAGGGCGTATTCCAAAAATAATATCAATTTTAATAAATCTGAGAATAATACGTTTTATTGGAGTAGTTGAACCAGAGTAGTATGGGTGACCGGTTACCTGTAGAACCCTTCCACCTTTCTTTTTTACATTTAATTTTATTTAACGGCATTAATATCAACTATAGAGCGTCTTCCGAAAATAATTTCATTTTTAATAAATCTGAGAATAATACGTATTTTTGGAGTAGTTGAATCAGAGTAGAATAGATGACCGGTTAACGGTAGAACCGTTCACCTTCCTTTTTCGCCTTGAATCTATTTCATGTTCACTCCTTTTCACTTACTCAGTGTACGAGACATTAAACATCATTAATGTCTTCCGTCTTCCTCTTCCTTCAACCTCACCAAATCTAGCTAACAACAAAATTTTACACCAAGAAGGATGAATATGATGGCGTAACCAGAAATTGTAGGATTTTGTGTTTAAAAAAGTATTCTGCTTCGTCACAATACTATATGTCTTGGGCATCTTATAGACTTATTCATTCCGTCACAAATGCAACTGCTATATTATTTTCTATGGATGATATGTCTTGTGCTCCGTCACTATTTTCATGTTACCAATATCTTCATTGTACCTATTTTTTATGGGTTTCGTACCTAAGATACGTCATATTGGTACCCACGGAAATGATTGATAAATTTTTAAGTTTGTAATTTTGTTGATAATTTCAGAGAAGGGTGAATCTTCTACGGGTCCAAAGGAGTACGCATCTGCACTAGACTTGTCATGGGCAATTAGGGGGAAGCGTAGTTCCGCAATTCCCGAGAGTATGGACCTCCATCCGATCCAACAACGGAAAATGTACCTCCAAATGTGTCTAGGTTTGTTCCACTTGTTAAATTTCCATTTGTATATTGTTCCTAAATAGCTTTTAAAATTTGGCAAATACAATAAATATAGTTGGTATTTTCGTTTTTGTGTATCATATATACATATGTTATGTACTAAAGTTGTCATGCTAGAATCCCCTTAATACTAAAAGAATAGTGTTTGCACACATTTCATCACCATTTTAAAAGTTTTCCCTCCAAGAATCTTATTCTTTAATTATGGTAACAAATCATTATGGAAACTAATAATCATTTAGTTCATATTTTTCAAATTTCCTCGAAAAACAATTTTTTTTCTTCATATTTTTAAAACTCTAATCATGAATTACATAAATTCATTTTATCTATTCATGGTTATCAATGCAAAAAAAGACGAAATTCATTTTATCAAAATAATTTGAGAAATTTTACAGTATAATGTCATTAGATTTGTGACAAAAGAACTTCTTTATCTGAATTGCAATATTCATATACGTAGTATAAAAAATATAAGCCGTATATTTTCATTAAAATACACTTTTAATGACATTTCAAATTTTTTTGTTTTGGAGCATTAAATATATTTTCATATATCTAAGATGCATGTAGCGTTGTAGATATAAAAACGAAATCATGAATTAATAATTTAAAATATAAAATAAAATATGCTACTGTATAAAATAAAATTATTAAAAATATTGTGCATTATTGCACGGGGTCTATACTAGTTATTAGTAAGGTGAGTGGAAGGATTTATGAATGTTTGTCATGTTTCTAATTAAGTACCGGAATCTCAAACTAGTAAGTACTACACCTATACAAAAATTATTCATTGATATTGAAATGGTTTGTTATTGTTATACGTAACTTTTATTTTGGTACTATTTACATTAAAGTAGGGTATCAGATTAATTGTAGTTTGTACCATGTAACATGGAATATATTCCGATGCTGGACAGAGTACAATGTCAATTTAAATTGTTGATTAAATATATTCGTAGATTAAATATTGTCATATTTTCTATGGTATTGTAAGTTTTGTTGTAGTCATGTTGCACCACGGAAAATTGAAATCAATTGATGCTTACGGATCTCCAAATGGCCTAAAATGACTAATTAGCGAACTTAGTGACAAACAAAAGGATGATATTGAGGAAATTGGTTTCGGAGGGTTGTTAACTTTGAAATTAGACTCATTCCACCAAGGCATGTTACCATTCTTACTTGGTGCGTATCACCCAGTAAGCAGAAGATTTCATGTGGATACAACAAAAGAGTGCTTCCTGACTGTACACGATGTTTGTGATGTTTTTATGTTACCATATGGTGTGAAAAACGTTATCGTAGCGACATATAAGAAAGAAGTTTTGGAATGTTGCATATATAACTTGTATAGCCTTCCCACCGACCAACGATCCACTAATGTCTATATTGTCAGCAATCACCCATGCATATCATTAAAAATAATTTGGACGTGTAAATGTGATACAATATAATTATATTGGTACAACCATCATCTTAGAGGGTACAAGTCTTCATTTAGAATGGTACAAAACATCAACTATTAAAATATACAATAGAATACATCAACTTAGATATGTAATTAAAAGTGGTACATCAAGTTTTCTTAAAGGGTACAAACGTCTAAATGGTACACGTATCAACTTCAAATCGTACAATACATCTTCTAACATCTACATGGTATATGACTTGAATTTTATTGTACACTACATCTAAATGGTACACATATCAACTTAGAATGGTGTAGACACCCGCATTTGACTGCTAGTGTCTAGCGGTCTCCAACAAAACACCCGATGATAATTGGACGTAAACGTGCTTTAATACGCTTGAATATGGGCTCGGAATCAATAGTATTTGGCTTGGACTTTTAGCAGAGTACAAATCTCACAAAACCAATCTCAAATTTAGGCCCAGTGGGTCATTTCCAATCAAATAAGACTAATTTGAGCCAAAATCGACACCAAAAATAAAACCATCTTTTAGCGACCGGGTCAAAACCCGGTCAAAGTCGAATCCGAGACAAAAAAACAGCCAAGCAGGCTTCTAGAAGCAAGCCCCAACAACCAAATCAATTCAAAAATGGTCAACAATCTTTCCCTATATACTCTTCACCCGTTTGGAGGCACTCGATCGAGTGCCATAGGGCCACTCGATTGAGTGACTCCTGGACGGGGTCATTTCTATAAATACCCCGTCATACCCATTCATTTTCCACCCTTTGATCACCTTATTCATCCAACATTTTTAGCCACAATATCCCACCATCATTCCAAACTACACGCATACATACACATACACATACTTCGAGACCGAAATCCGACAAAACCGAAGAGCAATCATTCCTATAAACCATACACACCATTACTCGCCTATATATCTCGACGCTCCCGTGCCTTTGTCACTACTAGACGAGCCGATTTCCGAGAAGCTGAAGCATTTAGGTTGAGGGTGTAAATCCAAATCCCGACATCTCTTTCTTCTCTTCTCCTTATCGTTTTTTTATTTCCATTTTTAATTTTCGTCGCTAGCACTTTATTTATCGTAAAACTATTAAAATATTCGTCGATTACGTATCGAATATGAAGGATGACGGGATAAGGAAACATGAATACAAGAGTATCGCACTCGCGTTGCCGGTCGCTTATCCCGTCACCCCGAATATTTGGTTGTTTGAAGCGAATCAACCCCTAAAAAGAACGCTTTTATTTTTGTTTATTTTAATATCGCATCTTTAATTTCGTCTAGCATTTTTTTTATAATCGTCATTATTAATACCGCGTATAACTATATAGTATTTAAAACGATTTCGGGTCGAATACGCATAAAAAAAAACTCCTTTTAAGATCCTTGTAATCCCTTTACGAGTAGTATTGGAGGTGGCACGCTTTCGAGGCGCGCCGCCCTAAACACTCAAGGGCGTAATGCGATCGCGGAAATTTGTCGCTAAGCATGTCCGACGTTATTTTCGGGATTAGTACGAAACCTGTTGATGCCTAATCGAACACCACGTAATCCGTAAGGATTAATAACGGTGTCGTGACGCGGAGGGAACCGATTTTCGTCCTAATCAAATAAAAAATGATTTCATAATTTTTTTTGCAAAATCCCGATACCGATCTCGTAACCGTACATTGCATGTTATGAGTGTCGAAAACCAAGTTGAGTTTAAATTATACGATATTTTGACGTAACTCGGCTAGCTATCGATTTTAAAACAATAAAATTCGAAACTACCACCTTTTCGAAACGAACAACAGTTTGTACAGGGGTACACGATCGAGTGCCATAGCTCACTCGATCTAGTGAACCCCTCAAAATCAGGCAGCGAGGACCTCACGAAGGGCACTCGATCGAGTCCCTTCCATGACTCGATCGAGTGGCCTCCATAATACTCTGACGTGAGCCTCCTAAATAACGTAAGCCTAACCAAATTCTTTTTTACGACTTTTAGTCGTCACGTGTCAAGTCAATCATGTGCTTACTTTTTCAAAAACATGCATTCCATTCTAATTCGTTCATATTACTGTTACTATTCGTTTGCTTTGATTTTTTATGCTCGTTGTATTGTATTTCCGGGTTGTATTTCCGCCCGTGTACTTTGTATTTATTTACGAGTTTCTATTTTTGTTGTATGCATTTATTGCATTAAAACAAACCTCGCATGCTAAATCACTTTGACGTGAATTAAGATGCATTGAAATGACGTAGCAACCCATTCAATTTTTATACACCGTAAAAATGTTGCTTGCATAACATTCCACCGAATCACTAGTGCGCGTATTCAAAAACCGAATCGATATCTTAGTAGAGGTCGTCATGTACGGGTGGGGTTGGGTGTCCTTTGTGGGCTTCCCAACACGTACCCTCACCCCTTACTCAGAACCTCGGTTTTCGGATGTCCGAAACCGTTGGCGCACGAGAGTCATTCGATATACAGTACCTGATAACATCGGCATCGGTATCGTAATGCAAAGGGACGAACCCCACAAGCTCTAGTATTAAAGTGGGCCTTACTTTATGCATGGTCCACCGAAATATAGAGTGGGTTCGAATGGGCCCGAAATCCCACAAAGTTCGATGGTGACTCCAACTATGATTTATATTTCGACCCGAGAACTATATCTCACATGGGAAACCCACCCAAACCCGCGCGTGGCCGCATCGGGGTGGACGTATGTCATGTCCACAATTTGGCGACTCCGCTGGGGACGACTGATGTACAACTTGTCATCGGGATCCTCAAGGTAAGACTCGAAGAGAAATTGTTCGGTTAGTACAATACGCGCGTTAGTTTTACGGTTCATGCATAACCATATTTTTACCCAGTCCGGTATTGGTGGCCGACGTCCCACTATACCGTGATGTATTCCAAATTGGTTACGTCAAGGTATTCATGGCTAATTCGTATGGGTTTCGCGGCATGTCCTTGTCCAAATTGGTAAGGGAGTCAGTCCCGATTCTCGAAAAGGCCATGCGCACTGGTATAGACCCTATTTCGACCGACCGAGACTTAGTGTAAAGCATACATGGTGTCGTTATAATGTTTTCGTGACTATGTGCTACTTGGTTTCCGTGTCGTTTTCAAAAACCGTCATTTCAAAAAATGTATCTTTAAGAAAAATATCCAATTTTCAAAAAAACTCGGAATGCTACTGAAATTTAGACTTACGATTTGACTCAAAATAGCCAATTTTTAGCCGATATGCTATCCATTTCAAAACTCGAAAATTTTCGACCTTTAAATAAAACTCGGTCCCGACGGCATTTTCTTTTGCCTATTTCAAAATTCGGAACCGCCCTCCAATTTTTTTTCTCAGAATTCAAACCCTTTTTCAAAAAAGCCTTCCTTATCCTAGGACCTTCTATAGTGTGTCGGGACTTTTCATAAGTCGTCGGAGGTCTTTAGAGTCGAAACTCCGTCGATCTTACATCACGGATTTTCTCCCTATCCCAGTCCGCCTTATGCGTCAAAGGCATGAACAACCTACGTAGGGCATACCCCTACGAAGGAAGGTCCATATAAGCACTCAAGTCCAAAGTATGGGGAAAAGCTCACGTGGACCTTTCTTCGAACGGGATTCGACCCACATAACCGAATCTTAAGGATGTCACGCCACCCACGAGTCACCCATCTAGATGTCTTTCTCGAGTCGTTTTCTTGTTTAGTCTTTTCCTTGCTCGGGATGTACTATTTTGATTCCAAAGTCTGGGTCCAGTTTCTGATTACGCGGTGTTCTTACAGACAGGCCACCATCAACTAGACACAAACACAAGATGGAGCAAGCTATGAACAACTTGAAGGCCTCAATGGACACCATGGTTTTCAAGATGACTGAGATTGAGGCCCAACTGGCAGCTATGAGGGCCGAGCATGCAGCTGTTGCTGCATGTGTGACTGTTGTGGAGCAAGGGACTCCTAATACCGAAACCACTGGGCCCATGGCTGAACTGATTGGCGCGGTGAGCCGTCTAGAGGAGCAGGTCCACCTGTCCGGGGGTACACGGAGAACTCCCGAACTTATTCTCCTGTGAACGACAAGTTGCCCGCCAATATGAACCTCACGGGCCTACCGATGTTCGAAGGGACTGAAGACCCGTTACTTCATATTTGGGCCTTCAAGGATCTTATGGCTATCAAGGGGGTTGATTCGAGCATGTTCAAAAATTTGTTCGCTGCTTCACTTGGAAAACACCCAAAGGCCTGGTACTACAAGCTAGACCCCAAGAAATATCCAACTTGGGACGATGTGGCTACAAAATTTGCTTGGAACTATGCTGATAATACCGAGATCCAGACCACGATGCGCTCCCTGGAGGTTATGGCCCAGGAGCTCAAGGAAGGTTTTACCAAATACCTTCAACGCTGGAGGGCCGAGAGTGTCAAACTGGTCGATAAGCCCAGCGAGAAAACTTCGGTGGAGGCCTTCGTGAAGAACCTCTTCCCCTCCTACCGGGTCCATCTCCGGTAAGTTGTCATACCCAATTTCACCACTCTTACTGAAATGGGTATGAGAATTGAAGACGATCTGAGGCTAGAGGGCCTTACTAACGCCTCTAGCAAGGGATACCAAGGGGCTTCCTCTTCCACTGCTAAGCCCCCGGCTGCAACCCGCAACATTTTCGACGAGGTTAATCTACTAGATGCCTCGTCCAAGAAGAATACCCCCCCTCGGGTATTCACCGATATAGGTACTACCTATACATATGCCTTACAAAGGCTATCCTCCAAGGGCATGATCCAACCAATAGGCCCAACTCTAGAAGTTCCGGTTGAACGGCGCTCCAAAAGCTACAATGCTCAAGCCTATTGCCAATATCACCCAGCTAATGGGCACGATACCGAAAAATGTTGGAAGCTGAAGCATCTGATTCGGGACTTGATCGAGAGTGGGAAGATACCGTTGCCCAGGGACAAACCGAGTAACAAATAAAATCCCTTCAGCGCCCATGTTGTCTTTACCGAAGAGGTGATCGACTGTTCTCACCTCATCTCTCTTTTCATCCCTCAAATAAACGGGATCTGGTTTGATGATGAGGAAGATGTGTACCTCGTCAAAGGGGAAGTTGTCCCTATTACCCCCGAGAAAATCCAAAAGGCTAAGTCCAAGGTCTTAGCTAGTAACCACCTCGCCAAAACCGGTCGTCCCTATAAAGCTAATAGCTCTAGGGACACCCCTGACTCGACCACTGTCACTGAACCTGAACCTACCAGGACGGAAATTGTCCCTGAAGAGCCGAGCACTGACATGGCTCTTGTAAAGGAACTGAAGAAGACCCGAGTTAACCTCACTATATGGCAACTCTTGGTTAGCTCGCAAGAACATCGAGAGGCACTTACTAAGGCTCTCGATCAGATTAAGGTCGACTCCCTGGTTACCCTTGCTGAAATGGTAGCCACCATTATGCCCTACCTCAAGGGCAAGTCCAAGGAAGAAGGCCCACTTATTACCTTCTCGGAGTCCGACCTACCACCGTTCAGGGCCTCCCACAATCTAGCCCTGTACATCACGGTGATTTGTCGAGGCAAGTATCACCCGATGACCCTAATTGACTATGGGTCTGCTTTTAATGTCCTTCCTCTAAGGACCGCTAAAGCCCTCAGCATTACAGAGGCCGACTATATTCCGACTGCTCAAACCATCCAGGCTTTTGATGGAAGCCCAAAGTCCGTAGCTGAGGCCATTAAGCTCACAATCATAACGGGCTCAGTTGAAAAGGAGATAGAGTTCTAGGTGATCGATGTCACCTCCTCATTCATCCTACTTCTCGGGAGGCCATGGATCCATGCTGTTAAGGCGGTATCCTCCACCCAACACCAAAAAATCAAGCTGCCCCTGCAGGACAATGTTATTACTTTGGAGGCTACCCCCATAACCGTGGCTAGCTGCAAAGCCACGGGCCATACGGACCTCCGAGGGTTCGACTTTGTAGGGATGATCGAAGAGGAATATCTCTTCAGGCCTTATTTCACCACTAGCATCGATGTGATGCTACAAAATTTGGGGTACTTTCCGGGGGCTACCACGAGGCCATATCTTCCATCTGGGAAGATTATTGAAATCCTGAATGACGGGGAATCACGCTTCAGTCTAGGGTACGATGTGACCCCGAGTAACATCGTCCGGGCAAGCATTGAAAAGGCTTGCAATATCATCAAGGGTATCTACTTGAGCCCATATAGCCCGAGATTGACCGACTAATTTGTTATACCGGTATTCGGGGTTGTCCAAGTTGGTCTGTATCAACCAACCCTTAGATATCCCGAGACCAAATTGGCTCGGGAATGTAACTACATTCCGGATGACATATTTGCCCTTATCCAGTCAGAATCCATGGAGGGTGCTGATAATGTTGAGCCCGTGCTGGGGCTTCTATTTGGGGAAGACAAGGCTATCCCGACTCCTAAGGAAGACCTAGTGAACCTGATCCTCCAAAGCAACAGGTTTCGATCCCACGAAGCTGATATCTGAAGTCGGCTCTGATACCGGGAATAAGGCATGGTGGAAGACCATCAAGTGGACCAACAGCCAGGGCTGAGTCTACAAGCTGACCACTGGTGAAGGATATATGCCGGACACCGATTCCGAGTCTTAGTCTGAGTCTGAGTGTGAGTCTGAGTCAAAGTCTGAGTTCGAGTCTAGAGGGTCTAGTGCTAGAGTCCAGTCTGTAACCCCTCTCCCTGTAGTCACTTCCATTGGAGCCTCGGGGTCTGTCCCGAGTGCACTCCCAGTCCTGCCTCTGACCAATGATCAGATGGTCGCTCTCTTTGAGCTGTTTTACAAATTTGCTATCAATAATAATGATAACCGTTCTGCTTACGACTTGTCTTTTTTTCAAAATGTTTTTGGTTTCAAAAATATTATATGCAATGACATTGAGAAACCCGATGAACAGGTATCCTTGCCTCCGCATTTGATCGAGCAACTAGAACAAAGGGAATCCCGAGACCCGGTAATCAAAGAAACCGAGTCCATCAATGTGGGAACCACTTTAGAGCCCCAGATGTTTAAGTTAGGGTTATATTTAGATCCCAAGGAGAGACAACAATTCACGAACCTCCTCAAAGAATTCAAAGACGTCTTCGCATGGTCCTACAAGAACATGCAAGGGATAAATCGGGAATTAGCCGAACACCGTATACCTATCAAAGACGGGTGTAAGCCGGTAAAGCAAAAGCTCATGGTCAAGCCGATGAGGCCCGAATGGTCTCTCACGGTCAAAGAAGAGGTCGACAAATAATTTAAAGCCGACTTAACACAAGACTAATCCAACTAATTCAAATACTAAGAATTTAAAGCAAATATACAAAATATACAAATTTATACACAAACCGAGGTTAGGGAGGACCCCTAGAAGCCGTGCCGATGGCTATCACAAGTTCACCTAGGTTGTCGTCCAGACCTAGGTCTTCTAAGTCTATAAGGGGAGACTCACTACCATCCATCCCCGACAACATATCTAGAGTAGCTGTCTCGGGGACTCCTTCAACCTCCTCGTTAGCACCCGTAGCCTCAGCCTCAGCAGCAGTCTCCCTCTGAAATCGACGCCTGGCCTCACCCTGTGCAGAGGTCTCACCCCGAGACCGAGCCAGCTGCTCCTTAAGGATGGCGATCTCGTCAGCCCGAGATTGCAGGAGCCGTTGCGACTCAACCTCTCTCGCCTCGAGCTCGGTCAACCGAGTCTCCAACTGTCCCACCATATTCGAGACATCCTGCGAATACACTCAAACATTAGGAAAGCATGCGAGCAGCCTAGAAAACCACCTTAGTCATGCAAACTCACCGATCGAGGCCCCGAAGTATCACGGGAAACCCTCGAGGCATAGGCCCGGAAGCAGTTGGCTGCCTGCCACAACCGCTGATGGCAAGCTGACGAAACCTGAGAATTGAAACCACAAACCGACCCTATATTCTTAGAACACAAATCAAAAACAAGAGCCAAAAACTCACCCGGTATACCCGGTCACGCCACTCTATCCCAACATCCATCTCCTCAGCAGAACATGGGAGGAGAGGCTCAGTAAAGGGTATCCCAGCCGCATCCACCCTAAGCAGCGTCAGGGGAAAATCTAGGGGCTGGATTTCGTCTGCCGGGTCGGCCAGCTGAAAAGACAACAGACTGGTCAGTCAGAGGGCTAAGAAACAATAAACCGCGACAGAAACCTTAGAACCAAAATTAGAACATTATCCCGAGGCGATACCAAGCTAGCCGTCGGGTGACGTGAGATAGATAGGAGGCACCAGGCACCAAGATTGTATCGCCCCCCGCTCCGTCCCTATTCTCGAGGACCTCTACGGCGGTCGGTGGTCTGAACATGGTCCGGGGAGGATCAACCGGTACCCTAAAATCGTCATACAGACACTGACGCACCAACCGCTCGCCCAGATACCAAACTGGGCGAAACAACGCAGGAAGAAGCATCCTCCTATAATTCCGCGACCTCAGCTCCGTGGCCGCATTACTCCAGCACGCCCTCATAATTGGCCCAAGGGCGGGTCACAAACTACACAAACAGAACCAACATCCTAATGAATCCCAAACCTTGGGGGCTATTGAATAAAATAGGCTATAAGAAGAAAACTTACATCCTCGATGCCTAACTTGTTAACTAACGCATTCTCCGTCGGGTAATGGCTAATGGTGCTCTTAGGCTGAGCCAGCCTCCACTCGACTCCCGCCGGAAATCTCTTCAGGTGCACCCTAACAGTCTTACGTGCCAGGCACGGGAAATCGGAATACATCCAAGCCTGTAGAGCCCCGAAACAACTTTAGCAACCCCATGCCAAAGCTAAGTTAATTCAAAATCCAAGAGTGAGAAGAGTAACTAACCTCCAATATAAAGCCCGAACCCACAATAGGCACAGCTGAGGCGGACAATATCACCAATGGCCGCACCATGACTTGCAGGCAGCGAGTCATCTCCGCGAAAGCCGCGGCCACCCAATCAAAGTGTCCTAGCTGAGTCAGGTCAGCCAAGAAGGGCAAAATCCTAGTGCTGAACCTCTCGCCCTTGTCCGAGAAGTGGGTCGACCCTAGGAAGTACCACAACCACAGCCGGGCATCCTGTTCCGGCGTGTTGGGTTCTCGACCCTCTAACACCGCCACTCGCTCGAAGTGATCGGTGATGTAAGAACTCACCAAAGCGTGAGGTGAACTATATGCCTCACGCGGTAAACAATCCCCGATGAGGCCCCGCAGCTCACCGCTGTCTAGACTAGGACCCTTGGCGGCCCACCTAATCTTATCCGGCCCCTAGGGCAGACCGCTAATCATCCCAAAGTCCTCTAGAGTCATCCCGACCTCCCTAAAAGCTATGTGGAAGGTCGAAGTAGTATCATGAAAGCGATCTATCATCGCCCTAATCACCATAAGGTTGCACTTAGTCTTGCAACTCACCAACCTAACCCACTGCCCGACCACGGGACCTAGAGCAGTCCTCGCGATAATCCCCTTTACCGTGGGGGTCAACTTCTGAAAATAGATATCAAGAGACGTAGTAAAGTCCGAGAAAGTCCTCATCGGACCTGGGGACTGCAAACCAAAACAATGAGAGGATAAGCAAACCTGAGCCAAAAATCGAAGTCATAGCTAACAAACACGAATAGGACACTTACCAGGCCCCGCACGATGCAGTTAGAAATGTGAAGGTCAAGATGAAACATCAGCTGATGACCATCCCAGTCCCGAGCCCAGTCGGGATCTTCATAAACGATCTCCTCATCTTCCGGTACAGGAACCAGAACGTGAACCCTCCTAGCCACAGTCTCCGGAAGCTTATGCTTCTTCACTCTATCAAACTCAGCCTCATTAATAGTTTCGGGATCACGGCGCTGGGACGAGATACTCCGATGTCTCTTGCGAAGTCCTCGGGGAGTCTGTGAACTCGCCCCATCAACCCCCTCACTAGCACTAGCGCTAGCACCAACCAGGGAAGTTCCCTCAGGATGCTCGGTATCATCTCTAGCTATAAACAAAAACAACGAAAAAAAACATAACCCTAGTCAGGCTAAATCTGCTTAAACAGGTCGAAATAGGGTCAAAATTTTGGATAGGGATATCAAAATTCCGAAAAGACCGCTAGCACGCATTTCTGTTCCCGGTCAATATGGAGGTGGTTTCGGGAAAATCCGGCATCATTACGACACCTTTTAGTCCGTCTTAAGACACACAAAACCTTACAGAGGGTCCTAAGAGTCATCCTATCCCATAAGAATCGACAAGATAGCTACCCACATCCTCATAAATACAACTTGAGCCAAATTACGCAAAATAAATACGAGAATAATCGGGAAACAATCATTAACCCTAGCATCCCAAGCACATTTCCATAAGGAGCCATTGTCGCACCTCGAACATCCTCCTTAAGCTTATAACTACTTCAACAAGCTCTAATCGACCTTAATTTAACAATGAGACTAAGCACAAGGATCGAAACTTAGTGAATAAAAAGCACACAAATCGATTTTCAGGGTTTTCAACAAAACCAACTCATAATCAATCAAATCAAGCAAAACCGACATTAAACAAGCAAAGAACACTAACCCGGAGTCGACATTGTCGTAAATAGCGGAAATCGAAACGAAATTGGGCAAGAAAAATGGAGAAGCCGATTTCGGGGCAAAGAGAATGACGCGTTCGAATTCTTTGTGATATGAAACGATCACCCCAATTTTCGATTACTTAAACAGACCCGATCCGCAAAAATCCGACCGCCCCAGGTGACGCGCCTGAGTCCTGGCTCGCTAGGGGCTAGGCGCCTGAAGACTAGGTCGCAGACAGAAGCACGCCTAAATGGTCCAGTACAGACTAAAATAAAGCAAACAAACTCAAAGTTCGATACACATAAAACAGGCAACTTTAGAACAAACAAAATCACAATGATCGAAATAATTACTAAGCGACGTCAATAATACACTCTCGATAACGAAACAAACATGAGAACCGCACTTAACCTAAAACGTTGCACCTCACACACAATAAAGCAATTCGAACTAATCTAAACAAACTCTGAACAAACTCAAATACACAACAAACTAAGACCGAGCAAGATCAAACCCGAACAAGATAAGACAAACCTGCAAAACAAAATCTGACTAAAAAAAATAAACAAACAACAATTTTTGCCCGAGGGTCAGAGTTATCCCGGAGGCACAGCTATTTTTTCCCGAGGGTCAGAGTTATCCCGGAGGCACAACACTTTTTGCCCGAGGGGTCTTAGTTATCCCGAAGGCACATCAATTTTTGCCCGAGGGTCAAAGTTATCCCGGAGGCACAGCAATTTTGCCCGAGGGATCTTAGTATCCCGGAGGCACAGCACAACAATTTTGCCCTAGGGGTCAGAGGCATCCCGAAAGACAACTATTCGAGTGGAGACTGACGCCCTCGAATGGTTTTATATCATTTTGTTTTGTCCTAGGGGTCATAAGCATCCCGAAAGACAGATGCTCGAGTGGAGACCGACGCCCTCGAGTAAGTTATTACAATTTATTTTGTCCTAGGGGTCAGAGCATCCCCGAAGACAAATGTTTGAGTGGAGATTAACGCCCTCGAACGCCTTATTTCACCAAGGGTTCACAAGCATCCCGAAACATATGCCAATACATTCACGCCTAACACACGAAAGCGCTTAAATTTTTTAAATAAACCGAAGAAGAAAAAGCGCGCGCACAAAGAATCAAGAACAAGATGACAAGCAACGGCCCGGGCCCAAGAGCAAGCAACCGCAAGCAAAGACGTCAGGTATGACTTCTAAGCCTTGGCTGGCGAGCCTCAACACGTAGTCCAATGGACTTAAAACTACCCGACCGGACAACCACCAGGTTGTAATCTTCGATTGACCTCGGCGGCTATACTTTGACTTTCGCCTTGTCCAAGGCTCAGTCAAAGTGGGGGCTTCTGTAGACACTCAGATTTGGACCTGGTGGCTGCAGAGGTGCCCAACAAACACCCGATGACGTTAGGACTGCAATGCGACGTGTGTTCGCGATGTTTTAGGTAGTTTTTCTATAGAACGGATCAAATAAATTACTCAGGAAAATTAAACTAACAGGATGGCAACCTTAGTCGTGTCGTTACGGTCACATAGACACTAATTAGAGTCAATTCTTGCACCGGGACCCCGAGTCGGTCCCGAAACTCAAGCCGAGTCAACACCGCGCCAAGGGAACCTCGGGATGAACACCCGAGGCCCACCAAGTTCACGGCGCTAGGTCAAGGAAGGGAAACCTTAACACCCAAGATATGTATTATACAACCGTCTCATGATTTTGGAAAGTATCAAAATCGTATCTTCAAAACTCCGACCGCCCTAGCTCACGCGCCTTGGTTTCCCCACGCCTAAGCCCAGGCGCCTGAGTCTCGGTGCGCCTCAGCTCAGGCGTCTATATGGGCGACGAGGGCCGAAAACACCTATAAATACCCCCCTTCACGCCCTCATTTCGACACATCTCATTCTTCTCTTCCCCCTCTAAACTCTTGCTTAGGGCTCGCACTCCGACACCCGAGGCAAACGATCCACTCGATCGTAGTTCCGATAAAAAAAGCAACATCGACGCTACTCCTCACCTTCGAGCACCCCACTCGATATCGAGGTGCCTGTGTTCTACTAGCTCGAGTCTAGTATCGAAGCTCTACCGTATTAGCCGCAGAATCGGTCCATAGTAATGAAGCTCTGCCAGAGTAGCCGCAAGAAAGGGTCAGACGGTAACGGAGCTCTGCTGGAATCACTGGTCAAGCTAGGAGGATCCGCCTATTGATCGAGTCGTCACTAGGTTTCCATCCAAACAAAACTTTCCATATTCGCACTTTCTATTATTATGCACTACGATAACACTAGATGTGGGCACTAGGCCCACAAACATCTACTAAAATACGTAACATCCCTACTTCAACCACAAACACTAAAACACACTAAATAGACCCGAGTAATTCCGAGATCCATTCTCAAACTATCTATTCATCGAGTCCCATTTAGTGTATACTCCGAGGGTGCAACTTCTCACTACATGATTTACCTACATTCGCATTTACAGTTTTTCGTATGATTTATTGCTTTTATGACCTTATAATCGCATGCTAAATCACCTAACACGGAATTCAAAACGTAAAACAACTAAAACTGAACAAAGTGATGGTCGGGTTCCATATTAGTCCCGGTGCTCACCTTATTAGGTTCGACGCATCTCTATTAATACCGAATCGACGCATCTTAAGCAGAATACCAGGTAAGGTATTCCACGAAAATGACTAATATCCGTATTATCGCGTTAAAACTTATTTGCTAATACGTATAATACTAGTACTCTCTATCCTCCTACGTGCATCTTTTCATGGCCTGCTTGTCACGTGAAATCGCATGCAAAGAATGTGAACGCAACTACTTTGACGACAAAAACTTATTTGTCCTTAAACAACTGACGTAGCAAAAGGCATAGGGTTAAAACAACAGATGTTACAGTACTTCCACCACAACAAAAGAACTAGGATATCAGCCCACCGATTGATTAGTAGAGGCCGCTATAGTGCGGGCGGGATTAGGTGTTGACATCTATCGGATGTTGGCTTCCCAATATGTACCCTCACCCCTTACTCAGAATCGACGGTTTCCGGATGTTCGAAACCATTGGCAATGAGAGTCATTCCAGGAATGGAGTGCTTAAGGGTACAAGTCCTTATCTTTTGGTCCCGTGCCAATCAACTTTGAGCCGGCAAGGGATCAAAGTTGACTTGAACGGTTTCCGAGTCCCGATAATTGACTCGGTGGCGACTCCAAAAATTGGCTACAACTTCAGTTCACTAAAAAGGCCGCCTTACCAAACAAAACGGCCATTAAACATTTACAACCACGACTCGATCGATTCCCAAACGGAAACACGGGTGCCCGCACCCGTCTAATACAAGTCCAGATCGTCATACAAATCGAGGTCCGAAACATCACTCCATACGCGAGATCGGACCGGCCCCCGGCAGGGAGGGGGCCGCGTTAGTGGTCGCCGCCATACGTTGAAAAACCGGGTCGGTCCCGCGCGGGCGCGCTCGGAGCTCTGGGCGGTGCGGATGGACGTCCACAGCGTTTTGTCCCCGTGAGTCCGAGTGAGCTAGTCAGCAAGATCATGACTAACAAGCAATTTGACCCTATCTCCCTTATTGTCAATACCGACAAAAACCAAGAAGGTAGAGGGTGGAAGAAATCCGTCACATGGGTCAACGAGAATGGTAGGAGGTTCAAGCTGACCACAGGAGAGGGAAGGATGTTCGAAGAGTCCGAGTCCGAATCCGAAACAGAGTCCGAATCTGAGTCTGAAACGGGCCAAGAGTCTAGTATCGTTTGTCTCCCACCTACATTCGTGTCTGTCCAGGATGAACCGGGGCCTGTCCCGGAAATCCCAGTAATGTTGTCTCTATTAAACGAACAGAGGGTCTCCTTATCCAAAGTCCTCGACGTGCTTGATTTAACTAATAATAAAAATACTTTCGCTTATGACTTGTCGCACTTAACATGCAATGCCATTATCGATAGCGAACAAAATAAAAATGACCAAAACGACTTTTACGACACTGACCTCCCACCACAAATCTTGAGAGAGTTAGCCAGAAAAGAGTTAGATGCCCCGGTAATCGAAGACACCGAATCCCTAAACATCGGAACCCCCTCGGAAGCCCAAATCTTGAAAATAGGAACCTCCTTAGATCCTACCGAGAAGGAACAACTCATGAACCTACTCACTCACGCAATACAAAGACGTCTTCCCCTGGTCTTACAAAGACATGCCAGGCATAGACAGAGATATCGCCAAACACCGAATCCCGATCAAACCCGGGTTTAAACCAGTAAAACAAAAGCTACGCCCCATGCAACTCGAGTGGGCCCTTAAGGTCAAGGAGGAGGTAGATAAACAATTTAGGGTCGGGTTCATACACGTCTCCGAATATTCCGACTAGATAGCCAACATAGTCCCCGTCTCCAAAAAGGACGAGAGAATCCGGGTCTGTGTAGATTTCCGAGACCTTAACAAAGCCAGCCCAAAGGATGACTTCCCCTTACCTCACATAGATATCATGGTAGATAATACCGCCAATCACGCCCTACTCTCTTTCATGGACGGGTATACTGGGTATAATCAAATAAAAATGGCAAAAGAGGACATGTCTAAAATAGCCTTCACCACGCCTTGGGGAACATACTGTTACTCGGTGATGCCTTTCGGACTTAAGAATGTCGGGGCAACCTACCAAAGAACCGCAACCACACTTTTACACGATATGATGCACAAAGAAGTTGAGGTGTATGTAGATGACATGATAGTCAAATCCCGAAACCGAGAAGGGCACGTCCCGGCCCTCGAAAAATTCTTCAAACGCCTAAGCCAGTATCATATGAGGCTTAACCCACAAAAATGCGCCTTTGGAGTCACATTTGGGAAACTTTTAGGTCACGTAGTGAGCCAGCAAGGAATCGAAATAGATCCATCCAAGATAAGAGCCTTGTTAGACATGCCCGCACCCTCAAACAAAAAGGAGATTAGGGGATTCTTGGGTAAGGTTCAATATATCAGTCGCTTCATTGCCAAACTGACCATGGTCTGTGAACCCATTTTGAAAAAACTCAAAATAACCGAACCTACCGTCTGGGACGACAAATGCCAAAGAGCCTTTAACAAGGTAAAAGAAATACTAGCACAACCCTAGTGTTAATGCCTCCCAAAAAGGGACTACCCCTTTCCCTCTACCTTACCGTAACCGAAACCGCAATGGGAGCCATGCTAGCGCAAACCGTTAACAAAGAAGAGAGAGCTATTTACTACATTAGCAAGAAATTCCTTGAGTACGAAACCAAATACACATCCCTAGAGAGAACCTGCCTTGCCCTGGTATGGTCAACCAAAAAACTTCGGCACTACATGCTAAGCCATACCGTGCACGTATACTAAAAAATGGACCCCATCAAATACATCTTCGAGAAACCTGTTCTCAACGGATGACTAGCCTGATGGACACTTATGTTGGCAGAATTTGACTTGGCATACATACCCCTTAAGGTCATTAAATGGAGAGCCGTAGCCGACTTCCTAGCCGAAAACCCAATAGAGGAAAAATCAACAACCGACACCTGGACCTTCCCTGACGAGGACATATTGTTCGCCGAGAACGAATCATGGGACCTGTACTTCGATGGTGCCTCGAGCATGAGGGGGTACGGCGTAGGGATCCTCCTGATATCCCCGATAGGTGACCATATCCCCATATCAGTCAAACTAGACTTCCCCATTACCAACAACGCAGCCGAATACGAAGCCTGCCCAAAATAGGTCTAAAAGCAGTCATATCTCTAGGAGTTAAAAACCTTAGAGTACACGGAGATTCATCCTTAGTAGTCAACCAAGCCACGAGAACCTGGAAGGTTTATAGTGAAAGCCTAACCCCATACAAAACCAAAGTGGAAACAATGTCCCGGAAATTCACCGCAATCGACTTCATACACATACCCCGCGAAGAAAACCAATTCGCTGACGCATTATCCAAACTAGCCTCCCTAATAAACATGCCCGATCACCTTTTCTGCATGCCTATCTGCGTAGAGAGAAGTGAAGAACCAGCCTACATCCATAACCTCGAAACCGATGACACCCCCGAAGAACCTTGGTACAAAACAATCCTAGACTTTAAAATCCACGGGTCATATCCGCCCAACACCAACACCAAGAACAAAAGAGCCCTACGTATACAAGTCACCCATTATGTCCTAATCAAGGACTACTATACAAACAAACCCCAAAAGGAGTCCTCCTTAGGTGCATAAACAAAAACCAATCCGAGAGGGTCATGGAAGAGGTGCATGACGGAGAGTGCGGACCCCACATGAGTGCACACCTACTGGCCCGAAAAATAATGAGACTGGGCTATTATTGGATTACCTTAGAGGCAGACTGTCGACATCACGTCCGTCACTGCCACAATTGCCAAATATTTGCCAACGTCCAGCACCTACTGCCATATCCTCTACACACCA
Organism: Agrostemma githago; assembly: GCA_958450325.1. Classification (NCBI taxonomy): domain Eukaryota; kingdom Viridiplantae; phylum Streptophyta; class Magnoliopsida; order Caryophyllales; family Caryophyllaceae; genus Agrostemma; species Agrostemma githago. The sequence goes on along the minus strand of OY288255.1, from coordinate 30,625,595 downwards.
TAGCCACACCATGGCCTTTCTCTACTTGGGGAATAGACATCATAGGAAAAGTCCACCCATCTGGGACCGGCGGGCACTGCTTTATTTTAGTGGCCGTCGATTACTTCACCAAATGGGTAGAAGCCGCCTCTTACACCGTACTAACCTCAAAACAAGTAGTAAAATTCTTACAAAATAACATCATCTGCCGCTAAGGTATACCTCACGAGATCATCAGTGATTAGGGAGCTCACTTCAGGGCCGACACCACAAAACTCCTCGACAAATACAAAATCCAAAAACACAAGTCATCACACTATAGACCACAAACGAACGGGGCCGTAGAAGCAGCCAACAAAACCGTAACAACAATCCTTAAGAAAATGATAGACAATTATCGGGATTGGCCAAACAAGATCCCCTTCGCCTTATGGGGATACCGAACATCCTATCGAACTCCCACTGGAGCCAGACTATATTACCTAACCTACGATTCCGAAGCCGTACAACCCGTAGAGCTAGAAATACCGTCACTAAGGATATTAGCCGAGAGCGGTATTCCCGAAGAAGAACGGAACCAAAAAGGATATGACGAGCTAGTACTCCTAGACGAGCGTAGGATACATGCTTTATCCAACGTACAAGCCTACCAACAACGCATCCAACGAGCCTTTAATAAACGAGTAAAATCCCGAAACATACACGAGGGGGACTTAGTAATCAAATCCATTAGAGAACCCCTTCCCGTCGAACCTAGAGGGAAATTGAAACCAAACTGGGCAGGGCCTTACCTCGTTAAGAGAATACTCTCAGGGGGCGCGGTGATCCTCACTGACTTAGACGGCCAAGAATTCTGAACCCCAACCAACATGGATCAACTCAAACGATACTACCCATAGACACCCTGGCAACCACATCCCGACCTCCGACTTAGTGGGAAGCCTTGCAAAAAAAAAATTTAATTAAGTTCGCATCGATAATTGGCATAAACGAGTCTAAAGCAAAATCACTCACATTTTTGAAAGAACTACGAACATTGTTTGATTCCGTCTAAACGCGGATACGTAGGCAACCCTTCCCCGGGTACAACCAATTAAACAGACTAAACAAACAAAGATCGATTACTCGATTCATGTACAAACCGGGACTCCTTCCACGTCCCGGCCAACGGGTGATTTAAATGACGAAGCACAAACGACGAGCCGAGGACGGGGTGAAAACCCGAAAGGGTGCCCCGGCCAAATTGAAGAAACGAGTTGTGAGCCGTCGTAAGAAAAACCAAAAAAACAAAAAAAAATTACGAGCCGAGGACGGGGTGAAAACCCAAAAGGGCGCCCCGGGCAAAATGAAGAATCGAGTTGCGAGCCGTAAAAAAAAAGGAATAAAAAAAAGGTGAGCTGAGGACGGAGCGAAAACCCGAAAGGGAGCTCCGGGTAAAATGAAGAATCGAGTTGCGAGCCACCACAAAAAATAAAAAAATAATGACAATGTGCTTCTCATTAATAAAAGTTGGTTAAATCGAGCCTTTGTCGAGGCATTGACATCAAGCATCCGAAATCCGGATATCCCGGAAAGCAACAACATGTCAAAACTCCACAAAAAACTAGTACTAATACGCCACATAATATCAACTAATAAGACATAATACAAAATGGCTGGGCTCTACCGGTCCAACCATTTCTTCCCCTTGCCATTTGGGTGTACCTGCTTGCGCTTCTACCGCCCTAGCCGAAGGCGAGCCCAGCCGATCCCACTCTCCTTCCTCTGTCACAGTTTTAATATGGGTCTCGTTAGTCTTGGCCCGCTTAGATGAACTGACGGAACTAGGATCGGTACCACTGTCTTTGGATAGGCACTTAGTGACAGTCTCTCGAGTCACCCCCTCGCCTCTTAGCGGCGCTGTCTTCCTAACTTTTGAGTTGCTCTGTCCTGACAGGTGTTCACAAACCCTTCTTCGGACACAAACATTGTCGGTCGGTCGAACACTCTCAATAACAACAGGACGCAAGAACTTCTGTTCCCAAGACGCCCTAAACTCCCTGAGCGAATCCTCCGTCCAAGGGTCAAAACTAGGAGTAACTTTAGCATCCTTCGAAGCGAGAGGTCTGACACCCATTTGATTTGACAACAAACCCGGATAAACATAAACCTGATCCCTCATGGATAATATTAACAAAGCCTCGGTTGAGGACGAAAATGGAAACCCGGTATGCCCACTAATGCTCCACCATGGGATAGACCACCTGATGATCACTTCACCCTTAGCCAAATAGGAAAGCCACTCGTCTTCCTTTTGACCTTTGCTCCACACCTGCACCGACTTCCGGCCCGTGAAACCCCTGTAATTATAATCTTTAAAACATCGGGGAGGGACGACCAAACCAAGTTGCTCCTGGAACCAAACCTGTACAAACCACTATAAAACATCACACCTCCAGACCAAAACAACCACAAAAACAAAACCAAGAAAAGAAAAAAGGGAAAAAAAAAGTGGGTTACGAAGAAACATGGCACCAAAAACACCTGTAAGATGATCCTAGAGCCCTGAGAAGGTGTCTCCTGTAACCGGGCGCTAGCGTCAAGACCCAAAATGAGCTCACCCAAAATAAGCAAAGAGGGTGATCGTCCATGTTTCATTGCCGCTACCACATTCAAAACCCGAGGATTACCCCAACCTTCACGTGACCTCGTATCCTCAAAAAGATAATAGCAAGCAATAGCAATGTTAAAAGCGCGCCTACATGCTAAGGCCGAAACATGATAAGACCCAACCTGTGAGAATGTCCTAGAAAGAAACTCTAAGTTGATGCCATCTCCTCTAAAGAAACCTTTAGCCTCCTCCAACGAAGAAAGGTCCAAAAGGTGAGAAAACCGTTCCACATAAGCATCATCCACCGAAGGAACGCAAGGCCGAACCGAACTCCACCCACCTATGGCATCTATCTCTTCGGGAAGAGGACATATTTTACCCCCGGGGAAGGCAAAAACATGGCCTTTTGAGTCCCAAAACATAGAACATGCCCCTAAGTAGTTATCTTGTACCTTGACTCGACTCAGCGCAACGACCGTTGACAAACCGTCATTTGAACTAACCTTGGGGTCACATTTCTTAAAAGAACCCGCCCACTCGGTTAGGATATTCCCAAAACCCGACATGACCCTAGATATGGATGCTCTAGACCCTATGGATATTCTAGTATGTCTAAAACAAGCACCCACAACCCGTATATATAGCCCTAATCCCACAAGAATTAGGAAACAACAAAAAATTTCCATAACCCGGGCTCGAACCTCCCCGGCCCACGCGCCCGAGTCTCCGGCCGCTCACCAAGTGGCCCGGAACCCGGTAGCCTTGGCCCAAGCGCCTGTAGCCGGGCAGGCGACATCTCGAACAACCCAAGGATAGAACTCTGATCCCGCATTATCACCCTAGCTATCACACGACACCTCGGACATCGGGAACGACCTCTCGAAGTCACTAAAACCCGCTCCGGAAGCCGAGTTACACACGCAAGAGCTACAAGAACGCGAGTCCACTCGTCGGACGCATGAGACTTAGACGTTTTTATTTTTATTTTTTTAGAGGGATAAGCTACCACACGTAGGCGTGTCGTAGCCTTTTAACGGTTATCGTCAAGTCGCGTCTGTAGCCTAATAAGGCAATATTATGAATGTATGAAAAGTGGCCCAACTTTTTTTTCAAAAGTCGCCCGAATTTTAACTTCGGCCTCATTCTGAATGTTTAGACAACCACATTCATCTCCTAATACACTCGGTCAAAACACGTTAACATTTTACATCTCGTCCATCTCAAGTCAAAACGTTTTAATCGACGTACTACCTGATCCGATTCCCGGCTCAAACTAACGCATTTCAAAACATCCGAAAGGAACTGTTTTCATACTCTCATGCAACGGTAACACACCCAAAACTAGGTCAAATAGCAAATAAATGAACGCAAAAAGTGATTACTTGTCAATCTAGGTAAACAAATTCGCCAAACACAAGACTAATCCAACTAATTCAAAAACAAATATACAAAATATACAAATTTATACACAAATCGAGGCTAGGGAGGACCCCTAGAAGCCGCGCCAATGGCCATCACGACCTCACAAATTTCATCATCCAAATCTAGATCCTCCAAGTCCAGAAGAGGGGACACACTACCATCCATCCTTGACAACATGTCTAGAGTAGCTGTCTCGGGGATTCCTCCAACCTCCTCGGTAGCACCCGTAACCTCAGCCTCAGCCTCAGCCTCAGCCTCAGCCTCAGTCTCCCTCTCAAGCCGATGCCTAGCCTCACCCTGCGCAGAAGAGTCACCCCGAGACCGAGCCAGCTGCTCCTTAAGGAAAGCGATCTCGTCAGCCCGAGATTGCAGGAGCCGTTGCGACTCAACCTCTCTCGCCTTGAGCTCGGTCACCCGAGTCTCCAATTGTCCCACCTTATCCGAGACATCCTTCAAATACACTCAAACATTAGGAAAACACGCAAGCAGCCTAGAAAACCACCCTAGTCACGCAAACTCACCGATTGAGGCCCCGAAGTATTACGGGAAACCCTCGAGGCGTAGACCCGGAAACAGTTGGCGGCCTGCTACAATCGCTGATGGCAAGCTGATGAAACCTGAGAGTTAAAACCACAAAAGTTAGAGTAACCGACCCTAAACCATTAGAACCCAAATCGAAAACAAAAGCCAAAACTCACCCTGTATACCCGGTCACGCCACTCTATCCCGGCATTCATCTCCTCGACAGAACACGAGGGAAGAGGCTCGGTGAAGGGTATCCCGGCCGCGTCCACCCTAAGCAGCGTCAGGGGGGAAATTTGGGGGCAGGATTTCATCAGCCGGATCGGCCAACTGAGAAAACGACAGATCGGACGGTCAGACGGAAAGGAAACAATAGACCGCAAAACAAACCTTAGAACCAAAAATTAGAGCATTACCATGAGGCGGTACCAAGCTAGCCGCCGGGTGACGTGAGATAGGTAGGAGGCACCAGGCACCAAGAGCGTATTGCCTCCCTCTCCGTCCCTATCCTCGAGGACCTCTGCGGCGGTCGGTGGTCTGAACATGGTCCGGGGAGGATCAACCGACACCCTGAAATCGTCGTACAGACACTGACGCACGAACCGCTCGCCCAGATACCAAACTGGGCGAAATAATGCAGGAAGGAGCATCCTCCTATTACTCCGAGGGCTCAGCTCCGCACTCACATACCCAGGCACATCCTCATAGTTGGCCCAAGGGCGGGCCACAAACTACACAAATAGAACCAACATCCCAATGAATCCCAAACTTTAGGGGCTACTAAACAAAATAGGGTACAAAAAGAAAACTTACATTCTCGAGGCGTAGCTTGTTAACCAGCGCATTCGCCGACGGATAATGGTTGATTTTACTCTTAGGTTGAGCCAACCTCCACTCAAACCCCGCCGGGAATCTCTTCGGTGAACCCACACCGTCTTAGGTGCCAACCAAGGAAAATAGGAGTAGATTCAAGCCTGTAAAATCCCAAAACAACTTTAGCAAAATCAAGCTAAAAAAAAAACTAACTAAGCAGAAATCGATAGACAAAAGTGAGAATAGTAACTAACCTCTAGTATAAGGCCCGGACCCACAATGGACACAGATGAAGCTGACTCTATCGCCAGCGGCCTCATTATGACTTACAGACAACGAGTCATCTCCGCGAACGGCAAAATCCTAGTACTAAACCTCTCGCCATTATCCGAGAAGTGAGTCGACCCTAGGAAGTACCACAACCACAACCGGGCATTCTGCTCCGGCGTGTTAGGTTCTCGACCCTCTAACACCGCCACTCGTTCGAAGTGATCGGTGATATACGAGCTCACCAGAGAATGAGGATCACTATATGGCTCACGCTCTAAACAATCTTCGATGAGGCCCCGCACCTCATCACTATCTAGACTAGGGCCTTCGGCGGCCCACCTAATCCTGTCCGGACCCCAGGGCAGACCGGTAATCATCTCAAAATCCTCTAAGGTCATCCCGACCTCCCCAAAAGCCATGTGGAAGGTCGAAGTAGTATCATGGAAGCGATCTATTATCGCCCTATCACCATAAGGTTGCACTTAGTCTTGCAACCCACTAGCCGGACCCATTGCTCGACCACGGGACCTAGAGCGGTCCTCGCGATAATTTCCTTTACCCCGGGGGTCAACTTCTGAAAATAAATATCGAGACACGTAGTAAAGCCCGAGAAAGTCCTCATCGGACCTGGGGGCTGCAAATCAAAACAATGCAAGAATAAACGAAACAAACCTAACCTAACCCGAGCCAAAAAAATCTAAGACATAACTAATAAGCACGAATAGGACACTCACCATACCACGCACGATGCGGTGAGAAACGTGAAGGTCATGGTGAAACAACAACTGATGACCATCCCAGTCCCGAGCCCACTCGGGATCTTCAAACCAATCTCCTCGCTCTCCGGTACAGGAACCGGAACATGAGCCCTCCTAGCCACCGTCTCTGGAAGTTTGCGTTTCTTCACTCTATCAAAATCGGCCTCATTAATGGTCTCGGGGTCGCGGCGCTGAGACGAGATGCTCCGTCACCTCCTGCGAATCCCTCGAGGAGTCTGTGAACTCGCCCCAACAACATCCTCACTATCACCGACCGAGGAAGTTCCCTCGGGATGCTCGGTATCACCTCTAGCTGTGAAACCAAACAAACGAAAAAAAACATACCTCCGGTCAGGCTAAAACTGCTTAAACAAGTCAAAATAGGGTCAAAATTTCGGATAAGGATATCAAAATTCCGAGAAAGCCGCTAGCACGCATTTTCTTTCCCGGTCACAATGGAAGTGGTTTCGGGAAAATCTGGCATCATTACGACACCTTTTGGCCCGTCTTAAGACACACAAAACCTCACGGAGGGTCATAAAAGTCATCCTAGCCCATAAGAATCGACAAGAGAGCTACCCACATCCTCACAAACACTATTTGAGCAAAATTACGCAAAATAAATATGGGAATAATCGGGAAACGGTCCTTGACCCTAGCATTCCAAACACATTTTCATAGGGAGCCATTATTGCGCCTCGAAAACCCTTATCAAGCTTACAACTACTTTAACAAGCTCTAATCGACCTTAATTTAACAATGACTTTAAGCACAAGCATCGAAACTTAGTAAATCAAAAGCACCCAAATCGATTTTCTAGGGTTTTCAACAAAACAAGCTCATAATCAATCAAATCAAACAAAACCGACAAATAAATAAGTAAAGAACGCTTACCCGGAGTCGACATTGTCATGTACGACGGAAATCGAGACGAAAAATCGAAAGAAAGATCGAGAAATCGGCTTTGGGGCGACACGTTCGAGTTTTGTGTTGAATGAACGATCGCCCCAATTTTTGTTTACTTAAACAGACCCGATCCACCGAATTCCGACCGCCCCAAGTGACGCGCTTGAGTCCTAGCGCGCTGGGGGCTAGGCGCCTGAGTATTAGGGCGCTAATGGGTGCGCGCCTAAACGGCCCAGTATAGACTAAAGCGAAACAAACAAGACTCGAAGTTCGATACACATAAAAACATGCACCTTTAAGACAAGCAAAATAACAATAACGGAGCAATTACTAATCAACATCGATAACGCACTCTCGATAATAAAACAAGCATAAGAACCGCACATAACCTAAACGCTGCGCCCGAACGCGTAATAAAGCAATTCGAACCGAATTAATCTAAATAAACTCTGAACAAGACTCAAATGCATAAACAAACCGAGACAAAAGCAAGAACAAACCCAAACAAGATAAGACAAACCCGCAAAACAAAAATTTATCTAAAACGAATAAACAACAGCAATTTCGCCCAAGGGATCTTAGTATCCCGGAGGCACAACAACAACAATTTTTCCCGAGGGATCTTAGTATCCCGGAGGCACAACAACAACAATTGTGCCCGAGGGATCTTAGTATCCAGAAGGCACAGCAACAACAATTTTGCCCGAGGGATCTTAGTATCCCGAAGGCACAGCAACAACAATTTTGCCCGAGGGATCTTAATATCCCGGAGGCACGGCAACAACAATTTTGCCCGAGGGATCTTAGTATCCCGGAGGCACATCAACAACAATTTTGCCCGAGGGGTCTTAGTTATTCCGGAGGCACAGCAACAACAACTTTGTCCTAGGGGTCAGAGGCATCCCGAAAGACAGCTATTCGAGTGGAGACTGACGCCCTCGAATAGCTTTATATCATTTTTTTTGTCCTAGGGGACAGAAGCATCCCGAAAGACAGCTATTCGAGTGGACACTGACGCCCTCGAATAGTTCTATATCATTTTGTTTTGTCCTAGGGGTCAGAAGCATCCCGAAAGACAGCTATTCGAGTGGAGACTGACGTCCTCGAGTAGTTTATTTTCTTTTATTTTACCCAAGGGGTCACAAGCATCCCGAAGACGACCGCTTGAGTGGAGACTGACGCCCTCGAACGTTTTATTTCACCAAGGGTTCACAAGCATCCCAAAACATTTTTTCAGATAAAAGCGAATACATTTACGCTTAACACACGAAAACACTTAAAATGAAGCAAACTTTTAAATAAACCGAAAAAGACAAAGCGTGCGTGCATGAAGAATCAAGAACAAGAGGACAAGCAACGGCCCGGACCCAAGAGCAAGCAACCGCAAGCGAAGACGTCAGGTATGACTTCTAAGCCTTGGCTGGCGAGCCTCAACATGCAGTCCAATGGACTAAAAACGACCCGATCGGACAGCCACCAGGTCGTAATCTTCGATTGACCTGGGCGCCTATACTTTGACTTTCGCCTTGTCCAAGCCTCCGTCAAAGTAGGGGCTTCTGTAGACACCCAGATTTGGACCTGGTGGCTGCAGAAGGGCTCAACAGACACCCAATGACGATAGGACTGCAACGCGACACGGGTTCGCGATGTTTTAGGTAGTTTTTCTATAGAACAGACCAAATAAATTACTCGGGCAAATTAAAATAACATGATGGCAGCCTTAGTTGTGTCGTTAACGGTCGCATAGGCACTAATTAGAGTCAATTCTGACACCGGGACCCTCAGTCGGTCCCGAAACTCAAACCGAGTCGGCACCGCGCCAAGGGAACCTCGGGATGCACACCCGAGGCCCACTAATGTTCACGGCGCTAGGGTAACACACGGGAACCTTAACTCCCAAGTATCATATTATCCTCCTCCCTCTTAGTTTTGGAAAGTATCAAAATCGTATCTTCAAATTTCCAACCGTCCCACCTCACGCGTCTTGGTCTCCCCGCGCCTAAGCCCAGGCGCCTGAGTCATGGTGCACCTTAGCTCAGGCGCCCATATTGGTGACGGGGACCGAAAACACTTATAAATACCCCCCTTCACCTCATTCATTCGACACAATATCTCATCTTCTCTTCCTCCTCTACTCTCTCGCTAAGGCCTCGCACTCCGACACCCGAGGCAAACGATCCACTCGATTGTAGTTCCGATAAAAAAGCGACATCGACGCTACTCCTCACCTTCGAGCACCCCACTCGATACCGAGGTGCCTGTGTTCGACTAGCTCAAGTCTAGTAACGAAGTTCTGCCGGATTAGCCGCAGAATCAGTCCATAGCAATGAAGCTTTTCCGGAGTAGCCACAGGAAGGGTCAGCGGTAACGGAGCTCTGCCGGAATCACTGGTCAAGCTAGGAGGATCCGCCTATTGAAGTCGAGTCGTCACTAGGTTGCCATCTAAACAAAACTTTAGATTTTCGCACTTTCTTTTATTATGCACTACGACAACACTAGATGCGGACACTAGTTCCGCAAACACTCACTAAAATACGTAACGTCCCAACTTCAACCTTAAACACTAAAATACACTAAATAGACCCGAGTAATTTCGAGATTCGTTCTCAAACTATCTACGCATCGTGTCCCGTTTAGTGTATACTCCGAGGGTCCAACTCCTCACAACGTGATTTACTTACATTCGCATTTACAGTTTTTCGTATGATTTATTGCTTTGAAGACCTTATAATCGCATGCTAAATCACCTAACAAGAAATTCAAGACATAAAACAACTAAAACTGAATAAAGTGATGGTCGGGTTCCGCATTAGTTCGGGTACTCGCCTTACTAGGTTCGACGTACCTCTACTGATACCAAGCCGACGCATCTTAAGCAGTATACCAGGTAAGGTATACCACGAGAATGACTAATATCTGTATTATCGCGTTAAAACTGGTTTGCTAATACGTATAATACTAGTACTCTCTACTCTCCTACGTGCATCTATTCATGGCCTGCTTGTCACGTGAAATCGCAAGCAAAGAACGTAAACACAACTACTTTGACGACAAAACTTACTTGTCCTTAAACAATCGACGTAGTAAAAGGTATGGGGTTAAAACAACGGATGTTACAGTATTTTCACCACAACAAAAGAACTAGGTTATCAACCCACCGATTGATTAGTAGAGGCCACTATAGTGCGGGCGGGATTGGGTGTTGACACCTATCGGATGTTGGCTTCCCAATACGTACCCTCACCCCTTACTCAAAATGGACGGTTTCCGGATGTCCGAAACCATTGGCAATGGGAGTCATTCCAGGCATGGAGTGCTTAAGGGTACAAGTCTTTATCTTTAGGTCTCGTGCCACTCAACTTTGAGCCGCGGAAGGATCAAAGTTGACTTGAACGGTTTCCGAGTCCTCATAATTGACTCGGTGGCGTATCCACAAATCGGCAACGAATTTAGTTCACTAAAAAGGTCGCCTTACCAAACAAATCGGCCTTTAAACATTTACAACCACGACTCGATCGATTCCAAACGGAAACACGGGTGCTCGCACCCGTCTAGTACAAGTTCGGATCGTCATCCGAATCGAGGTCCGAAACATCGCCCCGTACGCGAGATCTGACCGGCCCCCGACTGAGAGGGAGTCGCGTGGGTGGCCGCCGCCATACGTTGAAAAACCAGGTCGATTGCGCACGGGGCGCCGAGCGGTGCGGACGGACTTCCACACTTGCCATCGTCTCGTGGTGAGTACTAGATTCTTGGTTTTAAGGTTTGTTTCGTTTTGTGGCTTAGTATTCGCTTGCTCTTTGACCGGTCCGCTTTTCCTTTAGTTGGCCGACCTGGATGATGCTTTCCAGCCCCCAGACTTTCCCTTGATGCTGCTTAGGGTGGACGCGGCTGGGGCAGCTTTCATTGATCCTCTCTCCCCGTGCTCTGCCGAGGAGATGGATGCTTGGATAGAGTGGCGTGACCGGGTATACCGGGTAAGTTTTTTATTTAGGATTTGGACCCTAAGGGTGTGTTTGGATAATGGGAAATGGAGGGAAAGAGAGGGATAGACTATCCTTTATTTGGATACCATTTAGTTTGGGAGGGAAATGGAGAGGGAAGGAAATGGAGGGATGTGATTTTTCCATTTTAGTATAAAATAAAATCTTGCCAAAATAGGCAAGATTTGGATAGAAAATGGATTGTCTTTCCATTAATCATACAATTACAAATTTATACTTATTAAACAAACGTTTTTACACTCATTTTATCTCGTTATTGTTTTTGACTTTTTTCTTCCGTTACGCCTTACAGGTGAGTCGAGTTAGAATAAAAAGCGTATAAAAAAATTATTATGCCTTATTTTTTCAGTTACAGGTGAGGATAAAAAATTACGACGACTTGTTTTTTTTCCAATACGTGTAAATCGGGCTAGTATAAAAAAATTACTTCTTTTTTTTTCCGATACGAGTGAGTCGGGTGAGGTTAAAAAAATTACAACGACTCCCCCCCCCCCCCGTTACGAGTGAGCCGGGCTAGGATGAATTACGATGATTTTTTTTCGATACTTGTGAGTTAGGTTAGAATAAAAAAATTACGACGATTTTTTTTCCCGTTACGGGTGAGACGAGTTAGGATAATCTACGACAATTTGTTCTTTTCTCTGATACTTGTGAGTCAGGTTAGGATAAAAAAAATTACGACGACTTTTTATTTCCCGTTACGGGTGGGTCGAGTTAGGATAAAGTACGACGACTTTTTTTTCACTGATATGTGTGAGTTGGGTTAGAATAAGAAAACGTATAAAAAAATTACGACGCCTTTTTTTTTTCGGTTGAGTCAGGTTAGGATAAAAAAAAATGACGCCTTGTTTTTTCCGTTATGGCCCTTACGGGTGAGTCGGGTTAAGATAACGTCCTGTTGTAGATATATTCAGACACTTTCAGCTCACTCCAGTTAGACGGATTCAGTTTAGTTCCGTTCAGACATATTCAATTTAGTTTTTCAATGTCATAATTTTTTTTCATCGCGGATGAGTCGGTTAGGATAATAAAGCGAATAAAAAAATTACGAGTGAGTCACTGAGTTGAGTTGATTAAAAAATTAATATTTGTTTTTTTATCAATTTTTAAGTCATTTTTTTATTATATTTAAACAAGTCAAAAATTAATAATCGTAATTAAAAAAGTTATAATTAATAATAGTAATAAATTCGTTCCTCCCTAATAAAATACACTTTTATCAATCCTCTTCTCCCTCCCTTCTCTCATTCATGTTATCTAAACAACCCTCCTTCTCCCTCCCCTCCCCTTCCCTCCCCTCCCCTCCCTTTCTCTCCCCTCCTTCTCCCTCCCCTCCCTTTCCCTCCTATTTTGTTATCCAAACGGACCCTAAGGGCTAGGCTATGTTTGTCTAACTTGTTTGGTTTCGCCTTTCAGGTTTTGTCGGCTTGCCATCAGCGGTTGTGCCAGGCCGCCAACTGCTTCCGAACCTATGCCTTGAGGGTCTCCCGTGACACTTCGGGGCCTCGATTGGTTTGTGCGTGTACCTAAGGTTGGCTTTTTAGGTTGTGCGTATGTTTTCTTAAAGGGCGAGTGTACTTGCAGGATTCTCGGGACATGGTGGGGCAGCTGAAGACTCGGGTGACCGAGCTGAGTCGGCAGCGTCGACGCGCGACAGCTCCTGGATTCTCTAGACGACGAGATTGCCCAAATTAAGGAGCGGTTGGCTCGGTATTAGGGTGAGACCTCTGCGCGAGGCGAGGCTAGGCACGGGGTTGAGATGGAGAGGGAGGCTGAGGCTGAGGCTGAGGCTGAAGGTCATGTCACGGGTGCTACAAAAGATGTTGGCGGGGTTCCCGAGACGGCTACCCTAGATATGCTGTCAGGGATGGATGGTAGCGGGTCTTCTCTCCTAGATCTAGAGGATCTGGGTTTAGACGACAGCATCGGTGAATTCGTGATGGCCATAGGTACAGCCTCTAGGGGTCCTCCTAGTTTGTGAACTCGGTTTGCATATGCCTTTGTATATATATTTAACTTTTAGTATTTGAATTGTTTAGTTTTGTCTTTGCGTTTTTGTTTTGTGAAATGCTGACCTAAATTTACAAGTAATTACTTCATGATTGTTTTATTTGTGATTTCGTCGTATTTTAGGACGTTTTAGATGCGTTAGGATTGCGTGAGAGTACGAAAGTAGTTTTTCGGATTTTTCTAAAACGCGTTAGTTTGAGCCGGGAAATGGATCAGATAGTACGTCGATTAAAACGCTTTGACTCGACACGCTTGGAACTTAAAGAGTTGCCATGCCTCGACCGAGTGTGCTAGCTAGGAGGCAGGTAGTCGTCTCGACATTCATAATGAGACCGAAGCCAAAATCTATGCCACTTTTGAAAAAAAAAAGTTATACCACTTTTTGCGTATTCATGACAATGTCGTACTGGGCTATAAACGCGACTTGACAATAACCGTTAAAGGCTATAACACGCCTAGGTGGGGTAGCTTATCCCCCTAAAAAAAAGAAAAAAAACGTCTAAATCCGGTGAATCCGTCGAGCGAAACTTGCTATCCACGTGACATCGTAACCTTTGCTTGGATGTTTTGGTCTCCGTAGAGGGTTTCAGTTACTTCGGGATCGAAGGTCATTCCCCATGTCCGAGATGTCAGGTGGTAGTTATGTCGACAACGTGGGATTGATGCGTCGAGTTTTGGGCTGCTTGAGAGGCTGATGACATATGAATGGACGCCTGGATTAAGGCAGCTGGAAGTTGGGTCGCTCGGGTTCATGCGGCCCGATATCTAGGCGCTTGGGCTTGGGTGGTCCAGTTCTTGTTTATGGAATTTTTCGTAGTTTCCTAATTGTTGTGGGATTAATGCTATATATGCGGGTTAGGGGTGCTTGTTTTAGACATACTAAAATATCCATAGTGTGTCTATAGCATCCTCGTACTATTTGGAGCCATGTCAGGTTTCGGGAATCTTTTGACCGAGTGGGCGGGTTGTTTTAAGAAATGTAACCCTGAGGCTGGTCCAAGTGATGGTTTTTTCGCGGTTATCGCATTAAGGCATGTTAAGGTGCAGGATGACTTCTTGTTGGCATGCACTAAGTTTTGGGATACGAAAAGGCATGTTTTTACCTTTCCCGGGGGTCGGGTTTGCCCTCTACCCGAGAAGCTAGACGCCATTGGTAGGTGGAGTTCGGTTCGGCCTTCTATGCCTTTTGGAGACGATGCTTTTGTGGAACGATTTCGTCATTTCTTAGACCTTTTCTCGTTAGAGGAAGCTAACCTTTTCTTTGGGAGGGATTGTATCGACCTGGGGTTGTTATTTAGGGAGTTCTCGCAGACGGGTTCTTACGATATTTCAACTCTAGCTTGTAGACGGGCTTTTAACATTGCAGTGGCTTGCTACCATCTCTTTGAGGATGCGTTAGTACATGACAGAGGCTCGATTTAACTGATTTTTAATATTAATGAGAAACACATTTTTTGTTTATTATATTTTTATGGTGGTGGCTCGCAACTCGATTCTTCAATTTTTCCGGAGCGCCCTTTGGGGTTTTCACTCCGTCCTCGGCTCACCGTTTTTTTTCTTTTTTTTTTGACGGCTCGTAACTCATTTCTTTATTTTGCTCGGAGCGCCCTTTCGGGTTTTCACTCCGTCCTCGGCTCGTTAAATTTATTTATTTTTTTACGACGGTTCGCAACTCATTTCTTCATTTTGCCCAGGGCGCCCTTTCGGGTTTTCACCCCGTCCTCGGCTCGTCGTCTGTGCTTCATCATTAGAATCACTCATTAATTGGAACATTTTAAAAAAAGGTTCCGGTTTGCATGCGAATCGAGTAATCGATATTGTTATTTTATTGGTTGTACCCGGAGAAGGGTTGCCTACGTATTCGTGTTTGGACGGAATCAAACCATGTTCGTAGTTCTTTCATATGTGAGTGATTTTTCTTTAGACTCGTTATGCCAATTATCGATGCGATTTTATTTTAATTTTTTTGCGTGGGTTTTCACCCTAAGACGGAGATCAGGACGGGGTTGTTGGGGTGCTTAGGAGTAGTACCGTTTGAGTTGGTGCATGTTGGTTGGGGTTGAGAAATCTTGGCCGTCTAGGTCGGTAAGGATTACGGCGCCCCCCGAGAGTATTTTCTTGACGAGGTAGGGGCCAGCCCAATTTGGTTTGAACTTCCCTATAGGGTCGACGGGAATGGGTGCTCTAATGGAGTTGACTACCAAGTCTCCCTCATGTATGTTTCGGGATTTCACTCGTTTGTTAAAGGCTCGTTGTATACGCCGTTGGTAGGCTTGCACATTGGATAGTGTGTGTATTCTACGCTCATCTAGAAGTACTAACTCGTCGTAACGTTTTTGGTTCCACTTTTTCTCAGGGATGCCGCTTTCGACTAGTATCCTTAGTGAGGGTATCTCTAATTCTATGGGCTGCATGGCTTCGGAGCCGTAGGTTAGGTAGTAAGGCGTTGCGCCGGTGGGCGTTCGGTAGTATATTCGGTATCCCTATAATGCGAAGGGTATTTTTTTTGGCCAATCCTGGTAGTTGTCTATCATTTTCTTAAGGATTGTGGTAATGGTTTTGTTTGCCGCTTCTACGGCCCCGTTCGTCTGAAGTCTATTGGTGAGGATTTATGTCTTTGGGTTTTGTATTTGTCGAGGAGTTTTTGGGTGTCGGCCCTGAAATGAGCTGTAACACCCGCAATTTTCCTAATTTTGTTATCCGTTCCGTTACGATTATATCGTAACTCTGTATTATTTTCTCATCACATTTTTCCCAATTTGAGGTCTCTTTCATTATCGAGCCTAAAATTATTTATTTCCGTAAAAGGATTTTAATTGTTCTATTTTTATTCGAAAACCCATATAATTCTTTTCATCGCATGTTTAATTATTTTTGAGAAACCATATTTTCTATGAACAATAGTTTTAAAATCGAGTTTGAACTATTTATTTTTCTAAAAATGCTCGATTATATTTATAATGGTTTCTAGCTCAAAAATATTTTATTTTCGAAAAATGGTTGTTTAATTATTTTACTACGCGATTTCATAAATAATTATTTTCTAATGTGTTTTTAATCCGATTTAATTTCTTCATAAACGCTTACATTATCTTACGAACCTTATTTTATCGGCGTTAGAAATATTTTCGGACACCTTTTATCAACACTGCATATTATTTTTATCCTATTTATTTTAAAGTATTTTAATTGAAATCTTATCACATCAATTCGTTGCTTGTTCTTTCCATCTCAACCCTCTCGTCTCCTAGTTGAGTTAAGAGTCCTTGTGACTCGTTTATTCCTATCTTTTAGCTTCCTAATTTCTCTTTATATTCTCATCATTCTAGTCTATTTTATTCTCAACACAAGTCTTCTTTTCTCCTCTACGTTTCATGTTAAATTTCCTCCTGTTCGTTCATCAATCCGATCCTAATTCGTCTCTAATTTTTTCCGACCTCGAGGATAATTTAATTACTCTTATTCGTTCTTCATCTCGTTTTCTCCTTTCTATTCACTTATAATGTGGTTTTAATACCATATGTTTAATTATTTTGTAGGTTATCATGCTAGATCCGATGAAGATGGTTATTTAATTGATTCGGATCTCGAGTAAGGTAACATTCACACGTTACTCGGTATTATGTGGTATTATTGTTGTAGTTGCATGTATAGAAATTAGATTTTTGTTAGACAATATATGTATGTCTCGTTTTTAATATCAAAAACTTTAAAATCGTAAATCTTCACATGTTTCAATATTTTAAATCGTTCCAATACTCATAGCCAGCCCCGAAGTTTTCGTAAACGTCGCAAAGGCTCTCATCAGGACGTTTATAGAACCCAGGTCGCCCTTACAAAAAAGAAGCAGGTAATCCGCAAATAATAAATGGCAAAGCTTCATAGAGGCACATTTAGGGTGACACTTGAACCTGAACGTGGTCGTGGCATAATGAAGGGTTCTAGACAGGCATTCCATACAGATGGAAAACAGAAGGGGGGATATGGGGTCCCCCTGATGTAGACCTCTTTTTCCCTGAAAGAACCCAAAGTTATCACCGTTGAGGCTAAGAGAATAGCTAACGGTCCTAACACATTCCAACACCAAATCAGTAAATGCTGGTGGAAAATTAAGGGCATCCAACATTTGATGTAGAAATTCCCACTCAACACTATCGTAGGCTTTCTGAATATCAATCTTCATAAGGCATCTTGGGGAAACAGCTTTTCAAATATATAAACGCACCAGGTCCTGATAAATAAGGACATTCTCCAGTATATTCCTTCCTTCGACAAACCCTCCCTGCTGTGGGCTAATGATATCAGGTAACACCAACCTCATTCTGTTACATAATAATTTATAAATGCACTTGAACACAACATTGCAACAAGAAATAGGACGAAATTGACCCACAGTTGTCGGCCTCTCCACTTTAGGAATAAGAGTGATATTAGTAGCATTCAGCTGCTTAAGTAATCTACCGGAGGCAAAAAAATCCTTAACCGCACCCACAACATCATTACCCACAATGTCCTAGGCATCGTTGAAGAACTGACTAGAGAAACCGTCAGGTCCAGGGGCCTTATCTTTGTGAATACTGAATAACGCATCTTTGACCTCCTGAGAGGTCACTGGATTGACAAGAATATTCCAATAGTCTTGATTGCAGACCTTACCCAATTGAACGATCTCCGTTTGCACTGGAATCGTAGGGGCAAAAGTGCCTAAAAGACTAGTATAGAACTCCAAAAAATCTTGTTGAACTGACTCGGACGAACTACATTCCTCTCCCCTTGTGTTCTCAATGACCATGATTCTATTCTGAGCTCGTGTTTTCCTAAGAAAAGAATGGAATAAGGCTGTGTTCTGATCCCCATCCAAAGCCCAATTAATTTTAGATTTTTGCATCAAAAAATCACGGGAGTTCTGCTGCAGCAAAAGTACCTCCTGGTGGCATGCCCATTCTTGTTCTTTCACTCCTTCATTATGTGGGTCACGTTGCACTTCAGCTTGCAATTGAACCAATTGTAATTCTTTTTTATGGCACCTGTTCTCAATGTCCCCGAAAGCTTATGAATTTAACGTCCCGAGACTCATCTTAAGCCGTTTTAACTTGTTCACCAATTGGAACATATAGGTGCCCCTAACACCCTCTTCCCAGCTACTACGGGTCACCTCCAAAAAACACAAATTCGAACTCCACATGTTTTGATATTTAAACGATCTTCTTTTCGTAGTCACTGACCTGTCCACGTGAATGATACAGGGACAGTAATCAAACGTCCCCTCCGGGAGATAGTGCGCATATCCCTCAGGAAAAGACTCCATCCACTGTTTGTTGACCAAACACCTATCGAGACGGCTATATACCCTGTCCTCCCTCCTCTGTTTGTTGTTCCACGTAAACCAAGCCCCCGCCGAAGGACTATCCTCTAGTTGACAATCGAGAAAACAGTCCCTAAAGGGTCTCATTTCAGCCTCTGTGCTGTAACCTTCAAAACGTTCATCAGCACTAAGGACCGTATTAAATTCCCCAGTAACCACCCACGCACCTGAGATGTTCCCTGCGTACTCTCTCATTTTTTGCCACAACGATTCTCTACCATCCACTGAGTTGAATCCATAAACCAACGTGAGCCAATAATGCGACCCATTGTCAGCAACTAGTAAATGGATAGCTTTATCAAAGACATCCAATACTTGCACCGTCACCTTAAGCGGATTCCAGATTGCCCAAATCCTACCCCCAATGACATAGCGAGAATTGGTAGTAATAGACCAATTGTCGATGATACAGGGAGTAATGTTATTCATACTACTATTTTTTATTTTAGTCTCTAGTAACCCAAAGACATCGACTTGTTTTTTTATTAAGAAACTCACTTATTGTACGTTGCTTATTTTTATCGTTCATGCCCCGTACATTCCATACTCCTAGTTTATGGCCTTTGAACATTGGATACCTGTACGGAGTGATCATCTTTCCCAACATTCTGCTTTTTCCCGGGGCTTCCTCTAGTTAACATTTCCAAGAATGACACATCTTTACTGCTCCTTGATTCCACCATGACCTTAGTAGGGGAGGCACCTGAATTTTGCCCCTTCTCCTGCACATTCATGTTCCGGTTGTAATGTTTAAGGATTGCTTTTGGCTGGTTATGCCCTTGGCCACTTCTTGCTGCTGGAGCTATCTGTTTTGGCTCCTCTTTTTTACACCGGTTCTTTTCATGCCCATAATTGTTGCATTTAGTGCATAATGTAGGATTCCATTCATAAACCACTTTAATTTCAATCACGTTTCCATGCTCATCTTTTAACTTAATAACCTCTTTAAAGTTTTGTCCGAGCTGTACCTCCACCATAGCTCTCACATACCCCAATCGGGTTTTGGACGCCGTAGCTCCATCCAGTTTGATAAATCTACCCACTAAGCCTGCCAGCCTAGGAAGCGCTTTTCCCCAAAACTTCAGCGGAAGATCAGCAAACTGAATCCACACGGGCACAACCTCCACTCCCTCCTTTGTTATCTTCTCCGCGGGGTTCCAGTCTTTGACAATTAGAGGTTTATTGTCAAACATGGCATGTCCCAAATTAAGGACCTATTCTTTCTTAGCCAAAGACTTGAACCTGACGATGAATATGCCATTAGGAAGAAAGGACAATTTATCAACATCATAATTTTTCCGAATTCTCCTGATAAACCCTTCGATTACTGTCCAAGGTGGGTTATCACCCATGACGAAGCAGTAGACTGAAGCTTTCCAGTACTCAAGTTCGTCAGCGACTTCCTCATGCGATATTTGAATCAACTCGTCCTCTTCTTCTACAACACTGGTCTTTCGACCCTCCTTTGTCATCCAGGACCCTCCTTCATTAGGATCCTGTGCAATTTCCCCCTCTTCAGTCTCAACATTGATGTTCACCAAATCCGCGTCCAAGCCCTTGTCAAAAGGCGCAACCACGTTAATAATATGAATCTTTTGGAGAACCAATGGTCTGGTGCTCTATGTCACTACCAAAGCACCAATTCTTAATGTGGTTGGCTGTTAGGGATGCTTTCAATACTCGGAACAAACTCTACAGTTTGGGTATAGCAAACTCGAATAAGTGTTGTTTGTGTGAGCTGGTTCCTGAGACTACAGCCCACTTATTCTTCCAGTGTGTCTATAGTGTGCAATTGATGGCTTTGCTGCAGTTGTGGCTTGGTTTTTCCTTACCTTCCTCACTGCAGTTCGTGAATAATCAAGTTGGAGTGAAGAAAGAGGTGAGCTGGTCAGTGTGCGCTGCTGCAATTCATGGCATATGGTGGCAGCGAAATAGCGGACGCGTTGACAATAGCATTATTAGGCCTTAAATTCTGTTTACTCAATTGAAATTCATGTTGTGTGTTCGAATAAGGTCTCTTGGTCAAAATAGAATGAGTCAGATTGAGAGGAATTGGCTCTTAAGCTTGTTATATACCACCTTGATGGTGAATTTATGTACAAATAATTGTTGATTCTTTTTTTTTGGTAAAATGTAAATATATATATATATATATACACACATATATATATATATATAGAGGGGGGGATCAGGGGAGTTAGCAACTCTCCAAGAGTTGCTTAGTGTTGATACCCTCCATCCATTCAATCTAAGATGGATGGTAGATGGATGGGGTTCAATTATTAAAAAAAAGACAATAAACTGACATAGCAGCAGTGGAGAGAGGGAATCATCCCCTCACCCAAATCAATCCCTACATTACTTCCCTCATACACTTCCCAATCCCCTCATTTTCAATTCTTTTCTCAACTCAATTCATCTCTTTCTAACAAAACCCCAACAAATAATCACAATTAATAACTCCGACCACACCATTAATAACTCCGACCATACTCCGTCAACTACTCCGACCATACTGCGTTTTTAACCCAACATACTGCGTCAGTAACTTCGATCATCATACGAAGGTATCTTCATCTTCATCTTCATGCTTCTTTTTCTTCATCATCTTCATATTCATATTCATCTTCATCTTCATTTTCATGCTACTTTTTCTTCATCATCTTCATATTCATCTTCATCTTCATGCTTCTTTTTATTTTTCATATCTTTTTTGTTTGTATTTATAAAACTATTCATCTTTATTGTCCACAAAAAAAAAAAGAACAACTTCATCTTTAAGATGAAATTTGAAGATGAAGTTGTTCTTTTTTTGTGGGATGAATGAATGTTGAAGATGAAGATGAACAAGTTATTTAGTGCGTAATGTTCTTACAGAATTGCAAGACCACACACTTTCAGTTGTATAGTCACATTCATTATGTTGTAGAATCACGTAGCTGTACACTCATTGTAGTCACATATTCAGTTGTATAGTCACACTCATTATGATGTATAGTCACACTCTTTATGTTGTAGAATCACTCAGCTGTAGAATACCTTCACAATCATTTCATCTTCATGCTTGTTTTACTTTTCATACCCTTTTTTTTGTATTTATAAAATTATTCATCTTCATTTTCCAAAAAAAATGAAGATTAAATATGGATTAAAATGAAGGTTGAATATGAATAAATGAAGGTTGAATATTTAATGAATGTTATAATTTAGTTGTATAGTCACAGAGATTATGTTGTATAGTTACACAGTTGAAGTTGTATAGTCATACTCGTTATGTTGTAGGATCACAGTCATTATGTTGTATAGTCACACCGTTTATGTTGTATAGTCACACAGTTAAAGTTGTATTGTCACACTCATTATGCTGTACAATCATGCAGTTGTACAGTCATTGTAGTCACATATTCAGTTGTATGTGTGATTTAGATTGATTGTGTGTTTTGTTGCAGCGAAATGATTGGTGGAAAGAGGAATGTTGGTAAAAGGGGCGGTGGGAAGAAGAAGGTCGTGGAAGATACAGCGATCGACCACGCAATTGGACAATGTATTATGGCGAAGATTAAAATGAAGGTTGAATATGAATGAATGAAGGTTGTATATTTAATTAATGTTTAAATAATTTGTTCTGAATCGTATGTATAATCATCTTTCTAATTATGAATGTGACTTTCCTAATGATGATTGAAGAATAATTGACTGTATGGCTTTTATTTTCCATTTTACGGTTTCAGTTTTGTAGTTTGTGGACATGATGTAGGTCCACCCCGACGCGGCCACGCGCGGGTTTGGGTAGGTGAATGAATCTCGTGATGAGATTGTTCTCGGGTTCGAAATTTAAGTCAAAATGGAGTCGCCACCGAATTTTGTGGTTATTCGGAACCATTCGAGCCCACTCTATGTCGTCGTGGACTATACACAAAGTACGGCCCACTTCGATTGCAGAGTTTATGGGGCTCGTCCCTTTGCATTATTATATCGATACCGTTTACACCGACTTTCGTATATAAAATGACTCTCGTGCGCCAATGGTTTCGGACATCCGGAAACCAAGGTTCTGAGTAAGGGGTGAGGGTACGTGTTGGGAAGCCCACTAAGGACACCCAACCCCGCCCGCACAATGGCGGCCTCTACTAATACATCGTTCGTGTTCGTGTACGCGCGCTAGTAAAACGATTAAATGATATGCAAACAGCATTTTTGGGCTAAGCATGTGAATCATGTGTGAGCTACGTCATTTAATGCATCTAATTATGGTCGAAGTAATTTAGCATGTGATGTTCATTTAAATAAATAAATGGCAAACATCGAAAATAGAAAACTCGTAAACAAATTACAAATTACACGGGCGGAATACAACCCGGAATTCACAATACAACGAGCAATAAAATAGAATAATTGAATTATAAGCAGCAAACGTTAACTAGAAACGGACCCGTATATAATAAATATAAACTAGACCGTAAGTTGTGCAAATGGACGAACTTCGATTAGATACACATTATATTGTGTACAAATCAAAGGACGGAGATATGAGACCTAGGCGTGGTGCTAGCCCGATCCCGAATCTCGATGCCTTGTCCCGACCTATCATCTCGAGGAATAGAGTCTAAATTAATCATGTGTCGGATACGACTAAAGAGTCGTCGACACAAGATTAATAGTGCGAGACCGTCGATCAAAGTCGTTTTAAGTGATATGATATGCATGAGTTTTGAAAAATAGGATCACGTGATTGACTTTACACGTGTCGACTAAAAGTCGTAAAAAAAATGGCAGGGCTCAAATGTTGCATTGAAGCTCTCGGATTTCTGGGCTACAGGACCCACTCGATCGAGTCATGGCATGAAACTCGATCGAGTGCACACTCGAAGGAACTACTGGCCAGTTTTTGGGGTCCAACTCGATCGAGTGGCCCATGGCACTCGATCGAGTGCCCCCTATACGAGGCATGGCTCCTTTCATTTTTATTTGTTTGAATTCGATAATTGACCGAGTTAAATAAAAATATTGCATTATTTAAATTCAACTCGGTTCTCGATGTCATAAACGTGTATTATACGATTATGAGATCGTTATCGGGATTTTATGAAATATGCTATTATGTGATTGAAAAGAATTAATTAGTGACGAAATTGTAGTCCTCCGCGTCACGACATCGATACTAATCCTAGCGGATTATGTGATGTCGGTTTTCGCATCAACGGATCTCACACTAATCTTAGAAATGGAGTCCTACACGTTCAACTATGAACGACCACGTTACGCCCTTGAGTACATTGGGGCGGCGCTCCTCGAAAGGGTGCCACCTCCGTCGTGGTTCGTAAAGGGATTAAACGGACTTGGAGCGGTGTTCGTAGTCAAACCTGTTCGATCCGAAGTTTTATTATTATATACATATATACATACACGGTATTAATATTATGACGAAATGTAAATAAATAAATGCTAGTGGTTAGAGTACATAAATAAAATGTTAGATTGCGATAAATAAAATGTTAGTAGCCAAATTAAAATGTTAGTGTTAGTAATAATAATAATAATAATAATAATAATAATAATAATAATAATAATAATAATAATAATAATAATAATAATAATAATAATAATAATAATAATAATAATACATATACATATACATATACATATACATATACATATACATATACATATACATATACATATACATATACATATACATATACATATATAATCGAAAAAGAGAAAGGAGAAAGGAGATGTCGGGATTTGAATTACACCCTCAACCTACATGCTTAAATGGCCTCGGAAACGAACTCGTAGTAGCGGCGTGTGCGCGGGAGTGTCGAGATATGTAGGGTGAGTTAGGGTGTGTTTGGTTAGGGAGAGGATGCTCTCGGGTCTTTGGCGAGTTTTGATCTCGAGTTTTGATTGTATGTGTGTGTGTGTAGAGAGGATGTGTATATGGTGATGTCGAAAATGGTGATAATTTGTAACTTGATATGGCTGAAAAATATGATGGAAAAAGTTGTCTAATGTGATGGGTTGATGGGGTATTTATAGGAGAACCCCACGACCTAGGGTCACTCGATCGAGTGGCCCTAGTGCACTCGGTCGGGTGCCTTTGAAAATGAATCTGGTCCGTTTTTTTAGGCTCCACTCGACCGAGTGGGTCAATCCACTCGATCGAGTGGATCAATTTGGACGAGATATTTTAGGAATGATCTGTTCACTTTTTTGAATGAGATTTGTTTGTTGGACAAGCTTCTAGAAGCGAACTTGGCCGTTTTTTGTGTCGGATTCGTCTTTGACCGGGTTTTGACCCGGTCGCCAAAAGATGGTTTTATTTCCGGTGTCGGTTTTGACCCAAATTAGTCTCAATTTATTGGAAACGGCCCACTGGGCCTGAATTTGAGGTCGGTTTTGAGAGATTTGCACTCCGCTAACAACCAATTTTTAGTGGTCCTGAAAATTAAAATAGACAACTGAGGTTAATTAAAACAGTTGTATAATATATAGACAACTGTTTTTATAAAACTAAGTTGTCTATTATCAGATAAAGACATCTGTTACTCAAACAAAACAGTTGTCTATATATTATACATTAGTTGATAAGAATATCTGATGTCTATTAGGAGTTGTCTATTTGATGTTTTGTGGTAGTGACTCCTCGAGGGCATTAGTCTCCACTCGAGTAGCTGTCCTTCAGGATGCCTCTGACCCCTAGGACATAATTGTTGTTGTTGTTGTGCCTCCGGGATCACTAAGATCCCTTGGGAAAAACTCCTCGAGAGCGTTAGTCTCCACTTGAGCAACTGTCTTTCGGGACGCATCTGACCCCTAGGACATAATTGTTGTTGTTGTGCCGCCGGGATCACTAAGATCCCTTGGGCAAAACTCCTTGAGGGCGTTAGTCTCCACTCGAGCAGCTGTCTTTCGGGAAGCATCTGACCCCTAGGACAAAATTGTTGTGCCTTCAGGATAACTTAGACCCCTCGGGCAAATTGCCGTGTGTTTATTTGTTTTAGTAAAATGCTGGTGTTGTGAGTTTGTCTTAGTTAATTTTGTTTCGCAGGCTCGTCTTATTTTGTTCGGGTTTGTTCTTGCTTTTGTTTCGATCTTGGGTTTGAGTTTGCTCAGAGTTTGCTTATGTTAATCTCGGTTGTTGTGTTGTTCTTTTGTTACGCGTCCGGATGCAGCAGCGTTAAGTGCTTGTTTCATTAATCGAGAGTGCATCATTGATGTTAATTAGTAGTCGTCTCGTTATTGTTGTTTTGCTTGTCTTAGTAGGTGCGTGTGTACTGTCATTGAGTTGCGTTTGTTTTGCTTTTGTAGTTTTGGTTTTTTGACATGGACCTTTGCTTAATTCTTTATTGATGTCTTAGTCCTGGTGTAATATCCTTGGCGGATGGTTGTGTTGATTTAGAATTTGCTTTAGGTATTCCTCAGGGGGCGTGAATTGAATGCCTAGGGACTCGTTTCGGGTTGATTTTATTGTTCTGAGTGCTACCAGGGACTCATTTTAAACTGAATTGAATTGAGCGCTACTAGGGGCTCATTGAACTGACTTTGTCTTGAATTGAAATTGGATGGAGTGCTACCAGGGACTCGTCCAAAATCGGGTTTTGAGCGCTACCAAGGGCTCGTTGCATTAAACTAAGTGCTACTAGGGACTCGTCTAAAATTGGTTTGGACTAAAATTGAGTGCTACCAGGGACTCGTTTAAAATTGTTTCAAGCGCTACAAGGGGCTCATTTAAAATGGTTTTGAGCGCTACAAGGGGCTCACTTAAAATTGTTTGGAGCGCTACAAGGGGCTCGTTAAATCAAACTGAGTGCTACTAGGGACTCATTAAAATTGAATTGAATCGAGTGCTACTAGGGACTCGTTTTAAAATTGGTTTTGAGCACTACGAGGGGCTCGTTTAAGATTAGTTTGAATTACTTTCAGAATGCTTTGGGATTCAATTAAGTTTGCAGGTTTAAAATTTACTTGGGATTCGTTGGGTTCGTGGGTCTTGAATTTGTTTTTCGAATGCTTCAGGATTCGTTCGAATTTGCTTTGTTCATCTTTGTTTTTTTTTTGAATGATTCAGAATTTAATCGAATTTGCTTTGGTCAGATTATTGCTTGGGTTGTTATGTGCTTTGGTATGAGTGATCTTGTTAGCTAGTGGTTTTCGTGTTCGTTTATTGCTTGGGGTCGATCTCGACTAGAGGAGGTTTTAAGGCTTGCTTTATGAGTTGGAATTTTCTCCTAACTCCCTCGATTAGCATCTAAGACGGGGCGTGCTTGTCCGGTTAGGTTTCCGACGGGGATTGAGTGGAGGTTGGCTCGGGCTAAGAGCACGATGAGTCACTACCTGTCGGAGAATGTGCTGGTGAACTAGTTGTGCCTTGCAGATGTAAGTTTCTTTCTTATAGTTTGTTTTAGTAGCCCCCAAGGTTTAGGATTATTGAAGTGTCGGTTTTGGTTTTATCACCTGTTTTGTCCTATGGTCTAGTGTTTGCTTTTATTTTGAATGGTTTGCTTTTCTTTTAGCTGGCCGATTCGGCTGATGCTGTTCAGCCCCCAGACTTCCCCTTACATAGCCCCTTCCCACGTGTTCTGCTGAGGAGATGGATGCCGGGATAGAGTGGCGTGACCGGGTATACCGGGTAAGTCTTGACTTTTGTTTTCGGTTTGGGTTCTAAGAGCGAGGGTCGGTTTGCTTAACTTTCATGGTTTTACTCTTAGGTTTCGTCGGCTTGCCATCAGCGGTTGTGGCAAGCTGCCAACTGCTTCCGGGCTTATGCCTCGAGGGTTTCCCGTGACACTTCGGGGCCTCGATCGGTAAGTTTGTGTGACTAAGGTACATTCTTAGGTTGCTCGTGTGTTTTCCTAATGTTTGAGTGCATCTGTAGGATGTCTCGGATATGGTGGGACAGCTGGAGACTCGGGTGACCGAGCTCGATGCGAAAGATGTCGAGTCGCAGAGGCTCCTGCAATCCCAGGCTGACGAGATCGCCTTCCTAAGGGAGCAGCTGGCTCATTCTCGAGGTGAGACCTCCGCACAGGGTGAGGCTAGGCATAGAATTGAGAGGGAGACTGAGGCTGAGGCTGAGGCCACGGGCTCTACGGAGGAGGTTGGAGGGATTTCCGAGACAACCACGCTAGATACGTTGTCAGGGATGGATGGTAGTGAGTCTCCTCTTATAGACTTGGAGGATCTAGGTCTGAACGACAACCTATGTGGGATTGTGATGGCTATTGGTGCGGCTTCTAGGGGTCCTTCCTAGTCTCGATTTGTGTATGAATTTGTATATTTTGTATATTTGTTTTAGATCTTTAGTATTTGAACTAGTTGGATTCGTCTTGTGTTTGGCGAATTTAATTTGTTTACCTAGATTGATAAATAATCACCATTTGCGTTCATTCATTTGTGATTCGACCTAGCTTAAGGAATGTTAGCGTTGCATTAGAGTGTGAAAACAGTTCCTTTTGGATATTTTGAAATGCGTTAGTTTGAGCCGGGAATTGGATCAGGTAATACGTCGATTAAAATGTTTTGACTCGAGGTGTAAAATGTTAATGTGTTTTGTCCGAGTGTGTTTAGCTTAAGGTAGATTTTTAGATGCTTTTGTTTTTCCACAACTTTTGAAAAAAAAGTTAGACCACTTTTGCATACTCATAACATTGCCTTTTTAGGCTGTGGACGCGACTTGACGAAAAGGCTACAACACGCCTTGGTGGAGTAGTTTATCCCCCTAAAAAAAAGAATGAAAAGGCATCTAAGTCTGGTGGATCCGATGGACGAAATGTACCGTCCGTATGGACCTGTCACTCGGCTGTTGGAAAGGGGTTTAGCGACTGCAGGAGGTCGTTCCTGGCATCTGGGGTAGTCGGGTGTGAGAGAAAGGTTAAGGGTTGTGGAGATGACCGTACTATAGGATAAGGAAGCTATGTGAGCTAACGTCGATAAGTGCCCGACCGAAGACGGCGTTACTGATCCTAGTATTCATCAGTTCATCTAAACGGGCCAAGACCGACAAGACCCATTTTGAAAATGAGAGTGAGGAGGGGAAGTGAGATTGGCTGGGCTCGCTTTTGGCTAGGGAGGTGGAAGTTTGCGTTAGGAGGGTCAATGGTGAGAGACCCAAGCAAGCACACTTGAATGGCACGGGAAAGGAAGAGTGGGACGGGTAGAGCCTAGCCGTTTAGTACTATGTTGTATTAATTGATATTATGTGACGTATTAGTACTAATTTTTGTAGAGTTTTGACACGTTGTTGCTTTCCGGGATGTCCGGGTTCCAGACGCTTGATGTAAATGGCCTCGACAAAGGCTTGATTTAACTGATTTTTTTATTAGTGAGAAGCACATTTTTTTTATATTTTTTTTGTTGGCTCGCAACTCGATTCTTCATTTTACCCGGAGCGCCCTTTCAGGTTTTCACTCCGTCCTCGGCTCACCTTTTTTGTATGTTTTTTTTGTGTTTTTTTTACGACGGCTCGCGACTCATTTCTGCATTTTGCCCGGGGTGCTCTTTCGGGTTTTCACCCCATCCTTGGCTCGTCGTTTGTGCTTCATCATTTTGAAATCACTCGTTAATCGAAACATAGGGGTGGCTCCGACTTGCATGTGAATTGAGTAATCGATTTTGATGTTTTTGTTGGTTGCACCGGAAGAAGGGTTGCCTACGTATCCGCGTTTAGACGGAACCAAACCATGTTCGTAGTTCATTATAGATGTGAGTGATTTTGCTTTAGATTCGCTATGCCAATTATCGATATGAGATGTTTAGAGTGCATTCACCCTAGTTAATGAACTAAGGTGGAGTTATTGGGTGTGACCCCTTGAAAGTGACAATTACCGAGATACCGCGTTTGGGTCAGGGCGACTGGCTTGTATGGTTTTGGAATGTGAATGTAACACCCCGTATTTTTAACAATCTTTTATAAATTTGTCTTATTCTACGTTATATTTTGTTCTATTTTAGAAACTACCAGACCCCCTTCCGTGGGATAGTCAGCAACTTCATATTTTTATTTTTCAGGAATTTTCTCATTTTTAACCCTTTATTATAAATTTTAATGTCATTTTATTCATATTTTGTCTTACTATAATTTATATTATATTTAAATATATTAAGCGTATAATACTTGTCAACTCGGCTTAAGACAACTTAAGTCGACCATAACTCGTTCATTAATTCTCACACTCGCGCACTACAACCTTGTAGAAGAAGTCAGAGATAGATTCGGGTAGCTACTAGAAGAAAATTGAGCTGAAAGAATCTAGGGTCACGCACGATACTCCATATTTCTTATCCAACGGTTTTATGAACTACTTTATATTAAAAGTATTTTCCTACTCAAATATATACATATTCTCTAAAAACGTTATAAAACGTAATTTCTATCCAATTATAATTTTATTAGTTAATACAATAACTTCCTAAATACGTTATTAAAAGAAATCGTTGTGATGTGTTGTTAGTGCGTCTTTCCTTAAAACGAGTTCAATTCATGCGTAATTAATATCGCGACTACTACCCATTTGCTTTCTGTCTTAAATTATTTAAATATTTTTATTTAACTTAAAACTCATTTGACGTACATTCCATCTTTTTTTCGTATATTAAAAATAAAATATATACCCGTATTACATTAGTAATACAATATTATCGTTATTATGCGCATAATCCTAACTCGTAACTAGACTTTTATATACCGTCATCTTTTAAAATTTCGAAGATTTAACTTAATATAAGATTATGAATTTGGTCAATTAAAAGATGGACTCATCATATCATACTCTCACCCATTTATTTTATTCATTTGTTCAAAGTGAGCCTAACTCCTCACAACCACAATTCCCATCATTCTGATCTCTCTGTAAACAAAGAAGTTTGGCAATTACCTTCACCAAATCAAAACCCACGAAAATTAAAGAAATTATATTAAGCTTCCATTTTCTTTTGATCAAACAGAATTAATCATCTCCATTATTGCTACCTTGATCATTTTCATCATTCTATAGGTATTACTACTATTATTATTTACTCTTATAAAAGTTCAATTTTCAATTTTGAGTTTTCTATTTTCTATTCTCAAATTATTCCTAAAACTTAACATGCATGTTTAAATCTTGGTGAGATCTGAATTTAAAATAAAATTTTCTTTACTTAAAGACATAGGAGTATCATCTAAATTCATAGGAGGTGGTATAATTGATGCTATGCATTTCCGTTTTTGTTGTCGTTATTGCACCTGTCGGCCGAGAAGATAGGGAAGCATCGAGGAAGAAGAAAGAGTCGACTCAACGCTCCGTCTGGATAAACCGACTCAAGACCGGAAATTTTTCTCTTGAATGAAAATCTTCTTTTGGTGGGTAAATCGTCAATAAATCCATTTTACAAAATGGATTCCTCACTTAAATTTTTTGTTTAAATAATAAGTATATATATATATATATAGTGGCATGTTTTATCATTTTGAATTACGGACTAAAATATGGACTAATTGCATGTTTATTAAGATGATCAAAACATTTTGTTGGCATGCATGTATATAAATTTATCATTTAGATTCATTTTATGGATAAGTGAAAATGAGAAGAATTGGTGAACACTAAAGAAGTTAGGGCTACATGTCATTATATTTATAATTTTTATGATTAACAATAATTAAAATTTTAAGATGAAACATAAATCTTATTGATATAGGTGGTTTAGACTTGTTGATATAGGTGGTTTAGACTTGCATGTCCGTTAAAGATTTTTGACTAATTCTTTTTATATTTATATATGACCGAGTATTTGTTAATAAACAATTTGGGCATTGAGTTAATTTGTCTAAATAATGGATTTTAGTCGATTCTAGCTACATAGTATTTTATTAAAATAATATAAACTATTAACTTTTAGTAGGGTCGTATAGTGGAGCTAACTACACAAATTGATATCGTTAAGTTGGATAGAGTGGTAAAAATTGCCTCGAGTTAATAAATAATTAAATATATTATTTTACTACAGACTAAATTCACTTCGGATATGGGGATGCCCTTAACCTAAGGGTCTATTCTGAAATTATTGTTCATGGTGTTTTAAGGAATTTCACGAAAATTTGGTCGTAAAACTATTATACTATTACCGCCTCAAGTGGGTTAGATTACTCTAATTGACTTCATTTGATACTATGATAATCTGTGTCAGCTTCAAATTTATTTAACTGATTTTTGTTGTTATTTTATTCATTTCTATAAGTAATGAAATTTTAATTGTTAATTGCGAGACTTGACCAACGATACCTTCAATATAGTAATATTAATAGACCTAGATTATTTTCTCACAAGTAGATTAAAATTTTAGGACTGAGTAATATAAGTTCACATCGGATATGGTAATGAAGGTGTTAGGCTTTACGGACATACAACCCCGTAAGGAGACCTTTATCTGACTACATGCTACTTGCCTATTGTTACTCCATATCTAATTTCAAGAAAAAGAAAATTTTATGTAAATTGAGTTGGATAACACATAACGTTTTCTAAATAAAATGAATTTCAAATGAACTTGTATTTTATTGGGCATTTTTAGGACTTAATTCAAAATCTCTTTGAGCGGGAAAGCAGGTTGTCTCTATTGTGTACGAGATAACTTGGAAGAATAGCGCTTAGCTTAACCGTATAAAACCGTCTGTAGCGTACGAAGGGTCATTGGCTGTGCTGACATTGATCCGAGAGTAGGCGGGAGTGTGGCCATACTTTAGGTGGGGACCTGATCAGTCCCGTACGTGTTAGGTGGATCGCACCCGGGTTTCCGTGAGTCGACGATTGGAGCGTGGCTGCGGGGATAACCAGCCGGATGGTGAGTAGTCCATGGTGTGGGTAACAACCCCACGTACCGGCATTCGACCCTGGAGATGAGAGGACGAATTTTGTTTTAAACGTGTTTATGTCACCACGGTAAACAGGGGTAATAATGTAAGCCCCCTGGTATCGGTGTGATTGGCGATATATTATTATTGTACAAGTATCAAATACGAAACTTATTTGGAACTTGTACAATAATTGGCCGGTATATCGTGATAAAACTTTTCTAAAAATAATCGGGACTTAAAACATTTCTTGCGATTTCTAAAAGTTATGTGTTATCGGTTGTGCATTTATGTACTATTATTTGATCTATGCTTGATTTAATATTTTATTCATATTAAATTTTGATAATTTACCCACCTGACGATTTGTTTTTCTATGAAATTCTTTTAAAATATTATAATCGTCAGATTAAGGGAGACCGACCATTCCTCAGACGGGCAAGGTTAGAGATAGCTCAAGATGGGTCACAAATGTATTTCTATTCTTTATAAATTGTTATAATTAAATGTAATATTTAAGTACTTTCATAATTATTGTAAAATAATCTAATTAGTTGAGAATAGTAATGACTCGGATATGTATCATGTCTTCCGCTGTTTCCTATTATAGACTTATTTATAAAGTCTGGAAAAATCCGGGTTGTTACAGTGGAGCTAGGTGTAAGTGGTTTCGATAGATCAAAATATGGAGCTTGATTTTTGTGGAGTTAGGGCTATGGGCTAAAGTTTCGTAATGTGGTAGGAAAGGGGAAGCTGAGTAAAAATGACTCAGACTTGAATCGGGTGGGATGTAAATTACGTGGGATTGATTTCCATGTCTGGCCCTAATGGTTGGGATTATCCTATTGAGCTTGAATCCTCAAAACTCCGGACTGTCTCCTAACAAGTGTCTCGGGAAGGTCTTAAGGGTTGTAATGTAAGGAGGCTAGTATTTGGGTGCTAGTTGACTGGTCTGTTCATTTTACTCTTTATTCGGAATCGTATTTGAAATCGAATTGGATGATTGGGTTTTGATTTTGACCATTGAGTTCGGTCTTGATCATTTAATTGGGCCGGCTTGGCTTGACCTTGGTATCGTTTTTTATTTATTTTTTCTTTGGCCCCTTTTGGCCATTTCAGACTTTTGGTTTTGCTAGCGCCTATGATGGATTGGTTGGTCATTGTTGGAGGGATGTTCATTGTGGGAAATGGGCTTGCCATCCGTCCTTGATTACTAGCTAAGGGACTATCTAGATTCGTCATAGGATTCGGGAGTGCTCGTTCTAAGGGATGATTATGTGGCTTTCTACACCGGACATGGATAGATAAAAAGAGAACACGGGATCGCGGTTCTTGCAATTCCTCGTTGTTTTGAGGTTTGTTTAATTGTTATCGATAAATGGCATAATATCGAGTCCTAAGCGAGAAAGTGCGTTATTAAATCAAGCGATTGTCGAGGCGCATTATAAAGGAAGAAAATCTTGTTTGTTTTTATTGATAGTAATAAGCGGGCTACATGCCCGAGACATTGTTTTTTGGGGATCAGAGGTGGAGGACAGGTCCCCTGGTACCTCCTGACTCAATGTAAAAACAAAAGGTATTTGTTATACTATTAGGTCTAGGCCCTAAGACGGACTAGACTCTGACTCGGACACAGATTTACGCGTCTCGTCGGATGCCCTTGGGTTGTCAGGATCTTCCTTAATATTCCGGATATTTTCCTCTATAGGGTCAAGGTGGGAGCAATGGATGGCGTCGCCGAAGATTGTGTGAATGCTAAAAGGGTTTGTGATGTTGTTTGGTTTCTCGGGTGGAGGGAAAGAGATGGTCCTATTTTCGATCATATCTTGTATGGCATGTTTGAGTCGATAGCGGGACTCGGTATCGTGTCCGTTACCCTGGTGATATAGGCAATAAGCATTAGGGGTCCAATTTTTGCTTCGTTTGCTGACTGGTGGGTCTGGAGTGGGACTACCCTAAAGTGAAAGTAACCCTTGATCGACTAAGCACTTAAGGAGTTCGGCGTAAGATGGTTTGATTGGGGTAAACTTTCTCGGTAACCTTCCTACTTTCTGGGATGTGGTCTCGTAAGGTCTTGGTGTTCCTTCCGTATCGATTTTAGGAAGCTTTGACCGGGTAGAGTATTGGGATAATATATCCTGGGTAGGTTTTTGGGCATGGTAATCGCTCAGGTTAGCGTTTGTCTCGCTTTTGGTGTCTCTACTCTCAAGGAAATTGAGGCGGCTATCGATGTAACGGACGGATAAGGTCAAATGGGTTACTGAAGTACGGAGGTCGCGGACTCATTTGGTTAGGGTACTGACATCGTTGCGGATTGATTAGTCTAGTTTAGTAGGGATTAATAAGGGTCATTTAGTTGACTATTTTATAGATTTAGGTGTGTTTTGACGGATTATTGTGTGCATGTCGTAATTGATGGGCTAAGGTATAAAATGTGTAATTAGGTGGATTAAAGGGTGAAAAGTAGTATGGGTTGTAATTGAAATGATTATTGGGTTAAAGTGTCAACAACCTTTTGGAAGTGAAGACAAATCAAGCCCAAAGTTAAAGTGGAAGCCCAGACCAAGTGGAAGAAAGAAGTGGAGGATTTCTAAAATCCTCTGCCAGCGGATTTTCCAAATTCCGCTGCCAGCGGCAGAAATTTATGCATAGGATTCCTTCTTGGATTCTTTTTCGCATAGGATTCTTTCTCTAGTCTTTTGTTCTTCTTCTTTACTCACCTCTTTTATTCTTCTTCTTCATTATGATCATTTTTATGAGGCATTTTATGAGGCTTTATGAGCCATTGATGAAGATGCTCCATGGATGACTATATAAAGAGGAGAAGTTCGCCATCACATTCATCATCCAACACATCAATCATCACTTGTAATTCTCAAAAACACATATAGTTTCTATCATATTTTCTAGCTTATTTTGCAAGTAGTTCATTTGTATGCAGGGCTAAGTTCTTATTCTTGGAACAAGTTAGTGAAGCCTTTCAAGTTTAAGGAATTGTAAGACTCGTTTCTATTTTACATTATTATTAGAATATCAAGTTTAATTTATAATAATTCTTGGTTTGTTAATTCATCTTCTAGCTTGATCACCTAGTTGTTGTTATTGATAAATCATTGCTAGAATAGTTAAATGAATCTTTTGTTTGTTTAACTATATCCGAGTAGCAAATATAATTCACCAATTTGTATGCTTTTCATCGTTGTTAAGTTATAAGGATTAAACATGTATGAAACAAAGTGATACCGCTTGAGTAATCATTCTTTCATCTTTGCTAAATTACATCATTTTAATCTACATATTGATACGATTTAGACGCTTGATTTAAATTGACAATATCGTAAGGGTTATTTGAGTATGCTTCTCATATCTTATAACTATTAATAAGTGGAATTAGAAGTCGATTAAACTTCATAGCAAAGTATTCTAATATGCATTGTGGAATAGAAGAGTCAATGATCAATTCGTTAAACTTGATGGTGGATATTGCTTGGTCCAAGTATTTTTCTCATATTTGTTGCATCGTTTATTCATATTAGTTTATTTTATTTTGTTAATTTATTTAATTAGACTATTAGATTTAGAATCAACACCTTAAAATCCCCCCATTCGGTTACTAAATTATATAGATTTACACACACTTAAACGACATAATCACCTTCCTTGTGGGTTCGACCCCTACTCTCACTAACTACTAGTTTGTGTTAGAAGTGGATAAATATTGTAATTTGGAGGCTCACGACAAGTCTAGCCAGGGATGCTTTTGATGGCGCTTGAATCTACCGACATGTTGGGGAGTGATTCTAGGGGGAAAGGATTAAAAGGTCAGATCGGATCAATCGGAGGACTTAGAGACTCAGGCATGCTCGTAACTGAGCGACGCGGAAATGAGGCCATCGATCCACGCGTGTGTGCGGTCATTGGTTTGGGGACTCAGGTGCTTTAGACTCTTGGTGTATTCAACGAGACGCCTAATGAGTTTTAAATCTCTGTAATGAGACGATGTGACACAATCCTCGTAGGTGAGGATTGAAGAGGACTCCTCAAAATGAGATGACCCAAAATGAAAGACCTCGACTAGAGGCGATCCTAGTAGCTAACATGGACAGTTAATCACACGGTTGTACGACGTAAGGAATCGATCGCGATCCCGGCTCAGGATCAAAGAATTTTGATATTTTTTTGAAAACGACCGATACTCGCGGATGAAAGTCTTTTCCTCTTTTTTTTTTGAAAAGTGATTTTGCAAAATTATGGTCACGATAGTGTGGTAACATCGTTGGTGATGTAAAATGTGCGTGCCTATGTGTGTGTCGGGAATCCGATGATGACAAAAGTGTAAACGTTTTTTTAAAGGATCACGGTCCCTTGGTGGACCGGTTTTAAAATGTGAGGACGTGATTTTTTTTCTTTCATCGAGACTACTATTAATTAGCTAGTTCGATATGTGGATGCGTGTGGTGCTTTAATGGTGTGACCAAATCCTTGCCAAGGGTTTGGGTAGTGAATAGTTTTTTTTGGGTTTTTCTATGGGATATCCCTCAACTATTGGCTTTTCCAAGTGGTACCCCCGTCTTTTTCGAATTACATGGTGTACCCCTAAACTTTACTTATCACTCTATATCATAACCAAAGTGATAGGTGTATTACAATTATTTTTTTAAAATGAATAATTAACATATTAATCAATCTAATTTCATGCTACAAGCCAACTCTTTTTTTTACCATTCACCAAGCCACCAAATGCCCATCAAAACGCACTCTGTTGTCGGCCGATATCGACCTATCTCCCTCACTCTTTTAAATCCTTCAACCTCAATTCCTCTGTCACTCCCATGTCGTAGTGTGGTGGAATGAATATTTTCGAGTAAAGGATGCAAATTGAAGAAATATATCATGGTCTATGAAAGTAAAATAGGGAATAATCACTATTTATATCATCAATTGAGAAATTTTCGTTGGAAAATTATAACTTTGGTTACAATATAGACTAATTTACAAAGTTTAGGGGTACATCTTGTAATTCGAAAAAGGCGGGGGTACCACTTGGAAAAGCCGATAGTTGAGGGGTACCCCATAGAAAAACCCTTTTTTTTTAAGTTTTGTTTTTCTTTAAAACGAGCGATCCATGTTTGCTAGTTACAACAACAGTCAACAATGGATGGTGGTGTGTTGTGAAAAGTGTTTCGAGACTGTAACCGTTTTGGATTTCTTGACTTCATTAATTGAAGCTTTGATTGCGTAACGGTATATGTGTAAAAAAAACGTTTTTTTTTTCGAAAATAAAATGTAACCGTTTGGTGTGCCTTGACCCCATTAATTGGGAGTTTCGACAGTATTAACGGTATTCGTTGTTTGACGGGTTTTATTTTAGCCACGTGATGACGTTTGAAAATATACTTTTTGAAAATGTCGAGTGTAAAATTTGCCATGACAACGGCGTCTAAAAATGTTTTTTTATTTTTATTTTTAGAAGTCATGACTCGGCCGGAGTATCGGTGTTTTGGAAATTGTTTTCGAAAGATGAGATACTTTTTGAAAACGAAATTGGGTGCGGTTGAATATGTTGGCGTGGTTGAATCCGGATTTTAGTGTTTTATTTGGGTTGGATTGTTCAAACACGCTACACATAACTAGGAATGCATACACTCATGCAGGATGCAGACACGGGTAGGTTAGGGTAGGCGGCCGCACACGAATAGTCTTTACTTAGGCATCGACAATGGTCTGGGGAGACGAGTGTCATACCGTCCGTTCGGAACTATCCGCTTATTAATCCCGCGGGGTACGCGTTAGGCGGCCGGAGCGTCAATCTAGGATCTGTAATCCCCTAGAAAAGCTAACGCGATACAGTGGCGGAAACACTGTAGAGTCGGGATTATAACACACTGTAACTATGTCTTGATTAAATAGAAATGGTAAGTCAATACATAAGGCATAAAATAAAAATGGCTACAGACTAAAAATGAAATAAAATCCATAAAAAGGGTTATAACAATCCATAGTTCAGATTACTAATCAGCGAAGCAGGATCCGTAACTACTCGCTAGCCCACCCGAAGAAAAACACATATACCTGTCATGTTAAAAACATAACATCCACAATCAGTGGGGAGCAATGTCAACGTTCTCCCAGCCTTATAACAGGATTTTAAAACTGTAATTACTATTATAGAAAAATAGTTAAAACGAAAAACAGTCAAACATTATAATGAAAGTAAGTTTCAGTGAAAAACTTCACGTATCGAAACAATATAATAAGTGAGTTTTCTGAAGAAAACATAAAATATTTGCCAACCTGAAAATAAAGATTATATCGATAATAATAAAAATATCAAAATGGTGTTATGGATAGGATTAATGTAGATCTTGACTTTCATTAGGACAATACTAGAAACTAGCTTCGAGAACTGTAGAGTTAACTCATAACAGAATCCAGTCTCTAACTAGGCAACTCAACTATAACAGGACTGCGTGCAGCGAGATCCTGGTTTAAGTAGTGCATACCCCTCCTAGACAACAAATATGTCTAGTTCAGCTGACGGCGACTAACACGATGCGGTATCTAGGTTAAGGTCAAAACATACACTCTCCTGAACACAAACCATGCTCAGTTCAACAACCAATGTGCCCCATAAAGACACACCAGCCTTACAGTTGATGGCAAAAACGTACATCCCAAACTATATTACTCTAAAACCACACTTTTCCTTATTCCATAACTCCAAAACAATCCATTATCGATATTTAAAAGATGTATTCAATATAAACAATAAGAGAACAAAAAGGAAAAGGAATCACTTTCCAAAAGAGGAAACTTTCTATTTTATGAAGCTTCTATTTTTAGAAACTTTACTAAAAATAACGTCATATTAAAATAGCAAAAATATTAGTTTATACTAATAAACAGTTTTAGTAAACAATGTAGATTTATAAAACTAGTACTTTCGGCCTTAACGATATTAATTATTAAAGTGAGAGTATTTAGATTTATGAAATTATTGAAAAACCATACAAGTGTGTATAAAATAATTAAAAATATCTTAAACACTTTAGTATTACTAATTAGGGTGTTTCCAAAATTTATAAAACTAAAATTCCCTAATTATTATTAGTTACGACAATATGATTATAAATAGGATTTTACAGCAAATGTCAAATTAAATCTTTTAACATCTTTTATTCAATTAAACCATTGAATATATTTAGAATATATTAAGGGATGATTTAACTCTTAAAGTTTCAGATTTAAATATTTTCAAAATGGCTGGGAAAATAATTCTTTTAGGTAAGACGAAGCATTTTAACGATAAATCTCAATTGGTCCAAAAATTAATACTTATTAATTAAAGACTTTAATAAATAGTACAAAAATTACGTAAAATAGTTAAAATATATTTATGGACATTCTGTCTAGAAAAGAAAATTTTTCAGAATCCTAAAACTTGGTTTTTAAATGGTTTTCTCATTAATCGTCTAATCTCGACAATAACGATTAATAAAAATAGTAATTACAAAACGATTAAATTATTAATATCCAAAAATTATTATTAAACTTAAAAGTCATGATTTTCCAGAATTTACCATTTTTCCAGATTTCCAAAAATTCTAGATTTAATAAATCCCGTCAAAACCGTCTTTAAAACTCGTTTTCACAATTAACGATTCCATTAATAAAACTTATACAGATTATATGACACATATATTGTCAAAAATGAAATATAAAAATATACATGCAATTACACAATTAAAATCATGAAATATCGAGTAACATCGACGTTACCTCTAGTTCAAATCCGAGTCTACGATAAATTCGTCGGCTTCGGGGTCGACTAAGAATCCTACATCAAACGACATACATGGTACAAAAATACCATGAGAAAACTAAAATAAACAAGGTAAATAATGATCGGAAATAACATCGGTTATTACCTTAACGAAGGGAACGAAAAGAAGATCGATATAGCGAAAACGGAAACGGAAAATGGAGATGATGAACACGAAATTTTTGGGCAGAAATGCTGCTGGTTTTTGGTCAGATTTCACAAGAAAAAATAGGGAGAAAGAGAGTATTTGCTTGAATAAAATGGATGAATAAATTATGAGAAAAATGTGAAGAGATATGGAGTGAATGGTGACTTTAAAATTGATGAAAACTAGGTACATTCACCTCCAAAATTTCAGCCAAGAGTGAATGTGAGAGGAGTGTTAGGAGTTTTCATGAGTCAACAATATTAATTTGTGAGAAAGAAATATCTTATGCTTTAATCATATTGTTTTTATAAAAATAAAATGTTACACAAAAAAATGTGTAGTGGTTGTGTGACATGAGTGTCATGAAATAAAAATGGTTCAAGGTGGTCCCAAAGTAGTTGTAAGTCGATAAAAATAAGGATCGTAAAATTATTAAAAGCATTTCAAAGCAATTTGAGTAAACCCCGCACTAGAAAATAATTAAATGAAAAACTTCGTAATAAAATTATTAAAGGGTAAATTTTCATGAATAAAATTATTTCTTAGTTGGAAATATTATTTGAATGTGTTTACATTTTTGGAAAAGAAATAACTTAAATTCGAGATTAAAATGTTAATTTGTAGAGAAGTAGAATTCCTTGCGGAAAAATAATTAGTTTACGAAGAAAATCAAATAAATAGATTTAAAAGAATTAAAATCTTTAAAAAAAAAATATCATTGGACTCAAAAATGAAAATAAAGCTTGGAAAAAAATAATGAAACATACGGCCGAAATGTGACAGAGTTACGACGAAGTCATAACGGAAAGGATAAAACGCTAGGAAAGTAGCGGGTCTTACAGGATC
The DNA here is from genome assembly GCA_958450325.1 of Agrostemma githago. Classification (NCBI taxonomy): domain Eukaryota; kingdom Viridiplantae; phylum Streptophyta; class Magnoliopsida; order Caryophyllales; family Caryophyllaceae; genus Agrostemma; species Agrostemma githago. The sequence goes on along the minus strand of OY288255.1, from coordinate 30,584,306 downwards.
TCTCCGCGTGTCCCTAAAGATCTTACCGCGAAGAGGTCGATTGGTCCTGATATCGGTTAGGGTGGAATTTTTAGGGCCAAAACCTGTAGTGACCACAACTAGGAACTAAGACATGAGCTTCACTGACCTCGTTCAAGTTACACCACCACTGGAAACTTGTTTCCAAGTCCCCAGCGGAGTCGCCAAACTGTGGACGTCCGTCCGCACCGCCCGGCGCCCCGCGCGGGACATGCCCGGTTTTACAACGTGTGGCGACGGCCACCCACGCGGTCCCCTCCCTGCCGGGGGCCGGTCCGATCTCGCATACGGGGCGAAGTGTCGGACCTCGATTTGGATGACGATCCGGACTTGTACTAGACGGGTGTGGGGCACCCGTGTTTTCGTTTGGGAATCGATCGAGTCGTGGTTGTAAATGTTTAAAGGTCGTTTTGTTTGGTAAGGCGACCTTTTTAATGAACTGAAGTTGTCGTGATTTGTGGAGTCGCCACCGAGTCAAATTATGGGGACTCGGAAACCGTTCAAGTCAACTTTGATCCCTTGCCGGCTCAAAGTTGAGTGGCACGGGACCTAAAGATAAAGACTTGTACCCTTAAGCACTCCATGCCTGGAATGACTCTCGCTGTCAATGGTTTCGGACATCCGGAAACCTTTGATTCTGAGTAAGGGGTGAGGGTACGTGTTAGGAAGTTCACAAAGAACATCCAACCCCGCCCGCACTATAGCGGCCACTACTAATCAATCAGTGGGCTGGTATTCTAGTTCTTTTGTTGCGGTGGAAATATTGTATTATCCGTTGTTTTAACCCTATACCTTTTGCTACGTCGGTTGTTTAAGGACAAGTAAGTTTTGTCGTCGAAGTAGTTGTATTTACATTCTTTGCATGCGATTTCACGTGACAAGCAAGCCATGAAAAGATGCACGTAGAAGAGTAGAGAGTACTAGTATTATACGTATTAGCAAACCAGTTTTAACGCGATAATACGGATATTAGTCATTCTCGTGGTATACCTTACCCGGTATTCTGCTTAAGATGCGTCGGTTCGGTATTAATAGAGGTGCGTCGAACCAAATGAGGTGAGCACCGGGACTAATACAGAACCCGACCATCGCTTTGTTCATTTTTAGTTACTTTACGTTTTGAACTCCATGTTAGGTGATTTAGCATGCGATTATATGGTCATAAAATCGATAAATCATACGAAAAACTGTAAATGCGAATGTAAGTAAATCACATTGTGAGGAGTTGCACCCTCGGAGTATACACTAAACGGGACTCGCTGCATAGATAGTTTCGGGAACGGATCTCGGAATTACTCGGGTCTATTTAGTTTGTTTTAGTGTTTGCGGTTGAAGTTGGGACGTTACGTATTTTAGTAAGTGCTTGTGGACCTAGTGTCCACATCTAGTGTTGTCGTAGTACATAATAAAGGAAAGTGCGTAAATGTAAAGTTTTGTTTAGATGACAACCTAGTGACGACTCTATCAACAGGCGGATCCTCCTAGCTTGACTAGTGATTCCGGCAGAGCTCCGTTACCGTTTGACCATCCCGCAGCTACTCCGGCAGAGTTTCGTTGCTAAGGACTAGTTCTAGAACCTGGGTACTAGTTTTGAGCTAGTCGATCACAGGCACCTCGGTATCGAGTGGAGTGCTCGAAGGTGAGGAGTAGCGTCGATTTCGCTTTTAGTATTATCGGAACTACGATCGAGTGGATCATTTGCCTCGGGTGTCGGAGTGCGAGCCCTTAGCGAGAGTTTTAGAGGGAGAAGAGAGAGTTGAGTTGTGTGTAAATGAGGTCGTGAAGGGGGGTATTTATAGTTGTTTTCGGCCCTCGTCGCCCATATAGGCGCGTGAGCTGAGGCGCACCAGGTCTCAGGCGCCTGGGATCAGGCGTGGGGATTCTTAGGCGCGTGAGGCGGGGCGGTTGGAGTTTTGAAGATACGATTTTGATACTTTCCAAAACCGAGAGACGGGTGTATGATTCATAACTTAGGGTCTAAGTCTTCCGGTGTTTACCCTAGCGCCGTGGGTTTCATGGGCCTCGGGTGTTTATCCCGACGTTCGCTTAGCGCGGTGTTGACTCGGTTCGAGTTTCGGGACCGACTCGGGGTCCCAGTGTCGGAATTGACTCTAATTAGTGTCTATGCGATCGTAACGACGCGACTAAGGCTGCCATCATGTTAGTTTATTTTGCCCGAATAATTTATTTGATCCGTTCTATAGAAAAACTATCTAAAGCAGTCCTATCGTCATCGGGTGTTTGTTGGGCACTTCTGTAGCAACCAGGTCCAAATCGGGGTGTCTACACCCACGAATAGCCTTTGCTTAGGTGTCGACAAGTCATCTGGGGAGATGAGTGTCGTACCGTCCGCTCTGAACTACTCGTTTAGTATATCCGCGGAGTACGCTTTAGGCGACCGGAACGTCAACCGAGGATATCCCCGCGTGTCCATAAGAATCTTACCGCGAAGAGGTCGATTGGTCCTAATATTGGTTAGGGTGGGCTTTTTAGGGCCAAAACCTGTAGTGACCACAACAGGAAACTAGGAAATGAGCTTCACCGACCTCGTTCAAGTTATACCACCGTTGAAAACTTGTTTCCAAATCCCCAGCGAAGTCGCCAAACTGTGGACGTCTGTCCGCACCGCCCAGCGCCCCGCGCGGGACCGACCCGATTTTCATCGCGGGGCCACCCATGCGGCCCTTGATAAGTGTGGTTTGTAGTGGTAATTCCTTGTGTTTGGTCCCGGTTTCTCTTGTGGAATCGCTCTTTGGAGCGATTTTCGAGGCTACTTACGCTTCTTCTAGTTTGTTTTAGGTTCCTAAGACCAATCTTAGAGAAATGGAACGATTCCGACTCGTTTCCGACACATTTGGAGCCAACGAAGAGAAGCGACGATCACTCGGTAGCTTAGACTCGATCCCGAGCCCTTGGGACCCATTCCCGAGCACAAAGAATCGATGAGAAGCCTAGGAAGAGCAAGTGGGGACCTATGAGACCATATTTGAAGCCTACAAGACCCATTCCGGTCGGGAACACATCCATCACGACCGGGACGAGAAGCAAAAACAAACAACAGCCTCTGACAGGCCATCCTAGCCGGGAGCACATCCTTCCCGACCGGGACCAACCCTTCCCGACCGGGACCGAAATCATCTCGACCGGGAAGAGCATAAACCCGCCCGGGTTTATGCATGATCCCGACCGTGATAGTCCTTCCCGACCGTGATGGTCCTTCCCGGCCGGGATGGGCCAAGCGCAGCCCCGCCTTCATTTTTCCACCTCCCTTATTCTTTTAACTCTATATATATACCCCTCTTGTATTGTTTTAAGCACACTACCTTACTCTTATGAAACCCTAGACTACTTTTAGGTTAGATTAGCTTAGATTAGCGTAGATTAGCTTAATCCCTCTTTACTCCTTAATCTTAGTTTAATCTAGTTAGATTACTCTTGTAATATTGGAATTCTTGGAGATTCTACCAATCTTGACAACATTGGTGGATGTTTTGGGTCTTCTTCTATGCAAGTGTTCATCTTTTCATTCCTCTTTAGTTGGTATAATCTTTCTCATCTCTTTTCTCTTAATCATTATTGTTATTCAAGTTTTCATCTTTATATCTTGTTTGTTGTTCATACTTGTTCTCCATTATGAATGTTTTGATTCTTGTTTTGGTTTCTCTTGTTTGTGTTAGTTTTAGTTTGATTATGTTTGAGTAGTTATCCCCTAGGGTTATTAGGGGGATTGGGTGTGATTAGGGATGATTAGGGTGATATGGGTGGTACTAGTTGTTGTTTTTGTTGATTCTCATTTGCCTTGCACTCCACATGTTTGATGAAATGCTTGTGAGACTTGAAATGATCATTCCTTGTTTTTCTTGCTTGTTCTCTTGCATGTTCTTGTGTGGTTGATAAGTTTGGTTCTCCCATTAGTAGCGAGAGCGTGGTGAGGAGACCCCTAGGCCGTTTAAGTAGCTAGAGCCCGATCGGAACCTAGGTTACGAAAGCATGCTAGTGACCACGTTTTTCCCCTTTTGGTCTCTTTGGGATCCATGAACTCGACCTAGCCCTAGTTTCCTTCTTGTTGATTTATTTGCTTCCATTTGTCATTAGTTACTTGTTTAGCTTAGTCTTTAGTCTACCTTAGCCATCGCCTAGTTTAGTTAGCCTTGAACCTAGTCTTAGACCGTAGCACACCTTAGTCCGACACCCCGTCCCTGTGGATTCGACCCGACTTGCCCTATCTACCCAGTTAGGAATAGTTGGTTTTACTTGTTTGGTAGGATTGACGGCAAAATCCTCCCATCAATTTGGCGCCGTTGCCGGGGACGGCGTAGTTTAGATTCTTGTGTGCTTAATTTTAAACTATGTTCTTGATTTTTTGTGTTTTCTTCTCCTTGTGTATCTCCGTTACTACTTCTTGTGTGCCTATTTTTCTCATCCTAGTGCCTCAAAAGCACTAGGCTACTAACGTTTGCTCAAGTGCTTCTAGTTCATCCAATGTATCAAGGCAACGTTATGAAAATGGCGCATCCAAGCTACCATCAATCGTCATGGGACAATCATGGGGCAAATTACCAAGACCCACAATTTTACCAACCATATCAATCTCATCAACAATCTTATGAACCCCCTCCATATGGCTACTATGAAAGTTGTCAAGGATCATTCCAACATCCTAACAACTACCAAATACCCTCACATAACCCACAACCACATATCCCCAACTTTGAGCTTTGTCAAATGATGATTCAAATGCAAAAGAGTCAATAAGAGACGATGATTCAAATGCAAAAGAGTCAACAAGAGATGACGATTCAAATGCAAAGGGATAAAGAGGAGTTCAAGGCCCAAAAAGAGGTGCAAGATGCTCGAATCAATGCACTCATAGCTCGTTACACGATGTTGGCCACTCGAGCTTCACAACTTGTTGAGGTAGGTTCATTTGGGCAAGAAGATCGGTTGTCTCCACAAGGAAATCAACCCGATTATGAAGCCACGAATGAAGAAGAGAGCGTCAACCATGAGATCATTGTTGAGAGTTTCTTGGATGGTGAAGCTATGGGTATAATAGAGGAAGTTGAAGCTTCAAGGGTCGACAATGAGGAGGAAATTGAACATGATCCCCAAAGTAACTCTTGGGTAGCCAATGTATTGGCTATTAAATTGGATTTGTATGATTTTCTTCGTGATGAACCGGATGTTGACAATCCAAACCCAAGTGAAGAGAAGACTCCTCTAGACCAACATGACAAGGTGAGTGAAAAGGAAGGTAAAACTTGGGAGAAATAGATAGATGCCTTAGAACTTGCCTTGAATGGGAAATTGGAGGAGCCGATTAGGGGATTTGGAGATGCAATGCTAGACCAAACCGTCGAAGAAATTGAGGCCGCCATCAAAGGCCTTGAGTTTCTTCATGGTGAGAATTCTAGTAAGAATGACGATGAGGTCTCCCCTAAAGCCTCCAATGAAGAAAACTTGATGCCTTCACCTTTTTTATCGCACTCGATTTCAATTCCCTTGTCTTGTGAGACGGTTGATGAAGTGGATCCTTGTCGGGCGGCGGAAAAGAGTTCCACTCTTGACCGCGTAGAAGAAGCAACACCCTTAGGGTGTGATCTCCCAAATCATAACGCCAAGCATGACTTTAGACCACTATACCTACCGTATGGTCATAAGAGTCGTTGCTATGTTGGTTGGGAAGACCCGGAAGATCACAAGAAACCCGAGCGTAATGGATTAGATGATTTCTTCTTGACTCCGACTTGGAAACTCTTGTTGATGGCTTCGCTCGGCCACATGAGCCTTAACCAAGATGTTGCTAGAGCATTTGAATTAATCCTCCGAGCTATTGATGGCTATGGAGGCGTAGATGGTGAGATTACCATGTTGTAAATACCTTTTTTTCCTTTTTTTTTTTGTATTTGTATTTGTATTTGTATTTGTATGATTGGATAGTTTTATCTCTAGGATTTCTAGGTTTGTGTGGAGTTCTTGTACTTAGGAATTTTTCTTGAGTGATGTGATGGAGGGATTCTTGATGGTTGTTATTGAGCTTTCTTGATAGGTTTGAAGTGAAGATGAAGAGTTTAGAAAGGGTTATGGATGTTAGAAGCTTTGATACATGGTGGAGGAAGTCGGTTTTTAAGCTTCTCGTAAGCTTTGGGGACGGGATCTTGGATCCCGAGAGTAATACTTGTCATTTGGGTGAAGCTATCAACTGAAGATGAAGGACTAGAAAGGCCGTCACGATCGGGATGAGCATCATCACGACCGGGACGAGTTGTGCTTCAATAGACGGCTCTCTGACTAGGCATCCCGACCGGGATCATAGTCTTCCCGACATGGCTCTTCCCGACCGGGACGGGTCTGTCACGACCGAGATGGGCTCCTGCAGTCCCCTTTTGCCACCTTAGCCTCTATCATTTCACCCTTACACTTCATATATACACCTTCATCTCATCTTCTCATCACTATACACCGAGTTTAACCTCAAATCCCAACCTTATTACACTTATGCAAGCCCGATATCTGAGACTACATTGAGGAAGAGGAAGAATATCGATGAAGACAAGCAAATGTGCCGATAATGATCATTGAGACGATGGAGTTGGTTGAGTTGCTAACCGTTTGGTAAGGCGACTCTCCTTTCTTTTCCGTCTTTTATTGCTAGTCTTTCTTTATATGTCCCCCTTCCCATTTATGTATTTGGTGTCATGGTGGCCCTCGGGGCATTCGTGGTTTTCGCTCTCGATTCTCGATGACGTGATTACATCGAGAATCGTTTGAAAAATCCAAATTGACAAGTATTTTCACTTTTTCTTTATCTTTTATTTTCTTTTGGTAGAATTTAGTCGGATTTAGGCGGAATCCGGGCTAGGTGACTTGATTACACCTAGTCCTCCCCTCCCATTTCCTTTTATTTTCTTCTTTTTATTTCTTCCCCCTGTGGACGTCCGTCCGCACCGCCCGGCGCCCCAAGCGCCCGCGCGGGACCGACCCGGTTTTCAACGTGTGGAGGCGGCCACCCACACGGCCCCCTCCCTGCCGGGGGCCGGTCCGATCTCGCATACGGGGCGAAGTGTAGGACCTTGATTTGGATGACGATCCGGACTTGTACTATACGGGTGTGGGGCACCCGTGTTTCCGTTTGGGAATCGATCGAGTCGTGGTTGTAAATGTTTAAGGCCGTTTTGTTTGGTAAGGCAACCTTTTAGTGAACTGAAGTTGTCGTTGATTTGTGGAGTCGCCACCGAGTCAAATTATGGGGACTCGGAAACCGTTCAAGTCAACTTTGATCCCTTGCCGGCTCAAAGCTGAGTGTCACGAGACCTAAAGATAAAGACTTGTACCTTTAAGCACTCCATGCCTGGAATGACTCTTGTTGCCAATGGTTTCGGACATCCGGAAACCTTTGATACTGAGTAAGGGGTGAGGGTACGTGTTGGGAAATTCACAAAGAGCAACCAACCCCGCCCGCACTATGGCGGCCTCTACTAATCAATCGGTGGGCTGATATCCTAGTTCTTTTGTTGTGGTGGAAATACTGTAACATCCATTATTTTAACCCTATACCTTTTGCTATGTCGGTTTTTTAAGGACAAGTAAGCTTTGTCGTCAAAATAAATGTGTTTACATTCTTTGCATGCGATTTCACGTGACAAGCAGGCCATGAAAAGATGCACGTAGGAGAGTAGAGAGTACTAGTATTATACGTATTAAGCAAATCAGTTTTAACGTGATAATACGAATATTAGTGATTCTCGTGGTATACCTTACCTTATTCTGCTTAAGATGCGTCGGTTCAGTATTAATAGGGATGCGTCGAACCTAGTAAGGTGAGCACCGGGACTAATACAGAACCCGACCATCACTTGTTCAATTTTTGTTGTTTTATGTTTTGAATTCCGTGTTAGGTGATTTAGCATGCGTTTATAAGGTCATAAAAGCAATAAATCATACGAAAAATTGTAAATGCGAATGTAAGTAAATCACATTGTGAGGAGTTGCACCCTCGGAGTATACACTAAACGGGACTCGATGCATAGATAGTTTTGAGAACGTATCTCAGAATTACTCGGGTCTATTTTGTGTGTTTTAGTGTTTGAGATTGAAGTTGGGACGTTACGTAGTTTAGTGGATACTTGTGGGCCTAGTGCCCACATCTATTATTATCGTAGTGCATAATAATAGAAAGTGCAAATATGGAAAGTTTTGTTTAGATGACTATCTAGTGACGACTCTATCAACAGGCGGATCCTTCTAGGTTGACCAGTAATTCCGGGAGAGCTCCGTTACCGTTTGACCTTCCCGCGGCTACTCCGGCAGAGTTTAGTTGCTAAGGACTAGTTCTGCGGCTAATCCGGCAGAACCTGGGTACTAGTTTTGAGCTATTCGATCACAGGCACCTCGATATCGAGTGGAGTGCTCGAAGGTGAGGAGTAGCGTCGATTTCGCTTTTAGTATTATCGAAACTACGATCAAGTGGATCGTTTGCCTCGGGTGTCGGAGTGCGAGCCCTTAGCGAGAGTTTAGAGGGAGAAGGGAGAGTTGAGTTGTGTCGAAATGAGGTCGTGAAGGGGGGTATTTATAGGTTTTTTCGTTCCTCGTCGCCCATATAGGTGCGTGAGCTGGGGCGCACCAGGACTCAGGTGCCTGGGCTTAGGCGTGGGGACTCTTAGGCGCGTGAGGCGGGGCGGTTGGAGTTTCGAAGATACGATTTTGATACTTTCCAAAATCGAGAGACGAGAGTGTGATACATTGCTTATGACCTAAGGGTTCCCGCGGCTTGACCTAGCGCCGTGGGTTTAGTTTGCCTCCGATGTTTATCCTGAGGTTCGCTTAGCGCGGTGTTGACTCGGTTCGAGTTTCCGGGCCGACTCGGGGTCACGGTGTCAGAATTGACTCTAATTAGTGTCTACGCGATCGTAACGACGTGACTAAGGCCGCCATCATGTTAGTTTAATTTGCCCGAGTAATTTATTTGATCCGTTCTATAGAAAAACTATCTAGAGCACCGCGAACCCGCGTCGCGTTGCAGTCCAATCGTCATGGGGTATTTGTTGGGCACTTCTGCAGCCACCGGGTCCAAATCCGAGTGTCTACATAAGCCCCCACTTTGACTGAGGCTTGGACAAGGTGAAAGTCAAAGTATGGCCGCCCAGGTCAATCGAAGATTACGACCTGGTGGTTGCCCAGTCGGGTCGTTTTAAATGTGTTAAAGTGTACGTTGGGGCTCGCTAGCCAAGGTTTAGGAGTCATACCTAATGTCTTCATTTGTGGTTGCTTGCTTGGGCCCGGGCCGTTGCTTGTTGTCTTGTTCTTGATTCTTGGTGCTCGCGCGCTTTGTCTTCTTCGATTTATTTAAGGTTTTGTTTAATTTTTTAAGCGCTTTTATGTGTTAGGTGTATATGTATCTGTTTTTGTTTGGGATGCTTATGACCCCTAGGACAAGGTAAAACGATATAAACTACCTAAGGGCGTTGGTCTCCACTCGGATAGCTGTCTTTCAGGATGCCCCTGACCCCTAGGACAAAAGATGTTGCTGTACCTCCGGGATCACTAAGATCCCTTGGGCAAAACTCTTCGAGGGCGTTAGTCTCCACTCGAGCAACTGTCTTTCGGGATGCATCTGACCCCTAGGACAAAATTGATGTTGTTGTGCCTCCGGGATCAACAAGATTCCTTGGGCAAAACTCCTCGAGGGCGTTAGTCTCCACTCGAGGTGCTGTCTTTCGGGATGTTTCTGACCCCTAGGACATAATTGTTGTTGCTGTGCCTTCGGGATCACTAAGACCCCTTGGGCAAAAATATTCGAGGGCGTTAGTCTCCACTGGAGCAGCTGTCTTTCGGGATGCATCTGACCCCTAGGACATAATTGTTGTTGTTGTGCCTCCGGGATCACTAAGATCCCTTGGGCAAAACTCCTCGAGGGCGTTAGTCTCTACTCGAGCAGCTGTCTTTCGGGATGCATCTGACCCCTAGGACATAATTGTTGTTGTTGTGCCTCCGGTATCACTAAGATCCCTTGGGCAAAACTCCTCGAGGGCGTTAGTCTCCACTCGAGCAGCTGTCTTTCGGGATGCATCTGACCCCTAGGACATAATTGTTGTTCCTGTGCCTCCGGGATCACTAAGATCCCTTGGGCAAAACTCCTCGAGGGCGTTAGTCTCCTACTCGAGCAGCTGTCTTTCGGGATGCATCTGACCCCTAGGACATAATTGATGTGTGTTTATCTGTTTTAGTAAAATGTTGGTTTTGTGAGTTTGTCTTAGTAAATTTTGTTTCGCGCAGGATTGTCTTATTTTGTTCGGGTTTGTTCTTGCTTTTGTTTGATCTTGGGTTCGAGTTTGCTCAGAGTTTGCTTATGTTAATCTCGGTTGTTGTGTTGTTTTTTGTTACGCATCCGGATACAGCGTTAAGTGCTTGTTTCATTAATCGAGAGTGCGTCATTGATGTTAATTAGTAGTCGTCTCGTCATTGTTGTTTGGCTTGTCTTAGTAGGTGCGCGTGTATCGTCGTTGAGCTGCGTTTGTTTTGCTTTGTTTAGTCTGGACTAGGCCGCTCAGGCGCGCGTCCATCAGCGCTCCAAGTGTCAGGCACTCAGCCCCCAGCATACTAGGACCCGAGCACGTGAGCTGGGGCGGTCGGATTTTCGTGATCCGGGTCTGCTTAAGTAATGCGAAAATTGGGGCGCTCGTTCATTCTACCAAAAACTCGAACGCGTCGCCTTCTTCGCCCCAAACTTGACTTCTTCGATTTTTCTTGCTGAATTTCGTTTTGATTCCGCTTTTTACGACAATGTTGACTCCGGGTTAGTGTTCTTTACTTGCTTTTTGTCGGTTTTGCTTGATTGGATTGATTATGAGTGTTTTGTTGAAAACCCTAGAAACTCGATTTGGGTGTTTTTTATTTGTTAAGTTTCGATGTTTGTGCTTGATTTTGTCGTTAAATTAAGATCGATTAGAGCTTGTTGAAGTAGTTGTAAGCTTGGTATGGATGGTCGAGGTGCGACAATGGCTCCGTGGAGAAATGTGTTAGGAAAACTAGAGTTAAGGACCGTTTTCCGGTTATTCCCGTGTTCATTTTACATATTTTGCTCAAATGGTGTTTTTGGGGATGTGGGTAGCTCTATTGTCGATTGCTAGGGCTAGGGTGACTTATAGGACTCTCCGTGAGATTTTGTGTGTCTTAAGGCGGACCAAAAGGCGTCGAAACGATGCCGGATTTTCCCGAAACCACTTCCATTGTGACCGGGATCGAAAATGCGTGTCAGCGACATTTTCGGAATTTTGATATCCTTATCCGAGATTTTGACCCTATTTTGACCTGTTTAAGCTGATTTAGCCTGACTAGGGTTATGTTTTATTGTGCTTTGCTTTGGGTTTCACAGTTAGGGGTAACACCGAGCGTCCTGAGGGAACTTCCTCGGTTGGCGCTAGTGCTAGTGCTAGTGTAGAGGTGGCCGGGGCGAGTTCACAGACTCCCCGAGGGATTCCTAGGAGATGCAGGAGTATCTCGTCTCAGCGGCATGACCCTGAGGCTATTAATGAGGCCGAGTTTGATAGAGTGAAGAAGCACAAGCTTCCAGAGACCGTAGCTAGGAGGGCTCACGTTCCGGTTCCAGTACCGGAGAATGAAGAGGTAGTTTAAGAGGATCCCGAGTGGGCTCGGGACTGAGACGGTCACCAGCTGATGTTTCATCTTGACCGTCACATTTCTAGCCTTATTGTATGAGGCTTGGTGAGTGTCCTTTTCGTGCTTATTTGGTTATGACTCGGATTTTGCTATTCTTATTATTTTGCTCGGGTTAGGCTAGATTTGTTTTGTTCATCCTAACATTGTTTCGGTTTTCAGGCCCCAGGTCCGATGAGAACTTTCTCGGGCTTCACTACTTGCCTCGACGTCTACCATCATAAGTTGACCCCCACGGTGTTGTGTGCTAAATTTTGACCGTTTTTCCTCCCATTTAATTTAGACCTGTTGTTCCCTCGTTTTGCGAGTCTTGAGTACGATTATCGCCATATTTTGCGTGTTTCTCGAATTAGCGCCCCTCTTGTGCGTTTTACGTGTTTTTGGTAGTTTTTCTATCATTTTGATAGGATTTGGCACCGAAATCACGATTGAGCTTCCACGAGCACAAGAGAAGGGAATACCGTCCAAAGAGCAAAGCACACAACTTAAAGTTTAAAGTCATCCAATCGTACGACGAAGAATGAGACAAGAAAAGAGGCCATAAAAATGACCAGGCGAAATTTCACCCGGTGAGACACCACCGGGCGAAATTTCACCCGACGAAAAAATGCCTCCTCGGAGATTTTCCGAGACTCCCCACCGGGCGAAATTTCGCCCGATGGAGAGAGGAGCCGGAAACCGCGAAAAAAGAAGAAAATCTCATCGGGCGAAAATTTCACCCGGTGGGATTTATCGTCAAGTCCGCAGGGCGAAGTTTCACCCTATGAAGATGCTAAGGGTGATTGTCTCACTAATGAAGCAAAAAGTTGGATTTGGGCTTTAGGTGAAATACCCATTAAGGCTTTACTATATATATGTTACCCTAGTTTGTTGCTCAAGCTACCATCCTCATATCCCATCATTAGTATAGTTACACCATTCCACCTTATTACACCATCCATTAGTAGAGTAGTAGTAGTAGTAGTATTCTAGTAGAAAATCCTCCATAATTCTAGTAGTTTACATAGCAATTTAGTAGTAGATCTACTTAGTTTCCATCAACACTTCTCTAGTTTTACATTCAAGTTTGTAGAAGATTATTTCAAGTTTCATTGAAGATTTGTTGGGTTTATTGGAGAATTAGTGACAAGTTCTTCACTTTATTCATCAAAGATTCAATCTTTATTCATGCAATCTTATTATTTCTTATAGATCTTCATAGTTGGTATATTTCTCTTCCACTCTCTAATCTCTAGTTTAGTTTTTATGTTAGTCTTCTCATCATTGTCTTGTCTAGATCATATTAGTGTTGTTAGTTTCTCTAGATTTTATTTATGATGTTTTAGATTATTCTCTAGTTTATTTTGTTAGATAGTGTTTCCTCCATAATTTAGTGGGTAATTGTTACATCATAGTTTTCTCATAGTTTTGTTGTTAGTTTCCTTAGATCTAGTTAATATGCATGTTGTTGTGATTTTCTCTTTAGTTAATGTTTTAATATTTTCCATTATGATTGGCGAGTAGATTTCTTGTTGGGGGGTTTAGGGATGAGGACTTGGATTATTTGAATATAGGGATGTTGGTGGGTTGCTTGCTTGTTGGTTTATCTTGTTTATGGTTGTTATGTCATTGTTGTTTTAGTCCGGCCAACTAGACCGACCTTGACTAGTTTCTATCAATATGGGGAAACTCGGGGTAGAAATTACCATAGCTAGAGACTTACCCTTATTCGACGCGAAAGCGGGTTTTTAGGTGAGTTAGGTGAAGAAACCGAAAGGTGGCATTCTCCTTTATCAATGTTGCAACAAAAACTCGATTCCGACCTTCTTAGACTCCAAGTACCGAATCCCGACTTCCCACTAACACCTTTCCCTAGATTGATCACCCCTAGCTATCCTCGTAGACATTTCTCTAGTATAGACTCGACCCTTAGAAACCCCCATCTAGACATCAAACACACCGTTTTAAACTTGATTGTCAACACACCGTTCCCTGTGGACCGACCTCGACTTACCACGATTACTTGTTTGTTTTTGTGTTATTCTGAGTCTATAAATATCGTTTGATCCCCCATCCTTCGCTAAACGACCGATCCGATTGGGAGGCGATCAAAATGGCGCCGTTGCCGGGGACGGCTAGTAGTTGATTGTGTGTTTAGTTGTTATGTTTGATTCTTTTCCCTTCTCTCTTTTCCCTAGTACCGCGAGGTGCTAGGAGTCTCACCGTTTAATTTAGTTTTATGCCCAGGAACACGTTATCGCCCTTGTGGTTCGATCCGGAGCCGGAAAGGACTTTTAGAGCATTGCGTTTTCGAGGAAATTACTCAACCACCATTATTCCACATCCTTCATTATCACCTCCTAACCTTAATCCCATCCTACCACATACACCTTCTACACCTTCTACATCACACAATCCCACTCCAGATAATCCTTCCATACCTTCCACTTCACAAAATTCACCACCATCACCGAAAACACTACCACCAAATCCATCCCCTCCAAATTCACCAAATTCAAATCCACCATCACCACCAATCCAACCAATGGTGACCGTAGCCTCTCATTCTCAACACACACATGAAGAAACACCTTCTCCCGTCGATTTCGGAGAGATTCCCGAGAACTATGAATTGAAAGCCTCTTTGACCAACGCAGTTCAACAAGATACGTTTCACGGTTTTTCTCAAGAAGATGCTCAAGAGCACATCGCTTCATTTAATGAAAAATTAGTAGGAGCCCGTCTCAATGTATTAACTTCATGCCAATTGCATCGTTTATTATTTCCGAAGACCTTGAGAGATGGAGCTCGTAGATGTCTTCAAGGCCATCCCGCTAATACATTCACAACATGGGCTCAACTATCTAATGCCTTCCTGGAGAAATATTTTCCGCCGTCAAAGACTAACCAATATCGCATGGAGGTAAAAACCTTCAAGCAAGATGAATTTGAAAGCCTAAGTGAGGCTTGGGAAAGATTTAGAGATTTGTTGCGCAAATGTCCACACCATGGGATACCCGATTGGCTAACCACCCAAACATTTTATAACACCCTTTCATCTAGAACCAAGGAAAACCTCAATTCGACCGCCGGAGGAGATTTATCTTCTCTCACCGATGAGGCATCTAAGAATCTTATTGAAAAGATGGCAAGGAGTGATTCTAGAATGCGTCAATCGAGGGATTCTAGAAAGAAAGTTGAAGTGAACTCATCTAAGAGTTCTAATGAATTGAAACTTCAATAAGAAGTTGAAGATTTGAAAAGGAGAATGGATGCCATGAATTCTAAGCCCACTCCTAGAGGTATGTACCAAATTCAAGGGAGTGTTCCACCAAGGCAACCATCTCCTCCAAAGCAATTAACATGGGAAGTTCAATGTGATCATTGTGGCAATTATGGCCATGATTCTAGCTCTTGCATTCCTAATGAAGAAGTTTATATTGAAGAGCCAAATGAAGTCCATGCTATACAAGTATATGGGCAAAGACCTCAATTTGATCTCTTTTCCAATACCTACAATGCCGGCACAAGATTTCATCCTAATTTCTCTTATGGAAATCAAAATGTTCAAAATCCGATGCCACGTGCCCAATGAAGTTAAATGAGTCCATTCAATCAAAGTCAACAAAGGCCCCTTAACCAAGGTCCTCCAAAGATGCCCCCATATATGCCTCATCATCAAAGGAGCAACTTCAATCAGCAAGGTAGCAACTTCCATGTTCCTAACAATTACAACAATTACCAAAATCAACATGGTAATCATTTCAATCATGGATAAAATCAAGGGTTCCAAGGCAATTTTCATGGAAATCAAGATTACAATAACCAACCATTTAATCAACCCTCTCAATCTTATGGCCAATCAAGCAATTTTCAATATGGTCAAGGGGGACCTCCATGGGATAACTATAATGATTTGCAAAGAACCATTGGCCAACTATGGAATGAACATCAAGATACTAAGGCAAGGCTAAAGGTTTGGGAATCACAAGAAGCAACAAAATCCTTAGCCGCCCCAATTCATCCACCCCATGGTTTGCCCGGCCAACCCCAAAACCCAAGAGACCCTTTACACCAAGCAAATGCCGTCATTTTGAGAGGTGGCATAGAACTTGAGGACCCATATAAGAACTTGAACTTGAACACCAAGAGTATCCCATCCAAAGTCAATCAATCAAGTGCACCACAAGAATCATCTCCCACTTCCCCCAAACAAAACCGGGGAATACAAGCAGAGTTTGATATCCTCCGAAATGCGGAGAATGAACAAAGAGAACAAAGAAAGAAGAAAGAGCAAATGGAAGCGGAAGAAGCAAAAAGAAAAGAGGTGGATCGATTAGCCGAAGAAGAAGAAGAATCCAATGTTCCACCTCCTCCCACTTTTGTCCCTCCATTGCCTTTTCCCGAGAGTGCTAAGCCACATAAAGAGAATTCTCAATTTAGCCGTTTCGTGGATATGTTAAAGAAAGTAGAGGTAGCTTTACCCTTCACCGAGGTAATTTCTCAAATGCCCCTCTATTCTAAGTTTTTGAAAGAAGTCTTTACTAAAAAGAGAACAATAGAGGATAAAGAATGTATTTCTCTCATGGGTCAATGTAGTGCCATTCTTATTAATCAAATGCCAAAGAAACTAGAGGATCCCGGTAGTTTTTCCATCCCTTGTCGGGTAGGAAATGTTGTTGTTAATCAAGCTTTATGTGACCTAGGGGCTAGTGTTAGTTTGTTACCCTATTCTATTGCTAAGAGACTTAGTGTGGGGGGGATGAGACCCACTAGCATATCGATTCAACTTGCGGATAGGTCCGTCAAGTACTCACTTGGGATACTTGAGGATGTACCCGTTCAAGTTGGTAAGTTCTTCATCCTCTCCGACTTTGTTGTCATGGATATGCCCGAAGACACTATTACCCCATTATCTTAGGTCGACCTTTTATGGCTACCGGAGGTACTATAGTTGATGTTAAGAATGGAAAGTTGTCATTTAACATAGGGAACGAGTCGGTAGAGTTTTCCCTTTTTTAAGCTCTTAAACAACCAATGATTGAACAAATGCATTCCATTGAAGTTATTGATAGTTTGGTTGAGTATAGCTTGATAGATGATGATAAGCAAGAAAATGAACCAATTGACTCTCCACCTCTTGAAGAAGAATGTTTGCATGATGAAAAGGTAGAACCACTACCGGTGGGTAAGAGTATGGTATCTTCTCCTCTTAATCTTGAACTTAAACCACTCCCCTCTCCCCTCAAATATGCTTTTCTTGAAAGAACTAATTATCCCGTTATCGTCAATGCTACCCTTGATGGTGCTCAATTGGAAAAACTTTTAATCGTTTTGAGAAAGCACAAAAAGGCCATAGGGTATAGCATTGCCGACCTCCAAGGCATAAGCCCAAATGTTTGCAAGCATAGGATCATCCTTGATGATGACCACCATCCTTCGGTTGAGGGTCAACGTAGGTTGAACCCCACCATGAAAAAGGTTGTCATGAAGGAAGTCCTCAAGTTGTATGAGGCTAACATTATATACCCAATAACCGGAAGTAAATGGGTTAGCCCCGTACAAGTTGTGCCGAAAAAAAGAGGAATGACGGTTGTTAAAGGAGAAAAGGGTGAGTCAATTTCTACTAGGACTATTACCGGTTGGCGCATGTGTATAGATTATCGCAAATTGAACACGGCCACCATAAAAGATCATTTTCCCCTTCCCTTTATTGATCAAATGCTTGAAAGATTGGCGCATCATTCTTATTTTTGTTTTCTTGATGGTCATTCCGGATTTCTTCAAATTCTCATTCATCCCGATGACCAAGAGAAGACCACTTTCACATGTCCCTATGACACCTATGCTTATAGAAGGATGCCATTTGGATTGTGTAATGCGCCGGGAACATTTCGAAGATGTATGATGGCCATTTTCTCCGATTTTATTGAAAAATCCATGGAAGTTTTTATGGATGATTTTAGTGTCCGTGGTACATGTTTTGATTCTTGCCTTGAAAATCTTGATCAAGTATTAGCTCGATGTGAAGAGTATAGACTTGTTTTAAATTAGGGAAAGTGTCATTTTATGGTTGAACAAGGTGTTGTCCTAGGTCATATTGTTTCTAATAGAGGAGTTGAATTCGATAAGGCTAAAGTCTCCGTGATTGAGAACTTGCCACCACCTACAAATGTCAAAGGGGTGAGGAGTTTTCTAGGTCACGTCGGTTTTTATAGACGATTTATTAAAGACTTTTCTAAAATTGCTAAGCCTTTGACTTCTTTGCTTATGAAATATGCACCTTTTGTTTTTGATGACTCGTGTCTTGAGGCCTTTTGCAGGATAAAGACCTCTCTCACTACGACACCAATTATCAAAGCTCCCGATTGGAGTCTTCCATTTGAGATCATGTGCGATGCATCCGATTTTGCCATTGGTGCCGTTCTAGGACAACGGGTAGATAAGAAGCTACATGTGATTTATTTTGCAAGCAAGACCTTAGATGAAGCCCAATCGAGGTACACCACAACCGAAAAAGAGATGCTTGCCGTTGTCTATGCCATGGAGAAATTCCGAAATTATGTTACCGGTTCCAAAGTTATTATTCATACCGATCATGCGGTCGTTCGATACATCATGTCTAAAAAGGAGACAAAGTCCCGACTCTTTCGGTGGGTGCTCCTTTTACAAGAATTTGATATTGAGATTAAAGACAAAGCCGGATCGGAGAACTTGGTAGCGGATCATCTTAGTAGACTAATGGTGGGTAAAGAAAGCAATGAAGATGATGGTATTCCCATCAATGAAGCTATGAGAGATGGTCGTTGAAACTATTACACCTTGGTATGCCGATATCGTCAATTTCTTAGTGTCTCATTATATTCCGGACGATTATTCCAAACAAGAGAGGAAGAAACTACGTTATGAGCCCGACGTTGTTATTGGGACGAGCCTTTTTTATTTCGCCGATGTGTAGATGGAATTTACTGACGATATGTTACGGCCGAAGAAGGATATAATATTGTGAAGCACCTTCACTCGACATCTTATGGTGGACACTTGGCCAACCAAAAGACAATTGCCAAGGTTCTCCAAAGCGGGTTTTGGTGGCCTTCCATGTTCAAGGACATTCGAGTTTTCATTCTCACATGCGATGCACGCCAAAGAAGTGGCAATATTACAAGAAGAAATGAGATGCCCCTTCAACCTATCTTGGAGATTGAATTGTTCGATGTTTGGGGCATTGATTTCATGGGTCCGTTCACATCGTCTTTTGGTAATAAGTACAGTGTAGTCGCGGTTGATTATGTCTCAAAATGGATCGAGGTCGTAGCTTCCCCCACCAATGACTCCAAGGTTGTAATAAAGCTTTTCAAGAATGTAATTTTCCCAAGATTCGGTATGCCTAGAGCCATAATTAGCGATGGAGGCTCTCATTTTAGAAAAGATACCTTTGAACACCTTCTTAGGAAATATGGTATCACTCACAAGATGTCCTTAGCCTACCACCCTCAATCAAATGGGCAAGCTAAGATCTCCAACCGTCAAATCAAGGGAATTTTAGAGAAAGTTGTAAATACACACCGAAAGGATTGGTCAATAAATTAAATGACGCCCTTTGGGTATTGAGGACGGCTTATAAAGCGCCGATTGGAACCACTCCTTATCGTCTTGTGTATGGTAAAGCTTGTCATTTACCGGTGGAGCTAGAACACAAATCCAAATGGTCAATCAAGGAGCTAAACTTCGATGAGAGTGTTGTAGGAGATAATCGCCTTCTCCAACTACAAGAATTGGAAGAACTAAGACTTGAAGCCTACGAAAATTCAAGGATCTACAAAGAACGAACTCGCCAATGGCACGATTCTCGAATACTTCGTAAGGACTTCTCCGTTGGTGATAAGGTATTGCTCTTCAACTCTCTCTTTAAGCTCTTCCCCGGTAAGTTGAAATCAAAATGGTCGGTTCCATTTGAAGTGACCAAGGTGCAACCATATAGATCAATAGAGATATCTAGCCCGGAAACCGGGAATTTTATGGTTAATGGACAATGTTTGAAGATTTATCATCCCGGTCACGTTCGTGAGACCTTTGCTACCATGAAGCTTGGTGACCTCCCATCGAGGAGCTTTGCTTAACCCCCTCTCGCAATTTATGTAGGTTTGGTGGTATCCTCAACAACCACCTTGTATATATGTATCATATTTCTTTGAGTTTATTAGTTTTGTTAGCTTGAGAAGAATGATTGAAATTGGATTTCACAATGGAGCATAAATTTGGATGAAGATCAAGCCTTTGGAGAAGTTATGGAGCATATTTGAAGACTACAAGCATGTTTGTGGCAGATATTGATTATGTAATGTGACTCGAGTCAATATTTGAATCTCTAGGTGATTATTGAAGAGCCATGAAATGGCAAGGCGGAAAAACGCAGCAAAGAAGACCGCTGGGCGAAACTTCGCTCGGTGAGACTCGAACGGGCGAAACTTCGCTCTACGGAAAAGTTGCCAGAATTGCCGGAATTGAAGAAGATACCACCGGGCGAAATTTCGCCCGGTGAGATTTTCACCGGGTGAAATTTCACCCGGTGGAAAAATGTTGGCAATAATGATTTTCACGACGAAAAACCGTCGGGTGAAATTTCACCCGATGGTGCCCGACCGGGTGAAATTTCACCCGGCGGCGTGAGCTGGCCGGATCACCTACACTTTTACTCACTCACTACATTTTCATTTCCCTCCTTCATACTTACCCCAACATAACTTTTCCTCCAAAAATTTTTACACCAAATTTTTACCAATCACTTTAAAACTTTTCATTTCCCTCTCATCTACCCTTATTTATATCACCTTTTTCACCTCACTTTTCATTTCACCCTTTCACCCACCATAACATCATTAAATCACCTTCCATATACCCCAACATCCATTCAAAACTTCATCTCCAACTTTATTGATTTATTTTGGGTTTTTGAAGAGGAGGAGCTAAAAGTTTTGGGATTTTCTTGCAAGCATATCATTATGGAGACAAGAGCTCAACGAGCCGCGCGTAAAAAAAGGTATGGCCTCGACTTCTAATCCTTCTAAACGTTCATCTTCTAGTAAGTCTTCTAGGCCAAAACTTTTACCTTGCCCTAATTCGCCCCTTGCTCGAACCTTCTCTGAAAAGAACTTTCAGAGTACTAGGTGGCCCTGTCCATTCACAATGGAAATCCTAGGTATTGAAGACGATATGAGAGAGTTATCGTCGAGAACAAGAACTAGTGGACTTCTAACTTACGTGAATTCCACCTACAAAGACCTTACATGCGAATTTCTAGGTAGTTTCACAATTGACAACCCGACCACACCTAAAGAGTTCAAATTTAATTTGTTCGGTTGAACCCATTGCTTGAATATTTCCGAATTCGGCCTAGTTCTAGGTTTACCCACATCGGGTACCGGAATTCGTGAGCCTTTGAGGGGTATACAAGCTAGTACGACTAGGAGAGACTTGTGGAGGTGCATAGCGCCTGAACAACGAGATTTCGAACCTAATTCAAATTTCACCGCTGAAATCCGTAACCCTTCTATTCGGTAGATAATGTGGTTTGTATGTGTTGTGGGTATATATGTGTGGATTGTGTCGGTGAGTCTCAATCATCTACAATTGTATGTCTTTAAACTAATCTTGTTCCTTGTACCTTGTTCCATCATTATAATCATTGTGATTGCTTTATCTTGAACAAAATTGCAAGTTGTCCCACCGTCCCATCGATTTTTGTGGCCGTCGCGGCCTTGGTATTGCTCCCGGTCTCTTGGCGACGTGATTACGCCATTGACCCTTTGAAAAATCCAATTTTTTAATTAATCTTTCTCAATTTTTCTTAATCCGGGCTAGGAGACGTGACTACACCTACGCCCCATTTTCATTTTATTTTCCTTCACTCCTCGAGGGCGTTAGTCTCCACTTGAGCAGCTCTCTTTCGGGATGCATCTGACCCCTAGGAAAAAATTGATGTTGTTGTGCCTCCGGGATCACTAAGATCCCTTGGGCAAAACTCCTCGAGGGCAATAGTCTCCACTCGAGTAGCTGTCTTTCGGGATGCATCTGACCCCTAGGACATAATTGTTGTTGCGGTGCCTTCGGGATTACTAAGACCCCTTGGGCAAAACTCCTCGAGGGCGTTAGTCTCCACTGGAGCAACTGTCTTTCGGGATGCATCTGACCCCTAGGACATAATTGCTGTTGCTGTGCCTCTGGGATCACTAAGATCCCTTGGGCAAAACTCCTCGAGGGCGTTAGTCTCCACTCGAGCAGCTGTCTTTCGGGATGCATCTGACCCCTAGGACGTAATTGCTGTTGTTGTGCCTCCGGGATCACTAAGATCCCTTGGGCAAAACTCCTCGAGGGCGTTAGTCTCCACTAGAGCAGCTGTCTTTCGGGATGCATCTGACCCCTAGGACATAATTGTTGTTGATGTGCCTCCGGGATCACTAAGATACCTTGGGCAAAACTCCTTGAGGGCGTTAGTCTCCTACTCGAGCAGCTGTCTTTCGGGATGCATCTGACCCCTAGGACATAATTGCTGTGTGTTTATTTGTTTCAGTAAAATGCTGGTGTTGTGAGTTTGTCTTAGTTAATTTTGTATCGCAGGCTTGTCTTATTTTGTTCGGGTTTGTTCTTGCTTTTGTTTGATCTTGGGTTTGAGTTTGCTTATGTTAATCTCGGTTGTTGTGTTGTTTTATGTTATGCGTCCGGATGCAGCGTTAAGTGCTTGTTTAATTAATCGAGAGTGCATCATTGATGTTAATTAGTAGTCGTCTCGTCATTGTTGTTTGGCTTGTCTTAGTAGGTGCGCGTGTATCGTCGTTGAGCTGCGTTTGTTTTGCTTTGTTTAGTCTGGACTAGGCCGCTCAGGCGCGCGTCCATCAGCGCTCCAAGAGTCAGGCACTCAGCCCCCAGCGTACTAGGACCCGAGCGCGTGAGGTGGGGCGGTCAGATTTTCGTGATCCAAGTCTGCTTAAGTAATGCAAAAATTGGGGCGCTCGTTCTTTCTACCAAAAACTCGAACGCGTCGCCTTCTTCGCCCCAAGCTCGACTTCTTCGATTTTTCTTGCCGAATTTCGTTTCGATTCCGTTTTTTACGAGAATGTTGACTCCGGGTTAGTGTTCTTTACTTGCTTTTTGTCGGTTTTGCTTGATTGGATTGATTATGAGTTTGTTTTGTTGAAAACCCTAGAAAATCGATTTGGGTGTTTTTTATTTGTTAAGTTTCGATGTTTGTGCTTGATTTTGTCGTTAAATTAAGATCGATTAGAGCTTGTTGAAGTAGTTGTAAGCTTGGTATGGATGGTCGAGGTGCGACAATGGCTCCGTGGAGAAATGTGTTAGGAAAACTAGGGTTAAGGACCGTTTCCCGGTTATTTCCGTGTTCATTTTACATAATTTTGCTCAAATGGTGTTTTTGGGGATGTGGGTAGCTCTATTGTCGATTACTAGGGCTAGGGTGACTTATAGGACTCTCCGTGAGATTTTGTGTGTCTTAAGACGAACCAAAAGGCGTCGAAACGATTCCAGTTTTTCCCGAAACCACTTCCATTGTGACCGGGATCGAAAATGCGTGTCAGCGACATTTTCGGAATTTTGATATACTTATCCGAGATTTTGACCCTATTTTGACCTGTGTAAGCTGATTTAGCCTGACTAGGGTTATGTTTTATTGTGCTTTGCTTTGGGTTTCACAGCTGGGGGTAACACCGAGCGTCCCGAGGGAACTTCCTCGGTTGGCGCTAGTGCTAGTGCTAGTGTAGAGGTGGCCGGGGCGAGTTCACAGACTCCCCGAGGGATTCGTAGGAGACGTAGGAGTATCTCGTCTCAGCGGCGTGACCCTGAGGCTATTAATGAGGCCAAGTTTGATAGAGTGAAGAAGCGCAAGATTCTAGAGACCGTAGCTAGGAGAGCTCACGTTCCGGTTCCAGTACCGGAGAATGAAGAGGTAGTTTACGAGGATCCCGAGTGGGCTCGGGACTGGGACGGTCACCAGCTGATGTTTCATCTTGACCGTCACATTTCTAGCCGTATTGTGTGAGGCTTGGTGAGTGTCCTTTTCGTGCTTATTTGGTTATGACTCGGATTTTGCTATTGTTATTATTTTGCTCGGGTTAGGCCAGATTTGTTTTGTTCATCCTAACATTGTTTCGGTTTTCAGGCCCCAGGTCCGATGAGAACTTTCTCGGGCTACACTATATGCCTCGACGTCTACCATCATAAGTTGACCCCCACGGTATTGTGTGCTAAATTTAGACTATTTTTCCTCCCATTTAGACCCGTTTTCCCTCGTTTTGCGAGTCTTGAGTGCGATTATCGCCATATTTTGCGTATTTCTTGCATTAGCGTCCCTCTTGTGCGTTTTACGTGTTTTTGGTAGTTTTTCTATCATTTTGATAGGATTTGGCACCGAAATCACGATTGAGCTTCCACGAGCACAAGAGAAGGGAATACCGTCCAAAGAGCAAAGCACACAACTTAAAGTTTAAAGCCATCCAATCGTACGACGAAGAATGAGACAAGAAAATAGGCCAGAAAAATGACCAGGCGAAATTTCACCCGGTGAGACACCACCGGGTGAAATTTCACCCGACGGAAAAATGCCTCCCCGGAGATTTTTCGAGACTCCTCACCGGGCGAAACTGACCGGGCGAAATTTCGCCCAATGGAGAGAAGAGCCGGAAACCGTGAAAAAAGAAGAAAATTTCACCCGGTGGGATTTATCGTCAACTCCGCAGGGAGAAGTTTCACCCTATGAAGATGCTAAGGGTGATTGTCTCACTAATGGAGCAAAAAGTTGGATTTGGGCTTTAGGTTAAATACCCATTAAGGCTTTACTATATATATATATATATATATATATATATATATATATATATATATATATATATATATATATATATATATATATATATATATATATATATATATATATATATATATATATATATATATATATATATATATATATATTATCCTAGTTTGTTGCCCAAGCTACCATCCTCTTATCCCATCATTAGTGTAGTTACACCATTCCACCTTATTACACCATCCATTAGTAGAGTAGTAGTAGTAGTATTCTAGTAGAAAATCTTCCATAATTCTAGTAGTTTACATAGTAATTTAGTAGTAGATCTACTTAGTTTCCATCAACACTTCTCTAGTTTTACATTCAAGTTTTTAGAAGATTATTTCAAGTTTCATTGAAGATTTGTTGGGTTTATTGGAGAATTAGTGACAAGTTCTTCACTTTATTCATCAAAGATTCAATCTTTATTCATGCAATCTTATTATTTCTTATAGATCTTCATAGGTTGTATATATTTCTCTTCCACTCTCTAATCTCTAGTTCAGTTTTTATGTTAGTCTTCTCATCATTGTCTTGTTTAGTTCATATTAGTGTTGTTAGTTTCTCTAGTTTTTATTTATGATGTTTTAGATTATTCTCTAGTTTATTTCGTTAGATAGTGTTTCCTCCTAGTTTAGTGGGTAATTGTTAGATCATAGTTTTCTCATAGTTTTGTTGTTAGTTTCCTTAGATCTAGTTAATATGCATGTTGTAGTGATTTTCTCTTTAGTTAATGTTTTATTGTTTTCCATTATGATTAGTGAGTAGATTTCTTGTTGGGGGGTTTAGCGATGAGGACTTGGATTATTTGAATATAGGGATGTTGGTGGGTTGCTTTCTTGTTGGTTTATCTTGTTTATGATTGTTATGTCATTGTTGTTTTAGTCCGGACAACTAGACCGACCTTGACTAGTTTCTATCAATATGGGGAAACTCGGGGTAGAAATTACCATAGCTAGAGACTTACCCTTATTCGCCGCGAAAGCGGGTTTTTAGGTGAATTAGGTGAAGAAACCGAAAGGTGGCATTCTCCTTTATCAATGTTGCAACAAAAACTCGAATCCGACCTTCTTAGACTTCAAGTACCGAATCCTGACTCCCCCCTAACACCTTTCCCTAGATTGATCACCCCTAGCTATCCTCGTAGACATTTCTCTAGTATAGACTCGACCTTTAGAAACCCCTATCTAGACATCAAACTCACCGCTTTAAACTTGATTGTCAACACACCGTTCCCTGTGGACCGACCTCGACTTACCACAATTACTTGTTTGTTTTACTGTTATTCCGAGTCTATAAATATCGTTTGATCCCCCGTCCTTCGCTAAACGACCGATCCGGTTGGGAGGCGATCACACGGTAAAGGGGATTATCGAGAGGACCGCCTTAGGTCCCGTGGTCGGGCAATGGGTTAGGTTGGTGGGTTGCCAGACTAAATGTAACCTTATGGTGATCCGGGCGATGATAGATCGCCTCCACGACACTATCTCGACCTTGCACCTGTCTTTTGGGGAGGTCGGGATGACCCTAGAGGACTTTGGGATGATTAGTGGTCTGCCCTAGGGTCCGGATAGGATTAGGTGGGCCGCCAAGGTCACTAGTCTAGATTGTGATGAGGTGCGGGGCCTCGTCGGGGATTGTTTACCACGTTAGGCGTATAATACGCCTCATTCTATAGTGAGTTCTTACATCACCGACCACTTCGAGCGAATGGCGGTGTTAGAGGGTCGGGAACCCAATACGCCGGAGCAAGATGCCCGGTTGTGGTTGTGGTACTTCGTAGGGTCGACCCACTTCTCGGATAAGGGCGAGAGGTTTAGTACTAGGATTTTGCCCTTCATTGCTGAGCTGACTCAGCTGGGGCGTTTTGATTGGGTGACCGCGGCTTTCGCGGAGATGACTCGCTGCTTGCAAGTCATGGTGAGGCCTCTGGTGATAAGATCGGGTTCAGCTGTGCCCATCGTGGGTTCGGGTCTTATACTAGAGGTTAGTTGCTTTTCTTGCTCTTGTGTTTTGAGTTCTACTTAGTTTTCGGCTTGGATTGCTAAGGTTGTTTTGGGATTTCGCAGGCTTGGATCTATTCCTATTTCCCGCGCTTGGCACCTAAGACGGTGAAGGTGCACCCGAAGAGATTCCCGGCAGGAATCGAGTGGAGGCTGGCTCAACCTATGAGTACAACCAGCCATTACCTGGTGGAGAATGCGCTGGATAACAAACTAGGCATTGAGGATGTAAGTTTTCTCCTATAGTTTATTTGCTTAATAGCCCTCAAGGCTTGAGATTTCATTTAGGATGCTGGCTTTATTTGTGTAGTTTGTGGCCCGCCCTTGGGTTAATTATGAGGGCGTGCCGGAGTACATGGCTACGGAACTGAGGCCGCGGAGTTATAGGAAGATGCTTCTCCCTGCGTTGATTCGTCCAGTTTGGTACCTGGGCGAGGGCGGTTGGTGCGTCAGTGCCTATACGATGATTTTAGGGTGCCGGTTGATCCTCCCCGGACCATGTTCAGACCGCCGACCATCGCAGATATCCTAGAGGATAGGGAGGGGGAAGGAGGCGATACACTCTTGGTGCCTGGTGCCTCCTACCTATCTCACATCACCCGACGGTTAGCTTGGTACCTCCTCTTGGTAAGGTTTTAATTTTGGTTCTAAGGTTCGCTTTGTGGTTTATGGCTTATTGTTCTCCGACCAACCAATCTGTTATTTTCTCAGTTGGCCGATCCAGCTGACGAAATCGAGCCCCCAGATTTTCCCTTAACGCTGCTTAGGGTGGACGCGGCCGGGATACCGTTTACTGAGCCTCTCCCCCCGTGCTCTGCTGAGGAGATGGATGCCGGGATAGAGTGGCAAGATCGGGTCTACAGGGTAAGTTTTGACTTCTTGTTCTTTGTTTGGGCTCTAAGAGTGTAGGGTATGTTTGCCTAACTTTCATGGTTTTATCTTTCAGGTCTCGTCGGCTTGCCACCAGCGGTTGTGGCAGGCTGCCAACTGCTTCCGGAATTATGCCTCGAGGGTTTCCCGTGACACTTCGGGGCCTCGATCGGTATGTTTGAGTGTACTCGCAGGATGTCTCGGATATGGTGGGACAGTTGGAGACTCGGGTGACCGAGCTCGAGGCGAAAGATGTCGAGTCGCAGAGGCTCTTGCAATCTCGGGTTAACGAGATCGCCTTCCTAAAAGAACAGCTAACTCGGTCTCAGGGTGAGACCTCTACACAGGGTGAAGCCAGACATCGGGTTGAGAGGGAAGCTGAGGCTGAGGCTGCGGGCGAGGAGGTGGGTGGAATCCCCGAGACAACTACCCTAGACATGCTGTCGGGGATGGATGGTAGTGCGTCTCCTCTTATGGACTTGGAGGACCTAGGCTTAGATGATAACATTTGTGAGGTCGTGATGGCCATTGGCGCGGCTTCTAGGGGTCCTCCCTAGCCTTGATTTGTGTACGAAATTGTGTATGTTGTACATTTGCTTTTAAACTCTTAGTATTTCAACTAGTTGGATTAGTCTTGTGTTTTTATTTGACTAGTTTTTTAGCTAGATTGACAAGTAATCACTCTTTCGTTTGTTTGTTTGCGATTCAACCTAGTTTGGGTGTGTTAGCATTGCATGAGAGTATGAAAACAGTTCTTTTCGGATGTTTTGAAATGCATTAGTTTAAGCCGGGAATTGGATCAGGTAGTACGTCGATTAAAATGTTTTGACTCGAGATGTAAAATATTAACATGGTTTGACCTAGTGTGTTAAGAGGTGAGCGTAGTTGTTCAGAACGAGACCGAAGTTTAAAATTCGGGTGACCTTTAAAAAAAAGTTAGACCACTTTATATATTCGTAATGTCGTCTTGTTAGGCTACAAACGTGACTTGACAATAGCCATTAAAAGGCTACAACACGCATAGGTGGGGTAGCTTATCCCCCTAAAAAAGAAGGAAAAGACATCTAAGTCTGGTGAATCTGATGGACGAAATGTACCATCCATTTGGGCCTGTCATTCTTGTGCGGGCATTTTGGCTTTTGGAAAGGGGTTTAGCTACTTCAGGAGATTGTTCTTGGTGTTCGGGGTCGTCGGGTGAGAGAAAGGTTAAGGATTGTGGAGGTGACCGTACTAAAGAGTAAGGAAGCTATGCGGGCTAATGTTGTTAAGTGCACGACCGAAGACGACGTTACCGATCCTAGTGTTTGTCAGTTCATCTACACGGGCCGAAACCGACAAGACCCATTTTGAAAATGTGAGTGATGAGGGGAAGTGAGATTGGTTGGGCTCGCTTTTGGCTAGGGAGGTGGAAGTTTGTGTTAGGAGGGTCAATGGTGAGAGACCCAAGCAAACACACCCGAATGGCAAGGGAAAGGAAAAGTTGGATCGGTATAGCCCAGTCATTTAGTACTATGTTGTATTAGTTGATATTATGTGGCGTATTAGTACTAGTTTTTGTAGAGTTTTCACACGTTGTTGCTTTCCGGGATGTCCGGGTTTCAGACGCTTGATGTAAATGGCCTCGACAAAGGCTTGATATAACTGATTATTTTTTAGTAATGAGAAGCACATTTTTTTTTTTTATATTTTTTTTTTGGTGGCTCGCAACTCGATTCTTCATTTTACCCGGAGTGCCCTTTCGGGTTTTCACTCCGTCCTCGGCTCACCTTTTTTTTGTTTTTTTTTGTGTTTTTTTGTTTTTTTTTTTTTGTGTTTTTTTGTTTTTGACGACGGCACGCGACTTGTTTCTTCATTTTGCCCGGGGTGCCCTTTCGGGTTTTCACCACGTCCTCGGCTCGTCGTTTGTGCTTCATCATTTTAAAATCATTCTTTAATCGAAACATAGGGGTGGCTCCGACTTGCATGTGAATCGAGTAATTGATTTTGATATTTTCGTTGGTTGTACCCGAAGAAGGGTTGCCTACGTATCCGTGTTTAGACGGAGTCAAACCATGTTCGTAGTTCATTATAGATGTGAGTGATTTTGCTTTAGACTTGTTATGTCAATTATCGATATGAGATGTTTAGAGTGCATTCACCCTAGTTAAAGAACTAAGGTGGAGTTATTGGGTGTGACCCCTTGAAAGTGAAAATTACCGAGATACCGCGTTTGGGTCAGGGCGACTGGCTTGGATGGTTTTGGAATGTGGAGCTAGGTAGTAAGTGGTTTCGATAGATCAAAATCTGGAGCTTGATTTTTGTGGAGTTAGGGATATGGGCTAAAGTTTCGTAATGTGGTAGGAAAGGGGAAGCTGAGTAAAAATGACTCAGACTTCAATCGGGTGGGATGTAAATTACGTGGGATCTGATTTCCATGTCAGGCCCTAATGGTTGGGATTATCCTATTTAGCTTGAATTCTCAAAACTCCGGACTGTCTCCTAACAAGTGTCTTGGGAAGGTCTTAAGGGTTGTAATGTTGGGAGGCTAGTATTTGGGTGCTAGTTGACTGGTCTGTTCATTTTACTCTTTATTCAGAATCGTATTTGAAATCGAATTGGATGATTGGGTTTTGCTTTTGACCATTGAGTTCGGTCTTGATCATTGAATTGGGCCGGCTTGGTTTGGCCTTGGTTTCGCTTTTTTTCTTTGGCCCCTTTTGGCCATTTCAGACTTTCGGTTTGGCTAGCACCTATGGTGGGTTGGTCGGTCATCGTTGGAGGGATGTTTATTGTGGGAAATGGGCTTGCCTTCCGTCCTTGATTACTAGCTAAGGGACTATCTAGATTCGTCATAGGATTCGGGAGTGCTCGTTCTAAGGGATGGTTATGTGGCTTTCTAGACCGGACATGGGATAGGTAAAAAGAGAACACGGGATCTCGGTTCTTGTAATTCCTCGTTGTTTTGAGGTTTGTTTGATTTTTATCGATAAATGGCATAGTATCGAGTCCTAAGCGAGAAAGTGCGTTATTAAATCAAGCGATTGTCGAGGCGCATTATAAAGGAAGAAAGTTTATTTCTTTTTTATTAATAGTAATAAGCGGGCTACATGCCCGAGACATTGTTTTTTGGGGAGGTGGAGGACAGGTCCCCTCGCACCTCCTGAATCGATGTAAAAACAAAAGATATTGGCTATACTATTAGGTCTAGGCCCTAAGACGAACTAGACTCTGACTCAGACACAAATTTACTCGTCTCGGCGGATGCCCTTGGGTTATCAGGATCTTCCTTAATATTCCGGACATTCTCCTCTATAGGGTCAAGGTGGGAGCAGTCAATGACATTGCCGAAGACTGTGCGAATGCTAAAAGGGTTTGTGATGTTGTTTGGCTTCTCGGGTGGAGGGAGAGAGATGGTCCTATTTTCGATCATATCTTGTATGGCATGTTTGAGTCGATAGCAGGACTCGGTATCATGCCCATTACGTTGGTGATATAGGCAATAAGCATTAGGGGTCCAACTTTTGCTCTGTTTGCTGACGGGCGAGTCCGGAGTGGGACCCAAAGGTGAGAGTAACCCTTCATCGACTTGGCACTTAAGAACTTCGACGTAAGATGGTTTGATTGGGGTAAACTTTCTCGGTGACCTTCCTACTTTGTTGGATGTGGTCTCGTAAGGTCTTGGTGTTCCTTCCGTATCGACTTTAGGAAGCTTCGATCGGGTGGAGTATGGGGATACTATATCCTGGGTATGTTTTTGGGCATGGTAATCGCTTAGGTTAGCGTTTGTCTTGCTTTCGGTGTCTCTACTCTCAAGGAAATTGAGGCGGCTATCGATGTAACGGACGGATAAAGTCAAACGGGTTACTGAACCATGGATGTTGCGAATCAATTTGGCTAGGGTATTGACATCGTTGCGGATGCTTTTGATGGCGCTTGAATCTACCGACATGTTGGGGAGTGATTCTAGTGGGGAAGGATTAAAAGGTCATATTGAATCCACCGGACGACTTAGAGACTTGAGGAATGCTCGCAGCTGAGCGACGCGGAAATTAGACCCTTGACTCGCGGGTGCGTGGGGTCACTGATTTAGGGACTCGGGTGCTTTAGACTCTTGGTGTATTTGGCGAGACGCCTAAGGGAATCTTAGATCTCTGTGACGAGAGGATTTGACGCAAGCCTCGGAGGTGAGGCTTAAAGAGGACTTCTCAAAAGAGATGACCCAAAATGAAAGACCTCGAGTGGAGGCGATCCTAGTAGCTAACACGGACAGTTAAACACACAGTTGTACGATGTAAAAAGCTGATCGCGATCCCGGCTCAGGATCAAAGAATTTTGATGTTTTTTCGAAAACGACCGATACTCGCAGAGGGAAGTCTTTTTCTTCGAAAGATGATTTTGTAAAATTAGGGTGACGATGGTGTGGTAACATCGTTGGTGATGTGAAATGTGCGTTGCTATGTGTGTGTCGGGAATCTGACGATAGCAAAAGTGTATTTTTTTTTTTGAAAGAGAACACAGTTCTTTTAGGGAAATCGGTTTTAAAAAACATGAGGAAGTGATTTTTTATCGAGACTACTATTAATTAGCTAGTTCGATATCGGGTGTGTGTGGTGTTTTAAAGGTGTGACTAAATCCTTGTCAAGGGTTTAGGTAGTAAATAGATTGTTTAGAAAAGTTATTATTATTTTTTCCTTTAAAACGAACGATCCACGTTAGTCGGTTGTAATAAATATCATTCGACCATGGACGGTGGCGTGTTGTGAAAAGTGTTTTGAGAATGTGACCGTTTCGTATTCCTCGGCTTCATTAACTGAAGTTTCGGTTGTGCCAACGGTGTATGTAAAAAAAATTCCTTTTTGAAAATACAATGTAACCATTTGGCGTGCCTTGATTCCATTAACTGGGAACCTCGGTAATGTTAACGGTATTTGTCATTTGACGGGTTTTATCTTAGTCATGTGACGACGTTTGACAATATATTTTGTTTGAAAATATTGAGTGTAAAATTCGCCATGACAATGGCATTTGAAAATGTTTTCTTTTTTAGAAATCATGACTTGCTCGGAGTATCGGTGTTCAAAAGGTCGTTTTGAAAAGATGAGATGTTTTTGAAAACGAAATTGGGTGCGGTTGAATATGTTGGCGTGGTTGAATCCGTATTTTAGTGTTTTATTTGGGTTGGATCGTTCAAACACGCTACACAAAACTAGGAATGCATAAACTCATGCAGGGTGCAAACTCGGGTAGGTTTAGGGTAGGCTACCGCCCACGAATAGTCTTTACTTAGGCATTAACAATGGTCTTAGGAGACAAGTGTCATACCGTCTGTTTGGAACTATCCGCTTATTAATCCCGCGGTTACGCGTTACGCGGCCGGAGCATTAATCGAGGATCTCTCCGCGTGTCCCTAGAGATCTTACCGCGAAGAGGTCGATTGGTCCTGATATCGGTTAGGGTGGGCTTTTTAGGGCCAAAACCTGTAATGACCACAACTAGGACCTAAGACATGAGCTTCACCGACCTCGTTCAAGTTACACCACCACTGGAAACTTGTTTCCAAGTCCCCAGCAGAGTCGCCAAACTGTGGACGGTCGTCCGCACCGTCCGGCGCCCCGCGCGCGCCCGCGCGGGACCGAACCAGTTTTCAACGTGTGGCGGCGGCCACCCACGCGGCCCCCTTCCTGCCGGGAGCCGGTCCGATCTCGCATACGGGACGAAGTATCGGACCTCGATTTGGATGACGATCCGGACTTGTACTAGACGGGTGTGGGGCACCCGTGTTTCCGTTTGGGAATCGATCGAGTCGTGGTTGTAAATGTTTAAAGGCCGTTTTGTTTGGTAAGGCAACCTTTTAGTGAACTGAAGTTGTCGTTGATTTGTGGAGTCGCCACCGAGTCAAATTATGGGGACTCGGAAACCGTTCAAGTTAACTTTGATCCCTTGCCAGCTCAAAGCTGAGTGACACGGGACCTAAAGATAAATACTTGTACCCTTAAGCATTCCATGCCTGGAATGACTCTCGTTGCCAATGGTTTCGGACATCCGGAAACCTTTGATTCTGAGTAAGGGGTGAGGGTACGTGTTGGGAAGTTCACAAAGAACACCCAACCCCGCCCGCACTACAGCGGCCTCTACTAATCAATCGGTGGACTGATATCCTAATTCTTTTGTTGTGGTGGAAATACTGTAACATCCATTATTTTAACCCTATACCTTTTGCTATGTCGGTTGTTTAAGGACAAGTAAGCTTTGTCGTCAAAGTAAATGTGTTTACATTCTTTGCATGCGATTTCACGTGACAAGCAGGCCATGAAAAGATGCACGTAGGAAATTAGAGAGTACTAGTATTATACGTATTAAGCAAATCAGTTTTAACGTGATAATACGGATATTAGTGATTCTCGTGGTATACCTTACCTGGTATTCTGCTTAAGATGCGTCGGTTCGGTATTAATAGGGATGCGTCGAACCTAGTAAGGTGAGCACCGGGACTAATACGGAACCCGACCATCACTTGTTCAGTTTTAGTTGTTTTACGTTTTGAATTCCGTGTTAGGTGATTTAGCATGCGATTATAAGGTCATAAAAGCAATAAATCATACGAAAAACTGTAAATGCGAATGTAAGTAAATCACATTGTGAGGAGTTGCACCCTCGGAGTATAAACTAAACGGGACTCGATGCATAGATAGTTTTGAGAACGGATCTCGGAATTACTCGGGTCTATTTAGTGTGTTTTAGTGTTTGCGATTGAAGTTGGGACATTACGTAGTTTAGTGGATGCTTGTGGGCCTAGTGCCCACATCTATTATTGTCGTAGTGCATAATAATAGAAAGTGCAAATATGGAAAGTTTTGTTTAGATGACAACCTAGTGACGACTCTATCAACAGGCGGATCCTCCTAGCTTGACCAGTGATTCCGGCAGAGCTCCGTTACCGTTTGTCCTTCCCGCAGCTACTCCGGCAGAGTTTCGTTGCTAAGGACCAGTTCTGCGGCTAATCCGGCAGAACATGGGTACTATTTTTGAGCTAGTCGATCACAGGCACCTCGGGATCGAGTGGAGTGCTCGAAGGTGAGGAGTAGCGTCGATTTCGCTTTTACTATTATCGGAACTACGATCGAGTGGATTGTTTGCCTCGGGTGTCGGAGTGCGAGCCCTTAGCGAGAGTTTAGAGGGAGAAGAGAGAGTTGAGTTGTGTCGAAATGAGGTCGTGAAGGGGGGTATTTATAGGTTTTTTCGGTCCTCGTCGCCCATATAGGCGCGTGAGCTGGGGCGCACCAGGACTCAGGCGCCTGGGATTAGGCGTGGGGACTCTTAAGCGTGTGAGGCGGGGCGGTTGGAGTTTTGAAGATACGATTTTGATACTTTCCAAAACCGAGAGGCGGGAGTGTGACTCGGGTGTTTAGTGGGTTTAGTGGGCCTCGGGTGTTTATCCCGATGTTCGCTTAGCGCGGTGTTGACTCGGTTCGAGTTTCGAGTTTCGGGGCCGAATCGGGGTCCCGGTGTCAGAATTGACTCTAATTAGTGTCTACGCGATCGTAACGACGCGACTAAGGCTGTCATCATGTTAGTTTAATTTGCCCGAGTAATTTATTTGATCCGTTCTATAGAAAAACTATCTAGAGCACCACGAACCCGCGTCGCGTTGCAGTCCTATCATCATCGGTGTTTGTTGGGCACTTCTGCAGCCACCAGGTCCAAATCCGGGTGTCTACACCCCCATCCATATCTTTTCTTGTCTCGGCCCTTGATGACTTGATTACACTCTGGCCGGACACATTCTACCCTTTCTTCATTTTCATTTTTTTTAGCTTTATTTTCCATTTTCTCTTCTTTTTAGTGTCTCCACACACTACCGATCGAGCATGAGGACATTGCTCGGTTTAAGTGTGGGGGAGCGATATCCTAGTCTAGCTTAGCTTTATTTACGTAGTTTTTTCGAAAAAATCTTAAAAGTCCCAAAAAAATTTGAAAATTGCATAAAAAACCAAAAGATTTTCTTTTGTGTCTTTTTCTTTCGTGTCTTTGTGTCGTCTATTTGTTGTGTTGTATGTTTTGCTCCCCCGATTTTCCTTGTAGGTTGCGTGATCGTCGATAAGTTTCGGAAAGCTCAAGACATCCGGCAATATCCTTTCACTTCTTTCTCCTTTTTCCCTTTTTGTGGAGTTTGGAGGATGTTTTGTGTTGGTGTATGCTCGGGTGGAGCTTTTTGGAATTCATGGTTGATTGGTGGCTTGTTTGGATGTTTCGGGGTGGTGTTTGTTTATTTTGTTTTTTTGTTTTGTTTTGTTTTATTTTGTTTGTCTCTTTTTCTTTCGTTTTTGTTGCGTCTTTGTTTTGTCTTGTTTAGTTGTCTTGTGTATAAAAGGTTTTCGAAAACCCGGTTTCGAGGCTAGTGCGCAAGTTTTTTCTTTCCCTTTCTAGTGATATGAATCGAGTCTTGGACTTTAGTCTAGTAGAATGACTTTAATTCAATAGTTTTGTTGGTTCCTTACCTTGTGTCCACCTAGTCTACTAGGGATTTAATGCGGGATTTGTACTTTGATCCCTTTGTCCACCCACGGAGTGAAAAGGCCTTGGTTGCCGAGTCTCGTCTCTTAGGTGACCGTGTTCGAAATTGCTTTGATTAGTCCAAGTTTCCCCCTTTTTGTGGGTTTGAAGGGAAGACGTCGTCCCGACTTACCCATTTCCCTACCTTCTACACATATCTCACAAATAAGTTGCAATTTGGTGAAGTTTCTTACTTGGTTGTCATTGAATGCCTACAATACACGATATATCCAAAAGGCAAACCAAGTCAAAAAAAAGAAAGAAAAAGAGAGAAAGAAAAGAAAGAAGAAAAAGAAAAGGCATAAAAAATCAAAAAAAAAAATACAAAAGAAGAAAAATAAATGGCATAGCAACTCAAAAGCAAAATGCAAAAGAAAAATGCCAAAGAAAATCATCTCACAAAAAAAAATTCTCACCCCTCAAAAATAAGACTTTTGCCGACTGTTATCGTGCAGAGTCTACCAAAGGACCGAGTCCCTAGGAAGGATGATAGCGGTAATAGTCGGTCTTCCCTTATTTTGCAACCATTATCCACCTTTTTACTTGGACTAGTTAGGCGATTTTTGAGCATGGGACGACCCTCTTGGCTTATCGCTAAAGGGGGCGGGGTTTCACTTACCTACAGTGTCGACTAACTCCGTGGTTCATCCTTTTTCCATCCCGCCTATTGTCCCGTAGTACGTTCTTAGAAGGTTAGGAGGACCTAGGTAAGTTATCAACGTTTTTATTGCTTTGTTGTCATACTATTAGAATTTTGTCCATTTCGGTTTGTATTATTAGTTTGGGAACTTTGTCACTTGCCTTGAGTCCTTAACCGGTGTTCTTTCACCGCTTTGTTGAGGGAAGCGGTATTTGTTTCTTCTTGGATGCAACCGATTGTCCGTTTGTTTGTTTGTTTGTTTGTTTGTTTGTATGTTTGCTTGTTTGTGTGTTTTCGTGTTCGGTTGTATCCGCAGTTTTGTCGCAAGACCTCACTTGCCTTTCGGAGAGCACTTTTCCTCTCGCGTGAGTTGAAAGGGCGTAGGGTGCGCTAATACCCGCTCGGCTAGTATTTTAGGGGGCGTTTGGTTCATCAAAAGGAAAGGGAATGAAATCTTGATGGTAAGGGATTCGTCACGTCCCCAGCCGATCAATATAACACCGACTAACCTAGTGGGTAGCTAGGGTAAGTCGGGATCGTATCCACGAGGACGGTATATCAAAGTTTAGACTAGGTTGGCTTACGACGAGACTAGATTACCAACAAACACGAAGAAGCGATAAATGGAAAACTATTGAGGAGGAGGAATAAGAACTAGACTACCAATGCTAAACAATGCTAATGATCGATCTAACAGATAAACTAAAAGAACGATAGCTAACTAAGAAGATGAACTCAAATATGGAAAGAAGTGGGGTAGGTCGGGTTCATAGAGGTAGAGGGGTAATTGGGGTGATCAAGGGTAAAGGTGTCTCCTAATCGCTAGAGTCGGTCCGGGCTCTCGCAACTTAGACCGATGTCAAGGTGAGTCCGGGCTCTCGCAACTTAGACCCTAGTCGGCACTCTCGTGACTATGACTATTCTCAACATTTCCACAAAATAAGCAATCAATGAGAAGATGAACACAAGCATGGGAAGCATGGCCACTACAACTCACACAAGCATATCAACAAACACATAGAGTGCCTACAATGCGACTAACAACAAAGATACAACCTTTTCCCCTTAATCAACCCTAATCATCCATAATCTACCCCTAATCCCCCTACTAACCCCACAAGATCACTACTCACTCATCATCAATGCAAAACTCACAATCATAAGAGAAAACAAACTCACAATCCAAACATTCATTATGAATAACAAGAACAATAACAATAACAACATAAAAAGATGGAAACAAGATTAAATAACTAAGAATAAGAGTAATAAAAGTTATACCAACAATATGATGAATAAAAGATGAAAACTTGTATTAATGAGAAACCCAAATACAATCCCAAGGTTGTCAATCTTGGAACAATCTTCAAGGATCTCCTTAATCCAAGAAATAATGACAATGATTAATTAAGGATTAACTAGGATTAAGGGAAGATTAAAACTAATGAGTGAGAGTAAATCTAGGGTTTTTTGAGGCTTAAACTAATGTAGGGTAAGATAAAAAAATGTCCTAAAATTACAAGAAGGGAGTATATATATGGGTACAAGAATGAAGGAGAAGAAAGGAAGAAGTGCGGGTGAGCTGTAGCCCATCCCGACCGGGACGGTTCATCCCGATCGGGACGGCTCTGTCATCCCGATCGGGACGAGTTGGTCCCGACCGGGATGGGCTCACAGCAGCCATCCTAATGTAGCACCCCATCCCGAACGGGATGAGTCTTGTATGCCTTCCTTAAGCACTCTTTGGTCCTTCCTTGCCTCTCATGGGCTTCCCACTGATTCTCGGGACTCGGGATCGGGTCTCGGAGGCTCGGGATTGGATCCCAAGGTCTCGGGGTCGATTCCAAGGTCTCGAGTCATCGTTCCTTTATCTCGTTGGCTCCAAAATGTGTATGTATGGAGTCTGAATCGCTCCAACTC
The DNA here is from genome assembly GCA_958450325.1 of Agrostemma githago. Lineage (NCBI taxonomy): Eukaryota > Viridiplantae > Streptophyta > Magnoliopsida > Caryophyllales > Caryophyllaceae > Agrostemma > Agrostemma githago. Next base: position 30,545,809 of record OY288255.1, on the reverse strand, counting down.
TTCCAATTCGGCCTCGGGAACCTGAAACGAACTAAAGGAAGCATAAGAAGCCCCTAAACCGCTCCCAAGGAGCGATTCTACAAGGAAAATGGGACCAAAACACTACGAAATAGGCACTACAAACTAAACTTATCAACTCCCCCACACTTAACCCTTACTCGCCCTCGAGTAAGCACACACTAACTACTAAACTAGCCGAATGGGTATTAGCGCACCCTACGCCCCTTCAACTCACGCGAGTGCACGTAGAGGAAAAGTGCACTCCGCAAGGCAAGTTGGGTCTTGCGATAAAACTGTGGATGCAACCGGACACAAAACACATAAACAAACAAACACACAAACAAACACATAGACGGTTGCACCCAAAACAAAAGAAATATCGCTTCCCTCTAAAAGCGGTGAAAGAAGCACCGGTTTAGGACTCGAGGTAGGTGACAACGTTCCCAAGCTAGTAATACAAACCAAGGTGGACTAAACCCTAATAGTATGACGATAAAGCAACAAGAACGTTGGTGACTTACCTAGGTCCTCCTAACTTTCTAAAAACGTACTACGGGACGATCGGCGGAGTGGAAAAGTGGAGAACCACGGTGTTAGTCGACACTGTAGGTAAGTGAGACCCCGCCCCCTTTAGCGTGAGCCAAGAGGGTCGTCCCGTGTCCAAGACCGCCTAACTAGTCCAAATAAAAAGGGAGAAAACATGCAAAATGAGGGAAGACCGACTAATGCCGCTATCATCCTTCCTAGGGACTCGGTCCTTTGGTAGGCTCTTCACGGCAAAAGTCAGAAAAAGGCTTATTTTTGTGGGGATTTCTTTTTTTTTTTTTTGTGAGACGGGTTTTCTTTTGGCATTTTCTTTCTTTTCGACGTTTTGATTTGTTTTGCCATGCCGTTCTTTTTCTTCTTTTCTATTTTATTTTTGGCTTTCGTGCCTTTTCTTTTTCTTCATTTCTTTTCTTTCTTTCATTTTTTTCTTTCTTTTCTTTTCTTTGCCCTTTTTGGCAAGATTTGGCTTTGTTGGCATTTTCATTGTATAACAAGAAAGAGAGAATCAACAATTTGCATTTTATTTGTGTGGGTATGTGTAAGAGGTAGGGTAATGGGTGAGTCGGGACGGCGCCTTCCCTTCAAACCCACAAAAAGTGGAGAACTTGGACTAATCAAACAATCCTAAACACGGTCACCTAGGGGACGAGACTCGGTAACCAAGGCCTTTTCACACCGTGGGTGGTCATAATGGTCAAAAGCGCAAATCCCGTAGTAAATCCCTAGTAAGCTAGGTGGACTCAAGGTAAAGGACCAACGAAAACATTGATTTAAGGTCATTCTACTAGACTAAAGTCCAAAACTCGATTTATACAACTAGAAAGGGAAAAATAGACACTCACGCACTAGCCTCTAAACCGGGTTTTCGAAAACCATTTACACACACGACACACAACACAACACAAAACAAAGACACGACGAAAGTAAACGAAAGAAAAAGAAACAAAAGCAACATAACAAAAACAACACAAAATGAACACATACACAACACAAACACCACCCCGAATTTCCAAATGAGCAACCAATTCTCCACAAACTTTACAAAGCTCCAGCCGAGCACACCACAACACATATCTCCTCCAAACTCCACAAGAAACAAAGAGGGAAAAGGGTTGAAAAGATGTTACCGGGTGTCTTGAAAGCTCTCCAAAGCTAGCGGTGAATAAGCGACCTATAAGGAAAAGGGGAGGCAAACACGCACAATACGAAAAAAAACACGGCACAAGGACAAAAAGGGAAACACACAAAAGAAAATTTTTTTTGATTTTTGTGAAAAAATTTCAAATTTTTAGGATTTTTAAAGGTTTTTCGAAAAAACTATGAAAATAAAACTACTACGATAGAATATCGCTCCCCCACACTTAAATCGAGCAATGTCCTCATATGCTCAATCGTAGTGTGCGGAGAGACAAAAGAAAAGAAAATAAACTACGAAAATAAAGCTAAAATTAAAAACAAAGTGGAGAAAAAGGTAGAAGGTGTCCGGCCGGGGTGTAGTCAAGTCACCATGGGCCGAGACGAGAAAAAGATATGGAACGAGGAAGAAAAAATAAAAAGAAACAAACAAAAAGGAGATGGGAGGGGAGGGTTAGGTGTAATCAAGTCACCTAGCCCGGATTCCGTCCAAATCCGACTAACTCCTAAAAAGGGGTGAAAATCTTGTAAATGGACTAATCGATTGACTCGCGACGTAGTCACGTCGTCGGGAGTCGGGAGCAACCAAACTATGGCCTCGAAGGCCCCTAGATACCGAGACTCAAGGGAAGAGGGCAAACGATGAAAAAGAAGCGATAAAAAGACGGAAAAGTAAGGATAGTTACCCGAACTGAGCCGCTAGTAACTCACTTGCTCCATCGTCTCGTTGATCATTAGATGGTCGTCGCTTGTTTTCTCGGTTGCCATCTCGCTTCACACTTGAAGAGAACTCACGGTATAGGTAGTAATGGTAGGGGGTGGGATTTGATGTGAGATTTGGTGTAAAGTGAATAGAAAGTGGAGTGAGGGCATGATGATGAAGTACATGGGGCATATGGTAAGGCTAGGGTAGTTAGGGAGGTTGGGAGGGGGCATAAAACGGTTGGGTGGACTCGACTTGCGAAGAAGAATCACAAAGGGGGAGCAGAGGACCATCCCGGTCGGGAAGACTGATCCCGATCGGGTTACCTCACCCGTCCCGGTCGGGACGACCTCATCCCGGTCGGGACGGACCCACAGTAAGCCCAATTCTTGGTGCACCCATCCCGATAGGGTCGGGTCTTTCCCGGTCGGGATGCCACACCCGTCCCGATCGGGACGCCCTCATCCCGGTCGGGACGAGCCCACAGTAAGCTCGAAATCCAGCGCACCCTTCCCGATCGGGAAGGCACCCTTCCCGATCGGGAAGCCTTACCTTTCCCGGTCGGGATGCCTCATCCCGATCGGGATGGGTCTTCTTCGACCTCCACGATCCAAAAACTTGTTCCAAGTTTCAAAAACCCGATCCTCGTGCCTAAAATCCAAGGTATACCATAGCCAATCCTTTCTAGGGATATCTTCACTTCACCTATTCAACAAACTCAATTCAAGCATCAAATTCTCTCCCTTGCCTCGCTCATCAATAATCCAAATAACAAGAATTCACAAAAATCCACTAACTACAAGAAAGAGATATATACAATGAGACGGTTCTTGTGGAACTCCGTCAAACCAAGGTGGTACAATCTTCATTCTTTTTCAACTATACTCCAACCGGTTCCATCTCCATCAAGAGCACGTAAGAACAAGTCGAAGGCCCTTGAGAAGTCTTCAATCAAACACGTCATATAGCCGACCACATCCCAAGGCTCCTCATGGCCTTGCCTTGACGTTCCCGGGGCATCCCGCTCTTCCAAGTTCAACGGCTTGAACTTGTACTTTTGGTCGTTGGGGATATACCCAAACGTCCACCGGTCATCATGTGGCCCCAAGGGAGGCTCATCTTCTTCCTTGCTTAGCAACTTGTCGTCAAGCCCATGATTCGGGCACTCATCTTCCTCCATATCGGAGTCGTCATCCTCAAGTACATAAGAGTACTCCTTCAAGCTTTGTCCCGATCCTTCCCCTAGATCGATGTCTTCCGTGGCATGGATCATATTACATGTCTCGATCATAGGCGAAGTGTTGCCTTGGAGGTCAAACACTATCTCCTCGTCGCCTAGTTGAAAAGTGATCCTACCCTTCTTCACATCGATCACGGCACCGGCGGTGTGTAAAAATGGGCGTCCAAGGATGATGGGAGTGTTAGCATCCTTCGGCATGTCAACCACAATGAAGTCGACCGGAATGAAGAACTTCCCTATTTGTACCGGCACATCCTCTAACATTCCCAATGGTCGGTTAAGAGACTTATCGGCCATTTGGAGTGTAATGGACGTACACCTCAACTCCTTCATTCCGAGTCGGTAACAAATAGAATAGGGGATGATGCTCACACTTGCGCCCAAGTCACATAACGCATTCTTGATCAAGAAATTGCCTATGGTGCAAGGGATCGAAAAACTACCCGGATCCTTCAACTTCGGAAGCGTGGAACCTTGTATGAGCTCGCTCACCACCCTCGTGAACGCTACGGTCTCTTCCTTGTCGATGGATCTCTTCCTAGCTAGGATTTCCCTCATAAATCTCCCATATGCCGGGATTTGGGTAAGTAGTTCGGTGAACGGGACGCTAACATCCAATTTCTTCATAATACTAAGGAACTTGTCGTAATGAGTGTCCACCTTAGTCTTCATTTGCCTTGATGGGTAAGGCAACTTGATTTGGTACTTGTTTTGATCAATTGGGGTGGACTCTTCACTTGACACTTTCCCTTTACCCTTTTCTTGTGCTTGAAGTGGGGGAGGAGTGTCTTCTTGGGGTTTCTCGGCCTCCCTTGAGACTTGCTCCTCAATTGGAATGCCAAAGCTTGACTCTTCTTGAATTGGAGACACAACTTCCTTCATCTCTTGTTGCACACTAAGAAACACGGGAGGATTATATGTAGCACCGCTCCTCAAGGTGATGGCATTGACATGCTCAAAATTTGGAGTTTCACCTTGAGGAGGTAATTGCCCCCTTTGTCTTGAAGAACTCCCCGATGCAAGTTGAGCTACTTGGTTCTCAATCATCTTCATGTGAGTCTTCATTTCCTTGTTATCCATTAGAATTTGAGCAATGATTCCTTGTTGCGACATTTGTGTTTCCAATTGACTCCTTTGCATATCTTGAGTACTTCTTTGCATATCCAATATTTGCTTTTGTATATCCGAATCCCGTGGTGGGGATGATGGATTATGCGGAGTATCGGTGAGGGCCAATGGAGTACCGTAGTCATGAATAGGAGACCGACTCCTAGGCTTGCTTTGTTGATTGCCTTGTGTTGCTTGTTGTTGTTGATGGTTCCCTTGGAACCCATGAGAATTGCCTTGATTAAGGCCTTGGTTGTGGTTTTGTTGACCTTGAAAGTTTCAGTTTCCTTGGAAATTTTGGTTTCCTTGGAAACCGCCATGATTGAAGTTCCCTTGTTGGAACCCTTGCTTGTTGTTGAAGTTACCTTGGTTGTTTTGCTTGAAATTGTTGAAGGGTCTTTGGTTACCCACATAACCTTGGTAACTTTCATTGTTGTCCCGTAAGGGAGGTGGAACATAAGGACGAGGTTGTTGTTGATGTTGAAGTGCTTGTTGTTGAGGAACTTGATTGGAAGCTTGGTATTGATTAGAGAAGGAGGCACCTTTCTTGAACGCTTGAAAGGCGTTCACTTGCTCAATACTCCCTCTACAATGCATAGGATCATGACCAACGATTCCACAAGTATCACACATCCCAAAATAAGGCAAAGGAGGTGCAAACTCCAAAGCATTTACATCATGGATCGAGTGTTGGTTGGAGGAACTAGAGCTTTGAACTTGGTTGAGGTGGCTTTGGAGCTTTTTGTCAATGGTCTCCATGTGAGTTCTTAGTTGAGCCCCAAGATCAATGCTCAATTGTGTAATGGCATCAACCTCATGCCTACCTCCTCGATTTGCCTTCCTAGGCCTCGAGTATTGTGAATTGTGCACCGCCATCTCTTCAATCCTTGACCAAGTTTGGTCATCCTCCACTTCGGTGAACCTACCGTTAGATCCCATATTAAGTATGGCCCTCGAGTCTTCATATAGCCCATTCCAAAATTGTTGTACGAGGAACCATTGTGATAAGCCATGGTGTGGACAAGAACGGATCAAGGCTTTGAATCTTTCCCACGATTCGTAGAGGCTTTCGTCATCGCGTTGTTGGAAACCCGTGATAGAGGCTCTCAATAGATTTGTCTTCTCCGGGGGATAGAATTGTTGGTAGAAGGCTAAGGCTAGCTTCTTCCAAGTATCAATGCCAAGTCTTGCTTTATCCAACCCCTTGAACCATTGCTTCGCCTTACCGATAAGAGAGAAAGGAAATAATACCCACCGGATTTGGTCTTGAGTTATTCCCGTTTGTGAAATAGCGTCACAATAGTCCGAAAAGGTTTCCATGTGTTGATGAGGATCTTCGGTTGGTAACCCGCTAAATTGACTTCTCTCTACCAATTGGATAAATTGCGTTTTCGCCACAAAATTCCCGGTATATGCCTCCGGTAAAGTGGATGGACCCGGCAAAACGTCTTCCGTAAAGGTTGAGTGAGAAGAGAACTTAGGCATGATTGGATATAAGGAAGACGATGGTGGTGTAGACGGTGTTGATGTAGATGAAGGGGGGGAACTAGGAGAAGAATCACCGAAGGGATTGATGAAGGTCCCTCCGGCCGTCTCTCGAGGTGAAATGCTCAAGTCGGCTCCTTGGGCTTGCCCTTGATGAGTGGTGCTTGCACTTGGTTGAGAGATCCTAACCCGATTAATCGTCCGTTGGCGAAAGGCTCGAAAGAGTCTCTCCGGCTCTGGATTAAAGAGATAGAAGTCGCCTCCCCTCCTAGGCATACACTACACACTAGAACAAACGTAAGAACACCTAGTGCTTTATGGCACTAGGCAACGACAATAACAAACACAACTAGAGACAAAGAGAAAAGAAAGCTAAGGAAAGAAGAGAAACTAGAAAATATTCACAAGAGAAGATGGGAGAGCACAAAGAAGGGTAACTAAGTCTAGAGATAAGCAAACTAAGTCTAAACAATGCACCGTCCCCGGCAACGGCGCCAAATTGATGGTAAGGGATTCGTCACGTCCCTAGCCGATCAATATAACACCGACTAACCTAGTGGGTAGCTAGGGTAAGTCGGGATCGTATCCACGAGGACGGTATATCAAAGTTTAGACTAGGTTGGCTTACGACGAGACTAGATTACCAACAAACACGAAGAAGCGATAAATGGAAAACTATTGAGGAGGAGGAATAAGAACTAGACTACCAATGCTAAACAATGCTAATGATCGATCTAACAGATAAACTAAAAGAAGGATAGCTAACTAAGAAGATGAACTCAAATATGGAAAGAAGTGGGGTAGGTCGGGTTCATAGAGGTAGAGGGGTAATTGGGGTGATCAAGGGTAAAGGTGTCTCCTAATCGCTAGAGTCGGTCCGGCCTCTCGCAACTTAGACCGATGTCAAGGTGAGTCCGGGCTCTCGCAACTTAGACCCTAGTCAGCACTCTCGTGACTATGACTATTCTCAACATTTCCACAAAATAAGCAATCAATGAGAAGATGAACACAAGCATGGGAAGCATGGCCACTACAACTCACACAAGCATATCAACAAACACATAGAGTGCCTACAATGTGACTAACAACAAAGATACAACCTTTTCCCCTTAATCAACCCTAATCATCCATAATCTACCCCTAATCCCCCTACTAACCCCACAAGATCACTACTCACTCATCATCAATGCAAAACTCACAATCATAAGAGAAAACAAACTCACAATCCAAACATTCATTATGAATAACAAGAACAATAACAATAACAACATAAAAAGATGGAAACAAGATTAAATAACTAAGAATAAGAGTAATAAAAGTTATACCAACAATATGAATAAAAGATGAAAACTTGTATTAATGAGAAACCCAAATACAATCCCAAGGTTGTCGATCTTGGAACAATCTTCAAGGATCTCCTTAATCCAAGAAATAATGACAATGATTAATTAAGGATTAACTAGGATTAAGGGAAGATTAAAACTAATGAGTGAGAGTAAATCTAGGGTTTTTTTAGGCTTAAACTAATGTAGGGTAAGATAAAAAAATGTCCTAAAATTACAAGAAGGGAGTATATATATGGGTACAAGAATGAAGGAGAAGAAAGGAAGAAGTGCGGGTGAGCTGTAGCCCATCCCGACAGGGACGGTTCATCCCGATCGGGACGGCTCTGTCATCCCGATCGGGACGAGTTGGTCCCGACCGGGATGGGCTCACAGCAGCCATCCTAATGTAGCACCCCATCCCGAACGGGATGAGTCTTGTATGCCTTCCTTAAGCACTCTTTGGTCCTTCCTTGCCTCTCATGGGCTTCCCACTCGGGATCGGGTCTCGGAGGCTCGGGATTGGATCCCAAGGTCTCGGGGTCGATTCCAAGGTCTCGAGTCATCGTTCCTTTATCTCGTTGGCTCCAAAATGTGTATGTATGGAGTCTGAATCGCTCCAACTCTTCCAATTCGGCCTCGGGAACCTGAAACGAACTAAAGGAAGCATAAGAAGCCCCTAAACCGCTCCCAAGGAGCGATTCTACAAGGAAAATGGGACCAAAACACTACGAAATAGGCACTACAAACTACACTTATCAAATCAACAAAGGGAAACAGAGGGAAAGGAATGAGATTACCCCAAATTTAGGTTGTTGTTTGGTTTCAATGAAAGAGAATGAATTTCACCCAACGTTCACTCAAACTCAACATTAGCGGTGTGCCATCATATTATTTATACTTATGTAAAATAAAAAACTATAAAATAAATAAATTAATATCTAAATTATAAAAAAAAAAAAAAAATTATAGTATCTTTTGATAATAAAATACCTGTAATATAAGAAATATTATTTTTTACACTTTTTTAATTGTAAATATGGTAAATATACGGAGTAATAATTACAACAATACAATAAATTTTAAAAATTGCGTTTTCTTTTTAATTGATAAATTAAGGTATCAAAAATTATTTTGACCCAACTTCGACTCATATTTGACATGACCCGAAAATGTGGTGGTGTTTGTAATGGTGGTAGGTGGGCCTTGGTGGTGGTGGTCGTAGTGGTGGTAGGTGGACTTTGGTGGTGGTGGTGATGGTGGCAGTTGTTGGTGATGGTGATGTGATGACTAGGTTGTTGAGTGGGGGAAAGGGAATTCAATTACCTTGGGGGGTGGGGGTAAGAAGGTAGAGGAGTTTGGGGGAAAAGGAAGGGGAAAGGGAATGATTGATTTGGCTAAACAAACGCAAACAAAGGGAATCGTGAACTTTGATTCCCTTTCCCTTTCCTGAATACCTCGTACCAAACGGCCCCTTAGTTCTTATTAGTTCAGTAGTTAGTTCGTGCTTACTCGAGGGCGAGTAAGGGTTAAGTGTGGGGGAGTTGATATGTGTGGTTTGTAGTGCTTATTCCTTGTGTTTGGTCCTCGTTTCTCTTGTGGAATCGCTCTTTGGAGCGGTTTTCGAGGCTACTTACGCTTCTTCTAGTTTGTTTTAGGTTCCTAAGACGACCAATCTTGGAGAAATGGAATGATTCCGACTCGTTTTCGACACATTTGGAGCCAACGAAGAGAAGCGACGATCACTCGGTAGCTTAGACTCGATCCCGAGCCCTTGGGACCCATTCCCGAGCACCGAGAATCGATGAGAAGCCTAGGGAGAGCAAGTGGGGACCTATGAGACCATATTTGAAGCCTACAAGACCCATCCCGGTCGGGAACACATCCATCACGACCGGGACGAGAAGCAAGAACAAACAGCAGCCTCTGACAGGCCATCCTAGCCGGGAGCACATCCTTCCCGACCGGGACCGAAATCATCCCGACCGGGAAGAGCATAACCCGCCCGGGTTTATGCATGATCCTGACCGTGATGGTCCTTCCCGGCCGGGATGGGCCCAGCGCGGCCCCGCCTTCATTTTTCCACCTCCCTTATTCTTGTTACTCTATATATACCCCCTCTTGTATTGTTTTAAGCACACTACCTTACTCTTATAAAACCCTAGACTACTTTTAGGTTAGATTAGCTTAGATTAGTGTAGATTAGCTTAATCCCTCTTTAATTACTCCTTAATCTTAGTTTAATCTAGTTAGATTACTCTTGTAATATTGGAACTCTTGGAGATTCTACCAATCTTGACAACATTGGTGGATGTTTTGGGTCTTCTTCTATGCAAGTGTTCATCTTTTCATTCCTTTTTAGATGGTATAATCTTTCTCATCTCTTTTCTCTTAATCATTATTGTTATTCAAGTTTTCATCTTTATATCTTGTTTGTTGTTCATACTTGTTCTCCATTATGAATGTTTTAATTCTTGTTTTGGTTTCTCTTGTTTGTGTTAGTTTTAGTTTCATTATGTTTGAGTAGTTATCCCCTAGGGTTATTAGGGAGATTGGGTGTGATTAGGGATGATTAGGGTGAGATGGGTGGTACTAGTTATTGTTTTTGTTGATTCCCATTTGCCTTGCACTCCACATGTTTGATGAAATGCTTGTGAGACTTGAGATGATCATTCCTTGTTTTTCTTGCTTGTTCTCTTGCATGTTCTTGTGTGATTGATAGGTTTGGTTCTCCCATTAGCAGCGAGAGCGTGGTGAGTAGACCCCTAGACCGTTTAAGTAGCGAGAGCCCGATCGGAACCTAGGTTACGAAAGCATGCTAGTAACCCCGTTTTTCCCCTTTTGGTCTCTTTGGCATCCATGAACCCGGCCTAGCCCTAGTTTTCTTCTTGTTGATTTATTTGCTTCCATTTGTCATTAGTTACTTGTTTAGCTTAGTCTTTAGTCTACCTTAGCCATCGCCTAGTTTAGTTAGCCTTGAACCTAGTCTTAGACCGTAGCACACCTTAGTCCGACACCCCGTCCATGTGGATTCGACCCGACTTGCCCTATCTACCCAGTTAGGAATAGTTGGTTTTACTTGTTTGGTAGGATTGACGGCAAAATCCTCCCATCAGCCCGCTCTCAGTCGGGGGTCGGTCTGATCTCGCGTTCGGGGCGAAGTGTCGGACCTCGATTTGGATGACGATTCGGACTTGTACTAGACGGGTGCGAGCACCCATGTTTTCGTTGGAATCGATCGAGTCGTGGTTGTAAATGTTTAAAGGTCGATATGTTTGGTAAGGCAACCTTTTTAGTGAACTGAATTCGTTGCCGTTTTGTGGAGTCGCCACCGAGTCAATTATGGGGACTCGGAAACCGTTCAAGTCAACTTTGATCCTTAGCCGGCTCAAAGTTGAGTGGCATGGGACCTAAAGATAAAGACGTGTACCCTTAAGCACTCCATGCCTGGAATGACTCTCGTTGCCAATGGTTTCGGACATTCGGAAACCATCAATTCTGAGTAAGGGGTGAGGGTATGTATTGGGAAGCCAACGCCCGCTAGACATCGACACCCAATCCCGCCCGTAGAATAGCGGCCTCTACTAATCAATCGGTGGGCTGATAACTTTGCTCCCTAGTTTTGGCAGAAGTACTGTAACATCCATTGTTTTAACCCTATATTTAGCTATGTCGGTTGTTTAAGGACAAGTAAGCTTTGTTATCGATGTAGTTGTGTTTACATTCTTTGCATGCGATTTCACGTGACAGGCAGGCCATGAAAAGATGCACATAGGAGAGTAGAGAATACTAATATTATACGTATTAGCAAATCAGTTTTAACGTGATAGTAAGGATATTAGTTGTTCTCGTGGTATACCTTACTTGGTATTCTGCTTAAGATGCGTCGGTTCGGTATTAATAAGGATGCGTCTAATTGTGTAAGATGAGCACCGAGACTAATACGTAACCCGACCATCACTTTGTTCAGTTTTAGGTTATTTACGTTTTGATTTCCGTGTTTAGGTGATTTAGCATGCGATTACAGGGTCATAAAAGCAATAAATCATACGAAAGCTATAAACGCGAATAGTAGAAAAAGTGGATTTGGCTTATACAAAAGGTTTCGGTTGTTGTTAATAACCGTAGCCTTTTATTTGAAGAGAATAGGATCTATATAATTTCTTCGGTTGCTTAAAAATAACTGTAACCAAAAATAAATGGATACGGTTCTTAAATTGACCCGAAGCCAAAAGTATCTAGAATAAGTTTCAGTTGTTTTAACAACCGAAGCTAAAGTTAAACAAATGCGGTTCAAAAATAGAACTGAAATAAGAGTTCAAGATCCCTTCTCCCTTTGTAAAATTATTACTCCGTACCGAATTAAAACCCAAATCTTCTCAATGCTACCTCTCCCCAAGTCCCACCTCTTCTCTGAGCGCCTACCACTTCTCCACACTCGATCGGCTACCTCTCCTACTACCATCAATTGCTCGCAACCGTCTCCCATAATCATCACCCCCATGAGACCTCAAATACAACGGATTTGTCCTTTTTGTTGTTCCCAATCTCCTAGCGAGATACAAACATAAAAACCGATAATTTCTTTCCGCAAAAAACAATGGCCAAACAGACCACCACGATGCTTACAGCCTCCGGTGTCTCCTTCACCATCGCATACCCCTCATATCCTCTAAACTTCTGCCGTCCCAAATATCTACCCAGTACTCACTCATTTCTCCCATTTCGTTCCTAGTGATCTTGTTACTGATATTGTCGTTGTTAGGTAGGTATGTTGTTTTTAATAGCTTTATTTTGATTTATAATTTGCCGATTTTGATTTTGATGTGAAAATTTGATGAAATTGTCATGTTTGCAATTATGATTTTCAATTGGGATTTTTTGTTACCGATTTTGCTATTGATATTGTTGTTAGAAGGTGAATTTTGATTTGGATTTGTCTTTTCTATTGGTGATTTGGGGAATTATCATATTTGCGATGAATCATCATTGATTTGGAGGGGTTGTTTTCAATTGAATTATGTTAGGTATGGTGTTTCAATAGTTATCATAGTATAATTTCTCTGGTTTAACATGCTATACACATAGAATAGTTAGTTTAACTAATTTGCAATAACTTAGGTTGAGCAATTATGTGGAATCATTTTGAAATTATTGAGCTAATTTGAATTAATTTAGTCATCAATTTATTATGGGTCATCTATACTCTATATAAATTGATTTACAAAGGCTAATGGGAGAAAGTATCAATTTATTTCCACATCCAGACTTAGTAAAAAAGTTACACAATGAAGATTGAGCGCAAATTTTATTATTGGTCATCTATATTCAATATATAGTATCTGTAGGTGGTTATCCTAGTGGCCGCTTGAGCATATTTAGCCCCCATTACCAGCTCGCTTGAGCATACATAAAACTTAGTTGATCCGTGGTTGAACCGACATTTTTGCGACTTTCTGCCACAAGCCCTCCGTATCTCCTTGCATCTCGCTCCTTATAAAATTAGGATTGCGTGTTTAGTAATGGAGAAGTATATATTCTTTTAAAAGTACTAATAACCATTGGTTTTGTTTTTCAGTGGACCGAGTTCTGGTGTAAAAGTATGCTCTTGTGACATGTTTCTACTTTCTACTACAATATTGTGTGCACCTTTTCCAATGCTATAGGGCTTTTCCTCTACACTTTAAACACAACTAGTATTTGTCTAGCATTCCTTTCTTTTCTATTGTTTAGTACTCCGTATATTTCTAACATATCTGGTTGTTTTAGTCATTCTATGATGTTGTACTCAGTAGTACTACGTATTTATTATTGAGTACAATGATTAACATAAAAAGAGATTGATCGTGTATGATAGGTATTATATCGGGTGTATGATTTACGTGAAATATAAATATATGTCAGCGAATACAGTAGCGAAAGGTTTAAAAGGCAATATTAGGAATTGGCAAGATTGATTAGGTTATTACATTCGTTTAGCTTCTGATAAAAGGTCGACAACCTAAAAGACATTATAATTATTATTATCCAGCTAAGCTAAAGTTAGGTTTAAGTGATGAATCTAGCTTAAATTTACTTAGAAATAAAGTAGCACAGTGTGGGACATCATTTTTTTAATTTGTTTTTGGGTGTGTGATTGTGTGATGTTGTACAGGTAAAGCTGAGGCAAAACTATTTTGAATTAATGTGTATCAATGCATTCAAGATGCCACTTTCCATATTCACGTGGGACTTGATTATTTCAGGGATAAACGGAACACATCTCACATTCTTGTAGAGGATTGACGCGCAGCATGAGGATCCATCCATCACTCAGCACGTTCCATTTGGGTTTGCCATTTGAATAGCGCATGACTTCTGTTTTGGAAATTGTTCCTGGAAATTTTTATATTATTGGTTGTTGGTTTTCAAAAGCTAGCCACTTTAAGGTGCTATTGTTTTGGATAATGTACAAATTCGTTTCGTAGTTACTAAAATTACTTTCATGTGAAACTACGGGAATATATTTTTTTTTATTTTCAAATGAGAAATGGCTTCGGTTATTTATTATGAACCGAAGCCTTTAATGTAGTTTTATCTTCGGTTATAGTCGTCTATCGAAGCCTTTTATCAACTTTTGGCTTCGGTTCCTATCAAACAACCGTAGACAAAGTGTACTTTTAGCTACGGATCATCTCAACAACCGAAGCCTTTACCAGTTTTTGGTTTCGGTTCACAGCCGAAGCCACAACTCATAGACTTAATGCTACGCCTTGATATATTACGCCTATATAACCGAAGCCAGATGTCCTTTTTAACCGTAGCCATAAGTGGTTTTTGTACTAGTGGAATGTAAGTAAATCACATAATGAGGAGTTGCACCCTCGGAGTATACGCTAAACGGGACGCGATGTATAGTTAGCTGAGAACGGATCTCGGAACTACTCGGGTCTATTTAGAGTGTTTTAGTGTTTATGATTGAAGTTGGGACGTTACGTGTTTTAGTATGTGTCGTGGACCTAGTGTCCATATTTGACATTATCGTAGTGCATAGTAAAAGTACAAGAATGTAAAGCTTTGTTTAAATGACAACCTAGTGACGATTCGACTTCGAAAGGCGGATCCTCCTAACTTGCCTGATGATTTCGGCAGAGTTCTGTTACCGTTGGCCCCTCCTACGGCTAATCTGGCATAACTTCGGTACTATTTGTTGGTTCTGCGGCTAATCCGGCAGAACTCCATTACAAGACTCGGAGTAGCTAGTCGATCACAGGCACCTCGGTATCCAGTGGGGTGCTCGAAAGTGAGGAGTAGTGTCGATTTCGCTTTATCGGAACTACGATCGAGTGGATCGTTTGCCACGGGTGTCGGAGTGCGAGCCCTTAGCGAGAAACTCTTACGAGTAAAGAGAGAAGAGGGAATGTGAGTTGTGTCGAATGAAGGGGATGGACGGGGGTATTTATAGGTGTTTTCGACTCTCGTCACCCGGATGGACACCTGAGTCCAGGCGCACCGGAACTCAAGCGCCTGGGTTCCGGCGTGTGAAGCCTGAGGCGCGCAAGGTGAGGCGCTCGGGATTTTGAAAATATGATTTTGATACTTTCCAAAACCGAGCGTGGTACGTATTATTCGTGACTTGGGGATTAAGCTATCCCTCCCTTGCCCTAGCGCCGTGGTGTTTAGTGGGCCTCGGGTGTGCATCCCGAGGTTCCCTTGGCGCGGTGCGGACTCGGTTCGTGTTTTGGGACCGACTCGGGGCCCCGGTGTCAGAATTGACTATAATTAGTGTCTATGTGATCGTAACGACACGACTAAGGATGCCTTGATGTTAATTTAATTTTTATGAGTAATTATTTGATCCGTTCTATAGAAAAACTATCTAAAACATCGCGACCTCGCGTCGCGTTGCAGTCCGATCGTCATCGGGTGTTTGTCGGGCACTCCTGCAGCCACCATGTCCAAATCTGGATGTCTACACTCACTCACACGAAACAATAGATATTTGACGAATTAGACCTATAACTCATCAATGAAGAACGAACTCAAGACCTATTGAGACCGAACAAGTAAATACTCAAAATGCATTTTGAATAAAAACGGGATTTGTTGCTAACAAGCAAACACGACTTTTCTTATATTTCTTCAATCATTCATTTACAAGTAAATAATGACTATAAATAGCCAACAAGGAAAACCATTTTGAGGAATCCAAAGGGCATGATAATAATGGTCTTAAACTAGCTACTTAAGACCACTAATTACACACAAGCAATCAAAAAGCTAAATAAAATGCAAGAACCAATAAACTAGGTAGGGTAGTAATAACACCCATTTATTAACTTAGATAATAAAGTTGTAGATGATAAATTGTAAACTTGTCACATATTTTCTGTCGAAGGAACATGGTCAAGATACTTCGAGACAAAGTCCTTGGTGATCGTATTATAATGTATCATAACTTACTTTGAAAGAATAATGTCACTGAGTGAAATTTACTATGAGTTTTAAATACTTTTGTCTTCCATAATTGTGGTTAAGGCATAAAATATCAATTTACCCTTATTTTTATAATCTTCATATGAGATCTTTTATTTCTATATAACTTTTTTTCTAATGTAATTAAGCCAACTAACCCATGCAGCGCACAGACTTTAATCTAGTAAACAATAATAATATATGCGTAGGATCATGGTAAAAGGAATGTGTGAATAAAGGTAGGAAAGTTAAGTGTGTGTTTAATTAAATAGGTTGTAAATAAAGAATAATATAAGGTATGGTTGAACCTTGGTGAAGAACACCAAGGGATAAACATAGTCTTAGTGAGATCCACCATTCACACTCACAACCTTATTCCATGTGCAAAAAGCAAATATTGTTATTTCAAATAACCAGAGGGAGTATAATTTAATGAGACGCAGATTAAATATCAACTACGAGAATTATAATATGGGTATTGCAATCTACCCTCCTTATAAGAAATTTCCCTCCTGAAGTTCGACAAAAACACAACACATACAACTCTGCCATGAACGATCATCGATCTCAGCTAATATTAATTATTATAACTACTCCCTCCGATTTTTATCTATCTTCCCCTTTGGTTTTGGGGAAGAAAATAAGGGTGTATGAATGTGTGGTACAAAATAAAAAAAGGAAGAGAGAGAAATGTAAGGTGATTCTAGACCACATATTGATGGCCCAAAATGAAAATAGGGAAGAAAGGGTGTTTCAGCCCAATAAGAAAATAGGGAAGATAGATAAAAATCGGAGGGAATAGTATATTACGTGTAAGTATAACGATGTATTACAGGGTGCGTGAGACAATTTTCGTTAACTTTTGGATCTCATATTAGTGGTTGATTGGATCTTTCGAGTTGGGTCAACTTAATCGGGTTGATTACGTACGAGTAGTAAATAATTCTCCATCTAAAGAATGAATTAGATGAGCGATATAGCTAGCTAGATGCTGAGGCATAAGACTTGATGGTCAGGTAGAATAATTCTGCGATTGTTCTGTTCATTTTTTTATCTCCCACTTACTCTGTCTCGTTCATTGCCTTTTATATTTATCGTGATTCGTGAGCAGTATTTTAATAAAAAAATAAACAAATAAACAAGACAGAGTCAGTATATTTTATTAAAATAACAAATGAACGTAACCGAATTAATCCATAAAATATGGAGTATTTCATTGGTCGTAGGAATGATTGACAATCATACGTCATTTATTTGTCTTATGCACATATTTAGGGGTGAGCAAAAATATACGATACGGTTTTATTATACGTATATGATACGGTTACACTTTCAAATTATATCAATTTTTGGATATTCGATGCGAATAACCGGATATACGATACGCTTTTCCTTAAAACCGTAACGGATACGTATCCTGCAAAATTGAAACCAGATATCCAATTTTTTAAAAACAATAAAGAAAATATGAAAAATATAATCCTAATATGAATTATACAATAAAGAATTCAAAAGTCACCAATTATTGTCAAAGGTAAAATAGAAAAACTATTAGTGAATTTTTGATATTAGGTAATGAAACGTAATATTTTGTTAGAATAATAGTACCATAAGACTTACATATATATACCATATATTTTGATGTTTTTTTATGTATTTTTATTATATCAATTTATATAAAACGTAACGTTGCTTAAAAGTCAATTAACAACTCTTAATTAAAAATGAAAAATTGTTTTAAAAAAATAGAAAAAATAGAAGAAAAATATAAAACCGGATACCGAATATCCGGAAAAACCGGATTGTATACGGATCGGAAATTTTAAAATTTTTAAAACCGGATATGCGATACGGTTTACAAAAATGGATCGGATATCCGGTTTTGCTCACCCTACACATATTACTAGGGTTCGTTTAGTTACCACCTCAATTCTTGGGAAATTGAAATTCACGGGAAGTTGAAAAATAGATTCTTGGTTGGTTGTTCAAATCATGGGAAGTGGAAATTATCACATGAATTCACTTCCTCCACGTGAGAAGTGACTTATCAAGGGTCCCTCGCTGAGGTTAACTCACTACATGAATTGAGTTCCTGCATACGAACCAAACACATTTTACTAATTCATATAAAATACAAATTCGTGGGGAATACATTGTTCCCGATAATTCAATATTCCCGTATTGAACCAAATGAGCCCTTAGTTTAACTAATAATAATAGGATACAAATTATTAGTTGGGTTTCAATGCGCCATCCATCTACATGATTGGTAAATGGTAGTAATGTATTAGCTGAATGCACGTCTTAATAATGTAATCATGCTCATAACAGGTGATCACGTCGAAGATTTCTTTTACACACTGCTCTTACCATTTTATATTGTTTCATGTATGTATTATTCAACTCCTTAGTATATATACATCAAATCCTACCTTTTTTTATGCATAAAAACTACAAACCTCACTAGGTAGTTACCACGCCAGAAAATTTCTCTCTTTTAACCTTTGTTTTCTAGTTCTTTTTGTCTCTCAAATCATTGAATTCTATTGATACATGTTTTGTTGTTTATAGTTTTGTACATTGAAACACGATTCTGAGTTTACTAGGAAGCAACTCACAAAAGTAGAACAACTATTAAGGGAGAATTTTGTATTATCTCCGGCAGTAAGTAAATTCTGTCTTAATTATATAAGAGATATTACTCATGCATTCATATCATCGTTCTTCGTCTTCTTCTTCTTCATCGTCGTCTATCTTACCATCGATATGTTCTCTCCAAACATTCATCGGCTTAGCCGTTATCCTATGTGTGTACATCACGTTACAAAATTCAATCTCATTAAGTGAGAAACCACTTCCTTCGGAACACATTAAAACAGCTCTCCCTTCTTCTGTTCTATCGGCCTCCAGATACGAATTGGAAGAAATCCCGTCTTACGAAAATGAAACCGAGGAGGAGGACGAGGTCGTAGGAGGCCTAGCCAAAGACTTCAGAATTAGCTGGGGATATGGTAGAGGAAAATTCTACGAGGATGGCGATCTTCTTACACTTTCGTTAGATAACACGACGGGGTCCGGATTTGAATCGAGAAACAAGTACTTGTTCGGGAAGATTGACATGCGAATTAAGCTCATCCCCGAAAACTCTGCTGGGACCGTCACGACTCTGTATATGTCGTCTAACGGATCCACCCACGATGAAATAGATTTCGAGTTCTTGGGAAATGTGAGCGGGCAGCCGTACACAATACACACGAATATATTCAGCCAAGGAAAAGGCGGTCGGGAGCAACAGTTTTACTTATGGTTTGACCCAACCCAAGATTTCCACAGCTACTCCATTTTGTGGAATCCCTACAGAATTATATTTTTTGTGGACGGAATTGCGATCAGAGAGTTCAAGAACTTGGAAGACATTGGCGTCCCATTTCCAAAGAATCAACCTATGAAAATACTATCAAGCTTGTGGAATGCGGATGATTGGGCTACTCAGGGAGGAAGGGTACACACAGATTGGTCTAAGGCACCATTTGTGGCCTCTTTTAGGAATTTCACGGCTTCTGCCTGTATTTGGTCATCCGAGACCGGGTCATCTTCTTGTGGGCCGGATCCTCAGCCCACCGATTCCGAAGATGCTTGGTTGATGGAGGAATTGGACCCCAAGAAGTTGGAAAAAATGAAATGGGTTCAAGATAATTACATGACTTACGACTATTGTAACGATGATTTGAGGTTTAGTGAAGGGCTTCCTAAAGAATGCACTCATACACAATCCTGAACCACTTTGGGATACATTAATTTTTTTAATTCCTTGTTCAGTTGTTCTATTTGTTTTTTTGTATTATCTCCTCTCTTTTTCAATTCTATGTGCATCAAATTTCATGCTAGTAATTAGGTTATACGAAGTGTCATTTTTATTCTAATCTTCATTACAAAAGAAATGAATTCCAAATTTTGCCCAATTGATGGTATCGGTGATTTTTTTTTTTTATGAAATGTAAGCATTCTTAAAAAAAAAAAAAAAAAAAAAAAAAAAAAAAAAAAGAAAAAAGTACAAATGTTATGCTTCCGCATATGAAACTCAATCAAGTCCGACACAATTACTCATTCACCAAACTCAATAAAGACGATGATTCACTTTTTCTTTTCTTTTTTTATGTAAATGAAAGTATATTATCAGCTAAAAAACCCATACAACTAATTTCCACTATACTAAATCAAGAATATTTCCTTGTTTAGCCTATGCTCTTCATTATCCAATCTCTATGCTTCTCTTTTATTTTTCAATCTATAACTCCCGTTACTCTAATTTTTACAATTCTGCAGCTCTCTTGAACTATCCACGATGGTGTTCTCATAATACGCTCGTGTATACCTTCATTCCGTAGCCTTCATATCAGGTAGATGCACGCACACGAGACTGCTTCAAGCACTTTCTTTTGAAACATCAATTTATATTCTTATAATAAGTAGTGTCATATGAGACTAAGTCCCTTTTATGATAGTAAATGAATTGTCATTACTATGAAGATAATGATATTCATGACCATCAATTGTTGTCAATATGCTACTGAGATACCCTCACTATACAATAATAGTCAACATATTGTCTTTGCATTATTTCTAACAATCTCCACTAATGCAAATGACAAACCGAAAACAAACATTCTGAGCATATAAAAAGATTGACACTTAGACGTTAATATCTTTTGATTTGAATTAACGTGTTAGTGAAATGAGTCAACAACTTACTTACAACAAGTGAATATCTTTCGATTTGAATTTCTTATTGAACTTCGGTTGAATTACCCTCACAACACATATCATACTTTAAGTTCCACACGTGTTCCGCAACACAATTCAACAAATTTACGGCCAAATGAACCTTGGGTTTTGATGAGTGCTCTACAAAGATAACCCAATCTCTCATAGAAGGAGGTCAACCCTTCACACTCACTTAGGTGATTCTATCAAGGATATCTCCACATAACCCACTCACTTATGAGCTATAGAATCATTAAGAGCTCTAAAGCTCAACCTCTCAATACTACGTACGGTGAATCCATCAAGTCTTTCACAACAAGACCACCCAATCATAGGATATAGATTCATTAAGAGAAATATCTCAACCTCTATCATTACGGTGATCTCATCAAGTCCGTCTCACAATGACCATCCAAATTTGGGATATAAGACCATTAAGAGCTATATGCTCAACCTCTATCATTACGGTGATCTCATCAAGTCCATCTCACAAGGACCACCCAAATTTGGGCTATAAGACCATTAAGAGCTATATACTCAACCTTTCAAATACACCAAATTACATTTGATGATTTCAAATTTCTCAAATCTACATAATACATGTGTGTAATTCACTACACATCATTTTTAGCAATATGAAGCTAAAATTAGCATCAAACAGGATACTCGATTGCAATATGAAGCTGAAATTAGCAATATGTGGGAGATAATGTATATGCCTCCTACTACTGCCTCTTGCGCGTGGAAATGTATTTGCAAGACGAAGGATAAGATGAAACTTTATGTTCCTAATGGAAATTGGCTAGGTGATAAAGAGGAGTACTCGATTAGACATGGTTATACTTGGCTTAGGGGTTCCCATCCTACTGTGGATTGGCACCAAATCATTTGGAATGGATGGAATGACCCAAAGCATGCTTTTATCACCTGGCTAGTGAAGCAGAAGGGATTGACTTGCAGAGGGAAATTATATGAATTGGGCTATTGTCATGAAAAGGACTGTTGTCTTTGTGAGAGAGATGTGAAAACAATTGAGCATCTGTTTTTCGCCTGTCCATACAGTTCTCTGATTATTAAATATGTTGAAGATTGGTGCGGGTTCAATCTGAATGTAACCATGGCAGGAATCGGTCGATTCACGTTGAAGTATAAGCTTCATACTATCTTGTGGACCGCAATACACTACCAGGTCTGGATGTAGAGGAATAACGCTAGAATACATTGTAGCCTTAAGATACCTAAACTGGTGGCTAATTTTGTCATGCAACAGGCCAAGAAGAGGATCACCGCCTAAGTTCGTATAGTGACTGAAGAGGATAAGCGTTGGGGTAGATTATGAGGCATTTGACGCTTTGGTGTTTAGACGCTTCTTTTTCTTAATTGTATCATGTTTTAGTATTTGATCAGCTAGACTGGATCAGTTGTAAAAAACTTTTATTGATTTTTATACCACTTCACATTTTACCAAAAAAAAAAATAGCATCAAACATTGCATAGCACTTGATGCTCTCACAATAATGCAATAAATATTAAGCTCTCAATCACCATGCATTACCCCGGTAAGGTTAAAAGAGCAAAATAATACGCATACATAATACATAAAATTATAACAGTCTTCTCAATAGACTTATAAAGATGAAAGCTTACTCATGATCATTATGCATCTCACCTTGTCATCCAACATCTTTATAAATATCCAACATGTTACAATTCTCAATATTGCACCACATATACATCATCATTCTTATATTAGAGAACAACGATCTCGATGATTGTTTCACTTATATTTTCTTTTTTCAAATCCACAAATTAAAATATATATCCTTTACTCACATAAAATCAATCATCATAATCTCATATATTGTGCTGTAAGCCAGATGTACAACATAAATAAATGAATCTTACGCAACCATTATTTATTGACTTATTCAACAAATTAAAACTCTTACATTTGGTTCAATTATTCATGTATAAAACATGCTATCGATCATCACTTTTCCCCACAATTAGAGATATACATACTCTTCACAAATTATAAGATATCAACTCTTAAATTGATGCATGAATAATTCTATCAAATAAGTTGAATGACTTCCCCCACATGTTGTCACACCACGAAATAATGACAAACATAATCGTTCAAACAAAATATACAAATTATTCATTCATTAATCATCCCAACGTTTAGATATCAAATAATTATGTCTGACAATTTATCTATTTCATAATCTATTCTTAGAGTAATTTATCAAATAATTCATCCAATTATTTAATACATACTTGATTAAGATTATGCATGTCATTAAAAATAAAATATTTAACCCCCACATATAGCTTATTTTACTCAAGTGAGCATTGATGCGTCTCTAATGTGAAGTTAAATTCTTCTTCCAAATGTATCCAAAATAATTTACAAGACAAGTACACACGTACCATTTCAAAACATTAATAAGGATACGAAAAATCACACTAATATATATAATCCCAACATATATTATACATAATCAATTTTCTCAAGCAAAACATACATAATGTATGATTAATGAATAATATTCAATATAATATATATTAAGTGCATAGAATAAATTTATAACGGCTATATAAATCCAAATATTGCTCTCATTACTCATAAGAGCATAAAATCTCCACATGGTCATCTTCCAAGACAATATAATTTGCCCAAAAATCATTAATAAGTAATTATTACTCCACTAATAATCACATTAAATATTTTGATCATAGGCATATAATATTCTCCATAAACACAGAAAAATATTCATCTTTTAGTTGTATACTAATACAAACATGTGTGCAAATTCATCATCCATTATGAAATATTGAGACTAACACATTCAACATATGTTCAGAAACAATATAACATCCTACTCTTATCAGATAATTTATCTTCCAATCAATGACGATAAATGATACTCATCTACCAAACATAATTATTTTATCATCATGAATCACAAGAAGATAAAAACTAAACTCATAGATACCATACCTCATTCTCAAGGATGAAGACTGATAATAAAATAAGATAATATCATTCACTTATAAATCTTCAAAAAATTTCAGCATACTACCACGACATTGTGTCCCGTTTTCCGAAAGATAAATAGCAGAATCATCTCACGACTTCAACTAAAGAGGTGTAGTTCTTTTTCTTAGCTTTTCAACGCCATATTACACGTCCCAATCGGAGGCCTAGAGACGGAGTTATTTCCATAATACCGAACTGCTGTATCACCCTCAACGAGATGAATCTTACCAACGAAACAAGATAGTCAATTGAAACAATTCCAATGACAAGTGATGAACACAACCACAATAATAGTGACATAATTTCGTTTCTCAATTGTTGAAAATATAGGGTCACTATAGGGGCGATATATAACTAGAGAATATACGTTGTTGTGTCGTGGTTTGAAGGCCACTGAATGAGAAACGAAATCGCCCCGACTACGGTACAAATCAGAATGGGCGTCGTCCCCCAAGGTCACACAACACTCCTAAAAGGTTGTGTACTCAACCATTAGGAGTTGGAACTCGATGGTATACTCAGAATTTATCAAAGAGATTTGGATGATGACATTTGATGTATATGCTAATATGTCTTATCATTCTCATACTTATATAATAAGACTAACCTCAAAAGGTATCCAAAGTCACTTTATGATAGAAGATGAATTGTCATTACTATGAAGATAATGATATTCATAACCATCATGAAAATTGGTGTCAATATGCTACTTAATGGGAGATACCCTTACCATGCAACAATAGTCAACATATTGTCTTTGCATTATTTCTAACACCTTTGATTTCAGGTTAAAGATGGTAGTTCTATCTCAATCATTGGATGTACTACTGCATGTTCCCTTATTAGAATTATGATGGATGCTGCCTGGAAAGGAATTAATAAGACATCAGCAGGGTGGATCGCTATTTCATCTACCAAAACCTGTTTGGCTGACAAAAATATGACAATCAAGGCGGATTCAGCTCTACAAACGGAGTCATGTGTCTTGTTAAGGCAGCCTCTTAGGCCCTCAGACAAAAGCTTTTCCATATTGAATCGTTCAGCGATTGTTTGCAGCTAGAAAGAATATCTCGAGATATTGTGTGTAAATTGTGTTTTGGAAAGATATTATTGTAGAATATTACTTACTCTAGATAGAAGATAGAATTATGGTATTTCTTGTCATAGAAGATATTAGGAGTTTGTAATCCGATGTATATAAGGAGGATTGTATTGTGACTTTAATTAATAAGAAAATCGAGAA
This sequence comes from Agrostemma githago, assembly GCA_958450325.1. Classification (NCBI taxonomy): domain Eukaryota; kingdom Viridiplantae; phylum Streptophyta; class Magnoliopsida; order Caryophyllales; family Caryophyllaceae; genus Agrostemma; species Agrostemma githago. Next base: position 30,520,768 of record OY288255.1, on the reverse strand, counting down.
GTTTAATCTTGAAAAAAATATCAGTATTTATTATGATATCAGAGCAAAACCAATAAATAAAAAAAAAAAGAGAAATCCTAAAGACGTCATGACCGGAGGCGCAAAACAGGCGGGGAATGATACTAAGACGATTCACATGTCGTCCCCTCTTTACCTACATCCGTCCAACAATCGAAGTCTCATTGTTACGCAAATAATATTTAATGGCAGTAACTACGATATGTGGCCTGGGTGGATGCGGTCAAGAATAATGGATTGGACACTAAAAACAAATTAGCGTTCATCGAAGGGAAGGTGATGAAACCTGAGGCTGATGAAGATGAAGACAGTCTCGAATTGGTAGCATGACGTCAATGTAACGCCATGTTACGAGCATGGCTCCGGAACGTGATTGATCGAAAATTGCACCCGAGTATTACCTTCTCCCAACCGATCAATGAGGTGTGGGAAGAATTGCGTGATAGGTATTCGGAAGGGATGTCCCTCGCGTTCATCAACTCAAGACCGAGTTGAACGAATGTAAGTAGGGACGAGAGAGCGTGGTAGAGTATTACACAAGGTTAAAGACAATATGGGACAAGTTGGCCAATTACAGTAAAATAAAGAACTGTATATGTGGTGCAACTGCCTTCATAACAAAGGAACGAGAAGAAGAAAAGGTACACCAATTCTTGATGGGTGTAGACACCCACATTTTGACCGCCAGGTGTCTATAGTAGGTCCCACCAAACACCCGATGATGATCGGACGCAAACGTGCTTTGACGGACTCGGATATGGGCTCGAAATCATGGACATTTGGCTTGGGCTTATTACGGAGTACAAATCTTACAAAACCAACCTCAAATCCAGGCCCAGTGGGTCGTTTCGAGTCAAATAAGACTAATTTGGGTCGAAACCGGCACCAGGGGTAAAACCGCCTTTTAGCGACCGAGTCAAAACCCGGTCGAAAATATTCTCGAGACACGTGAGTCAGCCGTGACACCTCACGTGGCTGATTCGGTCACGAACACTACAAAAAATCAGCTTCGAAAATATTAAACAAATCCATTCAAGGATAGAATTCGATCTCAAGTAGGAATTCTATCCGAAAACCAAAATAATTCACCGACCGAGCTCAAACACTCGGCCGAGATGTCCAAAACAGCCGAAACACTCCACCAACCAGCCGAGATTCATCGCTTCTTCACCAAGCAACGGAATTTACGTTCCTCTCGACTTCTTACGTTTTCTATCCTAATCGGTATTTCTTGTCGTACAAGCAAGGCTACCTCCACTCCTATAAATAGGACCCTCGCGACACACATTCAACATTCATTATCTACCCATTACCAATCATCAAAAATTCAGAATTAATCTACAATTATTCATCACCCCCGACATACATCCAAAAAGCACCGAAATACCGTCAAGATCAACCCGACAAATCCGCCCCACACGCCGGCCGAAACCCGCCACATCACACGACCAAACCGACACCTTAACTCATCCCGCTTCATCTCGACGCTCCCGTGCCTAAGCCACTTTCCGACGAGCTCTATACCGAGAAAACAAAGCATGTAGGTTGAGGGTGTAAATCAAACCCGACTCTTTCCCTTTTCTCTTCCTTCTCCTCGTTTTTTTTTCCCTCTTTTCGGTCGTGTCGTCGGTCGCATTTTAATATGGGTCATTCGTCGCATATTTTTCATTATTTCTAATAATCGATACTACAAAAAAACTATTTTTACGTATAACGTTCTTAAAATACGATATCGATTCTCTAATCGAATATCGTATCTAACAAGAACTAAATTAATTAATTCTCGTTGATGCTAATAAAATCGTTACATCTTTTTAACAAAATTCGATGATTTTAAATGCGGAGAGAATTAACATCTTTTTCGTTCAAATTCTTTTTTTTCACTTTTTCGTTCAAAACAAACCTTTTTTCAATACCTTTTCTAAAATCATTCCGACTATTCGTTATCGATTTCATAATCCAATATCGAATACGACGAATATCAAAAATATGAATCGGGTATAAATTAATTCATATTTGTCCGCGATTTATAAAAATTAATGATTTTCGACAAAATAAAAAAAGCGGACAGACCACCACGCGAGTGGCGCGCCTGTCAGGCGACTCGCGCGGCGGCCTGGTTGGCCGGGTCCTTTTTTTTCGTTTCCTTGCTTTTCTATTTTTTATTCTTTTCGAATCTTACATAAAAAGCGACTTTCGCGACATATTTCGATAAATACTTTTTTTTGACATCGATCAACGCGTGCTAATCCATCACGTGTCGTAAACCTTTTTCAAAATCATGCATATTATTTATTTACGTCTTTATTCGATTTATTCAATCATTGCTAACTCGTTTTCTCGTGTTTGTAGCGATTTATTTCGTTTATTTTCGTTCTTTTGTTTTATTAGACTAAAACAAATTAAATCCTCACATGCTAAAATAACTTTGACGTTATTAGTTTAATATGCATTAAACGACTTAGCAACCCATTTTATTTTTCTCTCACATGCTTAGGGAAAATAATCTTTGCATATCATTCAACCGTCGAACTAACGCGTGTACATAAAAAACGAACGATATCTTAGTAATGGCCGCTAAGTGCGGGCGGGGTTGGGTGTTCTTAGTGAACTTCCCAACACGTACCCTCACCCCTTACTCAGAACCATGGTTTCCGGATGTCCGAATCCATTGGCAACGAGAGTCATTCAATACACGATATCCGATAATGTCGGTATCGGTATCGTAATGCAAAGGGACGAACCCAATAAGCTCTGACATCGGAAATGGGCCGTATTTTGTATACGGCCCACTACGACATAGAGTGGGTTCGAACGGGCCCGAACTCCCACAAAGTTCGGTGGCGACTCCTACTTCGATTTAAATTTCAATTTGACCATCTCATATGGAGATTCATTCGCCTCCCCAAACCCGCGCGTGACCGCGTCGGGATGGACCTATGTCATGTCCACAATTTGGCGACTCCGCTGGGGATTAACTGATGAGTCACTTACCATCGGCATCCTCAGGGTGAGACTCGAAAAGAAATCGTTCGAATAGTAATGTACACGTTTTAGTTCAATGGTTCATGCATAACCCAATCTTTCCCGGGCCGGTTACTTGTGACCGACGTCCCACTATACCACGGTGCGTTCCTAAATGGGCGCACTAAAGACTTCGATGGCGGAACTCGCATGGGTTTTACGACAGGTTCTAAGACCAACTCGGCTTAGGAAGACTGTCCTGATTTGCGAGAAAGCTATCGTCGTTGGTATAGACCCTATTCGACCGAGCGAGACTTAGATTAAGAGCACACATGGTGTCGTTATACTGTTTTCATGACTACGTGCTACTTGATCTATTTATCATCTTTTCAAAAACCGTCATTTTCAAAACTTGCATTTTTTCAAACCCATCTATATTTCAAACCTGGAAAGCTACCGAATTTAGGACTTATGATTTTGACTCAAAATAGCCTATTTTTTAGCCGATAAGCTGTCCAAACCTTTTCAAAAAATCCGAAATCTCGGTCCGATAATTTTTTTTCGATTTTCAAAAAAAATCGGGCCACCCTATCCGACTTTGCTCGGTTTTCAAATCCAAATCCTCTTTTCAAAACTTTCTTCTTCTTAGGACTTCCCGTATTTAGCAGTGTCGGGTCATGTCATAAGTTGTTAGAGTCTATAGCGTCGAAACTCCGTCGATCTTACATCACGAGTTTCTACCCCATCCCAGTCCGCCTTATTTGTCAAGGCACGGCCCACCTACGTAGGACAAACTCCTACAAAGGGAAGCCCATTTACACTTTAGGGTCCAAAGTCTGGGGAATAGCTCACACGTAGGTCTTTCTTCACACGGGACTTGGCCCATTTTGCCAAAATCCTAAGGAAGGCCCACCGTCCACGAGTCACCCGTCTAGGAGTCGTTCTTCAGCCCCACTCGGGGGCTACCCTTCAGCAAAGCGATCAATCACGGTTGCTCTAAAGGTCATGTCTCACACGTGTTGTCTCACGTATCCCACTTTCGAATCACTTAGATATCGCACCATCTGAGTCCTACCTGAGTCTTTAGTCCCACTTGGGGGCTGTCCTTCACCCGAGCAGTCAAACACGGTCGCCCCATTTTCGGATTCACTCTTCTTCAGCTTAAGTAATTCGCGGTCGTGACTTGGTCTAGGTCAACGTCCGAGTTTCCCGATCCGAGGATTTTAGTCATTTCTGTCACCCCGGGTCGCGTCTAGTTTGACTCCCTCTCTTTCATTTGCGCAAAACCGAGTTTAGGCGAGTCGTGGCACCTGTCGAAGACCTTACCAAAAAAAAAACAACCAACCGAGCGTCCGAAAGTCCAGATTTGATTCGAGTCTAAGTCTGAGTTCGAGTCTAGGATACCCTACATCCTCATTTCCAAATCAGAGTCAGAGTCATTTGCATTCTGTCATCTTTCAATATTCTATTTCCTCATATACTTTCCTTATGTGTTTCCGAGAACATGATGAGCACCATCATACACTGTGAGCACATGCACGTGACTATTATGGGCACATCTATAATGACTGCAGGAAACCGAGCCCGTGTTTTCCTCTTACCTGTTCCATGTCTGACATAGAAAGCCACATAACCACCCTTAGTAGGAGCGGTATCGAATCCTATGACAAATCTAGGTAGTCTCCTAGTTTGGGTTCAAGACGGAGGCAAGCCCATTTCCCACCATAAACACCCATCCAATAAGACTAACCAGTCCCTACCTTAGGTGTTAGTCTGACCGACAAAAAAGCAAGCCGAGGTTAAATGGTCAATCCAAGTAAAGAATCCCATGACCGAGGCTAAGAGGTCAACCCAAAGAATTCAAAAACCCATGACCGTAGCTAATGATCAACTCAAGTGAAACGGTCAATTCAAAAATTATCAAAACCCATACCATCAAATAGGGGAGAAACAATCAAGCTGGTCAGCTAACACCACATTTAGCCTTCCCACATTACAACCCTCAAGACCTTCCCGAGACCTAGGCTAGAGGCAGCCCGAAATTTTGAGGATTCAAGCTCCATAGGATAACCCTAACCATTAGGGCCAGACATGGAAATCAGATCCTGCATTATCAAACCTGCCCGATCGGAGTTCGAGTCATTATTACTCGACTTCCCCCTTTCCTACCACATCGCAATACCCTACCCTCAAAGCCTTAGCTCCACAAAATCGAGCTCCAGATTTCGAATCATCAAAGCCACTTACGACCTAGCACCACATTTCCAAAAACATCTAAACTAGTTACCACCCCAAACACGGGAACTCAACTTGCAGTCGGCATAGAACATCCCCAAATAGCTCACACCACCTCTGGGGGCTACCCCGGAGAACGCTCACAGTCACAGGATCAATATCCTAAATATTCTAGCCCTTTGATCAAGGCATCATTGGGAGCACACCTAGCCTAACCATCGCTATGGCTAGTTACACACCAAGCCTTAATAAACTAGGCACCATAATATATCTTTCGACACTGAACTACGACTTGGTTTGATTTCACTACACGTGAATACGTAGGCAGCCTTTCAACAGAGGCACAACCACCCACATTAACACAAATTCAAAAAAGCACCATCATTCCGGTCACGACACTGTCATGTTCTCAACAGTTAGCTTTGTCATTCTGGGGCTTCTCTTAGGCAGAAGTTTTCCTTCCACTCACAAAAATCCAAATACTTTTCAAACACTAGCTTCCTTTCTATAGAGTGTCCTAGTACTCGGCTCAGTTGAAGACGAGAATTTGTCAGGGACTCGAAGCAATACCTACTTCGGAAACATACCCCGAAACTAAAAAAATTCAAAAGAACGCCAGTCTACGGCATTGCTACCACAAAGCCCTGTCGTACGGAAACAAGTCTCATTCTGAGGATTCGACCATGTTGCCACTCGCCTAGGCTACGGAATAGAGAGTCTTGTCATCTTAGGTGGCCCATCCCCTACCGAGTCACGGTCTAACCCTTAGAGAGTCAAAGTTGTGTCTGTCAACTCGTCCTCTCGCGTCCAGAGTCGAGTCTATCGGTATATCTCTCTCTTCAAATTCTCATTTTAAAATTTGCAAAACTTAGCCATTTGAGAAAATCCCTTTCCTAGTCACCACGGAAATAGGAATTTTTATCGTACTTCATCTAGGCATACAGGCCTAACCAGAGGATTTTAGGAGTCCATGTCAGAATCTGATCAGAAATCAAGTCATCCCAAGCTTTCTTATTTCCAAAATATTCAAAAAATTTCGGCATTTCCAAAGTTTTCAAAAAAAAAAAATTCAGCATTTTCTTTCAAAAAATCAATCAAAAATCATTTCCTTCCCCAGCATGAGTCGCTATTTTATCTGAGTATTACATGCAATTTACAGACAGATATCCCAGGACTCCTGAAGAATTCTCCAGTGGAAAAGTACAAGCGAAATTTTTTTGGATGTATCTGTAAACAGGTACACCCGTAGCCTCCAATGCAGGCTCCCGCGTAATTCTAAGATGGGATGTGTCTGTAAACAGACACACCCATAGCTTCCAAGGCAAACTCCCGCGCAATTCCAAGATGGGATGTGTTTGTAAACAGACACACCCAAGACTTTTTAGGAAAAGTCCCCGCGACATTATTGACATCTACCCAGGTATGATTTTAATCTTATGGCTGGCGAGCCCTTCACGCAAGTCTAATGGACTCTAAACGACCCGATCGGAAGTCTGCCAGGTCTTAATCCTCGATTGGCCTGGTAGCTACTCTGACTTTCGCCTTGTCCAAGCCTCAGTCAGAGTGGAGGCTCTTTAGACACCCACATTTTGACCGCCAGGTGTCTATAGTAGGTCCCACCAAACACCCGATGATGATCGGACGCAAACGTGCTTTGACGGACTCGGATATGGGCTCGAAATCATGGACATTTGGCTTGGGCTTATTACGGAGTACAAATCTTACAAAACCAACCTCAAATCCAGGCCCAGTGGGTCGTTTCGAGTCAAATAAGACTAATTTGGGTCGAAACCGGCACCAGGGGTAAAACCGCCTTTTAGCGACCGAGTCAAAACCCGGTCGAAAATATTCTCGAGACACGTGAGTCAGCCGTGACACCTCACGTGGCTGATTCGGTCACGAACACTACAAAAAATCAGCTTCGAAAATATTAAACAAATCCATTCAAGGATAGAATTCGATCTCAAGTAGGAATTCTATCCGAAAACCAAAATAATTCACCGACCGAGCTCAAACACTCGGCCGAGATGTCCAAAACAGCCGAAACACTCCACCAACCAGCCGAGATTCATCGCTTCTTCACCAAGCAACGGAATTTACGTTCCTCTCGACTTCTTACGTTTTCTATCCTAATCGGTATTTCTTGTCGTACAAGCAAGGCTACCTCCACTCCTATAAATAGGACCCTCGCGACACACATTCAACATTCATTATCTACCCATTACCAATCATCAAAAATTCAGAATTAATCTACAATTATTCATCACCCCCGACATACATCCAAAAAGCACCGAAATACCGTCAAGATCAACCCGACAAATCCGACCCACACGCCGGCCGAAACCCGCCACATCACACGACCAAACCGACACCTTAACTCATCCCGCATCATCTCGACGCTCCCGTGCCTAAGCCACTTTCCGACGAGCTCTATACCGAGAAAACAAAGCATGTAGGTTGAGGGTGTAAATCAAACCCGACTCTTTCCCTTTTCTCTTCCTTCTCCACGTTTTTTTCCCTCTTTTCGGTCGTGTCGTCGGTCGCATTTTAATATGGGTCGTTCGTCGCATATTTTTCATTATTTCTAATAATCGATACTACAAAAAAACTATTTTTACGTATAACGTTCTTAAAATACGATATCGATTCTCTAATCGAATATCGTATCTAACAAGAACTAAATTAATTAATTCTCGTTGATGCTAATAAAATCGTTACATCTTTTTAACAAAATTCGATGATTTTAAATGCGGAGAGAATTAACATCTTTTTCGTTCAAATTCTTTTTTTTTCACTTTTTCGTTCAAAACAAACCTTTTTTCAATACCTTTTCTAAAATCATTCCGACTATTCGTTATCGATTTCATAATCCAATATCGAATACGACGAATATTGAAAATATGAATCGGGTATAAATTAATTCATATTTGTACGTGATTTATAAAAATTAACGATTTTCGACAAAATAAAAAAAGCGGACAGACCACCACGCGAGTGGCGCGCCTGTCAGGCGACTCGCGCGGCGGCCTGGTTGGCCGGGTCCTTTTTTTCGTTTCCTCGCTTTTCTATTTTTTATTCTTTTCGAATCTTACATAAAAAGCGACTTTCGCGACATATTTCGATAAATACTTTTTTTTGACTTCGATCAACGCGTGCTAATCCATCACGTGTCGTAAACCTTTTTCAAAATCATGCATATTATTTATTTACGTCTTTATTCGATTTATTCAATCATTACTAACTCGTTTTCTCGTGTTTGTAGCGATTTATTTCGTTTATTTTCGTTCTTTTGTTTTATTAGACTAAAACAAATTAAATCCTCACATGCTAAAATAACTTTGACGTTATTAGTTTAATATGCATTAAACGACTTAGCAACCCATTTTATTTTTCTCTCACATGCTTAGGTAAAATAATCTTTGCATATCATTCAACCGTCGAACTAACGCGTGTACATAAAAAACGAACGATATCTTAGTAAAGGCCGCTAAGTGCGGGCGGGGTTGGGTGTTCTTAGTGAACTTCCCAACACGTACCCTCACCCCTTACTCAGAACCATGGTTTCCGGATGTCCGAATCCATTGGCAACGAGAGTCATTCAATACACGATATCCGATAATGTCGGTATCGGTATCGTAATGCAAAGGGACGAACCCAATAAGCTCTGACATCGGAAATGGGCCGTATTTTGTATACGGCCCACTACGACATAGAGTGGGTTCGAACGGGCCCGAACTCCCACAAAGTTCGGCGGCGACTCCTACTTCGATTTAAATTTCAATTTGACCATCTCATATGGAGATTCATTCGCCTCCCCAAACCCGCGCGTGGCCGCGTCGGGGGGGACCTATGTCATGTCCACAATGGGTCTAAATTCTAAGTTGTACGGGAATGTGAGAAGTAATTTGCTAATGGAAGACCCAATAGTTTCTTTGGCTCGTGCATACTACGTGGTTTCAAGAGAGAAGAGACACGCATCCGTGACCAAGATCAAAGAAGACAACCATGATGCTGCTATGACAGTGCGCATCAATGGTGGCAAAGGAAGAGGAACGAACGAACGTGGAATAACCGATGAAGATCCACCACCTCAATGCACCCATTGTGGTAAGTATATATTATCACACGGAAGACAATTGCTATGACAAACATGGATATGAGGAAGTTATAGCTAGAGAAAGGGGCGAGGATGGAAGACGTGGAGGTGGAGTGGGCCGTGGAACTCGAGGGAGGGGATTAGGACGTGGCCGGAGCGGTTACCATGCTAATGCGGTTTCTGGTACGAGTGCAGGTACTAGCATCGAAAAGAATGTTCCTTTCACTGAAGATGATATCGATCGTCTCAGGAGCTTATTGGGAGCAAGCCCCAGTGGGACGGAAAAACTAAAAGGTATGAATTCTACCTCGAACATCCAATGGTTAATCGATAGTGGGGCATCACATCATATGACCGGGAGACGAGAGCTCATGACAAATACTTGAAAATCCGACACATCCAGTCTCGGACTGTCGGATGGCAAGCGGGTCGAGGCATCTATTCATGGAGAGATTGAATTAGATGAAAAATTCATTCTGAAGGATGTTTTATTTGTTCCTACACTTACTTGTGAATTAATCTCCGTTCAACAATTAATACGCGCGCGAGAATAATTGTGTGATAACTTTCTACCTGATTATTGTGTAATGGAGGACCCGACTTCGAAGATGCAGATTGGACGGGGTGAGCATTACGAGGGGGTATATTATTACAAGACAAGCAGGAGTGAAGTTGCTGGATCCGTCTCGATTTACAAGGAAAGTCGGTTATGACACAGAAGACTCGGGCATCCTTCTAAGAGTTTTATCTCATTTCAATTCTTTAGTAAGACATAAGTTAAGTTGGGTGTCTGACAATGCTTTTGATTCTTATTGCCGGGGTAAACAAACTCGAACTCCGTTTCAGCATAATAATTAAAGAAGTGATATTTTATTTGGTCTAATTCATTGTGATATTTGGGGTCCATATCGGGTAGGTACTTTGAATCAGTCCCATTACTTTTTTACTATTGTTGATGATCATAGTCGAGCGGTATGGATTTATCTTGTAACACCCCCATTTACCCAAGAGTTTTATCAAGACATTCCCGAGTAAATAAAGGCGTTACCATCTCGGTTTCCCGAGGTAGCAACTCATTACGATACAATACGGAATGCCAAACCAGTCATATGATTTAAACATTAAAACTCATTAAGTATTACTCGTATAACTCTAGTTATACAACGGAAGCTACATATTCTATAAAAATGGGAATGCCTACGCATTCACCCGTGCTATGTCTGGACTCAAATGTCGCGTTCACCCCAATCCTGTACATGCATCCCAGAATCCAAACACATCACGATATACATAACTTGCATTATAGATTGCTCCCCAATTGACCAGAAATATCAATTGGATCGTCACAGACATGTCAGACATACACACCAGATCAATTTACGATAACATTAAATAACATTAGTACAACCATCATCACAAACATCAAATCATCATCATCATCCCTATTATCACTATCGCGACCGCAGTCACGCCCCGTCAGTCCGAGTGTGCACACCCCTCCTAGGCTCTCCTAGAAGGAAACATAAGGGAAGGTCCCGAGATCAACCGGGCCTAGCTAGTCCTAGCTAGCTTTTCTCAATAGGCACACAGCCACAATTTCAATAAGCACATAGCCGCAATTTCAATAGGCACACAGCCACAATTTCAATAGGCACACAGCCGCAATCTCAATAGGTACACAGCCGCAATCTTAATATAACCATTATACCATTATATATCTTACAGCATACATACATACAACGTGATACCACTTTGTAACATTCTCATTTACTCAAAAGCCTTATCAAGACATTCCCGAGTAAATAAAGGTGTTACCATTTCGGTTTTCCGAGGTAGCAGCTCATTACAATACAATACGGAATGTCAAACCAGCCATATGATTTAAACATTACAACTCATTAACTATTACAACTCTAGTTATACATCGGAAGCTACATATTCTATAAAAACAGGAATGTCTACGCATTCACCTGTGCTACGTCTGGACTCATACGTCGCGTTCACCCCTATCCCGTAAATGCATCCCAGAATTTAAATGCATCACGATATACATAACCTGCATTATAGACTACTCCCCAATTGACCAGAAATATCAAGTGGATCGTCACAAACACGTTAGACATACACACCAGATCAGTTTAACATTAAATAACATTAGTACAACGCATCATCACAAACATCAAATCATCATCATCATCCCTATTATCACTATCGTGATCGCAGTCACGCCCCATCAGTCTGAGTGTGCACACCCCTCCTAGATAATCGAATTTTCTAGGCGAGTATGTTTGATAACAAATTTCGTTCAAAGTCCGTTATAATCTTTCGAAAAGTCGTACTGGAGGTGGCGTCCCTCGAGGCGCACCGCCCTAGGCACTTAAAGATAAGGGGGCCTTGTGGTGTACGTATAACCAACGGATTATAACGCGATCGTGGATATTTATTATCAAGTGTACTCGATGTCGTTTTAAAAATATTACTCTAAAGGCACGATGTTAATTTTGTAGTCAAACGTCATGCCTAACAGAGTTATCGGCAATTGAAATAGCATGAAACCCGTTGACACCAAATCGATCATCATATGGTTCGTAAGAACCGACAATGACATCATGACGTGGAGGGAATCAATATTCACCCTAGTTCAATTAATTTTGAGTTCACAAGCAACACTCTAAATGCTTGATACCGGTTCTGTAACCAAGCATCATGCGTAACAAGTTATCGAAAACCGAGTGAGTATAAATTATTTAATATTTACGTCTAGCTCGATTGTCTCTCAATTTGAATCATCAATTTAGAAATGGGTCGTGTTGAAGCAAACGTTCACCCGGTACAGAGGGAACTCGATCGAGTGCCTAAGGGCCACTAGATCGAGTGACCCCCTCAAAAATGGGCAGGGAGTTCTCAAGAAGGCTACTCGATCGAGTCTCCTTAATGACTCGATCGAGTGACCCTTATAGGCCTCCAACGAGAGCCTAAAAGTGACATAAAGTCCCGTCATTTTTCACGACTTTGAGTCGTCACGTGCTAATTCAATCACGTGTTTCCCTTTTTAGAACCCATACATTATATCTGTTATTTTCTCGTTACCTTTACGACTTTGAGCAATGTCTCGTATGACTAGTCCTACGTCGACGACTCCTTAGTCGTGTACGATATGTGATTGGTCGAGAAACTCCCATTTCAATATGATGAGTCGGGACGAGACTTCGAGGCCCGGGGTCAAGCTAGCTCTACGCTTCTGTCTCGCACGCAAAACGCGTTTAAAGCCTTTGTCCTCCGATCGATGCGCAACGCAATGTGTAAGCGATCGTAGTTCGTCCAATTTTTCAATTTACGGTTCCAATTATGTCTTCTATTTACGGGTCTGTTTATAGATTACATTTACCGTTGCTAACTCATTTATCATTCTTCTTTGTCCAAGTATTGTGAATTACAGGTTGTATTTCCGTCGGTATAATTTTTAATTTATTTTCCAGTTTATTTACTTTCGATTTTGCCATTTACCGCTTTCTAAATGAACATCGCATGCTAAATTCAACTTCGACATTTATTCAAGATGCATTAAACGACATAGCTAAACACGTATTTTGCATGCGTAGCTAAAATTGTTATTTGCATATCATTTATCTGTCTTACTAACGCACGTACACGAAAACTGAACGATATCCTAGTAGAGGTCGCTAAGTGCGGGCGAGGTTGGGTGTCTTTTGTGGGCTTCCCAACACGTACCCTCACCCCTTACTCAGAACCTTTTGCTTCCGGATGCCCGAAACTGTTGGCGAACGAGAGTCATTCGATATACGATACCCGATAACTCGACATCGGTATTGCTATGCAAAGGGACGGATCCCCATAAGCTCTAGTACTAAAGCGAGTCGTGCTTTGTGCACGAAACGCCTAAGTATAGAGTGGGTTCGAATGGGCCCGAACTCCCACAAAGTTCGGTGGCGACTCCTATTTCGATTTAAATTTCGACCCAAGAACACTCTTACCACGAGATTCATTTGCCTACCAAAACCTGCGTGGCCGCGTCGGGGTGGACCTATGTCATGTCCACAATTTGGCGATTCCGCTGGAGATACTTGATGTACTATTTGTCATCGGGATTCTCAGGGTGAGACTCGAAGAGAAATCGATCGGTTATTAATGTGCGTGTTTTATTTCGATGGTTCATGGATAACCCCAATCTTGCCCGGGCCGGTTACTTGTGACCGACGTCCCACTATATCGCGGTGCATTCCTACATGGGTGCGCTAAAGAAATATATGGCCGAACTCATATGGATTTTGCGGCATGTTCTAAGTCCAATTCGGCTTAGGAAGTCCGTCCTGATTTATGAGAGAAACATCGGTGTAGGTATAGACCCTATTTGACCGACCGAGACTTAGTATAAAGCATACATGTTGTCGTCATAATGTTTGCTTGACTACTTGCTACTTGGTTTTCGTGTCATTTTCAAAAAATTGTCATTTCAAAAATGCATCTTTTCAAAAATGTCAAGTTTTCAGACTCGGAATGCTGCCAAAATTTAGACTTAAGATTTGACTCAAAATAGCCTATTTTTAACCAGCATGCTACCCACTTCGAAACTCGAAAACTTTCTATCTTTTAAAAAACTCAGTGCTGTCGGCATGCTGCCAATTTCAAAAGTCAGGACCGTCATCCGAATTTTTCAAAATTCGACCCTTTTCAAAAACCTTCCTTATTGTAGGACTTACCGTTACTCGTGTGTCGGGTCTTTTCATACTATATTGAAGGTTTATAGCGTCGAAACTCCGTCGTTCTTACATCACGGGTTTCCTCCCAATCCCAAGTCCGCCTTATTTTAAAGGCATGACCAATCCGCGTAGGGCATACCTCTACAAGGGAAGGTCCGTCTAGACACTCGAGTCCAAAGTCTAGGGAAATATCACGTGGTCCTTCCTTCGAACGGGACTCGGCCCACATAGTCGAATCCTAAGGAAGTCACACCACGCACGAGTCACCCGTCTAGGTATCTTTCTCGAGTCGTTTTCTCGTTCAGCCTTTTCCTTGCTCGGGATCTACTGTTTTGATGCCAAGGTCTGGGTTCCAGGTTTCTAATTACGTGGTATTCTTACAGACAGTCCACCATCAACCAGGCTCAGAATGGAGGAAGCTTTGAACAATCTGAAAACCATGGTGGAAACCATGATCGGGAAACAGACTGAGATCGAGGCTCAACTGGTCGCAATAAGGGCCGATCAAACGGCCGCAAATGCTCGTATGGCTGCTGTGGAGCAAGGGACTCCTAACACTGGGACTGAGAACACTGGGCCTATGGCCGAACTGGTTAGCGCGGTGCGCCGCCTAGAGGAACAGGTCCACCTGTCTGGGGGTAACAACATTCATTGGGAAAATTCCCGTGACTACTCTCCGGTGAATGACAAGCTGCCCGCAAACCTGAATCTCACGGGTTTGCCTATGTTCAAGGGGACTGAAGACCCATTACTACATGTACGGACCTTCAAAGAGTTTATGGCTATTAAGGGGGTAGATTCTACCATGCTTAAGAATCTTTTTGTTGCATCCCTTGAGAAGCACCCACGGGCCTGGTACTACAGGCTAGACCAGAAAAAATACCCAACTTGGGATGACGCGGCTACGGAATTTGCTCGGAACTATGCTGATAACACCGAGATCCAAACCAATATGCGCTCCCTGGAGGTTATGGCCCAAGAGCCCAAGGAAGGATTTACCAAATACCTTCAACGCTGGAGGGCCGAGAGTGTCAAACTGGTCGATAAGCTCAGCGAGAAAACTTCGGTGGAGGCCTTCGTGAAGAACCTCTTCCCCTCCTACCGGGTCCATCTCTGGTATGTTGTCATACCCAACTTCACCCCCCTTACTGAAATGGGCCGGTATGAGGATTGAAGACGACCTAAGGCTAGAGGGCCTAACTAAAGCCTCTGGCAAGGGTAACCAAGGGGCTTTCTCCTCCTCTGCTAAAGCCCCGGCCGCGCCCGCAGCATTTTCGATGAGGTCAATCTACTCGATGCCTCATCCAAGAAGAATACTGCACCTCGGGTATTCACCGATATAGGTACTACTTATACCTATGCCTTACAAAGGCTATCTTCTAGAGGCCTAATCCAACCGATAGGCCCGACTTCTGAAGTTCCAGTCAACCGACGGTCCAAGAGCTATAACGCCCAGGCCTATTGCCAATACCACAGGAGTAATGGGCGTGATACCGAAAAGTGCTGGAAGTTGAATTATCTTATCCAAGACCTGATCGAGAGCGGTAAGATTCCTTTGCCCGGGGACAAACCGAGTAACAAGGACAATCCCTTCATCTCCCACGCCATCTTTACCTGGGAGGTGATCAATTGTTCTCACCTTATCTGTCTCTTTATCCTGCAAGTGAACGGGATCTGGTTTGACGATCAAGTCGATGTCTAGCTCGTCAAAGGGGAAGCTGTCCCCATTACCAGTGAAGAGGTCTGAAAGGCTAAGTCCAAACTTCTAGGCAGTAACCACCTCACCAAATCTGGCCGTCCCTATTAGGCTACTAGCTCTAGGGACGCCCCTATCCCGGCAACTGTCACTGAGCCAGTCAGGACGGAAGTCGCCCCTGAAGAGCCAACCACCGACACGGCTGTCGTAAAGCAGCTGAAGAAGACCCGAGTTGACCTCACTATATGGCAACTCCTAGTTAGTTCGCAAGAACATAGAGAAGCACT
This sequence comes from Agrostemma githago, assembly GCA_958450325.1. Classification (NCBI taxonomy): domain Eukaryota; kingdom Viridiplantae; phylum Streptophyta; class Magnoliopsida; order Caryophyllales; family Caryophyllaceae; genus Agrostemma; species Agrostemma githago. Next base: position 30,504,751 of record OY288255.1, on the reverse strand, counting down.
TACTAAGGCCCTCGATCAAATTAAGATCAACTCCGTGGTTACCCCTGCTAAAATGGTAGCCACGGTCTTGCCCCACTTAAAGGGTAAACCTAAGGAAGAAGGTCCATTAAATACCTTCTCCGAGGCCGATCTACCACCGTTCGGGGTTTTCCACAACTTAGCCCTTTATACCACGGTGATTTGCCGCGGGAAGTACCTCTTGATGACCCTGATCGATGATGGGTCCGCTGTCAACGTCCTTCCCTTAAGGACCGCTAAACCCTCGGCATTACTGAGGCTGACTACATCCCGACTGCTCAAACCATCCAGGCTTTTGATGGGAGCCCAAAGTCGGTACCTGGGGCCATTAAACTGATCATCATAACGGGCCCGATGGAAAAAGAGTTGGAGTTCCAGGTGATCGATGTCACCTCTTCCTTCAACCTACTCCTAGGGAGGCCATTGATTCACGCTGTCAAAGCGTTGTCCTCCATCCTCCACCGAAAAATCAACTTGCCCCTGCATGATAGTGTTATCACCTTGGAGGCAACCCCTATAACCGTGGCTAGCTTCAATGCCACGGGCTGCACGAACCTTTGGGGGTTCAATTTTGTGGGGATGATCGAGGAAGACTTTCTTTTCAGGCCCTACTTCACACCAGCATCGACACGATGCTAGAAAATTTAGGGTGCTTTCCGGGGGCTACCTCCAGACCTTATCTTCCAGCTGGGAAGATCATCGAGGTCCTTAAGGACGAAGACTCTCACTTAGGCCTCGGTTATGCCACAACACCGGGTAACGTTGTCCGAGTAGGCATCGAAAAAGCCTACAATCTCATTAAGGGTATCCACTTGAGCCCTTATATCCCACGACCGACCGACTACTTTGTCACGCCGGTATTTGGGGCCATTCAAGTCGGTCTGTTCCGACCAAATATCGCGTATCCCGAGACCCAAGTAGCCCGAGATTGCAATTATATCCCGGATGACGTTTTCACACTCATCCAATCGGAGCCGAGGGAACGCGCCGACGATGCTGAGCCCGCACTATGGCTACTATTCGAGGAAGACACGATAGCCCCGACTCCAACGGAAGACCTGGTCAACCTCATCCTCCGTAGCAACAGGTTTGACCCAACAAAGCTAATCTCGGATGTTGGCTCCGAGATGGGAAACAGGGCTTGGAGGAAGACTGTCAAATGGACCGACAGTCAAGGGAGAATCTACAAGCTGGTCATCGGTGAAGGGGACATGCCTGCTTCTTAGTCTGAGTCTGAGTCGGAGTTTGAGTCAGAGTCTGAGGTCGAGTCTAGGGGGTCCGATGCTAGAGTCACTCATGTAACCCCTCTCCCTTTAGTCACTCCTGCTGGTGCCTCGGGGTCTGTTCCGAGTACCCCACCTATCCCGCCACTGACCAATGATCAGATAGCTGCTCTTTTTGAGCTGTTTTCTAAGCTTTCAATCAATAATAACAATCGTTCTGCTTACGACATGTCTCTTGTTAACTGCAATTCTGGTTTCAAAAATATTTTATGTAATGACATTGAGAAACCCGACGAACAGGTACCCCTACCTCCACATCTGATCGAGCATTTAAATCAAATGGAATCCCGAAATCCGATGATTGAAGAAACTGAATCCATCAATGTGGGAACAACCTTAGAACCCGAGATGCTTAAGATAGGGTTATCTTTAGATCCCGAGGAGAGACAGCAGTTCACAAGCCTCCTCCAAGAATTCAAAGACATCTTCGCATGGTCCTACAAGGACATACCGGGGATAGACCGGGAAATAGCCGAGCACAACATACCAATCAAAGACGGCTGCAAACCGGTTAAACAAAAACTCCGCAGAATGAGGCCCGAATGGTCTCTGAAAGTCAAAGAAGAAGTCGATAAATAGTTCAAAGTTGGCTTCATACAGGTGTCCGAATATCCGGACTGGGTTGCGAACATCGTACCGGTTCCTAAAAAGGACGGTAAGGTGCGTGTATGCGTGGACATTCGGGATCTTAACAAGGCGAGCCCGAAAGACGACTTTCCATTACCACACATCGATATATTGGTGGACAATACCGCTGACCATGCCCTTCTATCCTTCATGGACGGGTATGCCAGGTATAACCAGATCAAAATGGCAGAGGAAGATATGGGTAAGACCACCTTCACTACACCTTGGGGTACTTACTGTTATAGCGTCATGTCGTTTGGTGTCATTAATGTCGGGGCCACTTATCAACGGACCGCTATAACCTTATTACACGACATGATGCATAAGGAAGTAGAAGTTTACGTAGACGACATGATCGTCAAATCCAAGAACCGGGACGGGCACATCACTTCTTTAAGAAAGTTCTTTAACCGACTGCGCAAATATAAAATGAGGTTAAACCCTAAAAAATGCAGTTTCGGGGTAACATCTGACAAATTATTGGGCCACATCGTTAGCCAACGTGGTATCGAGGTCGATCCAGCAAAAATCAAAGGCATCACCGAGATGAAGCCTCCTAAAACCAAAAAAGAAATAAAGGGATTTCTCGGGAAAGTTCAATATATCAGCCGGTTTATCTCCAAACTGACTATGGTATGTGAACCGATTTCAAGAAACTAAAAGTGGGGGAGCGGAAAGTGTGGGATGATAAATGTTAAGCGGCTTTTGACAAAATCAAGGAAATCATGTCTACTCCGCCGGTTTTAATGTCACCTCAACCCGGTTTGCCTCTATCGTTATACCTAAGAACGACTGAGACAGCCATGGGTGCCATGTTGGCACAGACAGTCGACTCGGAAGAGTGAGCCATCTATTATATCAGCAAAAAATTCTTATAGTATGAATGCAAGTACACCATGCTCGAGAAAACCTGCCTAGCACTAGTCTGGGCCACCAAAAAGCTTCGGCACTATATCCTCAGCTATGAAGTACAGGTATTATCCAAGATGGATCCAATCAAGTACCTATTCGAGAAGCCCATCCTTAATGGCAGAATATCTAGGTGGACTCTAATATTGGGAGAGTTCGATCTAAAGTTCGTGCCACTAAAAGCCATGAAGGGCCGGGTAGTAGCCGAGTTTCTTGCCGATAGTCCTGTAACCGAAGAAGGGCACATCGATACTTGGTCCTTCCCAGACGAAGATATATTTCATATCGATACGGAAACATGGGATCTATATTTCGACGGGGCGTCTAATTTTCGAAGGTTCGGAGTCGGGATTCTTTTAATATCACCGAAAGGGGAGCATACTCCCGTGTCCATCAAACTGGACTTCAACGTTACTAATAATGTCGCCGAGTACGAAGCATGCATTCACGGGTTACAAGCCACCGCCGATTTAGAGGTTACAAATATCCGGGTACACGGCGACTCATCCTTAGCTTGGTCATTAATCAGGCACTCTAGAAATAGAAAACTCAGAACGCCAACCTCGTGGCCTACCAGGCACGAGTAAGGGTTCTCGAGAAACAATTCTAAAGGGTAGAGTATATATATACCTACCTCGGGAAGAAAACCAGTTTACAGATGTACTCTCAAAATTGGCATCTTTACTGAATATCCCCGATCAACTGACCAGTATGCCGATTTGCTTCGAAAGACGGTCCGAGCCGGCATATATGCACGCCATCGAAGACATTGAAATAGTCGATCCCGAGCCATGGTATCAGGATGTCTTAACATATATGTCGACGGGAAAATATCCTCCCGGAACCAACAGTCGAGCCAAGAAAGCCTTGCGAATGTTAGCCACCCAGTTTATCCGTACCGATGACGGGCAACTGTACAAAAAGACGGCGCAGGGGGCTATTTCCTATGCGTTGACAAGAATAAGGCTGAAAAGATTATGACCGAAGTACATGACAGCGAGTGCGGTTCACTTATGAATGCCAAGATGTTAGTTCGAAAAATCGTGAGACTCAGATATTACTGGAATAATATGAAAACCGACTGCAGATAGTATGTCAAACATTGCCATAACTGCCAAATCTTCGCTAATGTGCAACACATGCCGTCATTATTACTATACACCATGACGTCACCTTGGTCATTTTCGACATGGGGTATCGATATAATCGGGAAAATAAATCCCTCCGATGCAGGTGACACTGCTTCATTTTGGTAGCTATCGACTATTTCACCAAATGGGTCGAAGCCGAATCCTACCATATTCTGAACGCCAAGCATGTAGCTAAGTTCATCCAAAACAAAATCATATGCCGGTATGGGATCCCGCATGAATTCATCAGTGATCACGGGACTCATTTCCAGGCCGAAATAGCGGCCCTGCTAACCAAATATAAAATTCAGAAGCATACATCTTCGCCTTACTGTCCCCAAACAAATGGAGCGGTACAAGCAGCCAATAAAACAATTGTCACCATACTCAAAAAGATGGCTGATAATTACCGACACTGGCCCGATAAGATAACTTTTGCTCTATGGGGATACCGGACTTCGATCCACACCGCAACCGGTGTCACACCCTATTATCTGACATACGGGATGGGAGCGGTTCAGCCAGTCCAGTTGGAAGTACCCGTCCTCGGGATTCTTTTAGAAAGTTAAATACCTGAAGCCGATTGGGTCCGAGCGCGATATGACTCATTAGTTCTATTAAACGAACGGTGATCTCGTGCCCTCAACAATATTCAGATTTATCAGAAGAGAATACAACGGGCCTTTAACAAAATGGTGAAGCCCAGGAACATTAAAGAAGGGGACTTGGTTCTCAAGTCCGTTCGAGCTTTATTACCAGTTGACCCGAGGGGAAAATTCAAACCCAATTGGGCCAGGCCATATCTGGTGAAAAAGGTTCTATTAGGCGGTGCTGTGAATCTGACGGACTTGGACGGGAATGAATTTACCACTACAACAAATACTTCATATAGCTACCAAGCACGCGCGATTGATAAATTCAGTAGCTAATTTTGCGACAGAAAGTATAATTCGCGACTGATAGTAGTCGCTGAACGAGGAGACGGTTTTTTTTTTAAAAAAAAACTTCAGCGACCAAAATTGGTCGTTAAATAAATGAACGCGCGACCGAAATCGGTCGCTAAATTCATTAATTAGCGACCGATTTCAGTCGCTAAATCTAAGACTTAGCGACTGATTTCAGTCGCTAATTAATGAATTTAGCGACCGAAATCGGTCGCTAAGGGTCAGAAAATTTTTTAAATTGCCGCACACCCCCCCTTCCCCGGCTCATTCCTTCATTTCACTCCCTCTCTCTAAAACCTCTCCTCCTTCTCTCTAAAACGCCTCCTCCTTCATTCCTCTTCATTTCTTCCTCAATTCTCTCATTTTCCTTTAAGGTATGTTTATCTATCTATATTTAGTTTTAATTGTTTGTTAATTTCTGTTTAATGGGTAGGATAATTTCTGTTTAGTTTCAATTATTTATAGATTTAAATAAATTATTTGTCGGGTTGGATAATTTATTAGTTGTCGAAATATGATGTGTAGTTAGAATGTTAATCGCCCAATAGGTTCCCCAATTTGAAATAGGTAGATTGTTAGTATAAAATTAGGGTTTGCGGTTACGTAGTTGAATGAATTGGGTTGTTTTGATGTGTTAGGAAATTGGAATTGAAATACAATTATGTCGATTTAGTAACGTAATTATGGATGATTAGGTGCAAATAGTACTATGTTTAGGTGAAATGAGAATTTTACAAAATATGTGAGTAGTGTGTATTTATTAGTGAATTACTTAAGAGAAAATAATTTGTATGTGATTATTGTACCAATTTTTTTAGATAAAAAAATGAAGCGACAGGAACGAAAATGGATGTATGAGGAAAGATTAGATAAGAGACGACGTCCCAGAACTGAATTTTTAGAGGGTGTTAATAGTTTCCTTGAGTTCGCTAAAACCCATCCCGAATACGCGTCAGAGGGTAGATTTAGGTGTCCTTGTGTGAAATGTAAGAACCTCAAATTCTTGGATGATATTCTGATTAAGGAACATATTATCTCAAATGGGTTTAGCCCAAATTATTATTATTGGATTTGTCATGGTGAGACGTCTGCTGTTGGGGTAACTGAGGTGGATCAGAATGAGGGCGGGGTGAGAGGAATTATTGTTGATGTGGTTGAGTGCAATTTGTTTAATGATGGGAGCATGTACACTAACGACGATGACCAACCAACCCCACAAGAGCCAAACCCACGAGCGAAAGCTTTTTTTGATATGTTAGAGGCTGCGGAGAAGCCATTATATGGAGGGTGTGATGTGACATTGTTAGAAGTGGCGTCTATGGTAGTGACCCTCAAATGTGAGTATAACCTACCTTTTGGGTGCGTAGACGGTATCGCTGCGTTGATTGAGAAACTCATCCCAAAAGACAACATTATGACCAAAACATTCTACAATACCAAAAAAATTGTTAAAGGTCTTGAACTTCCGCATCAAAAGATCGATGCTTGTCCCGATGGATGTATGCTTTTTTGGAAGGACGATGCCGTGCTTGAGGAATGTAAGATATGTGGGAAGGGTAGATACAAAAGTGTAGATGGGAACATTGTTATGAGAGGTAGGAAGGGGAAGAGTGTCGCGAGGCATAAAAAACCTATACCACTTAGTCGACTTACCTACTTTCCCATCGCCCCTAGACTTCAAAAACTATATGCAACCAGAACCATTGCCGAACAAATGAGGTGGCATAAGGAAAAAACTCGTGTAGAGGGGAAGATGTGTCATCCTAGTGATGGGGAGGAGTGGAAACGGTTTGATAGGATTTACCCTGAATTTGCTGAGGAACCCCGTAACGTGAGACTTGGGTTGTGTACCGATGGGTTCGCCCCTTTCGGTCAGTTTGGTAAGTCGTACTCATGCTGGCCTGTCATGGTCACACCGTACAACTTACCCCCGTGGCTTTGTCTAAAACCACCGTTCATATTCCTTTCTCTCATTGTTCCCGGCCCAAAAAACCTCAAAAACCACTTGGATGTTTACTTACAACCAGTAATAGAGGAATTGAAACACTTGTGGGAAGTAGGGGTGGAGACATATGATGTGTCGTTGAAACAAAATTTCCAGCTTAGAGCATCGCTTTTGTGGACTATAAACGATTTCCCTGCGTATGGTATGTTGAGTGGTTGGTCTACCGCGGGCCAAAAAGCGTGTCCTTGTTGCATGAGTGAAAGTAAAGCATTCTACCTAAGTAACTCAAGCAAAATTAGTTGGTTTGACTGTCATAGACAGTTTCTACCCGAGGGTCACATGTATAGGAAGAATAAGAGAGCTTTCAAGAAGGGTGAGGAGGTGCTAGATGAGGCACCGATTCGTCTCCAAGGAGATGAGATTTGGGAGGTTATTTCAGAGTTCCCATCTACTGTGGACGGGACCAATCAAGAGTTCAAAGATCTTAAGAAATTAAAAAATGGTTGGTTTAAAAGAAGCATCTTCTTCGACCTTCCATATTGGAGTACTTTATTACTCCGACATAATCTGGACGTGATGCATATTGAGAAGAATTTCTTTGAGCAACTAATTCACACCGTCATGGATGTAGAGAGTAAGACATGTGACACCGTAGGATCCCGAAAAGATTTGAAAAAATTTGTAACCGTCCGAAAATGCATATCAAGCGGGATGGGTCCAAGCCTAGGGCCTTGTTCAGCCTCGATAAGGCTCAGAGAAAGGTCGTGTTAGAGTGGGTAGGGAAGCTGAAGTTCCCTGATGGGTATGCATCCGATTTTAGACGGTGTGTGGATATTAAGAACCTGAAGCTCCAAGGCTTGAAGAGTCACGACTGCCACGTGTTCATGGAGCGGTTACTACCTGTGGCGTTGAAGCACCTGCTACCGGAAGGTGTTTGGAATCCTATCACTGAGATATCTCAGTTTTTTCGAGATTTATGTTCGTCGACAGTTACAAATGACGACATGACTCGTTTGGAGGATCAAATTCCTCAGATACTATGCAAACTTGAGATGATCTTCCCACCATCCTTCTTTAACTCAATGGAGCATCTACCGGTCCACTTGCCCTACGAAGCTAAAGTGGGAGGACCGGTACAGTTTAGATGGATGTACCCGTTTGAGAGGTGAGAACTTTCAACTACTTACTTATTTTACCCACTAACTAACGTTAGACACTATAATTTGATAATAACATAGTTACTTGATGATTGTCATAGATTTCTCAACCATTTGAAGAAAAAAATTGGTAACAAGGCGAGGGTGGAGGGTTCCATATGTAATGCTTACTTAACAGAGGAGATAGCCAACTTCTGTTCTCTGTATTTCGAGAAAGAAGTGAACACCAAAGCCAAAAATCTAAACCTAGAAACACCCGAGACGACGATTGACCCCAATATACCAGACTTTTTTCAAAGTAAGGTAGGTGAGGGATCGTCAGCAGCTGGCGGGTGGAGGACATTAGATGAGAAGGAGTACAATCGTGCTCACCTGTACTTGCTATCAAACTGTGAAGTTTTGGAGCCGTACGAGAAGAAATTTGTAACTGAATTTGTGGCTGCTAATCCACATTTACAAGCTGATGACGTTTGGAATAAGCATGAGGAACAGTTTCCCAAATGGCTTAAGGAGCATGTAATTTCAGAGAATATTCAGGATGATTTGGTTAGGAGTCTAGCATTAGGTCCTTTGTGGAATGTTAGAATTTGGAACCGGTATTCGGTTAATGGTTACAATTTTCATACATTTGCCCACGGTAGCAGTAGGAGTAGATGTAATTTCGGTGTGAGTGTGTCGTCACTTGAGGGTGAGGATTACTACGGTCTAGTGGAGGACATCTTAGAGCTGTGCTATGTTGGAAATGATCGTGGGTATAGAGCTGTGGTATTTAAATGTGAATGGAAGGACAACTCTGTGTTAGGTACTAGAGTACATGAAAGGTACAAACTAGTTGAAGTTAATCATACCAAAAAATACTCCAAGTACGATCCGTTTATACTTGCACATCAAGCACACCAAGTGTACTTTGCGCCTTACCCAACCACAAAGAACGACAGAACTGTAAATCAGTGGTGGGCGGTGTTCAAAACTAAGCCACGAGGGCGCTATGACTCTGACCTTTTCCAAGAGGATGTCATTTCTAGTGGTACAACATTGTCTCCAGCTGATGAGAATCTTTTTGCAAATGATGATGATGACAATAATGAGGTGGATGTGGGGGAAGATTTTGAAGACGATGAAGGTGGTGAGGAAGAGGAAGGTGGTTCTAGTGATATGGTTGAGGAGGAGGAGGACGTCAATGAGTTAGAGTTCAATGACGACGAGGAGGAGGAAGATGACTACGAGGAAGAGGATGTCGTTGGTTCGAGTAGGCAAGTGGAAGATGACAACGACAGTGACGATGATTTTTAGTAGGGTATAGTTTTAGTAAGTTATATTATTTGTACATAGTAATTTATGTTACTTATTTTGGGCAAATTATTTCAATATTATGTTGTGAATTTCTAACTTTCTACTATTATATGTCTGCAGATATGACTTTGGGTAGCAGACTGCGTTACGGTAGTGGGAGCAGCAACACGAACAGGGGGTCCCAGCAGCAGGAGGACCAGGAGGAGAACCTGCGAGAGGAGGATAACCAAGGGGAGAACGACGAGGAGCAACCAGAACAACCACAACAGGATCAAGGGCTTCAGTATACAGACGACGGACGCCTTATTATTAGCCCGGAGAACACATGGTGAGACGTTATATTTCCTTTTTTTTGTGAGACATCATCTTATTTCACTCTTTGGTGTAGGTTTCGTACTCGGGACGTTGTAACAGGCGTGACAGACAGTTTCTTGAAGGACTTAACTACGTATTGCACGTCTTGGACTAAGGTGCCTCTGTGGCAACGAGAGAAGTGGTTTGCCAACTTCAAGGTACACCAATTTCTGATTTTTATTAATTACCTGTTACTGTTTACAGATTACTAATACAATGACGACAAACGATCTTGCAGTTGAAACACTTCTACAACGACGGTCTCGAGGTGTGTGCAAGAGACCGGTACATGGATGTCGCGAAGCCCAGATACAAAGACATGATGTATAAGATGGCAAGCGACGAGAAGTTACAGGGACACCTTAGAGGTTCGATTACTCAATTAGTGTTAGTACTTGAGTAGGAATTTGTATATATCTTCAAAACACGTATTGATCTCAAAGTGTATAAATTGTAGGTGACGCCATCCAACAGTTCAGAACAGCCCGTTCCGACCCGAAGTTCCTTGCAAGATCCGTCCAGGCGAAAAAGAACAAGAGGCGGGGAGGGGACCCAGAGGGCTTTGCTGAGCGCACCCACTACGGTGGGTCGCAATCGATGCACCAGCGGGCCATGAGCGTTAGTATTTCCTTACCTTTGATTTTTATTTTGGATTCTTATTTAATGTTTTCATTATAAATGTAAAAGAGAAATCTACGTGTACTGTCAACATGTGAAGAAGAAAACCGGAGAATTCCCTTCGCCGGTGCAGCTATTTCTCGACACGAAGAGCAAGGGGAGCAAAGCCACCGGCCGAGAATTCGCCACGCAGAAGGATGCGGACATGTGGGTAAGTTTCAACCATAGGACTTCGTTACTTTTTTTTTCTTCACACAACACACCTACTCATGACTTCAAGTTTTTTCAGGACTCGTATCAGGAGGTCGTTGGAGCGCCCGAGAATGAAGGTGTGGACCCGAGCACGATTTGGTTCAGAGTCGCGGAGGGATACCGCAAGGGAGCGGTGTACGGTACGGGGAACGCTCATTCCCTGTACTGGACACCACCCAATGTTCGGGGGGCCCATGCGACCTCGACGGACTGTGTGCCATCCGAAATGGCTGGGATGAGGTCGGAACTGCAGGAGGAAAGGGCGCGAGGGGATGCTATGGCCGAGAAACTGAAGGAGCAGGATGAGAGGCTGAAGATGCAGGAGTCCGTTAACCTGCAAATTCTGGAAGAGCTACAGCGCCTGAGGAGCATGCAGCAGCAGAACTGTAACTCCGGCCCCATTCCCCGACACCGGGATCCTAGAGACCCCTTCGGTGACGGTGGTAGTGGTGCGTCAGCTAGTTTCTCTGTTAGGTGAGTGGATTGAAAACAGTTTGTAGTTTCTGAATACTTGTTGAAAAAACAGTTTGTAACAACATTTTTAATTTAGTGTATTCACGACGTTTGCGTACTTGGTCGTCCATTTTGGAGTGTGAAGCTTGCGTAACGTTTGGAACAACCTTTGGAATGTTGTTTGGGATGTATTGTGGTTGTTGGTTTGTTTTCTTGCGCAGATTTTGGCTAGAATAATAATAATTATAACCGGTCTATTTGAGGCACTTTAGCTACTGAAATCAGTAGCTAAATGTTCAATTTAGCGACTGATTTCAGTAGCTAAATGTTACCACGTCATACCATTTAGCGACTGAAATCAGTCGCTAAAGTGAACATTTAGCGACTGATTTCAGTCGCTAAGGCGTCAGTTTTAGCGACTGACATCAGTCGCCAAATGTTCAATTTAGCGATTGATTTCAGTCGCTAAAACTGACGCCTTAGCGACTGAAATCAGTCGCTAAAAGCGACTAACCTTAGCGACGGTCATTTAGCGACTGCTATCAGTCGCTAAACTTTTTTAGCGACTGATGACGGTCGCTACGTTCAGTCGCCCAACACTTAAATTCTTGTAGTGTACCAATCCTACCAACCCAGACTAGCTAAAACGCTACTACCCCTGATCCTTTCTCAATATCATTTGCAAAAAAGTTTATTAAATTTGTTTTAACATAAACTTTCAAGAAAACAAATCAATAAGCTAGGATTAATTATCCTACTGTCGCATATCTCGAACCAATAGTCTTGGTGTAATTCGAGATTGCTAATTATACAAAGTTTGAACTACGTCCGGTTTGATTCCACTAACTGTGGATACGTAGGTAGCCCTTCAAAAGGGCACAACCACTGCAATCGCGAAAAAGACAGGAATAGTTTAACTAATAAACTTCCTTTATTATTACAAAAAAAACCCGATAAACTCGGGAAATCTCAAAATCCAAAAAAAGCACACGACACTACAAATAAAATAGTAGTTCTACTTAGATAATGGAGTAATAAAACTAAGGACTCGGGTATTCAGGGCATCTTGCCCTTACCCTTATCCTTAGCATCCTTAGCCGTCCACTGATGACGAGATGGAGGTCGACGTTCCCGAATTACTACGGGAACTTCCTTGGCCCGGACCCGCTTCTGCGAATGCGGATCTTCCGCCACTTCAATCGGCCCGAGTTTGGCCCTCACATGTTCGGGCAACCTATCGCGCGGGCCCAGTCGATCCTTTGCCGCCAGTCTTGGCCCGAGCCTCTTCTCCAAGTCATTCTAGGGGCTCAGTCGCCCCCACACGTCTCTAGCACCGGCGCCCTTAGCTTGAGTCTTAATTTTTTTACTTAAGACCCGTTTCCAATCGTACTAACATAGCAGGAGTCTCCCCTTCATAGTAGAAACCCCTGTTGTCTTTCGCCGTCTCCCGGCGAACCAAATCGAAGGCTTCATCGACCTTCAAGGCCTTGCGGGCCTCCTCTGACTCTTCCGAGCTCCACTTACAATATGACTCGGAAACCCAAGCGGAATGGCAAGGGTTGTTAATGGTCCAGATGACACAGGTGTGCCACCGCTGTAACCATGTATTGCACATCACGTCCGTCAATTGGAGCGGGATGCTGCTGATGGCCTCAGTCTCAGGGATTCTCTAACGCTAACCGAACTACCTCAGCATGCGGTCCGGGTAAATATGGATTGTCCAATCAAGTGAGAGGACCACCAGGTAACGGGCTTGATCCCTCTTGGTAAACCTAGTCAATCTGGAGAGGAACCACCAAGCGACATTCCACCTAATCAAGGGACCCCCGTGGAATATGAGCTCCTCATCCTAATAAGTTCGGTTTATGTCATGACTCGAACTTATACATCGCGTCCTCGAGCTAACTTGGCTGCTACGATAATTGAGTACATTCATGGGAGGTTCCATAATCGACAGCCGCTCGTACAGCCAAACCTGCCAGGGCAAAATTTACAAGTTTCCGTAAGCAACTAGGGAGTCCGCCAGAGGGCACTCGATCGAGTGTCAGGACTGACTCGATCGAGTGACCTCCTCTAAAGCAGGCAAAGTGTCATTTAGCGAGGTCGCTCGATCGAGTGACGGGTTTACTCGGTCGAGTGACCCTTTTACATCAGATATACGCGCAAAAAAAATGCTAGACGTATACTAGCAGAAGGAGGATACTACCCGCCAATTGATGGTCTGGGTCGACTTTCCTAGCATCGAGACCCATAATGACCTCTCCCATTATCAGCCAAGCCGGGCTATGACTTGTTTCCATCTGATCAACTACACCAATCAGCTGGATTTGACCCAAGTAAGAGTCAGCCTCCATCTGCCCCTTAAAGGCGTACCGATGCAACATACAAAAGGCGAAAGCCCTGCGCCTGTGAAAAGCAATAATTCTCACATCATTATCATTCATGAACTTTTAGGAAACGAAATTTCCTGCACCATCCGGTCTGCCTCAGCATGGGACAGACGCAGAAATTCCCTCAACTTCCTCCTCTGGTCAGGATAAAACAGAGGTATAGAAGGACGGGCGGGCCGCAGGGCACCAATCGCCTACAGCCACAATTTCTTCGGGAAGAAGGCATACCTCTCCTCGAGGGAATGCAAAAACGTGATGGGTAGTGTCCCAAAACGATAAGCAAGCGTCGCGGAAGTGTGAGTCTACCCTAAGACGCTGTAGCGGGAATAAGGCAGAAATTCCCATTTGGTTCAGCTGAACCTTCTCCTCGTCCCTGAAACTTTGGGACCACTGCTGAAGCAACACAGTTAAATTTGCGATACCCATGGCAGATATTCGAATCTTTTCTCGAGAGTTTGAGGAAGTTTAAGAAGAAGAATTTAGAAAAGGGTGTGAGATGCAAAAAGTGAAGCAGATGGTCATGTATTTATAACACAAAACCCTGACAACCTCCACAACTGCCAGGCCTCTTTAGCCCACGCGGGCCTACTTGCGCTAGCCCGATCTGACCTCTAGTTCTTTCAAACCTAATACAGAAACTGAGTCGCCCCGAGCATTCCCCCTTGATAAAATTTTTAAAAATTTTAAAAACTTTCAAAATCCGCGCGTGGCCGCTTCGGGGTGGACTTTGCCATGTCCACACATATCATATACATGTAATAAACCCGTCACAAATTCTTGTTTGTGACGGAATCTCCGTCACAAACAAATGACGGGCCAAGTAGATATCATTTGAGGGGAAAGACAAAAGTGAGTTTGGTGGGACCCTTTGTCCTTTTCCCCTCAAATGGTAACTATTTGACCCGTCTTAAGCTTGCGACGGATATATCCGTCGCAAGAAAGACCAACCGTAAACCCGTATGGTATTTTTCTCACCTAGACAAAAGAATAGAAGCAAAAGTTGTTTGTTATAATTGGTGGAAGCCACGAAACCAATCCAACATGGACATCTCCCATTGGCCAATGATTCCCCAACAAACGTGTTTCTCCTCAACAATCAAAATGCAACACTCTCCCCGACTTACACTAAAATAACTCCGAAATCAACCACACAGCATTACAATTTACAAATGTACAACTCACCACGTGAAGCACAGATTCGCTGATCCGCACCACCGGGGAAACTCAACCTCCGACATCCCTTAAACTCGCCGGGAAATTGGCCGGCACGATCACACTCCACCATCGTGGCGCCATCAACCTCCTCCCAATCTGTCACCAAGAGAAAACCATCATCATCATCATCATCATCCTCCTCCGCCGCCGGACATCTGCCTCCCTCGACCTCTGTAAAGCCGACAAGAATCGTGTACCGTGAGAAATTTCCGGCAGATTCGGACTTACCGTTTTGGCAGAAGACTTGGTTTATTCTCTTGCTTTTAGTCATGGCTGCTTCCTTCTTTGCCCTCGCTATCTTCCTCTTTCTTTCCCTTGATTCTGATTTGTCCCCTTATACTCCCGTTTCCGCCGCTCCCGAAGGCGTTGAGGTATGGTGATTGCGTTTTTTTTCTTTTATTGTTTTGATTTGGTGCTATAGGGTTTGACATTTTGATTTAGGAACGATTTGTGTTGTTATTTTGTGTGTTTGTGTGGCTAATATTGTGAAGGTCATGATTTGATTTGATCGATTTCAGGATTGTGTGAGATGATCAGTCATTAGTTCATTTAAACGAATAATGTAGTAACGGTGATGATTTCATCTTATGATCGATTTTTTTGGAGAACCGTGTGATGAATGATGATCAGTCATTTGGTTGATTTGATCGAATTATCGTGTTATCCTATATAAATTGGCATTTTTTTTATGTTAAATAGGGAAGTGCAGAGACAAAAAAAGTAAGAAGTAGATTGTAGTAGTAATTGGATTAGTTCTATGCAGTAGATAATTCAAGTGTTTTAGATAAGTCCAGAGGTATGTGAGTTGTAACTATTGAGTGTTATGACTTTATGATAATGTATTAGCAGTTGAAGATTGCGATCTTGATGTTAGATTTTTTTACTATCTGAGGTATGTAGTGATTGGGTTCAGTAATTGAGTTTTGGGTAATTGCAAGATACGAGTTATAATGATTGAGGGATCGCTAAATACTCCCCCACAAATCTTTAAAAACGGGAAGAAACATAAAGGACATAGGGAGTAATGGAGCTTAAAATGAGAAGAAAATGGAGGAGATTGGTGGTGGTTGTTTAAGGTGCAAAGAGAAGGTGAGGGAGGAACAATTACTCCCATATGGAGGTAACGATTTCCTCCCTAAAGATGCTACATTACCCTCTTTTTCTCCATCTCCACCCCACTATCAGTCTATCATTACTTTTCTCCATTTTCTAGTTTATTTTTAGCTTCATTACATTTCCCTAATAATTACCCCCATCCCAAGAAAGCCTTGATGTGATTTTTTATGAGATTAAGATTTTGCATTTTTTTTCCTCGATCAACAAGTTAGATTCAAACTTCACTAGTTCTGATTCTTGTGAGTGGGAATGTATTGTTCGAGAAGGTGGTTATGAGGCCAAAGTTTGTTACTTGCATTAGTAATTTGAATTGTGACAAAGCGTGACTATGGTTTCTAATTCGCCTTTGAAACTGATCCTTCACCAAAAATTCTTCCTTTGTTGACATGTGCTGTGTACTTTTGTAGGTGACATATGGATCAGTCATCAAACTAATGCATGAGAGGACAAAATACAGGCTCCACTCACATGATGTGCCATATGGTTCTGGAAGTGGGCAGCAATCAGTGACAGGTTTTTCGAATGTTGATGATTCCAATAGCTATTGGGTAAGTGGTTTGTTTTCCAAGCATTTTCTGTATATATGACTTCTGTAAGTGTGAAAGTTGAATGATCCTTTTCCTTTATTACTAGGTTGTAAAGCCTGTACCCGAAATTTCTGCAAAGCAAGGGGACACTATAAAAAATGGAGCAGTTGTTCGCTTACAACACATGAAGACTCGTAAATGGTTACACAGCCATCTACATGCATCACCTATTTCGGGTAATTTGGAGGTAAGCAATGCCTACATGATAAGCAGAATTGTGTTTACTTGTATGGACCAAGAAAGGTTCTTCTAGTCAGTAATATACTTATATGAGGTACTGCCATGCACAATGAGCTCTTAAACCTGTAGTGGATTTGTAGCAATCCAGGTGATGATGTGCTCATGCAGATAACATTGTGAGTTTCACCATTTTTGGCTTGGTTTCGTGACTTTGAGAGTAGAATGTTTAAGTATAGTTTTTAGTTGGCCATCATTCATAGTAGTTGTATTTTTTTTGTTGTATAGGATATTAGGACTATAGGGAACCACGGGGGCAATTTAGATGCTCTTGGGTTTCGAATTCGAGATCATGATTACCAACTCTCATGGCCTTACCAATTAAGCTAGTTGACAAGTGCTCATTCATAGATCTTGTTGGTATGGTGCTTATGAAACTTTTATATTACTGTCATAATCAATGTATATGTGTCATCAACTTCACCGCAGTGTGTCCGTAGAGGTTCCTGTTCCAAATGAGATGGAGAGGTTGGGCACTCCAGTTTCACGACAAACACTTCTAAACTGTAACGCGTGGTTATCTTGCTCATCATCATAATAGAACTTTAATATAGCTTGCCTCATAATCATGTTTTCCTTTTTTTTATTATGCGAGTGTATTAGTTACTACTGGTGCTATAACGGCAATGATATTGGAGTAGAAGCTTGCGTAAACACATATCTAGTGAAAATATGTTATTGACTGTAGTTTTTTCTGATTGCCAATCTAGGTTAGCTGTTTTGGAGGAGAAGATAATTCTGATACTGGAGATTATTGGAAGTAAGGCTTGAACTTGAACATTTTGGTTAATTTCAGACATTAGCTGCTGCCAGTACTTGTTTGTTGATGAGTTGCCATGCTCTATGTTTCCCTAGGTTAGAAATTGAGGGAAAAGGAAACGTCTGGAAGCAAGATCAGAAGGTCAGACTACAACATGTGGATACTGGGGGGTATTTGCACAGTCATGACAAGAAGTATCAACGCATAGCTGGTGGTCAACAAGAGGTAAAAAATTCGTTGTTATTACTTCTTTTCTTGTTACACTTTTGCTAATTGCCAATGTAGACTGCATTCTGAAATTAAATTGCTGAAATAGAGGATGCTTGATCAAATTGTTGGTATGATTAATTTCTTTCATTGGCCCATTCTGCTTGGACTTATCAACCAAACATTGAACATGACCTTCTTGGTTTATCGTGATTAGCATTGAGTTTCTCTGTTAATAATCCCTAGGTTGTACACTTGTACATGTTAACATGAAGACCGAATTCCAACGCCTTTCTTTCTCATGCTCCATTCTTGCCGCATCCCTACACCTTACTTAGCCCATTGCCGGTGAGTCTCCGGCACCATGCATCGCCGTCTCTTTCAAAACTCGGCTTTCTAATTCTATATTCACCAACCATACCAATGCTAAACTTAATTCCATAAGATGCTCTACATTTTTGTGGATGTAACATATAATACAGGTTTCACATCTTAATTTACCCGTAAACCAAATCAAAGACGAAAGAACTGGGATGGTAGGTTCGTGGGATTGCGTTGAGAAGGTACTGCCAGGTAGATCAGAGGCCGCGTAGGGCTGCACTGAAATGGTGCATGCAGTTGCAACGACGTGTATGTGGTGGGAAATGGATGTGATGGGTGCGTGGGGTTATGAGGTTGTGGCGCAAGGCAGTGCATGTTGGTGTAGGGTGGGTGTGTGTGGCCGCAAAGAGGTGGTAGAGCTTGGTGTGTTTAAAGGTGGTGTGAGGTGGAGCGGGGGGTCAAGGTGGTGAATGAAGGTGAATTGGGGGAAAGCAAGGATGGGGTACTACTCTTGAATTATGTTGTGTTATTCGAGTCATAAGAGTTAAGATGTTATTGTGGGTAGATTAGGTGAATAAAAATGAGTCATAATTAACGGCAGTTTGAGTAAATATAAGCATGTAATAAAGGTATGTTGGTTTAATTTTTGCTAAATAAGGAAATGGGTAACATTCGATTGGAATATTGGATCGTCCCGAAAACGAAACTGGGTATATATGATTGGATTGGATTGGATGGGATTGGAGGAAGTAGTAATACCCCAGTTATAATACTGATTAATCTAGGAGAATCGTTGATTTTGTTATGGGTAGTTTCGTACTTAAATTTCTTCCATTTCCATAGGACTGAATTAAAATGAAGGGAGCACTGAAGTACCATAATGCCTTGGAAGTTGGAAGTCATAGTTTCTTTGATATTGCATTTCATGTGAATTTGTTAAAATTGTTTGTTCCATGTGTGCACTGGAGTTCACATGTATTTTCACTTAGGACTCTAGGAGGCCTAGGTAAGCGACTTGGAATTGGAATCCCTAGATATATGTCAATTGTGTCAACGAAATACTTCACCATGGTTCCCATGAATTCAACTTTCTATTTATATGTTTTTTTTAAAATAGCTACAGTATAAGAGCATGGACAGTTGGACCTGTTAAATACTTGACTCCCATTTCTTGATGCCAGCCAATTGTTTATTTCTACTTTCTAGACTTATTTGGGTACAATGAGTCGTGTATCGGACGATCAAATGTGAGTTCAACCCAAATGCTCATTGCTCGCTTCATTACGGAGCTAATGAGTTGGCCCCACATAAGACGGTAGCATATACTCCGTAAGTATTTATGATTTGAGTAATGTACTATGCAGGTTTGTGGTGTCAAAGTAAAAGGGCGTGACAATGTTTGGCTGGCAGCTGAAGGTGTTTATCTCCCAATTAGCGGCGGAAAAGCAGAGTCAGCATAGTTCAATTCCATTTGATTAGGTGTATTCAGAAGGCTCTACTTTACACTAATTTCTTGAGTAGGTTGTTTTGATTTTCAAAATATTATTGTAAGATTGACACTATTATCGTGCAACAAAAGCCATATAGTTGAAGGTCTTTGATTTTAATGTGTATGGATACATCAAGTCATCAGCAATGGTGCAACATAAATTCAATTGTTGCCTGATTAAGGACAATGTCAAATTCACTTGGGTTGTTGTCCAGGGATTTCTGGTTTGGACGCTCTTTTGTCCCAATTAGAAACATTGTGGCCGGAGAGAAATGTGTTATCGTTTATTCCTTTGTGTCTTAATTGAACTTTTGTCGGCCTTGTGGTGTTCGACTGATCTCCTTTGATCTCTGTTTGGGCTGAACTTGAATGGAAGCATATAGAGCTGGCGTTGAGATATTGTTCCGAATTCTTGCTACAGCTGGACCTTAGAAAAAATACTCGTATAGAGCTTAGTTCAGAGGTGTTCTCAAATCATTGTCCAATGATTAGGAATTGTCGAATTGATTGCCCAATAATTTGGGCGAATTTAACGCTATTATTTGTATTTAGAAATAGGATTTTGGTGCAAAAAACAGAAAGAATGGATCAGCTCGAACGAACACCACATTTGGGAAAGAATCCATCCTCTTTGGTAAGACTCATGTGAGTGAGAGTCTCAAAACTCATGTGAGTCTTATCAATTTGCAAAGTGATTATTGATAGACTTGAGTGAGTCTTGTCTCAAGACTCACGTGAGGTCTGTGGGGTTGTGACTGGTGACAAATATTTTTCTTGACATACGATCCGATAAATTACTCATTTATACCATTTTTATAGTGTTGGGATAGGTTCTTCGAGAATCAGACACGACTTTGCAACTGATCAAGACATCATCAACTCCAATACAACTTGGTGGAACACATTTGGACTCGTTTTGGAGGAGACGTTAGTTAGATGATATTTTCATTTTTAAATTAGTAATCTAATATTTTAAATTTTAATAATAGACTACTTATTAATTTGTCATGTATGTTACTCCGTCCGTTCGAATCTAAATGGTGCGTTTGCTTTTTCACACTTGTCGAGACACGTTTTACACCGTTAATATCTTTCGTTTTACATTAACAAAAATTATAAAAATTTGATATTCTTAATCTACTCATAAAGACGAATCAAATAAGATCCATCATGACTATATTTTCTCTTATAGATTATCGTGAACAGTAACTATTCCGGTTAGGAAACAATCTCACCCGAATCAGATTTGGATTTGTATTAGATTTAGGTTCTCCTTGGATCTGGCTTGATCCTCACGCCTCACCTTTCCTCTCTTCTAGCCGTCGGACTTTCCCGGCGGAGTGGGCCTGCAACCTGCATAAGGAGCGCACAGGCCCTCGAAGGTGTTCGAGGAAACCCTCTCCAATGCCCAAGTCAGTTTGTGTATGCGCTTGATAATTCTTATTCGTGAGGAATAAGGTGGTGTTTTTAGAGTGAGAGTCTATTGAGAGAAAGTTAATTACCCTTTAATGAAGGAAAAAAAGGAGGTATTTATAGGTTTCCACGAGAGAGAAAGAGAGAGAGGGAGACACGTGGAGGCGTGTGCTCCACACATGCCCTTTTACCTTAGGCTTAACCAGGAGGGTCTGCCTTACCCAGCCTGGGGTCGGCTGGGTAAGTCGTTCCGAGGTCAGGAAGGAGAGGGTATCCCTTCCCCCTGAGAGAGGCTCAGGAGGCCTCGGCTCGGCTGGCCGAGGGCTGGGCCTCAGATCCTGGACTCCGTGGGAAATAGGTGGGACTTTTTTGGAATGCCCCAGAGGACTGACTTGTCGGGTCCGACCGGTTATCCACGCAGCGTGCTATTCCAGGGCTCGGACTTTCATCAGGACCGGGTCAGACCCAGACCTAACTGGTGGGGGACCCGAGATGGGCAGCTGACCCCAACATTAACGATTCACTTGCGTTGTGAATAGTGTCCAAAAGGAAAGCGTACCAGCCGTACCCTTTGGATTTGAACTGATGCAGTATTTATATCATATGTCAACCTAAATCAATATAACTAAGACTATGTACGAAAAAATAATTATTAAATTATCGTTAATTAATGCGGAGTATAAGTAAAACATAATTAAAATATCGTAAATTATCCGGATCTATAATATGAGTGAAATCCAAAAGATCGTCTACTCGTCTTTTTGTAGATCACACGAAAATCAACAAGAATTAAATAAAATAAATTATTTTTTTAAAATTAAACTATATAGTAAAGTAATAATAATTTGTACCTAACAGGTAAATTGTACTCCCTCCGAGTCTGAATGATCTTTCTTTTGATTAAAATATACCTCACATATATTAAATAAAGGGGGAAAATCATTTAGACTCGGAGGGAGTATTGTTTTGTTTAATAAAAAAAATAGATCAAATTAATTAACTTTTTAACCAAAGAAGGGTAAGGTGAGTCTGACTGGTAATATATAAAATCTCAAATGAGTCTGAGGAATAAATAAATATTAAAAGTGAGAGAAAAATTGAGGTGACAAAGTCTTTGGTAAGTCTTACCATTGGAGATATTCTTACTCTTATGAGACATGGTTGTAAATTGTACTTTGTAATACATGTCACAAGGAGGGATATAAAGTTAGGACTTGGGAGGATAGTTTATTACTTACAGTCAAATAATCAAATGAGTAAAAAAAGTGGCTCAAAGGTGATGGATTGGTAAAAAAAGTATCGCCGGAGTCAAATAGGTAAAAAAAGTGGCACCCAAGTGACGAATTGGTAAAAAGTTATCGCGGGTGTCAATTGGTAAAAAAAGCGGTACCGAAGTGACGAATTGGTAAAAAATATAATCGTGTTACGGATTAAAAAAAATACCGATGCAACAAATTGGTAAAAACGTAATCGGTGCCAAATTGTTACGGATTAAAAAAAATTAATCGATGCGACAATATTTAGAAATTAATGTTCGTAAAATAAATTACCTATCGTTTTAGGTCAGTTTAGATTTTTTTTCCAAAGTGTGACGATATTGTCACATAGGTCCGTGTTTACGATTCTTACGATACGGTGTAAAAAATCTAGACATGTCGAAACTCGATCCACGACCCATTCGACCCGAACCCGAAGAGACCCATTAATCTAGGATTGAAATCCGACTCGACCCGTATTGTAACCCAACCAATTTAACGGATCTAAAATCTTCTAATCAAAAAAAATCCGTACAGTGAAAAAAAAAACAAAAAATTTCATACAAATTAATTTCTAAATAGTGTCGCATCGATTAAATTATTTTAATCCGTAACAATTTGACACCGATTATATTTTTTATCAATTTGTTGCATCAATTTTTTTTTTTTTAATCCGTAACACGATTATATTTTTTTACCAATTCGTCACTTCGGTACTACTTTTTTTACCTAATTGGCACCGCGATATTTTCTTACCAATTTGTCACGCCACTTTTTATACCTATTTGACGGTAAGTTGGTACTGTAGGGTTACAACCCTTAAATCCAAGGACCTGTTACGAGTATTAACCGAAAAGACAAAAGTAGAGGGATAACAATTATACCTTATTTGCAGCGGAACAGCGTATTAATAAGAAGTATAATAAACTCATAAATATATATATAATCTCCACGGACAGAATAAATAATCTTCACGGACAGAATAAATAATTCCCACGGACAGAATAAATAATCTCTACGGACAGAATAAAGCACCCCAAACGTGATGCCTCATTTGGTATCCACACGGGTACAGAACTGCGACGTATATGCTAGTATAAAGGTAGGTGAGACCGTCTCACAACTTCTCTCTCTGTCTCTCTTATAACTATTTATAAGAAGAATACTCCGTATATATATCATATGAACCTCCTTATATAAGAGATGAGAAGGTAGAATTAGGTTATTACTATAACTCTAATTACCATAATTAGATTAGTAGTATAACTCTAATTACCATAACCCGACAGCGCAGCTGGGTCCGTATTACTACTAACCCGATATATTTAATATATCGATATATATTAATAATATCCCGTACATATTGTGTGTGACCCAATGGGCCCACTTAAGACTACCAGACACGTAACCTATTTACATGTCAATCCGACATCGACCTCTAGCAAGGCATATCGGATACATAGACTTAAGCGGGTTAATCCGTAGGACAGTGGACATAACTCCTTCAGTCTCCCACTTTTACATGTCCTCTCAAGAACGGCGTTAAATCTCTTTGCTACTATTGTCTCCAATTGAGAATGAGGTAAGAAGAAGTGTCATCCTCGTATGTCTCAATCTTTTACTCGAATCTTTGAGTTGACTTGTTAAAAGAGCAGATAGATGACAATCATCCTATCTGAGCGCGGCCACGCATTTGCACAAGTCACACTCTTCGAGTGGCCAAGAAACAATAAATTCCCTTCAATAAAGGAAGAGCAAATCCTCTCTTGTCTAACCACATCCTATCACATGATCCATGCATGCCCAATAACCATCCATAGCCCCCTTTCACAGCTGACGAGGAATAGTATCAAAGCATACACATCACATGTACAGAATAGTCAAAGACTCAGGTCTAAAGACCGTACAAGTTCATAACTTGCAAAGAACTTTACTGACACTAAGCGAAATCTTAGTAAAATCCTTTTCAGCGGGTCAGTCTAATGCATGTTCTTAACATACACTCTTGTGCCTGGTTTAGTATCTCAATACCTATGACTCAAGGAACTTAGTCATCAACCAACTCACACACTAGTCATTTAAGGATATTCAAATGTCCCAACACAATACCTTGACTAAATAACTACATCATCCAAATAGAGTTCCAATACTAAGTCACATACTTAGTGATCTATTTCATCAATGTAAATTATTTAGGGACAAAACTCGGTTACATTAACCAAATGACAATATGTCATACATATATCAATTATCAAAATAACTCCCACTAAACCACCAAACACCTCTAAAAGTACTAAGACCACTCGCTCATGCGTCTTATACCAATCATAACAATATGATCTTTATGTAGAGGAGGTTTTGGGACATACAACATTTGTATCGGTTATTTACAAGCATATGACCAATCTACCTTCTCTCAATTGAGCCAAACTGTTAGTTTCATAAGCAACAAATTGCTTCATAAACTTTAAAGTTAAGTGCATGTTTGATTCGTAACCAAACGTCTATTTGCTTCAAAAGCAATAGAACACCAACTTTAGTTATAATACTAGTCACCAAGTTGTCATTTGGAACCGTTCCAATACACAACTTCTCATCCAAAACAAAATTTACTGAGATTACAATCTCATGTCATCTTTGCCTATTTGGAAATATGAATCGTTGTAACTTGTTTACAATAATTCGCTTATCACATCATGCGCATCTCTTAAATAAATTCCCTTTTTGCTTCTTAAGCGCAAAGGAACAATTCTTAGATAGCATTCTAGTGACACTCACTAGATTAGTATCTACTCGTCACACGAGCACATAATAAACACATTTCTTGCAAAGCAATCAAATGTCGTTTAGTTAGAGAAGTATGTCACTTACATACCAAATCATAACGATAAATGCACTCCCACTAGCCTCTTGTACACACTGTCTTTCTTCGTCTCAAAGGAAAACAAACATCTTCGAATTACCACATTGAGAACGAAGATACTACTACATAATACTTGCTCCAATCGAATTGGATCATTCACATTTGTCTAGCAATTTTAATAATATGAAATTCATACGATGTGTCGCACACACATCATATTGCTATTGCATCCCTTTCAAGAAATGTATTTCACATATATATGTCCAAAACTCATCATAATGAGTGATGACATTCAAAATGCTAAATCAATCTTAATAGAATTAAGCATAATGTTGTAAAAAGGATTTTTCTATAGTCATTGTTATGAGATCAATCCTTAATTACCAACTATGCTTCATAGATACTCTTATATCAATCTACATCGTCTTTATATTGAAGACTATTTGTGGACATGACATAGGTCCACCCCGACGCGGCCACGCGCGGGTTTGGGGAGGCGAATGAATCTCCATGAGATGGTCAAATGGAAATTTAAATCGAAGTCGGAGTCGCCACCGAATTTTATGGTTATTCGGAACCGTTCGAGCCCACTCTATGTCGTAGTGGGCCGTATACAAAATACGGCCCATTTCCAATGTCAGAGTTTATTGG
This sequence comes from Agrostemma githago, assembly GCA_958450325.1. NCBI lineage: Eukaryota > Viridiplantae > Streptophyta > Magnoliopsida > Caryophyllales > Caryophyllaceae > Agrostemma > Agrostemma githago. Next base: position 30,479,263 of record OY288255.1, on the reverse strand, counting down.
GCTCGTCCCTTTGCAGTTCGATATAGATGCCGACTTGGGCGGTTAATCGTATATTGAATGACTCTCGTTGCCAATTGTTTCGGACATCCGGAAACCACGGTTCTGAGTAAGGGGTGAGGGTACGTGTTGGGAAGTTCACTAAGAACACCCAACCCCGCCCGCACGTTAGCGGCCTCTACTAGGATATCGAATGATGTTTTAATGCGCACGTTAGTAATACGATGAATGATATGCAAACATTGTTTTCCTAAGCATGCGAGGAATTGAATGGGTTGCTAAGTCGATTTAATGCATGAAAAATCTAACGTCAAAGTTGAATTTAGCATGTGAGGTTCGTTTTAGTATAATAAAAAAAACAATGAAATAAAGATGAATTTGCTACAAAAGGTGAACAAACGAGTTAGTATCGATTTGTAAATAATAATATAGCAAATAAATATACGAGATCGAAAAAATAAATATTAATTGAAATCTGGAAAATATTGTTTAAAACGATGTTTTGTATAAAAAACGAAGTTCGAAAAATAATAAAAAAACGAGAAAGGCGCGTCGTGACAGCCGGCCGCGCGGCTCGCCCGGGATGCCGGCGAGTCGCGTGTCGGGCTGATTTCGAAAGCGGTTTTTTGAAAATTCGATGCTTTTATTAAATCGCGTACGAATATTGCATAATTCGTACTCGACTTAATATTTTCGATATTCGTTATATTCGATAATTGACTACGAAATCAATATCAAATACTTCGAATAGTTTTAGAAAAGATATAAATTTTGAAATCGTTTCGTAGAATAATAAAATAAAACGAACAAAAAAAAGCTAAAAGAGGACTCGGGTTTCAGGCCCGTGCGCGAGTCGCCTAGGTGGGGCGCGACTCGCGTGCGGGTCTGTCCCGGTTTTGCTCGTTGTTCGAAAATTGTTAATTTTGATAAATCGCGTACAAATATGAATTAATTTATACTCGATTTATGTTTTCGATATTCGTCGTACCCGATATTCGATTATGAAATCGATATCGAGTATTCGGAATGATTTTTAGAAAAGGGTTTTGTAAAAAAAGAATTTGAACGAAAAAAAGATGTAACGATTTTTAATATCGTCGAGATTTTAATATAATGCTTTTCGATACAATATTCGATTATAGAAAATCGATATCATATTTTTAAGAATGTTGTTGTATGAAAATAGTTTTTAATAGTATCGATATTAGAAAATAAAATAAACGACGACCGACCCATAAAAAATAAGACGGACGAGGAGGAAGAGAGAAGAAGAAGAGAAATCGGGTTTTGTTACACCCTCAACTTACATGCTTCTGTTTACTCGGATCGGGGCTCGTCGGGACGTGGCTTGGGCACAAGAGCGTCGAGTGGATGTCGGTGAGTTGATGGTGGTTCGGCTCGGGCGTGACGTGCGTGAAGGGTGTCGGGATTCGGATCGGTTTCCTTCGGGTTTGTAGTATCGGTTTCTCGATGTGTATGTGTGTGTGTGAGTGGTATTTTTCTGATTTCTAATGATTATCGATGTTGTGAGTGTCGATGTGAATGAATATTGTAGATGCCTGATGATTGATAATGAATGATAATTGATGTGTAAAAGTGTGTGTGCAAGGGGCTATTTATAGGGAGTTCCCGACCTTGGCTAGGAGAGTTTGAACTACCGCTAGAGATAGAAAATATAGGAAGCTGTAAGGCATGAGAATTTCGCTTTCTTGTCAAGGAAGAAAGGGAACACGGCTGGTTTGTGCTGCCTGGCCGAGTATTTGCACTCGGTCGGGTGTCTGAATCGGTTTTCGGATAGAATTCCTACTTGAGATCGAATTCTATCCTTAAACGGATTTGTTTAATATTTTGTGAAGCTGATTTTTCGTAGGATTAGAGTTCGAATCAGCCGTGTGAGGTGTCACGGCTGACTCACGTGCCTCGGAAATAATTTTGACGGGTTTTGACTCGGTCGTAAAAAGACGGTTTTACCCCTGGTGTCGGAATCGACCCAAATTAGTCTTATTTGACTCAAAACGACCCACTGGGCCTGATTTTGGGGTTGGTTTTGTGAGATATGTACTCCATAATGAGCCCAAGCCAAATGCCAATGATTTTGAGCCCGTTTCTGAGTATTTGAAGCACGTTTGCGTCCGATCATCATCGGGTGTTTGTCGGAAACTGCTATAGACACCTGGCGGTCAAAATGTGGGTGTCTACAGAGCTCCCACTCTGACTGAGGCTTGGACAAAGCGAAAGTCAGAGTAGCTACCAGGCCAATCAAAGATTAAGACCTGGCAGACTTCCGGTCGGGTCGTTTAAGGTCCATTAGACCTGCGTAGAGGGCCCGCCGGCCGGAGACTAGAAATGTACCTGAGTTGATGATGATAACTCCGTGGGGAATCGGACTTGTCGTATAAGTCTATGCCGCTGGGGAGTTATGTGAATTGCGCGGTCTTGAATTGTACTTGTATAAGTTACATAAAATTTTGCATGCAACATGTAGGTGAAACAAATATGACTCGCGCTGGGGAATAAAAAATGATTTTTGCTTAGTTTTGAAATCGAGGTCCTGAAAGCAGCTCACGTGCTAGGAAATAGGTTTTCAAAACTGAAATGGGTAGAAAAGAAATTTGCAATTTAAATAGACCGAAATTTGACCTTGTCGAAAAGGGTTTTCTCAAATGGCTAAGTTTTGCAGATTTTAAAAAAATGAGAATTTGAAGAGAGAGATATACCGACAGACTCGACTCTGGTCATGACCGGACGAGTTGACAGACACGACTGGACTCTCGAGGGGTTGGACCGTGACTCGGTAGGGGGGTGGGCCACCTAACAAGACTCTTAAGTTGCGCTATTCCGTAGCCTAGACGAGTGGCAACATGGTCGAACATCGAAGTGGGATAGATATGCTATACGGGGTTGCAGTAGTCTGTAATGAGACTGTTGTAGTCTAGTGCTCTCCTGAATTTTTGATTTTAGGGTACATTTCCAGAGTGGGTATTACCTCGAGTCCTGACAGATTCTTGTCTTTGACTGAGCCGAGTACTAGGACACACTATAGAAAGGAGGCTAGATTTTTTGAATTTATATGGATTTTGTGAGTGGATGGAGGTTTTCTGTCTAAGAGAAGCCCCCAGGACGACAAAGCTAGCTGCTGAGAACATGACGGTGTCGTGACCGGAATGATGGCGCTTTTTGAATGTGTGTCAATGTGGGTGGTTGTGCCTCTGTTGAAAGGCTGCCTACGTATTCACGTATAGTGAAATCAAACCGAGCCGTAGTTCAGTGTCGGAAGATATATTATGATGCCTAGTCTAATAGGACTTCGTGTGTAACTAGCCATAGCAATGGTGTAGGCTAGGTGCATTCCCAGTGATGTCTTGATCAAAGGGCTAGAATGGTTAGGATATTGATCCTGTGACTGTGAGCGTTCTCCGGGGTAGCCCCCAGAGGTGGTGTGAACTATTTGGGCATGTTCTATGCCGACCGCAAGTTGAATTCCCGTGCTTGGGGTTGGTAACTGGTTTGGATGAGAGGAATTGGGATGAGATTTTAACGAGTTTTGCTCTCGGGAATTTTAACGAGTTTTGCTCTCGGGGGTTTTAACGAGTTCTGCTCTTAGGGATTTGATGAGTTTTGCTCTCAGGGATTTTAACGAGTTTTGCTCTCGGGGATTTTAACGAGTTTTGCTCTCGGGGATTTTAACGAGTTTTGCTCTCGGGATTGTGTATGATTAAGTAAGGGATTTGACGAGTTTTGCTCTCGGATCTTTGACGAGTTTTGATCTCGGGTCTTTGACGAGTTTTAATCTCGGGTTTGCATATGGTGATTGTGAATTTTGTTATATAAAGGGGGAAGCCGAGTAAAATGGCTCGAACTTTGATCGGGATATATATGTTTGATGATGCGGGATCTGGTTTCCATGTCTGGCCCTATGGTTAGGGGTATCCTATGGAGCTTGAATCCTCAAAATTCCGGGCTGTCTTTAGCCTGGGTCTCGGGAAGGTCTTGAGGGTTGTAATGTGGGAAGGCTAAATGTGGTGTTAGTTGACCAGCTTGATTGTTTCTCCCTTATTTGATGGTATGAATATTGATCTTGAGTAAACCGTTGACCACGGTCATGGGCATTTGAATATTTTTTGTTGGTTGACCTCTTAGCCCCGGTCATGGGATCTTCATTTGTGTTGACCGTTCTGGTCGTGGATGCCCTTTTTTGATGATGGCCTGCTTTTTTGTTTTGGCCTTTTGCTTTTTTCCTCGGACTTTTTGATTTTTTTTGTCCAGTTTTTTGGTCTTTTTTTTTTTTTTTTTTTTTTTTTTTTTTTTTTTTCTGTTGGTCAGACTAACACCGTAGGTAGGTATGGTTGATCTTGTCGGAGGGGTGTTTATTGTGGGAAATGGGCTTGCCTCCCGTCTTGAACCCAAACTAGGAGACTACCTAGATTCGTCATTGGATTCGATACCGCTCCTGCTAAGTGTAGTTTTGTGGCTTCTTATGTCAGACATGGAACAGGTAAAGGAAAACACGGGTCTCGATTTCCTGCAGTCATTATAGATGTGCCTATAGTCACGTGCGTGTGCTCACATTGTATGATGGTGTTTATCATGTTCTCGGAAACACATAAGGAAAGTATATATGAGCAATAGAAAAGCTGATTTTATTGAATTTTGAAAAAGAGGACAGAATACAAATGACTCTGACTCTGATTTGGAAATTAGGATGTAGGGTATCCTAGACTCGGACTCAGACTTAGACTCGAATCAGATCCGGACTCGGATGCTCGGTTGGTTGTTTTTTTTTGGTAAAGTCTTCGACAGGTGCCACGACTCGCCTAAACTCGGTTTTGCGCAAATGCAAGAGAGGGAGTCAAACTAGACGCGACCCGAGGTGACTGGAATGACTAGGATTCTTGGATCGGGATACTCGAACGTTGACCTGGACGAGGTAACGACCCTGGCTTGACGATGAGACTCAAGCTGCACGAGGGTGAGTCCGAAAATGGGGCGACCATGTTTGACTCGGGTTAGACTCTCCTAAGACAAATGTGTAGGGTGCGATTCTCGGGGTGACTGTGATTAATCGCTCCGTCGGAGAATAGCCCCCAAGTGAGGCTACGGACTCAGATAGGACCCAAATGGTGTGGCATCTAAGTGGCTCGAAAGTGGGGTACGTGAGACACGTGTAAGACATGACCCTTAGAGCAATCGTGATTGACCGCTCTAATGAAGGGTAGTCCCCAAGTGGGATCGAATATTTGGTTAAGACTCGAGTGTCGGACGAGTGACCCTTAGACGTAAGGGTCACAAACCTTTTGTTATAGGGCTATGTCTTGTAAAAGGTTGACTCGGAAAATTAAAGACACTTAGACGGGTGACTTGTGAAAGGTGGGCCTCCTTTAGGATCCAGCTGTGTGGGCTGGGCCTTGTTCGAAAGGAGGTTCACGTGAGACATTCCCCAGACTTTTAGACTCGATTGTGTAGATGGGCCGACCCTTGTAGGAGTATGTCCTACGTAGGTGGGCCTTGCCTTAGTATAATAAGGCGGACTGGGATAGGGAGGAAATCCGTGATATAAGATCGACGGATTTCGACGCTAGAAGACTCGACGACTTACGACATGACCCGACACTGCTAAATACGGGAAGTCCTAAAAAAGAGGAAGGTTTTGAAATTTGATTTTTGAAAGCCCGAGTAAAATCGGGGAGAGGAGCCCGGCCCTTTTTTTTCGAAAAAGAAAATGGAAAGGCGGACCGGGGAGGGTTTTGAAAGTTCGAAAATATTTTCGAGTTTTGAAATGGGCGTAATACCGGCTAAAAATAGGCTATTTTGAGTAAAATCGTGGATCCTAAATTCGGTATATGTCCCGGGTTTTGAAAATTGGATATTTTGAAAAGGATGCAATTTTGAAAATGACGGTTTTTGAAAAAAAAGACTTGTAAATCAGGTAGCACGTAGTCATGGAAACAGTATAACGACGCCATGTATGCTCTAATTCTAAGTCTCGGTCAGTCTGAAAGGGTCTATACCAGTGTACACAGCCTATCGAGAATCGGGGCGGACTTCCTAAGTCGAGTTGAGCTTAGAACATGCCGTAAAACCCATACGAATCGGCTAATGGACACCTTCGACATATCCAATTTGGACTACATCGATAGTATAGTGGGACGTCGGTCACCAGTACCGGCCCGAGAAAATATGGGGTTATGCATGAACCGTAAAACTAAAACGCGTATTGTACTAGTCAAACGATTTCTATTCGAGTCTCACCCTGAGGATGCTGAAGGTCAGTAACGTATAAGCTAATCCCCAGCGGAGTCGCCAAATTGTGGACATGACATAGGTCCACCCCGACGCGGCCACGCGCGGGTTTGGGGAGGCGAATGAATCTCCATGAGATGGTCAAATGGAAATTTAAATCGAAGTCGGAGTCGCCACCGAATTTTATGGTTATTCGGAACCGTTCGAGCCCACTCTATGTCGTAGTGGGCCGTATACAAAATACGGCCCATTTCCGATGTCAGAGTTTATTGGGCTCGTCCCTTTGCAGTTCGATATAGATGCCGACTTGGGCGGTTAATCGTATATTGAATGACTCTCGTTGCCAATGGTTTCGGACATCCGGAAACCACGGTTCTGAGTAAGGGGTGAGGGTACGTGTTGGGAAGTTCACTAAGAACACCCAACCCCGCCCGCACGTTTGCGGCCTCTACTAGGATATCTAATGATGTTTTAATGCGCGCGTTAGTAATACGATGAATGATATGCAAACATTGTTTTCCTAAGCATGCGAGGAATTGAATGGGTTGCTAAGTCGATTTAATGCATGAAAAATCTAACGTCAAAGTTGAATTTAGCATGTGAGGTTCGTTTTAGTATAATAAAACACACAATGAAATAAAGATGAATTTGCTACAAAAGATGAACAAACGAGTTAGTATCGATTTGTAAATAATAATATAGCAAATAAATATACGAGATCGAAAAAATAAATATTAATTGAAATCTGGAAAATATTGTTTAAAACGATGTTTTGTATAAAAAACGAAGTTCGAAAAATAATAAAAAAACGAGAAAGGCGCGTCATGACAGCCGGCCGCGCGGCTCGCCCGGGATGCCGGCGAGTCGCGTGTCGGGGTGATTTCGAAAGCGGTTTTTTGAAAATTCGATGCTTTTATTAAATCGCGTACGAATATTGCATAATTCGTACTCGACTTAATATTTTCGATATTCGTTATATTCGATAATTGACTACGAAATCAATATCAAATACTTCGAATAGTTTTAGAAAAGATATAAATTTTGAAATCGTTTCGTAGAATAATAAAATAAAACGAACGAAAAAAAGCTAAAAGAGGACTCGGGTTTCAGGCCCGTGCGCGAGTCGCCTAGGTGGGGCGCGACTCGCGTGCGGGTCTGTCCCGGTTTTGCTCGTTGTTCGAAAATTGTTAATTTTGATAAATCGCGTACAAATATGAATTAATTTATACTCGATTTATGTTTTCGATATTCGTCGTACCCGATATTCGATTATGAAATCGATATCGAGTATTCGGAATGATTTTTAGAAAAGGGTTTTGTAAAAAAAGAATTTGAACGAAAAAAAGATGTAACGATTTTTAATATCGTCGAGATTTTAATATAATTCTTTTCGATACAATATTCGATTATAGAAAATCGATATCATATTTTTAAGAATGTTGTTGTATGAAAATAGTTTTTAATAGTATCGATATTAGAAAATAAAATAAACGACGACCGACCCATAAAAAATAAGACGGACGAGGAGGAAGAGAGAAGAAGAAGAGAAATCGGGTTTTGTTACACCCTCAACCTACATGCTTCTGTTTACTCGGATCGGGGCTCGTCGGGACGTGGCTTGGGCACAAGAGCGTCGAGTGGATGTCGGTGAGTTGATGGTGGTTCGGCTCGGGCGTGACGTGCGTGAAGGGTGTCGGGATTCGGACCGGTTTCCTTCGGGTTTGTAGTATCGGTTTCTCGATGTGTATGTGTGTGTGTGAGTGGTATTTTTCTGATTTCTAATGATTATCGATGTTGTGAGTGTCGATGTGAATGAATATTGTAGATGCCTGATGATTGATAATGAATGATAATTGATGTGTAAAAGTGTGTGTGCAAGGGGCTATGTATAGGGAGTTCCCGACCTTGGCTAGGAGAGTTTGAACTACCGCTAGAGATAGAAAATATAGGAAGCTGTAAGGCATGAGAATTTCGCTTTCTTGTCAAGGAAGAAAGGGAACACGGCTGGTTTGTGCTGCCTGGCCGAGTATTTGCACTCGGTCGGGTGTCTGAATCGGTTTTCGGATAGAATTCCTACTTGAGATCGAATTCTATCCTTAAACGGATTTGTTTAATATTTTGTGAAGCTGATTTTTCGTAGGATTAGAGTTCGAATCAGCCGTGTGAGGTGTCACGGCTGACTCACGTGCCTCGGAAATAATTTTGACGGGTTTTGACTCGGTCGTAAAAAGACGGTTTTACCCCTGGTGTCGGAATCGACCCAAATTAGTCTTATTTGACTCGAAACGACCCACTGGGCCTGATTTTGGGGTTGGTTTTGTGAGATATGTACTCCATAATGAGCCCAAGCCAAATGCCAATGATTTTGAGCCCGTTTCTGAGTATTTGAAGCACGTTTGCGTCCGATCATCATCGGGTGTTTGTCGGAAACTGCTATAGACACCTGGCGGTCAAAATGTGGGTGTCTACAGAGCTCCCACTCTGACTGAGGCTTGGACAAAGCGAAAGTCAGAGTAGCTACCAGGCCAATCAAAGATTAAGACCTGGCAGACTTCCGGTCGGGTCGTTTAAGGTCCATTAGACCTGCGTAGAGGGCCCGCCGGCCGGAGACTAGAAATGTACCTGAGTTGATGATGATAACTCCGTGGGGAATCGGACTTGTCGTATAAGTCTATGCCGCTGGGGAGTTATGTGAATTGCGCGGTCTTGAATTGTACTTGTATAAGTTACATAAAATTTTGCATGCAACATGTAGGTGAAACAAATATGACTCGCGCTGGGGAATAAAAAATGATTTTTGCTTAGTTTTGAAATCGAGGTCCTGAAAGCAGCTCACGTGCTAGGAAATAGGTTTTCAAAACTGAAATGGGTAGAAAAGAAATTTGCAATTTAAATAGACCGAAATTTGACCTTGTCGAAAAGGGTTTTCTCAAATGGCTAAGTTTTGCAGATTTTAAAAAAATGAGAATTTGAAGAGAGAGATATACCGACAGACTCGACTCTGGTCATGACCGGACGAGTTGACAGACACGACTGGACTCTCGAGGGGTTGGACCGTGACTCGGTAGGGGGGTGGGCCACCTAACAAGACTCTTAAGTTGCGCTATTCCGTAGCCTAGACGAGTGGCAACATGGTCGAACATCGAAGTGGGATAGATATGCTATACGGGGTTGCAGTAGTCTGTAATGAGACTGTTGTAGTCTAGTGCTCTCCTGAATTTTTGATTTTAGGGTACATTTCCAGAGTGGGTATTACCTCGAGTCCTGACAGATTCTTGTCTTTGACTGAGCCGAGTACTAGGACACACTATAGAAAGGAGGCTAGATTTTTTGAATTTATATGGATTTTGTGAGTGGATGGAGGTTTTCTGTCTAAGAGAAGCCCCCAGGACGACAAAGCTAGCTGCTGAGAACATGACGGTGTCGTGACCGGAATGATGGCGCTTTTTGAATGTGTGTCAATGTGGGTGGTTGTGCCTCTGTTGAAAGGCTGCCTACGTATTCACGTATAGTGAAATCAAACCGAGCCGTAGTTCAGTGTCGGAAGATATATTATGATGCCTAGTCTAATAGGACTTCGTGTGTAACTAGCCATAGCAATGGTGTAGGCTAGGTGCATTCCCAGTGATGTCTTGATCAAAGGGCTAGAATGGTTAGGATATTGATCCTGTGACTGTGAGCGTTCTCCGGGGTAGCCCCCGGAGGTGGTGTGAACTATTTGGGCATGTTCTATGCCGACCGCAAGTTGAATTCCCGTGCTTGGGGTTGGTAACTGGTTTGGATGAGAGGAATTGGGATGAGATTTTAACGAGTTTTGCTCTCGGGAATTTTAACGAGTTTTGCTCTCGGGGGTTTTAACGAGTTCTGCTCTTAGGGATTTGATGAGTTTTGCTCTCAGGGATTTTAACGAGTTTTGCTCTCGGGGATTTTAACGAGTTTTGCTCTCGGGGATTTTAACGAGTTTTGCTCTCGGGATTGTGTATGATTAAGTAAGGGATTTGACGAGTTTTGCTCTCGGGTCTTTGACGAGTTTTGATCTCGGGTCTTTGACGAGTTTTGATCTCGGGTTTGCATATGGTGATTGTGAATTTTGTTATATAAAGGGGGAAGCCGAGTAAAATGGCTCGAACTTTGATCGGGATATATATGTTTGATGATGCGGGATCTGGTTTCCATGTCTGGCCCTATGGTTAGGGGTATCCTATGGAGCTTGAATCCTCAAAATTCCGGGCTGTCTTTAGCCTGGGTCTCGGGAAGGTCTTGAGGGTTGTAATGTGGGAAGGCTAAATGTGGTGTTAGTTGACCAGCTTGATTGTTTCTCCCTTATTTGATGGTATGAATATTGATCTTGAGTAAACCGTTGACCACGGTCATGGGCATTTGAATATTTTTTGTTGGTTGACCTCTTAGCCCCGGTCATGGGATCTTCATTTGTGTTGACCGTTCTGGTCGTGGATGCCCTTTTTTGATGATGGCCTGCTTTTTTGTTTTGGCCTTTTGCTTTTTTCCTCGGACTTTTTGATTTTTTTTGTCCAGTTTTTTGGTCTTTTTTTTTTTTTTTTTTTTTTTTTTTTTTTTTTTTTTTTTCTGTTGGTCAGACTAACACCGCAGGTAGGTATGGTTGATCTTGTCGGAGGGGTGTTTATTGTGGGAAATGGGCTTGCCTCCCGTCTTGAACCCAAACTAGGAGACTACCTAGATTCGTCATTGGATTCGATACCGCTCCTGCTAAGTGTAGTTTTGTGGCTTCTTATGTCAGACATGGAACAGGTAAAGGAAAACACGGGTCTCGATTTCCTGCAGTCATTATAGATGTGCCTATAGTCACGTGCGTGTGCTCACATTGTATGATGGTGTTTATCATGTTCTCGGAAACACATAAGGAAAGTATATATGAGCAATAGAAAAGCTGATTTTATTGAATTTTGAAAAAGAGGACAGAATACAAATGACTCTGACTCTGATTTGGAAATTAGGATGTAGGGTATCCTAGACTCGGACTCAGACTTAGACTCGAATCAGATCCGGACTCGGATGCTCGGTTGGTTGTTTTTTTTTGGTAAAGTCTTCGACAGGTGCCACGACTCGCCTAAACTCGGTTTTGCGCAAATGCAAGAGAGGGAGTCAAACTAGACGCGACCCGAGGTGACTGGAATGACTAGGATTCTTGGATCGGGATACTCGAACGTTGACCTGGACGAGGTAACGACCCTGGCTTGACGATGAGACTCAAGCTGCACGAGGGTGAGTCCGAAAATGGGGCGACCATGTTTGACTCGGGTTAGACTCTCCTAAGACAAATGTGTAGGGTGCGATTCTCGGGGTGACTGTGATTAATCGCTCCGTCGGAGAATAGCCCCCAAGTGAGGCTACGGACTCAGATAGGACCCAAATGGTGTGGCATCTAAGTGGCTCGAAAGTGGGGTACGTGAGACACGTGTAAGACATGACCCTTAGAGCAATCGTGATTGACCGCTCTAATGAAGGGTAGTCCCCAAGTGGGATCGAATATTTGGTTAAGACTCGAGTGTCGGACGAGTGACCCTTAGACGTAAGGGTCACAAACCTTTTGTTATAGGGCTATGTCTTGTAAAAGGTTGACTCGGAAAATTAAAGACACTTAGACGGGTGACTTGTGAAAGGTGGGCCTCCTTTAGGATCCAGCTGTGTGGGCTGGGCCTTGTTCGAAAGGAGGTTCACGTGAGACATTCCCCAGACTTTTAGACTCGATTGTGTAGATGGGCCGACCCTTGTAGGAGTATGTCCTACGTAGGTGGGCCTTGCCTTAGTATAATAAGGCGGACTGGGATAGGGAGGAAATCCGTGATATAAGATCGACGGATTTCGACGCTAGAAGACTCGACGACTTACGACATGACCCGACACTGCTAAATACGGGAAGTCCTAAAAAAGAGGAAGGTTTTGAAATTTGATTTTTGAAAGCCCGAGTAAAATCGGGGAGAGGAGCCCGGCCCTTTTTTTTCGAAAAAGAAAATGGAAAGGCGGACCGGGGAGGGTTTTGAAAGTTCGAAAATATTTTCGAGTTTTGAAATGGGCGTAATACCGGCTAAAAATAGGCTATTTTGAGTAAAATCGTGGATCCTAAATTCGGTATATGTCCCGGGTTTTGAAAATTGGATATTTTGAAAAGGATGCAATTTTGAAAATGACGGTTTTTGAAAAAAAAGACTTGTAAATCAGGTAGCACGTAGTCATGGAAACAGTATAACGACGCCATGTATGCTCTAATTCTAAGTCTCGGTCAGTCTGAAAGGGTCTATACCAGTGTACACAGCCTATCGAGAATCGGGGCGGACTTCCTAAGTCGAGTTGAGCTTAGAACATGCCGTAAAACCCATACGAATCGGCTAATGGACACCTTCGACATATCCAATTTGGACTACATCGATAGTATAGTGGGACGTCGGTCACCAGTACCGGCCCGAGAAAATATGGGGTTATGCATGAACCGTAAAACTAAAACGCGTATTGTACTAGTCAAACGATTTCTATTCGAGTCTCACCCTGAGGATGCTGAAGGTCAGTAACGTATAAGCTAATCCCCAGCGGAGTCGCCAAATTGTGGACATGACATAGGTCCACCCCGACGCGGCCACGCGCGGGTTTGGGGAGGCGAATGAATCTCCATGAGATGGTCAAATGGAAATTTAAATCGAAGTCGGAGTCGCCACCGAATTTTATGGTTATTCGGAACCGTTCGAGCCCACTCTATGTCGTAGTGGGCCGTATACAAAATACGGCCCATTTCCGATGTCAGAGTTTATTGGGCTCGTCCCTTTGCAGTTCGATATAGATGCCGACTTGGGCGGTTAATCGTATATTGAATGACTCTCGTTGCCAATGGTTTCGGACATCCGGAAACCACGGTTCTGAGTAAGGGGTGAGGGTACGTGTTGGGAAGTTCACTAAGAACACCCAACCCCGCCCGCACGTTTGCGGCCTCTACTAGGATATCTAATGATGTTTTAATGCGCGCGTTAGTAATACGATGAATGATATGCAAACATTGTTTTCCTAAGCATGCGAGGAATTGAATGGGTTGCTAAGTCGATTTAATGCATGAAAAATCTAACGTCAAAGTTGAATTTAGCATGTGAGGTTCGTTTTAGTATAATAAAACACACAATGAAATAAAGATGAATTTGCTACAAAAGATGAACAAACGAGTTAGTATCGATTTGTAAATAATAATATAGCAAATAAATATACGAGATCGAAAAAATAAATATTAATTGAAATCTGGAAAATATTGTTTAAAACGATGTTTTGTATAAAAAACGAAGTTCGAAAAATAATAAAAAAACGAGAAAGGCGCGTCATGACAGCCGGCCGCGCGGCTCGCCCGGGATGCCGGCGAGTCGCGTGTCGGGGTGATTTCGAAAGCGGTTTTTTGAAAATTCGATGCTTTTATTAAATCGCGTACGAATATTGCATAATTCGTACTCGACTTAATATTTTCGATATTCGTTATATTCGATAATTGACTACGAAATCAATATCAAATACTTCGAATAGTTTTAGAAAAGATATAAATTTTGAAATCGTTTCGTAGAATAATAAAATAAAACGAACGAAAAAAAGCTAAAAGAGGACTCGGGTTTCAGGCCCGTGCGCGAGTCGCCTAGGTGGGGCGCGACTCGCGTGCGGGTCTGTCCCGGTTTTGCTCGTTGTTCGAAAATTGTTAATTTTGATAAATCGCGTACAAATATGAATTAATTTATACTCGATTTATGTTTTCGATATTCGTCGTACCCGATATTCGATTATGAAATCGATATCGAGTATTCGGAATGATTTTTAGAAAAGGGTTTTGTAAAAAAAGAATTTGAACGAAAAAAAGATGTAACGATTTTTAATATCGTCGAGATTTTAATATAATTCTTTTCGATACAATATTCGATTATAGAAAATCGATATCATATTTTTAAGAATGTTGTTGTATGAAAATAGTTTTTAATAGTATCGATATTAGAAAATAAAATAAACGACGACCGACCCATAAAAAATAAGACGGACGAGGAGGAAGAGAGAAGAAGAAGAGAAATCGGGTTTTGTTACACCCTCAACCTACATGCTTCTGTTTACTCGGATCGGGGCTCGTCGGGACGTGGCTTGGGCACAAGAGCGTCGAGTGGATGTCGGTGAGTTGATGGTGGTTCGGCTCGGGCGTGACGTGCGTGAAGGGTGTCGGGATTCGGACCGGTTTCCTTCGGGTTTGTAGTATCGGTTTCTCGATGTGTATGTGTGTGTGTGAGTGGTATTTTTCTGATTTCTAATGATTATCGATGTTGTGAGTGTCGATGTGAATGAATATTGTAGATGCCTGATGATTGATAATGAATGATAATTGATGTGTAAAAGTGTGTGTGCAAGGGGCTATGTATAGGGAGTTCCCGACCTTGGCTAGGAGAGTTTGAACTACCGCTAGAGATAGAAAATATAGGAAGCTGTAAGGCATGAGAATTTCGCTTTCTTGTCAAGGAAGAAAGGGAACACGGCTGGTTTGTGCTGCCTGGCCGAGTATTTGCACTCGGTCGGGTGTCTGAATCGGTTTTCGGATAGAATTCCTACTTGAGATCGAATTCTATCCTTAAACGGATTTGTTTAATATTTTGTGAAGCTGATTTTTCGTAGGATTAGAGTTCGAATCAGCCGTGTGAGGTGTCACGGCTGACTCACGTGCCTCGGAAATAATTTTGACGGGTTTTGACTCGGTCGTAAAAAGACGGTTTTACCCCTGGTGTCGGAATCGACCCAAATTAGTCTTATTTGACTCGAAACGACCCACTGGGCCTGATTTTGGGGTTGGTTTTGTGAGATATGTACTCCATAATGAGCCCAAGCCAAATGCCAATGATTTTGAGCCCGTTTCTGAGTATTTGAAGCACGTTTGCGTCCGATCATCATCGGGTGTTTGTCGGAAACTGCTATAGACACCTGGCGGTCAAAATGTGGGTGTCTACAGAGCTCCCACTCTGACTGAGGCTTGGACAAAGCGAAAGTCAGAGTAGCTACCAGGCCAATCAAAGATTAAGACCTGGCAGACTTCCGGTCGGGTCGTTTAAGGTCCATTAGACCTGCGTAGAGGGCCCGCCGGCCGGAGACTAGAAATGTACCTGAGTTGATGATGATAACTCCGTGGGGAATCGGACTTGTCGTATAAGTCTATGCCGCTGGGGAGTTATGTGAATTGCGCGGTCTTGAATTGTACTTGTATAAGTTACATAAAATTTTGCATGCAACATGTAGGTGAAACAAATATGACTCGCGCTGGGGAATAAAAAATGATTTTTGCTTAGTTTTGAAATCGAGGTCCTGAAAGCAGCTCACGTGCTAGGAAATAGGTTTTCAAAACTGAAATGGGTAGAAAAGAAATTTGCAATTTAAATAGACCGAAATTTGACCTTGTCGAAAAGGGTTTTCTCAAATGGCTAAGTTTTGCAGATTTTAAAAAAATGAGAATTTGAAGAGAGAGATATACCGACAGACTCGACTCTGGTCATGACCGGACGAGTTGACAGACACGACTGGACTCTCGAGGGGTTGGACCGTGACTCGGTAGGGGGGTGGGCCACCTAACAAGACTCTTAAGTTGCGCTATTCCGTAGCCTAGACGAGTGGCAACATGGTCGAACATCGAAGTGGGATAGATATGCTATACGGGGTTGCAGTAGTCTGTAATGAGACTGTTGTAGTCTAGTGCTCTCCTGAATTTTTGATTTTAGGGTACATTTCCAGAGTGGGTATTACCTCGAGTCCTGACAGATTCTTGTCTTTGACTGAGCCGAGTACTAGGACACACTATAGAAAGGAGGCTAGATTTTTTGAATTTATATGGATTTTGTGAGTGGATGGAGGTTTTCTGTCTAAGAGAAGCCCCCAGGACGACAAAGCTAGCTGCTGAGAACATGACGGTGTCGTGACCGGAATGATGGCGCTTTTTGAATGTGTGTCAATGTGGGTGGTTGTGCCTCTGTTGAAAGGCTGCCTACGTATTCACGTATAGTGAAATCAAACCGAGCCGTAGTTCAGTGTCGGAAGATATATTATGATGCCTAGTCTAATAGGACTTCGTGTGTAACTAGCCATAGCAATGGTGTAGGCTAGGTGCATTCCCAGTGATGTCTTGATCAAAGGGCTAGAATGGTTAGGATATTGATCCTGTGACTGTGAGCGTTCTCCGGGGTAGCCCCCGGAGGTGGTGTGAACTATTTGGGCATGTTCTATGCCGACCGCAAGTTGAATTCCCGTGCTTGGGGTTGGTAACTGGTTTGGATGAGAGGAATTGGGATGAGATTTTAACGAGTTTTGCTCTCGGGAATTTTAACGAGTTTTGCTCTCGGGGGTTTTAACGAGTTCTGCTCTTAGGGATTTGATGAGTTTTGCTCTCAGGGATTTTAACGAGTTTTGCTCTCGGGGATTTTAACGAGTTTTGCTCTCGGGGATTTTAACGAGTTTTGCTCTCGGGATTGTGTATGATTAAGTAAGGGATTTGACGAGTTTTGCTCTCGGGTCTTTGACGAGTTTTGATCTCGGGTCTTTGACGAGTTTTGATCTCGGGTTTGCATATGGTGATTGTGAATTTTGTTATATAAAGGGGGAAGCCGAGTAAAATGGCTCGAACTTTGATCGGGATATATATGTTTGATGATGCGGGATCTGGTTTCCATGTCTGGCCCTATGGTTAGGGGTATCCTATGGAGCTTGAATCCTCAAAATTCCGGGCTGTCTTTAGCCTGGGTCTCGGGAAGGTCTTGAGGGTTGTAATGTGGGAAGGCTAAATGTGGTGTTAGTTGACCAGCTTGATTGTTTCTCCCTTATTTGATGGTATGAATATTGATCTTGAGTAAACCGTTGACCACGGTCATGGGCATTTGAATATTTTTTGTTGGTTGACCTCTTAGCCCCGGTCATGGGATCTTCATTTGTGTTGACCGTTCTGGTCGTGGATGCCCTTTTTTGATGATGGCCTGCTTTTTTGTTTTGGCCTTTTGCTTTTTTCCTCGGACTTTTTGATTTTTTTTGTCCAGTTTTTTGGTCTTTTTTTTTTTTTTTTTTTTTTTTTTTTTTTTTTTTCTGTTGGTCAGACTAACACCGTAGGTAGGTATGGTTGATCTTGTCGGAGGGGTGTTTATTGTGGGAAATGGGCTTGCCTCCCGTCTTGAACCCAAACTAGGAGACTACCTAGATTCGTCATTGGATTCGATACCGCTCCTGCTAAGTGTAGTTTTGTGGCTTCTTATGTCAGACATGGAACAGGTAAAGGAAAACACGGGTCTCGATTTCCTGCAGTCATTATAGATGTGCCTATAGTCACGTGCGTGTGCTCACATTGTATGATGGTGTTTATCATGTTCTCGGAAACACATAAGGAAAGTATATATGAGCAATAGAAAAGCTGATTTTATTGAATTTTGAAAAAGAGGACAGAATACAAATGACTCTGACTCTGATTTGGAAATTAGGATGTAGGGTATCCTAGACTCGGACTCAGACTTAGACTCGAATCAGATCCGGACTCGGATGCTCGGTTGGTTGTTTTTTTTTGGTAAAGTCTTCGACAGGTGCCACGACTCGCCTAAACTCGGTTTTGCGCAAATGCAAGAGAGGGAGTCAAACTAGACGCGACCCGAGGTGACTGGAATGACTAGGATTCTTGGATCGGGATACTCGAACGTTGACCTGGACGAGGTAACGACCCTGGCTTGACGATGAGACTCAAGCTGCACGAGGGTGAGTCCGAAAATGGGGCGACCATGTTTGACTCGGGTTAGACTCTCCTAAGACAAATGTGTAGGGTGCGATTCTCGGGGTGACTGTGATTAATCGCTCCGTCGGAGAATAGCCCCCAAGTGAGGCTACGGACTCAGATAGGACCCAAATGGTGTGGCATCTAAGTGGCTCGAAAGTGGGGTACGTGAGACACGTGTAAGACATGACCCTTAGAGCAATCGTGATTGACCGCTCTAATGAAGGGTAGTCCCCAAGTGGGATCGAATATTTGGTTAAGACTCGAGTGTCGGACGAGTGACCCTTAGACGTAAGGGTCACAAACCTTTTGTTATAGGGCTATGTCTTGTAAAAGGTTGACTCGGAAAATTAAAGACACTTAGACGGGTGACTTGTGAAAGGTGGGCCTCCTTTAGGATCCAGCTGTGTGGGCTGGGCCTTGTTCGAAAGGAGGTTCACGTGAGACATTCCCCAGACTTTTAGACTCGATTGTGTAGATGGGCCGACCCTTGTAGGAGTATGTCCTACGTAGGTGGGCCTTGCCTTAGTATAATAAGGCGGACTGGGATAGGGAGGAAATCCGTGATATAAGATCGACGGATTTCGACGCTAGAAGACTCGACGACTTACGACATGACCCGACACTGCTAAATACGGGAAGTCCTAAAAAAGAGGAAGGTTTTGAAATTTGATTTTTGAAAGCCCGAGTAAAATCGGGGAGAGGAGCCCGGCCCTTTTTTTTCGAAAAAGAAAATGGAAAGGCGGACCGGGGAGGGTTTTGAAAGTTCGAAAATATTTTCGAGTTTTGAAATGGGCGTAATACCGGCTAAAAATAGGCTATTTTGAGTAAAATCGTGGATCCTAAATTCGGTATATGTCCCGGGTTTTGAAAATTGGATATTTTGAAAAGGATGCAATTTTGAAAATGACGGTTTTTGAAAAAAAAGACTTGTAAATCAGGTAGCACGTAGTCATGGAAACAGTATAACGACGCCATGTATGCTCTAATTCTAAGTCTCGGTCAGTCTGAAAGGGTCTATACCAGTGTACACAGCCTATCGAGAATCGGGGCGGACTTCCTAAGTCGAGTTGAGCTTAGAACATGCCGTAAAACCCATACGAATCGGCTAATGGACACCTTCGACATATCCAATTTGGACTACATCGATAGTATAGTGGGACGTCGGTCACCAGTACCGGCCCGAGAAAATATGGGGTTATGCATGAACCGTAAAACTAAAACGCGTATTGTACTAGTCAAACGATTTCTATTCGAGTCTCACCCTGAGGATGCTGAAGGTCAGTAACGTATAAGCTAATCCCCAGCGGAGTCGCCAAATTGTGGACATGACATAGGTCCACCCCGACGCGGCCACGCGCGGGTTTGGGGAGGCGAATGAATCTCCATGAGATGGTCAAATGGAAATTTAAATCGAAGTCGGAGTCGCCACCGAATTTTATGGTTATTCGGAACCGTTCGAGCCCACTCTATGTCGTAGTGGGCCGTATACAAAATACGGCCCATTTCCGATGTCAGAGTTTATTGGGCTCGTCCCTTTGCAGTTCGATATAGATGCCGACTTGGGCGGTTAATCGTATATTGAATGACTCTCGTTGCCAATGGTTTCGGACATCCGGAAACCACGGTTCTGAGTAAGGGGTGAGGGTACGTGTTGGGAAGTTCACTAAGAACACCCAACCCCGCCCGCACGTTTGCGGCCTCTACTAGGATATCTAATGATGTTTTAATGCGCGCGTTAGTAATACGATGAATGATATGCAAACATTGTTTTCCTAAGCATGCGAGGAATTGAATGGGTTGCTAAGTCGATTTAATGCATGAAAAATCTAACGTCAAAGTTGAATTTAGCATGTGAGGTTCGTTTTAGTATAATAAAACACACAATGAAATAAAGATGAATTTGCTACAAAAGATGAACAAACGAGTTAGTATCGATTTGTAAATAATAATATAGCAAATAAATATACGAGATCGAAAAAATAAATATTAATTGAAATCTGGAAAATATTGTTTAAAACGATGTTTTGTATAAAAAACGAAGTTCGAAAAATAATAAAAAAACGAGAAAGGCGCGTCATGACAGCCGGCCGCGCGGCTCGCCCGGGATGCCGGCGAGTCGCGTGTCGGGGTGATTTCGAAAGCGGTTTTTTGAAAATTCGATGCTTTTATTAAATCGCGTACGAATATTGCATAATTCGTACTCGACTTAATATTTTCGATATTCGTTATATTCGATAATTGACTACGAAATCAATATCAAATACTTCGAATAGTTTTAGAAAAGATATAAATTTTGAAATCGTTTCGTAGAATAATAAAATAAAACGAACGAAAAAAAGCTAAAAGAGGACTCGGGTTTCAGGCCCGTGCGCGAGTCGCCTAGGTGGGGCGCGACTCGCGTGCGGGTCTGTCCCGGTTTTGCTCGTTGTTCGAAAATTGTTAATTTTGATAAATCGCGTACAAATATGAATTAATTTATACTCGATTTATGTTTTCGATATTCGTCGTACCCGATATTCGATTATGAAATCGATATCGAGTATTCGGAATGATTTTTAGAAAAGGGTTTTGTAAAAAAAGAATTTGAACGAAAAAAAGATGTAACGATTTTTAATATCGTCGAGATTTTAATATAATTCTTTTCGATACAATATTCGATTATAGAAAATCGATATCATATTTTTAAGAATGTTGTTGTATGAAAATAGTTTTTAATAGTATCGATATTAGAAAATAAAATAAACGACGACCGACCCATAAAAAATAAGACGGACGAGGAGGAAGAGAGAAGAAGAAGAGAAATCGGGTTTTGTTACACCCTCAACCTACATGCTTCTGTTTACTCGGATCGGGGCTCGTCGGGACGTGGCTTGGGCACAAGAGCGTCGAGTGGATGTCGGTGAGTTGATGGTGGTTCGGCTCGGGCATGACGTGCGTGAAGGGTGTCGGGATTCGGACCGGTTTCCTTCGGGTTTGTAGTATCGGTTTCTCGATGTGTATGTGTGTGTGTGAGTGGTATTTTTCTGATTTCTAATGATTATCGATGTTGTGAGTGTCGATGTGAATGAATATTGTAGATGCCTGATGATTGATAATGAATGATAATTGATGTGTAAAAGTGTGTGTGCAAGGGGCTATGTATAGGGAGTTCCCGACCTTGGCTAGGAGAGTTTGAACTACCGCTAGAGATAGAAAATATAGGAAGCTGTAAGGCATGAGAATTTCGCTTTCTTGTCAAGGAAGAAAGGGAACACGGCTGGTTTGTGCTGCCTGGCCGAGTATTTGCACTCGGTCGGGTGTCTGAATCGGTTTTCGG
Organism: Agrostemma githago; assembly: GCA_958450325.1. Taxonomy (NCBI): domain Eukaryota; kingdom Viridiplantae; phylum Streptophyta; class Magnoliopsida; order Caryophyllales; family Caryophyllaceae; genus Agrostemma; species Agrostemma githago. Next base: position 30,457,937 of record OY288255.1, on the reverse strand, counting down.
ATAGAATTCCTACTTGAGATCGAATTCTATCCTTAAACGGATTTGTTTAATATTTTGTGAAGCTGATTTTTCGTAGGATTAGAGTTCGAATCAGCCGTGTGAGGTGTCACGGCTGACTCACGTGCCTCGGAAATAATTTTGACGGGTTTTGACTCGGTCGTAAAAAGACGGTTTTACCCCTGGTGTCGGAATCGACCCAAATTAGTCTTATTTGACTCGAAACGACCCACTGGGCCTGATTTTGGGGTTGGTTTTGTGAGATATGTACTCCATAATGAGTCCAAGCCAAATGCCAATGATTTTGAGCCCGTTTCTGAGTATTTGAAGCACGTTTGCGTCCGATCATCATCGGGTGTTTGTCGGAAACTGCTATAGACACCTGGCGGTCAAAATGTGGGTGTCTACAGAGCTCCCACTCTGACTGAGGCTTGGACAAAGCGAAAGTCAGAGTAGCTACCAGGCCAATCAAAGATTAAGACCTGGCAGACTTCCGGTCGGGTCGTTTAAGGTCCATTAGACCTGCGTAGAGGGCCCGCCGGCCGGAGACTAGAAATGTACCTGAGTTGATGATGATAACTCCGTGGGGAATCGGACTTGTCGTATAAGTCTATGCCGCTGGGGAGTTATGTGAATTGCGCGGTCTTGAATTGTACTTGTATAAGTTACATAAAATTTTGCATGCAACATGTAGGTGAAACAAATATGACTCGCGCTGGGGAATAAAAAATGATTTTTGCTTAGTTTTGAAATCGAGGTCCTGAAAGCAGCTCACGTGCTAGGAAATAGGTTTTCAAAACTGAAATGGGTAGAAAAGAAATTTGCAATTTAAATAGACCGAAATTTGACCTTGTCGAAAAGGGTTTTCTCAAATGGCTAAGTTTTGCAGATTTTAAAAAAATGAGAATTTGAAGAGAGAGATATACCGACAGACTCGACTCTGGTCATGACCGGACGAGTTGACAGACACGACTGGACTCTCGAGGGGTTGGACCGTGACTCGGTAGGGGGGTGGGCCACCTAACAAGACTCTTAAGTTGCGCTATTCCGTAGCCTAGACGAGTGGCAACATGGTCGAACATCGAAGTGGGATAGATATGCTATACGGGGTTGCAGTAGTCTGTAATGAGACTGTTGTAGTCTAGTGCTCTCCTGAATTTTTGATTTTAGGGTACATTTCCAGAGTGGGTATTACCTCGAGTCCTGACAGATTCTTGTCTTTGACTGAGCCGAGTACTAGGACACACTATAGAAAGGAGGCTAGATTTTTTGAATTTATATGGATTTTGTGAGTGGATGGAGGTTTTCTGTCTAAGAGAAGCCCCCAGGACGACAAAGCTAGCTGCTGAGAACATGACGGTGTCGTGACCGGAATGATGGCGCTTTTTGAATGTGTGTCAATGTGGGTGGTTGTGCCTCTGTTGAAAGGCTGCCTACGTATTCACGTATAGTGAAATCAAACCGAGCCGTAGTTCAGTGTCGGAAGATATATTATGATGCCTAGTCTAATAGGACTTCGTGTGTAACTAGCCATAGCAATGGTGTAGGCTAGGTGCATTCCCAGTGATGTCTTGATCAAAGGGCTAGAATGGTTAGGATATTGATCCTGTGACTGTGAGCGTTCTCCGGGGTAGCCCCCGGAGGTGGTGTGAACTATTTGGGCATGTTCTATGCCGACCGCAAGTTGAATTCCCGTGCTTGGGGTTGGTAACTGGTTTGGATGAGAGGAATTGGGATGAGATTTTAACGAGTTTTGCTCTCGGGAATTTTAACGAGTTTTGCTCTCGGGGGTTTTAACGAGTTCTGCTCTTAGGGATTTGATGAGTTTTGCTCTCAGGGATTTTAACGAGTTTTGCTCTCGGGGATTTTAACGAGTTTTGCTCTCGGGGATTTTAACGAGTTTTGCTCTCGGGATTGTGTATGATTAAGTAAGGGATTTGACGAGTTTTGCTCTCGGGTCTTTGACGAGTTTTGATCTCGGGTCTTTGACGAGTTTTGATCTCGGGTTTGCATATGGTGATTGTGAATTTTGTTATATAAAGGGGGAAGCCGAGTAAAATGGCTCGAACTTTGATCGGGATATATATGTTTGATGATGCGGGATCTGGTTTCCATGTCTGGCCCTATGGTTAGGGGTATCCTATGGAGCTTGAATCCTCAAAATTCCGGGCTGTCTTTAGCCTGGGTCTCGGGAAGGTCTTGAGGGTTGTAATGTGGGAAGGCTAAATGTGGTGTTAGTTGACCAGCTTGATTGTTTCTCCCTTATTTGATGGTATGAATATTGATCTTGAGTAAACCGTTGACCACGGTCATGGGCATTTGAATATTTTTTGTTGGTTGACCTCTTAGCCCCGGTCATGGGATCTTCATTTGTGTTGACCGTTCTGGTCGTGGATGCCCTTTTTTGATGATGGCCTGCTTTTTTGTTTTGGCCTTTTGCTTTTTTCCTCGGACTTTTTGATTTTTTTTGTCCAGTTTTTTGGTCTTTTTTTTTTTTTTTTTTTTTTTTTTTTTTTTTTCTGTTGGTCAGACTAACACCGTAGGTAGGTATGGTTGATCTTGTCGGAGGGGTGTTTATTGTGGGAAATGGGCTTGCCTCCCGTCTTGAACCCAAACTAGGAGACTACCTAGATTCGTCATTGGATTCGATACCGCTCCTGCTAAGTGTAGTTTTGTGGCTTCTTATGTCAGACATGGAACAGGTAAAGGAAAACACGGGTCTCGATTTCCTGCAGTCATTATAGATGTGCCTATAGTCACGTGCGTGTGCTCACATTGTATGATGGTGTTTATCATGTTCTCGGAAACACATAAGGAAAGTATATATGAGCAATAGAAAAGCTGATTTTATTGAATTTTGAAAAAGAGGACAGAATACAAATGACTCTGACTCTGATTTGGAAATTAGGATGTAGGGTATCCTAGACTCGGACTCAGACTTAGACTCGAATCAGATCCGGACTCGGATGCTCGGTTGGTTGTTTTTTTTTGGTAAAGTCTTCGACAGGTGCCACGACTCGCCTAAACTCGGTTTTGCGCAAATGCAAGAGAGGGAGTCAAACTAGACGCGACCCGAGGTGACTGGAATGACTAGGATTCTTGGATCGGGATACTCGAACGTTGACCTGGACGAGGTAACGACCCTGGCTTGACGATGAGACTCAAGCTGCACGAGGGTGAGTCCGAAAATGGGGCGACCATGTTTGACTCGGGTTAGACTCTCCTAAGACAAATGTGTAGGGTGCGATTCTCGGGGTGACTGTGATTAATCGCTCCGTCGGAGAATAGCCCCCAAGTGAGGCTACGGACTCAGATAGGACCCAAATGGTGTGGCATCTAAGTGGCTCGAAAGTGGGGTACGTGAGACACGTGTAAGACATGACCCTTAGAGCAATCGTGATTGACCGCTCTAATGAAGGGTAGTCCCCAAGTGGGATCGAATATTTGGTTAAGACTCGAGTGTCGGACGAGTGACCCTTAGACGTAAGGGTCACAAACCTTTTGTTATAGGGCTATGTCTTGTAAAAGGTTGACTCGGAAAATTAAAGACACTTAGACGGGTGACTTGTGAAAGGTGGGCCTCCTTTAGGATCCAGCTGTGTGGGCTGGGCCTTGTTCGAAAGGAGGTTCACGTGAGACATTCCCCAGACTTTTAGACTCGATTGTGTAGATGGGCCGACCCTTGTAGGAGTATGTCCTACGTAGGTGGGCCTTGCCTTAGTATAATAAGGCGGACTGGGATAGGGAGGAAATCCGTGATATAAGATCGACGGATTTCGACGCTAGAAGACTCGACGACTTACGACATGACCCGACACTGCTAAATACGGGAAGTCCTAAAAAAGAGGAAGGTTTTGAAATTTGATTTTTGAAAGCCCGAGTAAAATCGGGGAGAGGAGCCCGGCCCTTTTTTTTCGAAAAAGAAAATGGAAAGGCGGACCGGGGAGGGTTTTGAAAGTTCGAAAATATTTTCGAGTTTTGAAATGGGCGTAATACCGGCTAAAAATAGGCTATTTTGAGTAAAATCGTGGATCCTAAATTCGGTATATGTCCCGGGTTTTGAAAATTGGATATTTTGAAAAGGATGCAATTTTGAAAATGACGGTTTTTGAAAAAAAAGACTTGTAAATCAGGTAGCACGTAGTCATGGAAACAGTATAACGACGCCATGTATGCTCTAATTCTAAGTCTCGGTCAGTCTGAAAGGGTCTATACCAGTGTACACAGCCTATCGAGAATCGGGGCGGACTTCCTAAGTCGAGTTGAGCTTAGAACATGCCGTAAAACCCATACGAATCGGCTAATGGACACCTTCGACATATCCAATTTGGACTACATCGATAGTATAGTGGGACGTCGGTCACCAGTACCGGCCCGAGAAAATATGGGGTTATGCATGAACCGTAAAACTAAAACGCGTATTGTACTAGTCAAACGATTTCTATTCGAGTCTCACCCTGAGGATGCTGAAGGTCAGTAACGTATAAGCTAATCCCCAGCGGAGTCGCCAAATTGTGGACATGACATAGGTCCACCCCGACGCGGCCACGCGCGGGTTTGGGGAGGCGAATGAATCTCCATGAGATGGTCAAATGGAAATTTAAATCGAAGTCGGAGTCGCCACCGAATTTTATGGTTATTCGGAACCGTTCGAGCCCACTCTATGTCGTAGTGGGCCGTATACAAAATACGGCCCATTTCCGATGTCAGAGTTTATTGGGCTCGTCCCTTTGCAGTTCGATATAGATGCCGACTTGGGCGGTTAATCGTATATTGAATGACTCTCGTTGCCAATGGTTTCGGACATCCGGAAACCACGGTTCTGAGTAAGGGGTGAGGGTACGTGTTGGGAAGTTCACTAAGAACACCCAACCCCGCCCGCACGTTTGCGGCCTCTACTAGGATATCTAATGATGTTTTAATGCGCGCGTTAGTAATACGATGAATGATATGCAAACATTGTTTTCCTAAGCATGCGAGGAATTGAATGGGTTGCTAAGTCGATTTAATGCATGAAAAATCTAACGTCAAAGTTGAATTTAGCATGTGAGGTTCGTTTTAGTATAATAAAACACACAATGAAATAAAGATGAATTTGCTACAAAAGATGAACAAACGAGTTAGTATCGATTTGTAAATAATAATATAGCAAATAAATATACGAGATCGAAAAAATAAATATTAATTGAAATCTGGAAAATATTGTTTAAAACGATGTTTTGTATAAAAAACGAAGTTCGAAAAATAATAAAAAAACGAGAAAGGCGCGTCATGACAGCCGGCCGCGCGGCTCGCCCGGGATGCCGGCGAGTCGCGTGTCGGGGTGATTTCGAAAGCGGTTTTTTGAAAATTCGATGCTTTTATTAAATCGCGTACGAATATTGCATAATTCGTACTCGACTTAATATTTTCGATATTCGTTATATTCGATAATTGACTACGAAATCAATATCAAATACTTCGAATAGTTTTAGAAAAGATATAAATTTTGAAATCGTTTCGTAGAATAATAAAATAAAACGAACGAAAAAAAGCTAAAAGAGGACTCGGGTTTCAGGCCCGTGCGCGAGTCGCCTAGGTGGGGCGCGACTCGCGTGCGGGTCTGTCCCGGTTTTGCTCGTTGTTCGAAAATTGTTAATTTTGATAAATCGCGTACAAATATGAATTAATTTATACTCGATTTATGTTTTCGATATTCGTCGTACCCGATATTCGATTATGAAATCGATATCGAGTATTCGGAATGATTTTTAGAAAAGGGTTTTGTAAAAAAAGAATTTGAACGAAAAAAAGATGTAACGATTTTTAATATCGTCGAGATTTTAATATAATTCTTTTCGATACAATATTCGATTATAGAAAATCGATATCATATTTTTAAGAATGTTGTTGTATGAAAATAGTTTTTAATAGTATCGATATTAGAAAATAAAATAAACGACGACCGACCCATAAAAAATAAGACGGACGAGGAGGAAGAGAGAAGAAGAAGAGAAATCGGGTTTTGTTACACCCTCAACCTACATGCTTCTGTTTACTCGGATCGGGGCTCGTCGGGACGTGGCTTGGGCACAAGAGCGTCGAGTGGATGTCGGTGAGTTGATGGTGGTTCGGCTCGGGCGTGACGTGCGTGAAGGGTGTCGGGATTCGGACCGGTTTCCTTCGGGTTTGTAGTATCGGTTTCTCGATGTGTATGTGTGTGTGTGAGTGGTATTTTTCTGATTTCTAATGATTATCGATGTTGTGAGTGTCGATGTGAATGAATATTGTAGATGCCTGATGATTGATAATGAATGATAATTGATGTGTAAAAGTGTGTGTGCAAGGGGCTATGTATAGGGAGTTCCCGACCTTGGCTAGGAGAGTTTGAACTACCGCTAGAGATAGAAAATATAGGAAGCTGTAAGGCATGAGAATTTCGCTTTCTTGTCAAGGAAGAAAGGGAACACGGCTGGTTTGTGCTGCCTGGCCGAGTATTTGCACTCGGTCGGGTGTCTGAATCGGTTTTCGGATAGAATTCCTACTTGAGATCGAATTCTATCCTTAAACGGATTTGTTTAATATTTTGTGAAGCTGATTTTTCGTAGGATTAGAGTTCGAATCAGCCGTGTGAGGTGTCACGGCTGACTCACGTGCCTCGGAAATAATTTTGACGGGTTTTGACTCGGTCGTAAAAAGACGGTTTTACCCCTGGTGTCGGAATCGACCCAAATTAGTCTTATTTGACTCGAAACGACCCACTGAGCCTGATTTTGGGGTTGGTTTTGTGATATATGTACTCCATAATGAGCCCAAGCCAAATGCCAATGATTTTGAGCCCGTTTCTGAGTATTTGAAGCACGTTTGCGTCCGATCATCATCGGGTGTTTGTCGGAAACTGCTATAGACACCTGGCGGTCAAAATGTGGGTGTCTACAGAGCTCCCACTCTGACTGAGGCTTGGACAAAGCGAAAGTCAGAGTTGCTACCAGGCCAATCAAAGATTAAGACCTGGCAGACTTCCGGTCGGGTCGTTTAAGGTCCATTAGACCTGCGTAGAGGGCCCGCCGGCCGGAGACTAGAAATGTACCTGAGTTGATGATGATAACTCCGTGGGGAATCGGACTTGTCGTATAAGTCTATGCCGCTGGGGAGTTATGTGAATTGCGCGGTCTTGAATTGTACTTGTATAAGTTACATAAAATTTTGCATGCAACATGTAGGTGAAACAAATATGACTCGCGCTGGGGAATAAAAAATGATTTTTGCTTAGTTTTGAAATCGAGGTCCTGAAAGCAGCTCACGTGCTAGGAAATAGGTTTTCAAAACTGAAATGGGTAGAAAAGAAATTTGCAATTTAAATAGACCGAAATTTGACCTTGTCGAAAAGGGTTTTCTCAAATGGCTAAGTTTTGCAGATTTTAAAAAAATGAGAATTTGAAGAGAGAGATATACCGACAGACTCGACTCTGGTCATGACCGGACGAGTTGACAGACACGACTGGACTCTCGAGGGGTTGGACCGTGACTCGGTAGGGGGGTGGGCCACCTAACAAGACTCTTAAGTTGCGCTATTCCGTAGCCTAGACGAGTGGCAACATGGTCGAACATCGAAGTGGGATAGATATGCTATACGGGGTTGCAGTAGTCTGTAATGAGACTGTTGTAGTCTAGTGCTCTCCTGAATTTTTGATTTTAGGGTACATTTCCAGAGTGGGTATTACCTCGAGTCCTGACAGATTCTTGTCTTTGACTGAGCCGAGTACTAGGACACACTATAGAAAGGAGGCTAGATTTTTTGAATTTATATGGATTTTGTGAGTGGATGGAGGTTTTCTGTCTAAGAGAAGCCCCCAGGACGACAAAGCTAGCTGCTGAGAACATGACGGTGTCGTGACCGGAATGATGGCGCTTTTTGAATGTGTGTCAATGTGGGTGGTTGTGCCTCTGTTGAAAGGCTGCCTACGTATTCACGTATAGTGAAATCAAACCGAGCCGTAGTTCAGTGTCGGAAGATATATTATGATGCCTAGTCTAATAGGACTTCGTGTGTAACTAGCCATAGCAATGGTGTAGGCTAGGTGCATTCCCAGTGATGTCTTGATCAAAGGGCTAGAATGGTTAGGATATTGATCCTGTGACTGTGAGCGTTCTCCGGGGTAGCCCCCAGAGGTGGTGTGAACTATTTGGGCATGTTCTATGCCGACCGCAAGTTGAATTCCCGTGCTTGGGGTTGGTAACTGGTTTGGATGAGAGGAATTGGGATGAGATTTTAACGAGTTTTGCTCTCGGGAATTTTAACGAGTTTTGCTCTCGGGGGTTTTAACGAGTTCTGCTCTTAGGGATTTGATGAGTTTTGCTCTCAGGGATTTTAACGAGTTTTGCTCTCGGGGATTTTAACGAGTTTTGCTCTCGGGGATTTTAACGAGTTTTGCTCTCGGGATTGTGTATGATTAAGTAAGGGATTTGACGAGTTTTGCTCTCGGGTCTTTGACGAGTTTTGATCTCGGGTCTTTGACGAGTTTTGATCTCGGGTTTGCATATGGTGATTGTGAATTTTGTTATATAAAGGGGGAAGCCGAGTAAAATGGCTCGAACTTTGATCGGGATATATATGTTTGATGATGCGGGATCTGGTTTCCATGTCTGGCCCTATGGTTAGGGGTATCCTATGGAGCTTGAATCCTCAAAATTCCGGGCTGTCTTTAGCCTGGGTCTCGGGAAGGTCTTGAGGGTTGTAATGTGGGAAGGCTAAATGTGGTGTTAGTTGACCAGCTTGATTGTTTCTCCCTTATTTGATGGTATGAATATTGATCTTGAGTAAACCGTTGACCACGGTCATGGGCATTTGAATATTTTTTGTTGGTTGACCTCTTAGCCCCGGTCATGGGATCTTCATTTGTGTTGACCGTTCTGGTCGTGGATGCCCTTTTTTGATGATGGCCTGCTTTTTTGTTTTGGCCTTTTGCTTTTTTCCTCGGACTTTTTGATCTTTTTTGTCCAGTTTTTTGGTCTTTTTTTTTTTTTTTTTTTTTTTTTTTTTTTTTTTTTCTGTTGGTCAGACTAACACCGTAGGTAGGTATGGTTGATCTTGTCGGAGGGGTGTTTATTGTGGGAAATGGGCTTGCCTCCCGTCTTGAACCCAAACTAGGAGACTACCTAGATTCGTCATTGGATTCGATACCGCTCCTGCTAAGTGTAGTTTTGTGGCTTCTTATGTCAGACATGGAACAGGTAAAGGAAAACACGGGTCTCGATTTCCTGCAGTCATTATAGATGTGCCTATAGTCACGTGCGTGTGCTCACATTGTATGATGATGTTTATCATGTTCTCGGAAACACATAAGGAAAGTATATATGAGCAATAGAAAAGCTGATTTTATTGAATTTTGAAAAAGAGGACAGAATACAAATGACTCTGACTCTGATTTGGAAATTAGGATGTAGGGTATCCTAGACTCGGACTCAGACTTAGACTCGAATCAGATCCGGACTCGGATGCTCGGTTGGTTGTTTTTTTTTGGTAAAGTCTTCGACAGGTGCCACGACTCGCCTAAACTCGGTTTTGCGCAAATGCAAGAGAGGGAGTCAAACTAGACGCGACCCGAGGTGACTGGAATGACTAGGATTCTTGGATCGGGATACTCGAACGTTGACCTGGACGAGGTAACGACCCTGGCTTGACGATGAGACTCAAGCTGCACGAGGGTGAGTCCGAAAATGGGGCGACCATGTTTGACTCGGGTTAGACTCTCCTAAGACAAATGTGTAGGGTGCGATTCTCGGGGTGACTGTGATTAATCGCTCCGTCGGAGAATAGCCCCCAAGTGAGGCTACGGACTCAGATAGGACCCAAATGGTGTGGCATCTAAGTGGCTCGAAAGTGGGGTACGTGAGACACGTGTAAGACATGACCCTTAGAGCAATCGTGATTGACCGCTCTAATGAAGGGTAGTCCCCAAGTGGGATCGAATATTTGGTTAAGACTCGAGTGTCGGACGAGTGACCCTTAGACGTAAGGGTCACAAACCTTTTGTTATAGGGCTATGTCTTGTAAAAGGTTGACTCGGAAAATTAAAGACACTTAGACGGGTGACTTGTGAAAGGTGGGCCTCCTTTAGGATCCAGCTGTGTGGGCTGGGCCTTGTTCGAAAGGAGGTTCACGTGAGACATTCCCCAGACTTTTAGACTCGATTGTGTAGATGGGCCGACCCTTGTAGGAGTATGTCCTACGTAGGTGGGCCTTGCCTTAGTATAATAAGGCGGACTGGGATAGGGAGGAAATCCGTGATATAAGATCGACGGATTTCGACGCTAGAAGACTCGACGACTTACGACATGACCCGACACTGCTAAATACGGGAAGTCCTAAAAAAGAGGAAGGTTTTGAAATTTGATTTTTGAAAGCCCGAGTAAAATCGGGGAGAGGAGCCCGGCCCTTTTTTTTCGAAAAAGAAAATGGAAAGGCGGACCGGGGAGGGTTTTGAAAGTTCGAAAATATTTTCGAGTTTTGAAATGGGCGTAATACCGGCTAAAAACAGGCTATTTTGAGTAAAATCGTGGATCCTAAATTCGGTATATGTCCCGGGTTTTGAAAATTGGATATTTTGAAAAGGATGCAATTTTGAAAATGACGGTTTTTGAAAAAAAAGACTTGTAAATCAGGTAGCACGTAGTCATGGAAACAGTATAACGACGCCATGTATGCTCTAATTCTAAGTCTCGGTCAGTCTGAAAGGGTCTATACCAGTGTACACAGCCTATCGAGAATCGGGGCGGACTTCCTAAGTCGAGTTGAGCTTAGAACATGCCGTAAAACCCATACGAATCGGCTAATGGACACCTTCGACATATCCAATTTGGACTACATCGATAGTATAGTGGGACGTCGGTCACCAGTACCGGCCCGAGAAAATATGGGGTTATGCATGAACCGTAAAACTAAAACGCGTATTGTACTAGTCAAACGATTTCTATTCGAGTCTCACCCTGAGGATGCTGAAGGTCAGTAACGTATAAGCTAATCCCCAGCGGAGTCGCCAAATTGTGGACATGACATAGGTCCACCCCGACGCGGCCACGCGCGGGTTTGGGGAGGCGAATGAATCTCCATGAGATGGTCAAATGGAAATTTAAATCGAAGTCGGAGTCGCCACCGAATTTTATGGTTATTCGGAACCGTTCGAGCCCACTCTATGTCGTAGTGGGCCGTATACAAAATACGGCCCATTTCCGATGTCAGAGTTTATTGGGCTCGTCCCTTTGCAGTTCGATATAGATGCCGACTTGGGCGGTTAATCGTATATTGAATGACTCTCGTTGCCAATGGTTTCGGACATCCGGAAACCACGGTTCTGAGTAAGGGGTGAGGGTACGTGTTGGGAAGTTCACTAAGAACACCCAACCCCGCCCGCACGTTTGCGGCCTCTACTAGGATATCTAATGATGTTTTAATGCGCGCGTTAGTAATACGATGAATGATATGCAAACATTGTTTTCCTAAGCATGCGAGGAATTGAATGGGTTGCTAAGTCGATTTAATGCATGAAAAATCTAACGTCAAAGTTGAATTTAGCATGTGAGGTTCGTTTTAGTATAATAAAACACACAATGAAATAAAGATGAATTTGCTACAAAAGATGAACAAACGAGTTAGTATCGATTTGTAAATAATAATATAGCAAATAAATATACGAGATCGAAAAAATAAATATTAATTGAAATCTGGAAAATATTGTTTAAAACGATGTTTTGTATAAAAAACGAAGTTCGAAAAATAATAAAAAAACGAGAAAGGCGCGTCATGACAGCCGGCCGCGCGGCTCGCCCGGGATGCCGGCGAGTCGCGTGTCGGGGTGATTTCGAAAGCGGTTTTTTGAAAATTCGATGCTTTTATTAAATCGCGTACGAATATTGCATAATTCGTACTCGACTTAATATTTTCGATATTCGTTATATTCGATAATTGACTACGAAATCAATATCAAATACTTCGAATAGTTTTAGAAAAGATATAAATTTTGAAATCGTTTCGTAGAATAATAAAATAAAACGAACGAAAAAAAGCTAAAAGAGGACTCGGGTTTCAGGCCCGTGCGCGAGTCGCCTAGGTGGGGCGCGACTCGCGTGCGGGTCTGTCCCGGTTTTGCTCGTTGTTCGAAAATTGTTAATTTTGATAAATCGCGTACAAATATGAATTAATTTATACTCGATTTATGTTTTCGATATTCGTCGTACCCGATATTCGATTATGAAATCGATATCGAGTATTCGGAATGATTTTTAGAAAAGGGTTTTGTAAAAAAAGAATTTGAACGAAAAAAAGATGTAACGATTTTTAATATCGTCGAGATTTTAATATAATTCTTTTCGATACAATATTCGATTATAGAAAATCGATATCATATTTTTAAGAATGTTGTTGTATGAAAATAGTTTTTAATAGTATCGATATTAGAAAATAAAATAAACGACGACCGACCCATAAAAAATAAGACGGACGAGGAGGAAGAGAGAAGAAGAAGAGAAATCGGGTTTTGTTACACCCTCAACCTACATGCTTCTGTTTACTCGGATCGAGGCTCGTCGGGACGTGGCTTGGGCACAAGAGCGTCGAGTGGATGTCGGTGAGTTGATGGTGGTTCGGCTCGGGCGTGACGTGCGTGAAGGGTGTCGGGATTCGGACCGGTTTCCTTCGGGTTTGTAGTATCGGTTTCTCGATGTGTATGTGTGTGTGTGAGTGGTATTTTTCTGATTTCTAATGATTATCGATGTTGTGAGTGTCGATGTGAATGAATATTGTAGATGCCTGATGATTGATAATGAATGATAATTGATGTGTAAAAGTGTGTGTGCAAGGGGCTATTTATAGGGAGTTCCCGACCTTGGCTAGGAGAGTTTGAACTACCGCTAGAGATAGAAAATATAGGAAGGTGTAAGGCATGAGAATTTCGCTTTCTTGTCAAGGAAGAAAGGGAACACGGCTGGTTTGTGCTGCCTGGCCGAGTATTTGCACTCGGTCGGGTGTCTGAATCGGTTTTCGGATAGAATTCCTACTTGAGATCGAATTCTATCCTTAAACGGATTTGTTTAATATTTTGTGAAGCTGATTTTTCGTAGGATTAGAGTTCGAATCAGCCGTGTGAGGTGTCACGGCTGACTCACGTGCCTCGGAAATAATTTTGACGGGATTTGACTCGGTCGTAAAAAGACGGTTTTACCCCTGGTGTCGGAATCGACCCAAATTAGTCTTATTTGACTCGAAACGACCCACTGGGCCTGATTTTGGGGTTGGTTTTGTGAGATATGTACTTCATAATGAGCCCAAGCCAAATGCCAATGATTTTGAGCCCGTTTCTGAGTATTTGAAGCACGTTTGCGTCCGATCATCATCGGGTGTTTGTCGGAAACTGCTATAGACACCTGGCGGTCAAAATGTGGGTGTCTACACTATTCTTCACTATAAGACCCATTTAACCAAAGTCTATACTTGGTAGTTATGGTATATAGAATCTATTAGATTTTATGTGATTATTGAAGTCTTTGCCCATTATTGTTTTACCATAGGTCAAACCTATGTAGGGTAATATTTTACAGCTAAGATGATCACGACTTTTCATGAATGCATCAATATCCTTTTCAACAGTTGTAGAGAATTCCTGTTAATCTTGAACAATTCAAGGTTTATTCTACTCCCACTGTTTCTATTAGAAATCACATATTTTTAAAAGAAATATACCACTCCGTGCAACAAAACAGTTTTGTTCTTTGGATGGTTTGTAGAATTAACATAATACCACTAATAAAACACACATCATAATTGAGTCTAAGTTCTAGAAAATAATTTTCTTTAAACTTTGAGACTTGATAATTAAGAAAAGACTTTTAATTTTCAATCCATATCTCATATGGTGTCTATTCTCCGACTTACATGGACAATCTCATCAATATTTGTACAAAGACTTTTATAGTGCATAACTTTCTAAACAGTCAATAAATCTGCATAACGCATCATAGACCAAATCATATCAAATACGGTTCGATGTAGTTTGAAACACTTTTCACTACTTCTAAGATGATCACAATCTTTTAGTTCAATTCCTCCCTGTTTCAATCATATCGAACGACTCGTATCAACTTATCAAGTTGATCTTGTACTTTTATCTGAATTTCCTTGAACAATTCAAAGCATTCATTTTCAAAATTCATCAAATGAACAAAACCATACATGTTACCCATTTTTGCAACACTACTAGTTAAACTCACACGTATCTGTATATATGTGATCCAACAAGTCTAAGTACCCTCCCATTACAAATAATGAGAGTCACTTCTAATATCATTTATCCATCTTAACAAGATCCATTTACCTCAGTTGATCCTTATCAATAAGGTTAATAATTTCATCATTATGTAACTTATTCTTATGTTTCTTGTTTCATGGATTAAGGACAATGCCATAATAGGTAAATCTTGAGTCGAGGGACTTGAACCTTTCGGTTGTTATGTTACAAATAAAAGCATTCACTACTAGGAATGTAGAACTTAACAATCATGTTAGCCTTACTGTACCTCATATTCTTGCAAGGTATAGAGCAACAATTGTTCTACTTTTATCAAAACTTTTCATGCCCATACATGAAACAGAATCAATGTCCTTGCTTATGACTAGTACAAGAATAACAATTATTCAATTCTAGTATTCAGCTTTATGGTAAAATTAAGTGATTTTCCTTTTATATATGAAACAACAACATTTGTCTATTTCATCATAAAACACTTCACTTATATACCATTATTCCACCCTCTTTGAGTCATCACATCCATAATGTAATAGTTGCATTTAGTATCTTATACCAAAACAGTGGAATGAAAGTAACTATTACTTCAGTAACATACACACCTGAAGTCATACTTCAATTGATTTGAAGAATTTCTAGACACTTCTAGAAAGCTATCTACCAATGTCATATATTTGTCATTACATTATGACTAATAAAATCGTACCTAATCTAAATTTGGCAACAAGTTTGAATATGATAACAATTATCCTTCCCTTACTTTAACCAACATCTTAGATTTATTAATCATTATCTCAAGCAATTTTCTTAATGAACTCATAGAACATTTGTATCATTTGCCTTCTTGATACAATGTTCAATTGTCTTTTAACATCTCATGCTAAAATGTGAGAAACTTTATTAAGTCACATGTTTATTCATAATAAAGTGACCTAAACTTAGTACTAATTGAAACGATTTCAATTTCTAATTCTTTAGAAAGAAACATCCAAAATTCTCCTGATTATCAAGATAATCATTCATCATATGACATGGATTAATTGGATCATCTTTAACATTTTCTCACTCAATGGGAACGGTTCCCTTTATTGAAACAATTGATTTTGGTACTTATAGTAGTCATCTCCATGACTCTAATTATACAGTCCATACTGTACATTAGTACTGGTTATAATTTGTCGAAATTATCCTTCACAAGGACAAAATCCATATCTCTAATTTTGAAAACAATTCTCAAGATACCAATCGACAAGGTTGAACAATTCAAACTCATCTTTAATAAATGTGATAAAGGGAATAAATTACAACTACATTTATATGCTAGGTAAAACGATAATTAATATTCATAATCTTAAACAATTTTAAAATAAAATCATGAAAACTACCCTCAAGTTCGCATAATATTCCAAGATCCTAAACCTTTTGTCGCTCAAGTGAACTTGGGCTCACTGCTCAAGCTCCAAAAGTAAAGGTAGACAACAACATTGTCAATTACATCAATATGTAATTCTTGGTTCGTTGGAATTAGTCATCATATGACACCAACTATTTGCCTCAAAGCCCAAGTCCGACTTGATAGCAATGTTAAGCAAACCAGACTGAACCTGTGGGTAACCGTTACCCACCTACTCAGTCCACACACATCGGCAAAGCACCGCTTAGGCAGTCACTTCAACCAATGATATGAAATTGTTGTAGTGGTCAATTCTGGAAAGGCAATACTTAATATTTGTGCGAGGGATTAAATGCATATGGGTCCTAACCATGCCACTAGGTCAACTTACAAGGCGACCTATTAGTTCTAAGCACACAAGACACAAGTCTAAACAATAAAATTTATTCATCATATGACATAATTATTTAATTGTTATTAGTAATTTGCGCATAAAACAAGTTAAAAGATCCCCTATTTTGATTCATAATCATATAACAATTCATAATTGCTATTTGGTTTGAACAATTTCACCAATATCTTTCATTTTTCTAACTATGAGGAACAATTTCCCACCCGGAAAAATTGAACGGATATACAAAACTCGATTCACAATCGATCTGCAACTTATGATTTTCATGTAATAGATGAACGTTTCATCAAAATCAAATAGGACTCGAGAAACTCTTTTCCCGACCCATTTATGATAACATGATAATTAAAATGCATAAAATTATTTAGCCGATTTAGAAAACTAATTTTTCATTGATTCGAAAAAATAAAAGTATAATCCATGTTTGATTCATGATCAACACATAAACGCAAGAAAACGACTTTTCTTAAAAGCGTCACCCGACCCGACACCATGTCGTCCGAGTAAATATTGGGTCGTCTTGGTCAAACCTTTATTGCACGGGTCATCCCGTTCCAACCGGGACATACCCGTGCCGACCGAGTCACACTCGTGCTCCCGACTTACAAAAATCAAGTCTTGTCCTAATCATATTAGGACTCATCGTTAATAAAATTCTAGTAATTTTAATGTTCTCAATTTCAATCGAATCTTGACTAATCTAATTAGTCTCATCGTCAACAAAGAATTTGAGATTATAGTGGATCAATTTAGGGTAAATTAAATTAAAACATAATCGATATTAGATCTTAAAATAATTTAATAATTAACTTCAGAATTTAACAATTTAAATTCACAAATTAAGATACCCTAAACATAATCGATAATTACTAGACTAATCTCATATGAAGTGATACTTTATCGGGGTAAGTAATGATGTGAAGCAACTAATTTGCAAAATAAACAAATGATGAATCATGTAAGGTCCACACAATGACATATCAACATCAATACCCAAAGTCACATAATGACATATCAACACCCAAAGTCCACACACCACGTACCAAAAACAATTTTCAACATGCAAATATGTGAAAAAAAAAACAAACTCTACCGCAATAGTCAGACTCAGTTACGGAAATCGGATCAATAAAATCACATTAATACGCGGATTGAATCCCTCATAACCAATTATGAGCCACGGATTCAAGTCGATCTGATTAATACTACATAACAGAGGCTCTGATACCACTGTAGGATTACAACCCTTAAATCCAAGGACCTGTTACGAGTATTAACCGAAAAGACAAAAGTAGAGAGATAACAATTTATACCTTATTTGCAGCGGAACAGCGTATTAATAAGAAGTATAATAAACCCATAAATATATATAATCTCCACGGACAGAATAAATAATCTTCACGGACAGAATAAATAATTCCCACGGACAGAATAAATAATCTCTACGGACAGAATAAAGCACCCCAAACGTGATGCCTCCTTTGGTATCCACACGGGTACAGAACTGCGACGTATATGCTAGTATAAAGGTAGGTGAGACCGTCTCACAACTTCTCTCTCTATCTCTCTTATAACTATTTATAAGAAGAATACTCCGTATATATATTATGAGTCAATACTCTTAATTCCATATCTTGGTTCATCATATGAACCTCCTTATATAAGAGATGAGAAGGTAGAATTATGTTATTACTATAACTCTAATTACCATAATTAGATTAGTAGTATAACTCTAATTATCATAACCCGACAGCGCAGCTGGGTCCGTATTACTACTAACCCGATATATTTAATATATCGATATATATTAATAATATCCCGTACATATTGTGTGTGACCCAATGGGCCTACTTAAGACTACCAGACACGTAACCTATTTACATGTCAATCTGATATCGACCTCTAGCAAGGCATATCGGATACATAGACTTAATTAAGCGGGTTAATCCGTAGGACAATGGACATAACTCCTTCAGGTACGTAAACTATCTTTTGGTGATTTGCATATCACACAAACAATTATTCCGCCGATGTTGTTCCTTTTTTAGTTCGTTTGTTTAACGAACATATCAATGTGATGGTGGGAATATATTAGTAGTAATCTTATTTCATTGCATTAGACCTGTTTTCCATATATATCACATTTTATTTATAACATAAAGTAGAGTAAAGTACATGACCGAACCAATTATGATGCTTAGATTTAGCAACTTCGACATAGAATCAATCTTTCTATTGATGTCACAAATTATTTCAATTTGTTTCTTCATCTTTTTCTTCAAATCTTGTTGAATAGACACTTGATCAACTACATCCATTGTGTTGTTATTTGTAACTTCTTCCGTTCTTCCTTTGCACCATTGAAACCATCCATATTCATCACATTTATAGTATAGCTTAAATGGATTTGCAGCACTTGATCCGGATGCTCGAATATTTGCTCTTCTATTGCATCTTAGGCATGTTTTGTTTTCCACTTGAATTCCTCTTAGAGTTGAACTTGAATGCGAAACCGACATTGTTGGAAGTTTGCTTTGTGTGGATTTTTTTGTTCATATTCCGTCAAAATAGAAAGGGGTGTGCATTTATAAGCATTTGTGTAAGGCTAGTTGAATAATCTAGCCGTTACTTTGCTTCAAAGAGTCGCCCCTATGCTTTCAGGGGTACCATGTGAAAAAAATGTAACCTTAGGGGTACCATGGGAACGACCATCAAACTTTAGGGGTACCATGGGAACGCAATTATTTATGCTAAAGATTCTGAAAAGTAGCCGTTGAGGGATGTAATTAATTTTTCCTCCAAAAATTAATTAGTACTTAATGACGCAGCTCTTAAGCATAATTCAACGGCGTGATGACAAAAAATTGGAGGTGGGCAAATCGGGAACTAAACTATAAAACTCAAGGTTATCCTGGGAACAAACTCAAAAGCGGGTGTACCATGTGTAAAGGGACATAGTTCGAGGGTACAAAGGGACTTTTCCCTATTTTTTTTACCAATCCGTCACCTTTGAGGCACTTTTTTACTCAATTTGATTATTTGGCCTATTACTTACTCAGTAAGTTTCGGTAAGTCTCCCTTGTGATCGGTATAGAAGTTAATAATGGATCAAATATAATCACTTATATGGGCAAAAACAACTCATGTGCTATACCCAAGCATTATGTCTTTTGTCTTATCTCATCTGCTTGACCCGTCACAAATTTACGATGAATAAGACCGTCACAAATAAGAATTTGTGTTACTCAATTGAGTCAAAGTTGCTCTTCTGAAAGAAAATTCAGTGGACCTGTGATGATCTTATTTCTCGTAGGATCATTTTCCGCTACTGCTAATTATTTCAATGATAATATAGTGATAGTATCACATTTTCCTAATTATTTCAGGGAAACTCCAATGGGAACACAAGAAAATGAAGTGATGTTAAAATTCCAAACCTGGTGGGGCAGCCTAGTGGTTCAAGTCCAAGTCATATGTATATTCCGAGTTCTTCTTTTTTAAGCCAAATTCTGGTCAATCAATGAACTCTACTTCAATTGTTAGTGTGAATTTATGGAATAAACCTTGCTTCTTTTATATATATAAATAAAATATATATGGGAGCTTTAGATTCGGTTGCTTCTATTTTGGATGTCATAAAATGTTTGTGGGGCTGTGTTTCTCCCCATGTGACTCTGGTTAGCGAGCTTGAAAACAACCTGCAGTCGTTGCGAAGAGCAGCTGAAGAGCTGAGGGACGTAAACGAAGATGTTAGGAGGAGGATTGAGCTAGCCGAGCAGCACCAAGTGGTGCGCACACGGAGGCAAGTCCAGGGATGGCTTCAAAGGTCCGACATCTTAGAGAAAGAAGCTACTCTTGTTCTTGAAAAGGGTGAACATGAAGCCCAGAGGACATGTCTCTGGGGCCGCTGTCCTAAGAGCTTTGCTTCCAGCCATCGGGTGGGAGGAAAAGTTAAGAAGGCCCTCCTTACAGTCAAGGAAGAAACCTCCAAGGGATGTTTTGAGGTTGTGGCTGATGAGCTGCCCTATGATTTGGTTGAGGAAAGGCCCTTGGAAAATGCTGTGGGCTTGGAATCCATCTTTGAACATCTATGGGAGTGCGTAATTGATGAAAAAGTGAGTGTCATTGGGATGTATGGCTTAGGCGGTGTCGGAAAAACGACCCTCTTGACCAAGATCAATAACGAGTTTGTCCATCGGAATCACGAATTTAAGCTGGCAATTTGGGTGGTGATGTCGAAGCAAACTGGGGTGGATGAGATGCAAGAGATCATCCACAATAGGGTGAATCTCAAGGATGCAAATTGGCATAGGAAAACACAGCATGAAAAGAGTGCCTCCATTTACAAGTTTTTGAATGGGAAGAAGTATATTTTGCTCCTTGATGACATGAGGGAGCGGATTGACCTGGCGCAAGTAGGGATTCCTCTTTCAGCAAGTTCCCGGAACAAGGGTAAGGTTGTGTTTACGACACGGTTTCAAGAGGTGTGTAGTCAAATGGAAGCTGGAACAAGGATTAAGGTTCCCTGTCTACCTAGATACCAAGCCGAAATCCTCTTCAATACCAAGGTCGGGGTTGAAACTTTGAATTCTCATCCTGAAATACGACAACTCGCTCAGACTGTCTCTGAGGAGTGCCATGGTTTGCCACTCACTCTTATCACCACAGGACGCGCTATGTCAGGGAAGAAGGATCCTCGTGATTGGAAACGAGCTGTTCAAGTTTTAAGAACCATCCCCTCGAAATTTACAGGTATGAGAGAGCATGTGTTTGAGGTTTTGAGGTTTAGTTATGACACTTTGAATGATGAATTAATCAAGCTATGCTTTTTATGGTGCTCAATCTTCCCTGAAAACTATGCTATATCTAAGGATACCCTAATAGAGTATTGGATTGGTGACAGTCTCGTAAATGAACCCTACGATATAAATGAGGCACGTCACCAAGGGAACGATATCATCGAAATCCTGAGGAATGCATGTTTGCTGGAATCAAGTAAAGATGATGCCTCCATTAAAATGCATGCTGTGATGAGGGATATGGCTTTATGGATAGCTAATGAACATGCTAGTGAAGGGGATAGATTTGTGGTAGAACAAAATGCCAAGGCAATAGATTCAACTAAGATTGCAAGATGGGTTAATGCCGAGAAAGCAACAGTTTTCGGGGTTGATAAAATCTGTGATTCACCCACCTGCCGTAATCTCACAACATTAGTCGTAAGGAATTGCGGATTGACCCATTTCCCTTCCGGGTTCTTCCTTCATATGCTCACCTTGAGAGTGCTAGATCTGTCAAATAACCGGGATTTAGCCGAGTTGCCGGAGGAGGTTACCATGTTGGTTACTTTGCAATATCTGGATTTGTCAAGAACAAGGATAGAGAGTTTACCAACGGAATTTAGAAACATTACACAAATGAGGCATTTGTTGCTCAACTATATGGAGGACCTGACAACGATTCCACGAGATGTGGTGAGTAAATTTCTGCATCTTAGAGTGTTAAACATGAACTATACTTGTTCAGATGACTTTTTAGATGAAGTTACCGATGATAATGTGTTGTCGAATGGAAGGGAATGGTTACTTCACGAGCTCCAGCCGTCAGAAAATCTCCAAGAATTGAGCTTGATACTAACAACACTTGAAGCAGTAACAACGCTGTTGGGTTCTGAGAGGTTAAGGAGATGTACAAGGAACTTATACCTGAAAAGGTGCAATAATATGACCGAAATCATTATACCATACTCATCTATCGACCAAATGGTGAATCTCGGAAGACTTGAAATCAGAAACTGCCGGAGTTTAAACGTGATATCAGTAATTGAGGACTCGGTGTATGATTACACTGGCTTTCAAAACCTTCATTCTGTTACTATAACAAATTGCTCAATGGTTGAAATGAGTTGGCTTATCCACGTCCCCAACCTGGAGTCCCTTCATTTACAAGGCTGTAAAATGCTGGAAGAAGTTATATGTGATGGACATGGTTATGAAAATCATGCAACACTCTTCTCCAAACTAAGCAGCATTATGCTGTTTGATCTTCCTAAGCTCAAGGCCGTGTGTCCTACACCCTTGCCTTTCCGCTGCCTTGAAAGGATGACGGTGACTCTATGTTCCAGTTTGAGGACCCTCCCTTTTGACTCCACCAGCGGCCAAGGCCGGTTGAAGGAGATTGTCGGGTGGCCGTCATGGTGGAACAGTCTACAATGGAATGAAGACAGAATTGAGCCTATATTCCGCGCCTTTTTCAGAGCCGGGGTCAAGGGTTACTAAAGAATGGGTCAGATGCTCAGATATATACGATATTGACATACCATTATACGATTGATCAAGATACCACTGTATTTCGGAAAATGATACACTTACACGCGGTGTATGAGAATTTCATACACAGCGAACCATATCGCATCACGTGTCAACTTTTTGTTAACCTAGGATGATTAGCTTAGGGTTAAGTTAGTAATTTTACATTTTTACATCTTTAGTTAATATATTAACTTTAACCTAGTTAAGTCGTCAATTTTAGAAATTTTTGTATTTTGTTTTTATTTTGTATTTTTCGTTTTCTTGAAATAATAATATAATATTGTTAATATATTTTCGATTTATTTAAAATGTAAAATTAATTAATATGATTACATTTTATAGTTTTTTAAAATCTTAATCTACTACTATTATTTTTTAAAATCTTTTTTAACCGGAATTTGCATTAAAAACGAAACAAATTACAAGAAGTTAGTGGGTAGCCGATCCTATCTGGGCACCCATTCCATTAGCAATAGCAAAGTCAAGTCTAGTGAAAATAAAAGCAGCTACGCGACCCCCGCATCCTGAGAAATAGAATTTTTTTGAATCCGTTTGAGCAATGCAACAACCTCTGCATCAAGCTCCCCCAATGAAGAGAAGGAAAAAGGTAGGAACCCACAACCAGTCTTGGTGCACAAATCTTCATACTTGGCGCACTTACACTGAGCAGCATCAATGACCACGCGACCAGGCAGAAAATCAGACATCGTAGACTGAGTCAAAGGGGACGATCCGATCAGATCCACACACATCCCGCCCCTTATCCTAGGAATAAAGAAGCAAATCCGTCGGGCGTAGGGGTTTGGCGTGCCCATCAATCAAACCGACATCCACCTCCTTACCGGTAGAGATATCAGATCGGAAGCAATTATCCAGAAGGGTGTCACGAACCAGGTTATGTCGATGCTTAATGCCAACAGTACTAGCACACGGCATAGCATGATCTCCGAAAATGTCCTCGACAACTGGAGAACAGTTGGTACAAGGTATAGGTACCGCGAACAAAGGGACAACCAACAGATAGCTAAGCATAGAGCGGTAAGTCCTCCCATTCATGGTTTGGCCCAGCCCGAAGATAGGCACCGTGCGCAACCAATCAGACGTGTGAGCCCCCTGCAGAGACTTCCACAATGCGACCTATCACATAGTCAAGGAGAAGTCTGATTCTACCGAAGCAGCAACCTTCGTGAAATATATATCTGTAAAAGTCTTCATGAGTTTGGGGGCAGCGATCTCACTAGGATTACGCGGGAGATCGGAACCGCTGGTCTCGTTAAACAGAGCCAAAGCCGCATCAAAGGTTGGCTCGGGGGCTAAGACGGCTGATGGCCGAAGGAGCGTAGCTTGCAACTCCGAGGACTACAGGCGAGAAGCCATAAATGCCTAATATATAACATCCCCAGCACTATACACACCAAGTTCTCCAAAATGAAAGGGAAGTGTGGAAAGAGGCCACTGCGAGTCCCCAAAACCTGGGGCCGGACGCAGTGACAATGCGTTCCAAGCTAGACCGCAAAGCCACATTAAAGCAAAGCTTAGCCGACTCAAAAACGGTAGGGGGCAGGTGCGTAAAGCAAAAGAAAGCTTAGAAATACCAGTACATGCACGAAGTAACAACAACTCGCACTGTGGATCCTCAATCCATGCAACAGAATCCATAAGTTTGATGGTCCTAGCCACTCTCTTCACTACAAGCGCGCTGCTGAAAACACGACAAACACTAATGGAACCCCCAAGAACTTTGACACCATGCAGCGGTCGAGAACTTATTATTATTATTATTATTATTATTATTATTATTATTATTATTATTATTATTATTATTATTATTTTTTATAAAAACGGAACTTGCATTGAACACCAGAACAAATTACAAGAAGTTAGAGGGAAGCCGAGATACTATCTGGGCCCCCACTCCCTTAGCGATTGCAAAGCTAATTCTAGTGAAAATATGAACTGCGGCACACGCTCCAGCATCTTGTGATAAAGCGAATTTCCGAATCCGCTGGAGCAGAGAAACAACATCCGTGTCGAGCTCGCCGAGAGAGGAGAAGGAGAAAGGTAAGAAACCATACCCAATCGCCGTGCAGCATGCCTGATACTTGGCACACTTACGACGAGCAGCATCAGCAACGACTCGTCCAGGCTCAAAAGCGGTAAGCCCAGACTGAGTCAAGGGCGAGGACCCAGTCAGATCAACACAAACATCACGCCCCTTGTCCCACGAGTAGAGCAGAAGGTCGGATGGTCGCAAGGGCTTGTCGTTATCGTCGCAGAGGCCGATCTCCACCTCCTTACCTGCAGAGATCCCTCTCCGGAAGCAAATATCCAACAGTGTGTCACGGACAAGGTTATGATGATGTTTAATCCCCACAGTACCAGCACACGACACCGCGTGATCACCAAAAATATCGTCTCTGAGGCCCCTGGAGCAAGAAGAGCAGGTCCCGGAAAGCGGAAACAAAGGGACTTTAAGGCGGTAACTAAGCACACTGCGGTAAGTCCGACCGTTCATGGTTTGCTCGAGCCCAGTAATAGGGACAACCCTCAACCAGTCAGAAGAATGGTCCCCCTGCTGAGATTTCCACAGGGCAACCTGTCGAGGAGTCAAGGAGAAAACAGATTCCGCTACTGTAGCAACCCTCGTGAAACATATATCTGCCAATTTCTTCATAAGTTTTGGGGCAGCGATCTCAGAGGGGTTATTATTATTATTATTATTATTATTATTATTATTATTATTATTATTATTTTTTTAATAAATCGGAACTTGCATTAAACACCAGAACAAATTACAAGAAGTTAGTGGGTAGCCGAGATACTATCTGGCCACCCACTCCATTAGCAATAGAAAAACTAAGTCTAGTGAAAATAAAAGCAGCTGCGCGTGCCCCCGCGTCCTGAGAGATAGAGAATTTCTGAATACGCTTGAGCAAAGCAGCGGCATCCGCGTCGAGCTCCCCTAGAGAAGAGAAAGAGAAAGGTAGGAACCAATACCCAATCCTGGTGCACAAATCTCCATACTTGTTGCACTTACGCTGAGCCGCATCAACGACCGCGCGACCAGGCCGAAAATCAGACATCGCGGACTGAGTCAAAGGGGACGACCCTGTCAGATCGACACACACATCACGCCCCCTATCCCAGGAATAAAGAAGCAAATCCGCCGGGCGTAGGGGCTTGTCGTGCCCATCAACCAAACCGACATCCACCTCCTTACCGGCAGAAATACCGGATCGGAAGCAGATATCGAAAAGGGTGTCGCGAACCAGGTTATGTCTATGCTTAATACCAACGGTACCAGCACACGACACAACATGATCTCCAAAGATGTCCCCAACAAAAACACGGGAACAGGCGGGACAAGGTCTAGGTGTCGGGAACAAAGGAACACCCAACCGATAGCTAAGGACAGAGCGGTAAGTTCTCCCATTCATGGTCTGCCCTAGCCTGGAGATAGGCACTGCGCGCAACCAATCAGACGTGTGAGCACCCTGCAGGGACTTCCACAAATTGTTATTATTATTATTATTATTATTATTATTATTATTATTTACTTATTTTTTTATTTAGTAAGAAAATTTTATTGATGAATCAAAATGCAGTTTACAAAAAATTGGTGGGCAGCCGAGATACAATCTGGGCCCCCACCTCCTTAGCTATAACAAAGCTAAGTCTAGTAAAAATAAAAGGAGCAGCGCGTGCTCCAGCATCCTACGCTATCGAAATTTTTTGAATCCTCTTGAGCAAGCCGATAGCATCCGCCTCCAATTCCCCCAGCGAAGAAAATGAAAAAGGCAAGAACCCATAAGCAAGCCTCGTGCACATGCCCCTATACTTAGCGCATTTGTGCCGAGCAGCGTCCCCCAGAACATGGCCTGGCGTGAATTCAGAGAGCCCGGACTGAGTCAGAGGAGAAGATCCAGTAAGATCCACACAAACGTCACGCCCCCTGTCCCACGAATAAAGAAGCAAATCTACAGGACGCAAGGATCTGTCATGATCATCAATCAAGGCAATATTGATCTCCTTACCCGCCGAGATCCCGGAACGGAAAGAGATATCCAAAAGAGTGTCGCGAACGAGGTTATGTCGATGTTTAATACCGACAACCCCCGCACATGGCACGACATGACCCCCATAAATATCGTCACCAAAAACCCGAGAGCAGGAAGAACACGACCCAAGCATGAAAAACAAAGAAACGCCCAACCGATAGCTAAGCACACATCGGTACGTCCGACCGTTCATAGTCTGGCCCAACCTAGAAATAGGGACATTGCGGAGCCAATCAGAAGCATGACGGCCTTGCCGAGACTTCCATAATGCAACCTGATGAGAGGTCAAAGAGAAATCCGATTCCGCAGTTGCCATAACCCTCGTGAAATATATATCTCACTAGGATTACACACAACAGAACCCAGAACCTTCTTAAGCCTACACAAGGCCGCATTGAAAGCCGGACCAGGGGCTCGGACGCCCGCAGAACGAAGCAGCGTAGCCTGCAAACCCGCAGATTGCAGTCGAGATGCCAAAAAAGCATAATGAAGGACATCTCCAGCGACATACACCCCAAGCCCTCCGAAAGAAAAGGGAAGGGTGGCAGCCGCCACTGCCAATCGCCAAACCCCGGCCCAGACGCAATAACAATACGTTCCAAATGAGAACGAAGAGCCGCGTCAAAAGCAAGCTGAGCCGACTCAAAAAACGTTGGTAGGGAAGTACTACAAAGCAAAATAAAGTTTGGAGATACCAGTACAGGCCCGGAGCAACAACAATTCACACTGCGGATCATCAAGCAGAGCGACGGAACCCATAAGCGCGATAGTTCTGGTCACTCTAATCATCACGAGGTCACTGCTGAAATCAGAACACGTACTAACAGGCCACCAAGGACTTTGACACCACGCATCGATCTGGCGGTAGTAGGGGGGAAGACACCAGAGAGCCTGCTCCTAGGATCTTCCGTAGGCCCAAAAACCTCGGCTGACATTAAGATGAAGTCCCAAACGAGGACCATCATCCAAAATCAGCTCCAAATCCTTCCTCAAGATCAAGGTATCCTCAACGATATTGCTATCATCCAAGTACCAAGCCTGCAGCCTCAAATCAAATGAATCTCGGATCTTACAAACCAACGGATGTAACGACAAAGAAAAAGCAAGGGCCCCTCGAGTGCAAGTATCCACCCTTTCAACCAATTGTGGGTCCAACCAATCTCATGAGTCTTCTACATATGCGTCTTTAATATAGGTCTTGTCTCTCTTGACCCACTTTGATGAACACTAGGATCGGTAACGCTGTCTTCGGTCGGGCGCTTAGTGACACTAGCCCGCATAGCTTCCTTATGTAGCTCAGCTATTTCCACGATCCTTAACTTCTCTCTAATATCTAATAACCCCAAGCAATAAGAACGATTTCTTAAATCGGTTACCTCCTATCCCAAGGCTTACAGGCACAATACATAAACAAAAGTTCCCTCGTAGGAATTGACGGTTGTGGATGTCCGTCCATACCGCGAATCGAGGTCCGACACATCGCCCCGAATGCGAGATCGGACCGGCCCCTGACCGGGAAGGGGCCGCGTGGGTGGCCGCCGCGATTGATAACCGGGTCAAAGTTGAGGGGGCACGGGACCTAAAGATAAAGACTTGTACCCTTAAGCACTCCATGCCTGGAATGACTCTCATTGCCAATGGTTTCGGACATCCGAAAACCGTGGATCTAAGTAAGGGGTGAGGGTACGTATTGGGAAGTCAATGTCCGATAGACAACGACACCCAATCCCGACCGCACTAAAGCGGCCTCTACTAATCAATCGGTGGGCTGATAATTTCGTTTCCTAGTTGTGGCGGAAGTACTGTAACATCCGTTGTTTTAACCCTATACCTTTTGTTATGTCGGTTGTTTAAGGACAAGTAGGTTTTGTCGTCGAAGTAGTTGTGTTTACATTCTTTTAATGCGATTTCATGTGACAAGCAGGCCATGAAAAGATGCACATAGGAGAGTAGAGAGTACTAATATTAAGGGTATTAGCAAGTCAGTTTTAACGTGATAATACAGATATTAGTCGTTCTCGTGGTATACCTTACCTGGTATTCTGCTTAAGATGCGTCGGTCTGGCATTAGTAGGGATGCGTCGAACCTTATAAGGTGAGCACCGGGACTAATACGGAACCCGACCATCACTTCATTAAGTTTTAGCTTATCTACGTTTCGATTTCCGTGTTAGATGATTTAGCATGCGATTATAAGGTCATAAAAGCAATAAATCATACGAAAAACTGTAAATGCGAATATAAGTAAATCATATAGCGAGGAGTTGCACCCTTGGAGTATACGCTAAACGGGACTCGATGCATAGATAGTTGAGGACGAATATCGGAACTACTCGGGTCTATTTAGAGTGTTTTAGTGTTTATGATTGAAGTTGGGACGTTACGTGTTTTAGTAAGTGTCGTGGACCTAGCGTCCACATTTGATATTATCGTAGTGCATAATAATAAAGGTGCGAGAATGTAAAGTTTTGTTTAGACGATAACCTAGTGACGATTCGACTTCAAGGGCGGATCCTCCTAGCTCGCCTGGTGATTTCGGCTGAGTTCCGTTACCGTTGGCCCTTCATGCAGCTATTCCGGCAGAGCTCCGCTACTACTTGTTAGTTCTGCGGCTAATCCGACAGAACTTCGCTAGACTCGGTGTAGCTAGTCGATCACAGGCACCTTGATATCGAGTGGAGTGCTCGAAGGTGAGGAGTAGTGTCGATTTCGCTTTCGGAACTACGATCGAGTGGATCGTTTGCTATGGGTGTCGGAGTGCGAGCCCAAGCGAGATACTCTTAACGAGTCAAAGAGAGAAGGGAATTGAGAAGAAGTTGTGTCGAAATGAAGAGGTGGAGGGGGTATTTATAGGTGTTTTTGGCCCTCGTGTCGCGTTGCAGTCCGATCGTCATCGGGTGTTTGTTGTGCACTCTTGCAGCCACCAGGTCCAAATCTGGGTGTCTACAGAAGCCCCCACTTTGGCTGAGGCTTGGACAAGGCGAAAGTCAAAGTATAGCCAACCAGGTCAATCGAGGATTATGACCTGGTGGCTGTCCGGTCGGGTCGTTTTAAGTCCATTGGACTACGTGTTAAGGCTCGCCAGCCAAGGCTTAGAAATCATACCTGATGTCATTGCCCGTAGTTGCTTGTCGGGGCCCGAGCCCATGCTTGTCGTCTTGTTCTTAGTTCTTCGTTCTCGTGCCTTTTGCCCTTATGGATTACTTAAGAGTTCGTTCGAATTTGGAATACTTATGACGTGTCAAGTGCAGATGTGCGAAAAGGATGCTCGTATGTGTCAGCTTTTATTTGAACAGATGTCTTCGGGATGCTTATGACCCCTCTAACTTAATGGAATGCTGTTTGGGATGCTTATGACCCCTCAGGCGCAGACGTAAGATGAAATAAAATGTCCGAGGGCGTCAGCTTCCCCTCGAACAGTCGTCTTCGGGATGCTTATGACCCCTAAGACACGAGAATAAAACAGAATGTTCAAGTGTGTCAGTATCCATTCGAACAATCACCTTTGGGATGCTTATGATCCCTAGTACAAAATAAAATGGGATGGAATGCTCGAGGGTGTTAGTATCCACTCGAATAGTTGCCTTCAGGATGCTTATGACCCCTTGGACAAAACATGTTTGAGCGTGTCAGTATCCGCTCAAACTAAAATTGCCTTCTGGATAACTCAGACCCGTTAGGCTCGAAAAACGTTTGAGCGTGTCAGTATCCGCTCAAACTAAAGTTGCCTTCAGGATAACTTAGACCCGTTAGGCTCGAAAAACGTTGAGCGTGTCATTATCCGCTCAAACTAAAATTGCCTTCAGAATAACTAAGACCCGTTAGGCTCAAAAAACGTTTGAGCGTGTCAGTATCTGCTCAAACTAAAATTACCTTCAGGATAACTCAGACCCGTTAGGCTCGAAGGTGTTTGAGCGTGTCAGTATCCGCTCAAACCCAAATTGCTGTGAGGTATAAGACTCAAATGCCTTCCGAAGACCCGTTAGGCTAGAAGGTGTTTGAGCGTGTCAGTATCCGTTCAAACCCAAATTGCTGTGAGGTATAAGACTCAAATGCCCTCCGGATAACTGAGACCCGTTAGGCTCGAAGGTGTTTGAGCGTGTCAGTATCCGCTCAAACCCAAATTGCTGTGAGGTATAAGACTCAAATGCCCTCCGGATAACTAAGACCCGTTAGGCTCGAAGGTGTTTGAGCGTGTCAGTATCCGCTCAAACCCAAATTGCTGTGAGGTATAAGACTCAAATGCCTTCCGAAGACCCATTAGGCTCGAAGGTGTTTGAGCGTGTCAGTATCCGCTCAAACCCAAATTGTTGTGAGGTATAAGACTCAAATGCCCTCCGAATAACTAAGACCCGTTAGGCTCGAAGGTGTTTGAGCGTGTCAGTATCTGCTCAAACCCAAATTGCTGTGAGGTATAAGACTCAAATGCCCTCCGGATAACCAAGACCCGTTAGGCTCGAAGGTGTTTGAGCGTGTCAGTATCCGCTCAAACCCAAATTGCTGTGAGGTATAAGACTTAAATGCCCTTCAGATAACTAAGACCTGTTAGGCTCGAAGGTGTTTGAGCGTGTCAGTATCCGATCAAACCCAAATTGTTGTGAGGTATAAGACTCAAATGCCCTCCGAATAACTAAGACCCGTTAGGCTCGAAGGTGTTTGAGCGTGTCAGTATCCGCTCAAACCCAAATTGCTGTGAGGTATAAGACTCAAATGTCCTCCGGATAACTAAGACCCATTAGGCTCGAAGGTGTTTGAGCGTGTCAGTATCCGCTCAAACCCAAATTGCTGTGAGGTATAAGACTCAAATGCCCTTCGGATAACTAAGACCTGTTAGGCTCGAAGGTGTTTGACATGTCAATATCCGATCAAACCCCAAATGCTGTGGAGGTATACGACTCCAAAATGTTTGAGCGTGTCAGTATCCGCTCAAACTTGAATTGCCTTCAGGATAACTCAGACCCGTTAGGCTCAAAAAATGTTTGATGGCACTTGGCTTATCTTATTTGAATTTTTTTATGGGCTCATCTTATCTTGTTCGGATTTGCTTTGCTTTGTTTTGACTTGTTATGCATTTGATTTGTTCGTAATTTGTTTAGCTCGGCTTTGTTTAATTTGTTTTGTCACGCGTTCGAGCGTGAGCGTTCTTGTTAGTCATGGTTCCTATGCCTGCTTTGTTATATATTTTCCCTTCGAGGGGGGTTTATAGGCGTGCTTTATCAGTGCTTGATTAGTAATTATCTTGTCGTTGTTTAATCGTTTGGTTTAAGGATGTGTGTTATGCGTACATTGCCTCGTTTGTTCTTGTTTTGGTATTTTGCTGGATTAGTGGGACGCGCATTCATCAGCGCCCCAGTTCTCAGGCGCGTAGCCTACAGCGGTCCAGGATTTGGACGCGCGACGCGAGGCGCCTAGGTTTCTGTGGATCGGGTTTGCTTAAATCAGCTAGTATTCGGGCGAACGATTCATTCGTCTCATACTTCAAACACGCGCCCCTCTTCGCCCCAATATCGCTTCTTCGATTTCTCTACCCGATTTATGTCTCGATTCTTGCCATACACGGGGAATGTCGACTCCGGGTAAGTGTTCTTTACTTGTTTATTATCGGTTTTGCTTAATTTGGTTAATTGTGGGTCGATTTTGTTGGAACCCTA
Source organism: Agrostemma githago (assembly GCA_958450325.1). Taxonomy (NCBI): domain Eukaryota; kingdom Viridiplantae; phylum Streptophyta; class Magnoliopsida; order Caryophyllales; family Caryophyllaceae; genus Agrostemma; species Agrostemma githago. Next base: position 30,425,836 of record OY288255.1, on the reverse strand, counting down.
GAAAATCGATTTGGGTGTTTTAAATTTGCTAAGTTTTTGTGTTTGTGCTTAATCTCATTATTAAATTAGGGTCGAATAGAGCTTGTTAGGGTAGTTAAAAGCTTGCTAGGAGACCTTGAGGTATGACAATGGACTCCTATGGGGATAAATTCGAAATGCCTAGGGTTTAGGGACCGTTCTCCCGGTTATAATCCGTACTTGTTTCACATAGTCTCGATCGATTAGTGCTTGTGATGATGTGGGTGATTTCTTTGTCAATTTTTGTAAGCTAGAACGGCTTCTAGGGCTTTCCGTGAGGTTTTGTGTGACTTACGACGGACCAAAAGGCGTCGTAACGATGCCAAATTTTCTCGAAACCACTTCCATTGTTATCGTAGGTTTTGTGTTAGAAGGTATTTCGAAATTTTGATACCTCTATCCGAAATTTTGACCTTATTTTGACCTATTTAAGCTGTTTTAGCCTGACCTGAGGCATGGATTTTTTCACATTTTGTTCGGTTTTGCAGCTAGAGGGGTGATACCGAGCATCCCGAGGGAACTTCTACGGTAGGTACTAGTGGCGAGACCGCCGTGACGATTTCACTGACTCCCGCGGGATTTGTAGGAGACGACGGAGTGTTTCTTCTCAGCGTCGTGATCCGGAGGCCATAAAGGAGGTCGATTTTGATAGGGTAAGGAAGCATAGGCTTCCCGAGACGGTTGCTAGGAGGGCTCATGTCGCGATTCCTGTACTGGAGAATGAGGACATTGGTTAAAAGGATCCCGAGTGGGCTCGGGACTGGGACGTGTGGACATGGCATAGGTCCACCCCGACGCGGCCACGCGCGGGTTTGGGGAGGCGAATGAATCTCCATATGAGAATGGATCGAA